>OY979694.1:235027299-236348634 GCA_963855945.1 Thereva nobilitata | reverse complement strand
ACCTGAGGTATATAAGTAATGTATATAAAGGGAATGGGGGTCGATAAAGCTAAATAAATTAACAGACCAATAAATATATAAGCGGAAGTGCCCTTAAAATCACACTTTAATGAATTTTGTTACATTTCTATGTACAAAAGCTCTCCCTTATATACCTGAGGTATATAAGTAATGTATATAAAGGGAATGGGGGTCGATAAAGCTAAATAAATTAACAGACCAATAAATATATAAGCGGAAGTGCCCTTAAAATCATACTTTAATGAATTTTGTTACATTTCTATGTACAAAAGCTCTCCCTTATATACCTGAGGTATATAAGTAATGTATATAAAGGGAATGGGGGTCGATAAAGCTAAATAAATTAACAGACCAATAAATATATAAGCGGAAGTGCCCTTAAAATCATACTTTAATGAATTTTGTTACATGTCTATGTACAAAAGCTCTCCCTTATATACCTGAGGTATATAAGTAATGTATATAAAGGGAATGGGGGTCGATAAAGCTAAATAAATTAACAGACCAATAAATATATAAGCGGAAGTGCCCTTAAAATCAATTTTCGCAGTTTCATAAAATTAATTTTGTTACATTTCCTTGTACATAAGGGCTCCCTTGATAGCGAAGTATACCTGAGGTATATAAGTAATGTATATAAAGGGAATGGGGGTCGATAAAGCTAAATAAATTAACAGACCAATAAATATATAAGCGGAAGTGCCCTTAAAATCATACTTTAATGAATTTTGTTACATTTCTATGTACAAAAGCTCTCCCTTATATACCTGAGGTATATAAGTAATGTATATAAAGGGAATGGGGGTCGATAAAGCTAAATAAATTAACAGACCAATAAATATATAAGCGGAAGTGCCCTTAAAATCATACTTTAATGAATTTTGTTACATTTCTATGTACAAAAGCTCTCCCTTATATACCTGAGGTATATAAGTAATGTATATAAAGGGAATGGGGGTCGATAAAGCTAAATAAATTAACAGACCAATAAATATATAAGCGGAAGTGCCCTTAAAATCATACTTTAATGAATTTTGTTACATTTCTATGTACAAAAGCTCTCCCTTATATACCTGAGGTATATAAGTAATGTATATAAAGGGAATGGGGGTCGATAAAGCTAAATAAATTAACAGACCAATAAATATATAAGCGGAAGTGCCCTTAAAATCAATTTTCGCAGTTTCATAAAATTAATTTTGTTACATTTCCTTGTACATAAGGGCTCCCTTATATACCTGAAGTATATAAGTAATGTATATAAAGGGAATGGGGGTCGATAAAGCTAAATAAATTAACAGACCAATAAATATATAAGCGGAAGTGCCCTTAAAATCATACTTTAATGAATTTTGTTACATTTCTATGTACAAAAGCTCTCCCTTATATACCTGAGGTATATAAGTAATGTATATAAAGGGAATGGGGGTCGATAAAGCTAAATAAATTAACAGACCAATAAATATATAAGCGGAAGTGCCCTTAAAATCACACTTTAATGAATTTTGTTACATTTCTATGTACAAAAGCTCTCCCTTATATACCTGAGGTATATAAGTAATGTATATAAAGGGAATGGGGGTCGATAAAGCTAAATAAATTAACAGACCAATAAATATATAAGCGGAAGTGCCCTTAAAATCACACTTTAATGAATTTTGTTACATTTCTATGTACAAAAGCTCTCCCTTATATACCTGAGGTATATAAGTAATGTATATAAAGGGAATGGGGGTCGATAAAGCTAAATAAATTAACAGACCAATAAATATATAAGCGGAAGTGCCCTTAAAATCAATTTTCGCAGTTTCATAAAATTAATTTTGTTACATTTCCTTGTACATAAGGGCTCCCTTATATACCTGAAGTATATAAGTAATGTATATAAAGGGAATGGGGGTCGATAAAGCTAAATAAATTAACAGACCAATAAATATATAAGCGGAAGTGCCCTTAAAATCATACTTTAATGAATTTTGTTACATTTCTATGTACAAAAGCTCTCCCTTATATACCTGAGGTATATAAGTAATGTATATAAAGGGAATGGGGGTCGATAAAGCTAAATAAATTAACAGGCCAATAAATATATAAGCGGAAGTGCCCTTAAAATCATACTTTAATGAATTTTGTTACATTTCTATGTACAAAAGCTCTCCCTTATATACCTGAGGTATATAAGTAATGTATATAAAGGGAATGGGGGTCGATAAAGCTAAATAAATTAACAGACCAATAAATATATAAGCGGAAGTGCCCTTAAAATCACACTTTAATGAATTTTGTTACATTTCTATGTACAAAAGCTCTCCCTTATATACCTGAGGTATATAAGTAATGTATATAAAGGGAATGGGGGTCGATAAAGCTAAATAAATTAACAGACCAATAAATATATAAGCGGAAGTGCCCTTAAAATCATACTTTAATGAATTTTGTTACATTTCTATGTACAAAAGCTCTCCCTTATATACCTGAGGTATATAAGTAATGTATATAAAGGGAATGGGGGTCGATAAAGCTAAATAAATTAACAGACCAATAAATATATAAGCGGAAGTGCCCTTAAAATCAATTTTCGCAGTTTCATAAAATTAATTTTGTTACATTTCCTTGTACATAAGGGCTCCCTTATATACCTGAAGTATATAAGTAATGTATATAAAGGGAATGGGGGTCGATAAAGCTAAATAAATTAACAGACCAATAAATATATAAGCGGAAGTGCCCTTAAAATCACACTTTAATGAATTTTGTTACATTTCTATGTACAAAAGCTCTCCCTTATATACCTGAGGTATATAAGTAATGTATATAAAGGGAATGGGGGTCGATAAAGCTAAATAAATTAACAGACCAATAAATATATAAGCGGAAGTGCCCTTAAAATCACACTTTAATGAATTTTGTTACATTTCTATGTACAAAAGCTCTCCCTTATATACCTGAGGTATATAAGTAATGTATATAAAGGGAATGGGGGTCGATAAAGCTAAATAAATTAACAGACCAATAAATATATAAGCGGAAGTGCCCTTAAAATCACACTTTAATGAATTTTGTTACATTTCTATGTACAAAAGCTCTCCCTTATATACCTGAGGTATATAAGTAATGTATATAAAGGGAATGGGGGTCGATAAAGCTAAATAAATTAACAGACCAATAAATATATAAGCGGAAGTGCCCTTAAAATCAATTTTCGCAGTTTCATAAAATTAATTTTGTTACATTTCCTTGTACATAAGGGCTCCCTTATATACCTGAAGTATATAAGTAATGTATATAAAGGGAATGGGGGTCGATAAAGCTAAATAAATTAACAGACCAATAAATATATAAGCGGAAGTGCCCTTAAAATCATACTTTAATGAATTTTGTTACATTTCTATGTACAAAAGCTCTCCCTTATATACCTGAGGTATATAAGTAATGTATATAAAGGGAATGGGGGTCGATAAAGCTAAATAAATTAACAGACCAATAAATATATAAGCGGAAGTGCCCTTAAAATCATACTTTAATGAATTTTGTTACATTTCTATGTACAAAAGCTCTCCCTTATATACCTGAGGTATATAAGTAATGTATATAAAGGGAATGGGGGTCGATAAAGCTAAATAAATTAACAGACCAATAAATATATAAGCGGAAGTGCCCTTAAAATCACACTTTAATGAATTTTGTTACATTTCTATGTACAAAAGCTCTCCGTTATATACCTGAGGTATATAAGTAATGTATATAAAGGGAATGGGGGTCGATAAAGCTAAATAAATTAACAGACCAATAAATATATAAGCGGAAGTGCCCTTAAAATCATACTTTAATGAATTTTGTTACATTTCTATGTACAAAAGCTCTCCCTTATATACCTGAGGTATATAAGTAATGTATATAAAGGGAATGGGGGTCGATAAAGCTAAATAAATTAACAGACCAATAAATATATAAGCGGAAGTGCCCTTAAAATCAATTTTCGCAGTTTCATAAAATTAATTTTGTTACATTTCCTTGTACATAAGGGCTCCCTTATATACCTGAAGTATATAAGTAATGTATATAAAGGGAATGGGGGTCGATAAAGCTAAATAAATTAACAGACCAATAAATATATAAGCGGAAGTGCCCTTAAAATCATACTTTAATGAATTTTGTTACATTTCTATGTACAAAAGCTCTCCCTTATATACCTGAGGTATATAAGTAATGTATATAAAGGGAATGGGGGTCGATAAAGCTAAATAAATTAACAGACCAATAAATATATAAGCGGAAGTGCCCTTAAAATCAATTTTCGCAGTTTCATAAAATTAATTTTGTTACATTTCCTTGTACATAAGGGCTCCCTTATATACCTGAAGTATATAAGTAATGTATATAAAGGGAATGGGGGTCGATAAAGCTAAATAAATTAACAGACCAATAAATATATAAGCGGAAGTGCCCTTAAAATCATACTTTAATGAATTTTGTTACATTTCTATGTACAAAAGCTCTCCCTTATATACCTGAGGTATATAAGTAATGTATATAAAGGGAATGGGGGTCGATAAAGCTAAATAAATTAACAGACCAATAAATATATAAGCGGAAGTGCCCTTAAAATCATACTTTAATGAATTTTGTTACATTTCTATGTACAAAAGCTCTCCCTTATATACCTGAGGTATATAAGTAATGTATATAAAGGGAATGGGGGTCGATAAAGCTAAATAAATTAACAGACCAATAAATATATAAGCGGAAGTGCCCTTAAAATCAATTTTCGCAGTTTCATAAAATTAATTTTGTTACATTTCCTTGTACATAAGGGCTCCCTTATATACCTGAAGTATATAAGTAATGTATATAAAGGGAATGGGGGTCGATAAAGCTAAATAAATTAACAGACCAATAAATATATAAGCGGAAGTGCCCTTAAAATCATACTTTAATGAATTTTGTTACATTTCTATGTACAAAAGCTCTCCCTTATATACCTGAGGTATATAAGTAATGTATATAAAGGGAATGGGGGTCGATAAAGCTAAATAAATTAACAGACCAATAAATATATAAGCGGAAGTGCCCTTAAAATCAATTTTCGCAGTTTCATAAAATTAATTTTGTTACATTTCCTTGTACATAAGGGCTCCCTTATATACCTGAAGTATATAAGTAATGTATATAAAGGGAATGGGGGTCGATAAAGCTAAATAAATTAACAGACCAATAAATATATAAGCGGAAGTGCCCTTAAAATCATACTTTAATGAATTTTGTTACATTTCTATGTACAAAAGCTCTCCCTTATATACCTGAGGTATATAAGTAATGTATATAAAGGGAATGGGGGTCGATAAAGCTAAATAAATTAACAGACCAATAAATATATAAGCGGAAGTGCCCTTAAAATCAATTTTCGCAGTTTCATAAAATTAATTTTGTTACATTTCCTTGTACATAAGGGCTCCCTTATATACCTGAAGTATATAAGTAATGTATATAAAGGTAATGGGGGTCGATAAAGCTAAATAAATTAACAGACCAATAAATATATAAGCGGAAGTGCCCTTAAAATCATACTTTAATGAATTTTGTTACATTTCTATGTACAAAAGCTCTCCCTTATATACCTGAGGTATATAAGTAATGTATATAAAGGGAATGGGGGTCGATAAAGCTAAATAAATTAACAGACCAATAAATATATAAGCGGAAGTGCCCTTAAAATCAATTTTCGCAGTTTCATAAAATTAATTTTGTTACATTTCCTTGCACATAAGGGCTCCCTTATATACCTGAAGTATATAAGTAATGTATATAAAGGGAATGGGGGTCGATAAAGCTAAATAAATTAACAGACCAATAAATATATAAGCGGAAGTGCCCTTAAAATCAATTTTCGCAGTTTCATAAAATTAATTTTGTTACATTTCCTTGTACATAAGGGCTCCCTTATATACCTGAAGTATATAAGTAATGTATATAAAGGGAATGGGGGTCGATAAAGCTAAATAAATTAACAGACCAATAAATATATAAGCGGAAGTGCCCTTAAAATCATACTTTAATGAATTTTGTTACATTTCTATGTACAAAAGCTCTCCCTTATATACCTGAGGTATATAAGTAATGTATATAAAGGGAATGGGGGTCGATAAAGCTAAATAAATTAACAGACCAATAAATATATAAGCGGAAGTGCCCTTAAAATCAATTTTCGCAGTTTCATAAAATTAATTTTGTTACATTTCCTTGCACATAAGGGCTCCCTTATATACCTGAAGTATATAAGTAATGTATATAAAGGGAATGGGGGTCGATAAAGCTAAATAAATTAACAGACCAATAAATATATAAGCGGAAGTGCCCTTAAAATCAATTTTCGCAGTTTCATAAAATTAATTTTGTTACATTTCCTTGTACATAAGGGCTCCCTTATATACCTGAAGTATATAAGTAATGTATATAAAGGGAATGGGGGTCGATAAAGCTAAATAAATTAACAGACCAATAAATATATAAGCGGAAGTGCCCTTAAAATCAATTTTCGCAGTTTCATAAAATTAATTTTGTTACATTTCCTTGTACATAAGGGCTCCCTTATATACCTGAAGTATATAAGTAATGTATATAAAGGGAATGGGGGTCGATAAAGCTAAATAAATTAACAGACCAATAAATATATAAGCGGAAGTGCCCTTAAAATCATACTTTAATGAATTTTGTTACATTTCTATGTACAAAAGCTCTCCCTTATATACCTGAGGTATATAAGTAATGTATATAAAGGGAATGGGGGTCGATAAAGCTAAATAAATTAACAGACCAATAAATATATAAGCGGAAGTGCCCTTAAAATCATACTTTAATGAATTTTGTTACATTTCTATGTACAAAAGCTCTCCCTTATATACCTGAGGTATATAAGTAATGTATATAAAGGGAATGGGGGTCGATAAAGCTAAATAAATTAACAGACCAATAAATATATAAGCGGAAGTGCCCTTAAAATCAATTTTCGCAGTTTCATAAAATTAATTTTGTTACATTTCCTTGTACATAAGGGCTCCCTTATATACCTGAAGTATATAAGTAATGTATATAAAGGGAATGGGGGTCGATAAAGCTAAATAAATTAACAGACCAATAAATATATAAGCGGAAGTGCCCTTAAAATCATACTTTAATGAATTTTGTTACATTTCTATGTACAAAAGCTCTCCCTTATATACCTGAGGTATATAAGTAATGTATATAAAGGGAATGGGGGTCGATAAAGCTAAATAAATTAACAGACCAATAAATATATAAGCGGAAGTGCCCTTAAAATCAATTTTCGCAGTTTCATAAAATTAATTTTGTTACATTTCCTTGTACATAAGGGCTCCCTTATATACCTGAAGTATATAAGTAATGTATATAAAGGGAATGGGTGTCGATAAAGCTAAATAAATTAACAGACCAATAAATATATAAGCGGAAGTGCCCTTAAAATCATACTTTAATGAATTTTGTTACATTTCTATGTACAAAAGCTCTCCCTTATATACCTGAGGTATATAAGTAATGTATATAAAGGGAATGGGGGTCGATAAAGCTAAATAAATTAACAGACCAATAAATATATAAGCGGAAGTGCCCTTAAAATCAATTTTCGCAGTTTCATAAAATTAATTTTGTTACATTTCCTTGTACATAAGGGCTCCCTTATATACCTGAAGTATATAAGTAATGTATATAAAGGTAATGGGGGTCGATAAAGCTAAATAAATTAACAGACCAATAAATATATAAGCGGAAGTGCCCTTAAAATCATACTTTAATGAATTTTGTTACATTTCTATGTACAAAAGCTCTCCCTTATATACCTGAGGTATATAAGTAATGTATATAAAGGGAATGGGGGTCGATAAAGCTAAATAAATTAACAGACCAATAAATATATAAGCGGAAGTGCCCTTAAAATCATACTTTAATGAATTTTGTTACATTTCTATGTACAAAAGCTCTCCCTTATATACCTGAGGTATATAAGTTATGTATATAAAGGGAATGGGGGTCGATAAAGCTAAATAAATTAACAGACCAATAAATATATAAGCGGAAGTGCCCTTAAAATCATACTTTAATGAATTTTGTTACATTTCTATGTACAAAAGCTCTCCCTTATATACCTGAGGTATATAAGTAATGTATATAAAGGGAATGGGGGTCGATAAAGCTAAATAAATTAACAGACCAATAAATATATAAGCGGAAGTGCCCTTAAAATCATACTTTAATGAATTTTGTTACATTTCTATGTACAAAAGCTCTCCCTTATATACCTGAGGTATATAAGTTATGTATATAAAGGGAATGGGGGTCGATAAAGCTAAATAAATTAACAGACCAATAAATATATAAGCGGAAGTGCCCTTAAAATCATACTTTAATGAATTTTGTTACATTTCTATGTACAAAAGCTCTCCCTTATATACCTGAGGTATATAAGTAATGTATATAAAGGGAATGGGGGTCGATAAAGCTAAATAAATTAACAGACCAATAAATATATAAGCGGAAGTGCCCTTAAAATCAATTTTCGCAGTTTCATAAAATTAATTTTGTTACATTTCCTTGTACATAAGGGCTCCCTTATATACCTGAAGTATATAAGTAATGTATATAAAGGGAATGGGGTCGATAAAGCTAAATAAATTAACAGACCAATAAATATATAAGCGGAAGTGCCCTTAAAATCATACTTTAATGAATTTTGTTACATTTCTATGTACAAAAGCTCTCCCTTATATACCTGAGGTATATAAGTAATGTATATAAAGGGAATGGGGGTCGATAAAGCTAAATAAATTAACAGACCAATAAATATATAAGCGGAAGTGCCCTTAAAATCAATTTTCGCAGTTTCATAAAATTAATTTTGTTACATTTCCTTGTACATAAGGGCTCCCTTATATACCTGAAGTATATAAGTAATGTATATAAAGGGAATGGGGGTCGATAAAGCTAAATAAATTAACAGACCAATAAATATATAAGCGGAAGTGCCCTTAAAATCAATTTTCGCAGTTTCATAAAATTAATTTTGTTACATTTCCTTGTACATAAGGGCTCCCTTATATACCTGAAGTATATAAGTAATGTATATAAAGGGAATGGGGGTCGATAAAGCTAAATAAATTAACAGACCAATAAATATATAAGCGGAAGTGCCCTTAAAATCATACTTTAATGAATTTTGTTACATTTCTATGTACAAAAGCTCTCCCTTATATACCTGAGGTATATAAGTAATGTATATAAAGGGAATGGGGGTCGATAAAGCTAAATAAATTAACATACCAATAAATATATAAGCGGAAGTGCCCTTAAAATCAATTTTCGCAGTTTCATAAAATTAATTTTGTTACATTTCCTTGTACATAAGGGCTCCCTTATATACCTGAAGTATATAAGTAATGTATATAAAGGGAATGGGGGTCGATAAAGCTAAATAAATTAACAGACCAATAAATATATAAGCGGAAGTGCCCTTAAAATCATACTTTAATGAATTTTGTTACATTTCTATGTACAAAAGCTCTCCCTTATATACCTGAGGTATATAAGTAATGTATATAAAGGGAATGGGGGTCGATAAAGCTAAATAAATTAACAGACCAATAAATATATAAGCGGAAGTGCCCTTAAAATCATACTTTAATGAATTTTGTTACATTTCTATGTACAAAAGCTCTCCCTTATATACCTGAGGTATATAAGTAATGTATATAAAGGGAATGGGGGTCGATAAAGCTAAATAAATTAACAGACCAATAAATATATAAGCGGAAGTGCCCTTAAAATCAATTTTCGCAGTTTCATAAATTTAATTTTGTTACATTTCCTTGTACATAAGGACTCCCTTATATACCTGAAGTATATAAGTAATGTATATAAAGGGAATGGGGGTCGATAAAGCTAAATAAATTAACAGACCAATAAATATATAAGCGGAAGTGCCCTTAAAATCAATTTTCGCAGTTTCATAAAATTAATTTTGTTACATTTCCTTGTACATAAGGGCTCCCTTATATACCTGAAGTATATAAGTAATGTATATAAAGGGAATGGGGGTCGATAAAGCTAAATAAATTAACAGACCAATAAATATATAAGCGGAAGTGCCCTTAAAATCATACTTTAATGAATTTTGTTACATTTCTATGTACAAAAGCTCTCCCTTATATACCTGAGGTATATAAGTAATGTATATAAAGGGAATGGGGGTCGATAAAGCTAAATAAATTAACAGACCAATAAATATATAAGCGGAAGTGCCCTTAAAATCATACTTTAATGAATTTTGTTACATTTCTATGTACAAAAGCTCTCCCTTATATACCTGAGGTATATAAGTAATGTATATAAAGGGAATGGGGGTCGATAAAGCTAAATAAATTAACAGACCAATAAATATATAAGCGGAAGTGCCCTTAAAATCATACTTTAATGAATTTTGTTACATTTCTATGTACAAAAGCTCTCCCTTATATACCTGAGGTATATAAGTAATGTATATAAAGGGAATGGGGGTCGATAAAGCTAAATAAATTAACAGACCAATAAATATATAAGCGGAAGTGCCCTTAAAATCAATTTTCGCAGTTTCATAAAATTAATTTTGTTACATTTCCTTGTACATAAGGGCTCCCTTATATACCTGAAGTATATAAGTAATGTATATAAAGGGAATGGGGGTCGATATAGCTAAATAAATTAACAGACCAATAAATATATAAGCGGAAGTGCCCTTAAAATCATACTTTAATGAATTTTGTTACATTTCTATGTACAAAAGCTCTCCCTTATATACCTGAGGTATATACATAAGTAATGTATATAAAGGGAATGGGGGTCGATAAAGCTAAATAAATTAACAGACCAATAAATATATAAGCGGAAGTGCCCTTAAAATCATACTTTAATGAATTTTGTTACATTTCTATGTACAAAAGCTCTCCCTTATATACCTGAGGTATATAAGTAATGTATATAAAGGGAATGGGGGTCGATAAAGCTAAATAAATTAACAGACCAATAAATATATAAGCGGAAGTGCCCTTAAAATCATACTTTAATGAATTTTGTTACATTTCTATGTACAAAAGCTCTCCCTTATATACCTGAGGTATATAAGTAATGTATATAAAGGGAATGGGGGTCGATAAAGCTAAATAAATTAACAGACCAATAAATATATAAGCGGAAGTGCCCTTAAAATCAATTTTCGCAGTTTCATAAAATTAATTTTGTTACATTTCCTTGTACATAAGGGCTCCCTTATATACCTGAAGTATATAAGTAATGTATATAAAGGGAATGGGGGTCGATATAGCTAAATAAATTAACAGACCAATAAATATATAAGCGGAAGTGCCCTTAAAATCATACTTTAATGAATTTTGTTACATTTCTATGTACAAAAGCTCTCCCTTATATACCTGAGGTATATACATAAGTAATGTATATAAAGGGAATGGGGGTCGATAAAGCTAAATAAATTAACAGACCAATAAATATATAAGCGGAAGTGCCCTTAAAATCAATTTTCGCAGTTTCATAAAATTAATTTTGTTACATTTCCTTGTACATAAGGGCTCCCTTATATACCTGAAGTATATAAGTAATGTATATAAAGGGAATGGGGGTCGATAAAGCTAAATAAATTAACAGACCAATAAATATATAAGCGGAAGTGCCCTCAAAATCAATTTTCGCAGTTTCATAAAATTAATTTTGTTACATTTCGTTGTACATAAGGGCTCCCTTATATACCTGAAGTATATAAGTAATATATATAAAGGGAATGGGGGTCGATAAAGCTAAATAAATTAACAGACCAATAAATATATAAGCGGAAGTGCCCTTAAAATCAATTTTCGCAGTTTCATAAAATTAATTTTGTTACATTTCCTTGTACATAAGGGCTCCCTTATATACCTGAAGTATATAAGTAATGTATATAAAGGGAATGGGGGTCGATAAAGCTAAATAAATTAACAGACCAATAAATATATAAGCGGAAGTGCCCTTAAAATCATACTTTAATGAATTTTGTTACATTTCTATGTACAAAAGCTCTCCCTTATATACCTGAGGTATATAAGTAATGTATATAAAGGGAATGGGGGTCGATAAAGCTAAATAAATTAACAGACCAATAAATATATAAGCGGAAGTGCCCTTAAAATCAATTTTCGCAGTTTCATAAAATTAATTTTGTTACATTTCCTTGTACATAAGGGCTCCCTTATATACCTGAAGTATATAAGTAATGTATATAAAGGGAATGGGGGTCGATAAAGCTAAATAAATTAACAGACCAATAAATATATAAGCGGAAGTGCCCTTAAAATCATACTTTAATGAATTTTGTTACATTTCTATGTACAAAAGCTCTCCCTTATATACCTGAGGTATATAAGTAATGTATATAAAGGGAATGGGGGTCGATAAAGCTAAATAAATTAACAGACCAATAAATATATAAGCGGAAGTGCCCTTAAAATCATACTTTAATGAATTTTGTTACATTTCTATGTACAAAAGCTCTCCCTTATATACCTGAGGTATATAAGTAATGTATATAAAGGGAATGGGGGTCGATAAAGCTAAATAAATTAACAGACCAATAAATATATAAGCGGAAGTGCCCTTAAAATCAATTTTCGCAGTTTCATAAAATTAATTTTGTTACATTTCCTTGTACATAAGGGCTCCCTTATATACCTGAAGTATATAAGTAATGTATATAAAGGGAATGGGGGTCGATAAAGCTAAATAAATTAACAGACCAATAAATATATAAGCGGAAGTGCCCTTAAAATCATACTTTAATGAATTTTGTTACATTTCTATGTACAAAAGCTCTCCCTTATATACCTGAGGTATATAAGTAATGTATATAAAGGGAATGGGGGTCGATAAAGCTAAATAAATTAACAGACCAATAAATATATAAGCGGAAGTGCCCTTAAAATCATACTTTAATGAATTTTGTTACATTTCTATGTACAAAAGCTCTCCCTTATATACCTGAGGTATATAAGTGATGTATATAAAGGGAATGGGGGTCGATAAAGCTAAATAAATTAACAGACCAATAAATATATAAGCGGAAGTGCCCTTAAAACCATACTTTAATGAATTTTGTTACATTTCTATGTACAAAAGCTCTCCCTTATATACCTGAGGTATATAAGTAATGTATATAAAGGGAATGGGGGTCGATAAAGCTAAATAAATTAACAGACCAATAAATATATAAGCGGAAGTGCCCTTAAAATCAATTTTCGCAGTTTCATAAAATTAATTTTGTTACATTTCCTTGTACATAAGGGCTCCCTTATATACCTGAAGTATATAAGTAATGTATATAAAGGGAATGGGGGTCGATAAAGCTAAATAAATTAACAGACCAATAAATATATAAGCGGAAGTGCCCTTAAAATCATACTTTAATGAATTTTGTTACATTTCTATGTACAAAAGCTCTCCCTTATATACCTGAGGTATATAAGTGATGTATATAAAGGGAATGGGGGTCGATAAAGCTAAATAAATTAACAGACCAATAAATATATAAGCGGAAGTGCCCTTAAAACCATACTTTAATGAATTTTGTTACATTTCTATGTACAAAAGCTCTCCCTTATATACCTGAGGTATATAAGTAATGTATATAAAGGGAATGGGGGTCGATAAAGCTAAATAAATTAACAGACCAATAAATATATAAGCGGAAGTGCCCTTAAAATCAATTTTCGCAGTTTCATAAAATTAATTTTGTTACATTTCCTTGTACATAAGGGCTCCCTTATATACCTGAAGTATATAAGTAATGTATATAAAGGGAATGGGGGTCGATATAGCTAAATAAATTAACAGACCAATAAATATATAAGCGGAAGTGCCCTTAAAATCATACTTTAATGAATTTTGTTACATTTCTATGTACAAAAGCTCTCCCTTATATACCTGAGGTATATAAGTAATGTATATAAAGGGAATGGGGGTCGATAAAGCTAAATAAATTAACAGACCAATAAATATATAAGCGGAAGTGCCCTTAAAATCAATTTTCGCAGTTTCATAAAATTAATTTTGTTACATTTCCTTGTACATAAGGGCTCCCTTATATACCTGAAGTATATAAGTAATGTATATAAAGGGAATGGGGGTCGATAAAGCTAAATAAATTAACAGACCAATAAATATATAAGCGGAAGTGCCCTCAAAATCAATTTTCGCAGTTTCATAAAATTAATTTTGTTACATTTCGTTGTACATAAGGGCTCCCTTATATACCTGAAGTATATAAGTAATATATATAAAGGGAATGGGGGTCGATAAAGCTAAATAAATTAACAGACCAATAAATATATAAGCGGAAGTGCCCTTAAAATCAATTTTCGCAGTTTCATAAAATTAATTTTGTTACATTTCCTTGTACATAAGGGCTCCCTTATATACCTGAAGTATATAAGTAATGTATATAAAGGGAATGGGGGTCGATAAAGCTAAATAAATTAACAGACCAATAAATATATAAGCGGAAGTGCCCTTAAAATCATACTTTAATGAATTTTGTTACATTTCTATGTACAAAAGCTCTCCCTTATATACCTGAGGTATATAAGTAATGTATATAAAGGGAATGGGGGTCGATAAAGCTAAATAAATTAACAGACCAATAAATATATAAGCGGAAGTGCCCTTAAAATCAATTTTCGCAGTTTCATAAAATTAATTTTGTTACATTTCCTTGTACATAAGGGCTCCCTTATATACCTGAAGTATATAAGTAATGTATATAAAGGGAATGGGGGTCGATAAAGCTAAATAAATTAACAGACCAATAAATATATAAGCGGAAGTGCCCTTAAAATCATACTTTAATGAATTTTGTTACATTTCTATGTACAAAAGCTCTCCCTTATATACCTGAGGTATATAAGTAATGTATATAAAGGGAATGGGGGTCGATAAAGCTAAATAAATTAACAGACCAATAAATATATAAGCGGAAGTGCCCTTAAAATCATACTTTAATGAATTTTGTTACATTTCTATGTACAAAAGCTCTCCCTTATATACCTGAGGTATATAAGTAATGTATATAAAGGGAATGGGGGTCGATAAAGCTAAATAACTTAACAGACCAATAAATATATAAGCGGAAGTGCCCTTAAAATCACACTTTAATGAATTTTGTTACATTTCTATGTACAAAAGCTCTCCCTTATATACCTGAGGTATATAAGTAATGTATATAAAGGGAATGGGGGTCGATAAAGCTAAATAAATTAACAGACCAATAAATATATAAGCGGAAGTGCCCTTAAAATCAATTTTCGCAGTTTCATAAAATTAATTTTGTTACATTTCCTTGTACATAAGGGCTCCCTTATATACCTGAAGTATATAAGTAATGTATATAAAGGGAATGGGGGTCGATAAAGCTAAATAAATTAACAGACCAATAAATATATAAGCGGAAGTGCCCTTAAAATCATACTTTAATGAATTTTGTTACATTTCTATGTACAAAAGCTCTCCCTTATATACCTGAGGTATATAAGTAATGTATATAAAGGGAATGGGGGTCGATAAAGCTAAATAAATTAACAGACCAATAAATATATAAGCGGAAGTGCCCTTAAAATCATACTTTAATGAATTTTGTTACATTTCTATGTACAAAAGCTCTCCCTTATATACCTGAGGTATATAAGTAATGTATATAAAGGGAATGGGGGTCGATAAAGCTAAATAACTTAACAGACCAATAAATATATAAGCGGAAGTGCCCTTAAAATCATACTTTAATGAATTTTGTTACATTTCTATGTACAAAAGCTCTCCCTTATATACCTGAGGTATATAAGTAATGTATATAAAGGGAATGGGGGTCGATAAAGCTAAATAAATTAACAGACCAATAAATATATAAGCGGAAGTGCCCTTAAAATCATACTTTAATGAATTTTGTTACATTTCTATGTACAAAAGCTCTCCCTTATATACCTGAGGTATATAAGTAATGTATATAAAGGGAATGGGGGTCGATAAAGCTAAATAACTTAACAGACCAATAAATATATAAGCGGAAGTGCCCTTAAAATCATACTTTAATGAATTTTGTTACATTTCTATGTACAAAAGCTCTCCCTTATATACCTGAGGTATATAAGTAATGTATATAAAGGGAATGGGGGTCGATAAAGCTAAATAAATTAACAGACCAATAAATATATAAGCGGAAGTGCCCTTAAAATCATACTTTAATGAATTTTGTTACATTTCTATGTACAAAAGCTCTCCCTTATATACCTGAGGTATATAAGTAATGTATATAAAGGGAATGGGGGTCGATAAAGCTAAATAAATTAACAGACCAATAAATATATAAGCGGAAGTGCCCTTAAAATCAATTTTCGCAGTTTCATAAAATTAATTTTGTTACATTTCCTTGTACATAAGGGCTCCCTTATATACCTGAAGTATATAAGTAATGTATATAAAGGGAATGGGGGTCGATAAAGCTAAATAAATTAACAGACCAATAAATATATAAGCGGAAGTGCCCTTAAAATCATACTTTAATGAATTTTGTTACATTTCTATGTACAAAAGCTCTCCCTTATATACCTGAGGTATATAAGTAATGTATATAAAGGGAATGGGGGTCGATAAAGCTAAATAAATTAACAGACCAATAAATATATAAGCGGAAGTGCCCTTAAAATCATACTTTAATGAATTTTGTTACATTTCTATGTACAAAAGCTCTCCCTTATATACCTGAGGTATATAAGTAATGTATATAAAGGGAATGGGGGTCGATAAAGCTAAATAAATTAACAGACCAATAAATATATAAGCGGAAGTGCCCTTAAAACCATACTTTAATGAATTTTGTTACATTTCTATGTACAAAAGCTCTCCCTTATATACCTGAGGTATATAAGTAATGTATATAAAGGGAATGGGGGTCGATAAAGCTAAATAAATTAACAGACCAATAAATATATAAGCGGAAGTGCCCTTAAAATCAATTTTCGCAGTTTCATAAAATTAATTTTGTTACATTTCCTTGTACATAAGGGCTCCCTTATATACCTGAAGTATATAAGTAATGTATATAAAGGGAATGGGGGTCGATAAAGCTAAATAAATTAACAGACCAATAAATATATAAGCGGAAGTGCCCTTAAAATCATACTTTAATGAATTTTGTTACATTTCTATGTACAAAAGCTCTCCCTTATATACCTGAGGTATATAAGTAATGTATATAAAGGGAATGGGGGTCGATAAAGCTAAATAAATTAACAGACCAATAAATATATAAGCGGAAGTGCCCTTAAAATTAATTTTCGCAGTTTCATAAAATTAATTTTGTTACATTTCCTTGTACATAAGGGCTCCCTTATATACCTGAAGTATATAAGTAATGTATATAAAGGGAATGGGGGTCGATAAAGCTAAATAAATTAACAGACCAATAAATATATAAGCGGAAGTGCCCTTAAAATCATACTTTAATGAATTTTGTTACATTTCTATGTACAAAAGCTCTCCCTTATATACCTGAGGTATATAAGTGATGTATATAAAGGGAATGGGGGTCGATAAAGCTAAATAAATTAACAGACCAATAAATATATAAGCGGAAGTGCCCTTAAAACCATACTTTAATGAATTTTGTTACATTTCTATGTACAAAAGCTCTCCCTTATATACCTGAGGTATATAAGTAATGTATATAAAGGGAATGGGGGTCGATAAAGCTAAATAAATTAACAGACCAATAAATATATAAGCGGAAGTGCCCTTAAAATCAATTTTCGCAGTTTCATAAAATTAATTTTGTTACATTTCCTTGTACATAAGGGCTCCCTTATATACCTGAAGTATATAAGTAATGTATATAAAGGGAATGGGGGTCGATAAAGCTAAATAAATTAACAGACCAATAAATATATAAGCGGAAGTGCCCTTAAAATCATACTTTAATGAATTTTGTTACATTTCTATGTACAAAAGCTCTCCCTTATATACCTGAGGTATATAAGTAATGTATATAAAGGGAATGGGGGTCGATAAAGCTAAATAAATTAACAGACCAATAAATATATAAGCGGAAGTGCCCTTAAAATCAATTTTCGCAGTTTCATAAAATTAATTTTGTTACATTTCCTTGTACATAAGGGCTCCCTTATATACCTGAAGTATATAAGTAATGTATATAAAGGGAATGGGGGTCGATAAAGCTAAATAAATTAACAGACCAATAAATATATAAGCGGAAGTGCCCTCAAAATCAATTTTCGCAGTTTCATAAAATTAATTTTGTTACATTTCGTTGTACATAAGGGCTCCCTTATATACCTGAAGTATATAAGTAATATATATAAAGGGAATGGGGGTCGATAAAGCTAAATAAATTAACAGACCAATAAATATATAAGCGGAAGTGCCCTTAAAATCAATTTTCGCAGTTTCATAAAATTAATTTTGTTACATTTCCTTGTATATAAGGGCTCCCTTATATACCTGAAGTATATAAGTAATGTATATAAAGGGAATGGGGGTCGATAAAGCTAAATAAATTAACAGACCAATAAATATATAAGCGGAAGTGCCCTTAAAATCATACTTTAATGAATTTTGTTACATTTCTATGTACAAAAGCTCTCCCTTATATACCTGAGGTATATAAGTAATGTATATAAAGGGAATGGGGGTCGATAAAGCTAAATAAATTAACAGACCAATAAATATATAAGCGGAAGTGCCCTTAAAATCATACTTTAATGAATTTTGTTACATTTCTATGTACAAAAGCTCTCCCTTATATACCTGAGGTATATAAGTAATGTATATAAAGGGAATGGGGGTCGATAAAGCTAAATAACTTAACAGACCAATAAATATATAAGCGGAAGTGCCCTTAAAATCATACTTTAATGAATTTTGTTACATTTCTATGTACAAAAGCTCTCCCTTATATACCTGAGGTATATAAGTAATGTATATAAAGGGAATGGGGGTCGATAAAGCTAAATAAATTAACAGACCAATAAATATATAAGCGGAAGTGCCCTTAAAATCAATTTTCGCAGTTTCATAAAATTAATTTTGTTACATTTCCTTGTACATAAGGGCTCCCTTATATACCTGAAGTATATAAGTAATGTATATAAAGGGAATGGGGGTCGATAAAGCTAAATAAATTAACAGACCAATAAATATATAAGCGGAAGTGCCCTTAAAATCATACTTTAATGAATTTTGTTACATTTCTATGTACAAAAGCTCTCCCTTATATACCTGAGGTATATAAGTAATGTATATAAAGGGAATGGGGGTCGATAAAGCTAAATAAATTAACAGACCAATAAATATATAAGCGGAAGTGCCCTTAAAATCATACTTTAATGAATTTTGTTACATTTCTATGTACAAAAGCTCTCCCTTATATACCTGAGGTATATAAGTAATGTATATAAAGGGAATGGGGGTCGATAAAGCTAAATAAATTAACAGACCAATAAATATATAAGCGAAAGTGCCCTTAAAATCAATTTTCGCAGTTTCATAAAATTAATTTTGTTACATTTCCTTGTACATAAGGGCTCCCTTATATACCTGAAGTATATAAGTAATGTATATAAAGGGAATGGGGGTCGATAAAGCTAAATAAATTAACAGACCAATAAATATATAAGCGGAAGTGCCCTTAAAATCAATTTTCGCAGTTTCATAAAATTAATTTTGTTACATTTCCTTGTACATAAGGGCTCCCTTATATACCTGAAGTATATAAGTAATGTATATAAAGGGAATGGGGATCGATAAAGCTAAATAAATTAACAGACCAATAAATATATAAGCGGAAGTGCCCTTAAAATCATACTTTAATGAATTTTGTTACATTTCTATGTACAAAAGCTCTCCCTTATATACCTGAGGTATATAAGTAATGTATATAAAGGGAATGGGGGTCGATAAAGCTAAATAAATTAACAGACCAATAAATATATAAGCGGAAGTGCCCTTAAAATCATACTTTAATGAATTTTGTTACATTTCTATGTACAAAAGACCAATAAATATATAAGCGGAAGTGCCCTTAAAATCATACTTTAATGAATTTTGTTACATTTCTATGTACAAAAGCTCTCCCTTATATACCTGAGGTATATAAGTAATGTATATAAAGGGAATGGGGGTCGATAAAGCTAAATAAATTAACAGACCAATAAATATATAAGCGGAAGTGCCCTTAAAATCAATTTTCGCAGTTTCATAAAATTAATTTTGTTACATTTCCTTGTACATAAGGGCTCCCTTATATACCTGAAGTATATAAGTAATGTATATAAAGGGAATGGGGGTCGATAAAGCTAAATAAATTAACAGACCAATAAATATATAAGCGGAAGTGCCCTTAAAATCATACTTTAATGAATTTTGTTACATTTCTATGTACAAAAGCTCTCCCTTATATACCTGAGGTATATAAGTAATGTATATAAAGGGAATGGGGGTCGATAAAGCTAAATAAATTAACAGACCAATAAATATATAAGCGGAAGTGCCCTTAAAATCAATTTTCGCAGTTTCATAAAATTAATTTTGTTACATTTCCTTGTACATAAGGGCTCCCTTATATACCTGAAGTATATAAGTAATGTATATAAAGGGAATGGGGGTCGATAAAGCTAAATAAATTAACAGACCAATAAATATATAAGCGGAAGTGCCCTTAAAATCAATTTTCGCAGTTTCATAAAATTAATTTTGTTACATTTCCTTGTACATAAGGGCTCCCTTATATACCTGAAGTATATAAATAATGTATATAAAGGGAATGGGGGTCGATAAAGCTAAATAAATTAACAGACCAATAAATATATAAGCGGAAGTGCCCTTAAAATCAATTTTCGCAGTTTCATAAAATTAATTTTGTTACATTTCCTTGTACATAAGGGCTCCCTTATATACCTGAAGTATATAAGTAATGTATATAAAGGGAATGGGGGTCGATAAAGCTAAATAAATTAACAGACCAATAAATAAATAAGCGGAAGTGCCCTTAAAATCATACTTTAATGAATTTTGTTACATTTCTATGTACAAAAGCTCTCCCTTATATACCTGAGGTATATAAGTAATGTATATAAAGGGAATGGGGGTCGATAAAGCTAAATAAATTAACAGACCAATAAATATATAAGCGGAAGTGCCCTTAAAATCATACTTTAATGAATTTTGTTACATTTCTATGTACAAAAGCTCTCCCTTATATACCTGAGGTATATAAGTAATGTATAAAAAGGGAATGGGGGTCGATAAAGCTAAATAAATTAACAGACCAATAAATATATAAGCGGAAGTGCCCTTAAAATCAATTTTCGCAGTTTCATAAAATTAATTTTGTTACATTTCCTTGTACATAAGGGCTCCCTTATATACCTGAAGTATATAAGTAATGTATATAAAGGGAATGGGGGTCGATAAAGCTAAATAAATTAACAGACCAATAAATATATAAACGGAAGTGCCCTTAAAATCATACTTTAATGAATTTTGGTACATTTCTATGTACAAAAGCTCTCCCTTATATACCTGAGGTATATAAGTAATGTATATAAAGGGAATGGGGGTCGATAAAGCTAAATAAATTAACAGACCAATAAATATATAAGCGGAAGTGCCCTTAAAATCATACTTTAATGAATTTTGTTACATTTCTATGTACAAAAGCTCTCCCTTATATACCTGAGGTATATAAGTAATGTATATAAAGGGAATGGGGGTCGATAAAGCTAAATAAATTAACAGACCAATAAATATTTAAGCGGAAGTGCCCTTAAAATCATACTTTAATGAATTTTGTTACATTTCTATGTACAAAAGCTCTCCCTTATATACCTGAGGTATATAAGTAATGTATATAAAGGGAATGGGGGTCGATAAAGCTAAATAAATTAACAGACCAATAAATATATAAGCGGAAGTGCCCTTAAAATCAATTTTCGCAGTTTCATAAAATTAATTTTGTTACATTTCCTTGTACATAAGGGCTCCCTTATATACCTGAAGTATATAAGTAATGTATATAAAGGGAATGGGGGTCGATAAAGCTAAATAAATTAACAGACCAATAAATATATAAGCGGAAGTGCCCTTAAAATCATACTTTAATGAATTTTGTTACATTTCTATGTACAAAAGCTCTCCCTTATATACCTGAGGTATATAAGTAATGTATATAAAGGGAATGGGGGTCGATAAAGCTAAATAAATTAACAGACCAATAAATATATAAGCGGAAGTGCCCTTAAAATCATACTTTAATGAATTTTGTTACATTTCTATGTACAAAAGCTCTCCCTTATATACCTGAGGTATATAAGTAATGTATATAAAGGGAATGGGGGTCGATAAAGCTAAATAAATTAACAGACCAATAAATATATAAGCGGAAGTGCCCTTAAAATCATACTTTAATGAATTTTGTTACATTTCTATGTACAAAAGCTCTCCCTTATATACCTTAGGTATATAAGTAATGTATATAAAGGGAATGGGGGTCGATAAAGCTAAATAAATTAACATACCAATAAATATATAAGCGGAAGTGCCCTTAAAATCATACTTTAATGAATTTTGTTACATTTCTATGTACAAAAGCTCTCCCTTATATACCTGAGGTATATAAGTAATGTATATAAAGGGAATGGGGGTCGATAAAGCTAAATAAATTAACAGACCAATAAATATATAAGCGGAAGTGCCCTTAAAATCAATTTTCGCAGTTTCATAAAATTAATTTTGTTACATTTCCTTGTACATAAGGGCTCCCTTATATACCTGAAGTATATAAGTAATGTATATAAAGGGAATGGGGGTCGATAAAGCTAAATAAATTAACAGACCAATAAATATATAAGCGGAAGTGCCCTTAAAATCATACTTTAATGAATTTTGTTACATTTCTATGTACAAAAGCTCTCCCTTATATACCTGAGGTATATAAGTAATGTATATAAAGGGAATGGGGGTCGATAAAGCTAAATAAATTAACAGACCAATAAATATATAAGCGGAAGTGCCCTTAAAATCATACTTTAATGAATTTTGTTACATTTCTATGTACAAAAGCTCTCCCTTATATACCTGAGGTATATAAGTAATGTATATAAAGGGAATGGGGGTCGATAAAGCTAAATAAATTAACAGACCAATAAATATATAAGCGGAAGTGCCCTTAAAATCATACTTTAATGAATTTTGTTACATTTCTATGTACAAAAGCTCTCCCTTATATACCTGAGGTATATAAGTAATGTATATAAAGGGAATGGGGGTCGATAAAGCTAAATAAATTAACAGACCAATAAATATATAAGCGGAAGTGCAGTTTCATAAAATTTTCGCAGTTTCATAAAATTAATTTTGTTACATTTCCTTGTACATAAGGGCTCCCTTATATACCTGAAGTATATAAGTAATGTATATAAAAGGAATGGGGGTCGATAAAGCTAAATAAATTAACAGACCAATAAATATATAAGCGGAAGTGCCCTTAAAATCATACTTTAATGAATTTTGTTACATTTCTATGTACAAAAGCTCTCCCTTATATACCTGAGGTATATAAGTAATGTATATAAAGGGAATGGGGGTCGATAAAGCTAAATAAATTAACAGACCAATAAATATATAAGCGGAAGTGCCCTTAAAATCATACTTTAATGAATTTTGTTACATTTCTATGTACAAAAGCTCTCCCTTATATACCTGAGGTATATAAGTAATGTATATAAAGGGAATGGGGGTCGATAAAGCTAAATAAATTAACAGACCAATAAATATATAAGCGGAAGTGCCCTTAAAATCATACTTTAATGAATTTTGTTACATTTCTATGTACAAAAGCTCTCCCTTATATACCTGAGGTATATAAGTAATGTATATAAAGGGAATGGGGGTCGATAAAGCTAAATAAATTAACAGACCAATAAATATATAAGCGGAAGTGCCCTTAAAATCATACTTTAATGAATTTTGTTACATTTCTATGTACAAAAGCTCTCCCTTATATACCTGAGGTATATAAGTAATGTATATAAAGGGAATGGGGGTCGATAAAGTTAAATAAATTAACAGACCAATAAATATATAAGCGGAAGTGCAGTTTCATAAAATTTTCGCAGTTTCATAAAATTAATTTTGTTACATTTCCTTGTACATAAGGGCTCCCTTATATACCTGAAGTATATAAGTAATGTATATAAAGGGAATGGGGGTCGATAAAGCTAAATAAATTAACAGACCAATAAATATATAAGCGGAAGTGCCCTTAAAATCATACTTTAATGAATTTTGTTACATTTCTATGTACAAAAGCTCTCCCTTATATACCTGAGGTATATAAGTAATGTATATAAAGGGAATGGGGGTCGATAAAGCTAAATAAATTAACAGACCAATAAATATATAAGCGGAAGTGCCCTTAAAATCATACTTTAATGAATTTTGTTACATTTCTATGTACAAAAGCTCTCCCTTATATACCTGAGGTATATAAGTAATGTATATAAAGGGAATGGGGGTCGATAAAGCTAAATAAATTAACAGACCAATAAATATATAAGCGGAAGTGCCCTTAAAATCAATTTTCGCAGTTTCATAAAATTAATTTTGTTACATTTCCTTGTACATAAGGGCTCCCTTATATACCTGAAGTATATAAGTAATGTATATAAAGGGAATGGGGGTCGATAAAGCTAAATAAATTAACAGACCAATAAATATATGAGCGGAAGTGCCCTTAAAATCACACTTTAATGAATTTTGTTACATTTCTATGTACAAAAGCTCTCCCTTATATATCTGAGGTATATAAGTAATGTATATAAAGGGAATGGGGGTCGATAAAGCTAAATAAATTAACAGACCAATAAATATATAAGCGGAAGTGCCCTTAAAATCATACTTTAATGAATTTTGTTACATTTCTATGTACAAAAGCTCTCCCTTATATACCTGAGGTATATAAGTAATGTATATAAAGGGAATGGGGGTCGATAAAGCTAAATAAATTAACAGACCAATAAATATATAAGCGGAAGTGCCCTTAAAATCAATTTTCGCAGTTTCATAAAATTAATTTTGTTACATTTCCTTGTACATAAGGGCTCCCTTATATACCTGAAGTATATAAGTAATGTATATAAAGGGAATGGGGGTCGATAAAGCTAAATAAATTAACAGACCAATAAATATATAAGCGGAAGTGCCCTTAAAATCATACTTTAATGAATTTTGTTACATTTCTATGTACAAAAGCTCTCCCTTATATACCTGAGGTATATAAGTAATGTATATAAAGGGAATGGGGGTCGATAAAGCTAAATAAATTAACAGACCAATAAATATATAAGCGGAAGTGCCCTTAAAATCATACTTTAATGAATTTTGTTACATTTCTATGTACAAAAGCTCTCCCTTATATACCTGAGGTATATAAGTAATGTATATAAAGGGAATGGTGGTCGCTAAAGCTAAATAAATTAATAGACCAATAAATATATAAGCGGAAGTGCCCTTAAAATCATACTTTAATGAATTTTGTTACATTTCTATGTACAAAAGCTCTCCCTTATATACCTGAGGTATATAAGTAATGTATATAAAGGGAATGGGGGTCGATAAAGCTAAATAAATTAACAGACCAATAAATATATAAGCGGAAGTTCCCTTAAAATCATACTTTAATGAATTTTGTTACATTTCTATGTACAAAAGCTCTCCCTTATATACCTGAGGTATATAAGTAATGTATATAAAGGGAATGGGGGTCGATAAAGCTAAATAAATTAACAGACCAATAAATATATAAGCATAAGTGCCCTTAAAATCATACTTTAATGAATTTTGTTACATTTCTATGTACAAAAGCTCTCCCTTATATACCTGAGGTATATAAGTAATGTATATAAAGGGAATGGGGGTCGATAAAGCTAAATAAATTAACAGACCAATAAATATATAAGCGGAAGTGCCCTTAAAATCAATTTTCGCAGTTTCATAAAATTAATTTTGTTACATTTCCTTGTACATAAGGGCTCCCTTATATACCTGAAGTATATAAGTAATGTATATAAAGGGAATGGGGGTCGATAAAGCTAAATAAATTAACAGACCAATAAATATATAAGCGGAAGTGCCCTTAAAATCAATTTTCGCAGTTTCATAAAATTAATTTTGTTACATTTCCTTGTACATAAGGGCTCCCTTATATACCTGAAGTATATAAGTAATGTATATAAAGGGAATGGGGGTCGATAAAGCTAAATAAATTAACAGACCAATAAATATATAAGCGGAAGTGCCCTTAAAATCATACTTTAATGAATTTTGTTACATTTCTATGTACAAAAGCTCTCCCTTATATACCTGAGGTATATAAGTAATGTATATAAAGGGAATGGGGGTCGATAAAGCTAAATAAATTAACAGACCAATAAATATATAAGCATAAGTGCCCTTAAAATCATACTTTAATGAATTTTGTTACATTTCTATGTACAAAAGCTCTCCCTTATATACCTGAGGTATATAAGTAATGTATATAAAGGGAATGGGGGTCGATAAAGCTAACTAAATTAACAGACCAATAAATATATAAGCGGAAGTGCCCTTAAAATCAATTTTCGCAGTTTCATAAAATTAATTTTGTTACATTTCCTTGTACATAAGGGCTCCCTTATATACCTGAAGTATATAAGTAATGTATATAAAGGGAATGGGGGTCGATAAAGCTAAATAAATTAACAGACCAATAAATATATAAGCGGAAGTGCCCTTAAAATCATACTTTAATGAATTTTGTTACATTTCTATGTACAAAAGCTCTCCCTTATATACCTGAGGTATATAAGTAATGTATATAAAGGGAATGGGGGTCGATAAAGCTAAATAAATTAACAGACCAATAAATATATAAGCGGAAGTGCCCTTAAAATCATACTTTAATGAATTTTGTTACATTTCTATGTACAAAAGCTCTCCCTTATATACCTGAGGTATATAAGTAATGTATATAAAGGGAATGGGGGTCGATAAAGCTAAATAAATTAATAGACCAATAAATATATAAGCGGAAGTGCCCTTAAAATCATACTTTAATGAATTTTGTTACATTTCTATGTACAAAAGCTCTCCCTTATATACCTGAGGTATATAAGTAATGTATATAAAGGGAATGGGGGTCGATAAAGCTAAATAAATTAACAGACCAATAAATATATAAGCGGAAGTGCCCTTAAAATCATACTTTAATGAATTTTGTTACATTTCTATGTACAAAAGCTCTCCCTTATATACCTGAGGTATATAAGTAATGTATATAAAGGGAATGGGGGTCGATAAAGCTAAATAAATTAACAGACCAATAAATATATAAGCGGAAGTGCCCTTAAAATCATACTTTAATGAATTTTGTTACATTTCTATGTACAAAAGCTCTCCCTTATATACCTGAGGTATAAAAGTAATGTATATAAAGGGAATGGGGGTCGATAAAGCTAAATAAATTAACAGACCAATAAATATATAAGCGGAAGTGCCCTTAAAATCATACTTTAATGAATTTTGTTACATTTCTATGTACAAAAGCTCTCCCTTATATACCTGAGGTATATAAGTAATGTATATAAAGGGAATGGGGGTCGATAAAGCTAAATAAATTAACAGACCAATAAATATATAAGCGGAAGTGCCCTTAAAATCAATTTTCGCAGTTTCATAAAATTAATTTTGTTACATTTCCTTGTACATAAGGGCTCCCTTATATACCTGAAGTATATAAGTAATGTATATAAAGGGAATGGGGGTCGATAAAGCTAAATAAATTAACAGACCAATAAATATATAAGCGGAAGTGCCCTTAAAATCAATTTTCGCAGTTTCATAAAATTAATTTTGTTACATTTCCTTGTACATAAGAGCTCCCTTATATACCTGAAGTATATAAGTAATGTATATAAAGGGAATGGGGGTCGATAAAGCTAAATAAATTAACAGACCAATAAATATATAAGCGGAAGTGCCCTTAAAATCATACTTTAATGAATTTTGTTACATTTCTATGTACAAAAGCTCTCCCTTATATACCTGAGGTATATAAGTAATGTATATAAAGGGAATGGGGGTCGATAAAGCTAAATAAATTAACAGACCAATAAATATATAAGCGGAAGTGCCCTTAAAATCATACTTTAATGAATTTTGTTACATTTCTATGTACAAAAGCTCTCCCTTATATACCTGAGGTATATAAGTAATGTATATAAAGGGAATGGGGGTCGATAAAGCTAAATAAATTAACAGACCAATAAATATATAAGCGGAAGTGCCCTTAAAATCATACTTTAATGAATTTTGTTACATTTCTATGTACAAAAGCTCTCCTTTATATACCTGAGGTATATAAGTAATGTATATAAAGGGAATGGGGGACGATAAAGCTAAATAAATTAACAGACCAATAAATATATAAGCGGAAGTGCCCTTAAAATCAATTTTCGCAGTTTCATAAAATTAATTTTGTTACATTTCCTTGTACATAAGGGCTCCCTTATATACCTGAAGTATATAAGTAATGTATATAAAGGGAATGGGGGTCGATAAAGCTAAATAAATTAACAGACCAATAAATATATAAGCGGAAGTGCCCTTAAAATCAATTTTCGCAGTTTCATAAAATTAATTTTGTTACATTTCCTTGTACATAAGGGCTCCCTTATATACCTGAAGTATATAAGTAATGTATATAAAGGGAATGGGGGTCGATAAAGCTAAATAAATTAACAGACCAATAAATATATAAGCGGAAGTGCCCTTAAAATCATACTTTAATGAATTTTGTTACATTTCTATGTACAAAAGCTCTCCCTTATATACCTGAGGTATATAAGTAATGTATATAAAGGGAATGGGGTCGATAAAGCTAAATAAATTAACAGACCAATAAATATATAAGCGGAAGTGCCCTTAAAATCATACTTTAATGAATTTTGTTACATTTCTATGTACAAAAGCTCTCCCTTATATACCTGAGGTATATAAGTAATGTATATAAAGGGAATGGGGGTCGATAAAGCTAAATAAATTAACAGACCAATAAATATATAAGCGGAAGTGCCCTTAAAATCATACTTTAATTAATTTTGTTACATTTCTATGTACAAAAGCTCTCCCTTATATACCTGAGGTATATAAGTAATGTATATAAAGGGAATGGGGGTCGATAAAGCTAAATAAATTAACAGACCAATAAATATATAAGCGGAAGTGCCCTTAAAATCATACTTTAATGAATTTTGTTACATTTCTATGTACAAAAGCTCTCCCTTATATACCTGAGGTATATAAGTAATGTATATAAAGGGAATGGGGGTCGATAAAGCTAAATAAATTAACAGACCAATAAATATATAAGCGGAAGTGCCCTTAAAATCATACTTTAATGAATTTTGTTACATTTCTATGTACAAAAGCTCTCCCTTATATACCTGAGGTATATAAGTAATGTATATAAAGGGAATGGGGGTCGATAAAGCTAAATAAATTAACAGACCAATAAATATATAAGCGGAAGTGCCCTTAAAATCATACTTTAATGAATTTTGTTACATTTCTATGTACAAAAGCTCTCCCTTATATACCTGAGGTATATAAGTAATGTATATAAAGGGAAAGGGGGTCGATAAAGCTAAATAAATTAACAGACCAATAAATATATAAGCGGAAGTGCCCTTAAAATCAATTTTCGCAGTTTCATAAAATTAATTTTGTTACATTTCCTTGTACATAAGGGCTCCCTTATATACCTGAAGTATATAAGTAATGTATATAAAGGGAATGGGGGTCGATAAAGCTAAATAAATTAACAGACCAATAAATATATAAGCGGAAGTGCCCTTAAAATCATACTTTAATGAATTTTGTTACATTTCTATGTACAAAAGCTCTCCCTTATATACCTGAGGTATATAAGTAATGTATATAAAGGGAATGGGGGTCGATAAAGCTAAATAAATTAACAGACCAATAAATATATAAGTGGAAGTGCCCTTAAAATCAATTTTCGCAGTTTCATAAAATTAATTTTGTTACATTTCCTTGTACATAAGGGCTCCCTTATATACCTGAAGTATATAAGTAATGTATATAAAGGGAATGGGGGTCGATAAAGCTAAATAAATTAACAGACCAATAAATATATAAGCGGAAGTGCCCTTAAAATCAATTTTCGCAGTTTCATAAAATTAATTTTGTTACATTTCCTTGTACATAAGGGCTCCCTTATATACCTGAAGTATATAAGTAATGTATATAAAGGGAATGGGGGTCGATAAAGCTAAATAAATTAACAGACCAATAAATATATAAGCGGAAGTGCCCTTAAAATCAATTTTCGCAGTTTCATAAAATTAATTTTGTTACATTTCCTTGTACATAAGGGCTCCCTTATATACCTGAAGTATATAAGTAATGTATATAAAGGGAATGGGGGTCGATAAAGCTAAATAAATTAACAGACCAATAAATATATAAGCGGAAGTGCCCTTAAAATCATACTTTAATGAATTTTGTTACATTTCTATGTACAAAAGCTCTCCCTTATATACCTGAGGTATATAAGTAATGTATATAAAGGGAATGGGGGTCGATAAAGCTAAATAAATTAACAGACCAATAAATATATAAGCGGAAGTGCCCTTAAAATCATACTTTAATGAATTTTGTTACATTTCTATGTACAAAAGCTCTCCCTTATATACCTGAGGTATATAAGTAATGTATATAAAGGGAATGGGGGTCGATAAAGCTAAATAAATTAACAGACCAATAAATATATAAGCGGAAGTGCCCTTAAAATCATACTTTAATGAATTTTGTTACATTTCTATGTACAAAAGCTCTCCCTTATATACCTGAGGTATATAAGTAATGTATATAAAGGGAATGGGGGTCGATAAAGCTAAATAAATTAACAGACCAATAAATATATAAGCGGAAGTGCCCTTAAAATCAATTTTCGCAGTTTCATAAAATTAATTTTGTTACATTTCCTTGTACATAAGGGCTCCCTTATATACCTGAAGTATATAAGTAATGTATATAAAGGGAATGGGGGTCGATAAAGCTAAATAAATTAACAGACCAATAAATATATAAGCGGAAGTGCCCTTAAAATCAATTTTCGCAGTTTCATAAAATTAATTTTGTTTCATTTCCTTGTACATAAGGGCTCCCTTATATACCTGAAGTATATAAGTAATGTATATAAAGGGAATGGGGGTCGATAAAGCTAAATAAATTAACAGACCAATAAATATATAAGCGGAAGTGCCCTTAAAATCATACTTTAATGAATTTTGTTACATTTCTATGTACAAAAGCTCTCCCTTATATACCTGAGGTATATAAGTAATGTATATAAAGGGAATGGGGGTCGATAAAGCTAAATAAATTAACAGACCAATAAATATATAAGCGGAAGTGCCCTTAAAATCATACTTTAATGAATTTTGTTACATTTCTATGTACAAAAGCTCTCCCTTATATACCTGAGGTATATAAGTAATGTATATAAAGGGAATGGGGGTCGATAAAGCTAAATAAATTAACAGACCAATAAATATATAAGCGGAAGTCCCTTAAAATCATACTTTAATGAATTTTGTTACATTTCTATGTACAAAAGCTCTCCCTTATATACCTGAGGTATATAAGTAATGTATATAAAGGGAATGGGGGTCGATAAAGCTAAATAAATTAACAGACCAATAAATATATAAGCGGAAGTGCCCTTAAAATCAATTTTCGCAGTTTCATAAAATTAATTTTGTTACATTTCCTTGTACATAAGGGCTCCCTTATATACCTGAAGTATATAAGTAATGTATATAAAGGGAATGGGGGTCGATAAAGCTAAATAAATTAACAGACCAATAAATATATAAGCGGAAGTGCCCTTAAAATCATACTTTAATGAATTTTGTTACATTTCTATGTACAAAAGCTCTCCCTTATATACCTGAGGTATATAAGTAATGTATATAAAGGGAATGGGGGTCGATAAAGCTAAATAAATTAACAGACCAATAAATATATAAGCGGAAGTGCCCTTAAAATCAATTTTCGCAGTTTCATAAAATTAATTTTGTTACATTTCCTTGTACATAAGGGCTCCCTTATATACCTGAAGTATATAAGTAATGTATATAAAGGGAATGGGGGTCGATAAAGCTAAATAAATTAACAGACCAATAAATATATAAGCGGAAGTGCCCTTAAAATCATACTTTAATGAATTTTGTTACATTTCTATGTACAAAAGCTCTCCCTTATATACCTGAGGTATATAAGTAATGTATATAAAGGGAATGGGGGTCGATAAAGCTAAATAAATTAACAGACCAATAAATATATAAGCGGAAGTGCCCTTAAAATCATACTTTAATGAATTTTGTTACATTTCTATGTACAAAAGCTCTCCCTTATATACCTGAGGTATATAAGTAATGTATATAAAGGGAATGGGGGTCGATAAAGCTAAATAAATTAACAGACCAATAAATATATAAGCGGAAGTGCCCTTAAAATCAATTTTCGCAGTTTCATAAAATTAATTTTGTTACATTTCCTTGTACATAAGGGCTCCCTTATATACCTGAAGTATATAAGTAATGTATATAAAGGGAATGGGGGTCGATAAAGCTAAATAAATTAACAGACCAATAAATATATAAGCGGAAGTGCCCTTAAAATCATACTTTAATGAATTTTGTTACATTTCTATGTAGAAAAGCTCTCCCTTATATACCTGAGGTATATAAGTAATGTATATAAAGGGAAGGGGGGTCGATAAAGCTAAATAAATTAACAGACCAATAAATATATAAGCGGAAGTGCCCTTAAAATCAATTTTCGCAGTTTCATAAAATTAATTTTGTTACATTTCCTTGTACATAAGGGCTCCCTTATATACCTGAAGTATATAAGTAATGTATATAAAGGGAATGGGGGTAGATAAAGCTAAATAAATTAACAGACCAATAAATATATAAGCGGAAGTGCCCTTAAAATCATACTTTAATGAATTTTGTTACATTTCTATGTACAAAAGCTCTCCCTTATATACCTGAGGTATATAAGTAATGTATATAAAGGGAATGGGGGTCGATAAAGCTAAATAAATTAACACACCCATAAATATATAAGCGAAAGTGCCCTTAAAATCATACTTTAATGAATTTTGTTACATTTCTATGTATAAAAGCTCTCCCTTATATACCTGAGGTATATAAGTAATGTATATAAAGGGAATGGGGGTCGATAAAGCTAAATAAATTAACAGACCAATGAATATATAAGCGGAAGTGCCCTTAAAATCAATTTTCGCAGTTTCATAAAATTAATTTTGTTACATTTCCTTGTACATAAGGGCTCCCTTATATACCTGAAGTATATAAGTAATGTATATAAAGGGAATGGGGGTAGATAAAGCTAAATAAATTAACAGACCAATAAATATATAAGCGGAAGTGCCCTTAAAATCATACTTTAATGAATTTTGTTACATTTCTATGTACAAAAGCTCTCCCTTATATACCTGAGGTATATAAGTAATGTATATAAAGGGAATGGGGGTCGATAAAGCTAAATAAATTAACAGACCAATAAATATATAAGCGGAAGTGCCCTTAAAATCAATTTTCGCAGTTTCATAAAATTAATTTTGTTACATTTCCTTGTACATAAGGGCTCCCTTATATACCTGAAGTATATAAGTAATGTATATAAAGGGAATGGGGGTCGATAAAGCTAAATAAATTAACAGACCAATAAATATATAAGCGGAAGTGCCCTTAAAATCATACTTTAATGAATTTTGTTACATTTCTATGTACAAAAGCTCTCCCTTATATACCTGAGGTATATAAGTAATGTATATAAAGGGAATGGGGGTCGATAAAGCTAAATAAATTAACAGACCAATAAATATATAAGCGGAAGTGCTCTTAAAATCATACTTTAATGAATTTTGTTACATTTCTATGTACAAAAGCTCTCCCTTATATACCTGAGGTATATAAGTAATGTATATAAAGGGAATGGGGGTCGATAAAGCTAAATAAATTAACAGACCAATAAATATATAAGCGGAAGTGCCCTTAAAATCATACTTTAATGAATTTTGTTACATTTCTATGTACAAAAGCTCTCCCTTATATACCTGAGGTATATAAGTAATGTATATAAAGGGAATGGGGGTCGATAAAGCTAAATAAATTAACAGACCAATAAATTTATAAGCGGAAGTGCCCTTAAAATCATACTTTAACGAATTTTGTTACATTTCTATGTACAAAAGCTCTCCCTTATATACCTGAGGTATATAAGTAATGTATATAAAGGGAATGGGGGTCGATAAAGCTAAATAAATTAACAGACCAATAAATATATAAGCGGAAGTACCCTTAAAATCAATTTTCGCAGTTTCATAAAATTAATTTTGTTACATTTCCTTGTACATAAGGGCTCCCTTATATACCTGAAGTATATAAGTAATGTATATAAAGGGAATGGGGGTCGATAAAGCTAAATAAATTAACAGACCAATAAATATATAAGCGGAAGTGCCCTTAAAATCATACTTTAATGAATTTTGTTACATTTCTATGTACAAAAGCTCTCCCTTATATACCTGAGGTATATAAGTAATGTATATAAAGGGAATGGGGGTCGATAAAGCTAAATAAATTAACAGACCAATAAATATATAAGCGGAAGTGCCCTTAAAATCATACTTTAATGAATTTTGTTACATTTCTATGTACAAAAGCTCTCCCTTATATACCTGAGGTATATAAGTAATGTATATAAAGGGAATGGGGGTCGATAAAGCTAAATAAATTAACATACCAATAAATATATAAGCGGAAGTGCCCTTAAAATCATACTTTAATGAATTTTGTTACATTTCTATGTACAAAAGCTCTCCCTTATATACCTGAGGTATATAAGTAATGCATATAAAGGGAATGGGGGTCGATAAAGCTAAATAAATTAACAGACCAATAAATATATAAGCGGAAGTGCCCTTAAAATCATACTTTAATGAATTTTGTTACATTTCTATAAACAAAAGCTCTCCCTTATATACCTGAGGTATATAAGTAATGTATATAAAGGGAATGGGGGTCGATAAAGCTAAATAAATTAACAGACCAATAAATATATAAGCGGAAGTGCCCTTAAAATCAATTTTCGCAGTTTCATAAAATTAATTTTGTTACATTTCCTTGTACATAAGGGCTCCCTTATATACCTGAAGTATATAAGTAATGTATATAAAGGGAATGGGGGTCGATAAAGCTAAATAAATTAACAGACCAATAAATATATAAGCGGAAGTGCCCTTAAAATCAATTTTCGCAGTTTCATAAAATTAATTTTGTTACATTTCCTTGTACATAAGGGCTCCCTTATATACCTGAAGTATATAAGTAATGTATATAAAGGGAATGGGGGTCGATAAAGCTAAATAAATTAACAGACCAATAAATATATAAGCGGAAGTGCCCTTAAAATCATACTTTAATGAATTTTGTTACATTTCTATGTACAAAAGCTCTCCCTTATATACCTGAGGTATATAAATAATGTATATAAGGGGAATGGGGGTCGATAAAGCTAAATAAATTAACAGACCAATAAATATATAAGCGGAAGTGCCCTTAAAATCAATTTTCGCAGTTTCATAAAATTAATTTTGTTACATTTCCTTGTACATAAGGGCTCCCTTATATACCTGAAGTATATAAGTAATGTATATAAAGGGAATGGGGGTCGATAAAGCTAAATAAATTAACAGACCCATAAATATATAAGCGGAAGTGCCCTTAAAATCATACTTTAATGAATTTTGTTACATTTCTATGTACAAAAGCTCTCCCTTATATACCTGAGGTATATAAGTAATGTATATAAAGGGAATGGGGGTCGATAAAGCTAAATAAATTAACAGACCAATAAATATATAAGCGAAAGTGCCCTTAAAATCATACTTTAATGAATTTTGTTACATTTCTATGTACAAAAGCTCTCCCTTATATACCTGAGGTATATAAGTAATGTATATAAAGGGAATGGGGGTCGATAAAGCTAAATAAATTAACAGACCAATAAATATATAAGCGGAAGTGCCCTTAAAATCAATTTTCGCAGTTTCATAAAATTAATTTTGTTACATTTCCTTGTATATAAGGGCTCCCTTATATACCTGAAGTATATAAGTAATGTATATAAAGGGAATGGGGGTCGATAAAGCTAAATAAATTAACAGACCAATAAATATATAAGCGGAAGTGCCCTTAAAATCATACTTTAATGAATTTTGTTACATTTCTATGTACAAAAGCTCTCCCTTATATACCTGAGGTATATAAGTAATGTATATAAAGGGAATGGGGGTTGATAAAGCTAAATAAATTAACAGACCAATAAATATATAAGCGGAAGTGCCCTTAAAATCATACTTTAATGAATTTTGTTACATTTCTATGTACAAAAGCTCTCCCTTATATAGCTGAGGTATATAAGTAATGTATATAAAGGGAATGGGGGTCGATAAAGCTAAATAAATTAACAGACCCATATATATATAAGCGGAAGTGCCCTTAAAATCATACTTTAATGAATTTTGTTACATTTCTATGTACAAAAGCTCTCCCTTATATACCTGAGGTATATAAGTAATGTATATAAAGGGAATGGGGGTCGATAAAGCTAAATAAATTAACAGACCAATAAATATATAAGCGGAAGTGCCCTTAAAATCATACTTTAATGAATTTTGTTACATTTCTATGTACAAAAGCTCTCCCTTATATACCTGAGGTATATAAGTAATGTATATAAAGGGAATGGGGGTCGATAAAGCTAAATAAATTAACACACCCATAAATATATAAGCGAAAGTGCCCTTAAAATCATACTTTAATGAATTTTGTTACATTTCTATGTATAAAAGCTCTCCCTTATATACCTGAGGTATATAAGTAATGTATATAAAGGGAATGGGGGTCGATAAAGCTAAATAAATTAACAGACCAATAAATATATAAGCGGAAGTGCCCTTAAAATCAATTTTCGCAGTTTCATAAAATTAATTTTGTTACATTTCCTTGTACATAAGGGCTCCCTTATATACCTGAAGTATATAAGTAATGTATATAAAGGGAATGGGGGTAGATAAAGCTAAATAAATTAACAGACCAATAAATATATAAGCGGAAGTGCCCTTAAAATTATACTTTAATGAATTTTGTTACATTTCTATGTACAAAAGCTCTCCCTTATATACCTGAGGTATATAAGTAATGTATATAAAGGGAATGGGGGTCGATAAAGCTAAATAAATTAACAGACCAATAAATATATAAGCGGAAGTGCCCTTAAAATCAATTTTCGCAGTTTCATAAAATTAATTTTGTTACATTTCCTTGTACATAAGGGCTCCCTTATATACCTGAAGTATATAAGTAATGTATATAAAGGGAATGGGGGTCGATAAAGCTAAATAAATTAACAGACCAATAAATATATAAGCGGAAGTGCCCTTAAAATCATACTTTAATGAATTTTGTTACATTTCTATGTACAAAAGCTCTCCCTTATATACCTGAGGTATATAAGTAATGTATATAAAGGGAATGGGGGTCGATAAAGCTAAATAAATTAACAGACCAATAAATATATCAGCGGAAGTGCCCTTAAAATCATACTTTAATGAATTTTGTTACATTTCTATGTACAAAAGCTCTCCCTTATATACCTGAGGTATATAAGTAATGTATATAAAGGGAATGGGGGTCGATAAAGCTAAATAAATTAACAGACCAATAAATATATAAGCGGAAGTGCCCTTAAAATCATACTTTAATGAATTTTGTTACATTTCTATGTACAAAAGCTCTCCCTTATATACCTGAGGTATATAAGTAATGTATATAAAGGGAATGGGGCTCGATAAAGCTAAATAAATTAACAGACCAATAAATTTATAAGCGGAAGTGCCCTTAAAATCATACTTTAACGAATTTTGTTACATTTCTATGTACAAAAGCTCTCCCTTATATACCTGAGGTATATAAGTAATGTATATAAAGGGAATGGGGCTCGATAAAGCTAAATAAATTAACAGACCAATAAATATATAAGCGAAAGTGCCCTTAAAATCATACTTTAATGAATTTTGTTACATTTCTATGTACAAAAGCTCTCCCTTATATACCTGAGGTATATAAGTAATGTATATAAAGGGAATGGGGGTCGATAAAGCTAAATAAATTAACAGACCAATAAATATATAAGCGGAAGTACCCTTAAAATCAATTTTCGCAGTTTCATAAAATTAATTTTGTTACATTTCCTTGTACATAAGGGCTCCCTTATATACCTGAAGTATATAAGTAATGTATATAAAGGGAATGGGGGTCGATAAAGCTAAATAAATTAACAGACCAATAAATATATAAGCGGAAGTGCCCTTAAAATCATACTTTAATGAATTTTGTTACATTTCTATGTACAAAAGCTCTCCCTTATATACCTGAGGTATATAAGTAATGTATATAAAGGGAATGGGGGTCGATAAAGCTAAATAAATTAACAGACCAATAAATATATAAGCGGAAGTGCCCTTAAAATCATACTTTAATGAATTTTGTTACATTTCTATGTACAAAAGCTCTCCCTTATATACCTGAGGTATATAAGTAATGTATATAAAGGGAATGGGGGTCGATAAAGCTAAATAAATTAACAGACCAATAAATATATAAGCGGAAGTGCCCTTAAAATCATACTTTAATGAATTTTGTTACATTTCTATGTGCAAAAGCTCTCCCTTATATACCTGAGGTATATAAGTAATGTATATAAAGGGAATGGGGCTCGATAAAGCTAAATAAATTAACAGACCAATAAATTTATAAGCGGAAGTGCCCTTAAAATCATACTTTAACGAATTTTGTTACATTTCTATGTACAAAAGCTCTCCCTTATATACCTGAGGTATATAAGTAATGTATATAAAGGGAATGGGGCTAGATAAAGCTAAATAAATTAACAGACCAATAAATATATAAGCGGAAGTGCCCTTAAAATCATACTTTAATGAATTTTGTTACATTTCTATGTACAAAAGCTCTCCCTTATATACCTGAGGTATATAAGTAATGTATATAAAGGGAATGGGGGTCGATAAAGCTAAATAAATTAACAGACCAATAAATATATAAGCGGAAGTACCCTTAAAATCAATTTTCGCAGTTTCATAAAATTAATTTTGTTACATTTCCTTGTACATAAGGGCTCCCTTATATACCTGAAGTATATAAGTAATGTATATAAAGGGAATGGGGGTCGATAAAGCTAAATAAATTAACAGACCAATAAATATATAAGCGGAAGTGCCCTTAAAATCATACTTTAATGAATTTTGTTACATTTCTATGTACAAAAGCTCTCCCTTATATACCTGAGGTATATAAGTAATGTATATAAAGGGAATGGGGGTCGATAAAGCTAAATAAATTAACAGACCAATAAATATATAAGCGGAAGTGCCCTTAAAATCATACTTTAATGAATTTTGTTACATTTCTATGTACAAAAGCTCTCCCTTATATACCTGAGGTATATAAGTAATGTATATAAAGGGAATGGGGGTCGATAAAGCTAAATAAATTAACAGACCAACAAATATATAAGCGGAAGTGCCCTTAAAATCATACTTTAATGAATTTTGTTACATTTCTATGTACAAAAGCTCTCCCTTATATACCTGAGGTATATAAGTAATGTATATAAAGGGAATGGGGGTCGATAAAGCTAAATAAATTAACAGACCAATAAATATATAAGCGGAAGTGCCCTTAAAATCATACTTTAATGAATTTTGTTACATTTCTATAAACAAAAGCTCTCCCTTATATACCTGAGGTATATAAGTAATGTATATAAAGGGAATGGGGGTCGATAAAGCTAAATAAATTAACAGACCAATAAATATATAAGCGGAAGTGCCCTTAAAATCAATTTTCGCAGTTTCATAAAATTAATTTTGTTACATTTCCTTGTACATAAGGGCTCCCTTATATACCTGAAGTATATAAGTAATGTATATAAAGGGAATGGGGGTCGATAAAGCTAAATAAATTAACAGACCAATAAATATATAAGCGGAAGTGCCCTTAAAATCAATTTTCGCAGTTTCATAAAATTAATTTTGTTACATTTCCTTGTACATAAGGGCTCCCTTATATACCTGAAGTATATAAGTAATGTATATAAAGGGAATGGGGGTCGATAAAGCTAAATAAATTAACAGACCCATAAATATATAAGCGGAAGTGCCCTTAAAATCATACTTTAATGAATTTTGTTACATTTCTATGTACAAAAGCTCTCCCTTATATACCTGAGGTATATAAGTAAGTAGATAAGCAGGGAGGGTTCTATGACCCCCCCCTCATATTTGCCTTCCCCACTTCCCCTCACCCTCACTTTGAGCTTTCTATGTATGTGTGCACAACACACCCACACACCCATACCCACCCACACACCCATACCCACACACACACCCATACCCACACACACACCCATACTCACACATACACCCATACCCACACGCACACCCATACCCACACGCACACCCTCACACGCAACCTGGGGGAGGAGCCACACACACGCCTTCTATGGAAAACACCGCCTCATATTTACCTCCCCGCCCGACCTATGTATAACATACCCCTTCATATTTACCTCGCCACCGGACCTATGCATAACACATACACGCCACCTTGTATGGCATACCCCTTCATATTTACCTTCCCCCAGGCATTCCCCTTTTCTGGTTTGTTTATACGGCTGTGGCGCCACACACACCATCACACACACACACATGGCATCGCTGTTGTGCGCAAAGCTTCCCGCCCAACAGGCACACCCTTCACATTTGCCTTCACCGATCTCCACATATACCAGCAGTATATTTCGCAACAGCAGCTTTTACACAAGGTTATCGTGTATCTCTTCTTCTCAACTTCTCGTTGATCATGTGTATATTTACTCTATGCTATAGAAAATTTGGCTCTCAAAATATAAAATCGAAATTGTTGTTGTTGTTGTTTTTCTACATTAGGCCACTGGGTGAAGTCACATTTTCTACGATATTCGAGATACCAACAATATATTTCGCAAAATCAGCTTTTATCGAGGCTTTCTGGATTTGTTTATACAAGCGCTGAACATGCGATCGAAGAATAGAATTTTTATCTTTCTTTCGGCTAATATGAGGGTGTGTATGTGTGAATGGAATAAGCAGAGAAGCAGATATCGACTTCTCGTTGAGTGCAGATATGATTGATTGATAAGAACTCTTTGCTATATTCTTACATGATGGGTCCATGTTGCCTTCCCCGCCCGATCTGTGCAGCACACATACCACTTTCTATGGCGCACCATTCATATTTTCCTATTTCACAACATTATTATTTTCATTTTCCCACATGCGCGAAGAAACTTATTTCGCAACATCAGCTTTTATAAAGGGTTATCGAGGCTTTCTGGCTGTTGTTACTTAATTTGTTTATACAAGCGCCGAACGAGCGATCTAAGAATATTTATCTTTCTCTCGGGCAATATGTGTGTGTATGTGTATGTGTGAAGCAGATATCGACTTGTGATATCGTTGATCGACTGAGTGGAAGCCATGCTGTAGAAAATTTGGCTCTCAAAATTTCCCCTCGAATATTTATCTTTCGGCCAATATTAGTGTGTGCCTTGTATGGCACACCCCCTCATATTTGCCTTCCCGCCCGATCACACATACCACCTTGTATGGCGCACCATTCATATTTTCCTATTTCGCAACATTATTATTACCAAAGATACCTGCAGTATATTTCACAACATTATTTGGGTGTAAACCATGCTGTAGAAAATTTGGCTCTCAAAAAATTTGTATGAGAATCATGTCTAAGACTGATCGGGCTAAAGAGGCGATAAGAATTAAGAATTTTTGGATGATCGAAATTAGAATTGTCCCTTGCGAAGGCCCGGGTTGTTTGTAGGTAAAAGCTTTTGCTGTTGTTGTTGTTGTAAAGATCGAAAACGAATGTTGAGGCAGACCTGGGGTTTTTTGTTAAGGCGAACGACGAGGTAGAATTTTTATTGGAACAAGCGCATTGATGCTGCTACTGTTTTATGATCGCCAGTTGGAATATCATGAAAAATGTTAGAATTGATGATATTGATTCAAATAATCAATAATAATTTCATAAATGCTTATCCATCTACTTATATTCAAATTTCTATTCATGATATAATTCACATGTGAGAAGGTGAGCATCTAGTATAAAATCTGGGCTAATCACCATCTTAGGAATATTTTGTTCAAACCATATATGTTATGTATTAATATAAATGTTTCGGTATATGTGGGGGATCATTCATTGTGTTCATGTATGTACTTGAATTCAAATACCTCAAACATTCAAGGCGATTCCTTATCTACTATATTAAATATAGTTGACTTTATTTCGTCATTTGTATTTATTCTGATTTTTAGTTAACTGGTATTGCACAACTACTGAAATTGTTTACACAAATCTCGAAAGCACTGAAACGTGTTTAGACATATCGTTATTGAGTCGGCTAAAACCCCCCTTTCTTGACCATAAAGTAATAATCTGCGGCACTAGTAAGCCGTAACCTTGAAAAAAGTAGTTGAAATTAGGTATCTGAAACTGGCCCTGCTCCTTTTTTAAAGCGATTTTTACAGCAATCGCCTCTAATTGTGTATATTGCTTCACATGCTACAAGTGTTTCGATATGCTCATGTATGTATGTATTCATGTGACTTGTCTTAAGGGGCATAGTAGAAATTGTCCACATGGGGTTATAATTTTAGAATTTTTGGTGTGGAAATACAGTTTTATATTTATATGGAACTTTTATTTATGGTTCGGTTGGTGCACTAACACCATCACCGGTGCACCAACACCAACACTGGTGCACCAATATTGGCGTCACACCAACATTGGTGCACCAACACCGGTGCACCAACACCATCACCGGTGCACCAACACCAACACTGGTGCACCAATATTGGCGTCACACCAACACCGGTGCACCAACATCATCACCGGTGCACCAACACCAACACTGGTGCACCAATATTGGCGTCACACCAACATTGGTGCACCAACACCATCACCGGTGCACCTGGGTGATTGTAAAACTCCTTACAAAAAGGCATGGGCGGTATGGTGCACAAGCTATGATATCAAAACCTAACTTTCATAGCGCATCAATTTTCGACGATACGGACATAAGCGTCATCATCTTAAGATAAACACAATTTTGATACGTAAGCTATTCTTATCTTAATGAGAACTATTGCCGAAGAAATCTGATGCATCGTTTCCGGCGCTGCCGAAGAAATCTGATACATCGTTTCCGGCGTTGTGTTGAAGGTCTTTTATTATTATGATTCAAAGAAATATGCTGAGTATGAAATTGAACCCATAATCACCTACGGTTTCCGTTTTAGATAATTAAGTTTTATAAATAGACTTATAATGTATACATAGGAGGGGAAAAAAATGAATTTCCTTATCTCTTACGCTAACATAAGGCCTTGCCTGCTTGGATTTACTTCGAAGTTATCAGTCTTGTTTTAGCAGTTCAAGAAATAAGCAGCTTCTTTTAGCAAAAAGTTTAATTTGATTTTTATATATCAAAAGCAATGGATTTTTCATCAGCAAGCGAGTTGAATACTGAGGTTGAAATATTGGAGGATTTAAATTCTCACACCTATAAACCAACACTACCCCTGAAAGAAATGGCAATAAATCATCTCTATAAAATCGTAGGATGTAGGAGACTTACAACGAAGTTTGGTCCAAAGATTGTGCTCGATTTGGAGGATAACCAGCTTTTTTTGCCGAATCGCTTCAACAATATGTCTGAGAGGGGATTCGTCAGCATCAATGAAGGAGGCTACATAATAATAAATAGAGGGCCAATTGCTAAAACCTTTGATTTAGTTTTTACTAAAAGCATAAACACTAAATTTTATATGAGTAATTAAATAAAAGGATTTTTTCTCCAATTAAATATTTTTCTTTTTTAAAAAACCCTAATTTATTTCCCCCTCCCCTACCAATTCCAGCAAATTTGTGTTTCAGATTTCAGATATCCAGTTGTGCACCAACATTGGTGTCACACCAAAACCAGTGCACTAACATTGGCGTCACACCAACACCGGTGCACCAACATTGGTGTCACACCAACACCGGTACACTAACACCAATATCGGTGCGCCAACACGACGTCACACCAACACCAACATCAGTGCACCGACACCAGTATATAAATCCTTACCTCGCTCGATATAGTGCAGTAACTTACAATCATTATGTTTGAATGCACGGAATGTAACAAGATATTCACTCGTCGAGAGAGTCTTGCTAGACATAAAAAACGATCAACGCACACATCCAGAAACAGAGAATATGTAGATAATGATGGATCACTAATTCATACTGATGAAGATATCTATAATGCTATGGAGTATGGGGATGATAATGCTATGGAGTATGAGGATGATAATAGACATAGCCCCACAGAAAACATTAGAAATAAAATGTCGAAAATAAGAAAAAATTTACAAATTCAAACACCAAAAACAGTTTCCAAACATGCTAACAGCGAGAACAGTTCTAGTAATATTTTCTCTAAACAAGTGCATATGGATAAATATGAAAAGAATCAAGCGGAACTATATAATAACAAAAATTCATTTCTTGGAACAGATCAGAGCTCAGATATAGAGCCATTTACAAAACGAGCAAAGTTTGATGAAGATGTAAATAAAAATAGTGAAAACTGTGGTAAAATTCGTCAATACCCATCTAAAAACCAAGATGATGAGTCACAATCGTATACTTCTGAAGAAGAAGATGATGCAAATTTGCAAAGTTCGGATTTAGAATCAATTAACGAAGTCACAGCAAAACGAGTCAAGATGGTTGAAGATGCGAATAAATATACTGAAAACTTTCGTCAGTATCGCTATAAACAACCTCAATTGAATATTCAAGATGAAGATTCAAACTTATACGACCCCAATGAGCTAGTTGATCGATTAAGATGCTTAACGTCAACTAAAGAAGGAAAAGAAATATTTTGTATACTTAAACACTTACGAGAGCTTGAGATTATTTAATATAAAACTTATAGCAAAATCAAACCGCTCAGTACCAAATCAGACAGCTCAGTGAACAGACCATTAATAAATCAGTTAAAGAACCTTTAGCTAAAATGAGTTATGAGAAGGATATTAAATTGTTGGAGAACATTGTAAAAATCAAAAATTCAATTAAAAAGAAATATAAAGCTTTACAAGCAGGAAGACTTCAACAAGCAACATATCTGGAGGAAACTTTTAAACCAATCACAAAACCTCTTAAACAATTTGTGACAGATGTAAAATTGGAATTAAAAGATACACCCAAACTCGAGTCAAAAGAAGAAGAGATAAAAGATGAAATACCGCAGAATGATGATGAAACATATACACCACCTGCACGTAAATATTTAAAGCTGGAACCAACTAGCACCCCTCTTCGGAATTATTCTCTATTGAGAGATGATGATGATGGAGAAGCTGACAATGATGATGAGGATGAGTTTGCTACACCTATACAGTCATCAACATTGAGAGAACATAATTCGCCGATATTAGAGTCCCCACACCAGATACTAAGCAAATATAGAGAACTACTTGAAAATGATAGTACGGAACTTGATAAAACCTATGGAGTGTACTATTATAACGGTGCATGGAATATTGGTAATTCAAGATTAAAAGTTGATAAAGAAATCTTTCTTATAAACGGCAAGCAATATAAGATAACTGAAGGCTTAGCTGCATTAATTTTTATGAAACGTCCCAAGGGTTATTCAAAAGAAGACCTGGGTAATTATCGGACAATCCTAAACGACACATGTGCCCACAGACGTGATTTTAAGGAAAACCAGCAAGTAAAAGGAGCAAACAGCTATAAATATATAAAGATAATAAAAAAATTGATTCGCACTCCGCATACCGGTAAGGGTATAATGCGAATTTTAAACGACAATATTGATTACATCTATTGGGATGATCCCAATGAACTAGTTGATCGATTACGCATATTGGTAGGATCACAACAAGCCGGAAATAATAGTCATACTAATGAAATAGTGTCAATTATTGAGGAGTTGCGAGAACATGGGATTATGGAATAAATAAACAAAATCAACCGGCCCAGTATCAAATCAGACAGCTCCGTGAACATACCTGATGGAACGTATATTAATAAAGATGTAGAAGAGGAGGGCTGCCCCAATCTAGCAACAACAACAACAACAACAACAACAACAGCAAAATGACTTAGCTTGTATAATACATCAAGACCGATGTGCTCTGAAAAAATGTTTTTGTAATAAAATAAAATAGATTTTTTTTATACATTACAAATATTCTTTTATTTTCTTATAATACTATTTATGATATTCTTCCTACTCGACACCTTAACTGGGTACACTATACAAATTTTAATATGCATCCACATCAAGAGGATTCAAGTGTGTAGTGGAATAGTCACCCTAGCTGCTTAGCTTTCTCCAATGTGCTTTCATATAATTTTATAGAGACTCTTTCACTCCTAGTTTTTCTGCCTCTTTTTCTTTAGTAAGAGGAATATCAAAATATACGTAGTCGCGAATTTCATCACCTAAACCGCAACCGGTACAGTTAATGAAGTCATGCAAATTAGAACTTTCTGTATTCAGCACTTGATATTTTAATGCAAGATTATCAGGGAGAAAATCTTTCAAATCCAAAAGAAACTCCGTTAATTTTATGCATGCCAGTAAGTCACAAAACTCTTCTAACTTTATATTATCCTTGAAATACTGCTCGCATAAAATAAGTCCTCGTCGATATACCTCCTCTTCGCCTTTATAATACTGTTCATCCCTGCATCCATATCCACTATTTTGGCAAAGTATTGCATCATGTTGAAAATCACTTAGCTGATGTTCAATTCGTCTAATTGCGCTTTCCAAATCCACAGCTTTTGACCAAGATTCAGCTGCGTAGCACATCCACATTATTCACTTGTAATTTTTGCACTTTGTTTTTGTGGCTGTTTATTCACAGGCTTATAGCTACGAATTGTGAAAAATGAAGATTTATTCGTTCTTTTTATAACAATCATCCGCAGACCTGATCATATGTTTCAAATTTCGGTATTAATTTAGACAAGAATTGGAACCCTCACCAAATCCTCAGGAGATATCCGCCTACTAGATTTTGGTCGAAAATTGATGCGCTATGAAAGTTAGGTTTTGATATCATAGCTTGTGCACCATACCGCCCATGCCTTTTTGTAAGGAGTTTTACAATCACCCAGGTGCACCGGTGATGGTGTTGGTGCACCAATGTTGGTATTGGTGTGACGCCAATATTGGTGCACCAGTGTTGGTGTTGGTGCACCGGTGATGGTGTTGGTGCACCGGTGTTGGTGCACCAATGTTGGTGTGACGCCAATATTGGTGCACCAGTGTTGGTGTTGGTGCACCGGTGATGATGTTGGTGCACCGGTGTTGGTGTGACGCCAATATTGGTGCACCAGTGTTGGTGTTGGTGCACCGGTGATGGTGTTGGTGCACCGGTGTTGGTGCACCAATGTTGGTGTGACGCCAATATTGGTGCACCAGTGTTGGTGTTGGTGCACCGGTGATGGTGTTAGTGCACCAACCGAACCATAAATAAAAGTTCCATATAAATATAAAACTGTATTTCCACACCAAAAATTCTAAAATTATAACCCCATGTGGACAATTTCTACTATGCCCCTTAAGACAAGTCACATGAATACATACATACATGAGCATATCGAAACACTTGTAGCATGTGAAGCAATATACACAATTAGAGGCGATTGCTGTAAAAATCGCTTTAAAAAAGGAGCAGGGCCAGTTTCAGATACCTAATTTCAACTACTTTTTTCAAGGTTACGGCTTACTAGTGCCGCAGATTATTACTTTATGGTCAAGAAAGGGGGGTTTTAGCCGACTCAATAACGATATGTCTAAACACGTTTCAGTGCTTTCGAGATTTGTGTAAACAATTTCAGTAGTTGTGCAATACCAGTTAACTAAAAATCAGAATAAATACAAATGACGAAATAAAGTCAACTATATTTAATATAGTAGATAAGGAATCGCCTTGAATGTTTGAGGTATTTGAATTCAAGTACATACATGAACACAATGAATGATCCCCCACATATACCGAAACATTTATATTAATACATAACATATATGGTTTGAACAAAATATTCCTAAGATGGTGATTAGCCCAGATTTTATACTAGATGCTCACCTTCTCACATGTGAATTATATCATGAATAGAAATTTGAATATAAGTAGATGGATAAGCATTTATGAAATTATTATTGATTATTTGAATCAATATCATCAATTCTAACATTTTTCATGATATTCCAACTGGCGATCATAAAACAGTAGCAGCATCAATGCGCTTGTTCCAATAAAAATTCTACCTCGTCGTTCGCCTTAACAAAAAACCCCAGGTCTGCCTCAACATTCGTTTTCGATCTTTACAACAACAACAACAGCAAAAGCTTTTACCTACAAACAACCCGGGCCTTCGCAAGGGACAATTCTAATTTCGATCATCCAAAAATTCTTAATTCTTATCGCCTCTTTAGTCACAAGTCGATATCTGCTTCACACATACACATACACACACATATTGCCCGAGAGAAAGATAAATATTCTTAGATCGCTCGTTCGGCGCTTGTATAAACAAATTAAGTAACAACAGCCAGAAAGCCTCGATAACCCTTTATAAAAGCTGATGTTGCGAAATAAGTTTCTTCGCGCATGTGGGAAAATGAAAATAATAATGTTGTGAAATAGGAAAATATGAATGGTGCGCCATAGAAAGTGGTATGTGTGCTGCACAGATCGGGCGGGGAAGGCAACATGGACCCATCATGTAAGAATATAGCAAAGAGTTCTTATCAATCAATCATATCTGCACTCAACGAGAAGTCGATATCTGCTTCTCTGCTTATTCCATTCACACATACACACCCTCATATTGGCCGAAAGAAAGATAAAAATTCTATTCTTCGATCGCATGTTCAGCGCTTGTATAAACAAATCCAGAAAGCCTCGATAAAAGCTGATTTTGCGAAATATATTGTTGGTATCTCGAATATCGTAGAAAATGTTACTTCACCCAGTGGCCTAATGTAGAAAAACAACAACAACAACAATTTCGATTTTATATTTTGAGAGCCAAATTTTCTATAGCATAGAGTAAATATACACATGATCAACGAGAAGTTGAGAAGAAGAGATACACGATAACCTTGTGTAAAAGCTGCTGTTGCGAAATATACTGCTGGTATATGTGGAGATCGGTGAAGGCAAATGTGAAGGGTGTGCCTGTTGGGCGGGAAGCTTTGCGCACAACAGCGATGCCATGTGTGTGTGTGTGATGGTGTGTGTGGCGCCACAGCCGTATAAACAAACCAGAAAAGGGGAATGCCTGGGGGAAGGTAAATATGAAGGGGTATGCCATACAAGGTGGCGTGTATGTGTTATGCATAGGTCCGGTGGCGAGGTAAATATGAAGGGGTATGTTATACATAGGTCGGGCGGGGAGGTAAATATGAGGCGGTGTTTTCCATAGAAGGCGTGTGTGTGGCTCCTCCCCCAGGTTGCGTGTGAGGGTGTGCGTGTGGGTATGGGTGTGCGTGTGGGTATGGGTGTATGTGTGAGTATGGGTGTGTGTGTGGGTATGGGTGTGTGTGTGGGTATGGGTGTGTGGGTGGGTATGGGTGTGTGGGTGTGTTGTGCACACATACATAGAAAGCTCAAAGTGAGGGTGAGGGGAAGTGGGGAAGGCAAATATGAGGGGGGGTCATAGAACCCTCCCTGTTTATCTACTTAAGTAATGTATATAAAGGGAATGGGGGTCGATAAAGCTAAATAAATTAACAGACCAATAAATATATAAGCGGAAGTGCCCTTAAAATCAATTTTCGCAGTTTCATAAAATTAATTTTGTTACATTTCCTTGTACATAAAGGCTCCCTTATATACCTGAAGTATATAAGTAATGTATATAAAGGGAATGGGGGTCGATAAAGCTAAATAAATTAACAGACCAATAAATATATAAGCGAAAGTGCCCTTAAAATCATACTTTAATGAATTTTGTTACATTTCTATGTACAAAAGCTCTCCCTTATATACCTGAGGTATATAAGTAATGTATATAAAGGGAATGGGGGTCGATAAAGCTAAATAAATTAACAGACCAATAAATATATAAGCGGAAGTGCCCTTAAAATCAATTTTCGCAGTTTCATAAAATTAATTTTGTTACATTTCCTTGTATATAAGGGCTCCCTTATATACCTGAAGTATATAAGTAATGTATATAAAGGGAATGGGGGTCGATAAAGCTAAATAAATTAACAGACCAATAAATATATAAGCGGAAGTGCCCTTAAAATCATACTTTAATGAATTTTGTTACATTTCTATGTACAAAAGCTCTCCCTTATATAGCTGAGGTATATAAGTAATGTATATAAAGGGAATGGGGGTCGATAAAGCTAAATAAATTAACAGACCCATATATATATAAGCGGAAGTGCCCTTAAAATCATACTTTAATGAATTTTGTTACATTTCTATGTACAAAAGCTCTCCCTTATATACCTGAGGTATATAAGTAATGTATATAAAGGGAATGGGGGTCGATAAAGCTAAATAAATTAACAGACCAATAAATATATAAGCGGAAGTGCCCTTAAAATCAATTTTCGCAGTTTCATAAAATTAATTTTGTTACATTTCCTTGTACATAAGGGCTCCCTTATATACCTGAAGTATATAAGTAATGTATATAAAGGGAATGGGGGTCGATAAAGCTAAATAAATTAACAGACCAATAAATATATAAGCGGAAGTGCCCTTAAAATCATACTTTAATGAATTTTGTTACATTTCTATGTACAAAAGCTCTCCCTTATATACCTGAGGTATATAAGTAATGTATATAAAGGGAATGGGGGTCGATAAAGCTAAATAAATTAACAGACCAATAAATATATAAGCGGAAGTGCCCTTAAAATCATACTTTAATGAATTTTGTTACATTTCTATGTACAAAAGCTCTCCCTTATATAGCTGAGGTATATAAGTAATGTATATAAAGGGAATGGGGGTCGATAAAGCTAAATAAATTAACAGACCAATAAATATATAAGCGGAAGTGCCCTTAAAATCAATTTTCGCAGTTTCATAAAATTAATTTTGTTACATTTCCTTGTACATAAGGGCTCCCTTATATACCTGAAGTATATAAGTAATGTATATAAAGGGAATGGGGGTCGATAAAGCTAAATAAATTAACAGACCCATAAATATATAAGCGGAAGTGCCCTTAAAATCATACTTTAATGAATTTTGTTACATTTCTATGTACAAAAGCTCTCCCTTATATACCTGAGGTATATAAGTAATGTATATAAAGGGAATGGGGGTCGATAAAGCTAAATAAATTAACAGACCAATAAATATATAAGCGGAAGCCAATCCTGGAAATAGCATGGAACACCTGTACCTTTCCGGAGGATTGGACGGAAGGTATCATAGTCAAAATACCAAAAAAGGGGGACCTAACAATATGTGACAACTGGAGAGGCATCTGTTTATTATCTACGGTGGGAAAAATCTTGTCCCATATATTACTATCTAGGATAAGAGAGGCAGTAGATCGAACGCTTAGAAGACAGCAGGCTGGATTCAGAAAGGGCCGCTCCTGCATAGACCATATTAACACCTTGAGAATCATAGTGGAGCAGTCTACTGAATTTCGATCCCCCCTTTACCTTGCTTTCGTAGACTATGAGAAAGCGTTCGACTCGGTCAATAGGAGCTTTATATGGCGAGCTCTACGGAAACGTGGACTGCCGGACAAAATAATAGAATTGATAAAAGCTCTATACAACAATTCCAAATGCAGAGTTCTCCATAATGGAAAATTATCCGACAGCTTTGAGGTGAGCTCAGGAGTACGACAAGGATGCCTACTTTCACCATTACTATTTCTTATAGTAATAAACGACATTCTTGTCAGCGCTCTAGATAGAAGAACAGGTGGCATACAATGGGGATTGCTAGACCGCCTTAAGGATCTCGACTACGCGGATGATATCTGTTTGCTGGCCCACAGACACCAGGACCTCAAAAACATGTTAAACAAATTGGCAACAGAAAGTAAAATTAGGTTAAATCCGACTAAAACAAAAGAAATGCGGATAAATGCAAACACCCTTGAACGGACAGCGCTAAATAACCGTGACGTGGAACTGGTAGACAAATTCTGTTACCTCGGTAGTATTATTACCGAAAACGGCGGTACAGAAGAAGATGTCAGTTCCAGAATAAATAAAGCAAGAAGCGCATATGCATGCCTGTTTCACATATGGAGATCAACAGAGATCTCAATTAACACCAAATTGCGGCTGTTCAACTCCAACGTTAAGGCAGTTCTTTTGTACGGTTGCGAAACATGGAAAGTCACCCAATTCATCACAGGGCGCCTACAAGTTTTCATCAACAGATGCCTACGTCGTATCCTAAAAATCCGCTGGCAAGATAGAATTTCAAATGAAGAACTATGGCGCCGTGCCGGCCAAGAAAGGATAGACGACCAAATCAGGCGAAGGAAATGGAATTGGATTGGCCACACCTTGCGACGCGAAGACGATAATCTAGCCAAACAGGCCCTTGACTGGAATCCGCAAGGATCCCGTCGAGTCGGAAGACCTAGAACAACGTGGAGGAGAACCCTATTATCAGAGGCCGCAACAACCGGGAGATCCTGGTCAGAGCTGAGAGCTGTCGCGCAAAACAGAGTCCGCTGGAGGGCAACTGTTTCCGCCCTATGTCCCATGAGGGATTAAAGGAGCAATTAGTAGTCCTTGTACATAAGGGCTCCCTTATATACCTGAAGTATATAAGTAATGTATATAAAGGGAATGGGGGTCGATAAAGCTAAATAAATTAACAGACCAATAAATATATAAGCGGAAGTGCCCTTAAAATCATACTTTAATGAATTTTGTTACATTTCTATGTACAAAAGCTCTCCCTTATATAGCTGAGGTATATAAGTAATGTATATAAAGGGAATGGGGGTCGATAAAGCTAAATAAATTAACAGACCAATAAATATATAAGCGGAAGTGCCCTTAAAATCATACTTAATGAATTTTGTTACATTTCTATGTACAAAAGCTCTCCCTTATATAGCTGAGGTATATAAGTAATGTATATAAAGGGAATGGGGGTCGATAAAGCTAAATAAATTAACAGACCAATAAATATATAAGCGGAAGTGCCCTTAAAATCAATTTTCGCAGTTTCATAAAATTAATTTTGTTACATTTCCTTGTACATAAGGGCTCCCTTATATATCTGAAGTATATAAGTAATGTATATAAAGGGAATGGGGGTCGATAAAGCTAAATAAATTAACAGACCAATAAATATATAAGCGGAAGTGCCCTTAAAATCATACTTTAATGAATTTTGTTACATTTCTATGTACAAAAGCTCTCCCTTATATACCTGAGGTATATAAGTAATGTATATAAAGGGAATGGGGGTCGATAAAGCTAAATAAATTAACAGACCAATAAATATATAAGCGGAAGTGCCCTTAAAATCAATTTTCGCAGTTTCATAAAATTAATTTTGTTACATTTCCTTGTACATAAGGGCTCCCTTATATACCTGAAGTATATAAGTAATGTATATAAAGGGAATGGGGGTCGATAAAGCTAAATAAATTAACAGACCAATAAATATATAAGCGGAAGTGCCCTTAAAATCAATTTTCGCAGTTTCATAAAATTAATTTTGTTACATTTCCTTGTACATAAGGGCTCCCTTATATACCTGAAGTATATAAGTAATGTATATAAAGGGAATGGGGGTCGATAAAGCTAAATAAATTAACAGACCAATAAATATATAAGCGGAAGTGCCCTTAAAATCATACTTTAATGAATTTTGTTACATTTCTATGTACAAAAGCTCTCCCTTATATACCTGAGGTATATAAGTAATGTATATAAAGGGAATGGGGGTCGATAAAGCTAAATAAATTAACAGACCAATAAATATATAAGCGGAAGTGCCCTTAAAATCAATTTTCGCAGTTTCATAAAATTAATTTTGTTACATTTCCTTGTACATAAGGGCTCCCTTATATACCTGAAGTATATAAGTAATGTATATAAAGGGAATGGGGGTCGATAAAGCTAAATAAATTAACAGACCCATAAATATATAAGCGGAAGTGCCCTTAAAATCATACATTAATGAATTTTGTTACATTTCTATGTACAAAAGCTCTCCCTTATATACCTGAGGTATATAAGTAATGTATATAAAGGGAATGGGGGTCGATAAAGCTAAATAAATTAACAGACCAATAAATATATAAGCGGAAGTGCCCTTAAAATCAATTTTCGCAGTTTCATAAAATTAATTTTGTTACATTTCCTTGTACATAAGGGCTCCCTTATATACCTGAAGTATATAAGTAATGTATATAAAGGGAATGGGGGTCGATAAAGCTAAATAAATTAACAGACCAATAAATATATAAGCGGAAGTGCCCTTAAAATCATACTTTAATGAATTTTGTTACATTTCTATGTACAAAAGCTCTCCCTTATATACCTGAGGTATATAAGTAATGTATATAAAGGGAATGGGGGTCGAGAAAGCTAAATAAATTAACAGACCAATAAATATATAAGCGGAAGTACCCTTAAAATCATACTTTAATGAATTTTGTTACATTTCTATGTACAAAAGCTCTCCCTTATATACCTGAGGTATATAAGTAATGTATATAAAGGGAATGGGGGTCGATAAAGCTAAATAAATTAACAGACCAATAAATATATAAGCGGAAGTGCCCTTAAAATCATACTTTAATGAATTTTGTTACATTTCTATGTACAAAAGCTCTCCCTTATACACCTGAGGTATATAAGTAATGTATATAAAGGGAATGGGGGTCGATAAAGCTAAATAAATTAACAGACCAATAAATATATAAGCGGAAGTGCCCTTAAAATCAATTTTCGCAGTTTCATAAAATTAATTTTGTTACATTTCCTTGTACATAAGGGCTCCCTTATATACCTGAAGTATATAAGTAATGTATATAAAGGGAATGGGGGTCGATAAAGCTAAATAAATTAACAGACCAATAAATATATAAGCGGAAGTGCCCTTAAAATCATACTTTAATGAATTTTGTTACATTTCTATGTACAAAAGCTCTCCCTTATATACCTGAGGTATATAAGTAATGTATATAAAGGGAATGGGGGTCGATAAAGCTAAATAAATTAACAGACCAATAAATATATAAGCGGAAGTGCCCTTAAAATCAATTTTCGCAGTTTCATAAAATTAATTTTGTTACATTTCCTTGTACATAAGGGCTCCCTTATATACCTGAAGTATATAAGTAATGTATATAAAGGGAATGGGGGTCGATAAAGCTAAATAAATTAACAGACCAATAAATATATAAGCGGAAGTGCCCTTAAAATCATACTTTAATGAATTTTGTTACATTTCTATGTACAACAGCTCTCCCTTATATACCTGAGGTATATAAGTAATGTATATAAAGGGAATGGGGGTCGATAAAGCTAAATAAATTAACAGACCAATAAATATATAAGCGGAAGTGCCCTTAAAATCATACTTTAATGAATTTTGTTACATTTCTATGTACAAAAGCTCTCCATTATATACCTGAGGTATATAAGTAATGTATATAAAGGGAATGGGGGTGGATAAAGCTAAATAAATTAACAGACCAATAAATATATAAGCGGAAGTGCCCTTAAAATCATACTTTAATGAATTTTGTTACATTTCTATGTACAAAAGCTCTCCATTATATACCTGAGGTATATAAGTAATGTATATAAAGGGAATGGGGGTCGATAAAGCTAAATAAATTAACAGACCAATAAATATATAAGCGGAAGTGCCCTTAAAATCAATTTTCGCAGTTTCATAAAATTAATTTTGTTACATTTCCTTGTACATAAGGGCTCCCTTATATACCTGAAGTATATAAGTAATGTATATAAAGGGAATGGGGGTCGATAAAGCTAAATAAATTAACAGACCAATAAATATATAAGCGGAAGTGCCCTTAAAATCAATTTTCGCAGTTTCATAAAATTAATTTTGTTTCATTTCCTTGTACATAAGGGCTCCCTTATATACCTGAAGTATATAAGTAATGTATATAAAGGGAATGGGGGTCGATAAAGCTAAATAAATTAACAGACCAATAAATATATAAGCGGAAGTGCCCTTAAAATCATACTTTAATGAATTTTGTTACATTTCTATGTACAAAAGCTCTCCCTTATATACCTGAGGTATATAAGTAATGTATATAAAGGGAATGGGGGTCGATAAAGCTAAATAAATTAACAGACCAATAAATATATAAGCGGAAGTGCCCTTAAAATCATACTTTAATGAATTTTGTTACATTTCTATGTACAAAAGCTCTCCCTTATATACCTGAGGTATATAAGTAATGTATATAAAGGGAATGGGGGTCGATAAAGCTAAATAAATTAACAGACCAATAAATATATAAGCGGAAGTGCCCTTAAAATCAATTTTCGCAGTTTCATAAAATTAATTTTGTTACATTTCCTTGTACATAAGGGCTCCCTTATATACCTGAAGTATATAAGTAATGTATATAAAGGGAATGGGGGTCGATAAAGCTAAATAAATTAACAGACCAATAAATATATAAGCGGAAGTGCCCTTAAAATCATACTTTAATGAATTTTGTTACATTTCTATGTACAAAAGCTCTCCCTTATATACCTGAGGTATATAAGTAATGTATATAAAGGGAATGGGGGTCGATAAAGCTAAATAAATTAACAGACCAATAAATATATAAGCGGAAGTGCCCTTAAAATCATACTTTAATGAATTTTGTTACATTTCTATGTACAAAAGCTCTCCCTTATATACCTGAGGTATATAAGTAATGTATATAAAGGGAATGGGGGTCGATAAAGCTAAATAAATTAACAGACCAATAAATATATAAGCGGAAGTGCCCTTAAAATCATACTTTAATGAATTTTGTTACATTTCTATGTACAAAAGCTCTCCATTATATACCTGAGGTATATAAGTAATGTATATAAAGGGAATGGGGGTGGATAAAGCTAAATAAATTAACAGACCAATAAATATATAAGCGGAAGTGCCCTTAAAATCATACTTTAATGAATTTTGTTACATTTCTATGTACAAAAGCTCTCCCTTATATACCTGAGGTATATAAGTAATGTATATAAAGGGAATGGGGGTCGATAAAGCTAAATAAATTAACAGACCAATAAATATATAAGCGGAAGTGCCCTTAAAATCATACTTTAATGAATTTTGTTACATTTCTATGTACAAAAGCTCTCCCTTATATACCTGAGGTATATAAGTAATGTATATAAAGGGAATGGGGGTCGATAAAGCTAAATAAATTAACAGACCAATAAATATATAAGCGGAAGTGCCCTTAAAATCATACTTTAATGAATTTTGTTACATTTCTATGTACAAAAGCTCTCCATTATATACCTGAGGTATATAAGTAATGTATATAAAGGGAATGGGGGTGGATAAAGCTAAATAAATTAACAGACCAATAAATATATAAGCGGAAGTGCCCTTAAAATCATACTTTAATGAATTTTGTTACATTTCTATGTACAAAAGCTCTCCCTTATATACCTGAGGTATATAAGTAATGTATATAAAGGGAATGGGGGTCGATAAAGCTAAATAAATTAACAGACCAATAAATATATAAGCGGAAGTGCCCTTAAAATCATACTTTAATGAATTTTGTTACATTTCTATGTACAAAAGCTCTCCCTTATATACCTGAGGTATATAAGTAATGTATATAAAGGGAATGGGGGTCGATAAAGCTAAATAAATTAACAGACCAATAAATATATAAGCGGAAGTGCCCTTAAAATCAATTTTCGCAGTTTCATAAAATTAATTTTGTTACATTTCCTTGTACATAAGGGCTCCCTTATATACCTGAAGTATATAAGTAATGTATATAAAGGGAATGGGGGTCGATAAAGCTAAATAAATTAACAGACCAATAAATATATAAGCGTAAGTGCCCTTAAAATCATACTTTAATGAATTTTGTTACATTTCTATGTACAAAAGCTCTCCCTTATATACCTGAGGTATATAAGTAATGTATATAAAGGGAATGGGGGTCGATAAAGCTAAATAAATTAACAGACCAATAAATATATAAGCGGAAGTGCCCTTAAAATCATACTTTAATGAATTTTGTTACATTTCTATGTACAAAAGCTCTCCCTTATATACCTGAGGTATATAAGTAATGTATATAAAGGGAATGGGGGTGGATAAAGCTAAATAAATTAACAGACCAATAAATATATAAGCGGAAGTGCCCTTAAAATCATACTTTAATGAATTTTGTTACATTTCTATGTACAAAAGCTCTCCCTTATATACCTGAGGTATATAAGTAATGTATATAAAGGGAATGGGGGTCGATAAAGCTAAATAAATTAACAGACCAATAAATATATAAGCGGAAGTGCCCTTAAAATCATACTTTAATGAATTTTGTTACATTTCTATGTACAAAAGCTCTCCCTTATATACCTGAGGTATATAAGTAATGTATATAAAGGGAATGGGGGTCGATAAAGCTAAATAAATTAACAGACCAATAAATATATAAGCGGAAGTGCCCTTAAAATCATACTTTAATGAATTTTGTTACATTTCTATGTACAAAAGCTCTCCCTTATATACCTGAGGTATATAAGTAATGTATATAAAGGGAATGGGGGTCGATAAAGCTAAATAAATTAACAGACCAATAAATATATAAGCGGAAGTGCCCTTAAAATCATACTTTAATGAATTTTGTTACATTTCTATGTACAAAAGCTCTCCCTTATATACCTGAGGTATATAAGTAATGTATATAAAGGGAATGGGGGTCGATAAAGCTAAATAAATTAACAGACCAATAAATATATAAGCGGAAGTGCCCTTAAAACCATACTTTAATGAATTTTGTTACATTTCTATGTACAAAAGCTCTCCCTTATATACCTGAGGTATATAAGTAATGTATATAAAGGGAATGGGGGTCGATAAAGCTAAATAAATTAACAGACCAATAAATATATAAGCGGAAGTGCCCTTAAAATCATACTTTAATGAATTTTGTTACATTTCTATGTACAAAAGCTCTCCCTTATATACCTGAGGTATATAAGTAATGTATATAAAGGGAATGGGGGTCGATAAAGCTAAATAAATTAACAGACCAATAAATTTATAAGCGGAAGTGCCCTTAAAATCATACTTTAACGAATTTTGTTACATTTCTATGTACAAAAGCTCTCCCTTATATACCTGAGGTATATAAGTAATGTATATAAAGGGAATGGGGGTCGATAAAGCTAAATAAATTAACAGACCAATAAATATATAAGCGGAAGTACCCTTAAAATCAATTTTCGCAGTTTCATAAAATTAATTTTGTTACATTTCCTTGTACATAAGGGCTCCCTTATATACCTGAAGTATATAAGTAATGTATATAAAGGGAATGGGGTCGATAAAGCTAAATAAATTAACAGACCAATAAATATATAAGCGGAAGTACCCTTAAAATCAATTTTCGCAGTTTCATAAAATTAATTTTGTTACATTTCCTTGTACATAAGGGCTCCCTTATATACCTGAAGTATATAAGTAATGTATATAAAGGGAATGGGGGTCGATAAAGCTAAATAAATTAACAGACCAATAAATATATAAGCGGAAGTGCCCTTAAAATCATACTTTAATGAATTTTGTTACATTTCTATGTACAAAAGCTCTCCATTATATACCTGAGGTATATAAGTAATGTATATAAAGGGAATGGGGGTGGATAAAGCTAAATAAATTAACAGACCAATAAATATATAAGCGGAAGTGCCCTTAAAATCATACTTTAATGAATTTTGTTACATTTCTATGTACAAAAGCTCTCCCTTATATACCTGAGGTATATAAGTAATGTATATAAAGGGAATGGGGGTCGATAAAGCTAAATAAATTAACAGACCAATAAATATATAAGCGGAAGTACCCTTAAAATCAATTTTCGCAGTTTCATAAAATTAATTTTGTTACATTTCCTTGTACATAAGGGCTCCCTTATATACCTGAAGTATATAAGTAATGTATATAAAGGGAATGGGGTCGATAAAGCTAAATAAATTAACAGACCAATAAATATATAAGCGGAAGTACCCTTAAAATCAATTTTCGCAGTTTCATAAAATTAATTTTGTTACATTTCCTTGTACATAAGGGCTCCCTTATATACCTGAAGTATATAAGTAATGTATATAAAGGGAATGGGGGTCGATAAAGCTAAATAAATTAACAGACCAATAAATATATAAGCGGAAGTACCCTTAAAATCAATTTTCGCAGTTTCATAAAATTAATTTTGTTACATTTCCTTGTACATAAGGGCTCCCTTATATACCTGAGGTATATAAGTAATGTATATAAAGGGAATGGGGGTCGATAAAGCTAAATAAATTAACAGACCAATAAATATATAAGCGGAAGTGCCCTTAAAATCATACTTTAATGAATTTTGTTACATTTCTATGTATAAAAGCTCTCCCTTATATACCTGAGGTATATAAGTAATGTATATAAAGGGAATGGGGGTCGATAAAGCTAAATAAATTAACAGACCAATAAATATATAAGCGGAAGTGCCCTTAAAATCAATTTTCGCAGTTTCATAAAATTAATTTTGTTACATTTCCTTGTACATAAGGGCTCCCTTATATACCTGAAGTATATAAGTAATGTATATAAAGGGAATGGGGGTCGATAAAGCTAAATAAATTAACAGACCAATAAATATATAAGCGGAAGTGCCCTTAAAATCAATTTTCGCAGTTTCATAAAATTAATTTTGTTACATTTCCTTGTACATAAGGGCTCCCTTATATACCTGAAGTATATAAGTAATGTATATAAAGGGAATGGGGGTAGATAAAGCTAAATAAATTAACAGACCAATAAATATATAAGCGGAAGTGCCCTTAAAATCATACTTTAATGAATTTTGTTACATTTCTATGTACAAAAGCTCTCCCTTATATACCTGAGGTATATAAGTAATGTATATAAAGGGAATGGGGGTCGATAAAGCTAAATAAATTAACACACCCATAAATATATAAGCGAAAGTGCCCTTAAAATCATACTTTAATGAATTTTGTTACATTTCTATGTATAAAAGCTCTCCCTTATATACCTGAGGTATATAAGTAATGTATATAAAGGGAATGGGGGTCGATAAAGCTAAATAAATTAACAGACCAATAAATATATAAGCGGAAGTGCCCTTAAAATCAATTTTCGCAGTTTCATAAAATTAATTTTGTTACATTTCCTTGTACATAAGGGCTCCCTTATATACCTGAAGTATATAAGTAATGTATATAAAGGGAATGGGGGTAGATAAAGCTAAATAAATTAACAGACCAATAAATATATAAGCGGAAGTGCCCTTAAAATCATACTTTAATGAATTTTGTTACATTTCTATGTACAAAAGCTCTCCCTTATATACCTGAGGTATATAAGTAATGTATATAAAGGGAATGGGGGTCGATAAAGCTAAATAAATTAACATACCAATAAATATATAAGCGGAAGTGCCCTTAAAATCATACTTTAATGAATTTTGTTACATTTCTATGTACAAAAGCTCTCCCTTATATACCTGAGGTATATAAGTAATGTATATAAAGGGAATGGGGGTCGATAAAGCTAAATAAATTAACAGACCAATAAATATATAAGCGGAAGTGCCCTTAAAATCATACTTTAATGAATTTTGTTACATTTCTATGTACAAAAGCTCTCCCTTATATACCTGAGGTATATAAGTAATGTATATAAAGGGAATGGGGGTCGATAAAGCTAAATAAATTAACATACCAATAAATATATAAGCGGAAGTGCCCTTAAAATCATACTTTAATGAATTTTGTTACATTTCTATGTACAAAAGCTCTCCCTTATATACCTGAGGTATATAAGTAATGTATATAAAGGGAATGGGGGTCGATAAAGCTAAATAAATTAACAGACCAATAAATATATAAGCGGAAGTGCCCTTAAAATCATACTTTAATGAATTTTGTTACATTTCTATAAACAAAAGCTCTCCCTTATATACCTGAGGTATATAAGTAATGTATATAAAGGGAATGGGGGTCGATAAAGCTAAATAAATTAACAGACCAATAAATATATAAGCGGAAGTGCCCTTAAAATCAATTTTCGCAGTTTCATAAAATTAATTTTGTTACATTTCCTTGTACATAAGGGCTCCCTTATATACCTGAAGTATATAAGTAATGTATATAAAGGGAATGGGGGTCGATAAAGCTAAATAAATTAACAGACCAATAAATATATAAGCGGAAGTGCCCTTAAAATCAATTTTCGCAGTTTCATAAAATTAATTTTGTTACATTTCCTTGTACATAAGGGCTCCCTTATATACCTGAAGTATATAAGTAATGTATATAAAGGGAATGGGGGTCGATAAAGCTAAATAAATTAACAGACCAATAAATATATAAGCGGAAGTGCCCTTAAAATCATACTTTAATAAATTTTGTTACATTTCTATGTACAAAAGCTCTCCCTTATATACCTGAGGTATATAAATAATGTATATAAAGGGAATGGGGGTCGATAAAGCTAAATAAATTAACAGACCAATAAATATATAAGCGGAAGTGCCCTTAAAATCAATTTTCGCAGTTTCATAAAATTAATTTTGTTACATTTCCTTGTACATAAGGGCTCCCTTATATACCTGAAGTATATAAGTAATGTATATAAAGGGAATGGGGGTCGATAAAGCTAAATAAATTAACAGACCCATAAATATATAAGCGGAAGTGCCCTTAAAATCATACTTTAATGAATTTTGTTACATTTCTATGTACAAAAGCTCTCCCTTATATACCTGAGGTATATAAGTAGTGTATATAAAGGGAATGGGGGTCGATAAAGCTAAATAAATTAACAGACCAATAAATATATAAGCGGAAGTGCCCTTAAAATCAATTTTCGCAGTTTCATAAAATTAATTTTGTTACATTTCCTTGTACATAAGGGCTCCCTTATATACCTGAAGTATATAAGTAATGTATATAAAGGGAATGGGGGTCGATAAAGCTAAATAAATTAACAGACCAATAAATATATAAGCGAAAGTGCCCTTAAAATCATACTTTAATGAATTTTGTTACATTTCTATGTACAAAAGCTCTCCCTTATATACCTGAGGTATATAAGTAATGTATATAAAGGGAATGGGGGTCGATAAAGCTAAATAAATTAACAGACCAATAAATATATAAGCGGAAGTGCCCTTAAAATCAATTTTCGCAGTTTCATAAAATTAATTTTGTTACATTTCCTTGTATATAAGGGCTCCCTTATATACCTGAAGTATATAAGTAATGTATATAAAGGGAATGGGGGTCGATAAAGCTAAATAAATTAACAGACCAATAAATATATAAGCGGAAGTGCCCTTAAAATCATACTTTAATGAATTTTGTTACATTTCTATGTACAAAAGCTCTCCCTTATATACCTGAGGTATATAAGTAATGTATATAAAGGGAATGGGGGTTGATAAAGCTAAATAAATTAACAGACCAATAAATATATAAGCGGAAGTGCCCTTAAAATCATACTTTAATGAATTTTGTTACATTTCTATGTACAAAAGCTCTCCCTTATATAGCTGAGGTATATAAGTAATGTATATAAAGGGAATGGGGGTCGATAAAGCTAAATAAATTAACAGACCCATATATATATAAGCGGAAGTGCCCTTAAAATCATACTTTAATGAATTTTGTTACATTTCTATGTACAAAAGCTCTCCCTTATATACCTGAGGTATATAAGTAATGTATATAAAGGGAATGGGGGTCGATAAAGCTAAATAAATTAACAGACCAATAAATATATAAGCGGAAGTGCCCTTAAAATCATACTTTAATGAATTTTGTTACATTTCTATGTACAAAAGCTCTCCCTTATATACCTGAGGTATATAAGTAATGTATATAAAGGGAATGGGGGTTGATAAAGCTAAATAAATTAACAGACCAATAAATATATAAGCGGAAGTGCCCTTAAAATCATACTTTAATGAATTTTGTTACATTTCTATGTACAAAAGCTCTCCCTTATATAGCTGAGGTATATAAGTAATGTATATAAAGGGAATGGGGGTCGATAAAGCTAAATAAATTAACAGACCCATATATATATAAGCGGAAGTGCCCTTAAAATCATACTTTAATGAATTTTGTTACATTTCTATGTACAAAAGCTCTCCCTTATATACCTGAGGTATATAAGTAATGTATATAAAGGGAATGGGGGTCGATAAAGCTAAATAAATTAACAGACCAATAAATATATAAGCGGAAGTGCCCTTAAAATCATACTTTAATGAATTTTGTTACATTTCTATGTACAAAAGCTCTCCCTTATATACCTGAGGTATATAAGTAATGTATATAAAGGGAATGGGGGTCGATAAAGCTAACTAAATTAACACACCCATAAATATATAAGCGAAAGTGCCCTTAAAATCATACTTTAATGAATTTTGTTACATTTCTATGTATAAAAGCTCTCCCTTATATACCTGAGGTATATAAGTAATGTATATAAAGGGAATGGGGGTAGATAAAGCTAAATAAATTAACAGACCAATAAATATATAAGCGGAAGTACCCTTAAAATCAATTTTCGCAGTTTCATAAAATTAATTTTGTTACATTTCCTTGTACATAAGGGCTCCCTTATATACCTGAAGTATATAAGTAATGTATATAAAGGGAATGGGGTCGATAAAGCTAAATAAATTAACAGACCAATAAATATATAAGCGGAAGTACCCTTAAAATCAATTTTCGCAGTTTCATAAAATTAATTTTGTTACATTTCCTTGTACATAAGGGCTCCCTTATATACCTGAAGTATATAAGTAATGTATATAAAGGGAATGGGGGTCGATAAAGCTAAATAAATTAACAGACCAATAAATATATAAGCGGAAGTGCCCTTAAAATCATACTTTAATGAATTTTGTTACATTTCTATGTACAAAAGCTCTCCCTTATATACCTGAGGTATATAAGTAATGTATATAAAGGGAATGGGGGTCGATAAAGCTAAATAAATTAACAGACCAATAAATATATAAGCGGAAGTGCCCTTAAAATCATACTTTAATGAATTTTGTTACATTTCTATGTACAAAAGCTCTCCCTTATATACCTGAGGTATATAAGTAATGTATATAAAGGGAATGGGGGTCGATAAAGCTAAATAAATTAACAGACCAATAAATATATAAGCGGAAGTGCCCTTAAAACCATACTTTAATGAATTTTGTTACATTTCTATGTACAAAAGCTCTCCCTTATATACCTGAGGTATATAAGTAATGTATATAAAGGGAATGGGGGTCGATAAAGCTAAATAAATTAACAGACCAATAAATATATAAGCGGAAGTGCCCTTAAAATCATACTTTAATGAATTTTGTTACATTTCTATGTACAAAAGCTCTCCCTTATATACCTGAGGTATATAAGTAATGTATATAAAGGGAATGGGGGTCGATAAAGCTAAATAAATTAACAGACCAATAAATTTATAAGCGGAAGTGCCCTTAAAATCATACTTTAACGAATTTTGTTACATTTCTATGTACAAAAGCTCTCCCTTATATACCTGAGGTATATAAGTAATGTATATAAAGGGAATGGGGGTCGATAAAGCTAAATAAATTAACAGACCAATAAATATATAAGCGGAAGTACCCTTAAAATCAATTTTCGCAGTTTCATAAAATTAATTTTGTTACATTTCCTTGTACATAAGGGCTCCCTTATATACCTGAAGTATATAAGTAATGTATATAAAGGGAATGGGGTCGATAAAGCTAAATAAATTAACAGACCAATAAATATATAAGCGGAAGTACCCTTAAAATCAATTTTCGCAGTTTCATAAAATTAATTTTGTTACATTTCCTTGTACATAAGGGCTCCCTTATATACCTGAAGTATATAAGTAATGTATATAAAGGGAATGGGGGTCGATAAAGCTAAATAAATTAACAGACCAATAAATATATAAGCGGAAGTGCCCTTAAAATCATACTTTAATGAATTTTGTTACATTTCTATGTACAAAAGCTCTCCCTTATATACCTGAGGTATATAAGTAATGTATATAAAGGGAATGGGGGTCGATAAAGCTAAATAAATTAACAGACCAATAAATATATAAGCGGAAGTGCCCTTAAAATCATACTTTAATGAATTTTGTTACATTTCTATGTATAAAAGCTCTCCCTTATATACCTGAGGTATATAAGTAATGTATATAAAGGGAATGGGGGTCGATAAAGCTAAATAAATTAACAGACCAATAAATATATAAGCGGAAGTGCCCTTAAAATCAATTTTCGCAGTTTCATAAAATTAATTTTGTTACATTTCCTTGTACATAAGGGCTCCCTTATATACCTGAAGTATATAAGTAATGTATATAAAGGGAATGGGGGTCGATAAAGCTAAATAAATTAACAGACCAATAAATATATAAGCGGAAGTGCCCTTAAAATCAATTTTCGCAGTTTCATAAAATTAATTTTGTTACATTTCCTTGTACATAAGGGCTCCCTTATATACCTGAAGTATATAAGTAATGTATATAAAGGCAATGGGGGTAGATAAAGCTAAATAAATTAACAGACCAATAAATATATAAGCGGAAGTGCCCTTAAAATCATACTTTAATGAATTTTGTTACATTTCTATGTACAAAAGCTCTCCCTTATATACCTGAGGTATATAAGTAATGTATATAAAGGGAATGGGGGTCGATAAAGCTAAATAAATTAACACACCCATAAATATATAAGCGAAAGTGCCCTTAAAATCATACTTTAATGAATTTTGTTACATTTCTATGTATAAAAGCTCTCCCTTATATACCTGAGGTATATAAGTAATGTATATAAAGGGAATGGGGGTCGATAAAGCTAAATAAATTAACAGACCAATAAATATATAAGCGGAAGTGCCCTTAAAATCAATTTTCGCAGTTTCATAAAATTAATTTTGTTACATTTCCTTGTACATAAGGGCTCCCTTATATACCTGAAGTATATAAGTAATGTATATAAAGGGAATGGGGGTAGATAAAGCTAAATAAATTAACAGACCAATAAATATATAAGCGGAAGTGCCCTTAAAATCATACTTTAATGAATTTTGTTACATTTCTATGTACAAAAGCTCTCCCTTATATACCTGAGGTATATAAGTAATGTATATAAAGGGAATGGGGGTCGATAAAGCTAAATAAATTAACATACCAATAAATATATAAGCGGAAGTGCCCTTAAAATCATACTTTAATGAATTTTGTTACATTTCTATGTACAAAAGCTCTCCCTTATATACCTGAGGTATATAAGTAATGTATATAAAGGGAATGGGGGTCGATAAAGCTAAATAAATTAACAGACCAATAAATATATAAGCGGAAGTGCCCTTAAAATCATACTTTAATGAATTTTGTTACATTTCTATGTACAAAAGCTCTCCCTTATATACCTGAGGTATATAAGTAATGTATATAAAGGGAATGGGGGTCGATAAAGCTAAATAAATTAACATACCAATAAATATATAAGCGGAAGTGCCCTTAAAATCATACTTTAATGAATTTTGTTACATTTCTATGTACAAAAGCTCTCCCTTATATACCTGAGGTATATAAGTAATGTATATAAAGGGAATGGGGGTCGATAAAGCTAAATAAATTAACAGACCAATAAATATATAAGCGGAAGTGCCCTTAAAATCATACTTTAATGAATTTTGTTACATTTCTATAAACAAAAGCTCTCCCTTATATACCTGAGGTATATAAGTAATGTATATAAAGGGAATGGGGGTCGATAAAGCTAAATAAATTAACAGACCAATAAATATATAAGCGGAAGTGCCCTTAAAATCAATTTTCGCAGTTTCATAAAATTAATTTTGTTACATTTCCTTGTACATAAGGGCTCCCTTATATACCTGAAGTATATAAGTAATGTATATAAAGGGAATGGGGGTCGATAAAGCTAAATAAATTAACAGACCAATAAATATATAAGCGGAAGTGCCCTTAAAATCAATTTTCGCAGTTTCATAAAATTAATTTTGTTACATTTCCTTGTACATAAGGGCTCCCTTATATACCTGAAGTATATAAGTAATGTATATAAAGGGAATGGGGGTCGATAAAGCTAAATAAATTAACAGACCAATAAATATATAAGCGGAAGTGCCCTTAAAATCATACTTTAATAAATTTTGTTACATTTCTATGTACAAAAGCTCTCCCTTATATACCTGAGGTATATAAATAATGTATATAAAGGGAATGGGGGTCGATAAAGCTAAATAAATTAACAGACCAATAAATATATAAGCGGAAGTGCCCTTAAAATCAATTTTCGCAGTTTCATAAAATTAATTTTGTTACATTTCCTTGTACATAAGGGCTCCCTTATATACCTGAAGTATATAAGTAATGTATATAAAGGGAATGGGGGTCGATAAAGCTAAATAAATTAACAGACCCATAAATATATAAGCGGAAGTGCCCTTAAAATCATACTTTAATGAATTTTGTTACATTTCTATGTACAAAAGCTCTCCCTTATATACCTGAGGTATATAAGTAGTGTATATAAAGGGAATGGGGGTCGATAAAGCTAAATAAATTAACAGACCAATAAATATATAAGCGGAAGTGCCCTTAAAATCAATTTTCGCAGTTTCATAAAATTAATTTTGTTACATTTCCTTGTACATAAGGGCTCCCTTATATACCTGAAGTATATAAGTAATGTATATAAAGGGAATGGGGGTCGATAAAGCTAAATAAATTAACAGACCAATAAATATATAAGCGAAAGTGCCCTTAAAATCATACTTTAATGAATTTTGTTACATTTCTATGTACAAAAGCTCTCCCTTATATACCTGAGGTATATAAGTAATGTATATAAAGGGAATGGGGGTCGATAAAGCTAAATAAATTAACAGACCAATAAATATATAAGCGGAAGTGCCCTTAAAATCAATTTTCGCAGTTTCATAAAATTAATTTTGTTACATTTCCTTGTATATAAGGGCTCCCTTATATACCTGAAGTATATAAGTAATGTATATAAAGGGAATGGGGGTCGATAAAGCTAAATAAATTAACAGACCAATAAATATATAAGCGGAAGTGCCCTTAAAATCATACTTTAATGAATTTTGTTACATTTCTATGTACAAAAGCTCTCCCTTATATACCTGAGGTATATAAGTAATGTATATAAAGGGAATGGGGGTTGATAAAGCTAAATAAATTAACAGACCAATAAATATATAAGCGGAAGTGCCCTTAAAATCATACTTTAATGAATTTTGTTACATTTCTATGTACAAAAGCTCTCCCTTATATAGCTGAGGTATATAAGTAATGTATATAAAGGGAATGGGGGTCGATAAAGCTAAATAAATTAACAGACCCATATATATATAAGCGGAAGTGCCCTTAAAATCATACTTTAATGAATTTTGTTACATTTCTATGTACAAAAGCTCTCCCTTATATACCTGAGGTATATAAGTAATGTATATAAAGGGAATGGGGGTCGATAAAGCTAAATAAATTAACAGACCAATAAATATATAAGCGGAAGTGCCCTTAAAATCATACTTTAATGAATTTTGTTACATTTCTATGTACAAAAGCTCTCCCTTATATACCTGAGGTATATAAGTAATGTATATAAAAGGAATGGGGGTCGATAAAGCTAACTAAATTAACACACCCATAAATATATAAGCGAAAGTGCCCTTAAAATCATACTTTAATGAATTTTGTTACATTTCTATGTATAAAAGCTCTCCCTTATATACCTGAGGTATATAAGTAATGTATATAAAGGGAATGGGGGTAGATAAAGCTAAATAAATTAACAGACCAATAAATATATAAGCGGAAGTGCCCTTAAAATCATACTTTAATGAATTTTGTTACATTTCTATGTACAAAAGCTCTCCCTTATATACCTGAGGTATATAAGTAATGTATATAAAGGGAATGGGGGTCGATAAAGCTAAATAAATTAACAGACCAATAAATATATAAGCGGAAGTGCCCTTAAAATCAATTTTCGCAGTTTCATAAAATTAATTTTGTTACATTTCCTTGTACATAAGGGCTCCCTTATATACCTGAAGTATATAAGTAATGTATATAAAGGGAATGGGGGTCGATAAAGCTAAATAAATTAACAGACCAATAAATATATAAGCGGAAGTGCCCTTAAAATCATACTTTAATGAATTTTGTTACATTTCTATGTACAAAAGCTCTCCCTTATATACCTGAGGTATATAAGTAATGTATATAAAGGGAATGGGGGTCGATAAAGCTAAATAAATTAACAGACCAATAAATATATAAGCGGAAGTGCCCTTAAAATCATACTTTAATGAATTTTGTTACATTTCTATGTACAAAAGCTCTCCCTTATATACCTGAGGTATATAAGTAATGTATATAAAGGGAATGGGGGTCGATAAAGCTAAATAAATTAACAGACCAATAAATTTATAAGCGGAAGTGCCCTTAAAATCATACTTTAACGAATTTTGTTACATTTCTATGTACAAAAGCTCTCCCTTATATACCTGAGGTATATAAGGAATGTATATAAAGGGAATGGGGGTCGATAAAGCTAAATAAATTAACAGACCAATAAATATATAAGCGGAAGTACCCTTAAAATCAATTTTCGCAGTTTCATAAAATTAATTTTGTTACATTTCCTTGTACATAAGGGCTCCCTTATATACCTGAAGTATATAAGTAATGTATATAAAGGGAATGGGGGTCGATAAAGCTAAATAAATTAACAGACCAATAAATATATAAGCGGAAGTGCCCTTAAAATCATACTTTAATGAATTTTGTTACATTTCTATGTACAAAAGCTCTCCCTTATATACCTGAGGTATATAAGTAATGTATATAAAGGGAATGGGGGTCGATAAAGCTAAATAAATTAACAGACCAATAAATATATAAGCGGAAGTGCCCTTAAAATCATACTTTAATGAATTTTGTTACATTTCTATGTACAAAAGCTCTCCCTTATATACCTGAGGTATATAAGTAATGTATATAAAGGGAATGGGGGTCGATAAAGCTAAATAAATTAACAGACCAATAAATATATAAGCGGAAGTGCCCTTAAAATCATACTTTAATGAATTTTGTTACATTTCTATGTACAAAAGCTCTCCCTTATATACCTGAGGTATATAAGTAATGTATATAAAGGGAATGGGGGTCGATAAAGCTAAATAAATTAACAGACCAATAAATATATAAGCGGAAGTGCCCTTAAAATCAATTTTCGCAGTTTCATAAAATTAATTTTGTTACATTTCCTTGTACATAAGGGCTCCCTTATATACCTGAAGTATATAAGTAATGTATATAAAGGGAATGGGGGTCGATAAAGCTAAATAAATTAACAGACCAATAAATATATAAGCGGAAGTGCCCTTAAAATCATACTTTAATGAATTTTGTTACATTTCTATGTACAAAAGCTCTCCCTTATATACCTGAGGTATATAAATAATGTATATAAAGGGAATGGGGGTCGATAAAGCTAAATAAATTAACAGACCAATAAATATATAAGCGGAAGTGCCCTTAAAATCAATTTTCGCAGTTTCATAAAATTAATTTTGTTACATTTCCTTGTACATAAGGGCTCCCTTATATACCTGAAGTATATAAGTAATGTATATAAAGGGAATGGGGGTCGATAAAGCTAAATAAATTAACAGACCAATAAATATATAAGCGGAAGTGCCCTTAAAATCAATTTTCGCAGTTTCATAAAATTAATTTTGTTACATTTCCTTGTACATAAGAGCTCCCTTATATACCTGAAGTATATAAGTAATGTATATAAAGGGAATGGGGGTCGATAAAGCTAAATAAATTAACAGACCAATAAATATATAAGCGGAAGTGCCCTTAAAATCATACTTTAATGAATTTTGTTTCATTTCTATGTACAAAAGCTCTCCCTTATATACCTGAGGTATATAAATAATGTATATAAAGGGAATGGGGGTCGATAAAGCTAAATAAATTAACAGACCAATAAATATATAAGCGGAAGTGCCCTTAAAATCAATTTTCGCAGTTTCATAAAATTAATTTTGTTACATTTCCTTGTACATAAGGGCTCCCTTATATACCTGAAGTATATAAGTAATGTATATAAAGGGAATGGGGGTCGATAAAGCTAAATAAATTAACAGACCAATAAATATATAAGCGGAAGTGCCCTTAAAATCAATTTTCGCAGTTTCATAAAATTAATTTTGTTACATTTCCTTGTATATAAGGGCTCCCTTATATACCTGAAGTATATAAGTAATGTATATAAAGGGAATGGGGGTCGATAAAGCTAAATAAATTAACAGACCAATAAATATATAAGCGGAAGTGCCCTTAAAATCATACTTTAATGAATTTTGTTACATTTCTATGTACAAAAGCTCTCCCTTATATACCTGAGGTATATAAGTAATGTATATAAAGGGAATGGGGGTCGATAAAGCTAAATAAATTAACAGACCAATAAATATATAAGCGGAAGTGCCCTTAAAATCAATTTTCGCAGTTTCATAAAATTAATTTTGTTACATTTCCTTGTACATAAGGGCTCCCTTATATACCTGAAGTATATAAGTAATGTATATAAAGGGAATGGGGGTCGATAAAGCTAAATAAATTAACAGACCAATAAATATATAAGCGGAAGTGCCCTTAAAATCATACTTTAATGAATTTTGTTACATTTCTATGTACAAAAGCTCTCCCTTATATACCTGAGGTATATAAGTAATGTATATAAAGGGAATGGGGGTCGATAAAGCTAAATAAATTAACAGACCAATAAATATATAAGCGGAAGTGCCCTTAAAATCATACTTTAATGAATTTTGTTACATTTCTATGTACAAAAGCTCTCCCTTATATAGCTGAGGTATATAAGTAATGTATATAAAGGGAATGGGGGTCGATAAAGCTAAATAAATTAACAGACCAATAAATATATAAGCGGAAGTGCCCTTAAAATCAATTTTCGCAGTTTCATAAAATTAATTTTGTTACATTTCCTTGTACATAAGGGCTCCCTTATATACCTGAAGTATATAAGTAATGTATATAAAGGGAATGGGGGTCGATAAAGCTAAATAAATTAACAGACCCATAAATATATAAGCGGAAGTGCCCTTAAAATCATACTTTAATGAATTTTGTTACATTTCTATGTACAAAAGCTCTCCCTTATATACCTGAGGTATATAAGTAATGTATATAAAGGGGATGGGGGTCGATAAAGCTAAATAAATTAACAGACCAATAAATATATAAGCGGAAGTGCCCTTAAAATCAATTTTCGCAGTTTCATAAAATTAATTTTGTTACATTTCCTTGTACATAAGGGCTCCCTTATATACCTGAAGTATATAAGTAATGTATATAAAAGGAATGGGGGTCGATAAAGCTAAATAAATTAACAGACCAATAAATATATAAGCGGAAGTGCCCTTAAAATCAATTTTCGCAGTTTCATAAAATTAATTTTGTTACATTTCCTTGTACATAAGGGCTCCCTTATATACCTGAAGTATATAAGTAATGTATATAAAAGGAATGGGGGTCGATAAAGCTAAATAAATTAACAGACCAATAAATATATAAGCGGAAGTGCCCTTAAAATCAATTTTCGCAGTTTCATAAAATTAATTTTGTTACATTTCCTTGTACATAAGGGCTCCCTTATATACCTGAAGTATATAAGTAATGTATATAAAGGGAATGGGGGTCGATAAAGCTAAATAAATTAACAGACCAATAAATATATAAGCGGAAGTGCCCTTAAAATCAATTTTCGCAGTTTCATAAAATTAATTTTGTTACATTTCCTTGTACATAAGGGCTCCCTTATATACCTGAAGTATATAAGTAATGTATATAAAGGGAATGGGGGTCGATAAAGCTAAATAAATTAACAGACCAATAAATATATAAGCGGAAGTGCCCTTAAAATCATACTTTAATGAATTTTGTTACATTTCTATGTACAAAAGCTCTCCCTTATATAGCTGAGGTATATAAGTAATGTATATAAAGGGAATGGGGGTCGATAAAGCTAAATAAATTAACAGACCCATATATATATAAGCGGAAGTGCCCTTAAAATCATACTTTAATGAATTTTGTTACATTTCTATGTACAAAAGCTCTCCCTTATATACCTGAGGTATATAAGTAATGTATATAAAGGGAATGGGGGTCGATAAAGCTAAATAAATTAACAGACCAATAAATATATAAGCGGAAGTGCCCTTAAAATCATACTTTAATGAATTTTGTTACATTTCTATGTACAAAAGCTCTCCCTTATATAGCTGAGGTATATAAGTAATGTATATAAAGGGAATGGGGGTCGATAAAGCTAAATAAATTAACAGACCAATAAATATATAAGCGGAAGTGCCCTTAAAATCAATTTTCGCAGTTTCATAAAATTAATTTTGTTACATTTCCTTGTACATAAGGGCTCCCTTATATACCTGAAGTATATAAGTAATGTATATAAAGGGAATGGGGGTCGATAAAGCTAAATAAATTAACAGACCAATAAATATATAAGCGGAAGTGCCCTTAAAATCATACTTTAATGAATTTTGTTACATTTCTATGTACAAAAGCTCTCCCTTATATACCTGAGGTATATAAGTAATGTATATAAAGGGAATGGGGGTCGATAAAGCTAAATAAATTAACAGACCAATAAATATATAAGCGGAAGTGCCCTTAAAATCAATTTTCGCAGTTTCATAAAATTAATTTTGTTACATTTCCTTGTACATAAGGGCTCCCTTATATACCTGAAGTATATAAGTAATGTATATAAAGGGAATGGGGGTCGATAAAGCTAAATAAATTAACAGACCCATAAATATATAAGCGGAAGTGCCCTTAAAATCATACATTAATGAATTTTGTTACATTTCTATGTACAAAAGCTCTCCCTTATATACCTGAGGTATATAAGTAATGTATATAAAGGGAATGGGGGTCGATAAAGCTAAATAAATTAACAGACCAATAAATATATAAGCGGAAGTGCCCTTAAAATCAATTTTCGCAGTTTCATAAAATTAATTTTGTTACATTTCCTTGTACATAAGGGCTCCCTTATATACCTGAAGTATATAAGTAATGTATATAAAGGGAATGGGGGTCGATAAAGCTAAATAAATTAACAGACCAATAAATATATAAGCGGAAGTGCCCTTAAAATCATACTTTAATGAATTTTGTTACATATCTATGTACAAAAGCTCTCCCTTATATACCTGAGGTATATAAGTAATGTATATAAAGGGAATGGGGGTCGATAAAGCTAAATAAATTAACAGACCAATAAATATATAAGCGGAAGTACCCTTAAAATCATACTTTAATGAATTTTGTTACATTTCTATGTACAAAAGCTCTCCCTTATATACCTGAGGTATATAAGTAATGTATATAAAGGGAATGGGGGTCGATAAAGCTAAATAAATTAACAGACCAATAAATATATAAGCGGAAGTGCCCTTAAAATCATACTTTAATGAATTTTTTTACATTTCTATGTACAAAAGCTCTCCCTTATACACCTGAGGTATATAAGTAATGTATATAAAGGGAATGGGGGTCGATAAAGCTAAATAAATTAACAGACCAATAAATATATAAGCGGAAGTGCCCTTAAAATCAATTTTCGCAGTTTCATAAAATTAATTTTGTTACATTTCCTTGTACATAAGGGCTCCCTTATATACCTGAAGTATATAAGTAATGTATATAAAGGGAATGGGGGTCGATAAAGCTAAATAAATTAACAGACCAATAAATATATAAGCGGAAGTGCCCTTAAAATCATACTTTAATGAATTTTGTTACATTTCTATGTACAAAAGCTCTCCCTTATATACCTGAGGTATATAAGTAATGTATATAAAGGGAATGGGGGTCGATAAAGCTAAATAAATTAACAGACCAATAAATTTATAAGCGGAAGTGCCCTTAAAATCATACTTTAATGAATTTTGTTACATTTCTATGTACAAAAGCTCTCCCTTATATACCTGAGGTATATAAGTAATGTATATAAAGGGAATGGGGGTCGATAAAGCTAAATAAATTAACAGACCAATAAATATATAAGCGGAAGTGCCCTTAAAATCAATTTTCGCAGTTTCATAAAATTAATTTTGTTACATTTCCTTGTACATAAGGGCTCCCTTATATACCTGAAGTATATAAGTAATGTATATAAAGGGAATGGGGGTCGATAAAGCTAAATAAATTAACAGACCAATAAATATATAAGCGGAAGTGCCCTTAAAATCATACTTTAATGAATTTTGTTACATTTCTATGTACAAAAGCTCTCCCTTATATACCTGAGGTATATAAGTAATGTATATAAAGGGAATGGGGGTCGATAAAGCTAAATAAATTAACAGACCAATAAATATATAAGCGGAAGTGCCCTTAAAATCATACTTTAATGAATTTTGTTACATTTCTATGTACAAAAGCTCTCCCTTATATACCTGAGGTATATAAGTAATGTATATAAAGGGAATGGGGGTCGATAAAGCTAAATAAATTAACAGACCAATAAATATATAAGCGGAAGTGCCCTTAAAATCATACTTTAATGAATTTTGTTACATTTCTATGTACAAAAGCTCTCCATTATATACCTGAGGTATATAAGTAATGTATATAAAGGGAATGGAAGTGGATAAAGCTAAATAAATTAACAGACCAATAAATATATAAGCGGAAGTGCCCTTAAAATCATACTTTAATGAATTTTGTTACATTTCTATGTACAAAAGCTCTCCCTTATATACCTGAGGTATATAAGTAATGTATATAAAGGGAATGGGGGTCGATAAAGCTAAATAAATTAACAGACCAATAAATATATAAGCGGAAGTGCCCTTAAAATCAATTTTCGCAGTTTCATAAAATTAATTTTGTTACATTTCCTTGTACATAAGGGCTCCCTTATATACCTGAAGTATATAAGTAATGTATATAAAGGGAATGGGGGTCGATAAAGCTAAATAAATTAACAGACCAATAAATATATAAGCGGAAGTGCCCTTAAAATCATACTTTAATGAATTTTGTTACATTTCTATGTACAAAAGCTCTCCCTTATATACCTGAGGTATATAAGTAATGTATATAAAGGGAATGGGGGTCGATAAAGCTAAATAAATTAACAGACCAATAAATATATAAGCGGAAGTGCCCTTAAAATCATACTTTAATGAATTTTGTTACATTTCTATGTACAAAAGCTCTCCCTTATATACCTGAGGTATATAAGTAATGTATATAAAGGGAATGGGGGTCGATAAAGCTAAATAAATTAACAGACCAATAAATATATAAGCGGAAGTGCCCTTAAAATCATACTTTAATGAATTTTGTTACATTTCTATGTACAAAAGCTCTCCCTTATATACCTGAGGTATATAAGTAATGTATATAAAGGGAATGGGGGTCGATAAAGCTAAATAAATTAACAGACCAATAAATATATAAGCGGAAGTGCCCTTAAAATCATACTTTAATGAATTTTGTTACATTTCTATGTACAAAAGCTCTCCCTTATATACCTGAGGTATATAAGTAATGTATATAAAGGGAATGGGGGTCGATAAAGCTAAATAAATTAACAGACCAATAAATATATAAGCGGAAGTGCCCTTAAAATCATACTTTAATGAATTTTGTTACATTTCTATGTACAAAAGCTCTCCCTTATATACCTGAGGTATACAAGTAATGTATATAAAGGGAATGGGGGTCGATAAAGCTAAATAAATTAACAGACCAATAAATATATAAGCGGAAGTGCCCTTAAAATCATACTTTAATGAATTTTGTTACATTTCTATGTACAAAAGCTCTCCCTTATATACCTGAGGTATATAAGTAATGTATATAAAGGGAATGGGGGTCGATAAAGCTAAATAAATTAACAGACCAATAAATATATAAGCGGAAGTGCCCTTAAAATCATACTTTAATGAATTTTGTTACATTTCTATGTACAAAAGCTCTCCCTTATATACCTGAGGTATATAAGTAATGTATATAAAGGGAATGGGGGTCGATAAAGCTAAATAAATTAACAGACCAATAAATATATAAGCGGAAGTGCCCTTAAAATCATACTTTAATGAATTTTGTTACATTTCTATGTACAAAAGCTCTCCCTTATATACCTGAGGTATATAAGTAATGTATATAAAGGGAATGGGGGTCGATAAAGCTAAATAAATTAACAGACCAATAAATATATAAGCGGAAGTGCCCTTAAAATCATACTTTAATGAATTTTGTTACATTTCTATGTACAAAAGCTCTCCCTTATATACCTGAGGTATATAAGTAATGTATATAAAGGGAATGGGGGTCGATAAAGCTAAATAAATTAACAGACCAATAAATATATAAGCGGAAGTGCCCTTAAAATCAATTTTCGCAGTTTCATAAAATTAATTTTGTTACATTTCCTTGTACATAAGGGCTCCCTTATATACCTGAAGTATATAAGTAATGTATATAAAGGGAATGGGGGTCGATAAAGCTAAATAAATTAACAGACCAATAAATATATAAGCGGAAGTGCCCTTAAAATCATACTTTAATGAATTTTGTTACATTTCTATGTAGAAAAGCTCTCCCTTATATACCTGAGGTATATAAGTAATGTATATAAAGGGAAGGGGGGTCGATAAAGCTAAATAAATTAACAGACCAATAAATATATAAGCGGAAGTGCCCTTAAAATCAATTTTCGCAGTTTCATAAAATTAATTTTGTTACATTTCCTTGTACATAAGGGCTCCCTTATATACCTGAAGTATATAAGTAATGTATATAAAGGGAATGGGGGTCGATAAAGCTAAATAAATTAACAGACCAATAAATATATAAGCGGAAGTGCCCTTAAAATCATACTTTAATGAATTTTGTTACATTTCTATGTACAAAAGCTCTCCCTTATATACCTGAGGTATATAAGTAATGTATATAAAGGGAATGGGGGTCGATAAAGCTAAATAAATTAACACACCCATAAATATATAAGCGAAAGTGCCCTTAAAATCATACTTTAATGAATTTTGTTACATTTCTATGTATAAAAGCTCTCCCTTATATACCTGAGGTATATAAGTAATGTATATAAAGGGAATGGGGGTCGATAAAGCTAAATAAATTAACAGACCAATAAATATATAAGCGGAAGTGCCCTTAAAATCAATTTTCGCAGTTTCATAAAATTAATTTTGTTACATTTCCTTGTACATAAGGGCTCCCTTATATACCTGAAGTATATAAGTAATGTATATAAAGGGAATGGGGGTAGATAAAGCTAAATAAATTAACAGACCAATAAATATATAAGCGGAAGTGCCCTTAAAATCATACTTTAATGAATTTTGTTACATTTCTATGTACAAAAGCTCTCCCTTATATACCTGAGGTATATAAGTAATGTATATAAAGGGAATGGGGGTCGATAAAGCTAAATAAATTAACAGACCAATAAATATATAAGCGGAAGTGCCCTTAAAATCAATTTTCGCAGTTTCATAAAATTAATTTTGTTACATTTCCTTGTACATAAGGGCTCCCTTATATACCTGAAGTATATAAGTAATGTATATAAAGGGAATGGGGGTCGATAAAGCTAAATAAATTAACAGACCAATAAATATATAAGCGGAAGTGCCCTTAAAATCATACTTTAATGAATTTTGTTACATTTCTATGTACAAAAGCTCTCCCTTATATACCTGAGGTATATAAGTAATGTATATAAAGGGAATGGGGGTCGATAAAGCTAAATAAATTAACAGACCAATAAATATATAAGCGGAAGTGCCCTTAAAATCATACTTTAATGAATTTTGTTACATTTCTATGTACAAAAGCTCTCCCTTATATACCTGAGGTATATAAGTAATGTATATAAAGGGAATGGGGGTCGATAAAGCTAAATAAATTAACAGACCAATAAATATATAAGCGGAAGTGCCCTTAAAATCATACTTTAATGAATTTTGTTACATTTCTATGTACAAAAGCTCTCCCTTATATACCTGAGGTATATAAGTAATGTATATAAAGGGAATGGGGGTCGATAAAGCTAAATAAATTAACAGACCAATAAATTTATAAGCGGAAGTGCCCTTAAAATCATACTTTAACGAATTTTGTTACATTTCTATGTACAAAAGCTCTCCCTTATATACCTGAGGTATATAAGTAATGTATATAAAGGGAATGGGGGTCGATAAAGCTAAATAAATTAACAGACCAATAAATATATAAGCGGAAGTACCCTTAAAATCAATTTTCGCAGTTTCATAAAATTAATTTTGTTACATTTCCTTGTACATAAGGGCTCCCTTATATACCTGAAGTATATAAGTAATGTATATAAAGGGAATGGGTATATAAGTAATGTATATAAAGGGAATGGGGGTCGATAAAGCTAAATAAATTAACAGACCAATAAATATATAAGCGGAAGTGCCCTTAAAATCATACTTTAATGAATTTTGTTACATTTCTATGTACAAAAGCTCTCCCTTATATACCTGAGGTATATAAGTAATGTATATAAAGGGAATGGGGGTCGATAAAGCTAAATAAATTAACATACCATTAAATATATAAGCGGAAGTGCCCTTAAAATCATACTTTAATGAATTTTGTTACATTTCTATGTACAAAAGCTCTCCCTTATATACCTGAGGTATATAAGTAATGTATATAAAGGGAATGGGGGTCGATAAAGCTAAATAAATTAACAGACCAATAAATATATAAGCGGAAGTGCCCTTAAAATCATACTTTAATGAATTTTGTTACATTTCTATGTACAAAAGCTCTCCCTTATATACCTGAGGTATATAAGTAATGTATATAAAGGGAATGGGGGTCGATAAAGCTAAATAAATTAACAGACCAATAAATATATAAGCGGAAGTGCCCTTAAAATCAATTTTCGCAGTTTCATAAAATTAATTTTGTTACATTTCCTTGTACATAAGGGCTCCCTTATATACCTGAAGTATATAAGTAATGTATATAAAGGGAATGGGGGTCGATAAAGCTAAATAAATTAACAGACCAATAAATATATAAGCGGAAGTGCCCTTAAAATCAATTTTCGCAGTTTCATAAAATTAATTTTGTTACATTTCCTTGTATATAAGGGCTCCCTTATATACCTGAAGTATATAAGTAATGTATATAAAGGGAATGGGGGTCGATAAAGCTAAATAAATTAACAGACCAATAAATATATAAGCGGAAGTGCCCTTAAAATCATACTTTAATGAATTTTGTTACATTTCTATGTACAAAAGCTCTCCCTTATATACCTGAGGTATATAAGTAATGTATATAAAGGGAATGGGGGTTGATAAAGCTAAATAAATTAACAGACCAATAAATATATAAGCGGAAGTGCCCTTAAAATCATACTTTAATGAATTTTGTTACATTTCTATGTACAAAAGCTCTCCCTTATATAGCTGAGGTATATAAGTAATGTATATAAAGGGAATGGGGGTCGATAAAGCTAAATAAATTAACAGACCAATAAATATATAAGCGGAAGTGCCCTTAAAATCAATTTTCGCAGTTTCATAAAATTAATTTTGTTACATTTCCTTGTACATAAGGGCTCCCTTATATACCTGAAGTATATAAGTAATGTATATAAAGGGAATGGGGGTCGATAAAGCTAAATAAATTAACAGACCCATAAATATATAAGCGGAAGTGCCCTTAAAATCATACTTTAATGAATTTTGTTACATTTCTATGTACAAAAGCTCTCCCTTATATACCTGAGGTATATAAGTAATGTATATAAAGGGAATGGGGGTCGATAAAGCTAAATAAATTAACAGACCAATAAATATATAAGCGGAAGTGCCCTTAAAATCAATTTTTGCAGTTTCATAAAATTAATTTTGTTACATTTCCTTGTACATAAGGGCTCCCTTATATACCTGAAGTATATAAGTAATGTATATAAAGGGAATGGGGGTCGATAAAGCTAAATAAATTAACAGACCAATAAATATATATGCGGAAGTGCCCTTAAAATCAATTTTCGCAGTTTCATAAAATTAATTTTGTTACATTTCCTTGTACATAAGGGCTCCCTTATATACCTGAAGTATATAAGTAATGTATATAAAGGGAATGGGGGTCGATAAAGCTAAATAAATTAACAGACCAATAAATATATAAGCGGAAGTGCCCTTAAAATCAATTTTCGCAGTTTCATAAAATTCATTTTGTTACATTTCCTTGTACATAAGGGCTCCCTTATATACCTGAAGTATATAAGTAATGTATATAAAGGGAATGGGGGTCGATAAAGCTAAATAAATTAACAGACCAATAAATATATAAGCGGAAGTGCCCTTAAAAGCAATTTTCGCAGTTTCATAAAATTAATTTTGTTACATTTCCTTGTACATAAGGGCTCCCTTATATACCTGAAGTATATAAGTAATGTATATAAAGGGAATGGGGGTCGATAAAGCTAAATAAATTAACAGACCAATAAATATATAAGCGGAAGTGCCCTTAAAATCAATTTTCGCAGTTTCATAAAATTAATTTTGTTACATTTCCTTGTACATAAGGGCTCCCTTATATACCTGAAGTATATAAGTAATGTATATAAAGGGAATGGGGGTCGATAAAGCTAAATAAATTAACAGACCAATAAATATATAAGCGGAAGTGCCCTTAAAATCATACTTTAATGAATTTTGTTACATTTCTATGTACAAAAGCTCTCCCTTATATAGCTGAGGTATATAAGTAATGTATATAAAGGGAATGGGGGTCGATAAAGCTAAATAAATTAACAGACCCATATATATAAGCGGAAGTGCCCTTAAAATCATACTTTAATGAATTTTGTTACATTTCTATGTACAAAAGCTCTCCCTTATATACCTGAGGTATATAAGTAATGTATATAAAGGGAATGGGGGTCGATAAAGCTAAATAAATTAACAGACCAATAAATATATAAGCGGAAGTGCCCTTAAAATCATACTTTAATGAATTTTGTTACATTTCTATGTACAAAAGCTCTCCCTTATATAGCTGAGGTATATAAATAATGTATATAAAGGGAATGGGGGTCGATAAAGCTAAATAAATTAACAGACCAATAAATATATAAGCGGAAGTGCCCTTAAAATCAATTTTCGCAGTTTCATAAAATTAATTTTGTTACATTTCCTTGTACATAAGGGCTCCCTTATATACCTGAAGTATATAAGTAATGTATATAAAGGGAATGGGGGTCGATAAAGCTAAATAAATTAACAGACCAATAAATATATAAGCGGAAGTGCCCTTAAAATCAATTTTCGCAGTTTCATAAAATTAATTTTGTTACATTTCCTTGTACATAAGGGCTCCCTTATATACCTGAAGTATATAAGTAATGTATATAAAGGGAATGGGGGTCGATAAAGCTAAATAAATTAACAGACCAATAAATATATAAGCGGAAGTGCCCTTAAAATCAATTTTCGCAGTTTCATAAAATTAATTTTGTTACATTTCCTTGTACATAAGGGCTCCCTTATATACCTGAAGTATATAAGTAAAGACGAGTTCTACATGCGACTGAATGAGGTTTTTCGCTCTATTCCAAGGGGAGACATCATTGTTTTGATGGGTGATTTAAACGCACAGATCGGCCCCAACAACACCGGCCTTGAGCACACTATTGGAAATCAAGGCCTAAGCCAAGTTACCAATAACAATGGTGAACTTTTCGTTGACTTCTGTAGTTCCCATCAACTCATGGTAGGTGGAACCTACTTTTGTCACAAGAAGATACACAAGGAGACCTGGGTATCGCCCGATGGTAGAACGAAAAATCAGATAGATCACGTGGCCGTCAGCCGCAGATGGCGAACTATTCTGGAGGATGTTAGGAGCTTTAGGGGAGCAGACACTGGAAGTGACCACCATTTGGTAGTAGCAACTATCCGCCTAAAAATCGCCGCAATCAGAAACGTTCAACGCGATGCCATAAACCGTAGACGGTTTAACGTAGACCTTCTGCGGGAGAGCACTAAAAGGAGAGAATTTGCTGGAAATCTGCAACAAATCTTAAACCAGCAAACCGTTTCTGACGACACGAACATTGAAGAGCTGTGGAGCACAACAAAGGGCGCTATAACAACAGCAGCGGAAACAAGCATCGGTTATGTCCAAAGAAACCAGCAACACTGGATCTCGGACACAACCTGGCAAAAAATAGAACGCAGAAGGGCCCTCAAAAATAACGTGAACTCTACAAGCGACCCGGAAAGACGCGAACAACTTGAACGGGAATACTCCCAATTACACCGGGAGGTAAAGAGAAGTGTCCGGCGTGATAAAAGGCGGCAGATAAATGAGCTCGCAGAGAAAGCGGAAAACGCGGCAAACACAGGCAACAGTAAGGTGCTGTACCAAATTACTAAGCAGCTCTCGGGAAAGCACTCTACTAAAAAGCATGCCGTAAAGAGTGCGGATGGAAGGCTGCTGTGCAGCGACGAGGAGCAACTCCAAAGATGGAGAGACTACTTCTTCGCCGCCCTGAATGGTTCCTTTTCGCAGGAACCTGAAGAAAATAACAACAATGCACAGCCAATAAGAATCGCCACTCGTGCACCATCCAAGACAGAAATAGTAACCGCAATTCATGCAATGGCCAATGGTAAAGCAGCTGGAAAAGATGGCATCCCGCCAGAATTGTTGAAAGCCGACTCAAGCCTCATAGCAGATGCGCTACAGCCAATCCTGGAAATAGCATGGAACACCTGTACCTTTCCGGAGGATTGGACGGAAGGTATCATAGTCAAAATACCAAAAAAGGGGGACCTAACAATATGTGACAACTGGAGAGGCATCTGTTTATTATCTACGGTGGGAAAAATCTTGTCCCATATATTACTATCTAGGATAAGAGAGGCAGTAGATCGAACGCTTAGAAGACAGCAGGCTGGATTCAGAAAGGGCCGCTCCTGCATAGACCATATTAACACCTTGAGAATCATAATGGAGCAGTCTACTGAATTTCGATCCCCCCTTTACCTTGCTTTCGTAGACTATGAGAAAGCGTTCGACTCGGTCAATAGGAGCTTTATATGGCGAGCTCTACGGAAACGTGGACTGCCGGACAAAATAATAGAATTGATAAAAGCTCTATACAACAATTCCAAATGCAGAGTTCTCCATAATGGAAAATTATCCGACAGCTTTGAGGTGAGCTCAGGAGTACGACAAGGATGTCTACTTTCACCATTACTATTTCTTATAGTAATAAACGACATTCTTGTCAGCGCTCTAGATAGAAGAACAGGTGGCATACAATGGGGATTGCTAGACCGCCTTAAGGATCTCGACTACGCGGATGATATCTGTTTGCTGGCCCACAGACACCAGGACCTCAAAAACATGTTAAACAAATTGGCAACAGAAAGTAGCTCGGCGGGCTTAAGTTTAAATCCGACTAAAACAAAAGAAATGCGGATAAATGCAAACACCCTTGAACGGACAGCGCTAAATAACCGTGACGTGGAACTGGTAGACAAATTCTGTTACCTCGGTAGTATTATTACCGAAAACGGCGGTACAGAAGAAGATGTCAGTTCCAGAATAAATAAAGCAAGAAGCGCATATGCATGCCTGTTTCACATATGGAGATCAACAGAGATCTCAATTAACACCAAATTGCGGCTGTTCAACTCCAACGTTAAGGCAGTTCTTTTGTACGGTTGCGAAACATGGAAAGTCACCCAATTCATCACAGGGCGCCTACAAGTTTTCATCAACAGATGCCTACGTCGTATCCTAAAAATCCGCTGGCAAGATAGAATTTCAAATGAAGAACTATGGCGCCGTGCCGGCCAAGAAAGGATAGACGACCAAATCAGGCGAAGGAAATGGAATTGGATTGGCCACACCTTGCGACGCGAAGACGATAATCTAGCCAAACAGGCCCTTGACTGGAATCCGCAAGGATCCCGTCGAGTCGGAAGACCTAGAACAACGTGGAGGAGAACCCTATTATCAGAGGCCGCAACAACCGGGAGATCCTGGTCAGAGCTGAGAGCTGTCGCGCAAAACAGAGTCCGCTGGAGGGCAACTGTTTCCGCCCTATGTCCCATGAGGGATTAAAGGAGCAATTAGTTAGTTAGTATATAAGTAATGTATATAAAGGGAATGGGGGTCGATAAAGCTAAATAAATTAACAGACCCATATATATAAGCGGAAGTGCCCTTAAAATCATACTTTAATGAATTTTGTTACATTTCTATGTACAAAAGCTCTCCCTTATATAGCTGAGGTATATAAGTAATGTATATAAAGGGAATGGGGGTCGATAAAGCTAAATAAATTAACAGACCAATAAATATATAAGCGGAAGTGCCCTTAAAATCAATTTTCGCAGTTTCATAAAATTAATTTTGTTACATTTCCTTGTACATAAGGGCTCCCTTATATACCTGAAGTATATAAGTAATGTATATAAAGGGAATGGGGGTCGATAAAGCTAAATAAATTAACAGACCAATAAATATATAAGCGGAAGTGCCCTTAAAATCAATTTTCGCAGTTTCATAAAATTAATTTTGTTACATTTCCTTGTACATAAGGGCTCCCTTATATACCTGAAGTATATAAGTAATGTATATAAAGGGAATGGGGGTCGATAAAGCTAAATAAATTAACAGACCAATAAATATATAAGCGGAAGTGCCCTTAAAATCATACTTTAATGAATTTTGTTACATTTCTATGTACAAAAGCTCTCCCTTATACACCTGAGGTATATAAGTAATGTATATAAAGGGAATGGGGGTCGATAAAGCTAAATAAATTAACAGACCAATAAATATATAAGCGGAAGTGCCCTTAAAATCAATTTTCGCAGTTTCATAAAATTAATTTTGTTACATTTCCTTGTACATAAGGGCTCCCTTATATACCTGAAGTATATAAGTAATGTATATAAAGGGAATGGGGGTCGATAAAGCTAAATAAATTAACAGACCAATAAATATATAAGCGGAAGTGCCCTTAAAATCAATTTTCGCAGTTTCATAAAATTAATTTTGTTACATTTCCTTGTACATAAGGGCTCCCTTATATACCTGAAGTATATAAGTAATGTATATAAAGGGAATGGGGGTCGATAAAGCTAAATAAATTAACAGACCAATAAATATATAAGCGGAAGTGCCCTTAAAATCATACTTTAATGAATTTTGTTACATTTCTATGTACAAAAGCTCTCCCTTATATACCTGAGGTATATAAGTAATGTATATAAAGGGAATGGGGGTCGATAAAGCTAAATAAATTAACAGACCAATAAATATATAAGCGAAAGTGCCCTTAAAATCAATTTTCGCAGTTTCATAAAATTAATTTTGTTACATTTCCTTGTACATAAGGGCTCCCTTATATACCTGAAGTATATAAGTAATGTATATAAAGGGAATGGGGGTCGATAAAGCTAAATAAATTAACAGACCAATAAATATATAAGCGGAAGTGCCCTTAAAATCAATTTTCGCAGTTTCATAAAATTAATTTTGTTACATTTCCTTGTACATAAGGGCTCCCTTATATACCTGAAGTATATAAGTAATGTATATAAAGGGAATGGGGGTCGATAAAGCTAAATAAATTAACAGACCAATAAATATATAAGCGGAAGTGCCCTTAAAATCATACTTTAATGAATTTTGTTACATTTCTATGTACAAAAGCTCTCCCTTATATACCTGAGGTATATAAGTAATGTATATAAAGGGAATGGGGGTCGATAAAGCTAAATAAATTAACAGACCAATAAATATATAAGCGGAAGTGCCCTTAAAATCAATTTTCGCAGTTTCATAAAATTAATTTTGTTACATTTCCTTGTACATAAGGGCTCCCTTATATACCTGAAGTATATAAGTAATGTATATAAAGGGAATGGGGGTCGATAAAGCTAAATAAATTAACAGACCAATAAATATATAAGCGGAAGTGCCCTTAAAATCATACTTTAATGAATTTTGTTACATTTCTATGTACAAAAGCTCTCCCTTATATACCTGAGGTATATAAGTAATGTATATAAAGGGAATGGGGGTCGATAAAGCTAAATAAATTAACAGACCAATAAATATATAAGCGGAAGTGCCCTTAAAATCAATTTTCGCAGTTTCATAAAATTAATTTTGTTACATTTCCTTGTACATAAGGGCTCCCTTATATACCTGAAGTATATAAGTAATGTATATAAAGGGAATGGGGGTCGATAAAGCTAAATAAATTAACAGACCAATAAATATATAAGCGGAAGTGCCCTTAAAATCAATTTTCGCAGTTTCATAAAATTAATTTTGTTACATTTCCTTGTACATAAGGGCTCCCTTATATACCTGAAGTATATAAGTAATGTATATAAAGGGAATGGGGGTCGATAAAGCTAAATAAATTAACAGACCAATAAATATATAAGCGGAAGTGCCCTTAAAATCATACTTTAATGAATTTTGTTACATTTCTATGTACAAAAGCTCTCCCTTATATACCTGAGGTATATAAGTAATGTATATAAAGGGAATGGGGGTCGATAAAGCTAAATAAATTAACAGACCAATAAATATATAAGCGGAAGTGCCCTTAAAATCAATTTTCGCAGTTTCATAAAATTAATTTTGTTACATTTCCTTGTACATAAGGGCTCCCTTATATACCTGAAGTATATAAGTAATGTATATAAAGGGAATGGGGGTCGATAAAGCTAAATAAATTAACAGACCCATAAATATATAAGCGGAAGTGCCCTTAAAATCATACATTAATGAATTTTGTTACATTTCTATGTACAAAAGCTCTCCCTTATATACCTGAGGTATATAAGTAATGTATATAAAGGGAATGGGGGTCGATAAAGCTAAATAAATTAACAGACCAATAAATATATAAGCGGAAGTGCCCTTAAAATCAATTTTCGCAGTTTCATAAAATTAATTTTGTTACATTTCCTTGTACATAAGGGCTCCCTTATATACCTGAAGTATATAAGTAATGTATATAAAGGGAATGGGGGTCGATAAAGCTAAATAAATTAACAGACCAATAAATATATAAGCGGAAGTGCCCTTAAAATCATACTTTAATGAATTTTGTTACATTTCTATGTACAAAAGCTCTCCCTTATATACCTGAGGTATATAAGTAATGTATATAAAGGGAATGGGGGTCGATAAAGCTAAATAAATTAACAGACCAATAAATATATAAGCGGAAGTGCCCTTAAAATCAATTTTCGCAGTTTCATAAAATTAATTTTGTTACATTTCCTTGTACATAAGGGCTCCCTTATATACCTGAAGTATATAAGTAATGTATATAAAGGGAATGGGGGTCGATAAAGCTAAATAAATTAACAGACCAATAAATATATAAGCGGAAGTGCCCTTAAAATCATACTTTAATGAATTTTGTTACATTTCTATGTACAAAAGCTCTCCCTTATATACCTGAGGTATATAAGTAATGTATATAAAGGGAATGGGGGTCGATAAAGCTAAATAAATTAACATACCAATAAATATATAAGCGGAAGTGCCCTTAAAATCAATTTTCGCAGTTTCATAAAATTAATTTTGTTACATTTCCTTGTATATAAGGGCTCCCTTATATACCTGAAGTATATAAGTAATGTATATAAAGGGAATGGGGGTCGATAAAGCTAAATAAATTAACAGACCAATAAATATATAAGCGGAAGTGCCCTTAAAATCAATTTTCGCAGTTTCATAAAATTAATTTTGTTACATTTCCTTGTACATAAGGGCTCCCTTATATACCTGAAGTATATAAGTAATGTATATAAAGGGAATGGGGGTCGATAAAGCTAAATAAATTAACAGATCAATAAATATATAAGCGGAAGTGCCCTTAAAATCATACTTTAATGAATTTTGTTACATTTCTATGTACAAAAGCTCTCCCTTATATACCTGAGGTATATAAGTAATGTATATAAAGGGAATGGGGGTCGATAAAGCTAAATAAATTAACAGACCAATAAATATATAAGCGGAAGTGCCCTTAAAATCAATTTTCGCAGTTTCATAAAATTAATTTTGTTACATTTCCTTGTACATAAGGGCTCCCTTATATACCTGAAGTATATAAGTAATGTATATAAAGAGAATGGGGGTCGATAAAGCTAAATAAATTAACAGACCAATAAATATATAAGCGGAAGTGCCCTTAAAATCATACTTCAATGAATTTTGTTACATTTATCTGTACAAAAGCTCTCCCTTATATACCTGAGGTATATAAGTAATGTATATAAAGGGAATGGGGGTCGATAAAGCTAAATAAATTAACAGACCAATAAATATATAAGCGGAAGTGCCCTTAAAATCAATTTTCGCAGTTTCATAAAATTAATTTTGTTACATTTCCTTGTACATAAGGGCTCCCTTATATACCTGAAGTATATAAGTAATGTATATAAAGGGAATGGGGATCGATAAAGCTAAATAAATTAACAGACCCATAAATATATAAGCGGAAGTGCCCTTAAAATCATACTTTAATGAATTTTGTTACATTTCTATGTACAAAAGCTCTCCCTTATATACCTGAGGTATATAAGTAATGTATATAAAGGGAATGGGGGTCGATAAAGCTAAATAAATTAACAGACCAATAAATATATAAGCGGAAGTGCCCTTAAAATCAATTTTCGCAGTTTCATAAAATTAATTTGGTTACATTTCCTTGTATATAAGGGCTCCCTTATATACCTGAAGTATATAAGTAATGTATATAAAGGGAATGGGGGTCGATAAAGCTAAATAAATTAACAGACCAATAAATATATAAGCGGAAGTGCCCTTAAAATCAATTTTCGCAGTTTCATAAAATTAATTTTGTTACATTTCCTTGTACATAAGGGCTCCCTTATATACCTGAAGTATATAAGTAATGTATATAAAGGGAATGGGGATCGATAAAGCTAAATAAATTAACAGACCCATAAATATATAAGCGGAAGTGCCCTTAAAATCATACTTTAATGAATTTTGTTACATTTCTATGTACAAAAGCTCTCCCTTATATACCTGAGGTATATAAGTAATGTATATAAAGGGAATGGGGGTCGATAAAGCTAAATAAATTAACAGACCAATAAATATATAAGCGGAAGTGCCCTTAAAATCAATTTTCGCAGTTTCATAAAATTAATTTGGTTACATTTCCTTGTATATAAGGGCTCCCTTATATACCTGAAGTATATAAGTAATGTATATAAAGGGAATGGGGGTCGATAAAGCTAAATAAATTAACAGACCAATAAATATATAAGCGGAAGTGCCCTTAAAATCATACTTTAATGAATTTTGTTACATTTCTATGTACAAAAGCTCTCCCTTATATACCTGAGGTATATAAGTAATGTATATAAAGGGAATGGGGGTCGATAAAGCTAAATAAATTAACAGACCAATAAATATATAAGCGGAAGTGCCCTTAAAATCAATTTTCGCAGTTTCATAAAATTAATTTTGTTACATTTCCTTGTACATAAGGGCTCCCTTATATACCTGAAGTATATAAGTAATGTATATAAAGGGAATGGGGGTCGATAAAGCTAAATAAATTAACAGACCCATAAATATATAAGCGGAAGTGCCCTTAAAATCATACTTTAATGAATTTTGTTACATTTCTATGTACAAAAGCTCTCCCTTATATACCTGAGATATATAAGTAATGTATATAAAGGGAATGGGGGTCGATAAAGCTAAATAAATTAACAGACCAATAAATATATAAGCGGAAGTGCCCTTAAAATCAATTTTCGCAGTTTCATAAAATTAATTTTGTTACATTTCCTTGTATATAAGGGCTCCCTTATATACCTGAAGTATATAAGTAATGTATATAAAGGGAATGGGGGTCGATAAAGCTAAATAAATTAACAGACCAATAAATATATAAGCGGAAGTGCCCTTAAAATCCTACTTTAATGAATTTTGTTACATTTCTATGTACAAAAGCTCTCCCTTATATACCTGAGGTATATAAGTAATGTATATAAAGGGAATGGGGGTCGATAAAGCTAAATAAATTAACAGACCAATAAATATATAAGCGGAAGTGCCCTTAAAATCAATTTTCGCAGTTTCATAAAATTAATTTTGTTACATTTCCTTGTACATAAGGGCTCCCTTATATACCTGAAGTATATAAGTAATGTATATAAAGGGAATGGGGGTCGATAAAGCTAAATAAATTAACAGACCAATAAATATATAAGCGGAAGTCCCTTAAAATCATACTTTAATGAATTTTGTTACATTTCTATGTACAAAAGCTCTCCATTATATACCTGAGGTATATAAGTAATGTATATAAAGGGAATGGGGGTGGATAAAGCTAAATAAATTAACAGACCAATAAATATATAAGCGGAAGTGCCCTTAAAATCAATTTTCGCAGTTTCATAAAATTAATTTTGTTACATTTCCTTGTACATAAGGGCTCCCTTATATACCTGAAGTATATAAGTAATGTATATAAAGGGAATGGGGGTCGATAAAGCTAAATAAATTAACAGATCAATAAATATATAAGCGGAAGTGCCCTTAAAATCATACTTTAATGAATTTTGTTACATTTCTATGTACAAAAGCTCTCCCTTATATACCTGAGGTATATAAGTAATGTATATAAAGGGAATGGGGGTCGATAAAGCTAAATAAATTAACAGACCAATAAATATATAAGCGGAAGTGCCCTTAAAATCAATATTCGCAGTTTCATAAAATTAATTTTGTTACATTTCCTTGTACATAAGGGCTCCCTTATATACCTGAAGTATATAAGTAATGTATATAAAGAGAATGGGGGTCGATAAAGCTAAATAAATTAACAGACCAATAAATATATAAGCGGAAGTGCCCTTAAAATCATACTTCAATGAATTTTGTTACATTTCTCTGTACAAAAGCTCTCCCTTATATACCTGAGGTATATAAGTAATGTATATAAAGAGAATGGGGGTCGATAAAGCTAAATAAATTAACAGACCAATAAATATATAAGCGGAAGTGCCCTTAAAATCAATTTTCGCAGTTTCATAAAATTAATTTGGTTACATTTCCTTGTATATAAGGGCTCCCTTATATACCTGAAGTATATAAGTAATGTATATAAAGGGAATGGGGGTCGATAAAGCTAAATAAATTAACAGACCCATAAATATATAAGCGGAAGTGCCCTTAAAATCATACTTTAATGAATTTTGTTACATTTCTATGTACAAAAGCTCTCCCTTATATACCTGAGGTATATAAGTAATGTATATAAAGGGAATGGGGGTCGATAAAGCTAAATAAATTAACAGACCAATAAATATATAAGCGGAAGTGCCCTTAAAATCAATTTTCGCAGTTTCATAAAATTAATTTGGTTACATTTCCTTGTATATAAGGGCTCCCTTATATACCTGAAGTATATAAGTAATGTATATAAAGGGAATGGGGGTCGATAAAGCTAAATAAATTAACAGACCAATAAATATATAAGCGGAAGTGCCCTTAAAATCATACTTTAATGAATTTTGTTACATTTCTATGTACAAAAGCTCTCCCTTATATACCTGAGGTATATAAGTAATGTATATAAAGGGAATGGGGGTCGATAAAGCTAAATAAATTAACAGACCAATAAATATATAAGCGGAAGTGCCCTTAAAATCAATTTTCGCAGTTTCATAAAATTAATTTTGTTACATTTCCTTGTACATAAGGGCTCCCTTATATACCTGAAGTATATAAGTAATGTATATAAAGGGAATGGGGGTCGATAAAGCTAAATAAATTAACAGACCCATAAATATATAAGCGGAAGTGCCCTTAAAATCATACTTTAATGAATTTTGTTACATTTCTATGTACAAAAGCTCTCCCTTATATACCTGAGATATATAAGTAATGTATATAAAGGGAATGGGGGTCGATAAAGCTAAATAAATTAACAGACCAATAAATATATAAGCGGAAGTGCCCTTAAAATCAATTTTCGCAGTTTCATAAAATTAATTTTGTTACATTTCCTTGTATATAAGGGCTCCCTTATATACCTGAAGTATATAAGTAATGTATATAAAGGGAATGGGGGTCGATAAAGCTAAATAAATTAACAGACCAATAAATATATAAGCGGAAGTGCCCTTAAAATCCTACTTTAATGAATTTTGTTACATTTCTATGTACAAAAGCTCTCCCTTATATACCTGAGGTATATAAGTAATGTATATAAAGGGAATGGGGGTCGATAAAGCTAAATAAATTAACAGACCAATAAATATATAAGCGGAAGTGCCCTTAAAATCAATTTTCGCAGTTTCATAAAATTAATTTTGTTACATTTCCTTGTACATAAGGGCTCCCTTATATACCTGAAGTATATAAGTAATGTATATAAAGGGAATGGGGGTCGATAAAGCTAAATAAATTAACAGACCAATAAATATATAAGCGGAAGTGCCCTTAAAATCATACTTTAATGAATTTTGTTACATTTCTATGTACAAAAGCTCTCCCTTATATACCTGAGGTATATAAGTAATGTATATAAAGGGAATGGGGGTCGATAAAGCTAAATAAATTAACAGACCCATAAATATATAAGCGGAAGTGCCCTTAAAATCAATTTTCGCAGTTTCATAAAATTAATTTTGTTACATTTCCTTGTACATAAGGGCTCCCTTATATACCTGAAGTATATAAGTAATGTATATAAAGGGAATGGGGGTCGATAAAGCTAAATAAATTAACAGACCAATAAATATATAAGCGGAAGTGCCCTTAAAATCATACTTTAATGAATTTTGTTACATTTCTATGTACAAAAGCTCTCCCTTATATACCTGAGGTATTTAAGTAATGTATATAAAGGAAATGGGGGTCGATAAAGCTAAATAAATTAACAGACCAATAAATATATAAGCGGAAGTGCCCTTAAAATCATACTTTAATGAATTTTGTTACATTTCTATGTACAAAAGCTCTCCCTTATATACCTGAGGTATATAAGTAATGTATATAAAGGGAATGGGGGTCGATAAAGCTAAATAAATTAACAGACCAATAAATATATAAGCGGAAGTGCCCTTAAAATCAATTTTCGCAGTTTCATAAAATTAATTTTGTTACATTTCCTTGTACATAAGGGCTCCCTTATATACCTGAAGTATATAAGTAATGTATATAAAGGGAATGGGGGTCGATAAAGCTAAATAAATTAACAGACCAATAAATATATAAGCGGAAGTGCCCTTAAAATCATACTTTAATGAATTTTGTTACATTTCTATGTACAAAAGCTCTCCCTTATATACCTGAGGTATATAAGTAATGTATATAAAGGGAATGGGGGTCGATAAAGCTAAATAAATTAACAGACCAATAAATATATAAGCGGAAGTGCCCTTAAAATCATACTTTAATGAATTTTGTTACATTTCTATGTACAAAAGCTCTCCCTTATATACCTGAGGTATATAAGTAATGTATATAAAGGGAATGGAGGTCGATAAAGCTAAATAAATTAACAGACCAATAAATATATAAGCAGAAGTGCCCTTAAAATCATACTTTAATGAATTTTGTTACATTTCTATGTACAAAAGTGTGGCGGTAATACGAGCAGTGTCTTATCCATGGATTATCTAAATCCATGAGAAGCATTATCGTATGCACACAATCAAACACGCGATCGCATCTCGCTTTCACAGATCAATGCAAAATTGATCACCGTTAATCATATCAGTACGAGTTGCATTTTTTGGGCTCTCATCGCCAGTTGGATAAGAACATTTCACGAAGCCACTTGCTGCTCGGATTACCGCCCGCATTCCTAGAATACTTTTGTAAGAACGTTATTAATAAATGAATTACCGGTTTGAAGTTGATAAGTGTTTTTTTGTGGGTGATTCCCTGTGAAAATTTTAAATATAGTTTTTGGTACCAAATTAGAACAATAAAAAGGTACAAATGGTGACCCCGACGGGGAAATAAAATACCTGCAAAAAAATTTCGCGCAATCAATTCATACTTCAGCATCAAATCAAAAAAATCTTAACAAGGCTTCATCCAACAATAAGAATCGGATCACCAGGTAAAAAGACATCCGCCACGTGCAGCCAGCAAGGAAGATTATCATGGATTAAATTTTCCACGTGCAATCACTAAAAACCTACAGTAGATGACCGCATAGGACCACAACCGATACAAACGGTATCTCAAACGGCGCCAAAAGAAGCACATCCCGTTAACAACGATCAACGGAACGCATAAAAACAACAACTCAACATACATTTTAGTTAAGTTTTAAAAAATTTTAGCAAATTTCTGTAATCAAAATTAAAATTAATTACTACATCCATATATTTTAACCTTTTTAGGAACCGATCAATTCCAAAAGTAAAATAATTATAATATTAAATGTAATGCGGCGTGCATCTCTGGATTGAGCAAATTGAGTGAAACAAAAAATTAAAATCAACAAAGGATTATACAACAAAAGAAGTAAAATCGTGAGTACATAGAGGCATAAGGTTCTGGAAATTTTTGTTTTCTTTATTGGGCATTTTTTATTTTTTTAATCTTTCGGCTTAAGGAAAAACACATTTCAAATATATAAACAAACATAAATATATACCAATAAAGTTCAACAATTTATGTACATAAAATTTTTATTACGATCAAATAAAATTCTAAAAGATTTTTCTCCTTAACGGTAAAGTTTTAATCAGATTTCATCTTTCACAAATACGAAACGTGCTTTGCAATAAACAATAACGGATCTTTGCTTTCTACTCTCCAATCCCTTTAACCGCATTATTGAGAGAATCAAAACTAAGATTACACAATTCTTTTTTCTTTTCTTTTTAACAAATTTCTTCCGATAAAAATTTCATAGATTAACTTTAATTATCAATAATATTAGTGGTTGTCATTACCATTGTGAGATTCTGGGCGGCAAATTTTTTTGCGAGGCCGTTGTTCCTTTCATATAACTTGAAAGTCGATATATTTGATGAGAAATAAATTTTTTTTTTATATAAATACATAGAGTTTAAAATATTACATTAGAAGGTTTATAAATTAACCAACAACAAAAATAAAATTTTTATTGATGAAAACTAAGGTACATAAATGTGTAAAAGATACATTACAGGAATTTAAAAATATTTTTTTGCGCATTTTGCTTATTAAATTTTTTTTTTACAAAATGTCATATCATAGGACGAGAGCAACTACAAATTCTTAGGTAGTTATTTGCTTTTCTATAAAACGGCATTCACTAACCAACTGACAATCTGTTGATATTTAACAGCCTTCACCGATTCTATCCTGCATTCACATCTAGTTTCTGAAAGTGGTTCTAGCAATAAGAATTCAACGAAGTAATAGCCAAGGTGTACAAACAAGCAAGTGGATTAATTTCAAGTTCACCACTTAACACTGTTTAGTTCTGTAATCATATAATTTGTCGAACTCCCAGCTGTGTTTCTTTTACAACTTCTTTTCCGTCAGTGAATAAGATCATTATCATAATGAGTACAGACGACAAAGATGCCACCCTGGCAAATCAAGCTAATCCATCATTATCGATACCTGGTACAAGTGCAAATTCGAACATTTCCAACAATAGTGACAATAGTTTATCTCCTTACGTATCCTCACTCAAGATACCCCCCTTTTGGCACAATCGCCCAGATTTATGGTTTCTGCAGGTAGAAACCCAATTCAGGGTTAAAAAGATAACGGTCCAAGAAACCAAATATGATCATTTAGTCTCGTCTCTACCGGCAGACACCATGGAGATGGTAGCGGATGCCCTACTCAATCCGCCGTTGACGGAAAAATACGACCGCTTAAAAGCTTTGCTGCTTTCAAGAAGCCAAGACTCGGAAGAGCGCCGACTCGATTCCCTGTTAAATAAAATGGAGCTGGGAGATTCCAAACCATCCGAATTGTACCGCCGAATGGAATCGTTGGCAGGTGGTAATAGCCTGATTAACAAAAATCTCCTAAAAAAGCTCTGGACAAACAAATTACCTGGAAACATTCAATCATGCATAATCGCGTTAGAAGACTATCGCACACAAGAGGAAATGTTTGCGATAGCAGATAAAATTTTTGACTCAACGTCAACCCTAAAAATTGCTGCCATCCAAAATAACCCAAATACACCCGATGAGAGAGGGGAAGGCCTACCACAACTAATAAAAACATTGACGGAAAGAATCAAAAGGCTGGAGTTCAGACAATCGCGTCCCCTAAAGAGAAGTTTCTCTAACAATCGACAACATTCCAAATCCAGATCAAAGTCACGAGACTCGAAAACACTATGCTGGTATCATAAAAAATTCGCGGAAAACGCGAGAAGGTGTACACAACCATGCAACTTCAAAACCCCACCTTCGGATAGTAAAAAAAACGAGAATTAACTGTTTCGCCAGCGGCAACGAAGCAGAAAAACATATCCTGCCGCCTATTCATTCTCGATCCACTCACAAAGTTGCAATTTTTAATAGACACGGGAGCAGAAGTGTCTATAGTACCGAAGCGAAATTTCCGAACCTTTGCAATTCCTTCTGACTTCAAGTTAGTATCCGCCAACGGTACAAACATATCAACGTATGGCACCAAACAACTAAATTTGAGTCTCAAACTGCGACGTAGCTTTACGCACACTTTTATCATCGCGGAAATCGAGTATGCAATAATAGGAGCAGACTTTCTGTACAAGTTCAATCTTCTCCCAGATCTGAGGAATAAGAAGTTAGTCGACAACACGACTCAACTATCAGCCAACTGTGTTTCGCGTAAGGTTAAATCATGCTCTCCGCGTATGCACATCATACAAGGAGAACATGGTTCTATTTTGAACGATTTTCCGTCACTCAAAACCCCCCCAGACTTCAACACCGAAGTAAAGCACGATGTCCTTCATCATATAAACACACAAGGACCACTGCCGTCCGCCCGTCCAAGGAGGTTAAATCCCGAAAAACATAAAGTAGCGAAAGCCGCTTTCCAAGAAATGGTGAATTTAGGCATTTGTCGACCCTCTTCGTCGCCTGTCGCATCACCCCTTCACATGGTTCCCAAAAGGCTAGCTAACGATTGGAGACCATGTGGGGACTACAGACAGTTGAATGCAGCGACGATATTCGACAAATATCCATTACCCAACATTCAGGACTTCACTCTTGACCTTCACGGTTCCCAAATATTTTCCAAGATCGATCTCGTGCGCGCATACCACCAAATTCCGGTGGCCCCCGAAGACATACACAAAACAGCCATAACCACTCCATTTGGTTTGTTTGAATTTTTACGTATGCCTTTCGGCGTCAAAAATGGAGCGCAAACGTTTCAACGCTTTATTAATCGAATATTAGACGATTTCGATTTCATATTTGTATACGTGGACGACATCTTGATTTTTAGCAAATCACCAGACCAACACAAAGAACACTTACGCCAACTTTTCGCGCGGTTGCAAAAATATGACATAAAGATCAATCCCGAAAAATGTATATTCGGAGTTACCCAGGTCAATTTTCTTGGACATGAGATTTCAGCCAAAGGCATCAAACCTTCCAAAGAACGCGTGGAAACCATCGCAAATTTCCCTCCCCCATCTTCGTGTAAAAGTTTACAACGCTTCCTTGGCATGGTAAACTTTTACCACAGATTTCTGCCTAACGTCGCCGAAGATGCCGCGCCCCTATATGATTTAGTAAAAGCTACCAGACGCACGAAGGCATCAAAACCTGAATGGAACTGGTCCGAGGATCACCAATCGCATTTTGACAATATTAAAAAAAGTCTACAGCGAAACGTCCTTCTCGTACACCCGGAGCCAAGCGCAACCATCGCAATATGGGTAGACGCATCCAATGATGCTATAGGCGCAGTGCTTCAACAACTTTCCGACAACGAATGGCAACCATTACACTTTTTCTCCAAAAGGTTGCAATCAAATGAGAGAAAATACTCTACATTCGATAGGGAGTTATTAGCCGCTTACCAAGCAGTCAAGAAGTTCCGATATTATGTAGAAACAAAAGATTTTACAATATACACAGACCACAAACCCCTCACGAGAGCTTTATTTTCCAAAACCGAAAAGTCTCCCAGACAAATGAACCAGCTAAACTACATAGCGCAATTCACTAATGATATCAGACATATCCCAGGTTCGCGCAACATCGTCTCAGACACACTTTCGCGAGCTCACGTCAATTTAGTCGAACACACTACAAAGCTCGACCTCAAACTCTTAGCTGAGGAACAAAACAAAGATGAGGAACTCAAAATCTTAACTTGCAAAGATTCCAACTCCTTTTCCACTTCAATTAACATTCAAAAAATATTCATCCCTATAGAGGAGCTAGAAATCTGGTGTGAGACTTCCACACATGTAAATAGGCCTTACATACCAGAAACATTACGTCGAACAATTTTCGACTCTTTGCATAATATATCACACCCTGGCATAAGAGCGTCTAGAAATCTGATAACTTCGAAGTACTTTTGGCCCAGAATGAATGTCGATATTAACTCTTGGGCAAAGTCTTGTATTGCTTGTCAAAAGTCCAAAATAACGAGACACACACACTCCCCATATGGAAATATAGAAGTTCCATCCGGACGATTCGAACATGTCCACATGGACATCGTAGGCCCTCTCACACCTTCAGCAGGATATTCTTACCTCCTAACAATTAAAGACCGTTTCACTCATTGGCCAGAAGCCCTACCAATGAAAGATATGTCTGCCCAAACTGTAGCGAGTACTTTTCTTCAACACTGGATATCCAGATACGGCGTACCTATGACAATAACAACCGATCAAGGATCCCAATTCGAATCCTCACTGTTCCAAGAATTATCTCAGATATTAGGTTGTCACCGCATCCGAACCACCGCCTATCATCCACAATCAAATGGCTCTGTTGAGCGTTTTCATAGGCAACTGAAAGTCGCAATTCGCGCCACAGGAGACTCACAGAATTGGTATCACCATCTACCATTAATACTTTTAGGCCTCCGCTCCTCCTTAATTGAAAACTTGAATATATCCCCAGGACAATTACTATTCGGACAACCTCTGCGCTTACCAGGTGAACTCGTAGCAAACGACACTAACATAAACCGCCATCTCACAAATGCGTTAGCTAACCAGCTACAACAGGCAATATCAAACCTAAGACCCAATCATCCCAAGAGTAAAAAGCAAAGAAACATTTTTATCCCGCAGGAATTACATGATTGCACGCACGTATTTTTGAAAGATGAAACCCACAAAGGAAGTTTAAATTGCCCTTACACTGGACCTCATCCAGTTATATCCAAAACAGACAAAAGTTTCAAGATTCTAATTAAAAATAAAGAACGTGTTGTCTCTATAGACAGACTTAAACCTGCCTTTTTGCTCAATCCCGACATGACCAGCACCAATTTAAGAAGCGATATAAAAAAGAAAACAATGTTCAAAATTTAACAAACAATTGAATTAACATAAATTTCTCTTTAATATTAGAACTAAACGAAATACATGTATATTTACCAAGTTTTTTTTTATTTTTAGCATAACCACATGCCATATATATAGCATAGAATTTAAAAAATAATTAAATCAATATGAATTACCTCTTAACATTGCAACTAAATTTATAAAGTTTTTTAGCATACATTTTTTTTAAGTCTTTTAGGTAACTATATGCACAAAATTTTTTTTTAATGAAGGGAGAGTGATGTGGCGGTAATACGAGCAGTGTCTTATCCATGGATTATCTAAATCCATGAGAAGCATTATCGTATGCACACAATCAAACACGCGATCGCATCTCGCTTTCACAGATCAATGCAAAATTGATCACCGTTAATCATATCAGTACGAGTTGCATTTTTTGGGCTCTCATCGCCAGTTGGATAAGAACATTTCACGAAGCCACTTGCTGCTCGGATTACCGCCCGCATTCCTAGAATACTTTTGTAAGAACGTTATTAATAAATGAATTACCGGTTTGAAGTTGATAAGTGTTTTTTTGTGGGTGATTCCCTGTGAAAATTTTAAATATAGTTTTTGGTACCAAATTAGAACAATAAAAAGGTACAAAAGCTCTCCCTTATATACCTGAGGTATATAAGTAATGTATATAAAGGGAATGGGGGTCGATAAAGCTAAATAAATTAACAGACCAATAAATATATAAGCGGAAGTGCCCTTAAAATCATACTTTAATGAATTTTGTTACATTTCTATGTACAAAAGCTCTCCCTTATATACCTGAGGTATATAAGTAATGTATATAAAGGGAATGGGGGTCGATAAAGCTAAATAAATTAACAGACCAATAAATATATAAGCGGAAGTGCCCTTAAAATCATACTTTAATGAATTTTGTTACATTTCTATGTACAAAAGCTCTCCCTTATATACCTGAGGTATATAAGTAATGTATATAAAGGGAATGGGGGTCGATAAAGCTAAATAAATTAACAGACCAATAAATATATAAGCGGAAGTGCCCTTAAAATCATACTTTAATGAATTTTGTTACATTTCTATGTACAAAAGCTCTCCCTTATATACCTGAGGTATATAAGTAATGTATATAAAGGGAATGGGGGTCGATAAAGCTAAATAAATTAACAGACCAATAAATATATAAGCGGAAGTGCCCTTAAAATCAATTTTCGCAGTTTCATAAAATTAATTTTGTTACATTTCCTTGTACATAAGGGCTCCCTTATATACCTGAGGTATATAAGTAATGTATATAAAGGGAATGGGAGTCGATAAAGCTAAATAAATTAACAGACCAATAAATATATAAGCGGAATTGCCCTTAAAATCATACTTTAATGAATTTTGTTACATTTCTATGTACAAAAGCTCTCCCTTATATACCTGAGGTATATAAGTAATGTATATAAAGGGAATGGGGGTCGATAAAGCTAAATAAATTAACAGACCAATAAATATATAAGCGGAAGTGCCCTTAAAATCATACTTTAATGAATTTTGTTACATTTCTATGTACAAAAGCTCTCCCTTATATACCTGAGGTATATAAGTAATGTATATAAAGGGAATGGGGGTCGATAAAGCTAAATAAATTAACAGACCAATAAATATATAAGCGGAAGTGCCCTTAAAATCAATTTTCGCAGTTTCATAAAATTAATTTTGTTACATTTCTTTGTACATAAGGGCTCCCTTATATACCTGAAGTATATAAGTAATGTATATAAAGGGAATGGGGGTCGATAAAGCTAAATAAATTAACAGACCAATAAATATATAAGCGGAAGTGCCCTTAAAATCATACTTTAATGAATTTTGTTACATTTCTATGTACAAAAACTCTCCCTTATATACCTGAGGTATATAAGTAATGTATATAAAGGGAATGGGGGTCGATAAAGCTAAATAAATTAACAGACCAATAAATATATAAGCGGAAGTGCCCTTAAAATCATACTTTAATGAATTTTGTTACATTTCTATGTACAAAAGCTCTCCCTTATATACCTGAGGTATATAAGTAATGTATATAAAGGGAATGGGGGTCGATAAAGCTAAATAAATTAACAGACCAATAAATATATAAGCGGAAGTGCCCTTAAAATCAATTTTCGCAGTTTCATAAAATTAATTTTGTTACATTTCCTTGTACATAAGGGCTCCCTTATATACCTGAAGTATATAAGTAATGTATATAAAGGGAATGGGGGTCGATAAAGCTAAATAAATTAACAGATCAATAAATATATAAGCGGAAGTGCCCTTAAAATCATACTTTAATGAATTTTGTTACATTTCTATGTACAAAAGCTCTCCCTTATATACCTGAGGTATATAAGTAATGTATATAAAGGGAATGGGGGTCGATAAAGCTAAATAAATTAACAGACCAATAAATATATAAGCGGAAGTGCCCTTAAAATCAATATTCGCAGTTTCATAAAATTAATTTTGTTACATTTCCTTGTACATAAGGGCTCCCTTATATACCTGAAGTATATAAGTAATGTATATAAAGAGAATGGGGGTCGATAAAGCTAAATAAATTAACAGACCAATAAATATATAAGCGGAAGTGCCCTTAAAATCATACTTCAATGAATTTTGTTACATTTCTCTGTACAAAAGCTCTCCCTTATATACCTGAGGTATATAAGTAATGTATATAAAGGGAATGGGGGTCGATAAAGCTAAATAAATTAACAGACCAATAAATATATAAGCGGAAGTGCCCTTAAAATCAATTTTCGCAGTTTCATAAAATTAATTTTGTTACATTTCCTTGTACATAAGGGCTCCCTTATATACCTGAAGTATATAAGTAATGTATATAAAGGGAATGGGGGTCGATAAAGCTAAATAAATTAACAGACCCATAAATATATAAGCGGAAGTGCCCTTAAAATCATACTTTAATGAATTTTGTTACATTTCTATGTACAAAAGCTCTCCCTTATATACCTGAGGTATATAAGTAATGTATATAAAGGGAATGGGGGTCGATAAAGCTAAATAAATTAACAGACCCATAAATATATAAGCGGAAGTGCCCTTAAAATCATACTTTAATGAATTTTGTTACATTTCTATGTACAAAAGCTCTCCCTTATATACCTGAGGTATATAAGTAATGTATATAAAGGGAATGGGGGTCGATAAAGCTAAATAAATTAACAGACCAATAAATATATAAGCGGAAGTGCCCTTAAAATCAATTTTCGCAGTTTCATAAAATTAATTTTGTTACATTTCCTTGTACATAAGGGCTCCCTTATATACCTGAAGTATATAAGTAATGTATATAAAGGGAATGGGGGTCGATAAAGCTAAATAAATTAACAGACCCATAAATATATAAGCGGAAGTGCCCTTAAAATCATACTTTAATGAATTTTGTTACATTTCTATGTACAAAAGCTCTCCCTTATATACCTGAGGTATATAAGTAATGTATATAAAGGGAATGGGGGTCGATAAAGCTAAATAAATTAACAGACCAATAAATATATAAGCGGAAGTGCCCTTAAAATCAATTTTCGCAGTTTCATAAAATTAATTTTGTTACATTTCCTTGTACATAAGGGCTCCCTTATATACCTGAAGTATATAAGTAATGTATATAAAGGGAATGGGGGTCGATAAAGCTAAATAAATTAACAGACCCATAAATATATAAGCGGAAGTGCCCTTAAAATCATACTTTAATGAATTTTGTTACATTTCTATGTACAAAAGCTCTCCCTTATATACCTGAGGTATATAAGTAATGTATATAAAGGGAATGGGGGTCGATAAAGCTAAATAAATTAACAGACCAATAAATATATAAGCGGAAGTGCCCTTAAAATCAATTTTCGCAGTTTCATAAAATTAATTTTGTTACATTTCCTTGTACATAAGGGCTCCCTTATATACCTGAAGTATATAAGTAATGTATATAAAGGGAATGGGGGTCGATAAAGCTAAATAAATTAACAGACCCATAAATATATAAGCGGAAGTGCCCTTAAAATCATACTTTAATGAATTTTGTTACATTTCTATGTACAAAAGCTCTCCCTTATATACCTGAGGTATATAAGTAATGTATATAAAGGGAATGGGGGTCGATAAAGCTAAATAAATTAACAGACCAATAAATATATAAGCGGAAGTGCCCTTAAAATCAATTTTCGCAGTTTCATAAAATTAATTTGGTTACATTTCCTTGTATATAAGGGCTCCCTTATATACCTGAAGTATATAAGTAATGTATATAAAGGGAATGGGGGTCGATAAAGCTAAATAAATTAACAGACCCATAAATATATAAGCGGAAGTGCCCTTAAAATCATACTTTAATGAATTTTGTTACATTTCTATGTACAAAAGCTCTCCCTTATATACCTGAGGTATATAAGTAATGTATATAAAGGGAATGGGGGTCGATAAAGCTAAATAAATTAACAGACCAATAAATATATAAGCGGAAGTGCCCTTAAAATCAATTTTCGCAGTTTCATAAAATTAATTTTGTTACATTTCCTTGTACATAAGGGCTCCCTTATATACCTGAAGTATATAAGTAATGTATATAAAGGGAATGGGGTCGATAAAGCTAAATAAATTAACAGACCCATAAATATATAAGCGGAAGTGCCCTTAAAATCATACTTTAATGAATTTTGTTACATTTCTATGTACAAAAGCTCTCCCTTATATACCTGAGGTATATAAGTAATGTATATAAAGGGAATGGGGGTCGATAAAGCTAAATAAATTAACAGACCAATAAATATATAAGCGGAAGTGCCCTTAAAATCAATTTTCGCAGTTTCATAAAATTAATTTTGTTACATTTCCTTGTACATAAGGGCTCCCTTATATACCTGAAGTATATAAGTAATGTATATAAAGGGAATGGGGGTCGATAAAGCTAAATAAATTAACAGACCAATAAATATATAAGCGGAAGTGCCCTTAAAATCATACTTTAATGAATTTTGTTACATTTCTATGTACAAAAGCTCTCCCTTATATACCTGAGGTATTTAAGTAATGTATATAAAGGGAATGGGGGTCGATAAAGCTAAATAAATTAACAGACCAATAAATATATAAGCGGAAGTGCCCTTAAAATCATACTTTAATGAATTTTGTTACATTTCTATGTACAAAAGCTCTCCCTTATATACCTGAGGTATATAAGTAATGTATATAAAGGGAATGGGGGTCGATAAAGATAAATAAATTAACAGACCAATAAATATATAAGCGGAAGTGCCCTTAAAATCAATTTTCGCAGTTTCATAAAATTAATTTTGTTACATTTCCTTGTACATAAGGGCTCCCTTATATACCTGAAGTATATAAGTAATGTATATAAAGGGAATGGGGGTCGATAAAGCTAAATAAATTAACAGACCAATAAATATATAAGCGGAAGTGCCCTTAAAATCATACTTTAATGAATTTTGTTACATTTCTATGTACAAAAGCTCTCCCTTATATACCTGAGGTATATAAGTAATGTATATAAAGGGAATGGGGGTCGATAAAGCTAAATAAATTAACAGACCAATAAATATATAAGCGGAAGTGCCCTTAAAATCATACTTTAATGAATTTTGTTACATTTCTATGTACAAAAGCTCTCCCTTATATACCTGAGGTATATAAGTAATGTATATAAAGGGAATGGGGGTCGATAAAGCTAAATAAATTAACAGACCAATAAATATATAAGCGGAAGTGCCCTTAAAATCAATTTTCGCAGTTTCATAAAATTAATTTTGTTACATTTCCTTGTACATAAGGGCTCCCTTATATACCTGAGGTATATAAGTAATGTATATAAAGGGAATGGGAGTCGATAAAGCTAAATAAATTAACAGACCAATAAATATATAAGCGGAAGTGCCCTTAAAATCATACTTTAATGAATTTTGTTACATTTCTATGTACAAAAGCTCTCCCTTATATACCTGAGGTATATAAGTAATGTATATAAAGGGAATGGGGGTCGATAAAGCTAAATAAATTAACAGACCAATAAATATATAAGCGGAAGTGCCCTTAAAATCAATTTTCGCAGTTTCATAAAATTAATTTTGTTACATTTCCTTGTACATAAGGGCTCCCTTATATACCTGAAGTATATAAGTAATGTATATAAAGGGAATGGGGGTCGATAAAGCTAAATAAATTAACAGACCAATAAATATATAAGCGGAAGTGCCCTTAAAATCATACTTTAATGAATTTTGTTACATTTCTATGTACAAAAGCTCTCCCTTATATACCTGAGGTATTTAAGTAATGTATATAAAGGGAATGGGGGTCGATAAAGCTAAATAAATTAACAGACCAATAAATATATAAGCGGAAGTGCCCTTAAAATCATACTTTAATGAATTTTGTTACATTTCTATGTACAAAAGCTCTCCCTTATATACCTGAGGTATATAAGTAATGTATATAAAGGGAATGGGGGTCGATAAAGATAAATAAATTAACAGACCAATAAATATATAAGCGGAAGTGCCCTTAAAATCAATTTTCGCAGTTTCATAAAATTAATTTTGTTACATTTCCTTGTACATAAGGGCTCCCTTATATACCTGAAGTATATAAGTAATGTATATAAAGGGAATGGGGGTCGATAAAGCTAAATAAATTAACAGACCAATAAATATATAAGCGGAAGTGCCCTTAAAATCATACTTTAATGAATTTTGTTACATTTCTATGTACAAAAGCTCTCCCTTATATACCTGAGGTATATAAGTAATGTATATAAAGGGAATGGGGGTCGATAAAGCTAAATAAATTAACAGACCAATAAATATATAAGCGGAAGTGCCCTTAAAATCATACTTTAATGAATTTTGTTACATTTCTATGTACAAAAGCTCTCCCTTATATACCTGAGGTATATAAGTAATGTATATAAAGGGAATGGGGGTCGATAAAGCTAAATAAATTAACAGACCAATAAATATATAAGCGGAAGTGCCCTTAAAATCATACTTTAATGAATTTTGTTACATTTCTATGTACAAAAGCTCTCCCTTATATACCTGAGGTATATAAGTAATGTATATAAAGGGAATGGGGGTCGATAAAGCTAAATAAATTAACAGACCAATAAATATATAAGCGGAAGTGCCCTTAAAATCATACTTTAATGAATTTTGTTACATTTCTATGTACAAAAGCTCTCCCTTATATACCTGAGGTATATAAGTAATGTATATAAAGGGAATGGGGGTCGATAAAGCTAAATAAATTAACAGACCAATAAATATATAAGCGGAAGTGCCCTTAAAATCAATTTTCGCAGTTTCATAAAATTAATTTTGTTACATTTCCTTGTACATAAGGGCTCCCTTATATACCTGAAGTATATAAGTAATGTATATAAAGGGAATGGGGGTCGATAAAGCTAAATAAATTAACAGACCAATAAATATATAAGCGGAAGTGCCCTTAAAATCAATTTTCGCAGTTTCATAAAATTAATTTTGTTACATTTCCTTGTACATAAGGGCTCCCTTATATACCTGAAGTATATAAGTAATGTATATAAAGGGAATGGGGGTCGATAAAGCTAAATAAATTAACAGACCAATAAATATATAAGCGGAAGTGCCCTTAAAATCATACTTTAATGAATTTTGTTACATTTCTATGTACAAAAGCTCTCCCTTATATACCTGAGGTATTTAAGTAATGTATATAAAGGGAATGGGGGTCGATAAAGCTAAATAAATTAACAGACCAATAAATATATAAGCGGAAGTGCCCTTAAAATCATACTTTAATGAATTTTGTTACATTTCTATGTACAAAAGCTCTCCCTTATATACCTGAGGTATATAAGTAATGTATATAAAGGGAATGGGGGTCGATAAAGATAAATAAATTAACAGACCAATAAATATATAAGCGGAAGTGCCCTTAAAATCAATTTTCGCAGTTTCATAAAATTAATTTTGTTACATTTCCTTGTACATAAGGGCTCCCTTATATACCTGAAGTATATAAGTAATGTATATAAAGGGAATGGGGGTCGATAAAGCTAAATAAATTAACAGACCAATAAATATATAAGCGGAAGTGCCCTTAAAATCATACTTTAATGAATTTTGTTACATTTCTATGTACAAAAGCTCTCCCTTATATACCTGAGGTATATAAGTAATGTATATAAAGGGAATGGGGGTCGATAAAGCTAAATAAATTAACAGACCAATAAATATATAAGCGGAAGTGCCCTTAAAATCATACTTTAATGAATTTTGTTACATTTCTATGTACAAAAGCTCTCCCTTATATACCTGAGGTATATAAGTAATGTATATAAAGGGAATGGGGGTCGATAAAGCTAAATAAATTAACAGACCAATAAATATATAAGCGGAAGTGCCCTTAAAATCATACTTTAATGAATTTTGTTACATTTCTATGTACAAAAGCTCTCCCTTATATACCTGAGGTATATAAGTAATGTATATAAAGGGAATGGGGGTCGATAAAGCTAAATAAATTAACAGACCAATAAATATATAAGCGGAAGTGCCCTTAAAATCATACTTTAATGAATTTTGTTACATTTCTATGTACAAAAGCTCTCCCTTATATACCTGAGGTATATAAGTAATGTATATAAAGGGAATGGGGGTCGATAAAGCTAAATAAATTAACAGACCAATAAATATATAAGCGGAAGTGCCCTTAAAATCAATTTTCGCAGTTTCATAAAATTAATTTTGTTACATTTCCTTGTACATAAGGGCTCCCTTATATACCTGAGGTATATAAGTAATGTATATAAAGGGAATGGGAGTCGATAAAGCTAAATAAATTAACAGACCAATAAATATATAAGCGGAAGTGCCCTTAAAATCATACTTTAATGAATTTTGTTACATTTCTATGTACAAAAGCTCTCCCTTATATACCTGAGGTATATAAGTAATGTATATAAAGGGAATGGGGGTCGATAAAGCTAAATAAATTAACAGACCAATAAATATATAAGCGGAAGTGCCCTTAAAATCAATTTTCGCAGTTTCATAAAATTAATTTTGTTACATTTCCTTGTACATAAGGGCTCCCTTATATACCTGAAGTATATAAGTAATGTATATAAAGGGAATGGGGGTCGATAAAGCTAAATAAATTAACAGACCAATAAATATATAAGCGGAAGTGCCCTTAAAATAATACTTTAATGAATTTTGTTACATTTCTATGTACAAAAACTCTCCCTTATATACCTGAGGTATATAAGTAATGTATATAAAGGGAATGGGGGTCGATAAAGCTAAATAAATTAACAGACCAATAAATATATAAGCGGAAGTGCCCTTAAAATCATACTTTAATGAATTTTGTTACATTTCTATGTACAAAAGCTCTCCCTTATATACCTGAGGTATATAAGTAATGTATATAAAGGGAATGGGGGTCGATAAAGCTAAATAAATTAACAGACCAATAAATATATAAGCGGAAGTGCCCTTAAAATCAATTTTCGCAGTTTCATAAAATTAATTTTGTTACATTTCCTTGTACATAAGGGCTCCCTTATATACCTGAAGTATATAAGTAATGTATATAAAGGGAATGGGGGTCGATAAAGCTAAATAAATTAACAGACCAATAAATATATAAGCGGAAGTGCCCTTAAAATCATACTTTAATGAATTTTGTTACATTTCTCTGTACAAAAGCTCTCCCTTATATACCTGAGGTATATAAGTAATGTATATAAAGGGAATGGGGGTCGATAAAGCTAAATAAATTAACAGACCAATAAATATATAAGCGGAAGTGCCCTTAAAATCAATTTTCGCAGTTTCATAAAATTAATTTTGTTACATTTCCTTGTACATAAGGGCTCCCTTATATACCTGAAGTATATAAGTAATGTATATAAAGGGAATGGGGGTCGATAAAGCTAAATAAATTAACAGACCAATAAATATATAAGCGGAAGTGCCCTTAAAATCATACTTTAATGAATTTTGTTACATTTCTATGTACAAAAGCTCTCCCTTATATACCTGAGGTATATAAGTAATGTATATAAAGGGAATGGGGGTCGATAAAGCTAAATAAATTAACAGACCAATAAATATATAAGCGGAAGTGCCCTTAAAATCATACTTTAATGAATTTTGTTACATTTCTATGTACAAAAGCTCTCCCTTATATACCTGAGGTATATAAGTAATGTATATAAAGGGAATGGAGGTCGATAAAGCTAAATAAATTAACAGACCAATAAATATATAAGCGGAAGTTTCCCTTAAAATCATACTTTAATGAATTTTGTTACATTTCTATGTACAAAAGCTCTCCCTTATATACCTGAGGTATATAAGTAATGTATATAAAGGGAATGGGGGTCGATAAAGCTAAATAAATTAACAGACCAATAAATATATAAGCGGAAGTGCCCTTAAAATCATACTTTAATGAATTTTGTTACATTTCTATGTACAAAAGCTCTCCCTTATATACCTGAGGTATATAAGTAATGTATATAAAGGGAATGGGGGTCGATAAAGCTAAATAAATTAACAGACCAATAAATATATAAGCGGAAGTGCCCTTAAAATCAATTTTCGCAGTTTCATAAAATTAATTTTGTTACATTTCCTTGTACATAAGGGCTCCCTTATATACCTGAAGTATATAAGTAATGTATATAAAGGGAATGGGGGTCGATAAAGCTAAATAAATTAACAGACCAATAAATATATAAGCGGAAGTGCCCTTAAAATCATACTTTAATGAATTTTGTTACATTTCTCTGTACAAAAGCTCTCCCTTATATACCTGAGGTATATAAGTAATGTATATAAAGGGAATGGGGGTCGATAAAGCTAAATAAATTAACAGACCAATAAATATATAAGCGGAAGTGCCCTTAAAATCATACTTTAATGAATTTTGTTACATTTCTATGTACAAAAGCTCTCCCTTATATACCTGAGGTATATAAGTAATGTATATAAAGGGAATGGGGGTCGATAAAGCTAAATAAATTAACAGACCAATAAATATATAAGCGGAAGTGCCCTTAAAATCATACTTTAATGAATTTTGTTACATTTCTATGTACAAAAGCTCTCCCTTATATACCTGAGGTATATAAGTAATGTATATAAAGGGAATGGGGGTCGATAAAGCTAAATAAATTAACAGACCAATAAATATATAAGCGGAAGTGCCCTTAAAATCATACTTTAATGAATTTTGTTACATTTCTATGTACAAAAGCTCTCCCTTATATACCTGAGGTATATAAGTAATGTATATAAAGGGAATGGGGGTCGATAAAGCTAAATAAATTAACAGACCAATAAATATATAAGCGGAAGTGCCCTTAAAATCATACTTTAATGAATTTTGTTACATTTCTATGTACAAAAGCTCTCCCTTATATACCTGAGGTATATAAGTAATGTATATAAAGGGAATGGGGGTCGATAAAGCTAAATAAATTAACAGACCAATAAATATATAAGCGGAAGTGCCCTTAAAATCAATTTTCGCAGTTTCATAAAATTAATTTTGTTACATTTCCTTGTACATAAGGGCTCCCTTATATACCTGAAGTATATAAGTAATGTATATAAAGGGAATGGGGGTCGATAAAGCTAAATAAATTAACAGACCAATAAATATATAAGCGGAAGTGCCCTTAAAATCATACTTTAATGAATTTTGTTACATTTCTCTGTACAAAAGCTCTCCCTTATATACCTGAGGTATATAAGTAATGTATATAAAGGGAATGGGGGTCGATAAAGCTAAATAAATTAACAGACCAATAAATATATAAGCGGAAGTGCCCTTAAAATCATACTTTAATGAATTTTGTTACATTTCTATGTACAAAAGCTCTCCCTTATATACCTGAGGTATATAAGTAATGTATATAAAGGGAATGGGGGTCGATAAAGCTAAATAAATTAACAGACCAATAAATATATAAGCGGAAGTGCCCTTAAAATCAATTTTCGCAGTTTCATAAAATTAATTTTGTTACATTTCCTTGTACATAAGGGCTCCCTTATATACCTGAAGTATATAAGTAATGTATATAAAGGGAATGGGGGTCGATAAAGCTAAATAAATTAACAGACCAATAAATATATAAGCGGAAGTGCCCTTAAAATCAATTTTCGCAGTTTCATAAAATTAATTTTGTTACATTTCTATGTACAAAAGCTCTCCCTTATATACCTGAGGTATATAAGTAATGTATATAAAGGGAATGGGGGTCGATAAAGCTAAATAAATTAACAGACCAATAAATATATAAGCGGAAGTGCCCTTAAAATCATACTTTAATGAATTTTGTTACATTTCCTTGTACATAAGGGCTCCCTTATATACCTGAAGTATATAAGTAATGTATATAAAGGGAATGGGGGTCGATAAAGCTAAATAAATTAACAGACCAATAAATATATAAGCGGAAGTGCCCTTAAAATCATACTTTAATGAATTTTGTTACATTTCTATGTACAAAAGCTCTCCCTTATATACCTGAGGTATATAAGTAATGTATATAAAGGGAATGGGGGTCGATAAAGCTAAATAAATTAACAGACCAATAAATATATAAGCGGAAGTGCCTTTAAAATCATCCTTAATGAATTTTGTTACATTTCTATGTACAAAAGCTCTCCCTTATATACCTGAGGTATATAAGTAATGTATATAAAGGGAATGGAGGTCGATAAAGCTAAATAAATTAACAGACCAATAAATATATAAGCGGAAGTGCCCTTAAAATCATACTTTAATGAATTTTGTTACATTTCTATGTACAAAAGCTCTCCCTTATATACCTGAGGTATATAAGTAATGTATATAAAGGGAATGGGGGTCGATAAAGCTAAATAAATTAACAGACCAATAAATATATAAGCGGAAGTGCCCTTAAAATCATACTTTAATGAATTTTGTTACATTTCTATGTACAAAAGCTCTCCCTTATATACCTGAGGTATATAAGTAATGTATATAAAGGGAATGGGGGTCGATAAAGCTAAATAAATTAACAGACCAATAAATATATAAGCGGAAGTGCCCTTAAAATCATACTTTAATGAATTTTGTTACATTTCTATGTACAAAAGCTCTCCCTTATATACCTGAGGTATATAAGTAATGTATATAAAGGGAATGGGGGTCGATAAAGCTAAATAAATTAACAGACCAATAAATATATAAGCGGAAGTGCCCTTAAAATCAATTTTCGCAGTTTCATAAAATTAATTTTGTTACATTTCCTTGTACATAAGGGCTCCCTTATATACCTGAGGTATATAAGTAATGTATATAAAGGGAATGGGAGTCGATAAAGCTAAATAAATTAACTGACCAATAAATATATAAGCGGAAGTGCCCTTAAAATCATACTTTAATGAATTTTGTTACATTTCTATGTACAAAAGCTCTCCCTTATATACCTGAGGTATATATGTAATGTATATAAAGGGAATGGGGGTCGATAAAGCTAAATAAATTAACAGACAAATAAATATATAAGCGGAAGTGCCCTTAAAATCATACTTTAATGAATTTTGTTACATTTCTATGTACAAAAGCTCTCCCTTATATACCTGAGGTATATAAGTAATGTATATAAAGGGAATGGGGGTCGATAAAGCTAAATAAATTAACAGACCAATAAATATATAAGCGGAAGTGCCCTTAAAATCATACTTTAATGAATTTTGTTACATTTCTATGTACAAAAGCTCTCCCTTATATACCTGAGGTATATATGTAATGTATATAAAGGGAATGGGGGTCGATAAAGCTAAATAAATTAACAGACCAATAAATATATAAGCGGAAGTGCCCTTAAAATCATACTTTAATGAATTTTGTTACATTTCTATGTACAAAAGCTCTCCCTTATATACCTGAGGTATATAAGTAATGTATATAAAGGGAATGGGGGTCGATAAAGCTAAATAAATTAACAGACCAATAAATATATAAGCGGAAGTGCCCTTAAAATCATACTTTAATGAATTTTGTTACATTTCTATGTACAAAAGCTCTCCCTTATATACCTGAGGTATATAAGTAATGTATATAAAGGGAATGGGGGTCGATAAAGCTAAATAAATTAACAGACCAATAAATATATAAGCGGAAGTGCCCTTAAAATCAATTTTCGCAGTTTCATAAAATTAATTTTGCTACATTTCCTTGTACATAAGGGCTCCCTTATATACCTGAGGTATATAAGTAATGTATATAAAGGGAATGGGAGTCGATAAAGCTAAATAAATTAACTGACCAATAAATATATAAGCGGAAGTGCCCTTAAAATCATACTTTAATGAATTTTGTTACATTTCTATGTACAAAAGCTCTCCCTTATATACCTGAGGTATATATGTAATGTATATAAAGGGAATGGGGGTCGATAAAGCTAAATAAATTAACAGACAAATAAATATATAAGCGGAAGTGCCCTTAAAATCATACTTTAATGAATTTTGTTACATTTCTATGTACAAAAGCTCTCCCTTATATACCTGAGGTATATAAGTAATGTATATAAAGGGAATGGGGGTCGATAAAGCTAAATAAATTAACAGACCAATAAATATATAAGCGGAAGTGCCCTTAAAATCATACTTTAATGAATTTTGTTACATTTCTATGTACAAAAGCTCTCCCTTATATACCTGAGGTATATAAGTAATGTATATAAAGGGAATGGGGGTCGATAAAGCTAAATAAATTAACAGACCAATAAATATATAAGCGGAAGTGCCCTTAAAATCAATTTTCGCAGTTTCATAAAATTAATTTTGTTACATTTCCTTGTACATAAGGGCTCCCTTATATACCTGAAGTATATAAGTAATGTATATAAAGGGAATGGGGGTCGATAAAGCTAAATAAATTAACAGACCAATAAATATATAAGCGGAAGTGCCCTTAAAATCATACTTTAATGAATTTTGTTACATTTCTCTGTACAAAAGCTCTCCCTTATATACCTGAGGTATATAAGTAATGTATATAAAGGGAATGGGGGTCGATAAAGCTAAATAAATTAACAGACCAATAAATATATAAGCGGAAGTGCCCTTAAAATCATACTTTAATGAATTTTGTTACATTTCTATGTACAAAAGCTCTCCCTTATATACCTGAGGTATATAAGTAATGTATATAAAGGGAATGGGGGTCGATAAAGCTAAATAAATTAACAGACCAATAAATATATAAGCGGAAGTGCCCTTAAAATCATACTTTAATGAATTTTGTTACATTTCTATGTACAAAAGCTCTCCCTTATATACCTGAGGTATATAAGTAATGTATATAAAGGGAATGGGGGTCGATAAAGCTAAATAAATTAACAGACCAATAAATATATAAGCGGAAGTGCCCTTAAAATCATACTTTAATGAATTTTGTTACATTTCTATGTACAAAAGCTCTCCCTTATATACCTGAGGTATATAAGTAATGTATATAAAGGGAATGGGGGTCGATAAAGCTAAATAAATTAACAGACCAATAAATATATAAGCGGAAGTGCCCTTAAAATCAATTTTCGCAGTTTCATAAAATTAATTTTGTTACATTTCCTTGTACATAAGGGCTCCCTTATATACCTGAAGTATATAAGTAATGTATATAAAGGGAATGGGGGTCGATAAAGCTAAATAAATTAACAGACCAATAAATATATAAGCGGAAGTGCCCTTAAAATCATACTTTAATGAATTTTGTTACATTTCTCTGTACAAAAGCTCTCCCTTATATACCTGAGGTATATAAGTAATGTATATAAAGGGAATGGGGGTCGATAAAGCTAAATAAATTAACAGACCAATAAATATATAAGCGGAAGTGCCCTTAAAATCATACTTTAATGAATTTTGTTACATTTCTATGTACAAAAGCTCTCCCTTATATACCTGAGGTATATAAGTAATGTATATAAAGGGAATGGGGGTCGATAAAGCTAAATAAATTAACAGACCAATAAATATATAAGCGGAAGTGCCCTTAAAATCAATTTTCGCAGTTTCATAAAATTAATTTTGTTACATTTCCTTGTACATAAGGGCTCCCTTATATACCTGAAGTATATAAGTAATGTATATAAAGGGAATGGGGGTCGATAAAGCTAAATAAATTAACAGACCAATAAATATATAAGCGGAAGTGCCCTTAAAATCAATTTTCGCAGTTTCATAAAATTAATTTTGTTACATTTCTATGTACAAAAGCTCTCCCTTATATACCTGAGGTATATAAGTAATGTATATAAAGGGAATGGGGGTCGATAAAGCTAAATAAATTAACAGACCAATAAATATATAAGCGGAAGTGCCCTTAAAATCATACTTTAATGAATTTTGTTACATTTCCTTGTACATAAGGGCTCCCTTATATACCTGAAGTATATAAGTAATGTATATAAAGGGAATGGGGGTCGATAAAGCTAAATAAATTAACAGACCAATAAATATATAAGCGGAAGTGCCCTTAAAATCATACTTTAATGAATTTTGTTACATTTCTATGTACAAAAGCTCTCCCTTATATACCTGAGGTATATAAGTAATGTATATAAAGGGAATGGGGGTCGATAAAGCTAAATAAATTAACAGACCAATAAATATATAAGCGGAAGTGCCTTTAAAATCATCCTTAATGAATTTTGTTACATTTCTATGTACAAAAGCTCTCCCTTATATACCTGAGGTATATAAGTAATGTATATAAAGGGAATGGAGGTCGATAAAGCTAAATAAATTAACAGACCAATAAATATATAAGCGGAAGTGCCCTTAAAATCATACTTTAATGAATTTTGTTACATTTCTATGTACAAAAGCTCTCCCTTATATACCTGAGGTATATAAGTAATGTATATAAAGGGAATGGGGGTCGATAAAGCTAAATAAATTAACAGACCAATAAATATATAAGCGGAAGTGCCCTTAAAATCATACTTTAATGAATTTTGTTACATTTCTATGTACAAAAGCTCTCCCTTATATACCTGAGGTATATAAGTAATGTATATAAAGGGAATGGGGGTCGATAAAGCTAAATAAATTAACAGACCAATAAATATATAAGCGGAAGTGCCCTTAAAATCATACTTTAATGAATTTTGTTACATTTCTATGTACAAAAGCTCTCCCTTATATACCTGAGGTATATAAGTAATGTATATAAAGGGAATGGGGGTCGATAAAGCTAAATAAATTAACAGACCAATAAATATATAAGCGGAAGTGCCCTTAAAATCAATTTTCGCAGTTTCATAAAATTAATTTTGTTACATTTCCTTGTACATAAGGGCTCCCTTATATACCTGAGGTATATAAGTAATGTATATAAAGGGAATGGGAGTCGATAAAGCTAAATAAATTAACTGACCAATAAATATATAAGCGGAAGTGCCCTTAAAATCATACTTTAATGAATTTTGTTACATTTCTATGTACAAAAGCTCTCCCTTATATACCTGAGGTATATATGTAATGTATATAAAGGGAATGGGGGTCGATAAAGCTAAATAAATTAACAGACCAATAAATATATAAGCGGAAGTGCCCTTAAAATCATACTTTAATGAATTTTGTTACATTTCTATGTACAAAAGCTCTCCCTTATATACCTGAGGTATATAAGTAATGTATATAAAGGGAATGGGGGTCGATAAAGCTAAATAAATTAACAGACCAATAAATATATAAGCGGAAGTGCCCTTAAAATCATACTTTAATGAATTTTGTTACATTTCTATGTACAAAAGCTCTCCCTTATATACCTGAGGTATATAAGTAATGTATATAAAGGGAATGGGGGTCGATAAAGCTAAATAAATTAACAGACCAATAAATATATAAGCGGAAGTGCCCTTAAAATCAATTTTCGCAGTTTCATAAAATTAATTTTGTTACATTTCCTTGTACATAAGGGCTCCCTTATATACCTGAAGTATATAAGTAATGTATATAAAGGGAATGGGGGTCGATAAAGCTAAATAAATTAACAGACCAATAAATATATAAGCGGAAGTGCCCTTAAAATCATACTTTAATGAATTTTGTTACATTTCTCTGTACAAAAGCTCTCCCTTATATACCTGAGGTATATAAGTAATGTATATAAAGGGAATGGGGGTCGATAAAGCTAAATAAATTAACAGACCAATAAATATATAAGCGGAAGTGCCCTTAAAATCATACTTTAATGAATTTTGTTACATTTCTATGTACAAAAGCTCTCCCTTATATACCTGAGGTATATAAGTAATGTATATAAAGGGAATGGGGGTCGATAAAGCTAAATAAATTAACAGACCAATAAATATATAAGCGGAAGTGCCCTTAAAATCATACTTTAATGAATTTTGTTACATTTCTATGTACAAAAGCTCTCCCTTATATACCTGAGGTATATAAGTAATGTATATAAAAGGAATGGCGGTCGATAAAGCTAAATAAATTAACAGACCCATAAATATATAAGCGGAAGTGCCCTTAAAATCATACTTTAATGAATTTTGTTACATTTCTATGTACAAAAGCTCTCCCTTATATACCTGAGGTATATAAGTAATGTATATAAAGGGAATGGGGGTCGATAAAGCTAAATAAATTAACAGACCAATAAATATATAAGCGGAAGTGCTCTTAAAATCAATTTTCGCAGTTTCATAAAATTAATTTTGTTACATTTCCTTGTACATAAGGGCTCCCTTATATACCTGAGGTATATAAGTAATGTATATAAAGGCAATGGGAGTCGATAAAGCTAAATAAATTAACAGACCAATAAATATATAAGCGGAAGTGCCCTTAAAATCATACTTTAATGAATTTTGTTACATTTCTATGTACAAAAGCTCTCCCTTATATACCTGAGGTATATATGTAATGTATATAAAGGGAATGGGGGTCGATAAAGCTAAATAAATTAACAGACCAATAAATATATAAGCGGAAGTGCCCTTAAAATCATACTTTAATGAATTTTGTTACATTTCTATGTACAAAAACTCTCCCTTATATACCTGAGGTATATAAGTAATGTATATAAAGGGAATGGGGGTCGATAAAGCTAAATAAATTAACAGACCAATAAATATATAAGCGGAAGTGCCCTTAAAATCATACTTTAATGAATTTTGTTACATTTCTATGTACAAAAGCTCTCCCTTATATACCTGAGGTATATAAGTAATGTATATAAAGGGAATGGGGGTCGATAAAGCTAAATAAATTAACAGACCAATAAATAGATAAGCGGAAGTGCTCTTAAAATCAATTTTCGCAGTTTCATAAAATTAATTTTGTTACATTTCCTTGTACATAAGGGCTCCCTTATATACCTGAGGTATATAAGTAATGTATATAAAGGGAATGGGGGTCGATAAAGCTAAATAAATTAACAGACCAATAAATATATAAGCGGAAGTGCCCTTAAAATCATACTTTAATGAATTTTGTTACATTTCTCTGTACAAAAGCTCTCCCTTATATACCTGAGGTATATAAGTAATGTATATAAAGGGAATGGGGGTCGATAAAGCTAAATAAATTAACAGACCAATAAATATATAAGCGGAAGTGCCCTTAAAATCATACTTTAATGAATTTTGTTACATTTCTATGTACAAAAGCTCTCCCTTATATACCTGAGGTATATAAGTAATGTATATAAAGGGAATGGGGGTCGATAAAGCTAAATAAATTAACAGACCAATAAATATATAAGCGGAAGTGCCCTTAAAATCAATTTTCGCAGTTTCATAAAATTAATTTTGTTACATTTCCTTGTACATAAGGGCTCCCTTATATACCTGAAGTATATAAGTAATGTATATAAAGGGAATGGGGTTCGATAAAGCTAAATAAATTAACAGACCAATAAATATATAAGCGGAAGTGCCCTTAAAATCAATTTTCGCAGTTTCATAAAATTAATTTTGTTACATTTCTATGTACAAAACTCTCCCTTATATACCTGAGGTATATAAGTAATGTATATAAAGGGAATGGGGGTCGATAAAGCTAAATAAATTAACAGACCAATAAATATATAAGCGGAAGTGCCCTTAAAATCATACTTTAATGAATTTTGTTACATTTCTATGTACAAAAGCTCTCCCTTATATACCTGAGGTATATAAGTAATGTATATAAAGGGAATGGGGGTCGATAAAGCTAAATAAATTAACAGACCAATAAATATATAAGCGGAAGTGCCTTTAAAATCATCCTTAATGAATTTTGTTACATTTCTATGTACAAAAGCTCTCCCTTATATACCTGAGGTATATAAGTAATGTATATAAAGGGAATGGAGGTCGATAAAGCTAAATAAATTAACAGACCAATAAATATATAAGCGGAAGTGCCCTTAAAATCATACTTTAATGAATTTTGTTACATTTCTATGTACAAAAGCTCTCGCTTATATACCTGAGGTATATAAGTAATGTATATAAAGGGAATGGGGGTCGATAAAGCTAAATAAATTAACAGACCAATAAATATATAAGCGGAAGTGCCCTTAAAATCATACTTTAATGAATTTTGTTACATTTCTATGTACAAAAGCTCTCCCTTATATACCTGAGGTATATAAGTAATGTATATAAAGGGAATGGGGGCCGATAAAGCTAAATAAATTAACAGACCAATAAATATATAAGCGGAAGTGCCCTTAAAATCATACTTTAATGAATTTTGTTACATTTCTATGTACAAAAGCTCTCCCTTATATACCTGAGGTATATAAGTAATGTATATAAAGGGAATGGGGGTCGATAAAGCTAAATAAATTAACAGACCAATAAATATATAAGCGGAAGTGCTCTTAAAATTTTCGCAGTTTCATAAAATTAATTTTGTTACATTTCCTTGTACATAAGGGCTCCCTTATATACCTGAGGTATATAAGTAATGTATATAAAGGGAATGGGAGTCGATAAAGCTAAATAAATTAACAGACCAATAAATATATAAGCGGAAGTGCCCTTAAAATCATACTTTAATGAATTTTGTTACATTTCTATGTACAAAAGCTCTCCCTTATATACCTGAGGTATATAAGTAATGTATATAAAGGGAATGGGGGTCGATAAAGCTAAATAAATTAACAGACCAATAAATATATAAGCGGAAGTGCCTTTAAAATCATCCTTAATGAATTTTGTTACATTTCTATGTACAAAAGCTCTCCCTTATATACCTGAGGTATATAAGTAATGTATATAAAGGGAATGGAGGTCGATAAAGCTAAATAAATTAACAGACCAATAAATATATAAGCGGAAGTGCCCTTAAAATCATACTTTAATGAATTTTGTTACATTTCTATGTACAAAAGCTCTCCCTTATATACCTGAGGTATATAAGTAATGTATATAAAGGGAATGGGGGTCGATAAAGCTAAATAAATTAACAGACCAATAAATATATAAGCGGAAGTGCTCTTAAAATCAATTTTCGCAGTTTCATAAAATTAATTTTGTTACATTTCCTTGTACATAAGGGCTCCCTTATATACCTGAGGTATATAAGTAATGTATATAAAGGGAATGGGAGTCGATAAAGCTAAATAAATTAACAGACCAATAAATATATAAGCGGAAGTGCCCTTAAAATCATACTTTAATGAATTTTGTTACATTTCTATGTACAAAAGCTCTCCCTTATATACCTGAGGTATATAAGTAATGTATATAAAGGGAATGGGGGTCGATAAAGCTAAATAAATTAACAGACCAATAAATATATAAGCGGAAGTGCTCTTAAAATCAATTTTCGCAGTTTCATAAAATTAATTTTGTTACATTTCCTTGTACATAAGGGCTCCCTTATATACCTGAGGTATATAAGTAATGTATATAAAGGGAATGGGAGTCGATAAAGCTAAATAAATTAACAGACCAATAAATATATAAGCGGAAGTGCCCTTAAAATCATACTTTAATGAATTTTGTTACATTTCTATGTACAAAAGCTCTCCCTTATATACCTGAGGTATATAAGTAATGTATATAAAGGGAATGGGGGTCGATAAAGCTAAATAAATTAACAGACCAATAAATATATAAGCGGAAGTGCCTTTAAAATCATCCTTAATGAATTTTGTTACATTTCTATGTACAAAAGCTCTCCCTTATATACCTGAGGTATATAAGTAATGTATATAAAGGGAATGGAGGTCGATAAAGCTAAATAAATTAACAGACCAATAAATATATAAGCGGAAGTGCCCTTAAAATCATACTTTAATGAATTTTGTTACATTTCTATGTACAAAAGCTCTCCCTTATATACCTGAGGTATATAAGTAATGTATATAAAGGGAATGGGGGTCGATAAAGCTAAATAAATTAACAGACCAATAAATATATAAGCGGAAGTGCTCTTAAAATCAATTTTCGCAGTTTCATAAAATTAATTTTGTTACATTTCCTTGTACATAAGGGCTCCCTTATATACCTGAGGTATATAAGTAATGTATATAAAGGGAATGGGGGTCGATAAAGCTAAATAAATTAACAGACCAATAAATATATAAGCGGAAGTGCCCTTAAAATCATACTTTAATGAATTTTGTTACATTTCTATGTACAAAAGCTCTCCCTTATATACCTGAGGTATATAAGTAATGTATATAAAGGGAATGGGGGTCGATAAAGCTAAATAAATTAACAGACCAATAAATATATAAGCGGAAGTGCTCTTAAAATCAATTTTCGCAGTTTCATAAAATTAATTTTGTTACATTTCCTTGTACATAAGGGCTCCCTTATATACCTGAGGTATATAAGTAATGTATATAAAGGGAATGGGGGTCGATAAAGCTAAATAAATTAACAGACCAATAAATATATAAGCGGAAGTGCCCTTAAAATCATACTTTAATGAATTTTGTTACATTTCTATGTACAAAAGCTCTCCCTTATATACCTGAGGTATATAAGTAATGTATATAAAGGGAATGGGGGTCGATAAAGCTAAATAAATTAACAGACCAATAAATATATAAGCGGAAGTGCTCTTAAAATCAATTTTCGCAGTTTCATAAAATTAATTTTGTTACATTTCCTTGTACATAAGGGCTCCCTTATATACCTGAAGTATATAAGTAATGTATATAAAGGGAATGGGGGTCGATAAAGCTAAATAAATTAACAGACTAATAAATATATAAGCGGAAGTGCCCTTAAAATCATACTTTAATGAATTTTGTTACATTTCTATGTACAAAAACTCTCCCTTATATACCTGAGGTATATAAGTAATGTATATAAAGGGAATGGGGGTCGATAAAGCTAAATAAATTAACAGACCAATAAATATATAAGCGGAAGTGCCCTTAAAATCATACTTTAATGAATTTTGTTACATTTCTATGTACAAAAGCTCTCCCTTATATACCTGAGGTATATAAGTAATGTATATAAAGGGAATGGGGGTCGATAAAGCTAAATAAATTAACAGACCAATAAATATATAAGCGGAAGTGCTCTTAAAATCAATTTTCGCAGTTTCATAAAATTAATTTTGTTACATTTCCTTGTACATAAGGGCTCCCTTATATACCTGAGGTATATAAGTAATGTATATAAAGGGAATGGGGGTCGATAAAGCTAAATAAATTAACAGACCAATAAATATATAAGCGGAAGTGCCCTTAAAATCATACTTTAATGAATTTTGTTACATTTCTATGTACAAAAGCTCTCCCTTATATACCTGAGGTATATATGTAATGTATATAAAGGGAATGGGGGTTGATAAAGCTAAATAAATTAACAGACCAATAAATATATAAGCGGAAGTGCCCTTAAAATCATACTTTAATGAATTTTGTTACATTTCTATGTACAAAAACTCTCCCTTATATACCTGAGGTATATAAGTAATGTATATAAAGGGAATGGGGGTCGATAAAGCTAAATAAATTAACAGACCAATAAATATATAAGCGGAAGTGCCCTTAAAATCATACTTTAATGAATTTTGTTACATTTCTATGTACAAAAGCTCTCCCTTATATACCTGAGGTATATAAGTAATGTATATAAAGGGAATGGGGGTCGATAAAGCTAAATAAATTAACAGACCAATAAATATATAAGCGGAAGTGCTCTTAAAATCAATTTTCGCAGTTTCATAAAATTAATTTTGTTACATTTCCTTGTACATAAGGGCTCCCTTATATACCTGAGGTATATAAGTAATGTATATAAAGGGAATGGGGGTCGATAAAGCTAAATAAATTAACAGACCAATAAATATATAAGCGGAAGTGCCCTTAAAATCATACTTTAATGAATTTTGTTACATTTCTATGTACAAAAGCTCTCCCTTATATACCTGAGGTATATAAGTAATGTATATAAAGGGAATGGGGGTCGATAAAGCTAAATAAATTAACAGACCAATAAATATATAAGCGGAAGTGCTCTTAAAATCAATTTTCGCAGTTTCATAAAATTAATTTTGTTACATTTCCTTGTACATAAGGGCTCCCTTATATACCTGAGGTATATAAGTAATGTATATAAAGGGAATGGGGGTCGATAAAGCTAAATAAATTAACAGACCAATAAATATATAAGCGGAAGTGCCCTTAAAATCATACTTTAATGAATTTTGTTACATTTCTATGTACAAAAGCTCTCCCTTATATACCTGAGGTATATATGTAATGTATATAAAGGGAATGGGGGTCGATAAAGCTAAATAAATTAACAGACCAATAAATATATAAGCGGAAGTGCCCTTAAAATCATACTTTAATGAATTTTGTTACATTTCTATGTACAAAAACTCTCCCTTATATACCTGAGGTATATAAGTAATGTATATAAAGGGAATGGGGGTCGATAAAGCTAAATAAATTAACAGACCAATAAATATATAAGCGGAAGTGCCCTTAAAATCATACTTTAATGAATTTTGTTACATTTCTATGTACAAAAACTCTCCCTTATATACCTGAGGTATATAAGTAATGTATATAAAGGGAATGGGGGTCGATAAAGCTAAATAAATTAACAGACCAATAAATATATAAGCGGAAGTGCTCTTAAAATCAATTTTCGCAGTTTCATAAAATTAATTTTGTTACATTTCCTTGTACATAAGGGCTCCCTTATATACCTGAGGTATATAAGTAATGTATATAAAGGGAATGGGGGTCGATAAAGCTAAATAAATTAACAGACCAATAAATATATAAGCGGAAGTGCCCTTAAAATCATACTTTAATGAATTTTGTTACATTTCTATGTACAAAAGCTCTCCCTTATATACCTGAGGTATATAAGTAATGTATATAAAGGGAATGGGGGTCGATAAAGCTAAATAAATTAACAGACCAATAAATATATAAGCGGAAGTGCCCTTAAAATCAATTTTCGCAGTTTCATAAAATTAATTTTGTTACATTTCCTTGTACATAAGGGCTCCCTTATATACCTGAGGTATATAAGTAATGTATATAATGGGAATGGGGGTCGATAAAGCTAAATAAATTAACAGACCAATAAATATATAAGCGGAAGTGCCCTTAAAATCATACTTTAATGAATTTTGTTACATTTCTATGTACAAAAGCTCTCCCTTATATACCTGAGGTATATAAGTAATGTATATAAAGGGAATGGGGGTCGATAAAGCTAAATAAATTAACAGACCAATAAATATATAAGCGGAAGTGCTCTTAAAATCAATTTTCGCAGTTTCATAAAATTAATTTTGTTACATTTCCTTGTACATAAGGGCTCCCTTATATACCTGAGGTATATAAGTAATGTATATAAAGGGAATGGGGGTCGATAAAGCTAAATAAATTAACAGACCAATAAATATATAAGCGGAAGTGCCCTTAAAATCATACTTTAATGAATTTTGTTACATTTCTATGTACAAAAGCTCTCCCTTATATACCTGAGGTATATAAGTAATGTATATAAAGGGAATGGGGGTCGATAAAGCTAAATAAATTAACAGACCAATAAATATATAAGCGGAAGTGCTCTTAAAATCAATTTTCGCAGTTTCATAAAATTAATTTTGTTACATTTCCTTGTACATAAGGGCTCCCTTATATACCTGAGGTATATAAGTAATGTATATAAAGGGAATGGGGGTCGATAAAGCTAAATAAATTAACAGACCAATAAATATATAAGCGGAAGTGCTCTTAAAATCAATTTTCGCAGTTTCATAAAATTAATTTTGTTACATTTCCTTGTACATAAGGGCTCCCTTATATACCTGAGGTATATAAGTAATGTATATAAAGGGAATGGGGGTCGATAAAGCTAAATAAATTAACAGACCAATAAATATATAAGCGGAAGTGCCCTTAAAATCATACTTTAATGAATTTTGTTACATTTCTATGTACAAAAGCTCTCCCTTATATACCTGAGGTATATATGTAATGTATATAAAGGGAATGGGGGTCGATAAAGCTAAATAAATTAACAGACCAATAAATATATAAGCGGAAGTGCCCTTAAAATCATACTTTAATGAATTTTGTTACATTTCTATGTACAAAAACTCTCCCTTATATACCTGAGGTATATAAGTAATGTATATAAAGGGAATGGGGGTCGATAAAGCTAAATAAATTAACAGACCAATAAATATATAAGCGGAAGTGCTCTTAAAATCAATTTTCGCAGTTTCATAAAATTAATTTTGTTACATTTCCTTGTACATAAGGGCTCCCTTATATACCTGAGGTATATAAGTAATGTATATAAAGGGAATGGGGGTCGATAAAGCTAAATAAATTAACAGACCAATAAATATATAAGCGGAAGTGCCCTTAAAATCATACTTTAATGAATTTTGTTACATTTCTATGTACAAAAGCTCTCCCTTATATACCTGAGGTATATAAGTAATGTATATAAAGGGAATGGGGGTCGATAAAGCTAAATAAATTAACAGACCAATAAATATATAAGCGGAAGTGCCCTTAAAATCAATTTTCGCAGTTTCATAAAATTAATTTTGTTACATTTCCTTGTACATAAGGGCTCCCTTATATACCTGAAGTATATAAGTAATGTATATAAAGGGAATGGGGGTCGATAAAGCTAAATAAATTAACAGACCAATAAATATATAAGCGGAAGTGCCCTTAAAATCAATTTTCGCAGTTTCATAAAATTAATTTTGTTACATTTCTATGTACAAAAGCTCTCCCTTATATACCTGAGGTATATAAGTAATGTATATAAAGGGAATGGGGGTCGATAAAGCTAAATAAATTAACAGACCAATAAATATATAAGCGGAAGTGCCCTTAAAATCATACTTTAATGAATTTTGTTACATTTCTATGTACAAAAGCTCTCCCTTATATACCTGAGGTATATAAGTAATGTATATAAAGAGAATGGGGGTCGATAAAGCTAAATAAATTAACAGACCAATAAATATATAAGCGGAAGTGCCTTTAAAATCATCCTTAATGAATTTTGTTACATTTCTATGTACAAAAGCTCTCCCTTATATACCTGAGGTATATAAGTAATGTATATAAAGGGAATGGAGGTCGATAAAGCTAAATAAATTAACAGACCAATAAATATATAAGCGGAAGTGCCCTTAAAATCATACTTTAATGAATTTCGTTACATTTCTATGTACAAAAGCTCTCCCTTATATACCTGAGGTATATATGTAATGTATATAAAGGGAATGGGGGTCGATAAAGCTAAATAAATTAACAGACCAATAAATATATAAGCGGAAGTGCCCTTAAAATCATACTTTAATGAATTTTGTTACATTTCTATGTACAAAAGCTCTCCCTTATATACCTGAGGTATATAAGTAATGTATATAAAGGGAATGGGGGTCGATAAAGCTAAATAAATTAACAGACCAATAAATATATAAGCGGAAGTGCCCTTAAAATCAATTTTCGCAGTTTCATAAAATTAATTTTGTTACATTTCCTTGTACATAAGGGCTCCCTTATATACCTGAGGTATATAAGTAATGTATATAAAGGGAATGGGGGTCGATAAAGCTAAATAAATTAACAGACCAATAAATATATAAGCGGAAGTGCCCTTAAAATCAATTTTCGCAGTTTCATAAAATTAATTTTGTTACATTTCCTTGTACATAAGGGCTCCCTTATATACCTGAAGTATATAAGTAATGTATATAAAGGGAATGGGGGTCGATAAAGCTAAATAAATTAACAGACCAATAAATATATAAGCGGAAGTGCCCTTAAAATCAATTTTCGCAGTTTCATAAAATTAATTTTGTTACATTTCTATGTACAAAAGCTCTCCCTTATATACCTGAGGTATATAAGTAATGTATATAAAGGGAATGGGGGTCGATAAAGCTAAATAAATTAACAGACCAATAAATATATAAGCGGAAGTGCCCTTAAAATCATACTTTAATGAATTTTGTTACATTTCTATGTACAAAAGCTCTCCCTTATATACCTGAGGTATATAAGTAATGTATATAGAGGGAATGGGGGTCGATAAAGCTAAATAAATTAACAGACCAATAAATATATAAGCGGAAGTGCCCTTAAAATCATACTTTAATGAATTTTGTTACATTTCTATGTACAAAAGCTCTCCCTTATATACCTGAGGTATATAAGTAATGTATATAAAGGGAATGGGGGTCGATAAAGCTAAATAAATTAACAGACCCATAAATATATAAGCGGAAGTGCCCTTAAAATCATACTTTAATGAATTTTGTTACATTTCTATGTACAAAAGCTCTCCCTTATATACCTGAGGTATATAAGTAATGTATATAAAGGGAATGGGGGTCGATAAAGCTAAATAAATTAACAGACCAATAAATATATAAGCGGAAGTGCCCTTAAAATCAATTTTCGCAGTTTCATAAAATTAATTTTGTTACATTTCCTTGTACATAAGGGCTGCCTTATATACCTGAAGTATATAAGTAATGTATATAAAGGGAATGGGGTCGATAAAGCTAAATAAATTAACAGACCAATAAATATATAAGCGGAAGTGCCCTTAAAATCATACTTTAATGAATTTTGTTACATTTCTATGTACAAAAGCTCTCCCTTATATACCTGAGGTATATAAGTAATGTATATAAAGGGAATGGGAGTCGATAAAGCTCAATAAATTAACAGACCAATAAATATATAAGCGGAAGTGCCCTTAAAATCAATTTTCGCAGTTTCATAAAATTAATTTTGTTACATTTCCTTGTACATAAGGGCTCCCTTATATACCTGAAGTATATAAGTAATGTATATAAAGGGAATGGGGGTCGATAAAGCTAAATAAATTAACAGACCAATAAATATATAAGCGGAAGTGCCCTTAAAATCAATTTTCGCAGTTTCATAAAATTAATTTTGTTACATTTCCTTGTACATAAGGGCTCCCTTATATACCTGAAGTATATAAGTAATGTATATAAAGCGAATGGGGTTCGATAAAGCTAAATAAATTAACAGACCCATAAATATATAAGCGGAAGTGCCCTTAAAATCATACTTTAATGAATTTTGTTACATTTCTATGTACAAAAGCTCTCCCTTATATACCTGAGGTATATAAGTAATGTATATAAAGGGAATGGGGGTCGATAAAGCTAAATAAATTAACAGACCAATAAATATATAAGCGGAAGTGCCCTTAAAATAAATTTTCGCAGTTTCATAAAATTAATTTTGTTACATTTCCTTGTACATAAGGGCTCCCTTATATACCTGAAGTATATAAGTATTGTATATAAAGCGAATGGGGGTCGATAAAGCTAAATAAATTAACAGACCCATAAATATATAAGCGGAAGTGCCCTTAAAATCAATTTTCGCAGTTTCATAAAATTAATTTTGTTACATTTCCTTGTACATAAGGGCTCCCTTATATACCTGAAGTATATAAGTAATGTATATAAAGCGAATGGGGGTCGATAAAACTAAATAAATTAACAGACCAATAAATATATAAGCGGAAGTGCCCTTAAAATCATACTTTAATGAATTTTGTTACATTTCTATGTACAAAAGCTCTCCCTTATATACCTGAGGTATATAAGTAATGTATATAAAGGGAATGGGGGTCGATAAAGCTAAATAAATTAACAGACCAATAAATATATAAGCGGAAGTGCCCTTAAAATCAATTTTCGCAGTTTCATAAAATTAATTTTGTTACATTGCCTTGTACATAAGGGCTCCCTTATATACCTGAAGTATAAAAGTAATGTATATAAAGGGAATGGGGGTCGATAAAGCTAAATAAATTAACAGACCCATAAATATATAAGCGGAAGTGCCCTTAAAATCATACTTTAATGAATTTTGTTACATTTCTATGTACAAAAGCTCTCCCTTATATACCTGAGGTATATAAGTAATGTATATAAAGGGAATGGGGGTCGATAAAGCTAAATAAATTAACAGACCAATAAATATATAAGCGGAAGTGCCCTTAAAATCAATTTTCGCAGTTTCATAAAATTAATTTTGTTACATTTCCTTGTACATAAGGGCTCCCTTATATACCTGAAATATATAAGTAATGTATATAAAGGGAATGGGGGTCGATAAAGCTAAATAAATTAACAGACCAATAAATATATAAGCGGAAGTGCCCTTAAAATCATACTTTAATGAATTTTGTTACATTTCTATGTACAAAAGCTCTCCCTTATATACCTGAGGTATATAAGTAATGTATATAAAGGGAATGGGGGGTCGATAAAGCTAAATAAATTAATAGACCAATAAATATATAAGCGGAAGTGCCCTTAAAATCAATTTTCGCAGTTTCATAAAATTAATTTTGTTACATTTCCTTGTACATAAGGGCTCCCTTATATACCTGAAGTATATAAGTAATGTATATAAAGGGAATGGGGGTCGATAAAGCTAAATAAATTAACAGACCCATAAATATATAAGCGGAAGTGCCCTTAAAATCATACTTTAATGAATTTTGTTACATTTCTATGTACAAAAGCTCTCCCTTATATACCTGAGGTATATAAGTAATGTATATAAAGGGAATGGGGGTCGATAAAGCTAAATAAATTAACAGACCAATAAATATATAAGCGGAAGTGCCCTTAAAATCAATTTTCGCAGTTTCATAAAATTAATTTTGTTACATTTCCTTGTACATAAGGGCTCCCTTATATACCCGAAGTATATAAGTAATGTATATAAAGGGAATGGGGGTCGATAAAGCTAAATAAATTAACAGACCCATAAATATATAAGCGGAAGTGCCCTTAAAATCATACTTTAATGAATTTTGTTACATTTCTATGTACAAAAGCTCTCCCTTATATACCTGAGGTATATAAGTAATGTATATAAAGGGAATGGGGGTCGATAAAGCTAAATAAATTAACAGACCAATAAATATATAAGCGGAAGTGCCCTTAAAATCAATTTTCGCAGTTTCATAAAATTAATTTTGTTACATTTCCTTGTACATAAGGGCTCCCTTATATACCTGAAGTCTATAAGTAATGTATATAAAAGGAATGGGGGTCGATAAAGCTAAATAAATTAACAGACCCATAAATATATAAGCGGAAGTGCCCTTAAAATCATACTTTAATGAATTTTGTTACATTTCTATGTACAAAAGCTCTCCCTTATATACCTGAGGTATATAAGTAATGTATATAAAGGGAATGGGGGTCGATAAAGCTAAATAAATTAACAGACCAATAAATATATAAGCGGAAGTGCCTTTAAAATCATACTTTAATGAATTTTGTTACATTTCTATGTACAAAAGCTCTCCCTTATATACCTGAGGTATATAAGTAATGTATATAAAGGGAATGGGGGTCGATAAAGCTAAATAAATTAACAGACCAATAAATATATAAGCGGAAGTGCCCTTAAAATCAATTTTCGCAGTATCATAAAATTAATTTTGTTACATTTCCTTGTACATAAGGGTTCCCTTATATACCTGAAGTATATAAGTAATGTATATAAAGGGAATGGGGGTCGATAAAGCTAAATAAATTAACAGACCCATAAATATATAAGCGGAAGTGCCCTTAAAATCATACTTTAATGAATTTTGTTACATTTCTATGTACAAAAGCTCTCCCTTATATACCTGAGGTATTTAAGTAATGTATATAAAGGGAATGGGGGTCGATAAAGCTAAATAAATTAACAGACCAATAAATATATAAGCGGAAGTGCCCTTAAAATCATACTTTAATGAATTTTGTTACATTTCTATGTACAAAAGCTCTCCCTTATATACCTGAGGTATATAAGTAATGTATATAAAGGGAATGGGGGTCGATAAAGCTAAATAAATTAACAGACCAATAAATATATAAGCGGAAGTGCCCTTAAAATCAATTTTCGCAGTTTCATAAAATTAATTTTGTTACATTTCCTTGTACATAAGGGCTCCCTTATATACCTGAAGTATATAAGTAATGTATATAAAGCGAATGGGGGTCGATAAAACTAAATAAATTAACAGACCAATAAATATATAAGCGGAAGTGCCCTTAAAATCATACTTTAATGAATTTTGTTACATTTCTATGTACAAAAGCTCTCCCTTATATACCTGAGGTATATAAGTAATGTATATAAAGGGAATGGGGGTCGATAAAGCTAAATAAATTAACAGACCAATAAATATATAAGCGGAAGTGCCCTTAAAATCAATTTTCGCAGTTTCATAAAATTAATTTTGTTACATTTCCTTGTACATAAGGGCTCCCTTATATACCTGAAGTATAAAAGTAATGTATATAAAGGGAATGGGGGTCGATAAAGCTAAATAAATTAACAGACCCATAAATATATAAGCGGAAGTGCCCTTAAAATCATACTTTAATGAATTTTGTTACATTTCTATGTACAAAAGCTCTCCCTTATATACCTGAGGTATATAAGTAATGTATATAAAGGGAATGGGGGTCGATAAAGCTAAATAAATTAACAGACCAATAAATATATAAGCGGAAGTGCCCTTAAAATCAATTTTCGCAGTTTCATAAAATTAATTTTGTTACATTTCCTTGTACATAAGGGCTCCCTTATATACCCGAAGTATATAAGTAATGTATATAAAGGGAATGGGGGTCGATAAAGCTAAATAAATTAACAGACCCATAAATATATAAGCGGAAGTGCCCTTAAAATCATACTTTAATGAATTTTGTTACATTTCTATGTACAAAAGCTCTCCCTTATATACCTGAGGTATATAAGTAATGTATATAAAGGGAATGGGGGTCGATAAAGCTAAATAAATTAACAGACCAATAAATATATAAGCGGAAGTGCCCTTAAAATCAATTTTCGCAGTTTCATAAAATTAATTTTGTTACATTTCCTTGTACATAAGGGCTCCCTTATATACCTGAAGTCTATAAGTAATGTATATAAAGGGAATGGGGGTCGATAAAGCTAAATAAATTAACAGACCCATAAATATATAAGCGGAAGTGCCCTTAAAATCATACTTTAATGAATTTTGTTACATTTCTATGTACAAAAGCTCTCCCTTATATACCTGAGGTATATAAGTAATGTATATAAAGGGAATGGGGGTCGATAAAGCTAAATAAATTAACAGACCAATAAATATATAAGCGGAAGTGCCCTTAAAATCATATTTTAATGAATTTTGTTACATTTCTATGTACAAAAGCTCTCCCTTATATACCTGAGGTATATAAGTAATGTATATAAAGGGAATGGGGGTCGATAAAGCTAAATAAATTAACAGACCAATAAATATATAAGCGGAAGTGCCCTTAAAATCATACTTTAATGAATTTTGTTACATTTCTATGTACAAAAGCTCTCCCTTATATACCTGAGGTATATAAGTAATGTATATAAAGGGAATGGGGGTCGATAAAGCTAAATAAATTAACAGACCAATAAATATATAAGCGGAAGTGCCCTTAAAATCATACTTTAATGAATTTTGTTACATTTCTATGTACAAAAGCTCTCCCTTATATACCTGAGGTATATAAGTAATGTATATAAAGGGAATGGGGGTCGATAAAGCTAAATAAATTAACAGACCAATAAATATATAAGCGGAAGTGCCCTTAAAATCATACTTTAATGAATTTTGTTACATTTCTATGTACAAAAGCTCTCCCTTATATACCTGAGGTATATAAGTAATGTATATAAAGGGAATGTGGGTCGATAAAGCTAAATAAATTAACAGACCAATAAATATATAAGCGGAAGTGCCCTTAAAATCAATTTTCGCAGTTTCATAAAATTAATTTTGTTACATTTCCTTGTACATAAGGGTTCCCTTATATACCTGAAGTATATAAGTAATGTATATAAAGGGAATGGGGGTCGATAAAGCTAAATAAATTAACAGACCCATAAATATATAAGCGGAAGTGCCCTTAAAATCATACTTTAATGAATTTTGTTACATTTCTATGTACAAAAGCTCTCCCTTATATACCTGAGGTATTTAAGTAATGTATATAAAGGGAATGGGGGTCGATAAAGCTAAATAAATTAACAGACCAATAAATATATAAGCGGAAGTGCCCTTAAAATCATACTTTAATGAATTTTGTTACATTTCTATGTACAAAAGCTCTCCCTTATATACCTGAGGTATATAAGTAATGTATATAAAGGGAATGGGGGTCGATAAAGCTAAATAAATTAACAGACCAATAAATATATAAGCGGAAGTGCCCTTAAAATCAATTTTCGCAGTTTCATAAAATTAATTTTGTTACATTTCCTTGTACATAAGGGCTCCCTTATATACCTGAGGTATATAAGTAATGTATATAAAGGGAATGGGGGTCGATAAAGCTAAATAAATTAACAGACCAATAAATATATAAGCGGAAGTGCCCTTAAAATCATACTTTAATGAATTTTGTTACATTTCTATGTACAAAAGCTCTCCCTTATATACCTGAGGTATATAAGTAATGTATATAAAGGGAATGGGGGTCGATAAAGCTAAATAAATTAACAGACCAATAAATATATAAGCGGAAGTGCCCTTAAAATCATACTTTAATGAATTTTGTTACATTTCTATGTACAAAAGCTCTCCCTTATATTCTGAGGTATATAAGTAATGTATATAAAGGGAATGGGGGTCGATAAAGCTAAATAAATTAACAGACCAATAAATATATAAGCGGAAGTGCCCTTAAAATCAATTTTCGCAGTTTCATAAAATTAATTTTGTTACATTTGCTTGTACATAAGGGCTCCCTTATATACCTGAAGTATATAAGTAATGTATATAAAGGGAATGGGGGTCGATAAAGCTAAATAAATTAACAGACCCATAAATATATAAGCGGAAGTGCCCTTAAAATCATACTTTAATGAATTTTGTTACATTTCTATGTACAAAAGCTCTCCCTTATATACCTGAGGTATATAAGTAATGTATATAAAGGGAATGGGGGTCGATAAAGCTAAATAAATTAACAGACCAATAAATATATAAGCGGAAATGCCCTTAAAATCATACTTTAATGAATTTTGTTACATTTCTATGTACAAAAGCTCTCCCTTATATACCTGAGGTATATAAGTAATGTATATAAAGGGAATGGGGGTCGATAAAGCTAAATAAATTAACAGACCAATAAATATATAAGCGGAAGTGCCCTTAAAATCAATTTTCGCAGTTTCATAAAATTAATTTTGTTACATTTCCTTGTACAAAAGCTCTCCCTTATATACCTGAGGTATATAAGTAATGTATATAAAGGGAATGGGGGTCGATAAAGCTAAATAAATTAACAGACCAATAAATATATAAGCGGAAGTGCCCTTAAAATCATACTTTAATGAATTTTGTTACATTTCTATGTACAAAAGCTCTCCCTTATATACCTGAGGTATATAAGTAATGTATATAAAGGGAATGGGGGTCGATAAAGCTAAATAAATTAACAGACCAATAAATATATAAGCGGAAATGCCCTTAAAATCATACTTTAATGAATTTTGTTACATTTCTATGTACAAAAGCTCTCCCTTATATACCTGAGGTATATAAGTAATGTATATAAAGGGAATGGGGGTCGATAAAGCTAAATAAATTAACAGACCAATAAATATATAAGCGGAAGTGCCCTTAAAATCAATTTTCGCAGTTTCATAAAATTAATTTTGTTACATTTCCTTGTACAAAAGCTCTCCCTTATATACCTGAGGTATATAAGTAATGTATATAAAGGGAATGGGGGTCGATAAAGCTAAATAAATTAACAGACCAATAAATATATAAGCGGAAGTGCCCTTAAAATCATACTTTAATGAATTTTGTTATATTTCTATGTACAAAAGCTCTCCCTTATATACCTGAGGTATATAAGTAATGTATATAAAGGGAATGGGGGTCGATAAAGCTAAATAAATTAACAGACCAATAAATATATAAGCGGAAGTGCCCTTAAAATCAATTTTCGCAGTTTCATAAAATTAATTTTGTTACATTTCCTTGTACATAAGGGCTCCCTTATATACCTGAGGTATATAAGTAATGTATATAAAGGGAATGGGGGTCGATAAAGCTAAATAAATTAACAGACCAATAAATATATAAGCGGAAGTGCCCTTAAAATCATACTTTAATGAATTTTGTTACATTTCTATGTACAAAAGCTCTCCCTTATATACCTGAGGTATATAAGTAATGTATATAAAGGGAATGGGGGTCGATAAAGCTAAATAAATTAACAGACCAATAAATATATAAGCGGAAGTGCCCTTAAAATCATACTTTAATGAATTTTGTTACATTTCTATGTACAAAAGCTCTCCCTTATATACCTGAGGTATATAAGTAATGTATATAAAGGGAATGGGGGTCGATAAAGCTAAATAAATTAACAGACCAATAAATATATAAGCGGAAGTGCCCTTAAAATCAATTTTCGCAGTTTCATAAAATTAATTTTGTTACATTTCCTTGTACATAAGGGCTCCCTTATATACCTGAGGTATATAAGTAATGTATATAAAGGGAATGGGGGTCGATAAAGCTAAATAAATTAACAGACCAATAAATATATAAGCGGAAGTGCCCTTAAAATCATACTTTAATGAATTTTGTTACATTTCTATGTACAAAAGCTCTCCCTTATATACCTGAGGTATATAAGTAATGTATATAAAGGGAATGGGGGTCGATAAAGCTAAATAAATTAACAGACCAATAAATATATAAGCGGAAGTGCCCTTAAAATCATACTTTAATGAATTTTGTTACATTTCTATGTACAAAAGCTCTCCCTTATATACCTGAGGTATATAAGTAATGTCGATAAAGCTAAATAAATTAACAGACCAATAAATATATAAGCGGAAGTGCCCTTAAAATCATACTTTAATGAATTTTGTTACATTTCTATGTACAAAAGCTCTCCCTTATATACCTGAGGTATATAAGTAATGTATATAAAGGGAATGGGGGTCGATAAAGCTAAATAAATTAACAGACCAATAAATATATAAGCGGAAGTGCCCTTAAAATCATACTTTGTTACATTTCTATGTACAAAAGCTCTCCCTTATATACCTGAGGTATATAAGTAATGTATATAAAGGGAATGGGGGTCGATAAAGCTAAATAAATTAACAGACCAATAAATATATAAGCGGAAGTGCCCTTAAAATCATACTTTAATGAATTTTGTTACATTTCTATGTACAAAAGCTCTCCCTTATATACCTGAGGTATATAAGTAATGTATATAAAGGGAATGGGGGTCGATAAAGCTAAATAAATTAACAGACCAATAAATATATAAGCGGAAGTGCCCTTAAAATCAATTTTCGCAGTTTCATAAAATTAATTTTGTTACATTTCCTTGTACATAAGGGCTCCCTTATATACCTGAAATATATAAGTAATGTATATAAAGGGAATGGGGGTCGATAAAGCTAAATAAATTAACAGACCAATAAATATATAAGCGGAAGTGCCCTTAAAATCATACTTTAATGAATTTTGTTACATTTCTATGTACAAAAGCTCTCCCTTATATACCTGAGGTATATAAGTAATGTATATAAAGGGAATGGGGGTCGATAAAGCTAAATAAATTAACAGACCAATAAATATATAAGCGGAAGTGCCCTTAAAATCAATTTTCGCAGTTTCATAAAATTAATTTTGTTACATTTCCTTGTACATAAGGGCTCCCTTATATACCTGAAGTCTATAAGTAATGTATATAAAGGGAATGGGGGTCGATAAAGCTAAATAAATTAACAGACCAATAAATATATAAGCGGAAGTGCCCTTAAAATCAATTTTCGCAGTTTCATAAAATTAATTTTGTTACATTTCCTTGTACATAAGGGCTCCCTTATATACCTGAAGTATATAAGTAATGTATATAAAGGGAATGGGGGTCGATAAAGCTAAATAAATTAACAGACCCATAAATATATAAGCGGAAGTGCCCTTAAAATCATACTTTGTTACATTTCTATGTACAAAAGCTCTCCCTTATATACCTGAGGTATATAAGTAATGTATATAAAGGGAATGGGGGTCGATAAAGCTAAATAAATTAACAGACCAATAAATATATAAGCGGAAGTGCCCTTAAAATCATACTTTGTTACATTTCTATGTACAAAAGCTCTCCCTTATATACCTGAGGTATATAAGTAATGTATATAAAGGGAATGGGGGTCGATAAAGCTAAATAAATTAACAGACCAATAAATATATAAGCGGAAGTGCCCTTAAAATCATACTTTAATGAATTTTGTTACATTTCTATGTACAAAAGCTCTCCCTTATATACCTGAGGTATATAAGTAATGTATATAAAGGGAATGGGGGTCGATAAAGCTAAATAAATTAACAGACCAATAAATATATAAGCGGAAGTGCCCTTAAAATCAATTTTCGCAGTTTCATAAAATTAATTTTGTTACATTTCCTTGTACATAAGGGCTCCCTTATATACCCGAAGTATATAAGTAATGTATATAAAGGGAATGGGGGTCGATAAAGCTAAATAAATTAACAGACCCATAAATATATAAGCGGAAGTGCCCTTAAAATCATACTTTAATGAATTTTGTTACATTTCTATGTACAAAAGCTCTCCCTTATATACCTGAGGTATATAAGTAATGTATATAAAGGGAATGGGGGTCGATAAAGCTAAATAAATTAACAGACCAATAAATATATAAGCGGAAGTGCCCTTAAAATCAATTTTCGCAGTTTCATAAAATTAATTTTGTTACATTTCCTTGTACATAAGGGCTCCCTTATATACCTGAAGTCTATAAGTAATGTATATAAAGGGAATGGGGGTCGATAAAGCTAAATAAATTAACAGACCAATAAATATATAAGCGGAAGTGCCCTTAAAATCAATTTTCGCAGTTTCATAAAATTAATTTTGTTACATTTCCTTGTACATAAGGGCTCCCTTATATACCTGAAGTATATAAGTAATGTATATAAAGGGAATGGGGGTCGATAAAGCTAAATAAATTAACAGACCCATAAATATATAAGCGGAAGTGCCCTTAAAATCATACTTTAATGAATTTTGTTACATTTCTATGTACAAAAGCTCTCCCTTATATACCTGAGGTATATAAGTAATGTATATAAAGGGAATGGGGGTCGATAAAGCTAAATAAATTAACAGACCAATAAATATATAAGCGGAAGTGCCCTTAAAATCATATTTTAATGAATTTTGTTACATTTCTATGTACAAAAGCTCTCCCTTATATACCTGAGGTATATAAGTAATGTATATAAAGGGAATGGGGGTCGATAAAGCTAAATAAATTAACAGACCAATAAATATATAAGCGGAAGTGCCCTTAAAATCATACTTTAATGAATTTTGTTACATTTCTATGTACAAAAGCTCTCCCTTATATACCTGAGGTATATAAGTAATGTATATAAAGGGAATGGGGGTCGATAAAGCTAAATAAATTAACAGACCAATAAATATATAAGCGGAAGTGCCCTTAAAATCATACTTTAATGAATTTTGTTACATTTCTATGTACAAAAGCTCTCCCTTATATACCTGAGGTATATAAGTAATGTATATAAAGGGAATGGGGGTCGATAAAGCTAAATAAATTAACAGACCAATAAATATATAAGCGGAAGTGCCCTTAAAATCATACTTTAATGAATTTTGTTACATTTCTATGTACAAAAGCTCTCCCTTATATACCTGAGGTATATAAGTAATGTATATAAAGGGAATGTGGGTCGATAAAGCTAAATAAATTAACAGACCAATAAATATATAAGCGGAAGTGCCCTTAAAATCAATTTTCGCAGTTTCATAAAATTAATTTTGTTACATTTCCTTGTACATAAGGGTTCCCTTATATACCTGAAGTATATAAGTAATGTATATAAAGGGAATGGGGGTCGATAAAGCTAAATAAATTAACAGACCCATAAATATATAAGCGGAAGTGCCCTTAAAATCATACTTTAATGAATTTTGTTACATTTCTATGTACAAAAGCTCTCCCTTATATACCTGAGGTATTTAAGTAATGTATATAAAGGGAATGGGGGTCGATAAAGCTAAATAAATTAACAGACCAATAAATATATAAGCGGAAGTGCCCTTAAAATCATACTTTAATGAATTTTGTTACATTTCTATGTACAAAAGCTCTCCCTTATATACCTGAGGTATATAAGTAATGTATATAAAGGGAATGGGGGTCGATAAAGCTAAATAAATTAACAGACCAATAAATATATAAGCGGAAGTGCCCTTAAAATCAATTTTCGCAGTTTCATAAAATTAATTTTGTTACATTTCCTTGTACATAAGGGCTCCCTTATATACCTGAGGTATATAAGTAATGTATATAAAGGGAATGGGGGTCGATAAAGCTAAATAAATTAACAGACCAATAAATATATAAGCGGAAGTGCCCTTAAAATCATACTTTAATGAATTTTGTTACATTTCTATGTACAAAAGCTCTCCCTTATATACCTGAGGTATATAAGTAATGTATATAAAGGGAATGGGGGTCGATAAAGCTAAATAAATTAACAGACCAATAAATATATAAGCGGAAGTGCCCTTAAAATCATACTTTAATGAATTTTGTTACATTTCTATGTACAAAAGCTCTCCCTTATATTCTGAGGTATATAAGTAATGTATATAAAGGGAATGGGGGTCGATAAAGCTAAATAAATTAACAGACCAATAAATATATAAGCGGAAGTGCCCTTAAAATCAATTTTCGCAGTTTCATAAAATTAATTTTGTTACATTTGCTTGTACATAAGGGCTCCCTTATATACCTGAAGTATATAAGTAATGTATATAAAGGGAATGGGGGTCGATAAAGCTAAATAAATTAACAGACCCATAAATATATAAGCGGAAGTGCCCTTAAAATCATACTTTAATGAATTTTGTTACATTTCTATGTACAAAAGCTCTCCCTTATATACCTGAGGTATATAAGTAATGTATATAAAGGGAATGGGGGTCGATAAAGCTAAATAAATTAACAGACCAATAAATATATAAGCGGAAATGCCCTTAAAATCATACTTTAATGAATTTTGTTACATTTCTATGTACAAAAGCTCTCCCTTATATACCTGAGGTATATAAGTAATGTATATAAAGGGAATGGGGGTCGATAAAGCTAAATAAATTAACAGACCAATAAATATATAAGCGGAAGTGCCCTTAAAATCAATTTTCGCAGTTTCATAAAATTAATTTTGTTACATTTCCTTGTACAAAAGCTCTCCCTTATATACCTGAGGTATATAAGTAATGTATATAAAGGGAATGGGGGTCGATAAAGCTAAATAAATTAACAGACCAATAAATATATAAGCGGAAGTGCCCTTAAAATCATACTTTAATGAATTTTGTTACATTTCTATGTACAAAAGCTCTCCCTTATATACCTGAGGTATATAAGTAATGTATATAAAGGGAATGGGGGTCGATAAAGCTAAATAAATTAACAGACCAATAAATATATAAGCGGAAATGCCCTTAAAATCATACTTTAATGAATTTTGTTACATTTCTATGTACAAAAGCTCTCCCTTATATACCTGAGGTATATAAGTAATGTATATAAAGGGAATGGGGGTCGATAAAGCTAAATAAATTAACAGACCAATAAATATATAAGCGGAAGTGCCCTTAAAATCAATTTTCGCAGTTTCATAAAATTAATTTTGTTACATTTCCTTGTACAAAAGCTCTCCCTTATATACCTGAGGTATATAAGTAATGTATATAAAGGGAATGGGGGTCGATAAAGCTAAATAAATTAACAGACCAATAAATATATAAGCGGAAGTGCCCTTAAAATCATACTTTAATGAATTTTGTTATATTTCTATGTACAAAAGCTCTCCCTTATATACCTGAGGTATATAAGTAATGTATATAAAGGGAATGGGGGTCGATAAAGCTAAATAAATTAACAGACCAATAAATATATAAGCGGAAGTGCCCTTAAAATCAATTTTCGCAGTTTCATAAAATTAATTTTGTTACATTTCCTTGTACATAAGGGCTCCCTTATATACCTGAGGTATATAAGTAATGTATATAAAGGGAATGGGGGTCGATAAAGCTAAATAAATTAACAGACCAATAAATATATAAGCGGAAGTGCCCTTAAAATCATACTTTAATGAATTTTGTTACATTTCTATGTACAAAAGCTCTCCCTTATATACCTGAGGTATATAAGTAATGTATATAAAGGGAATGGGGGTCGATAAAGCTAAATAAATTAACAGACCAATAAATATATAAGCGGAAGTGCCCTTAAAATCATACTTTAATGAATTTTGTTACATTTCTATGTACAAAAGCTCTCCCTTATATACCTGAGGTATATAAGTAATGTATATAAAGGGAATGGGGGTCGATAAAGCTAAATAAATTAACAGACCAATAAATATATAAGCGGAAGTGCCCTTAAAATCAATTTTCGCAGTTTCATAAAATTAATTTTGTTACATTTCCTTGTACATAAGGGCTCCCTTATATACCTGAGGTATATAAGTAATGTATATAAAGGGAATGGGGGTCGATAAAGCTAAATAAATTAACAGACCAATAAATATATAAGCGGAAGTGCCCTTAAAATCATACTTTAATGAATTTTGTTACATTTCTATGTACAAAAGCTCTCCCTTATATACCTGAGGTATATAAGTAATGTATATAAAGGGAATGGGGGTCGATAAAGCTAAATAAATTAACAGACCAATAAATATATAAGCGGAAGTGCCCTTAAAATCATACTTTAATGAATTTTGTTACATTTCTATGTACAAAAGCTCTCCCTTATATACCTGAGGTATATAAGTAATGTATATAAAGGGAATGGGGGTCGATAAAGCTAAATAAATTAACAGACCAATAAATATATAAGCGGAAGTGCCCTTAAAATCATACTTTAATGAATTTTGTTACATTTCTATGTACAAAAGCTCTCCCTTATATACCTGAGGTATATAAGTAATGTATATAAAGGGAATGGGGGTCGATAAAGCTAAATAAATTAACAGACCCATAAATATATAAGCGGAAGTGCCCTTAAAATCATACTTTGTTACATTTCTATGTACAAAAGCTCTCCCTTATATACCTGAGGTATATAAGTAATGTATATAAAGGGAATGGGGGTCGATAAAGCTAAATAAATTAACAGACCAATAAATATATAAGCGGAAGTGCCCTTAAAATCATACTTTAATGAATTTTGTTACATTTCTATGTACAAAAGCTCTCCCTTATATACCTGAGGTATATAAGTAATGTATATAAAGGGAATGGGGGTCGATAAAGCTAAATAAATTAACAGACCAATAAATATATAAGCGGAAGTGCCCTTAAAATCAATTTTCGCAGTTTCATAAAATTAATTTTGTTACATTTCCTTGTACATAAGGGCTCCCTTATATACCTGAGGTATATAAGTAATGTATATAAAGGGAATGGGGGTCGATAAAGCTAAATAAATTAACAGACCAATAAATATATAAGCGGAAGTGCCCTTAAAATCATACTTTAATGAATTTTGTTACATTTCTATGTACAAAAGCTCTCCCTTATATACCTGAGGTATATAAGTAATGTATATAAAGGGAATGGGGGTCGATAAAGCTAAATAAATTAACAGACCAATAAATATATAAGCGGAAGTGCCCTTAAAATCATACTTTAATGAATTTTGTTACATTTCTATGTACAAAAGCTCTCCCTTATATACCTGAAGTATATAAGTAATGTATATAAAGGGAATGGGGGTCGATAAAGCTAAATAAATTAACAGACCAATAAATATATAAGCGGAAGTGCCCTTAAAATCAATTTTCGCAGTTTCATAAAATTAATTTTGTTACATTTCCTTGTACATAAGGGCTCCCTTATATACCTGAAGTATATAAGTAATGTATATAAAGGGAATGGGGGTCGATAAAGCTAAATAAATTAACAGACCCATAAATATATAAGCGGAAGTGCCCTTAAAATCATACTTTAATGAATTTTGTTACATTTCTATGTACAAAAGCTCTCCCTTATATACCTGAGGTATATAAGTAATGTATATAAAGGGAATGGGGGTCGATAAAGCTAAATAAATTAACAGACCAATAAATATATAAGCGGAAGTGCCCTTAAAATCATACTTTAATGAATTTTGTTACATTTCTATGTACAAAAGCTCTCCCTTATATACCTGAGGTATATAAGTAATGTATATAAAGGGAATGGGGGTCGATAAAGCTAAATAAATTAACAGACCAATAAATATATAAGCGGAAGTGCCCTTAAAATCATACTTTAATGAATTTTGTTACATTTCTATGTACAAAAGCTCTCCCTTATATACCTGAGGTATATAAGTAATGTATATAAAGGGAATGGGGGTCGATAAAGCTAAATAAATTAACAGACCAATAAATATATAAGCGGAAGTGCCCTTAAAATCATACTTTAATGAATTTTGTTACATTTCTATGTACAAAAGCTCTCCCTTATATACCTGAGGTATATAAGTAATGTATATAAAGGGAATGGGGGTCGATAAAGCTAAATAAATTAACAGACCAATAAATATATAAGCGGAAGTGCCCTTAAAATCAATTTTCGCAGTTTCATAAAATTAATTTTGTTACATTTCCTTGTACATAAGGGCTCCCTTATATACCTGAAGTATATAAGTAATGTATATAAAGGGAATGGGGGTCGATAAAGCTAAATAAATTAACAGACCCATAAATATATAAGCGGAAGTGCCCTTAAAATCATACTTTAATGAATTTTGTTACATTTCTATGTACAAAAGCTCTCCCTTATATACCTGAGGTATATAAGTAATGTATATAAAGGGAATGGGGGTCGATAAAGCTAAATAAATTAACAGACCAATAAATATATAAGCGGAAGTGCCCTTAAAATCATACTTTAATGAATTTTGTTACATTTCTATGTACAAAAGCTCTCCCTTATATACCTGAGGTATATAAGTAATGTATATAAAGGGAATGGGGGTCGATAAAGCTAAATAAATTAACAGACCAATAAATATATAAGCGGAAGTGCCCTTAAAATCATACTTCAATGAATTTTGTTACATTTCTATGTACAAAAGCTCTCCCTTATATACCTGAGGTATATAAGTAATGTATATAAAGGGAATGGGAGTCGATAAAGCTAAATAAATTAACAGACCAGTAAATATATAAGCGGAAGTGCCCTTAAAATCAATTTCCGCAGTTTGAAAAAAATAATTTTGTTACATTTCTATGTACATAAGGGCTCCCTTATATACCTGAAGTATATAAGTAAAGTATATAAAGGGAATGGGGGTCGATAAAGCTAAATAAATTAACAGACCAGTAAATATATAAGCGGAAGTGCCCTTAAAATCAATTTTCGCAGTTTGAAAAAATTAATTTTGTTACATTTCTATGTACATAAGGGCTCCCTTATATACCTGAAGTATATAAGTAAAGTATATAAAGGGAATGGGGGTCGATAAAGCTAAATAAATTAACAGACCAGTAAATATATAAGCGGAAGTGCCCTTAAAATCAATTTCCGCAGTTTGAAAAAATTAATTTTGTTACATTTCTATGTACATAAGGGCTCCCTTATATACCTGAAGTATATAAGTAAAGTATATAAAGGGAATGGGGGTCGATAAAGCAAAAATTAAAAACAAACGTAAATTTCAGGTTCATCCAGGCCTCCACGACGCAAAAACTAGAGATACACGACCTAAGTAACAATCAGGGTCTATTACCTCTAAAGCTGGAAAATGGTAGAATAATACTAGAACACTCTAAATTAATACATATCGTAAACCTAACTCAGTATGAAGTCAATGTAGGGATCATATACAGGAACATAGATTCTCTTAATCAGAAAATGAATATAGACAATAGATATTCTTCAATAATCGCAACACTAATGAAAAGATATACCATGTTAGAAAATAGTCTGATATCGATCAAACCAAACTATAGAGGGAAACGAGGAATCATAAACGGATTAGGTACAATAATAAAAACAATAACGGGCAATATGGACAATGAAGACGGCGTTGAAATAAATAAACAAATAGAAGCTCTAAAGTTCAATCAGCATAACTTAAACAATGAAATGATCAAACAAATAGAAATTAACGAAAGGATGATTGAACGATTCAATAATATCTCACAGCACATTAACGACCAGCAATCAAATGTAGGTAAATACATTAGTAATTTTCAAAATAAAATAGCAGGCCAAATAAATAAACTCGAAGAAATGTTACATTTTCATCAATATTCCAACCAATTAAGCTATGATATTGACATGTTGAATGAACACCTTAAAGAGATATCGGAAGCAATGGTTCTAGCCAAAATAAATTTAATATCTAAACACATTCTTCAGCCCGAAGAGCTCGGTTATATTAGAGAAATCTTTAGAAAACAGAAAATTGAAATCATATCAAACGAAAATATATACGAACTTCTACAATTACAGGCCTATTATAACGCCACAAACATAATATTCGTTGTAAATATTCCAATTTTTCATCCCGAGATTTTTTCCTTCTACAACCTAAAAGAACTACCAATAAATAATACCTACTTCATCAAACTATCCTCTCCATTCCTACTCCTAAGTGAGTACAAGTATCAGTATGTTGATGAGCCATGCCCAACAATAGAGCAAACCAGGTACTGCCATCAAAGGACACTAAGGGCAAATGATTTAGATCAATGTGTCACCAAAATCTTGAAAAACCAACCAGCCCATTGTGAGATAGCTGAACGAGACGTGGAAGAAGAGGAAATATTACTAATGGAACCCAACTTCCTACTGGTGATTTCAAAAAAGGAAATAGCCACGAACTCAACATGCGACACAAATATGCAGACGATAAAGGGACTATCTCTCATCCACTTCATCAATTGCTCAATAGAAATCAACAATATCCAATACACGAGTACATCCGCCACTTTCTGGGATTCAGCACAAATTGTTTCAACCTTATATAACAAAATTAACCGTTCAGAGACCAGCGAGAAGCTTACATTCAACAAACTACACAATTGGACAATGGAGAATACTAAAATAATTCACCTGCTAGTTATGTATAAATCGGAATCGGACTCCAAGTCCAATTATCAGAAATATGACTCCGCGTGGCATGGGGTGAGAAAATTCATTTCCATGACACAGATTTCGGAGAAGCCAGACGCTGACCTGGCACAGTACGATAACAAGAGTACATGACTTGTCCCCACCTAAAATTACAACCGCAAGTAGTCCTAATCACGACGCCGCGGAGTAATGTCCAACATTTTATATCTCGAATAGACAGTTCGTCCTTTATAAATAAAAGTATTCGTTAATTTTAAAAGGTGTGTTTCATTTATTTTGGTTCCGTGAGTGTTATTCGGAACTTATATTTTTTTGATCTCCACCCCGCTCAACCACGTAACTGGCGCAGTCGGTTAACTTAAAGCTCGTGTAAACCAAAGTTTGATCTTGTGCTTGTTTCGGTAACGTTCGAAAAGAGTAAACCGTAACACAATTCGATAAATAGGTAAATTCGCGAAGAAAAAAAGCCTAAATTCGATACAAGAAATAAAAAAGAGGTGCGAGTGCTAAACAAGAGTGAAAACTATAGGCCTAAAATAAATCACTTAAAACAGGTTGTGAGGTTGCTCCTGATCTTGTGCTAAATAATAACAAAAAAGTTTTTTATAAAAGTGTAAAGTGGTGGATGACCGAAAGAAGGCGAAGGAGGGAATCGCTGTTCAACGACAGAAGAAACCTAGTGACCGAAGAAATGGAGGATCAGATCAGCGAACTACAAAGAAAGCTGAGGGAACGTGAGGAAGAAATTTCTCAATTGGCTGTAGCAGTGCAACAATTAGTTGCAAACCAAAACAACAGCCAAGAACCGATCGGAAGACTGGCAGCCGCAATTCAGGAACTTAATTTGAGGAATGTAGCAGACCCAAGGCAGAAGATTTTGAAGGAACTCAGGCACATGAGTTCATTTACTGGTCGAGGTGATGTATCAATAAATTCGTTCATCACGAGCATGGTATTTTTCCTCAACGCAATTTTGGATCCACAAGTGCAACGGGACACAACCAGGATGATTTTTCTGGAAAAGATTCAAGGTGAAGCCAAGGAAGCAGTTATAAATATTAGAGAACCCGACAACTGGGAGTTGATCAAAGCAACACTGAAGCTGCGTTATAAGCCCGACGTCGAACCGGCGGAAATCTATAGGAAAATTAGCGGATTAAAGGTTAAAACAGTAAGTGAATTAGCCATAGAATTACAAAAAATTAAATTTAAAACTGATGAGCTTATAATATATTATAAAAATAACACGTGCATAGATTTAAGTAATGTTGATTCACTTCTTGCAAATACAGCTAAAGAAATGACTCAGGGAGTCCTTTTAGATAAAATTTATGGAATGAGTAATATATTAGAAATTATCAAGGTAATGCGTGAAAGGCGTTTTGAAGATGCGTGTATCAGAGATGAGTTTAAAAAATCCAAGTCTTTAGTTCCAAATAGAGTTTTTGAAAATTTTAAAAACAGAAACGATAATCCAAATTATAATAACAGGCAAAACTCAGGACAATTTAAACAACAGACTAAACAGACTTACAACTACGGTAATCACAGACAAAACTTGGGAAACCATCGTTCACAAAACTTTAATACAGACCAAAGACGTTTTTACTATCCGAAAAATCAATATAATCCCAATAATTATAATTCCGGGCAGTTCAGACCCAATTTTACACAAGGTAACTTTAGAGGGACCTCAGCCCCGCGTAGAGAACCAACTACACCTATGGAAGTGGACAACGTCCAACCCCTCAGAACTAAGCGAAGTCAAGAATACAATTCAAAAAAAATTCCAAGGGAAAGTAGATACGAAAGGGTGACCAGAGAGGTTGAATCAAACCATGGTGGAGGCTTAGAAGAATCAGAAAATTTTTTTCTCAACTAGCCTCGGACGAACTACCATTAGTCAACATCACCATCAATGGCATAAAATACGTGGCCCTAATCGATACAGGATCTACTATTAGCATTATTGATAGCAAATTACCTTATTTCCATAAAACTAAAATAAAACCATTTAAGTTCACTACCATTACGGGAAAAGACCGTATAAATTATGAAGTGCATACACCAGCCCCAGGAGAGCTTAAGCTTCCTCCAGGTGCTACAATTCGTTGGAAGGTTAGAAATTTGATTAAACGAAAATATCAATTCATTATCGGTATGGATTTATTAAATAAGTTAAGAACCAATGTTGGTATTGAAGACAAACACATTACTCTCAACCGTCAAATATTACCATTTTTAAATAACCCCTATCCCGTGGCGCAGGTATGTTCACTGGAACCTATCGAAAACGGCTACTTAAAACGTCTTCAACTCAATCATTTAAACCCGGAAGAATACCACGCAGTTGTCGAATTAATTAAAAAGTTCGAACATTTATTTTTTAAAGAAGGAGATAAGTTGACTACAGTCTTCGCCCGAACATAGCGCCTGGGCGTTCTGTGTGAGTAGTACGCCTAGTGAGCGTATAATTCGAACACAACGCTTAGGCGTTGTATTGCAAAAAATTTGTTGCTGTCAATTTATATTATATAAAACACACAGAATTTACGGATTCATTTTCGCTCTTTGGGTAAAATTTTTTACAGAAAAAAATTATATTGCATATGTATATAACATAAGCAGTAGCAGAATTGAATCAGTTCAGAAGAGAATTCTCCTTTTTGCCCTAAGAAATCTGCAGGAACCGCATGACTACCAAACCGTGCCGTACTACTTGGACCGGCTCAAAGTGTTTGATCTCATGCCGTTATCTAGCAGGAGAAAATTGTTCGTTTGACGCCCTAAGTGGAAAACTTAAAGTGCATTTTTTGTGGGACAAGTTCAAATTCAATGGTGGAGTCGGATACAAACGACACATCAAATGGCTTAGGAAATACCCACATCCTACCGATCACGCTAGGACCGAGCCCGTCAACAGATGCTGTATGGTATTTAGTAGTCATAGCTCTTGTTTCTCCCCTTCACTCAACAAGGGACCCTATAAGAAAAAACTGAGATCACTACTAACATAACTCCCACTTTTCATGACAATAGCAGCCTAAGTTTTCAGTAGTTTTCAATAATTATTAAATTATACCACACCTGGTTTTTGTTAATCAATTATATTTTATAATAAGGACTGTTGTACTACTATGCATTTTAATTTAAGTGTGCCTTGTGTGGCTAAATAAATATCACTTTGTTTCGAATCCACTCAATAAAAACTTAATACTAAATTTTAAAAGTAGGCTTTGGTATATTTTATTGTTTTCGAAGTAAATGCCTTTTTGCAAATACAGTTTTGTTTTTATGATTGTTAGGAAGTTATTTCTGAACTGAAAAAGTAAATATATAGGATCACCTTTTAAATTAATAGTATTCATTAAGGTAAAAAGAGTTTTACTTAAATATTTTTTTTTGTTATTCTAAAATTTATGATTACAGCCATAGAATGTCGTATAACCAAAGAAAAAATTATTCAATAAAATTTAAATTAATCATTTTGAACGAGTACAAGGCCGGTATTAAAGGAAGTGGTTGGTTGGCATTATCAAAAAAATATAATATTGGCACATCGATTCTTAGAGGATGGCACAACCAAAAATCTGAACTTCTTCTAGCGGTAAACAACCCAAAAATCCAAATAAAAAGTGCACGAAGACTACCAGGTGGTGGAAGAAAATTACAATTTGACGAGGTTGAAAGACAAGTATTAGAATGGGTAAAAGATCGAAACGCTAAAGGCTTAAGGGTTAAAGATAAATATATTCAGTTAAAGGCACAGGAAGTTTGCAATCGTTTGAAGTTATTAGATGGTGAAGACAATAACAGTTTAATTAATTTCAAACAGTCAGTAGGATGGTGTCAACGATTTAAAAATCGTTATAATTTAGTGTCTCGTCGTCAAACCACAACAAAAAATATTCCTGAAAATGTTAGTACTATTGCAAGCAATTTTTTGAAAACAATTCATACTAAAATTGAAGAAAAGCAGATAAAAAAATGTAATATAATTAACTTCGATCAAGTGCCACGCTATTTTCAATCTGAACCGAAGACCACTATAACCTCGAAAGGATGCAGAGAAGTTTTAATGAGGAAAGCCAATACTTCCCATAAACGTTTTACTACAACATTTGCTATAACTTTAGAGGGAAAATTTTTAAAACCACACGTGCTATTTTCCAATTTAAAAAACAAACCAAGTGTTAACAAAAACTGCCTTGTAGATGTTAATAGAACTGGAATGTTTAACGATGTGGTTTTGAAGCAATATATTAAAGAAATAATTTTAAATAGGCCTCAAACCAGGTTGCTCCATGACCCTGTATTGCTTATAATGGACTCTTATGGAAGCCACGTTAAATTAAATGAGTCTAAGTATCTCGAAAAGTACAATATTTCTGTTGTTTTAGTACCTCCGAATTTAACTGGCCTCTTGCAACCTTTAGACGTCGCAATAAATCGCAGCTTTCAAGAATATTATACATCAAGGTTTGATGAATATATCGCAGAAGCTTTAAATATTCCTGAAATGCAAACACGTCAAGGAAATCCGAAAATTCCAAACTATAAAACTGTTAGCGATTGGATAGTTGATTATATATCGACGAAGGATTCAAATTTTGTAACAAATGCATTTAAATTTTGTGGCATTGTCCCTAAAGCAGATTTTAAGATTGATGGACTTCATTCTGGTTTACATAAAATTTTGCAATCTGACTTTAACTATGACGATTGGATTGAAGAAAATCGCGATTTAATTGTTAATAATACTAATTTTTTTGAAAATGAAGAAGAAGATGATTGGTTTTTGCCGCAGGATGTGTCTACCAGTTTTTTTAAATGTATTCATGAAATAAAAGAGAAAGAAACCTCTTTTACGACATTTTTGAATAATTATATACCACAAATAATTTCATTAATAAAACATAATCCAGATACATCCGATATTCTAGATAGGAATGATGAAGAACTTATAAGTCGTGGTGAAAATTCTTCTTCGTATGTTGAAATTTATGCAGTTGCACTTAAAGAAAAATGGTGTATAACAGTAGCGGAAGTAAACTCAAATGCTGTTGAAATTGGATCCTTTACTTATAAGATAGATGGTCCAATAAAATCGATCTTATTAGTCAGAAATGACAAATACTTTAATTTAAAATTAAAAGAATAATTTGAAATTATATTTATGTGAAAGTTAAGTTTTTTTTATTAATAGAATTGAATTCCAGAATAAAAATTTTCATATTTAAATAAACTGCCTAGGCGTTTTACTTTATTAGGCGTTCTACTCGAAAAAAAACCCATAGTTTTAAAACAGGGGAAAAAAAACTTTCCCGAATATAATGCCTAGGCGTTATGTTCGGGGGAAGACTGTAGTACTCCTAGCATTCAACATGAAATCATCACCACAACGGAAAATCAAATAAACGCAAAACTTTACCGGTACCCACCTAAACACGAGCAAGAAGTTCGTAGACAAATTGCGGATATGGAACAACAGGGAATAATACGCAAAAGTAACTCAAAGTATTCCAGCCCGTTAATTGTGGTGCCGAAAAAGAGTGATAATTCCGGTGAGAAAAAATTTCGGATAGTCATTGACTACCGAAAATTGAATGAGGTAACAGTGGATGACAAGTTCCCATTGCCCAACATAGATGCCATCCTAGACAAATTGGGCCGAGCCCAGTATTTCTCCACAATTGATTTGGCGAAAGGCTATCACCAAATCCTAATAAGAGAGGAGGACAGGAAGAAGACGGCATTCATTACCCCACACGGACTCTATGAATACAATAGGATGCCATTCGGCCTGAAGAACGCCCCAGCGACGTTCCAAAGGCTTATGAATGACGTCTTGAGGGATTTCATAAATAAAACTTGCGTTGTATACCTTGATGACGTCCTGATATTTAGTACATCCCTTCAGGAACACGTCAAGGCTATTTCGGAAATCTTTAAAACTTTGGGTCAGCACAAACTAAAAATTCAAATAGATAAATGTAGATTTTTAGAAAAAGAGACTCCATTTCTAGGACATGTGATCACTAAGGACGGAATAAAGCCGAGCTCTGAGAAAATTAGCGTGATCAAGAACCTGGAAATACCTAGGACCGTAAAAGAAATTAAGAGTTTTTTAGGTCTTACTGGTTTTTACCGGAAATTCGTGAAAGATTACGCCAAAGTGGCTCAACCTATTACCAAATATTTGAAAAAAGACAGTAGAATAAACACAAATGATCCAAACTTCATTAATGCATTTGAAAAACTCAAAAGTCTAATTACGTCACATCCCATACTTCGATTCCCAGATTTTTCACGGCAATTTCAACTTACAACCGATGCTTCGAACTTCGCAATAGGCTCCGTCTTGTCGCAAGATGGACACCCTATTTGCTTTGCGTCTCGTACCTTAAACTGTCACGAACAAAATTATTCCGCGACGGATAAGGAATTTTTAGCCATCATGTGGTCTATCAATTATTTTAGACCATATCTGTATGGCAACAAATTTAAAATCTTTACGGATCACCAACCCATTAAGTATTTACAAGCCAAATATCGAGGCAGAGATTTGTCTCCTCGTCATCAACGGTGGCTTCTGAAACTCGGTGAATACCAATTCGAAATAGACTATCTTAAAGGTCGCGAAAACAAAGTGGCTGATTTTTTGAGCCGCATTAAATCCGAAAAAGGAAATGCTAAACCTTATATCGAAGCTGACGATCGTACAAACACATTTTCAGACTTAGGAATTTTGTGTAACATAGAAGAGGATGAACAGACTATGGCAACTAAGCACTCCGCAGAAGAAGAATTACTGGATTATATTCCGATCAAGGAAGAAATAGTTAACAAATATAAAACACAAATAATTCTTACTAACAACAAAACGAAAGAATTCGAAGTTATTCATGGTAAAAGAAAAATATATATAGCAGAACATGACTTTGATAATTTGTCCGATATACTCAGGAGATATATGAAAAAAGGAAGAATTGGAATTTATACAGAACTCGAAGACAGTAAGTACAATGTAGTACAAGAGAAAATAAGAGAAATGTTTTCTAACGACAAAAATATAAAATTTGTAAGATGTTCATTCAAGGCTCAAGACATTGAAACGGAAATTGAAGCCATCAAGCAAATCTCTTTATACCATGTTCAAGAAAGTTTACATTCAGGAATCCAAGAAACGTTTAATACTATTAAAAACAAGATTTATTTTCCAAAGTTATTAGAATTAATTACAGTCGTAATTAACCAATGTGATGTCTGCCAGAAGGTCAAATACGACCGTCACCCAATCAAACCTAAATTTAAATACACGGAAACGGCTACTGACATTAACCAAATCGTACACATGGACATTTACACAATTATGAAACACAGTTTCCTAACCGTAATTGATAAATTTTCGAAGTTTGCGGTGGTATATTACTTGACTGATAGAAACCATATAACAATTATTGAGCAACTGGAAGACCATTTCGCAAAGCTGGGAAAACCAACAAAAATCATTGGAGGAAACGAATTCTATGGAATTTACATTAAAGAATTTTTACAGGAAAATGGTGTCATATTACATCTCACTAAAGCCCATAGTCACACAGGATTAGCTGATATCGAGAGAGTACACAGCACTTTAGTCGAAATATTTAGAACAATAATACTAAGCAACAATAAACTTTCAGCACGACGGATTCTACAACAAGCTGCTATATGTTACAACAACCGTTTCCATTCTACGATAAAATGTACACCTGCACAAGTACAATTTCATATGGTAGATTTTGATCATATCCGAAAGAACTTGAAGGAATTTAAGGATAAGTACCTGCAGAAACGCAACGAAAATAAGGAAAACTATGAAGAAACCAGAACAACAGGTTTTATTAAAAACTATAAAGCAGCCAGATTAAAGCACCTACCAAAATACCGAGAAGCAAAACTGAAAAATGTCCATCCCATAAATATAAAAAGGAAACCGAATTATACAGACCAAATAAAAGAAAACGATAAAGTGGCCACTGAAAGTGAGAAATCAATTATTAATAAAGAATTATATGACGGTCCACAGGACGAAGTTGAAGTAAGCAAATTCAACGATAAAGTTATTAGTGAAGGCGAGAAACTAATTATTAATAGAGCATTATATGACGGACCACAGGACGAAGTTCAAGTGAGTAAATTCAATCTGAATATAACCCGACAGGACATTAACACCCTAGTGGAAGGAAATTGGCTCAATGATAATATAATTAATTTTTATTTAAACCTACTAATGGAACGTAGCGGACAACATATACCTAGCGAATGGCCTAAAATATATGCAATGAACACTTTTTTTATGCCGATTCTCTTAAAATCAGGCTACAGTACAATCCGCAGATGGACACGGAAGGTTAATATTTTTACATATGACATAATTTTGGTCCCAGTACATGTACAAGGCGCACATTGGTGTATGGCAGTTATTGACTTCAGAAATAAGTCTATCAAATATTACGATTCTTTGGGAAATCCAAACGCAGAAGCGTTGAACGCTTTAGAAAACTATCTAAAAGAAGAATATAGGGATAAACAAAACGGAACGTTCGAGACAACGTCATTCGTTAAAGAAAATGTACGTGACGCACCAAAGCAAACTAATGGGAGCGATTGCGGCGTTTTCAGCTGCATGGTCGCCGAACACATCTCCAGAAATAGCGAACCCGTATTTGCCCAAAGCGACATGCCTTATTTCCGTGAAAAGATGATTTTAGAGATAGTTCAAGCAAAACTAATGTAATAAAAATAATAATAAAATAATAATAATAATAAACGCGTTTTCGTTAACATACAAACTTTATTATTTACAGCTTTTCGCAACAATTTTGATTATACTTACTATAACCACACCAGTCCAAGGATGGTTAAATGTTTACAATATAGAAGAACCAGCAGGGTTCACTGAAATTCGATTGAATAAAGCCCAAATAGTATCTAAAACAAACATAATTCTTCATGTTATCAATACTAAGGAAATTCTAAACGTAATCCAAGATTTTAAGACCAACGCGGCTAAACTAGACGGACAGCGTCAGGAGTTAATACTTACAGAGCTAGAACATTTGGATAACGTAGTTCAGACACTTATCCCACCAATAAGGAGACGACGAGGTTTGATTAACTTAATAGGAACTACCCAAAAATGGCTTTTCGGAACCATGGACGAAGAAGACAGACGAGACATTGACAAACATCTAAACTCTTTAGACTCAAACAACCATGACGTAATAGAAGCTATTAATCAACAAATTGACATTAACCAAAGTTTTAACGAAACGTTTCAACAACTCAAAAACATTGCCAAAAGAGATAGAAAAACTATATTGGATAGAATAAATAACCTTTCAAGCAATGCATTGATCGAAAATATATATTATGACCAAATTTTTAAAATTCAAATTCTTAAAAGTAAAATAGAAAACCTGCAAGACAATGTCGTTTCCGCTAAATTCGGAATTTTACATCCCAGTCTCCTTACTGACCAGGAAATTAGAAAATATGAAATAAATTTAGACAAACTACAGTATATTAAAGTTGGATTGGCAAAATCAGGAGATGATTCATTAATTTTTGCAATTAAACTTCCTAGAGAATTTCTAAGGGTACAATTAAAAGTCATATTACCTATACCTAATAATCAACAAAAAGAAATCGATTCTCCTCAAGAAATTGTATTCCATATCAACGATACTATTTATAAATATGAAAATTTAAAAACTTTAAATGAACTAACTATAAGCAAACATTGTATATATAAAGAAAATTGCAATTTAATAAAAAATTCAAATATGGAAATAATAGAACTAGATAAGGAAACTATTGTAATAAAGAATGCCAATAAAATTAATATTAGCCAAAACTGTGACAATAGAAAACTAATCCTATCAGGAAACATATTAATACATTTTAATAATTGCACAATAAAAATTTTAGATCATTATTTTTCTAGCGAAGAAGAAAAATTTCAAGATAGATTTTATTATCCTGTAAACAGAGAATTTAGAAATTTTACTGAAAAGCTCACCTTAGATGACATTATATTACATAATACCAAAAACATTAAGAAAATTAAGGAACTCCAAATGCATAAAAATTTTACATATGGCGCTAATATAAGCCTATTTACATTGCTGTTAATTACAATACTTATATTATTAATCTATTTTAAGAAAAAGCAGAAAAATTTAAAAATTAAAATAAATAATATGATCCAGGAGGATCCTATGTCAAAGGGGGGAGAAGTTATGTATAAATCGGAATCGGACTCCAAGTCCAATTATCAGAAATATGACTCCGCGTGGCATGGGGTGAGAAAATTCATTTCCATGACACAGATTTCGGAGAAGCCAGACGCTGACCTGGCACAGTACGATAACAAGAGTACATGACTTGTCCCCACCTAAAATTACAACCGCAAGTAGTCCTAATCACGACGCCGCGGAGTAATGTCCAACATTTTATATCTCGAATAGACAGTTCGTCCTTTATAAATAAAAGTATTCGTTAATTTTAAAAGGTGTGTTTCATTTATTTTGGTTCCGTGAGTGTTATTCGGAACTTATATTTTTTTGATCTCCACCCCGCTCAACCACGTAACTTGCTCGACAAACAAACCAGAAGCTCAAATTCATACATGTACATCTTGACAGGAGTTTTAGTCATCTTCCTCATCATCTACGGAGCAACTAAACATGGGAACCATATATTTAGATGGAAAAGAACTTCGCAAGGAAATAATCCTGAAATCATCATCAACACGACTACGAGTCCGGCACCAGCCACCAGCCAAAGTCCTTCACACCTTTGGTCCTCATTTCCTTCGGCCCAATCTTAGAGGGGAGGAGTTACGGCATTACACCGCAACAAGACTCTAATCATATTTTGACTATTCTGCAATTCTCACGAATCACAGGAGATAACGACACGACATCGTCTGGGACATTTCCGTTCCCATGCAACATGAGGAGCAAAACATTTTTCTCCTAGCACCTACATAGCGTCTAGTAATAAGAAAAGCACCTAATAATTAGTCTTGTTCAGATTAGAAGTGGAGTCGGTCATAAATGTAATAAATTCTTTCGTTAATGAATAAACTTCAAAAATCTTATAAAATAATAAGAAAAGTGTTTTTATTGAAGTCGAACTTAAAACTCCCGCAACGAGTTTTGATCGGCCGACCGGCTCACAATCGATAGTTTTGGTTGTACATCCGCACTTCGATGTATATCCAATTTGACCGTGTATGGGGAGGGGCCCTTAGATAGGTTTTACTCAAATCGACAAATTTTGCGTTCCTTTAATTTTTTACTCCGAAGTACTTACAAGTAGAAAAGGAACAGGGCTAGTAAGAGCAATTTCAATACTGAGGCTGGACAGAAAAGTTATAATTGCATCAAAATATAAATATTGTAAATATTTTTCCCCAAAAATTGAATCACTTGAAATCTTTTAAAATCGCATTATATCTCGCCGGTTAAATGTTTTTCTTGCTAAGGACTCAATATGAGTTCTTTACCGAGAAAGGTAATAAAGGCGCAGGGTCTTCCGGACAGGCGACCAAATTAGACGATTTAATGGCTTTTCTGGCTAAGTGAAATCATTAAAAAAAATTGTGTTAATATAGGAAGCATGATTGCAATGATAAAATTAGGCGTTATCGGACGTTGGGATCTTAAAAGCAAATGTTATCAGTTTTGGCGCTACTTTGTGGCAAAAAACGGCGCGCCATAGCGCTAATTGGGCGGGTCTCTGGTTCCACCTTTGGCGGGTCTCTGGTTCCACCTTTACTTTACTAATCTATATTATAATAAGGTTTAGATTAGTAAAGTAGCATCCAAACTGATATCGTTTGCTTTTTTCGATCAATCTTACCATACAATCCTACTTCTTGCGTTAACACAATTTTTGTGCGATTTGGACCGGAATTTGAAAGGTCTGTTGAGATTTTATTGTCTTTCCCAATAAAAAAACCTTTTGATGAAAATTGAATCCTTAGAGAAAAAGCAATTAAACGGCGATCAAATTAGGTAATTCGGAGGCTGATCTGAAAAGGATAAAATGATGTTTTTATTTTGATAAGTTACTGGAGTAGATTGAACATCTATTGTCGCAGTTATTCACGCAGCAATTTTTATTCGATTGCGACCAATTAAAAATATACAAAAGAAAACAAAACGGAATTTTCCCTCACGGAACAAAAAGTCGATACTACATGAATTTGAAGTTGGCTCAAATGGGTGAACTTTTTAGCAACTTTGTACGAAGAAACGCAATATTAAATGGCTACTGCAAGTCGATTCAAAGATCTACTTCTCCAAGTTCTAATCTTCATGATTACTGACCCGACATCGATTATATTTCATAGACCAATGATTCCCGAAAGTTTTAAAAGGTCCGAGGTCTAATGGTTCGGAAGCACCCCAAAATATAAGTGGCAAACGACCCAAGATAATAATGTTGAATATTTCTATTTACATGCTTTGTAACAAATGCTTTTTTTAAAAAGATTTAGGTTACCAACACTTGAATCCTTGCATTTAACTGATATTTTTGTGGAAAATACGAAAGAATATCTTAATGCAAATATTACATTTTAAAATAAAAAACTTACATGTTATAATGACACTAATATTTTTAACTTACCCCATTGCGGTCCTAGCTCCTAGCTCCTGCTGCGACTAACGCTTCGGGAAACACTGCGACCATTGCGGCTGTTACTACGACTTCCCGATTTACGAGCAGGGCTTCTTGATCGCGAGAACTTATTACGTCGAGCTGGCGATCTACTTCCAGCAGACCTGGAGCGCGATCTAGAATATAAAATAATAAGAAAAGTGTTTTTATTGAAGTCGAACTTAAAACTGGCGCAGTCGAGTGGGATTCCAAAAAGGAATTCAGTACGTGAGTGTATTAATTAACAGTGGTTTCCTGATAAATACATTCGTTCGTCAATCCAATATCGGCCCAATCGAAGGAATATCGATTGTTGGATTTTTATTCTTCAGCCGGAACCTAGGCAACATACCAAGCAGCCATCGACATCAGTGGATTCTAACCGAGGAATGCAGATACTAAATTTTATTGTTTTGGCATGGTAAGTCTATTTATTGGTATTTAAAACTCATTTTTCCCTATGCCCAAATCCTCCAAATCTAAACCTTTCAAATTTCCATTTAAAAATACTTTTTATAATAATCAAAGTGATAAAGAATTGGAATTAAATAAATTAGAGAATAGTACCGCGGATTACGGTAATTTTTCTAAAGATAACTCTACTTTTAAAGAAAGAACAGACTCAATTGATTCTAATAACACCGCGGCTTACGGTGATTTTTCAAATTATAAATTAGTGAAACTCAAAATTGAAAATCAAAATATAGCTGGTGAAAAAACCATTGATTCCGATTTAAGTGAATTAAATTTACTAGAAATTGAAGATAAAAACGAAATCAGAGCTAACAAAAAATTAATTGGTTCGGATATTGATTTAAGTGAAATAAAACCAGTGAATTTTAAAGTAGGAAACGCCGAATATAGTTCGCCGATGATGACAAATCCAAGTTCAGTTGATGTAAAGGGGATTTTTGATAGCCTCAGGATCCCGGACGCGGTGAAAGATTTGCCGACCTTTGACGGGAATCCTAGAACACTTTACGATTTTATAAGCAATGTAGAAGAGATTTTAAGTGCTATGATTAACATTTCCGGAAGTAGTTACGCGAAATTAATTTTTAGGGCTATAAGAAACAAAATCGTAGGCGATGCCAACGAGGTATTGAATATGTAGGTATGGAACGGCGGTTTCATGGGATAGTATTAAAAATAACCTCATCGTTCATTATAGTGATAAAAGAAACGAAACAAATTTGATTCGCGACCTCCATTTATTACGACAGAATCAAGACACGGTTGAAAGGTTTTATTCAAAAATTATCGACATTTTGTCTACCATGGTCAACCATATTAAAGTACACGAAAATGATGTAAACGTAATTTCATCCAAACAATCCTTATATGAAGAGATGTGTTTGAACACATTTCTAGCAGGTATCAGAGAACCATTGGGATCGACGATAAGAGCAATGCGGCCAACTAAACTATCAGAGGCATTGAATTTCTGCTTACAAGAGCAAAATAGTTACTACGTAAAAAATTCTATTTTTTTTAAAGACTCTAATTATAAAAACACGAATAATAAAGGTAATCAACAAAGACCACAATTCAATTCTTCTTCAAGGTCAAATTACTACCAACAAAGGCCCCTTTATAAACAATTTTCACCTCCGGAGGAGGACAGATTTAGAAATTTATCCCAACGCAATAAAATAACACATTCTTACAAACCTCCAGATTTTAAACCCCAATCAACTCAAAACTTTCAACCTCATATTTTTAATCGCAACTTAAGTATTCAACCAAGACCCCCAAATGTTAATACTTACCCAGAACCTATGGATACTTTAAGTGCAAACACTGGTATAAATAGAACAAAGTTTTCTCAACGACCAAATAACTTCTCTCGACAAAACAATTCACCCAGATTCACCTCCGAAGAATTATTTAATGTTGAACTTTGCAACGAAATAACAGATCCTTTCCAATCAGAACTATCCGGAGAATACATGGAAGAACAAGAAAACGCCCTCTATCCAACGAACTATCACCCAAACTTAGATAGTTGGAATCAAATAAATCCAACCTACGAAATTGATGATCAGAATTTTCCCTTAGAAGCCTCGGAGAACAAATCGGATATTTAGAGCTTAATAGTCATCAATCTTTTCTCTTACCATACATACACATAAAATGTGGCAATAATACCTCTTTGAAATTCCTAATGGATACCGGCAGCAACATGTCATTTATTAGAGAAGATCTCGTCAATTCTTCTTACATACAGACTATAAAGCCAATCGAGATAAAAACCGTTTTTAAAACGCATTTACTAAATAAGCAAATTACTCTCAACGGGCTTCAGGAATTTAAAACTAAGGAAAAATTGCAATTCCTCTTATTTAAGTTTCACAATTATTTTGATGGACTTATTGGGCTACAAATGATGAAACAATTGGGAATTAGATTAGACTTTAAAACATCCACTTTATCAACCGATGAAGTAACAATTCCCCTAATTTATAAACCGAATTTCACGTCCAAACTATATGTTGTCCCTCCATACAGTAAAATGGTCGTTAACTTACCAGTCGACGTCAAAAATGGCAGCATATACGTTAAACCAATAATGATCAACGATAATTTGATATTACCTGAAGGAATATACCAAACTCATAATTGGTATTCCGTCATGGAAGTATTAAACCCCACTAATGCTCAAGTGATCCTTTTCTTAGAGCAACCTATTAAAGTGCATCCACTAAATTCGAGCCAATTCTTAGAAATACATAATTTCGATATTTCTAATTCCAACGTTTTGCAAATGGTACCCGACATAAGAAACTCGATACGCATTAATCATTTGAACAATGAGGAGAAAGATGCAATACAAAAATTGTGCAAACAATTCGAAGACATTTTTTTTAAGGAAGGTGAAAATCTTTCCTTCACTAATCAAATAACTCATCAGATCAATACGAAAGATGAGATCCCCATCCACACGAAATCCTATAGATATCCAGAGATACATAGGCAAGAAATTCGGACGTAAATTAGTAAACTCCTAGAACAAGGGATAATAAGACCAAGCTTCTCTCCACGGTCATCCCCAATATGGATCGTACCGAAAAAGGCTGATGCAAGTGGTACAAAAAAATGGCGGTTAGTTGTGGACTACCGCAAACTAAATGAAAAAACTATCGATGATAAGTACCCTCTTCCAAACATTTCAGAGATCCTCGATAAACTCGGGAAATGTCAGTACTTCAGTACACTCGATCTCGCCTCAGGGTTTCATCAGATCGAGGTAAGACCCAAGGATATTCCCAAAACTGCCTTTAATGTAAACAACGGCCACTACGAGTACGTTCGCATGCCTTTCGGCCTAAAGAACGCCCCTGCCACGTTCCAACGAGTTATGGATAATGTTCTTCACGAACTACAGGGAAAAACATGCCTCGTATATATGGACGATATCATCGTCTATTCAACGTCACTTCAAGAGCATATCGAAAACTTAACAGCTGTTTTCAAAAAGCTAAGGCAAGCTAATTTGAAAGTCCAATTGGACAAATCAGAATTTCTTAAGAGGGAAGTTAGTTTTCTCGGGCATATTGTTACCCCAGATGGCGTAAAGCCCAATCCAGAAAAAATACAGGCTATAAAATCATTTCCACTGCCGAAGACCGCCAGACAAATTAAATCCTTTCTCGGCCTTTTGGGCTATTATAGGAAGTTTATCAAAGATTTTTCAAAAATTACGAAACCCATGACAGAATGTTTGCGGAAAGATAAAGGTGTTAAAATTGACGCTAGATATATCGAGTGCTTCAGAAACTGCAAAGATATACTGACGAATAGTCCCCTCTTACAATATCCTGACTTTGCAAAGCCGTTCGTGCTAACCACAGACGCTAGTAACATAGCGCTGGGAGCCGTCCTTTCGCAAGGACCAATAGGGTCCGATAGGCCCATATGCTACGCTAGTCGTACATTAACAAAATCGGAAGAAAATTACAGCGTCATCGAAAAAGAACTTCTGGCCATTGTATGGGCCACCAAGTATTTACGTCCTTATTTGTTCGGCAGAAAATTTAAGATCGTAACGGATCACAAACCTCTCACGTGGTTATTCTCCCTCAAAGAACCAAACTCCAAGTTAATTCGATGGAGATTAAAATTGGAAGAATTTAATTTCGAAATAATTTATAAAAAAGGTAAACAGAACACAAATGCAGATGCATTGTCTCGAATCGAATTAAACATAAACGAACCCATATCAAGAAATAACGATATATTAGACACAGTATCATTAGAAAACAACGTCGATGACCTCGAGTCAATACCAAATACCTCAACCATCCACTCAGCACAGGAGAATCTAGATGATGGCATCCCTATCTCAGAGAGGCCACTCAACGAATTTTCAATACAACTAATATTAGAAAAGACAGAAAATTTAGCTAGACCACAAACGACTTTTACTATTCTATTCGGTAATAAACGCAAGTATACTGTGAAGCAAAATAATTTAAATGATGATAAAACCATATTAGAAATATTTCATAACTATATACAACCTAATAAACTGATCGGAATATTATCAGACGACGACACATTTAAAAAAATTCAATATGTTTACTCTAATCACTTCAGCAACAATAGATATAAAATTGTTAGATGTACTAAATTGTTAAAGGACATAACGGAAGTAGATCAGCAGGAAAAACTTATAAGAGATTACCACAAGAGGTCTAATCATAGAGGAATATCGGAAACATTGGGACATTTGAAACGCGACATTTATTTCCCCGACATGAAGAATGCAATAACGCGAATAATAAATAACTGCGAAATCTGTCAAAAATACAAATATGAGCGAAACAGACAACCGCTAAAATTTCAGGTCACTGAGACCCCCCACAAGCCCCTTGAAATCCTTCACTTAGACATATATTCAGTACACAAAGAAAACTTTCTAACCATTATCGACAAATTTAGCAAATTCGCTAGTGCTTATTTATTAGCAGGGAGAAATAGCGTCAATCTAATTAAATGTCTTAAACACTATTTCTCGCATCACGGTGTACCCAAGAAAATTGTAACCGACAACGGTGCCGAATTTCTATCCAGTCTATTTAAAAACTTCCTTAGTAACTACGAAGTAGTCCTCCACACCACATGCGCAAAAAGCTCTACAGGTAATTCGCCTGTCGAAAGGCTCCATTCTACTTTAACTGAATTAATTAGAATAATCTACTGCGAAGATAATAAAAAACCAATTAGTGAAATCATGGACGAAGCCATACTCACATATAATAACTCAATTCATTCCACCACTAAATTAACTCCTTTTGAGTTATTAAACGGTCATTACAGTGGACCAAACCCTTTTCCCACGGCACAGAACCCGAACACGGAAGAAGATTATTTAAGAGAACATATTGAACAGTACAAATTATTAACGAAGCTAATACACCAACGGCCATAAAGAAAAAGTTATTGCTAAGCTTAACGAAAAACGTAAAGACCCCCCAGAATTCAATATCGACGAAAAAATCTACGAATTAGATGATAGGAGAAACAAATTAGCACCAAGGTTTCTAGAACATAGAGTAGTAAATAATTCTAAGATTACCATAAACACTAATAAACGTAAAGTTCATAAAGCAAAAATTAAAAACAAACGTAAATTTCAGGTTCATCCAGGCCTCCACGACGCAAAAACTAGAGATACACGACCTAAGTAACAATCAGGGTCTATTACCTCTAAAGCTGGAAAATGGTAGAATAATACTAGAACACTCTAAATTAATACATATCGTAAACCTAACTCAGTATGAAGTTAATGTAGGGATCATATACAGGAACATAGATTCTCTTAATCAGAAAATGAATTCACGCAGCAATTTTTATTCGATTGCGACCAATTAAAAATATTGTCACATCAGCACTCCCACACTCCCGTGAGAACGACAATTTCCAGACGGTATCATCGGAATCATCATATTACAATTACCGAGAATTGTATACTGATAAAAATGCATTTGCACATGCGCTGATGCAAGCATAAATAATTAAAAATCTTCTTTTAATAAGCTAAGATAGAGTTAGTCAATTTTGAGCTTTCAACCCGTATACTGAAATAAAGTTTCTAAGTTAAAAAAGGCACTCGGTAGTTTCATTTATTAATGGCGCAGTCGGTTTTAGAACCAAAAATAAAATTATACAGTTACAGTGTATAAAACAAAATAAAATTATACAGTTACAGTGTAAAAACAAAATAAAATTATACAGTTACAGTGTATAAAACAAAATAAAATTATACAGTTACAGTGTATAAAACAAAAACAAAAATTATACAGTTACAGTGTATAAAACAAAATAAAATTATACAGTTACAGTGTAAAAACAAAATAAAATTATACAGTTACAGTGTATAAAACAAAATAAAATTATACAGTTACAGTGTATAAAACAAAAACAAAAATTATACAGTTACAGTGTATAAAACAAAAATAAATTTATACAGTTATAGTGTATTCCACAAAATTCACCGTTTGCAGCGAAATATTTTTGGCACCGTGTGCAAAATAAATAATACTGAGAATAAAGGAGAAAATAAAACAAAAACAGAGGCAAAGGATTAAATCGAGGAAACCCCAGCCTACGAAGGAGAAACCAACCCTAGAAGACAACTTAGGAGTTTACATTAGGAGTTTGCAATCTAAATAAACCAAGTAACATTTTAGTCTCATACTAATAAATTTTTCTTCTATCTCTAACAATAGTCTAAGTCCTAACAATTTGAGATTCATTAAAATTAATTTACTCGAAAATAGTTAAGCGACTAAATAAATAATTAAAACAAACAAATAAGTTACAAATAAATAAAAAAAAAACAAAAAAGAGAATTGCTCGTAAATAGTGTTAAATTAAGTAAATAATTGAAAGAGAAAAATTTTTTTTGTGTTTCCAAAAGTAATAATAAATAAATAATAGATAATTAGGAGTTGAAAAAATTAAATAGTTAAAAATGGAAGATTTAAGTGTAGCTGAAAAATTCAAATTAGTAACAAACAGTTTGAGTTGCGTGCAGCCATTCGCCGGTGAAACGGATTCTTTAGTTAACTTTATCAATAGAATCGAGTGCCTTATACCAATCTTAGATACCCTCGACAATGATTATAAACGTTTAATATTAGGACTTATAAAAGATAAAATAATAGGAAACGCGCGTAAAACATTATTAATTAACGGTAAAGCGGAAACATGGATTGATCTCAAAGCAATTTTAATTAAAGGACATGGTGAAAGTTCCTCCGTTGACACATTAATAGACAAAATCAGAACATGTAGATGTGACAGTACAATAGAAAATTTTTACCAAAAATTGAACACTTTATTATGTAGACTAAATAGCGCGTATCTCTTAAACGGTGGAGGAGATAACAATCAAATCGCTAGTAACCAAAGAATAGCTCTACACTCGTTCAAACATGGGTTACCAGAACCAGTAAAAAGTATTATCATTAGCAGAAATTCTTCAACATTAACAGAAGCCTACGAAATTATACAGTCGAATGGTTATTTAAATTACAACAATACTAGGCAAAATAATAGAACACAAAAAAATCCATTCTATACTAACAACAATAACTATATTAGAAATTGCAATAATGCCAATAACAACAATAACTATAATAGAAGCAATAATAATACTAACGATAACTATAGTAGAAATATCGGTAATACTGACAATCGCAGTCGAAACCAACATTTTAATAACAGTGGCCATAGTAGGCAATCACAGAATCCCAGAAGGAGCTTTCAATACAGACAACCCTTCAACAGAGCACAATTCAATAATAATAATCATAATTTTCAAAACGTACAAAATTCGAACTACGAAAGACCCGAACCAATGGACGTCTCTGTAAACGAAAATAGATTCCAACAGCAAAATTTTCCAACAAACCGCCAAAACGATTACCCTATTTAGTCATCAATACCCCTGTAAGGAAACTCAAATTTATCGTAGATAGCGGCGCCGAACATAGTATTATTAACCCCCAAATATGTAATCCGAAATGGAGAGTAAAATCGACCTATCGCACCTTGAGAGTATTGAATCGCTATATAAAATCAAATATTCAATACAAAGTACCACTATTTAAAGAATTTAATAAAGAAAACTACTTCGTCGATTTCATAGAATATCACTTCCATAATAAATTTGACGGCATATTAGGAAATAACATTTTAGTACCTCTAAATTCAAATATCGATTATAAAACCAGAGCTTTGATTACCGATGACGCTAATATCCCAATATTCCTGAACAAAAACGAAGAGATGTACGCAAATAATTGTTTTAACGGCGAACCTTCAAACTTATTCATCAACGAAACAAACGAATCTACCTCTGAAGTCAATTTCGCGAGTCACTTGGACAACAGCGACATCTCTAAACTAAAAACTCTTTTACGTTGTTTTAAAGACATATTTTACAAGGATGGCGATAATCTACCGTTCACCAACGAGATAAAACATAAAATTATCACAAAAAACGATACCCCAATCTATACTAAGCTATACAGGTATCCCGAAATTCACCGTGTTGAAGTCGACAGGCAAATCAAGGAAATGCTCGAACAAAAAATCATAGTCCCAAGCAACAGTCCGTACAATTCCCCGCTTTGGATTGTACCAAAAAAAATCGATAATAGTGGAAAACAAAAATGGCGCGTGGTTATCGACTATCGCAAGCTAAATGAGCAAACGATAGACGACCGATTCCCTATGCCAAACATCGACGAACTTTTTGATAAATTGGGTAAATGTAATTACTTCACAACTTTAGATCTGGCGAAAGGATTCCACCAGATCGAAGTCGATCCAAATGATAGGGCCAAGACGGCATTTTCGACCGCAAATGGTCATTATGAATTTACCAGAATGCCGTTCGGGCTTAAAAATGCCCCGGCAACTTTTCAACGACTCATCAATAACGCGCTAAAAGATTTCGTAAACAAAATCTGCGTCGTATATCTCGATGACATTCTCGTTTTTTCAACTAGTTTCAGCGAACATCTACATTCACTAAAGCAAATATTTCAAAGATTGCGAGAATGCAATTTGAGAATCCAAGTTGATAAGTGTCACTTTGCCGAAATATCGACAAATTATTTAGGACACATCATAACAAATAACGGGATTAAGCCTGACGACAAAAAAGTAAAGTCTATCAAATTAATGAAATTACCTACGAACGCAAAGGAAATAAAACAATTTTTGGGAATCACAGGCTACTACAGGAAATTCGTGAATGATTATTCCAAAGTAGCCTACCCGATAATTAAATATTTGAAAAAAAATACAAAAGTTAATGTAAATGACGAAGAGTACATTGAAGCTTTCAACAAATTGAAGACTTTGCTAATGAGTGACCCCATTTTAATTCGTCCCGACTTCAATAAAATTTTTACATTAACAACCGATGCATCACAGCATGCCATCGGAGCTGTCTTGAGTCAGAATAACCACCCCGTATGTTACGCTTCACGTACCTTAAACGACCACGAGACAAAATATTCCGTCATAGAAAAGGAACTGCTCGCGATCGTATGGTCAGTGAAATACTTCCGTACCTACCTATACGGTAGAAAATTTATCATTCGAACAGACCATAAACCCCTCATCTGGCTAAATAGTATCAAAGAGCCAAATATGAAACTCCAGAGATGGAAACTAATATTGAACGAATATGATTTCGAAATAACCTACTTGAAAGGAAAGGAGAACAATGTCGCCGATGGCCTTAGTAGGTATGTTAATAAAAATGATGAACATGATGACGATGAAGTCACATTGTCAAACATTTGTAATATAAACGGCACAATTCTGAATAATGAATTAGGAAACAGTAACACTGACAGTAGTAGCGTTGATGTTGAAGTCATGTCTACCGCCGATACTATACATAGTGGAATAAACGATAGTACAGAGCACATAGGTATCACAGAAAAACCTATAAATATTTACAAAAACCAGATTTACTTAAAATGCGGAGAAAAAGAGAAATTTGTAACAAAAATTATACACAAAAAATGTCAAAATCACATTACAGTCGACGAAAACTCGAATTTGTTAAATGTAATGAGGAAATCTCTAATAGATAAAGGTGTGATGTGTTTGTATTGCGAAAATGATGATTTATTTATTAAATTTCAAGACATCTATGTTAGAAACTTCCCAAATAACAAAAATTTAAAACTGTATAAATCTAATATAAAACTAACCGATATCACAGATAAAAATGAAATCATCACCATAATTAAAGAAGAACATTTGAAGAACAACCATCGGGGTATAAATGAGGTATTTTCCGAATTAAAGTCGCAATTCTTCTACCCGAATATGTTAACATTAATAACAAAATTCATCAATAATTGCGAAGTCTGTCAATTAGCAAAATTTGATCGACATCCAGTTAAAATCCCATACCAAATCAGCGAAACTGCAACAAAATTCAATGACATAGTCCACATGGACATTTGGTTCCCATACAGAAATGTTATGTATTTAACCACAATAGATAAATTTACCAAATATGCCACGATACACAAGCTGAAAGACAGAACTTGGGTGTCCATTTTGCAAGCATTAAAGGAAAGAATACAATTTTTAGGTAAAATGGAGAAGTTAATTTACGATAATGAAAGATGCATGCTACACAGTGCCGTAGGACTATTTTTAAGAGAAAATTCAATAAATACACAAGTGACAACAGCTAATAACAAAACCGGCAATGCCGACATAGAACGATTACACGGTACGCTAAACGAACATCTAAGAATAATTGCAGTCGATAAAACAAATGAGGACGAAAGCCTTGACGAAAAATTATACAAAATACTTAACATTTACAACAATACGATACATACAACCACCAAGTTGCGTCCGATCGATTTCATAACAAAAAACTACGATAAAAACGACATTAAAATCTTATCCGATAGATTTAAATTATTTAAATTATTAGGGTAAATAAACTAAATAAGCAAAGGGAAGATAATTATGGACTACAAGAAAACATAGTGGCAAACAGAGAAATTGCAAAAAACAAACCAAAATACAAAAAATTAAAAAACTTTAGGATAGAGAATAACTATGTTGTAGACACTAGTAACAAACGAAATATAAAATATTCGAAAACTCAAATGAAGCGTAAATACAAATTTCAAAATTGAACTTTCTTTTTTTTTCAGAATGATTGTCATTCTGCCACTTTTCATGGTGATCATTCCAATATCAACACAAACAATAGAGATTACCCCAATTAACACGGATAATGGGTACACCCTTTTTAAATTAAAAGAGAAACTGATCATCGATACATTCACAAAAATATTGCACATAGTAAACTTAACCGAGTATAACGAATTAATAGATCTAATCGAATTTAACATTAAGTCTTTAGAACTAGACCCTAGTGATGGTAACCTTAAGCTATTAGATAAAGAACTATTTTTATTAAAACATAATTATAAAATGATAATACCACAGGCCTATAAAAACCGTCGAAATAAAAGGGGATTAATAAACATTCTCGGAAAAGGTTTGAAATTTTTAACAGGCACAATGGACGACGAAGATGCTACAGACATCTACAACCACCTAAATAACTTAGATACTAACACAAAAAATGCCATGAATGAATTAAATAAACAAGTAATTATCAATAACAATCTAATAAAAAACGTAGAAGAAATAAATAAACATTTAAACAAGCAACAAAAAGAACTGAATGCCTATTTATCCAATATAACCAGGGAAACTAACAACTTGCTAAATTCTCAAAACAAGTCGAAATATGTTTTACAATTATACTCAGACATCTCGACACTAAATAAACAAATAGAAAAACTAACAGACGTTATCCTTCTGAGCAAACTAAACGTACTAGCACATGACGTCCTTACAGAAGAAGAGGTAAACAAGTATAACATAACAGTAGAGATCATTCCATACATTCGATCCAGTGTAATTTTTAATGAAGAATTATTAATTCTTGTCATTTCTATTCCAATATTTACCAAAGAAAAGTATCATAACGCTTTAATCGTGCCGTTCCCAAATAACAATTTCGAACAATTAGATGCTGATAATACCGAGATAATCATGCAAAATAATAACGTTTATAATAATAACGAAGGGATCTTACTAAAGAAAAATTTAAAACCACATAATAATTTTTGTTGTTGCCATTTGAACGCGTAATTCCCTACCATCAAGAACTCTTCCATCCATAGCTTCTAGTGCATTTTCAGCATCTCTCTTATCATAAAACCTTTACAATTATACAAATAACTTTTCGAAATAATCATTAATTCAGACAATTTTCATACCTGACAAATGCAAATCCACGGCTTTCTCTAATGAACCTATCCCGGGAATATAAATATCACCAACTTCACCACATCTCAAAAACGCGACTGGACTGGTTTGCTCCCTGCAAATAAATGCCGTTGTTCCCGAGGTCTGTTCAAGTTTTCTGCAAAGCTGCTATGTTAGCAGCTATTTTCAAACTGCAATGGCCCATTTTACATGAGGTCATTTTACACGATTACCTAATTTATAGCTACTCCAAAAATAATTCGAATTATGGATCATCCAAAATTTTTTGTCATATAAACGGGATAATTCGAATTATGGCTTAAACCGAAATTTTTCGGCTTAAGCCAAAATTATAAGAATGTAAGTTGATCCGTTTATACGTTAATTCGAAATTTTGGCGTAACTTTAAGATAAATCGATTTAATTTTGCTGCTATAAACTTGGTAGATGAAACACGAAACAAAAAGTTTTATGCAACTTTGCTCGGTTTGATGGAGAGAAGAGAGAGAGGGTTTGAGGGAACACGTGTTCCCTCCAGCCCTCTCTCTTCTCCCCATCAAACCGAGCAAAGTTGCATGAAACTTTTTTTTTCGTGGTTCAACGTGTAAAATGGGCCTATGAAATCTTGGAGTCTGTTTAAGATTTCTTCTATAGCTGCTATGTTAGCAGCTATTTTCAAACTGTAAAAAGCTGCTATCTTAGAATATAGAACTACAGGAAAGGCCCTCGCGTATAAAATCCGTGTATGGGAGCGTAGTGAAATCGCTATCAGTCAACTGTCAAATTGGTACAATTTCTTGTTAGTTAACTGTCAAATGTTCCCGCGGCACTTTCTTTAAAACGAGTTTTTCTATAAAATTTATTTACAGTTTTTCGCAAAAATTGATTAAAAAGAAGAAAGAAATTTTAAAGAATTTGTTTTTAGTGTAATTGAAGTTGTTACGAGTGAATTTTCAGTGAAAAAAAGAGCAATGAAGTGTGCAGTTTGAATTTCACTACGCTAAAATTCTCCGAGGGCCCTTCCTGTAGTTTTATATTCTAAGGCTGCTATGATATCTTGGACACAAAAAAGCTGCTTTGGGTTAATGCATGTGTATTAGTGTATGTCAAGTAATTTAAAATTAATTTTGTGACAGTTAATTTTGAAAATATTTAAATTTTGTTGAAATTAATTAAAAATATTTTAAATTGTGTGAAATATTTAGTTTCAATAAAATTAAAAATTAAAAATGGAAAGTCCGAGTTTTGTCTTTTATGGCGAAGATGGTACATGCTATGTGCTTCCCAATAGAGCAAGTGAAGGTACATATGTAAGCCTTATTTGAGACCCTTGGAACAGCAGTAGGGCATTTAAATCGCCAAAAGTCTCAAAATGAAGTATTTCTTTAGGGACTTTTGACCCGCCAAATATTTGTAGTTAAGCCCTTAGCATCATTTGGAACTATTAAAAGTTCCAGTTCCATTTTCCAGGAATCCGTTATATTTCATTCTGAAAGTGGGTGTCTCGCGACTGAAATTTCGTCTCCGCTAAGTAAGAAAAAGTATTCCGCATTTAAAGCGCTGTGGAATTTTTGTTTTTTAGTGCATTGTAATAGTAAGGCATGGATTCTTTTCTTGAAAGTGAGTATAATTTTATAACCTCACTAAACGAAACCTTTATTGCAAATTACGTTAGCTGTTAACAAGGTAAGTTGCAATAAATTTATGTGGGCGCGCTTCAGATAACTCTGATAAAATAATGATAAGTCGAAAGTTCCGCCAGGTACCGCCTTGAAACTGGTCGCATATTGTCCAGTATACATTTCTGCTTAAAATAAAAAAGAAACTAGCGACACCTAGCTGAAAAATATACAATACAATTTTTCTTCATATTCATAATAAGTAATTTTATTTTTCAGGAACTCTGAAGCCAGACATCTTTTTACAAAGAAAAGATATTTTCTTTCTCGTAAAGAACAATTTAAAAGATAAATTTAGTATTATTGGGGATCAGCGCCCTTTAAAACCCCCATATGAGTTTCATGAAATTTGGCTGATTATTAAGTAAAATCGTCCGCCATTTTGGATCCGCCATTTTGTTTTTGGAAAATTGATAGCAGATCCTTAATCAGCGCCCTTAGAAACCCCCAAGTACGAAATTTCATATAAAAAAACTACTTTTAGATGCTAAAAAGACTTTTGACCAGGTTTTCGGGATTCTGAACCACTGTGCGATGCATCAAAACGTCGAGCAACATTGGTCTCTCGCTTGTAATACCGATTGAACCTTGCCAGATATCTGTCTTCTCCAAGATGTGATTTTAAAAGATATTCATAATAAGAATCTATACCCGCCCCTACCAGCGAATCAAATAAGTATTTTTATAAATAAAACAAACTTTCTAGAAATAACAAGATTTCTTTAAATCAGAAGGTGAATTTACAAAAGCTTTTTTATACAAATTTTACCTAATTTCGGAACAAAAGTATTAAGCTATACATTATTAAATCGGGAATTCCTATTCTCTATCTGTCTTTTAAATGCTATCATTTGCATAATCCGCACTTTTAAATTAGGATTTTCAGTAACGGCTTCTTTGGAGAACATGAAAACGACGGGAATCGTAACATCATTGGTGCCATCTCCAGACATGGCAAACATGGCTTGATTTTCGCCAGATGAACTAGGAACATTATCACAGACTATGAGTGCAATAGCTCCAACCTTTTGAGCTCGCCGGGCCTTTTCTACAAATGTGCAGTCTCCTCTTTCCGCAATTGCAATTTTAGTGTTGAGTTCTTCTGTGGTAATAACACTAGAACATAATCGATAAGGATTTGATATAGATACTTCGCCCTCTACAAATTCATCTCCAGTTAATTCAGGACTAAAATGACTTGGCCCCGCCACAAGCACAGTAAATGCATCATCTGAATGTTTGAAGTATACGGCCTGTAAAGTTAATATAATAAAATTAAGACTAAAATAATTTTAAAAAAATTACCTGAAGTTGAGCTAAATGATTCATATTCTGTGATTTAGTAAGTTCCAACATTTCTTGCATAAACAGAATTCCTAATTCGCCATCCTCTGGAGTCTTAGCCTAAAAAGTTGTATAGTAATATGCTTTTGATTGAATTTACTGAATTATTTACGTTATAAAAACTATGAAAAAGGCGAACTTTACCGTCCCCTAATGAAACCATTGTAATACCCATGTCATATACAGCTCGCAGATGATCAGCATTATTAGCTTGAAAATCAACTGCTCGTAAACGCTTTGTTGTTGCTGCTCTTGGACAAGAACCAGTAATAAGATCTCTCAGGGGCCTCCTTACTTTCTCCGGGAAAAGCTTATTTGAGCTTGGACAAGTTCGCATAAAGTCTAAAACATGATGTTCATCCCCGGGGCGGAATTCTACAAAATATAATTTTAACTAAATCTATATTATTAAGTTAAATTACCATAAGTGATGTTGCCAAGTTGTCCAAGTGACAGTGGCAAAAGATGTGCTTCAGTAGTAAAAATAAACTCGTCCAAATTGATTATAATGTCAGATGGCTCGGAGAATAATAAATATAAGTATTTGAATGTTTCTGATAGTACATAAGAATCCATTCTATCCTCATGTTTGCCTGTTCTTACGTCATTGACTGCAGCATAGCCACAAGAGACCTTTGCATGTTCCTGAAGAGCCCTAAGCGCTTTTTTACCAACCTAAATTTAAATTTTAACACAACAATAACTATTGCTTAAAAAAATTACCTGTAAATAGTAGTGATAATTTTTAGCTTTATAAATAAAGTAGGTTGACTCAATAAACTCGGGACGAAGATGATGTTGCCCCCAATGTATTTGAAAATCCACTGTAAAGGCTTCTGGAATGAACGTATGCATTTGCATGACCTGGTAAAGCATTTCGTGTGTTTGAACAGCAGGTTTTAGATCCCCAGAAAGAACCTGTAATCCTGGCCAAAATGCAAGTAAAGCATCCATAAAATTTCGTGATTTAGCATGTGGCCGATGCATCAAAACGTCGAGCAACATTGGTCCCTCGCTTACGTATTTCATGACAGCGTTGTAATGCCGATTAAACCTTGCCAGATATCTGTCTTCTCCAAGTAATATAGAAGTCCTCCTATCATTCGAATATTTGTTTCAAATACAGAAACAACAAATATCATTATCAAATTTCACATCTCTTATTATTAGCTGGACTGCGTTTTCAAATTCCTCAAAATCTCCAAGAATTACTAAGGAATCAAGAGTGTCAACCAGTGTCATAGAAAAACTGAAAAGGTGTCAATTACTTTCTATGCAACATATTTTATTCAATAAATGTGGCTCACTTCCCAAGTATATCGTCCATATCACCTCTTGATGGGGTAATTCCTCTGTACCGACCTTTACAAGACAAAGGCATAATTTCGTCCGCAGGGTAGGCATTTTCCATATATGCTCTGTAAGCGTGGTAAAACTTCTCACGTGCTTCTTCCCTAATCAAAATTAAGTTAAGAAATACTTCCTTCCAGAAATCAGTAATTTACTTGAGTTCAATTCGTTCCTTTTTCGACATATTTTGTGTAGGAATTGAGTTAACCAGGCCATAGTTCACCAAATTAACTAAAACTGCCAGCAGTATATACAAAAATGCATCCATTTTACGCGTTCTTTCAATTCCCTACTAGGATACTAAAGTAATAAACTACGTGTCTAATTTTGTTCTACATTAAAAATGTTTAAGATAACTTCAAACGTAAATAAAAGAATCGCACTGACAGTTATGTGACAAATTTACAATAAAACGAGATGAGGCCTTAGAATAGAGAACTACAGGAAAGGCCCTCGGGTATAAAATCCGTGTATGGGAGCGTACTTAGAATACAAAACTACAGGAAGGGCCCTCGGAGAATTTTAGCGTAGTGAAATTCAAACTGCACACTTCATTGCTCTTTTTTTCACTGAAAATTCACTCGTAACAACTTCTAATTGACAAAAACAAATTCTTTAAACTTTCTTTCTTCTTTTTAATTAGTTTTGCGAAAAACTGTAAATAAATTTTATAGAAAAACTCGTTTTAAAGAAAGTGCCGCGGGAAAATTTGACAGTTAACTAACAAGAAATTGTACCAATTTGACAGTTGACTGATAGCGATTTCACTACGCTCCCATACACGGATTTTATACCCGAGGGCCTTTCCTGTAGTTCTCTATTCTAAGGGAGCGTAGTGAAATCGCTATCAGACACGGTATACAGAAACAAGGTAATGTAAAAGAGAAATGTCATTTGAATGCTGACGTCACTCGGCAAGTCTTCCTCATACAAAATCGAAATTGTTGTTGTTGTTTTCTGTATTAACTTGCCGGGTGACGTCGGCTTTTTCTACGATATTCGTACGATATTCGAGCTGTCAGTCTCTTTTACACTACCTTGTTTCTGTATACCGTGGCTATCAGACAACTGTCAAATTGGTACAATTTCTTGTTAGTCACGGTATACAGAAACAAGGTAGTGTAAAAGAGACTGACAGCTCGAATATCGTACGAATATCGTAGAAAAAGCCGACGTCACCCGGCAAGTTAATACAGAAAACAACAACAACAATTTCGATTTTGTATGGGGAAGACTTGCCGAGTGACGTCAGCATTCAAATGACATTTCTCTTTTACATTACCTTGTTTCTGTATACCGTGCTTGTTAGTTAACTGTCAAATTTTCCGGCGGCACTTTCTTTAAAACGAGTTTTTCTATAAAATTTATTTACAGTTTTTCGCAAAACTAATTAAAAAGAAGAAAGAAAGTTTAAAGAATTTGTTTTTGTCAATTAGAAGTTGTTACGAGTGAATTTTCAGTGAAAAAAAGAGCAATGAAGTGTGCAGTTGTCCATAAGGTTGTAGAAACTAAAATTTGAGAATTGTTTCGAACCCCTCAATAAAATGGCGTTGGGAATATACCGGCATAACACGAGAAATGGGCAGTGTCAACTCACACGTTCTTTGGATCGCATTTTGGAAGATGCACATTTGAGTGGAGAACTGCATTTAAGTAATCGAAAATTAAAAGATTTTCCAAAATCTGCCACTAAGTTTGATCTCTCTGATACTGTAATCGCAGGTAGGTTTAGTCGGGTGTTGTTAAATTTATACGCTGATCCTTTGCAGAATTGTTATAAAAATGACGCCTATTTGTATATATTTTTCTGTTTTTATATCTCTCACGCAACCGATTTTGCGACCTCCCTGAAGAAATCACTAATTTCAAATTCCTCGAAACATTGCTATTATATCACAACACAATTCGAGCTGTTCCTCGATCAATGAAAAATTTCACCTCGTTAACTTATTTAGATCTTCGCAGTAATCATTTAAGCTCATTGCCACGGGAAATATGTATGCTTCCGCTGCAAGTTCTTTTGATAGCAAATAACAGACTTGTAACATTACCGGATGACTTAGGTCGAATGGAGAGGCTTACGGACTTAGATGCTTCTTGCAATCAAATCGTCAGTTTGCCGACTCATATAGGAGATTTAGTCAATTTAAAAGCACTTTCTCTCAGAACTAATTAATTACTGAGCCTGCCGAAAGGTACAATTTCCGATCCTAGTTTTTTTACCGACACAGCATACCTAGTTTTTATTGTAGAAATTACGTACATTCAGTTGGTTTCACTTGATATCAGTAACAATAGAATATCCAGTTTGCCGGTAGAAATTCGGCAAATGACGTCACTAGTTCATTTTAATTTGGATAATAATCCGCTAATTTCTCCACCAGCCAATGTAAATTTTCTGCTTGATTTTAAATTTATTAATTTTAAGATAGCTTATTGCAGTTGTGTATACGTGGTCTTGTACATGTCTTAAAATTTCTTGATATTCAAGCAAGTAAGGAAGATAAATTAAAGACAGGTTGCACATATGATTGCTACACAACCTTACGTCGGGCTCCAAGGACTGATTCATCTATAACAAACAAGCTATGGAAACAAAATAGTGAATTTAGTTCTACAAATGATGCGCTCGCTAGGAAATGGTTACAAAATAAGGAAAAGGGTAAGATATCTGTCATTCATTTATTAACTATTCAATTGATACTATTTTAATTACAGAAAATATTACTGACATGTTATCGCCCGAAGGATCAGACAAATATCCAAAGGATGAAGTAGATATTTCCAATCCAAGTAATGTGCGTAATACTGTTAAGCTCACTGAAGAAAACATAGGTCCCAAAAATTGTAATGGTGAAAATGAAGTTGCTTGGGATGATCTCGTTTTAAATAGCCCCAAAGCTATAAATAAAAATTGTTTCCTTGAAAGTGTTCAAACATATAGGTGAGTATTACTATTGTATAATAATAATTTAGAAATATCGTTTTTTAACATCTTAGGGAGTATAAAGAGGCTTTAAAGCAACAACGCATAATGGTCATGTCAAACGTTTGAGACTGTTTCTTATAGCAATGAAACAAAGCAATGTTACAATAAAGATGAATTTTATGAACGAAAATCTGGCCATGGTCTTGATAAATATGGTTTAGAAAAAATACCTAACTTTGAAAATCATCTTGACGAAAAATCATTAGAGGACTCTACAAATCACTTGGCAAATTCAAACCAACCATTGCAACATGCAATAAATAGAAATGAGGGCGATAGTAAAATTGAGTGCACTTCTTACAAGAGGCCAAAGTTTCCATTTGACAATAATAGTCCATCAAAAGATGCAGATTTTGAAGAATCATTATTGAAGGAAAAGCCTACAAAATCATTTAGGTAATTAATTCATAAAAGACTCCAAACAGTTTTTTATATTTAATATTTACAAGAGGCAATGAGTTGTTGATTACTTTATTTCTTAAAATATACGTTCAGGAAACATTAGCCGTCAATAGTAATTTAAACTCAATTAATATAACTTTACGGAGCATTCAAGCGTCTAATTCAAATTAACTACATTGTTTTAATATTATTTGTTTACTATTATTAATTTTGTCCGAGTTTTAAATTGCCAAATAATCTTTAAATACAGTACTGATTAAAATATCAAGACCACCTACTATTCGACATAAAACTCTGACTTCAAATGCCTATTACTTTTTAAGCTATAGATGTATTTAAAAAAAACACTCAAAATTTAGCTTGTATCATAAAGTATTATTAGTAAAAAATTTGTAGTAGTGAAATGAACAACAAACCTAGTAGAAAAATTTTAAATTAAATTTTACTTAAATTTTGTTATGTTTGATCCCATTCAGGTAAAAGATAAACCAACCGTAGAGCAATTCATATCAATGAATCGCGGAATAAACAATGGCGGAGACCTTCCAAGAGGACTCTTAGAATCATTGTATGAATCGATTCGCACAGAACCCTTTAAAATTCCACAAGATGATGGCAATGATTTGATGCACACATTTTTCAATCCTGATAAAGAGGGCTGGCTTTGGAAGCAGGGTGGGAGGTAATTGTTTGTTTATTCAACAATTATATTCAAATTAAGTTACATTGAATTTTAAAGATATAAATCTTGGAAGCGCTGATGGTTTATCCTGAATGATAACTGCTTATATTATTTTGAATACACAACTGATAAAGAACCTAGGGGGATCATTCCTTTAGAAAATATATCTGTAAATTTTATAACTTTGTAAAATTAAAATACATATTATTGTAGTTTCATTTAAGGTTCGTGAGATTCAAGATCGGAGCAAGCCACATTGTTTCGAACTATACGCTAGTGGAGGAGCAGATATTATTAAAGCTTGTAAGACTGACTCTGAAGGAAAGGTATGTGATTTTATTTGCATCAAGTGTGAAACTAAAAAAAAGTAAATAACATATGGCAATTACAAATTTAAGGTGGTAGAAGGAAAGCATACCGTTTACAGAATGTCAGCCGCTACTGAAGAAGATAAACAAGAATGGATAAAACGACTAACGCAATCCATCAGTCATAATCCATTCTATGATATTCTAGTGCAAAGAAAGAAAAAGGCTTTGGCTAAAAGTTAGTATTAGCGACTTAAGGTTTTATACTTAGGCAGGAGATAAGGCAATAGTTGATAAAAACCAGTCGAACAAAACTGCAACTTATTGATGGTGTTTCTATTCAAATTTGTATTATTTCGTTTATTTTGTGATTGCTATCGTAACAAGCAGTTCACTTGGCCTTCACTTTTTCTTTGCTATGAAGGCATTGTAATAAGTGGTGGGCTAGGGTTAATGTTCCTTGTACAATCTTGAGAAAGGACGTCTTGATTATATGTTCTCTATGTCGAAATAAATTATTCAAAAATTTTTATTCTTAGCATTTAATCAATATTAAATTATCAAATAACGACCGTTATAATGTGGATATTGTTTTGTACAGATTAATTTTATAATAATGAGTAATTGGTGGGATTGTCTTTTATATGTAAAATGAAAAACAGAGGCTTACAAATAATACATAACTGTCAAACAAATTTGTAAATAAAAAATATACCCAATTGCATTGATTGACTCATTGAAATCTAAGCTAGGAATAATTTTTTTATTAGCAGGTAAGAAAGTTCAAAATTAGTCGTATTAATTCAAGTGTGAATAACGTTTCGGCAATAACTGCTACCTTCCTAAAAAAGTGTCGAAGCCGAAGAAGCGTTTAGTAGACCCATTGATCTGTAGGTCGATGTCTCCTCTGCAATGTGTGGGTAAATTTTTATTTCAAGAAATTATTATCAAAAGAGGCAATTGATTTAGTAATTCGCAGAATGAAGCCTACATCCGATTCTACAAACGAAATGGGGTACACTGCTAATTTAGTCAGTCATCTAGATTATGTTTACTACCGTTATGGATTTTCCTTGGCCAAGAATAAATTGAGAATCAGCATTAATTTCATTATGCAACATTAAGTAAGCGAGGTAAGTTTATTTATATATTTATTAGCCAAACAAGGATTTAAGTTATTAGTAGAGTTCTAAGTTTTCTTTTATAGGATGCCTTGTTAGGAGAGAAACAATAGTTATGACTATTAAAGACCATACAGCATCGGCTGACGTGCACGTTCCTGGCGTATTCGGCGCGATGTGTGTATTCTCTAAGTTATTTCGTGTGTCGTGGTATCGAATTCCATCATTGAATATGATCTTTTCCGACAGAAATTTAGGCCCCTGTCGATTAATTTTCTTTTTGGTATTGTGTAGCTCAATCGATAAATATTTCGACTACTATAAATTGAGAAAGCAAATTATTATGAGCAGTTTTTTGTTTTTGAAATTTCTGCCATAGTTTATTAAATAAAAATAGTACGGGCGAGACAATAAAATAAAAATAAGCTATTTAATTCTTCCTTGAATTCCATGCAATTTTTTCGGGCTAGTGTTTTCACGCAAACACCTTTAGCAACATGACGATTTTCTTCCATTAAACTTACTAGTCTCTAGTTACGTTTTATTACTTGCTACTTTTGTCCTAAATACAAATTTGTTAACTACAATTATTATAAATAAATTTCAATGATATTAGTAATAGCCGTCACTTTATACACGAACCTCTAAAAAAATCAAACTGGAGATTTTCCAGAGGGGTTCTCTTAATTGTGGGGTCACCACAAGCCCATGAAGCCAACTGATAGTCCAGTCATTTTAGACGTTAAAAAACTAAGATTTAACAATAATTCCAAAAGTTTTTAAACTTTGGTGAACCTATTGGTACACCGAGAAAACAATAAATCTAAATTTGCAACCTTCTTCGAAGTCCGGAACATTGTTAAAATTGCAGATAAATGGAATTTGTCTGCATTTTCGCCAAAAAAATTCCAAAAGTGCTGCAAACTTGGAGTAGCGCTAAATGTATTATTTGACCAAAATCGCTAAAAATGCAAAGGGTACTCCTTGGCATTTTTTGCACTTTTTTGGCAAAGTGTTCCGATTTCGACGAATGGGGCCTCGTTGGAAAGGGTTCGCTCCCCTGAATGCAGATCCGTTGAGTTTTCCCAAAAATTCCAATGGGTTCGGGAGTGAGGGCCTTTTTTGTGATTTCCCCAAAGGGGGGCCCTTAAGCACCCTTTACCTCGGGAAATACTGGTCAGACCGGTGTGAAATTTAATTTACAGCCTCCCTAGGAGGTACCTAACAATTTCCCATCCAAAAAAGGGCTGCTCCAGAATTTGACCAAAATCGCTAAAAATGCAAAGGGGTACCCCTTGGCATTTTTTTGCACTTTTTTGGCAAAGTGCTTCGATTTCGACGAATGGGGCCTCGTTGGAAAGGGTTCGCTCCCCTGAATCCAGATCAGTTGAGTTTTCCCAAAAATTCCAATGGGTTCGGGTGTGAGGGCTTTTTTTGTGATTTCCCCAAAGGGGGGCCCTTAAGCACCCTTTACCTCGGGAAATACTGGTCAGACCGGTGTGAAATTTAATTTACAGCCTCCCTAGGAGGTACCTAACAATTTCCCATCCACAAAAGGGCTGCTCCAGAATTTGACCAAAATCGCTAAAAATGCAAAGGGGTACCCCTTGGCATATTTTTGCACTTTTTTGGCAAAGTGCTCCGATTTCGACGAATGGGGCCTCGTTGGAAAGGGTTCGCTCCCCTGAATCCAGATCAGTTTAGTTTTCCCAAAAATTCCAATGGGTTCGGGTGTGAGGGCCTTTTTTGTGATTTCCCCCAGGGGGGCCCTTAAGCACCCTTTACCTCGGGAAATACTGGTCAGACCGGTGTGAAATTTAATTTACAGCCTCCCTAGGAGGTACCTAACAATTTCCCATCCAAAAAAGGGCTGCGCCAAAATTTGACCAAAATCGCTAAAAATGCAAAGGGGTACCCCTTGGCATTTTTTTGCACTTTTTTGGCAAAGTGCTCCGATTTCGACGAATGGGGCCTCGTTGGAAAGGGTTCGCTCCCCTGAATCCAGATCAGTTTAGTTTTCCCAAAAATTCCAATGGGTTCGGGTGTGAGGGCCTTTTTTGTGATTTCCCCCAGGGGGGCCCTTAAGCACCCTTTACCTCGGGAAATACTGGTCAGACCGGTGTGAAATTTAATTTACAGCCTCCCTAGGAGGTACCTAACAATTTCCCATCCAAAAAAGGGCTGCTCCAGAATTTGACCAAAATCGCTAAAAATGCAAAGGGGTACCCCTTGGCATTTTTTTGCACTTTTTTGGCAAAGTGCTCCGATTTCGACGAATGGGGCCTCGTTGGAAAGGGTTCGCTCCCCTGAATCCAGATCAGTTGAGTTTTCCCAAAAATTCCAATGGGTTCGGGTGTGAGGGCCTTTTTTGTGATTTCCCCCAGGGGGGCCCTTAAGCACCCTTTACCTCGGGAAATACTGGTCAGACCGGTGTGAAATTTAATTTACAGCCTCCCTAGGAGGTACCTAACAATTTCCCATCCAAAAAAGGGCTGCTCCAGAATTTGACCAAAATCGCTAAAAATGCAAAGGGGTACCCCTTGGCATTTTTTTGCACTTTTTTGGCAAAGTGCTCCGATTTCGACGAATGGGGCCTCGTTGGAAAGGGTTCGCTCCCCTGAATCCAGATCAGTTTAGTTTTCCCAAAAATTCCAATGGGTTCGGGTGTGAGGGCCTTTTTTGTGATTTCCCCCAGGGGGGCCCTTAAGCACCCTTTACCTCGGGAAATACTGGTCAGACCGGTGTGAAATTTAATTTACAGCCTCCCTAGGAGGTACCTAACAATTTCCCATCCAAAAAAGGGCTGCTCCAGAATTTGACCAAAATCGCTAAAAATGCAAAGGGGTACCCCTTGGCATTTTTTTGCACTTTTTTGGCAAAGTGCTCCGATTTCGACGAATGGGGCCTCGTTGGAAAGGGTTCGCTCCCCTGAATCCAGATCAGTTTAGTTTTCCCAAAAATTCCAATGGGTTCGGGTGTGAGGGCCTTTTTTGTGATTTCCCCCAGGGGGGCCCTTAAGCACCCTTTACCTCGGGAAATACTGGTCAGACCGGTGTGAAATTTAATTTACAGCCTCCCTAGGATGTACCTAACAATTTCCCATCCAAAAAAGGGCTGCTCCAGAATTTGACCAAAATCGCTAAAAATGCAAAGGGGTACCCCTTGGCATATTTTTGCACTTTTTTGGCAAAGTGCTCCGATTTCGACGAATGGGGCCTCGTTGGAAAGGGTTCGCTCCCCTGAATCCAGATCAGTTTAGTTTTCCCAAAAATTCCAATGGGTTCGGGTGTGAGGGCCTTTTTTGTGATTTCCCCCAGGGGGGCCCTTAAGCACCCTTTACCTCGGGAAATACTGGTCAGACCGGTGTGAAATTTAATTTACAGCCTCCCTAGGAGGTACCTAACAATTTCCCATCCAAAAAAGGGCTGCTCCAGAATTTGACCAAAATCGCTAAAAATGCAAAGGGGTACCCCTTGGCATTTTTTTGCACTTTTTTGGCAAAGTGCTCCGATTTCGACGAATGGGGCCTCGTTGGAAAGGGTTCGCTCCCCTGAATCCAGATCAGTTGAGTTTTCCCAAAAATTCCAATGGGTTCGGGTGTGAGGGCCTTTTTTGTGATTTCCCCCAGGGGGGCCCTTAAGCACCCTTTACCTCGGGAAATACTGGTCAGACCGGTGTGAAATTTAATTTACAGCCTCCCTAGGAGGTACCTAACAATTTCCCATCCAAAAAAGGGCTGCTCCAGAATTTGACCAAAATCGCTAAAAATGCAAAGGGGTACCCCTTGGCATTTTTTTGCACTTTTTTGGCAAAGTGCTCCGATTTCGACGAATGGGGCCTCGTTGGAAAGGGTTCGCTCCCCTGAATCCAGATCAGTTTAGTTTTCCCAAAAATTCCAATGGGTTCGGGTGTGAGGGCCTTTTTTGTGATTTCCCCCAGGGGGGCCCTTAAGCACCCTTTACCTCGGGAAATACTGGTCAGACCGGTGTGAAATTTAATTTACAGCCTCCCTAGGAGGTACCTAACAATTTCCCATCCAAAAAAGGGCTGCTCCAGAATTTGACCAAAATCGCTAAAAATGCAAAGGGGTACCCCTTGGCATTTTTTTGCACTTTTTTGGCAAAGTGCTCCGATTTCGACGAATGGGGCCTGGTTGGAAAGGGTTCGCTCCCCTGAATCCAGATCAGTTTAGTTTTCCCAAAAATTCCAATGGGTTCGGGTGTGAGGGCCTTTTTTGTGATTTCCCCCAGGGGGGCCCTTAAGCACCCTTTACCTCGGGAAATACTGGTCAGACCGGTGTGAAATTTAATTTACAGCCTCCCTAGGATGTACCTAACAATTTCCCATCCAAAAAAGGGCTGCTCCAGAATTTGACCAAAATCGCTAAAAATGCAAAGGGGTACCCCTTGGCATATTTTTGCACTTTTTTGGCAAAGTGCTCCGATTTCGACGAATGGGGCCTCGTTGGAAAGGGTTCGCTCCCCTGAATCCAGATCAGTTTAGTTTTCCCAAAAATTCCAATGGGTTCGGGTGTGAGGGCCTTTTTTGTGATTTCCCCCAGGGGGGCCCTTAAGCACCCTTTACCTCGGGAAATACTGGTCAGACCGGTGTGAAATTTAATTTACAGCCTCCCTAGGAGGTACCTAACAATTTCCCATCCAAAAAAGGGCTGCTCCAGAATTTGACCAAAATCGCTAAAAATGCAAAGGGGTACCCCTTGGCATTTTTTTGCACTTTTTTGGCAAAGTGCTCCGATTTCGACGAATGGGGCCTCGTTGGAAAGGGTTCGCTCCCCTGAATCCAGATCAGTTTAGTTTTCCCAAAAATTCCAATGGGTTCGGGTGTGAGGGCCTTTTTTGTGATTTCCCCCAGGGGGGCCCTTAAGCACCCTTTACCTCGGGAAATACTGGTCAGACCGGTGTGAAATTTAATTTACAGCCTCCCTAGGAGGTACCTAACAATTTCCCATCCAAAAAAGGGCTGCTCCAGAATTTGACCAAAATCGCTAAAAATGCAAAGGGGTACCCCTTGGCATTTTTTTGCACTTTTTTGGCAAAGTGCTCCGATTTCGACGAATGGGGCCTCGTTGGAAAGGGTTCGCTCCCCTGAATCCAGAACCGTTGTCTGTTCCGGAAAATTCCAACGGGTTCGGGAGTTATGGGCTCTTTTGTGGCTTCACAAGGAGGGCCCTTCAACACCCATTATCTCAGGAAATACCGGTCAGACCGGTGTCAAATTTAATTTACAGCCTCCCTAGGAGGGCCCTAACAATTTCCCATCAAAAAAAGGGCACCTCCAAAAATGGCCCAAAATCGCTAAAAATGCAAAGGGGGTACCCCTTGGCATTTTTTTGCACTTTTTTGGCAAAGTGCTCCGATTTCGACGAATGGGGCCTCGTTGGAAAGGGTTCGCTCCCCCGAATCCAGAACCGTTGTCTGTTCCGGAATATTCCAACGGGTTCGGGAGTTATGGGCTCTTTTGTGGCTTCACAAGGAGGGCCCTTCAACACCCATTATCTCAGGAAATACCGGTCAGACCGGTGTCAAATTTAATTTACAGCCTCCCTAGGAGGGCCCTAACAATTTCCCATCAAAAAGGGCACCTCCAAAAATGGCCCAAAATCGCTAAAAATGCAAAGGGGTACCCCTTGGCATTTTTTTGCACTTTTTTGGCAAAGTGCTCCGATTTCGACGAATGGGGCCTCGTTGGAAAGGGTTTGCTCCCCCGAATCCAGAACCGTTGTCTGTTCCGGAATATTCCAACGGGTTCGGGAGTTATGGGCTCTTTTGTGGCTTCACAAGGAGGGCCCTTCAACACCCATTATCTCAGGAAATACCGGTCAGACCGGTGTCAAATTTTATTTACAGCCTCCCTAGGAGGGCCCTAACAATTTCCCATAAAAAAAGGGCACCTCCAAAAATGGCCCAAAATCGCTAAAAATGCAAAGGGGTACCCCTTGGCATTTTTTTGCACTTTTTTGGCAAAGTACTCCGATTTCGACGAATGGGGCCTCGTTGGAAAGGGTTCGCTCCCCCGAATCCAGAACCGTTGTCTGTTCCGGAAAATTCCAACGGGTTCGGGAGTTATGGGCACTTTTGTGGCTTCACAAGGCGGGCCCTTCAACACCCATTATCTCAGGAAATACCGGTCAGACCGGTCCCTTGACATTTTTTTGCACTTTTTTGGCAAAGTGCTCCGATTTGGGGCCTCGTTGGAAAGGGTTCGCTCCCCCGAATCCAGAACCGTTGTCTGTTCCGGAAAATTCCAACGGGTTCGGGAGTTATGGGCTCTTTTGTGGCTTCACAAGGAGGGCCCTTCAACACCCATTATCTCAGGAAATACCGGTCAGACCGGTGTCAAATTTAATTTACAGCCTCCCTAGGAGGGCCCTAACAATTTCCCATCAAAAAAAGGGCACCTCCAAAAATGGCCCAAAATCGCTAAAAATGCAAAGGGGTACCCCTTGGCATTTTTTTGCACTTTTTTGGCAAAGTGCTCCGATTTCGACGAATGGGACCTCGTTGGAAAGGGTTCGCTCCCCCGAATCCAGAACCGTTGTCTGTTCCGGAAAATTCCAACGGGTTCGGGAGTTATGGGCTCTTTTGTGGCTTCACAAGGAGGGCCCTTCAACACCCATTATCTCAGGAAATACCGGTCAGACCGGTGTCAAATTTAATTTACAGCCTCCCTAGGAGGGCCCTAACAATTTCCCATCAAAAAAAGGGCACCTCCAAAAATGGCCCAAAATCGCTAAAAATGCAAAGGGGTACCCCTTGGCATTTTTTTGCACTTTTTTGGCAAAGTGCTCCGATTTCGACGAATGGGGCCTCGTTGGAAAGGGTTTGCTCCCCCGAATCCAGAACCGTTGTCTGTTCCGGAATATTCCAACGGGTTCGGGAGTTATGGGCTCTTTTGTGGCTTCACAAGGAGGGCCCTTCAACACCCATTATCTCAGGAAATACCGGTCAGACCGGTGTCAAATTTTATTTACAGCCTCCCTAGGAGGGCCCTAACAATTTCCCATCAAAAAAAGGGCACCTCCAAAAATGGCCCAAAATCGCTAAAAATGCAAAGGGGTACCCCTTGACATTTTTTTGCACTTTTTTGGCAAAGTGCTCCGATTTGGGGCCTCGTTGGAAAGGGTTCGCTCCCCCGAATCCAGAACCGTTGTCTGTTCCGGAAAATTCCAACGGGTTCGGGAGTTATGGGCTCTTTTGTGGCTTCACAAGGAGGGCCCTTCAACACCCATTATCTCAGGAAATACCGGTCAGACCGGTGTCAAATTTAATTTACAGCCTCCCTAGGAGGGCCCTAACAATTTCCCATCAAAAAAAGGGCACCTCCAAAAATGGCCCAAAATCGCTAAAAATGCAAAGGGGTACCCCTTGGCATTTTTTTGCACTTTTTTGGCAAAGTGCTCCGATTTCGACGAATGGGACCTCGTTGGAAAGGGTTCGCTCCCCCGAATCCAGAACCGTTGTCTGTTCCGGAAAATTCCAACGGGTTCGGGAGTTATGGGCTCTTTTGTGGCTTCACAAGGAGGGCCCTTCAACACCCATTATCTCAGGAAATACCGGTCAGACCGGTGTCAAATTTAATTTACAGCCTCCCTAGGAGGGCCCTAACAATTTCCCATCAAAAAAAGGGCACCTCCAAAAATGGCCCAAAATCGCTAAAAATGCAAAGGGGTACCCCTTGGCATTTTTTTGCACTTTTTTGGCAAAGTGCTCCGATTTCGACGAATGGGGCCTCGTTGGAAAGGGTTTGCTCCCCCGAATCCAGAACCGTTGTCTGTTCCGGAATATTCCAACGGGTTCGGGAGTTATAGGCTCTTTTGTGGCTTCACAAGGAGGGCCCTTCAACACCCATTATCTCAGGAAATACCGGTCAGACCGGTGTCAAATTTAATTTACAGCCTCCCTAGGAGGGCCCTAACAATTTCCCATCAAAAAAAGGGCACCTCCAAAAATGGCCCAAAATCGCTAAAAATGCAAAGGGGTACCCCTTGGCATTTTTTTGCACTTTTTTGGCAAAGTGCTCCGATTTCGACGAATGGGGCCTCGTTGGAAAGGGTTTGCTCCCCCGAATCCAGAACCGTTGTCTGTTCCGGAATATTCCAACGGGTTCGGGAGTTATGGGCTCTTTTGTGGCTTCACAAGGAGGGCCCTTCAACACCCATTATCTCAGGAAATACCGGTCAGACCGGTGTCAAATTTAATTTACAGCCTCCCTAGGAGGGCCCTAACAATTTCCCATCAAAAAAAGGGCACCTCCAAAAATGGCCCAAAATCGCTAAAAATGCAAAGGGGTACCCCTTGGCATTTTTTTGCACTTTTTTGGCAAAGTGCTCCGATTTCGACGAATGGGACCTCGTTGGAAAGGGTTCGCTCCCCCGAATCCAGAACCGTTGTCTGTTCCGGAAAATTCCAACGGGTTCGGGAGTTATGGGCTCTTTTGTGGCTTCACAAGGAGGGCCCTTCAACACCCATTATCTCAGGAAATACCGGTCAGACCGGTGTCAAATTTAATTTACAGCCTCCCTAGGAGGGCCCTAACAATTTCCCATCAAAAAAAGGGCACCTCCAAAAATGGCCCAAAATCGCTAAAAATGCAAAGGGGTACCCCTTGGCATTTTTTTGCACTTTTTTGGCAAAGTGCTCCGATTTCGACGAATGGGACCTCGTTGGAAAGGGTTCGCTCCCCCGAATCCAGAACCGTTGTCTGTTCCGGAAAATTCCAACGGGTTCGGGAGTTATGGGCTCTTTTGTGGCTTCACAAGGAGGGCCCTTCAACACCCATTATCTCAGGAAATACCGGTCAGACCGGTGTCAAATTTAATTTACAGCCTCCCTAGGAGGGCCCTAACAATTTCCCATCAAAAAAAGGGCACCTCCAAAAATGGCCCAAAATCGCTAAAAATGCAAAGGGGTACCCCTTGGCATTTTTTTGCACTTTTTTGGCAAAGTGCTCCGATTTCGACGAATGGGGCCTCGTTGGAAAGGGTTTGCTCCCCCGAATCCAGAACCGTTGTCTGTTCCGGAATATTCCAACGGGTTCGGGAGTTATAGGCTCTTTTGTGGCTTCACAAGGAGGGCCCTTCAACACCCATTATCTCAGGAAATACCGGTCAGACCGGTGTCAAATTTAATTTACAGCCTCCCTAGGAGGGCCCTAACAATTTCCCATCAAAAAAAGGGCACCTCCAAAAATGGCCCAAAATCGCTAAAAATGCAAAGGGGTACCCCTTGGCATTTTTTTGCACTTTTTTGGCAAAGTGCTCCGATTTCGACGAATGGGGCCTCGTTGGAAAGGGTTTGCTCCCCCGAATCCAGAACCGTTGTCTGTTCCGGAATATTCCAACGGGTTCGGGAGTTATGGGCTCTTTTGTGGCTTCACAAGGAGGGCCCTTCAACACCCATTATCTCAGGAAATACCGGTCAGACCGGTGTCAAATTTAATTTACAGCCTCCCTAGGAGGGCCCTAACAATTTCCCATCAAAAAAAGGGCACCTCCAAAAATGGCCCAAAATCGCTAAAAATGCAAAGGGGGTACCCCTTGGCATTTTTTTGCACTTTTTTGGCAAAGTGCTCCGATTTCGACGAATGGGGCCTCGTTGGAAAGGGTTCGCTCCCCTGAATCCAGAACCGTTGTCTGTTCCGGAAAATTCCAACGGGTTCGGGAGTTATGGGCTCTTTTGTGGCTTCACAAGGAGGGCCCTTCAACACCCATTATCTCAGGAAATACCGGTCAGACCGGTGTCAAATTTAATTTACAGCCTCCCTAGGAGGGCCCTAACAATTTCCCATCAAAAAAAGGGCACCTCCAAAAATGGCCCAAAATCGCTAAAAATGCAAAGGGGTACCCCTTGGCATTTTTTTGCACTTTTTTGGCAAAGTGCTCCGGTCAGACCGGTGTCAAATTTAATTTACAGCCTCCCTAGGAGGGCCCTAACAATTTCCCATCAAAAAAAGGGCACCTCCAAAAATGGCCCAAAATCGCTAAAAATGCAAAGGGGTACCCCTTGGCATTTTTTTGCACTTTTTTGGCAAAGTGCTCCGATTTCGACGAATGGGACCTCGTTGGAAAGGGTTCGCTCCCCCGAATCCAGAACCGTTGTCTGTTCCGGAAAATTCCAACGGGTTCGGGAGTTATGGGCTCTTTTGTGGCTTCACAAGGAGGGCCCTTCAACACCCATTATCTCAGGAAATACCGGTCAGACCGGTGTCAAATTTAATTTACAGCCTCCCTAGGAGGGCCCTAACAATTTCCCATCAAAAAAAGGGCACCTCCAAAAATGGCCCAAAATCGCTAAAAATGCAAAGGGGTACCCCTTGGCATTTTTTTGCACTTTTTTGGCAAAGTGCTCCGATTTCGACGAATGGGACCTCGTTGGAAAGGGTTCGCTCCCCCGAATCCAGAACCGTTGTCTGTTCCGGAAAATTCCAACGGGTTCGGGAGTTATGGGCTCTTTTGTGGCTTCACAAGGAGGGCCCTTCAACACCCATTATCTCAGGAAATACCGGTCAGACCGGTGTCAAATTTAATTTACAGCCTCCCTAGGAGGGCCCTAACAATTTCCCATCAAAAAAAGGGCACCTCCAAAAATGGCCCAAAATCGCTAAAAATGCAAAGGGGTACCCCTTGGCATTTTTTTGCACTTTTTTGGCAAAGTGCTCCGATTTCGACGAATGGGGCCTCGTTGGAAAGGGTTTGCTCCCCCGAATCCAGAACCGTTGTCTGTTCCGGAATATTCCAACGGGTTCGGGAGTTATAGGCTCTTTTGTGGCTTCACAAGGAGGGCCCTTCAACACCCATTATCTCAGGAAATACCGGTCAGACCGGTGTCAAATTTAATTTACAGCCTCCCTAGGAGGGCCCTAACAATTTCCCATCAAAAAAAGGGCACCTCCAAAAATGGCCCAAAATCGCTAAAAATGCAAAGGGGTACCCCTTGGCATTTTTTTGCACTTTTTTGGCAAAGTGCTCCGATTTCGACGAATGGGGCCTCGTTGGAAAGGGTTTGCTCCCCCGAATCCAGAACCGTTGTCTGTTCCGGAATATTCCAACGGGTTCGGGAGTTATGGGCTCTTTTGTGGCTTCACAAGGAGGGCCCTTCAACACCCATTATCTCAGGAAATACCGGTCAGACCGGTGTCAAATTTAATTTACAGCCTCCCTAGGAGGGCCCTAACAATTTCCCATCAAAAAAAGGGCACCTCCAAAAATGGCCCAAAATCGCTAAAAATGCAAAGGGGTACCCCTTGGCATTTTTTTGCACTTTTTTGGCAAAGTGCTCCGATTTCGACGAATGGGACCTCGTTGGAAAGGGTTCACTCCCCCGAATCCAGAACCGTTGTCTGTTCCGGAAAATTCCAACGGGTTCGGGAGTTATGGGCTCTTTTGTGGCTTCACAAGGAGGGCCCTTCAACACCCATTATCTCAGGAAATACCGGTCAGACCGGTGTCAAATTTAATTTACAGCCTCCCTAGGAGGGCCCTAACAATTTCCCATCAAAAAAAGGGCACCTCCAAAAATGGCCCAAAATTGCTAAAAATGCAAAGGGGTACCCCTTGGCATTTTTTTGCACTTTTTTGGCAAAGTGCTCCGATTTCGACGAATGGGACCTCGTTGGAAAGGGTTCGCTCCCCCGAATCCAGAACCGTTGTCTGTTCCGGAAAATTCCAACGGGTTCGGGAGTTATGGGCTCTTTTGTGGCTTCACAAGGAGGGCCCTTCAACACCCATTATCTCAGGAAATACCGGTCAGACCGGTGTCAAATTTAATTTACAGCCTCCCTAGGAGGGCCCTAACAATTTCCCATCAAAAAAAGGGCACCTCCAAAAATGGCCCAAAATCGCTAAAAATGCAAAGGGGTACCCCTTGGCATTTTTTTGCACTTTTTTGGCAAAGTGCTCCGATTTCGACGAATGGGGCCTCGTTGGAAAGGGTTCGCTCCCCTGAATCCAGAACCGTTGTCTGTTCCGGAAAATTCCAACGGGTTCGGGAGTTATGGGCTCTTTTGTGGCTTCACAAGGAGGGCCCTTCAACACCCATTATCTCAGGAAATACCGGTCAGACCGGTGTCAAATTTAATTTACAGCCTCCCTAGGAGGGCCCTAACAATTTCCCATCAAAAAAAGGGCACCTCCAAAAATGGCCCAAAATCGCTAAAAATGCAAAGGGGTACCCCTTGGCATTTTTTTGCACTTTTTTGGCAAAGTGCTCCGATTTCGACGAATGGGGCCTCGTTGGAAAGGGTTTGCTCCCCCGAATCCAGAACCGTTGTCTGTTCCGGAATATTCCAACGGGTTCGGGAGTTATGGGCTCTTTTGTGGCTTCACAAGGAGGGAACACCCATTATCTCAGGAAATACCGGTCAGACCGGTGTCAAATTTAATTTACAGCCTCCCTAGGAGGGCCCTAACAATTTCCCATCAAAAAAAGGGCACCTCCAAAAATGGCCCAAAATCGCTAAAAATGCAAAGGGGTACCCCTTGGCATTTTTTTGCACTTTTTTGGCAAAGTGCTCCGATTTCGACGAATGGGACCTCGTTGGAAAGGGTTCGCTCCCCCGAATCCAGAACCGTTGTCTGTTCCGGAAAATTCCAACGGGTTCGGGAGTTATGGGCTCTTTTGTGGCTTCACAAGGAGGGCCCTTCAACACCCATTATCTCAGGAAATACCGGTCAGACCGGTGTCAAATTTAATTTACAGCCTCCCTAGGAGGGCCCTAACAATTTCCCATCAAAAAAAGGGCACCTCCAAAAATGGCCCAAAATTGCTAAAAATGCAAAGGGGTACCCCTTGGCATTTTTTTGCACTTTTTTGGCAAAGTGCTCCGATTTCGACGAATGGGGCCTCGTTGGAAAGGGTTCGCTCCCCTGAATCCAGAACCGTTGTCTGTTCCGGAAAATTCCAACGGGTTCGGGAGTTATGGGCTCTTTTGTGGCTTCACAAGGAGGGCCCTTCAACACCCATTATCTCAGGAAATACCGGTCAGACCGGTGTCAAATTTAATTTACAGCCTCCCTAGGAGGGCCCTAACAATTTCCCATCAAAAAAAGGGCACCTCCAAAAATGGCCCAAAATCGCTAAAAATGCAAAGGGGTACCCCTTGGCATTTTTTTGCACTTTTTTGGCAAAGTGCTCCGATTTCGACGAATGGGACCTCGTTGGAAAGGGTTCGCTCCCCCGAATCCAGAACCGTTGTCTGTTCCGGAAAATTCCAACGGGTTCGGGAGTTATGGGCTCTTTTGTGGCTTCACAAGGAGGGCCCTTCAACACCCATTATCTCAGGAAATACCGGTCAGACCGGTGTCAAATTTAATTTACAGCCTCCCTAGGAGGGCCCTAACAATTTCCCATCAAAAAAAGGGCACCTCCAAAAATGGCCCAAAATTGCTAAAAATGCAAAGGGGTACCCCTTGGCATTTTTTTGCACTTTTTTGGCAAAGTGCTCCGATTTCGACGAATGGGACCTCGTTGGAAAGGGTTCGCTCCCCCGAATCCAGAACCGTTGTCTGTTCCGGAAAATTCCAACGGGTTCGGGAGTTATGGGCTCTTTTGTGGCTTCACAAGGAGGGCCCTTCAACACCCATTATCTCAGGAAATACCGGTCAGACCGGTGTCAAATTTAATTTACAGCCTCCCTAGGAGGGCCCTAACAATTTCCCATCAAAAAAAGGGCACCTCCAAAAATGGCCCAAAATCGCTAAAAATGCAAAGGGGTACCCCTTGGCATTTTTTTGCACTTTTTTGGCAAAGTGCTCCGATTTCGACGAATGGGGCCTCGTTGGAAAGGGTTCGCTCCCCTGAATCCAGAACCGTTGTCTGTTCCGGAAAATTCCAACGGGTTCGGGAGTTATGGGCTCTTTTGTGGCTTCACAAGGAGGGCCCTTCAACACCCATTATCTCAGGAAATACCGGTCAGACCGGTGTCAAATTTAATTTACAGCCTCCCTAGGAGGGCCCTAACAATTTCCCATCAAAAAAAGGGCACCTCCAAAAATGGCCCAAAATCGCTAAAAATGCAAAGGGGTACCCCTTGGCATTTTTTTGCACTTTTTTGGCAAAGTGCTCCGATTTCGACGAATGGGACCTCGTTGGAAAGGGTTCGCTCCCCCGAATCCAGAACCGTTGTCTGTTCCGGAAAATTCCAACGGGTTCGGGAGTTATGGGCTCTTTTGTGGCTTCACAAGGAGGGCCCTTCAACACCCATTATCTCAGGAAATACCGGTCAGACCGGTGTCAAATTTAATTTACAGCCTCCCTAGGAGGGCCCTAACAATTTCCCATCAAAAAAAGGGCACCTCCAAAAATGGCCCAAAATCGCTAAAAATGCAAAGGGGTACCCCTTGGCATTTTTTTGCACTTTTTTGGCAAAGTGCTCCGATTTCGACGAATGGGGCCTCGTTGGAAAGGGTTCGCTCCCCTGAATCCAGAACCGTTGTCTGTTCCGGAAAATTCCAACGGGTTCGGGAGTTATGGGCTCTTTTGTGGCTTCACAAGGAGGGCCCTTCAACACCCATTATCTCAGGAAATACCGGTCAGACCGGTGTCAAATTTAATTTACAGCCTCCCTAGGAGGGCCCTAACAATTTCCCATCAAAAAAAGGGCACCTCCAAAAATGGCCCAAAATCGCTAAAAATGCAAAGGGGTACCCCTTGGCATTTTTTTGCACTTTTTTGGCAAAGTGCTCCGATTTCGACGAATGGGACCTCGTTGGAAAGGGTTCGCTCCCCCGAATCCAGAACCGTTGTCTGTTCCGGAAAATTCCAACGGGTTCGGGAGTTATGGGCTCTTTTGTGGCTTCACAAGGAGGGCCCTTCAACACCCATTATCTCAGGAAATACCGGTCAGACCGGTGTCAAATTTAATTTACAGCCTCCCTAGGAGGGCCCTAACAATTTCCCATCAAAAAAAGGGCACCTCCAAAAATGGCCCAAAATTGCTAAAAATGCAAAGGGGTACCCCTTGGCATTTTTTTGCACTTTTTTGGCAAAGTGCTCCGATTTCGACGAATGGGACCTCGTTGGAAAGGGTTCGCTCCCCCGAATCCAGAACCGTTGTCTGTTCCGGAAAATTCCAACGGGTTCGGGAGTTATGGGCTCTTTTGTGGCTTCACAAGGAGGGCCCTTCAACACCCATTATCTCAGGAAATACCGGTCAGACCGGTGTCAAATTTAATTTACAGCCTCCCTAGGAGGGCCCTAACAATTTCCCATCAAAAAAAGGGCACCTCCAAAAATGGCCCAAAATCGCTAAAAATGCAAAGGGGTACCCCTTGGCATTTTTTTGCACTTTTTTGGCAAAGTGCTCCGATTTCGACGAATGGGGCCTCGTTGGAAAGGGTTCGCTCCCCTGAATCCAGAACCGTTGTCTGTTCCGGAAAATTCCAACGGGTTCGGGAGTTATGGGCTCTTTTGTGGCTTCACAAGGAGGGCCCTTCAACACCCATTATCTCAGGAAATACCGGTCAGACCGGTGTCAAATTTAATTTACAGCCTCCCTAGGAGGGCCCTAACAATTTCCCATCAAAAAAAGGGCACCTCCAAAAATGGCCCAAAATCGCTAAAAATGCAAAGGGGTACCCCTTGGCATTTTTTTGCACTTTTTTGGCAAAGTGCTCCGATTTCGACGAATGGGGCCTCGTTGGAAAGGGTTCGCTCCCCTGAATCCAGAACCGTTGTCTGTTCCGGAAAATTCCAACGGGTTCGGGAGTTATGGGCTCTTTTGTGGCTTCACAAGGAGGGCCCTTCAACACCCATTATCTCAGGAAATACCGGTCAGACCGGTGTCAAATTTAATTTACAGCCTCCCTAGGAGGGCCCTAACAATTTCCCATCAAAAAAAGGGCACCTCCAAAAATGGCCCAAAATCGCTAAAAATGCAAAGGGGTACCCCTTGGCATTTTTTTGCACTTTTTTGGCAAAGTGCTCCGATTTCGACGAATGGGACCTCGTTGGAAAGGGTTCGCTCCCCCGAATCCAGAACCGTTGTCTGTTCCGGAAAATTCCAACGGGTTCGGGAGTTATGGGCTCTTTTGTGGCTTCACAAGGAGGGCCCTTCAACACCCATTATCTCAGGAAATACCGGTCAGACCGGTGTCAAATTTAATTTACAGCCTCCCTAGGAGGGCCCTAACAATTTCCCATCAAAAAAAGGGCACCTCCAAAAATGGCCCAAAATTGCTAAAAATGCAAAGGGGTACCCCTTGGCATTTTTTTGCACTTTTTTGGCAAAGTGCTCCGATTTCGACGAATGGGACCTCGTTGGAAAGGGTTCGCTCCCCCGAATCCAGAACCGTTGTCTGTTCCGGAAAATTCCAACGGGTTCGGGAGTTATGGGCTCTTTTGTGGCTTCACAAGGAGGGCCCTTCAACACCCATTATCTCAGGAAATACCGGTCAGACCGGTGTCAAATTTAATTTACAGCCTCCCTAGGAGGGCCCTAACAATTTCCCATCAAAAAAAGGGCACCTCCAAAAATGGCCCAAAATCGCTAAAAATGCAAAGGGGTACCCCTTGGCATTTTTTTGCACTTTTTTGGCAAAGTGCTCCGATTTCGACGAATGGGGCCTCGTTGGAAAGGGTTCGCTCCCCTGAATCCAGAACCGTTGTCTGTTCCGGAAAATTCCAACGGGTTCGGGAGTTATGGGCTCTTTTGTGGCTTCACAAGGAGGGCCCTTCAACACCCATTATCTCAGGAAATACCGGTCAGACCGGTGTCAAATTTAATTTACAGCCTCCCTAGGAGGGCCCTAACAATTTCCCATCAAAAAAAGGGCACCTCCAAAAATGGCCCAAAATCGCTAAAAATGCAAAGGGGTACCCCTTGGCATTTTTTTGCACTTTTTTGGCAAAGTGCTCCGATTTCGACGAATGGGACCTCGTTGGAAAGGGTTCGCTCCCCCGAATCCAGAACCGTTGTCTGTTCCGGAAAATTCCAACGGGTTCGGGAGTTATGGGCTCTTTTGTGGCTTCACAAGGAGGGCCCTTCAACACCCATTATCTCAGGAAATACCGGTCAGACCGGTGTCAAATTTAATTTACAGCCTCCCTAGGAGGGCCCTAACAATTTCCCATCAAAAAAAGGGCACCTCCAAAAATGGCCCAAAATCGCTAAAAATGCAAAGGGGTACCCCTTGGCATTTTTTTGCACTTTTTTGGCAAAGTGCTCCGATTTCGACGAATGGGGCCTCGTTGGAAAGGGTTTGCTCCCCCGAATCCAGAACCGTTGTCTGTTCCGGAATATTCCAACGGGTTCGGGAGTTATGGGCTCTTTTGTGGCTTCACAAGGAGGGCCCTTCAACACCCATTATCTCAGGAAATACCGGTCAGACCGGTGTCAAATTTAATTTACAGCCTCCCTAGGAGGGCCCTAACAATTTCCCATCAAAAAAGGGCACCTCCAAAAATGGCCCAAAATCGCTAAAAATGCAAAGGGGTACCCCTTGGCATTTTTTTGCACTTTTTTGGCAAAGTGCTCCGATTTCGACGAATGGGGCCTCGTTGGAAAGGGTTTGCTCCCCCGAATCCGGAACCGTTGTCTGTTCCGGAATATTCCAACGGGTTCGGGAGTTATGGGCTCTTTTGTGGCTTCACAAGGAGGGCCCTTCAACACCCATTATCTCAGGAAATACCGGTCAGACCGGTGTCAAATTTAATTTACAGCCTCCCTAGGAGGGCCCTAACAATTTCCCATCAAAAAAGGGCACCTCCAAAAATGGCCCAAAATCGCTAAAAATGCAAAGGGGTACCCCTTGGCATTTTTTTGCAATTTTTTGGCAAAGTGCTCCGATTTCGACGAATGGGACCTCGTTGGAAAGGGTTCGCTCCCCCGAATCCAGAACCGTTGTCTGTTCCGGAAAATTCCAACGGGTTCGGGAGTTATGGGCTCTTTTGTGGCTTCACAAGGAGGGCCCTTCAACACCCATTATCTCAGGAAATACCGGTCAGACCGGTGTCAAATTTAATTTACAGCCTCCCTAGGAGGGCCCTAACAATTTCCCATCAAAAAAAGGGCACCTCCAAAAATGGCCCAAAATCGCTAAAAATGCAAAGGGGTACCCCTTGGCATTTTTTTGCACTTTTTTGGCAAAGTGCTCCGATTTCGAAGAATGGGGCCTCGTTGGAAAGGGTTTGCTCCCCCGAATCCAGAACCGTTGTCTGTTCCGGAATATTCCAACGGGTTCGGGAGTTATGGGCTCTTTTGTGGCTTCACAAGGAGGGCCCTTCAACACCCATTATCTCAGGAAATACCGGTCAGACCGGTGTCAAATTTAATTTACAGCCTCCCTAGGAGGGCCCTAACAATTTCCCATCAAAAAAAGGGCACCTCCAAAAATGGCCCAAAATCGCTAAAAATGCAAAGGGGTACCCCTTGGCATTTTTTTGCAATTTTTTGGCAAAGTGCTCCGATTTCGACGAATGGGGCCTCGTTGGAAAGGGTTCGCTCCCCTGAATCCAGAACCGTTGTCTGTTCCGGAAAATTCCAACGGGTTCGGGAGTTATGGGCTCTTTTGTGGCTTCACAAGGAGGGCCCTTCAACACCCATTATCTCAGGAAATACCGGTCAGACCGGTGTCAAATTTAATTTACAGCCTCCCTAGGAGGGCCCTAACAATTTCCCATCAAAAAAAGGGCACCTCCAAAAATGGCCCAAAATCGCTAAAAATGCAAAGGGGTACCCCTTGGCATTTTTTTGCACTTTTTTGGCAAAGTGCTCCGATTTCGAAGAATGGGGCCTCGCTGGAAAGGGTTTGCTCCCCCGAATCCGGAACCGTTGTCTGTTCCGGAATATTCCAACGGGTTCGGGAGTTATGGGCTCTTTTGTGGCTTCACAAGGAGGGCCCTTCAACACCCATTATCTCAGGAAATACCGGTCAGACCGGTGTCAAATTTAATTTAAAGCCTCCCTAGGAGGGCCCTAACAATTTCCCATCAAAAAAAGGGCACCTCCAAAAATGGCCCAAAATCGCTAAAAATGCAAAGGGGTACCCCTTGGCATTTTTTTGCACTTTTTTGGCAAAGTGCTCCGATTTCGACGAATGGGGCCTCGTTGGAAAGGGTTCGCTCCCCCGAATCCAGAACCGTTGTCTGTTCCGGAAAATTCCAACGGGTTCGGGAGTTATGGGCTCTTTTGTGGCTTCACAAGGAGGGCCCTTCAACACCCATTATCTCAGGAAATACCGGTCAGACCGGTGTCAAATTTAATTTACAGCCTCCCTAGGAGGGCCCTAACAATTTCCCATCAAAAAAGGGCACCTCCAAAAATGGCCCAAAATCGCTAAAAATGCAAAGGGGTACCCCTTGGCATTTTTTTGCACTTTTTTGGCAAAGTGCTCCGATTTCGACGAATGGGGCCTCGTTGGAAAGGGTTCGCTCCCCTGAATCCAGAACCGTTGTCTGTTCCGGAAAATTCCAACGGGTTCGGGAGTTATGGGCTCTTTTGTGGCTTCACAAGGAGGGCCCTTCAACACCCATTATCTCAGGAAATACCGGTCAGACCGGTGTCAAATTTAATTTACAGCCTCCCTAGGAGGGCCCTAACAATTTCCCATCAAAAAAGGGCACCTCCAAAAATGGCCCAAAATCGCTAAAAATGCAAAGGGTTACCCCTTGGCATTTTTTTGCACTTTTTTGGCAAAGTGCTCCGATTTCGACGAATGGGACCTCGTTGGAAAGGGTTCGCTCCCCCGAATCCAGAACCGTTGTCTGTTCCGGAAAATTCCAACGGGTTCGGGAGTTATGGGCTCTTTTGTGGCTTCACAAGGAGGGCCCTTCAACACCCATTATCTCAGGAAATACCGGTCAGACCGGTGTCAAATTTAATTTAAAGCCTCCCTAGGAGGGCCCTAACAATTTCCCGTCAAAAAAAGGGCACCTCCAAAAATGGCCCAAAATCGCTAAAAATGCAAAGGGGTACCCCTTGGCATTTTTTTGCACTTTTTTGGCAAAGTGCTCCGATTTCGACGAATGGGACCTCGTTGGAAAGGGTTCGCTCCCCCGAATCCAGAACCGTTGTCTGTTCCGGAAAATTCCAACGGGTTCGGGAGTTATGGGCTCTTTTGTGGCTTCACAAGGAGGGCCCTTCAACACCCATTATCTCAGGAAATACCGGTCAGACCGGTGTCAAATTTAATTTACAGCCTCCCTAGGAGGGCCCTAACAATTTCCCATCAAAAAAAGGGCACCTCCAAAAATGGCCCAAAATCGCTAAAAATGCAAAGGGGTACCCCTTGGCATTTTTTTGCACTTTTTTGGCAAAGTGCTCCGATTTCGACGAATGGGGCCTCGTTGGAAAGGGTTTGCTCCCCCGAATCCAGAACCGTTGTCTGTTCCGGAATATTCCAACGGGTTCGGGAGTTATGGGCTCTTTTGTGGCTTCACAAGGAGGGCCCTTCAACACCCATTATCTCAGGAAATACCGGTCAGACCGGTGTCAAATTTAATTTACAGCCTCCCTAGGAGGGCCCTAACAATTTCCCATCAAAAAAGGGCACCTCCAAAAATGGCCCAAAATCGCTAAAAATGCAAAGGGGTACCCCTTGGCATTTTTTTGCACTTTTTTGGCAAAGTGCTCCGATTTCGACGAATGGGGCCTCGTTGGAAAGGGTTTGCTCCCCCGAATCCAGAACCGTTGTCTGTTCCGGAATATTCCAACGGGTTCGGGAGTTATGGGCTCTTTTGTGGCTTCACAAGGAGGGCCCTTCAACACCCATTATCTCAGGAAATACCGGTCAGACCGGTGTCAAATTTAATTTACAGCCTCCCTAGGAGGGCCCTAACAATTTCCCATCAAAAAAAGGGCACCTCCAAAAATGGCCCAAAATCGCTAAAAATGCAAAGGGGTACCCCTTGGCATTTTTTTGCACTTTTTTGGCAAAGTGCTCCGATTTAGACGAATGGGGCCTCGTTGGAAAGGGTTTGCTCCCCCGAATCCAGAACCGTTGTCTGTTCCGGAATATTCCAACGGGTTCGGGAGTTATGGGCTCTTTTGTGGCTTCACAAGGAGGGCCCTTCAACACCCATTATCTCAGGAAATACCGGTCAGACCGGTGTCAAATTTAATTTACAGCCTCCCTAGGAGGGCCCTAACAATTTCCCATCAAAAAAAGGGCACCTCCAAAAATGGCCCAAAATCGCTAAAAATGCAAAGGGGTACCCCTTGGCATTTTTTTGCACTTTTTTGGCAAAGTGCTCCGATTTCGACGAATGGGGCCTCGTTGGAAAGGGTTCGCTCCCCCGAATCCAGAACCGTTGTCTGTTCCGGAAAATTCCAACGGGTTCGGGAGTTATGGGCTCTTTTGTGGCTTCACAAGGAGGGCCCTTCAACACCCATTATCTCAGGAAATACCGGTCAGACCGGTGTCAAATTTAATTTACAGCCTCCCTAGGAGGGCCCTAACAATTTCCCATCAAAAAAGGGCACCTCCAAAAATGGCCCAAAATCGCTAAAAATGCAAAGGGGTACCCCTTGGCATTTTTTTGCACTTTTTTGGCAAAGTGCTCCGATTTCGACGAATGGGGCCTCGTTGGAAAGGGTTCGCTCCCCTGAATCCAGAACCGTTGTCTGTTCCGGAAAATTCCAACGGGTTCGGGAGTTATGGGCTCTTTTGTGGCTTCACAAGGAGGGCCCTTCAACACCCATTATCTCAGGAAATACCGGTCAGACCGGTGTCAAATTTAATTTACAGCCTCCCTAGGAGGGCCCTAACAATTTCCCATCAAAAAAGGGCACCTCCAAAAATGGCCCAAAATCGCTAAAAATGCAAAGGGTTACCCCTTGGCATTTTTTTGCACTTTTTTGGCAAAGTGCTCCGATTTCGACGAATGGGACCTCGTTGGAAAGGGTTCGCTCCCCCGAATCCAGAACCGTTGTCTGTTCCGGAAAATTCCAACGGGTTCGGGAGTTATGGGCTCTTTTGTGGCTTCACAAGGAGGGCCCTTCAACACCCATTATCTCAGGAAATACCGGTCAGACCGGTGTCAAATTTAATTTAAAGCCTCCCTAGGAGGGCCCTAACAATTTCCCGTCAAAAAAAGGGCACCTCCAAAAATGGCCCAAAATCGCTAAAAATGCAAAGGGGTACCCCTTGGCATTTTTTTGCACTTTTTTGGCAAAGTGCTCCGATTTCGACGAATGGGACCTCGTTGGAAAGGGTTCGCTCCCCCGAATCCAGAACCGTTGTCTGTTCCGGAAAATTCCAACGGGTTCGGGAGTTATGGGCTCTTTTGTGGCTTCACAAGGAGGGCCCTTCAACACCCATTATCTCAGGAAATACCGGTCAGACCGGTGTCAAATTTAATTTACAGCCTCCCTAGGAGGGCCCTAACAATTTCCCATCAAAAAAAGGGCACCTCCAAAAATGGCCCAAAATCGCTAAAAATGCAAAGGGGTACCCCTTGGCATTTTTTTGCACTTTTTTGGCAAAGTGCTCCGATTTCGACGAATGGGGCCTCGTTGGAAAGGGTTTGCTCCCCCGAATCCAGAACCGTTGTCTGTTCCGGAATATTCCAACGGGTTCGGGAGTTATGGGCTCTTTTGTGGCTTCACAAGGAGGGCCCTTCAACACCCATTATCTCAGGAAATACCGGTCAGACCGGTGTCAAATTTAATTTACAGCCTCCCTAGGAGGGCCCTAACAATTTCCCATCAAAAAAGGGCACCTCCAAAAATGGCCCAAAATCGCTAAAAATGCAAAGGGGTACCCCTTGGCATTTTTTTGCACTTTTTTGGCAAAGTGCTCCGATTTCGACGAATGGGGCCTCGTTGGAAAGGGTTTGCTCCCCCGAATCCAGAACCGTTGTCTGTTCCGGAATATTCCAACGGGTTCGGGAGTTATGGGCTCTTTTGTGGCTTCACAAGGAGGGCCCTTCAACACCCATTATCTCAGGAAATACCGGTCAGACCGGTGTCAAATTTAATTTACAGCCTCCCTAGGAGGGCCCTAACAATTTCCCATCAAAAAAAGGGCACCTCCAAAAATGGCCCAAAATCGCTAAAAATGCAAAGGGGTACCCCTTGGCATTTTTTTGCACTTTTTTGGCAAAGTGCTCCGATTTAGACGAATGGGGCCTCGTTGGAAAGGGTTTGCTCCCCCGAATCCAGAACCGTTGTCTGTTCCGGAATATTCCAACGGGTTCGGGAGTTATGGGCTCTTTTGTGGCTTCACAAGGAGGGCCCTTCAACACCCATTATCTCAGGAAATACCGGTCAGACCGGTGTCAAATTTAATTTACAGCCTCCCTAGGAGGGCCCTAACAATTTCCCATCAAAAAAAGGGCACCTCCAAAAATGGCCCAAAATCGCTAAAAATGCAAAGGGGTACCCCTTGGCATTTTTTTGCACTTTTTTGGCAAAGTGCTCCGATTTCGACGAATGGGGCCTCGTTGGAAAGGGTTCGCTCCCCCGAATCCAGAACCGTTGTCTGTTCCGGAAAATTCCAACGGGTTCGGGAGTTATGGGCTCTTTTGTGGCTTCACAAGGAGGGCCCTTCAACACCCATTATCTCAGGAAATACCGGTCAGACCGGTGTCAAATTTAATTTACAGCCTCCCTAGGAGGGCCCTAACAATTTCCCATCAAAAAAAGGGCACCTCCAAAAATGGCCCAAAATCGCTAAAAATGCAAAGGGGTACCCCTTGGCATTTTTTTGCACTTTTTTGGCAAAGTGCTCCGATTTCGACGAATGGGGCCTCGTTGGAAAGGGTTTGCTCCCCCGAATCCAGAACCGTTGTCTGTTCCGGAATATTCCAACGGGTTCGGGAGTTATGGGCTCTTTTGTGGCTTCACAAGGAGGGCCCTTCAACACCCATTATCTCAGGAAATACCGGTCAGACCGGTGTCAAATTTAATTTACAGCCTCCCTAGGAGGGCCCTAACAATTTCCCATCAAAAAAAGGGCACCTCCAAAAATGGCCCAAAATCACTAAAAATGCAAAGGGGTACCCCTTGGCATTTTTTTGCACTTTTTTGGCAAAGTGCTCCGATTTAGACGAATGGGGCCTCGTTGGAAAGGGTTTGCTCCCCCGAATCCAGAACCGTTGTCTGTTCCGGAATATTCCAACGGGTTCGGGAGTTATGGGCTCTTTTGTGGCTTCACAAGGAGGGCCCTTCAACACCCATTATCTCAGGAAATACCGGTCAGACCGGTGTCAAATTTAATTTACAGCCTCCCTAGGAGGGCCCTAACAATTTCCCATCAAAAAAAGGGCACCTCCAAAAATGGCCCAAAATCGCTAAAAATGCAAAGGGGTACCCCTTGGCATTTTTTTGCACTTTTTTGGCAAAGTGCTCCGACGAATGGGGCCTCGTTGGAAAGGGTTCGCTCCCCTGAATCCAGAACCGTTGTCTGTTCCGGAAAATTCCAACGGGTTCGGGAGTTATGGGCTCTTTTGTGGCTTCACAAGGAGGGCCCTTCAACACCCATTATCTCAGGAAATACCGGTCAGACCGGTGTCAAATTTAATTTACAGCCTCCCTAGGAGGGCCCTAACAATTTCCCATCAAAAAAAGGGCACCTCCAAAAATGGCCCAAAATCGCTAAAAATGCAAAGGGGTACCCCTTGGCATTTTTTTGCACTTTTTTGGCAAAGTGCTCCGATTTCGACGAATGGGGCCTCGTTGGAAAGGGTTCGCTCCCCTGAATTCAGAACCGTTGTCTGTTCCGGAAAATTCCAACGGGTTCGGGAGTTATGGGCTCTTTTGTGGCTTCACAAGGAGGGCCCTTCAACACCCATTATCTCAGGAAATACCGGTCAGACCGGTGTCAAATTTAATTTACAGCCTCCCTAGGAGGGCCCTAACAATTTCCCATCAAAAAAAGGGCACCTCCAAAAATGGCCCAAAATCGCTAAAAATGCAAAGGGGTACCCCTTGGCATTTTTTTGCACTTTTTTGGCAAAGTGCTCCGATTTCGACGAATGGGACCTCGTTGGAAAGGGTTTGCTCCCCCGAATCCAGAACCGTTGTCTGTTCCGGAATATTCCAACGGGTTCGGGAGTTAAGGGCTCTTTTGTGGCTTCACAAGGAGGGCCCTTCAACACCCATTATCTCAGGAAATACTGGTCAGACCGGTGTCAAATTTAATTTACAGCCTCCCTAGGAGGGCCCTAACAATTTCCCATCAAAAAAAGGGCACCTCCAAAAATGGCCCAAAATCGCTAAAAATGCAAAGGGGTACCCCTTGGCATTTTTTTGCACTTTTTTGGCAAAGTGCTCCGATTTCGACGAATGGGGCCTCGTTGGAAAGGGTTTGCTCCCCCGAATCCAGAACCGTTGTCTGTTCCGGAATATTCCAACGGGTTCGGGAGTTATGGGCTCTTTTGTGGCTTCACAAGGAGGGCCCTTCAACACCCATTATCTCAGGAAATACCGGTCAGACCGGTGTCAAATTTAATTTACAGCCTCCCTAGGAGGGCCCTAACAATTTCCCATCAAAAAAGGGCACCTCCAAAAATGGCCCAAAATCGCTAAAAATGCAAAGGGGTACCCCTTGGCATTTTTTTGCACTTTTTTGGCAAAGTGCTCCGATTTCGACGAATGGGGCCTCGTTGGAAAGGGTTTGCTCCCCCGAATCCAGAACCGTTGTCTGTTCCGGAATATTCCAACGGGTTCGGGAGTTATGGGCTCTTTTGTGGCTTCACAAGGAGGGCCCTTCAACACCCATTATCTCAGGAAATACCGGTCAGACCGGTGTCAAATTTAATTTACAGCCTCCCTAGGAGGGCCCTAACAATTTCCCATCAAAAAAAGGGCACCTCCAAAAATGGCCCAAAATCGCTAAAAATGCAAAGGGGTACCCCTTGGCATTTTTTTGCACTTTTTTGGCAAAGTGCTCCGATTTAGACGAATGGGGCCTCGTTGGAAAGGGTTTGCTCCCCCGAATCCAGAACCGTTGTCTGTTCCGGAATATTCCAACGGGTTCGGGAGTTATGGGCTCTTTTGTGGCTTCACAAGGAGGGCCCTTCAACACCCATTATCTCAGGAAATACCGGTCAGACCGGTGTCAAATTTAATTTACAGCCTCCCTAGGAGGGCCCTAACAATTTCCCATCAAAAAAAGGGCACCTCCAAAAATGGCCCAAAATCGCTAAAAATGCAAAGGGGTACCCCTTGGCATTTTTTTGCACTTTTTTGGCAAAGTGCTCCGACGAATGGGGCCTCGTTGGAAAGGGTTCGCTCCCCTGAATCCAGAACCGTTGTCTGTTCCGGAAAATTCCAACGGGTTCGGGAGTTATGGGCTCTTTTGTGGCTTCACAAGGAGGGCCCTTCAACACCCATTATCTCAGGAAATACCGGTCAGACCGGTGTCAAATTTAATTTACAGCCTCCCTAGGAGGGCCCTAACAATTTCCCATCAAAAAAAGGGCACCTCCAAAAATGGCCCAAAATCGCTAAAAATGCAAAGGGGTACCCCTTGGCATTTTTTTGCACTTTTTTGGCAAAGTGCTCCGACGAATGGGGCCTCGTTGGAAAGGGTTCGCTCCCCTGAATCCAGAACCGTTGTCTGTTCCGGAAAATTCCAACGGGTTCGGGAGTTATGGGCTCTTTTGTGGCTTCACAAGGAGGGCCCTTCAACACCCATTATCTCAGGAAATACCGGTCAGACCGGTGTCAAATTTTATTTACAGCCTCCCTAGGAGGGCCCTAACAATTTCCCATCAAAAAAAGGGCACCTCCAAAAATGGCCCAAAATCGCTAAAAATGCAAAGGGGTACCCCTTGGCATTTTTTTGCACTTTTTTGGCAAAGTGCTCCGATTTCGACGAATGGGGCCTCGTTGGAAAGGGTTCGCTCCCCTGAATCCAGAACCGTTGTCTGTTCCGGAAAATTTCAACGGGTTCGGGAGTTATGGGCTCTTTTGTGGCTTCACAAGGAGGGCCCTTCAACACCCATTATCTCAGGAAATACCGGTCAGACCGGTGTCAAATTTAATTTACAGCCTCCCTAGGAGGGCCCTAACAATTTCCCATCAAAAAAGGGCACCTCCAAAAATGGCCCAAAATCGCTAAAAATGCAAAGGGGTACCCCTTGGCATTTTTTTGCACTTTTTTGGCAAAGTGCTCCGATTTCGACGAATGGGGCCTCGTTGGAAAGGGTTTGCTCCCCCGAATCCAGAACCGTTGTCTGTTCCGGAATATTCCAACGGGTTCGGGAGTTATGGGCTCTTTTGTGGCTTCACAAGGAGGGCCCTTCAACACCCATTATCTCAGGAAATACCGGTCAGACCGGTGTCAAATTTAATTTACAGCCTCCCTAGGAGGGCCCTAACAATTTCCCATCAAAAAAAGGGCACCTCCAAAAATGGCCCAAAATCGCTAAAAATGCAAAGGGGTACCCCTTGGCATTTTTTTGCACTTTTTTGGCAAAGTGCTCCGATTTCGACGAATGGGGCCTCGTTGGAAAGGGTTTGCTCCCCCGAATCCAGAACCGTTGTCTGTTCCGGAATATTCCAACGGGTTCGGGAGTTATGGGCTCTTTTGTGGCTTCACAAGGAGGGCCCTTCAACACCCATTATCTCAGGAAATACCGGTCAGACCGGTGTCAAATTTAATTTACAGCCTCCCTAGGAGGGCCCTAACAATTTCCCATCAAAAAAAGGGCACCTCCAAAAATGGCCCAAAATCGCTAAAAATGCAAAGGGGTACCCCTTGGCATTTTTTTGCACTTTTTTGGCAAAGTGCTCCGATTTAGACGAATGGGGCCTCGTTGGAAAGGGTTTGCTCCCCCGAATCCAGAACCGTTGTCTGTTCCGGAATATTCCAACGGGTTCGGGAGTTATGGGCTCTTTTGTGGCTTCACAAGGAGGGCCCTTCAACACCCATTATCTCAGGAAATACCGGTCAGACCGGTGTCAAATTTAATTTACAGCCTCCCTAGGAGGGCCCTAACAATTTCCCATCAAAAAAAGGGCACCTCCAAAAATGGCCCAAAATCGCTAAAAATGCAAAGGGGTACCCCTTGGCATTTTTTTGTACTTTTTTGGCAAAGTGCTCCGATTTAGACGAATGGGGCCTCGTTGGAAAGGGTTTGCTCCCCCGAATCCAGAACCGTTGTCTGTTCCGGAATATTCCAACGGGTTCGGGAGTTATGGGCTCTTTTGTGGCTTCACAAGGAGGGCCCTTCAACACCCATTATCTCAGGAAATACCGGTCAGACCGGTGTCAAATTTAATTTACAGCCTCCCTAGGAGGGCCCTAACAATTTCCCATCAAAAAAAGGGCACCTCCAAAAATGGCCCAAAATCGCTAAAAATGCAAAGGGGTACCCCTTGGCATTTTTTTGCACTTTTTTGGCAAAGTGCTCCGACGAATGGGGCCTCGTTGGAAAGGGTTCGCTCCCCTGAATCCAGAACCGTTGTCTGTTCCGGAAAATTCCAACGGGTTCGGGAGTTATGGGCTCTTTTGTGGCTTCACAAGGAGGGCCCTTCAACACCCATTATCTCAGGAAATACCGGTCAGACCGGTGTCAAATTTTATTTACAGCCTCCCTAGGAGGGCCCTAACAATTTCCCATCAAAAAAAGGGCACCTCCAAAAATGGCCCAAAATCGCTAAAAATGCAAAGGGGTACCCCTTGGCATTTTTTTGCACTTTTTTGGCAAAGTGCTCCGATTTCGACGAATGGGGCCTCGTTGGAAAGGGTTTGCTCCCCCGAATCCAGAACCGTTGTCTGTTCCGGAATATTCCAACGGGTTCGGGAGTTATGGGCTCTTTTGTGGCTTCACAAGGAGGGCCCTTCAACACCCATTATCTCAGGAAATACCGATCAGACCGGTGTCAAATTTAATTTACAGCCTTCCTAGGAGGGCCCTAACAATTTCCCATCAAAAAAGGGCACCTCCAAAAATGGCCCAAAATCGCTAAAAATGCAAAGGGGTACCCCTTGGCATTTTTTTGCACTTTTTTGGCAAAGTGCTCCGATTTCGACGAATGGGGCCTCGTTGGAAAGGGTTTGCTCCCCCGAATCCAGAACCGTTGTCTGTTCCGGAATATTCCAACGGGTTCGGGAGTTATGGGCTCTTTTGTGGCTTCACAAGGAGGGCCCTTCAACACCCATTATCTCAGGAAATACCGGTCAGACCGGTGTCAAATTTAATTTACAGCCTCCCTAGGAGGGCCCTAACAATTTCCCATCAAAAAAAGGGCACCTCCAAAAATGGCCCAAAATCGCTAAAAATGCAAAGGGGTACCCCTTGGCATTTTTTTGCACTTTTTTGGCAAAGTGCTCCGATTTCGACGAATGGGGCCTCGTTGGAAAGGGTTTGCTCCCCCGAATCCAGAACCGTTGTCTGTTCCGGAAAATTCCAACGGGTTCGGGAGTTATGGGCTCTTTTGTGGCTTCACAAGGAGGGCCCTTCAACACCCATTATCTCAGGAAATACCGGTCAGACCGGTGTCAAATTTAATTTACAGCCTCCCTAGGAGGGCCCTAACAATTTCCCATCAAAAAAAGGGCACCTCCAAAAATGGCCCAAAATCGCTAAAAATGCAAAGGGGTACCCCTTGGCATTTTTTTGCACTTTTTTGGCAAAGTGCTCCGATTTCGACGAATGGGGCCTCGTTGGAAAGGGTTCGCTCCCCTGAATTCAGAACCGTTGTCTGTTCCGGAAAATTCCAACGGGTTCGGGAGTTATGGGCTCTTTTGTGGCTTCACAAGGAGGGCCCTTCAACACCCATTATCTCAGGAAATACCGGTCAGACCGGTGTCAAATTTAATTTACAGCCTCCCTAGGAGGGCCCTAACAATTTCCCATCAAAAAAAGGGCACCTCCAAAAATGGCCCAAAATCGCTAAAAATGCAAAGGGGTACCCCTTGGCATTTTTTTGCACTTTTTTGGCAAAGTGCTCCGATTTCGACGAATGGGACCTCGTTGGAAAGGGTTTGCTCCCCCGAATCCAGAACCGTTGTCTGTTCCGGAATATTCCAACGGGTTCGGGAGTTAAGGGCTCTTTTGTGGCTTCACAAGGAGGGCCCTTCAACACCCATTATCTCAGGAAATACTGGTCAGACCGGTGTCAAATTTAATTTACAGCCTCCCTAGGAGGGCCCTAACAATTTCCCATCAAAAAAAGGGCACCTCCAAAAATGGCCCAAAATCGCTAAAAATGCAAAGGGGTACCCCTTGGCATTTTTTTGCACTTTTTTGGCAAAGTGCTCCGATTTCGACGAATGGGGCCTCGTTGGAAAGGGTTTGCTCCCCCGAATCCAGAACCGTTGTCTGTTCCGGAATATTCCAACGGGTTCGGGAGTTATGGGCTCTTTTGTGGCTTCACAAGGAGGGCCCTTCAACACCCATTATCTCAGGAAATACCGGTCAGACCGGTGTCAAATTTAATTTACAGCCTCCCTAGGAGGGCCCTAACAATTTCCCATCAAAAAAGGGCACCTCCAAAAATGGCCCAAAATCGCTAAAAATGCAAAGGGGTACCCCTTGGCATTTTTTTGGCAAAGTGCTCCGATTTCGACGAATGGGGCCTCGTTGGAAAGGGTTTGCTCCCCCGAATCCAGAACCGTTGTCTGTTCCGGAATATTCCAACGGGTTCGGGAGTTATGGGCTCTTTTGTGGCTTCACAAGGAGGGCCCTTCAACACCCATTATCTCAGGAAATACCGGTCAGACCGGTGTCAAATTTAATTTACAGCCTCCCTAGGAGGGCCCTAACAATTTCCCATCAAAAAAAGGGCACCTCCAAAAATGGCCCAAAATCGCTAAAAATGCAAAGGGGTACCCCTTGGCATTTTTTTGCACTTTTTTGGCAAAGTGCTCCGATTTAGACGAATGGGGCCTCGTTGGAAAGGGTTTGCTCCCCCGAATCCAGAACCGTTGTCTGTTCCGGAATATTCCAACGGGTTCGGGAGTTATGGGCTCTTTTGTGGCTTCACAAGGAGGGCCCTTCAACACCCATTATCTCAGGAAATACCGGTCAGACCGGTGTCAAATTTAATTTACAGCCTCCCTAGGAGGGCCCTAACAATTTCCCATCAAAAAAAGGGCACCTCCAAAAATGGCCCAAAATCGCTAAAAATGCAAAGGGGTACCCCTTGGCATTTTTTTGCACTTTTTTGGCAAAGTGCTCCGACGAATGGGGCCTCGTTGGAAAGGGTTCGCTCCCCTGAATCCAGAACCGTTGTCTGTTCCGGAAAATTCCAACGGGTTCGGGAGTTATGGGCTCTTTTGTGGCTTCACAAGGAGGGCCCTTCAACACCCATTATCTCAGGAAATACCGGTCAGACCGGTGTCAAATTTAATTTACAGCCTCCCTAGGAGGGCCCTAACAATTTCCCATCAAAAAAAGGGCACCTCCAAAAATGGCCCAAAATCGCTAAAAATGCAAAGGGGTACCCCTTGGCATTTTTTTGCACTTTTTTGGCAAAGTGCTCCGACGAATGGGGCCTCGTTGGAAAGGGTTCGCTCCCCTGAATCCAGAACCGTTGTCTGTTCCGGAAAATTCCAACGGGTTCGGGAGTTATGGGCTCTTTTGTGGCTTCACAAGGAGGGCCCTTCAACACCCATTATCTCAGGAAATACCGGTCAGACCGGTGTCAAATTTAATTTACAGCCTCCCTAGGAGGGCCCTAACAATTTCCCATCAAAAAAAGGGCACCTCCAAAAATGGCCCAAAATCGCTAAAAATGCAAAGGGGTACCCCTTGGCATTTTTTTGCACTTTTTTGGCAAAGTGCTCCGATTTCGACGAATGGGACCTCGTTGGAAAGGGTTTGCTCCCCCGAATCCAGAACCGTTGTCTGTTCCGGAATATTCCAACGGGTTCGGGAGTTAAGGGCTCTTTTGTGGCTTCACAAGGAGGGCCCTTCAACACCCATTATCTCAGGAAATACTGGTCAGACCGGTGTCAAATTTAATTTACAGCCTCCCTAGGAGGGCCCTAACAATTTCCCATCAAAAAAAGGGCACCTCCAAAAATGGCCCAAAATCGCTAAAAATGCAAAGGGGTACCCCTTGGCATTTTTTTGCACTTTTTTGGCAAAGTGCTCCGATTTCGACGAATGGGGCCTCGTTGGAAAGGGTTTGCTCCCCCGAATCCAGAACCGTTGTCTGTTCCGGAATATTCCAACGGGTTCGGGAGTTATGGGCTCTTTTGTGGCTTCACAAAGAGGGCCCTTCAACACCCATTATCTCAGGAAATACCGGTCAGACCGGTGTCAAATTTAATTTACAGCCTCCCTAGGAGGGCCCTAACAATTTCCCATCAAAAAAGGGCACCTCCAAAAATGGCCCAAAATCGCTAAAAATGCAAAGGGGTACCCCTTGGCATTTTTTTGCACTTTTTTGGCAAAGTGCTCCGATTTCGACGAATGGGGCCTCGTTGGAAAGGGTTTGCTCCCCCGAATCCAGAACCGTTGTCTGTTCCGGAATATTCCAACGGGTTCGGGAGTTATGGGCTCTTTTGTGGCTTCACAAGGAGGGCCCTTCAACACCCATTATCTCAGGAAATACCGGTCAGACCGGTGTCAAATTTAATTTACAGCCTCCCTAGGAGGGCCCTAACAATTTCCCATCAAAAAAAGGGCACCTCCAAAAATGGCCCAAAATCGCTAAAAATGCAAAGGGGTACCCCTTGGCATTTTTTTGCACTTTTTTGGCAAAGTGCTCCGATTTAGACGAATGGGGCCTCGTTGGAAAGGGTTTGCTCCCCCGAATCCAGAACCGTTGTCTGTTCCGGAATATTCCAACGGGTTCGGGAGTTATGGGCTCTTTTGTGGCTTCACAAGGAGGGCCCTTCAACACCCATTATCTCAGGAAATACCGGTCAGACCGGTGTCAAATTTAATTTACAGCCTCCCTAGGAGGGCCCTAACAATTTCCCATCAAAAAAAGGGCACCTCCAAAAATGGCCCAAAATCGCTAAAAATGCAAAGGGGTACCCCTTGGCATTTTTTTGCACTTTTTTGGCAAAGTGCTCCGACGAATGGGGCCTCGTTGGAAAGGGTTCGCTCCCCTGAATCCAGAACCGTTGTCTGTTCCGGAAAATTCCAACGGGTTCGGGAGTTATGGGCTCTTTTGTGGCTTCACAAGGAGGGCCCTTCAACACCCATTATCTCAGGAAATACCGGTCAGACCGGTGTCAAATTTAATTTACAGCCTCCCTAGGAGGGCCCTAACAATTTCCCATCAAAAAAAGGGCACCTCCAAAAATGGCCCAAAATCGCTAAAAATGCAAAGGGGTACCCCTTGGCATTTTTTTGCACTTTTTTGGCAAAGTGCTCCGATTTCGACGAATGGGGCCTCGTTGGAAAGGGTTCGCTCCCCTGAATTCAGAACCGTTGTCTGTTCCGGAAAATTCCAACGGGTTCGGGAGTTATGGGCTCTTTTGTGGCTTCACAAGGAGGGCCCTTCAACACCCATTATCTCAGGAAATACCGGTCAGACCGGTGTCAAATTTAATTTACAGCCTCCCTAGGAGGGCCCTAACAATTTCCCATCAAAAAAAGGGCACCTCCAAAAATGGCCCAAAATCGCTAAAAATGCAAAGGGGTACCCCTTGGCATTTTTTTGCACTTTTTTGGCAAAGTGCTCCGACGAATGGGGCCTCGTTGGAAAGGGTTCGCTCCCCTGAATCCAGAACCGTTGTCTGTTCCGGAAAATTCCAACGGGTTCGGGAGTTATGGGCTCTTTTGTGGCTTCACAAGGAGGGCCCTTCAACACCCATTATCTCAGGAAATACCGGTCAGACCGGTGTCAAATTTAATTTACAGCCTCCCTAGGAGGGCCCTAACAATTTCCCATCAAAAAAAGGGCACCTCCAAAAATGGCCCAAAATCGCTAAAAATGCAAAGGGGTACCCCTTGGCATTTTTTTGCACTTTTTTGGCAAAGTGCTCCGATTTAGACGAATGGGGCCTCGTTGGAAAGGGTTTGCTCCCCCGAATCCAGAACCGTTGTCTGTTCCGGAATATTCCAACGGGTTCGGGAGTTATGGGCTCTTTTGTGGCTTCACAAGGAGGGCCCTTCAACACCCATTATCTCAGGAAATACCGGTCAGACCGGTGTCAAATTTAATTTACAGCCTCCCTAGGAGGGCCCTAACAATTTCCCATCAAAAAAAGGGCACCTCCAAAAATGGCCCAAAATCGCTAAAAATGCAAAGGGGTACCCCTTGGCATTTTTTTGCACTTTTTTGGCAAAGTGCTCCGACGAATGGGGCCTCGTTGGAAAGGGTTCGCTCCCCTGAATCCAGAACCGTTGTCTGTTCCGGAAAATTCCAACGGGTTCGGGAGTTATGGGCTCTTTTGTGGCTTCACAAGGAGGGCCCTTCAACACCCATTATCTCAGGAAATACCGGTCAGACCGGTGTCAAATTTAATTTACAGCCTCCCTAGGAGGGCCCTAACAATTTCCCATCAAAAAAAGGGCACCTCCAAAAATGGCCCAAAATCGCTAAAAATGCAAAGGGGTACCCCTTGGCATTTTTTTGCACTTTTTTGGCAAAGTGCTCCGATTTCGACGAATGGGACCTCGTTGGAAAGGGTTTGCTCCCCCGAATCCAGAACCGTTGTCTGTTCCGGAATATTCCAACGGGTTCGGGAGTTAAGGGCTCTTTTGTGGCTTCACAAGGAGGGCCCTTCAACACCCATTATCTCAGGAAATACTGGTCAGACCGGTGTCAAATTTAATTTACAGCCTCCCTAGGAGGGCCCTAACAATTTCCCATCAAAAAAAGGGCACCTCCAAAAATGGCCCAAAATCGCTAAAAATGCAAAGGGGTACCCCTTGGCATTTTTTTGCACTTTTTTGGCAAAGTGCTCCGATTTCGACGAATGGGGCCTCGTTGGAAAGGGTTTGCTCCCCCGAATCCAGAACCGTTGTCTGTTCCGGAATATTCCAACGGGTTCGGGAGTTATGGGCTCTTTTGTGGCTTCACAAGGAGGGCCCTTCAACACCCATTATCTCAGGAAATACCGGTCAGACCGGTGTCAAATTTAATTTACAGCCTCCCTAGGAGGGCCCTAACAATTTCCCATCAAAAAAGGGCACCTCCAAAAATGGCCCAAAATCGCTAAAAATGCAAAGGGGTACCCCTTGGCATTTTTTTGCACTTTTTTGGCAAAGTGCTCCGATTTCGACGAATGGGGCCTCGTTGGAAAGGGTTTGCTCCCCCGAATCCAGAACCGTTGTCTGTTCCGGAATATTCCAACGGGTTCGGGAGTTATGGGCTCTTTTGTGGCTTCACAAGGAGGGCCCTTCAACACCCATTATCTCAGGAAATACCGGTCAGACCGGTGTCAAATTTAATTTACAGCCTCCCTAGGAGGGCCCTAACAATTTCCCATCAAAAAAAGGGCACCTCCAAAAATGGCCCAAAATCGCTAAAAATGCAAAGGGGTACCCCTTGGCATTTTTTTGCACTTTTTTGGCAAAGTGCTCCGATTTAGACGAATGGGGCCTCGTTGGAAAGGGTTTGCTCCCCCGAATCCAGAACCGTTGTCTGTTCCGGAATATTCCAACGGGTTCGGGAGTTATGGGCTCTTTTGTGGCTTCACAAGGAGGGCCCTTCAACACCCATTATCTCAGGAAATACCGGTCAGACCGGTGTCAAATTTAATTTACAGCCTCCCTAGGAGGGCCCTAACAATTTCCCATCAAAAAAAGGGCACCTCCAAAAATGGCCCAAAATCGCTAAAAATGCAAAGGGGTACCCCTTGGCATTTTTTTGCACTTTTTTGGCAAAGTGCTCCGACGAATGGGGCCTCGTTGGAAAGGGTTCGCTCCCCTGAATCCAGAACCGTTGTCTGTTCCGGAAAATTCCAACGGGTTCGGGAGTTATGGGCTCTTTTGTGGCTTCACAAGGAGGGCCCTTCAACACCCATTATCTCAGGAAATACCGGTCAGACCGGTGTCAAATTTAATTTACAGCCTCCCTAGGAGGGCCCTAACAATTTCCCATCAAAAAAAGGGCACCTCCAAAAATGGCCCAAAATCGCTAAAAATGCAAAGGGGTACCCCTTGGCATTTTTTTGCACTTTTTTGGCAAAGTGCTCCGACGAATGGGGCCTCGTTGGAAAGGGTTCGCTCCCCTGAATCCAGAACCGTTGTCTGTTCCGGAAAATTCCAACGGGTTCGGGAGTTATGGGCTCTTTTGTGGCTTCACAAGGAGGGCCCTTCAACACCCATTATCTCAGGAAATACCGGTCAGACCGGTGTCAAATTTTATTTACAGCCTCCCTAGGAGGGCCCTAACAATTTCCCATCAAAAAAAGGGCACCTCCAAAAATGGCCCAAAATCGCTAAAAATGCAAAGGGGTACCCCTTGGCATTTTTTTGCACTTTTTTGGCAAAGTGCTCCGATTTCGACGAATGGGGCCTCGTTGGAAAGGGTTCGCTCCCCTGAATCCAGAACCGTTGTCTGTTCCGGAAAATTTCAACGGGTTCGGGAGTTATGGGCTCTTTTGTGGCTTCACAAGGAGGGCCCTTCAACACCCATTATCTCAGGAAATACCGGTCAGACCGGTGTCAAATTTAATTTACAGCCTCCCTAGGAGGGCCCTAACAATTTCCCATCAAAAAAGGGCACCTCCAAAAATGGCCCAAAATCGCTAAAAATGCAAAGGGGTACCCCTTGGCATTTTTTTGCACTTTTTTGGCAAAGTGCTCCGATTTCGACGAATGGGGCCTCGTTGGAAAGGGTTTGCTCCCCCGAATCCAGAACCGTTGTCTGTTCCGGAATATTCCAACGGGTTCGGGAGTTATGGGCTCTTTTGTGGCTTCACAAGGAGGGCCCTTCAACACCCATTATCTCAGGAAATACCGGTCAGACCGGTGTCAAATTTAATTTACAGCCTCCCTAGGAGGGCCCTAACAATTTCCCATCAAAAAAAGGGCACCTCCAAAAATGGCCCAAAATCGCTAAAAATGCAAAGGGGTACCCCTTGGCATTTTTTTGCACTTTTTTGGCAAAGTGCTCCGATTTCGACGAATGGGGCCTCGTTGGAAAGGGTTTGCTCCCCCGAATCCAGAACCGTTGTCTGTTCCGGAATATTCCAACGGGTTCGGGAGTTATGGGCTCTTTTGTGGCTTCACAAGGAGGGCCCTTCAACACCCATTATCTCAGGAAATACCGGTCAGACCGGTGTCAAATTTAATTTACAGCCTCCCTAGGAGGGCCCTAACAATTTCCCATCAAAAAAAGGGCACCTCCAAAAATGGCCCAAAATCGCTAAAAATGCAAAGGGGTACCCCTTGGCATTTTTTTGCACTTTTTTGGCAAAGTGCTCCGATTTAGACGAATGGGGCCTCGTTGGAAAGGGTTTGCTCCCCCGAATCCAGAACCGTTGTCTGTTCCGGAATATTCCAACGGGTTCGGGAGTTATGGGCTCTTTTGTGGCTTCACAAGGAGGGCCCTTCAACACCCATTATCTCAGGAAATACCGGTCAGACCGGTGTCAAATTTAATTTACAGCCTCCCTAGGAGGGCCCTAACAATTTCCCATCAAAAAAAGGGCACCTCCAAAAATGGCCCAAAATCGCTAAAAATGCAAAGGGGTACCCCTTGGCATTTTTTTGCACTTTTTTGGCAAAGTGCTCCGACGAATGGGGCCTCGTTGGAAAGGGTTCGCTCCCCTGAATCCAGAACCGTTGTCTGTTCCGGAAAATTCCAACGGGTTCGGGAGTTATGGGCTCTTTTGTGGCTTCACAAGGAGGGCCCTTCAACACCCATTATCTCAGGAAATACCGGTCAGACCGGTGTCAAATTTTATTTACAGCCTCCCTAGGAGGGCCCTAACAATTTCCCATCAAAAAAAGGGCACCTCCAAAAATGGCCCAAAATCGCTAAAAATGCAAAGGGGTACCCCTTGGCATTTTTTTGCACTTTTTTGGCAAAGTGCTCCGATTTCGACGAATGGGGCCTCGTTGGAAAGGGTTCGCTCCCCTGAATCCAGAACCGTTGTCTGTTCCGGAAAATTTCAACGGGTTCGGGAGTTATGGGCCCTTTTGTGGCTTCACAAGGAGGGCCCTTCAACACCCATTATCTCAGGAAATACCGGTCAGACCGGTGTCAAATTTAATTTACAGCCTCCCTAGGAGGGCCCTAACAATTTCCCATCAAAAAAGGACACCTCCAAAAATGGCCCAAAATCGCTAAAAATGCAAAGGGGTACCCCTTGGCATTTTTTTGCACTTTTTTGGCAAAGTGCTCCGATTTCGACGAATGGGGCCTCGTTGGAAAGGGTTTGCTCCCCCGAATCCAGAACCGTTGTCTGTTCCGGAATATTCCAACGGGTTCGGGAGTTATGGGCTCTTTTGTGGCTTCACAAGGAGGGCCCTTCAACACCCATTATCTCAGGAAATACCGATCAGACCGGTGTCAAATTTAATTTACAGCCTTCCTAGGAGGGCCCTAACAATTTCCCATCAAAAAAGGGCACCTCCAAAAATGGCCCAAAATCGCTAAAAATGCAAAGGGGTACCCCTTGGCATTTTTTTGCACTTTTTTGGCAAAGTGCTCCGATTTCGACGAATGGGGCCTCGTTGGAAAGGGTTTGCTCCCCCGAATCCAGAACCGTTGTCTGTTCCGGAATATTCCAACGGGTTCGGGAGTTATGGGCTCTTTTGTGGCTTCACAAGGAGGGCCCTTCAACACCCATTATCTCAGGAAATACCGGTCAGACCGGTGTCAAATTTAATTTACAGCCTCCCTAGGAGGGCCCTAACAATTTCCCATCAACAAAAGGGCACCTCCAAAAATGGCCCAAAATCGCTAAAAATGCAAAGGGGCATTTTTTTGCACTTTTTTGGCAAAGTGCTCCGATTTCGACGAATGGGGCCTCGTTGGAAAGGGTTTGCTCCCCCGAATCCAGAACCGTTGTCTGTTCCGGAAAATTCCAACGGGTTCGGGAGTTATGGGCTCTTTTGTGGCTTCACAAGGAGGGCCCTTCAACACCCATTATCTCAGGAAATACCGGTCAGACCGGTGTCAAATTTAATTTACAGCCTCCCTAGGAGGGCCCTAACAATTTCCCATCAAAAAAAGGGCACCTCCAAAAATGGCCCAAAATCGCTAAAAATGCAAAGGGGTACCCCTTGGCATTTTTTTGCACTTTTTTGGCAAAGTGCTCCGATTTCGACGAATGGGGCCTCGTTGGAAAGGGTTCGCTCCCCTGAAATCAGAACCGTTGTCTGTTCCGGAAAATTCCAACGGGTTCGGGAGTTATGGGCTCTTTTGTGGCTTCACAAGGAGGGCCCTTCAACACCCATTATCTAAGGAAATACCGGTCAGACCGGTGTCAAATTTAATTTACAGCCTCCCTAGGAGGGCCCTAACAATTTCCCATCAAAAAAAGGGCACCTCCAAAAATGGCCCAAAATCGCTAAAAATGCAAAGGGGTACCCCTTGGCATTTTTTTGCACTTTTTTGGCAAAGTGCTCCGATTTCGACGAATGGGACCTCGTTGGAAAGGGTTTGCTCCCCCGAATCCAGAACCGTTGTCTGTTCCGGAATATTCCAACGGGTTCGGGAGTTAAGGGCTCTTTTGTGGCTTCACAAGGAGGGCCCTTCAACACCCATTATCTCAGGAAATACTGGTCAGACCGGTGTCAAATTTAATTTACAGCCTCCCTAGGAGGGCCCTAACAATTTCCCATCAAAAAAAGGGCACCTCCAAAAATGGCCCAAAATCGCTAAAAATGCAAAGGGGTACCCCTTGGCATTTTTTTGCACTTTTTTGGCAAAGTGCTCCGATTTCGACGAATGGGGCCTCGTTGGAAAGGGTTTGCTCCCCCGAATCCAGAACCGTTGTCTGTTCCGGAATATTCCAACGGGTTCGGGAGTTATGGGCTCTTTTGTGGCTTCACAAGGAGGGCCCTTCAACACCCATTATCTCAGGAAATACCGGTCAGACCGGTGTCAAATTTAATTTACAGCCTCCCTAGGAGGGCCCTAACAATTTCCCATCAAAAAAGGGCACCTCCAAAAATGGCCCAAAATCGCTAAAAATGCAAAGGGGTACCCCTTGGCATTTTTTTGCACTTTTTTGGCAAAGTGCTCCGATTTCGACGAATGGGGCCTCGTTGGAAAGGGTTTGCTTCCCCGAATCCAGAACCGTTGTCTGTTCCGGAATATTCCAACGGGTTCGGGAGTTATGGGCTCTTTTGTGGCTTCACAAGGAGGGCCCTTCAACACCCATTATCTCAGGAAATACCGGTCAGACCGGTGTCAAATTTAATTTACAGCCTCCCTAGGAGGGCCCTAACAATTTCCCATCAAAAAAAGGGCACCTCCAAAAATGGCCCAAAATCGCTAAAAATGCAAAGGGGTACCCCTTGGCATTTTTTTGCACTTTTTTGGCAAAGTGCTCCGATTTAGACGAATGGGGCCTCGTTGGAAAGGGTTTGCTCCCCCGAATCCAGAACCGTTGTCTGTTCCGGAATATTCCAACGGGTTCGGGAGTTATGGGCTCTTTTGTGGCTTCACAAGGAGGGCCCTTCAACACCCATTATCTCAGGAAATACCGGTCAGACCGGTGTCAAATTTAATTTACAGCCTCCCTAGGAGGGCCCTAACAATTTCCCATCAAAAAAAGGGCACCTCCAAAAATGGCCCAAAATCGCTAAAAATGCAAAGGGGTACCCCTTGGCATTTTTTTGCACTTTTTTGGCAAAGTGCTCCGACGAATGGGGCCTCGTTGGAAAGGGTTCGCTCCCCTGAATCCAGAACCGTTGTCTGTTCCGGAAAATTCCAACGGGTTCGGGAGTTATGGGCTCTTTTGTGGCTTCACAAGGAGGGCCCTTCAACACCCATTATCTCAGGAAATACCGGTCAGACCGGTGTCAAATTTAATTTACAGCCTCCCTAGGAGGGCCCTAACAATTTCCCATCAAAAAAAGGGCACCTCCAAAAATGGCCCAAAATCGCTAAAAATGCAAAGGGGTACCCCTTGGCATTTTTTTGCACTTTTTTGGCAAAGTGCTCCGACGAATGGGGCCTCGTTGGAAAGGGTTCGCTCCCCTGAATCCAGAACCGTTGTCTGTTCCGGAAAATTCCAACGGGTTCGGGAGTTATGGGCTCTTTTGTGGCTTCACAAGGAGGGCCCTTCAACACCCATTATCTCAGGAAATACCGGTCAGACCGGTGTCAAATTTAATTTACAGCCTCCCTAGGAGGGCCCTAACAATTTCCCATCAAAAAAAGGGCACCTCCAAAAATGGCCCAAAATCGCTAAAAATGCAAAGGGGTACCCCTTGGCATTTTTTTGCACTTTTTTGGCAAAGTGCTCCGATTTCGACGAATGGGACCTCGTTGGAAAGGGTTTGCTCCCCCGAATCCAGAACCGTTGTCTGTTCCGGAATATTCCAACGGGTTCGGGAGTTAAGGGCTCTTTTGTGGCTTCACAAGGAGGGCCCTTCAACACCCATTATCTCAGGAAATACTGGTCAGACCGGTGTCAAATTTAATTTACAGCCTCCCTAGGAGGGCCCTAACAATTTCCCATCAAAAAAAGGGCACCTCCAAAAATGGCCCAAAATCGCTAAAAATGCAAAGGGGTACCCCTTGGCATTTTTTTGCACTTTTTTGGCAAAGTGCTCCGATTTCGACGAATGGGGCCTCGTTGGAAAGGGTTTGCTCCCCCGAATCCAGAACCGTTGTCTGTTCCGGAATATTCCAACGGGTTCGGGAGTTATGGGCTCTTTTGTGGCTTCACAAGGAGGGCCCTTCAACACCCATTATCTCAGGAAATACCGGTCAGACCGGTGTCAAATTTAATTTACAGCCTCCCTAGGAGGGCCCTAACAATTTCCCATCAAAAAAGGGCACCTCCAAAAATGGCCCAAAATCGCTAAAAATGCAAAGGGGTACCCCTTGGCATTTTTTTGCACTTTTTTGGCAAAGTGCTCCGATTTCGACGAATGGGGCCTCGTTGGAAAGGGTTTGCTCCCCCGAATCCAGAACCGTTGTCTGTTCCGGAATATTCCAACGGGTTCGGGAGTTATGGGCTCTTTTGTGGCTTCACAAGGAGGGCCCTTCAACACCCATTATCTCAGGAAATACCGGTCAGACCGGTGTCAAATTTAATTTACAGCCTCCCTAGGAGGGCCCTAACAATTTCCCATCAAAAAAAGGGCACCTCCAAAAATGGCCCAAAATCGCTAAAAATGCAAAGGGGTACCCCTTGGCATTTTTTTGCACTTTTTTGGCAAAGTGCTCCGATTTAGACGAATGGGGCCTCGTTGGAAAGGGTTTGCTCCCCCGAATCCAGAACCGTTGTCTGTTCCGGAATATTCCAACGGGTTCGGGAGTTATGGGCTCTTTTGTGGCTTCACAAGGAGGGCCCTTCAACACCCATTATCTCAGGAAATACCGGTCAGACCGGTGTCAAATTTAATTTACAGCCTCCCTAGGAGGGCCCTAACAATTTCCCATCAAAAAAAGGGCACCTCCAAAAATGGCCCAAAATCGCTAAAAATGCAAAGGGGTACCCCTTGGCATTTTTTTGCACTTTTTTGGCAAAGTGCTCCGACGAATGGGGCCTCGTTGGAAAGGGTTCGCTCCCCTGAATCCAGAACCGTTGTCTGTTCCGGAAAATTCCAACGGGTTCGGGAGTTATGGGCTCTTTTGTGGCTTCACAAGGAGGGCCCTTCAACACCCATTATCTCAGGAAATACCGGTCAGACCGGTGTCAAATTTAATTTACAGCCTCCCTAGGAGGGCCCTAACAATTTCCCATCAAAAAAAGGGCACCTCCAAAAATGGCCCAAAATCGCTAAAAATGCAAAGGGGTACCCCTTGGCATTTTTTTGCACTTTTTTGGCAAAGTGCTCCGACGAATGGGGCCTCGTTGGAAAGGGTTCGCTCCCCTGAATCCAGAACCGTTGTCTGTTCCGGAAAATTCCAACGGGTTCGGGAGTTATGGGCTCTTTTGTGGCTTCACAAGGAGGGCCCTTCAACACCCATTATCTCAGGAAATACCGGTCAGACCGGTGTCAAATTTAATTTACAGCCTCCCTAGGAGGGCCCTAACAATTTCCCATCAAAAAAAGGGCACCTCCAAAAATGGCCCAAAATCGCTAAAAATGCAAAGGGGTACCCCTTGGCATTTTTTTGCACTTTTTTGGCAAAGTGCTCCGACGAATGGGGCCTCGTTGGAAAGGGTTCGCTCCCCTGAATCCAGAACCGTTGTCTGTTCCGGAAAATTCCAACGGGTTCGGGAGTTATGGGCTCTTTTGTGGCTTCACAAGGAGGGCCCTTCAACACCCATTATCTCAGGAAATACCGGTCAGACCGGTGTCAAATTTAATTTACAGCCTCCCTAGGAGGGCCCTAACAATTTCCCATCAAAAAAAGGGCACCTCCAAAAATGGCCCAAAATCGCTAAAAATGCAAAGGGGTACCCCTTGGCATTTTTTTGCACTTTTTTGGCAAAGTGCTCCGATTTCGACGAATGGGACCTCGTTGGAAAGGGTTTGCTCCCCCGAATCCAGAACCGTTGTCTGTTCCGGAATATTCCAACGGGTTCGGGAGTTAAGGGCTCTTTTGTGGCTTCACAAGGAGGGCCCTTCAACACCCATTATCTCAGGAAATACTGGTCAGACCGGTGTCAAATTTAATTTACAGCCTCCCTAGGAGGGCCCTAACAATTTCCCATCAAAAAAAGGGCACCTCCAAAAATGGCCCAAAATCGCTAAAAATGCAAAGGGGTACCCCTTGGCATTTTTTTGCACTTTTTTGGCAAAGTGCTCCGATTTCGACGAATGGGGCCTCGTTGGAAAGGGTTTGCTCCCCCGAATCCAGAACCGTTGTCTGTTCCGGAATATTCCAACGGGTTCGGGAGTTATGGGCTCTTTTGTGGCTTCACAAGGAGGGCCCTTCAACACCCATTATCTCAGGAAATACCGGTCAGACCGGTGTCAAATTTAATTTACAGCCTCCCTAGGAGGGCCCTAACAATTTCCCATCAAAAAAGGGCACCTCCAAAAATGGCCCAAAATCGCTAAAAATGCAAAGGGGTACCCCTTGGCATTTTTTTGCACTTTTTTGGCAAAGTGCTCCGATTTCGACGAATGGGGCCTCGTTGGAAAGGGTTTGCTCCCCCGAATCCAGAACCGTTGTCTGTTCCGGAATATTCCAACGGGTTCGGGAGTTATGGGCTCTTTTGTGGCTTCACAAGGAGGGCCCTTCAACACCCATTATCTCAGGAAATACCGGTCAGACCGGTGTCAAATTTAATTTACAGCCTCCCTAGGAGGGCCCTAACAATTTCCCATCAAAAAAGGGCACCTCCAAAAATGGCCCAAAATCGCTAAAAATGCAAAGGGGTACCCCTTGGCATTTTTTTGCACTTTTTTGGCAAAGTGCTCCGATTTCGACGAATGGGGCCTCGTTGGAAAGGGTTTGCTCCCCCGAATCCAGAACCGTTGTCTGTTCCGGAATATTCCAACGGGTTCGGGAGTTATGGGCTCTTTTGTGGCTTCACAAGGAGGGCCCTTCAACACCCATTATCTCAGGAAATACCGGTCAGACCGGTGTCAAATTTAATTTACAGCCTCCCTAGGAGGGCCCTAACAATTTCCCATCAAAAAAAGGGCACCTCCAAAAATGGCCCAAAATCGCTAAAAATGCAAAGGGGTACCCCTTGGCATTTTTTTGCACTTTTTTGGCAAAGTGCTCCGATTTAGACGAATGGGGCCTCGTTGGAAAGGGTTTGCTCCCCCGAATCCAGAACCGTTGTCTGTTCCGGAATATTCCAACGGGTTCGGGAGTTATGGGCTCTTTTGTGGCTTCACAAGGAGGGCCCTTCAACACCCATTATCTCAGGAAATACCGGTCAGACCGGTGTCAAATTTAATTTACAGCCTCCCTAGGAGGGCCCTAACAATTTCCCATCAAAAAAAGGGCACCTCCAAAAATGGCCCAAAATCGCTAAAAATGCAAAGGGGTACCCCTTGGCATTTTTTTGCACTTTTTTGGCAAAGTGCTCCGACGAATGGGGCCTCGTTGGAAAGGGTTCGCTCCCCTGAATCCAGAACCGTTGTCTGTTCCGGAAAATTCCAACGGGTTCGGGAGTTATGGGCTCTTTTGTGGCTTCACAAGGAGGGCCCTTCAACACCCATTATCTCAGGAAATACCGGTCAGACCGGTGTCAAATTTAATTTACAGCCTCCCTAGGAGGGCCCTAACAATTTCCCATCAAAAAAAGGGCACCTCCAAAAATGGCCCAAAATCGCTAAAAATGCAAAGGGGTACCCCTTGGCATTTTTTTGCACTTTTTTGGCAAAGTGCTCCGACGAATGGGGCCTCGTTGGAAAGGGTTCGCTCCCCTGAATCCAGAACCGTTGTCTGTTCCGGAAAATTCCAACGGGTTCGGGAGTTATGGGCTCTTTTGTGGCTTCACAAGGAGGGCCCTTCAACACCCATTATCTCAGGAAATACCGGTCAGACCGGTGTCAAATTTTATTTACAGCCTCCCTAGGAGGGCCCTAACAATTTCCCATCAAAAAAAGGGCACCTCCAAAAATGGCCCAAAATCGCTAAAAATGCAAAGGGGTACCCCTTGGCATTTTTTTGCACTTTTTTGGCAAAGTGCTCCGATTTCGACGAATGGGGCCTCGTTGGAAAGGGTTCGCTCCCCTGAATCCAGAACCGTTGTCTGTTCCGGAAAATTTCAACGGGTTCGGGAGTTATGGGCCCTTTTGTGGCTTCACAAGGAGGGCCCTTCAACACCCATTATCTCAGGAAATACCGGTCAGACCGGTGTCAAATTTAATTTACAGCCTCCCTAGGAGGGCCCTAACAATTTCCCATCAAAAAAGGGCACCTCTAAAAATGGCCCAAAATCGCTAAAAATGCAAAGGGGTACCCCTTGGCATTTTTTTGCACTTTTTTGGCAAAGTGCTCCGATTTCGACGAATGGGGCCTCGTTGGAAAGGGTTTGCTCCCCCGAATCCAGAACCGTTGTCTGTTCCGGAATATTCCAACGGGTTCGGGAGTTATGGGCTCTTTTGTGGCTTCACAAGGAGGGCCCTTCAACACCCATTATCTCAGGAAATACCGGTCAGACCGGTGTCAAATTTAATTTACAGCCTCCCTAGGAGGGCCCTAACAATTTCCCATCAAAAAAAGGGCACCTCCAAAAATGGCCCAAAATCGCTAAAAATGCAAAGGGGTACCCCTTGGCATTTTTTTGCACTTTTTTGGCAAAGTGCTCCGATTTCGACGAATGGGGCCTCGTTGGAAAGGGTTTGCTCCCCCGAATCCAGAACCGTTGTCTGTTCCGGAATATTCCAACGGGTTCGGGAGTTATGGGCTCTTTTGTGGCTTCACAAGTAGGGCCCTTCAACACCCATTATCTCAGGAAATACCGGTCAGACCGGTGTCAAATTTAATTTACAGCCTCCCTAGGAGGGCCCTAACAATTTCCCATCAAAAAAAGGGCACCTCCAAAAATGGCCCAAAATCGCTAAAAATGCAAAGGGGTACCCCTTGGCATTTTTTTGCACTTTTTTGGCAAAGTGCTCCGATTTAGACGAATGGGGCCTCGTTGGAAAGGGTTTGCTCCCCCGAATCCAGAACCGTTGTCTGTTCCGGAATATTCCAACGGGTTCGGGAGTTATGGGCTCTTTTGTGGCTTCACAAGGAGGGCCCTTCAACACCCATTATCTCAGGAAATACCGGTCAGACCGGTGTCAAATTTAATTTACAGCCTCCCTAGGAGGGCCCTAACAATTTCCCATCAAAAAAAGGGCACCTCCAAAAATGGCCCAAAATCGCTAAAAATGCAAAGGGGTACCCCTTGGCATTTTTTTGTACTTTTTTGGCAACGTGCTCCGATTTAGACGAATGGGGCCTCGTTGGAAAGGGTTTGCTCCCCCGAATCCAGAACCGTTGTCTGTTCCGGAATATTCCAACGGGTTCGGGAGTTATGGGCTCTTTTGTGGCTTCACAAGGAGGGCCCTTCAACACCCATTATCTCAGGAAATACCGGTCAGACCGGTGTCAAATTTAATTTACAGCCTCCCTAGGAGGGCCCTAACAATTTCCCATCAAAAAAAGGGCACCTCCAAAAATGGCCCAAAATCGCTAAAAATGCAAAGGGGTACCCCTTGGCATTTTTTTGCACTTTTTTGGCAAAGTGCTCCGATTTCGACGAATGGGGCCTCGTTGGAAAGGGTTTGCTCCCCCGAATCCAGAACCGTTGTCTGTTCCGGAATATTCCAACGGGTTCGGGAGTTATGGGCTCTTTTGTGGCTTCACAAGGAGGGCCCTTCAACACCCATTATCTCAGGAAATACCGGTCAGACCGGTGTCAAATTTAATTTACAGCCTCCCTAGGAGGGCCCTAACAATTTCCCATCAAAAAAGGGCACCTCCAAAAATGGCCCAAAATCGCTAAAAATGCAAAGGGGTACCCCTTGGCATTTTTTTGCACTTTTTTGGCAAAGTGCTCCGATTTCGACGAATGGGGCCTCGTTGGAAAGGGTTTGCTCCCCCGAATCCAGAACCGTTGTCTGTTCCGGAATATTCCAACGGGTTCGGGAGTTATGGGCTCTTTTGTGGCTTCACAAGGAGGGCCCTTCAACACCCATTATCTCAGGAAATACCGGTCAGACCGGTGTCAAATTTAATTTACAGCCTCCCTAGGAGGGCCCTAACAATTTCCCATCAAAAAAAGGGCACCTCCAAAAATGGCCCAAAATCGCTAAAAATGCAAAGGGGTACCCCTTGGCATTTTTTTGCACTTTTTTGGCAAAGTGCTCCGATTTAGACGAATGGGGCCTCGTTGGAAAGGGTTTGCTCCCCCGAATCCAGAACCGTTGTCTGTTCCGGAATATTCCAACGGGTTCGGGAGTTATGGGCTCTTTTGTGGCTTCACAAGGAGGGCCCTTCAACACCCATTATCTCAGGAAATACCGGTCAGACCGGTGTCAAATTTAATTTACAGCCTCCCTAGGAGGGCCCTAACAATTTCCCATCAAAAAAAGGGCACCTCCAAAAATGGCCCAAAATCGCTAAAAATGCAAAGGGGTACCCCTTGGCATTTTTTTGCACTTTTTTGGCAAAGTGCTCCGACGAATGGGGCCTCGTTGGAAAGGGTTCGCTCCCCTGAATCCAGAACCGTTGTCTGTTCCGGAAAATTCCAACGGGTTCGGGAGTTATGGGCTCTTTTGTGGCTTCACAAGGAGGGCCCTTCAACACCCATTATCTCAGGAAATACCGGTCAGACCGGTGTCAAATTTAATTTACAGCCTCCCTAGGAGGGCCCTAACAATTTCCCATCAAAAAAAGGGCACCTCCAAAAATGGCCCAAAATCGCTAAAAATGCAAAGGGGTACCCCTTGGCATTTTTTTGCACTTTTTTGGCAAAGTGCTCCGACGAATGGGGCCTCGTTGGAAAGGGTTCGCTCCCCTGAATCCAGAACCGTTGTCTGTTCCGGAAAATTCCAACGGGTTCGGGAGTTATGGGCTCTTTTGTGGCTTCACAAGGAGGGCCCTTCAACACCCATTATCTCAGGAAATACCGGTCAGACCGGTGTCAAATTTTATTTACAGCCTCCCTAGGAGGGCCCTAACAATTTCCCATCAAAAAAAGGGCACCTCCAAAAATGGCCCAAAATCGCTAAAAATGCAAAGGGGTACCCCTTGGCATTTTTTTGCACTTTTTTGGCAAAGTGCTCCGATTTCGACGAATGGGGCCTCGTTGGAAAGGGTTCGCTCCCCTGAATCCAGAACCGTTGTCTGTTCCGGAAAATTTCAACGGGTTCGGGAGTTATGGGCCCTTTTGTGGCTTCACAAGGAGGGCCCTTCAACACCCATTATCTCAGGAAATACCGGTCAGACCGGTGTCAAATTTAATTTACAGCCTCCCTAGGAGGGCCCTAACAATTTCCCATCAAAAAAGGGCACCTCCAAAAATGGCCCAAAATCGCTAAAAATGCAAAGGGGTACCCCTTGGCATTTTTTTGCACTTTTTTGGCAAAGTGCTCCGATTTCGACGAATGGGGCCTCGTTGGAAAGGGTTTGCTCCCCCGAATCCAGAACCGTTGTCTGTTCCGGAATATTCCAACGGGTTCGGGAGTTATGGGCTCTTTTGTGGCTTCACAAGGAGGGCCCTTCAACACCCATTATCTCAGGAAATACCGGTCAGACCGGTGTCAAATTTAATTTACAGCCTCCCTAGGAGGGCCCTAACAATTTCCCATCAAAAAAAGGGCACCTCCAAAAATGGCCCAAAATCGCTAAAAATGCAAAGGGGTACCCCTTGGCATTTTTTTGCACTTTTTTGGCAAAGTGCTCCGATTTCGACGAATGGGGCCTCGTTGGAAAGGGTTTGCTCCCCCGAATCCAGAACCGTTGTCTGTTCCGGAATATTCCAACGGGTTCGGGAGTTATGGGCTCTTTTGTGGCTTCACAAGTAGGGCCCTTCAACACCCATTATCTCAGGAAATACCGGTCAGACCGGTGTCAAATTTAATTTACAGCCTCCCTAGGAGGGCCCTAACAATTTCCCATCAAAAAAAGGGCACCTCCAAAAATGGCCCAAAATCGCTAAAAATGCAAAGGGGTACCCCTTGGCATTTTTTTGCACTTTTTTGGCAAAGTGCTCCGATTTAGACGAATGGGGCCTCGTTGGAAAGGGTTTGCTCCCCCGAATCCAGAACCGTTGTCTGTTCCGGAATATTCCAACGGGTTCGGGAGTTATGGGCTCTTTTGTGGCTTCACAAGGAGGGCCCTTCAACACCCATTATCTCAGGAAATACCGGTCAGACCGGTGTCAAATTTAATTTACAGCCTCCCTAGGAGGGCCCTAACAATTTCCCATCAAAAAAAGGGCACCTCCAAAAATGGCCCAAAATCGCTAAAAATGCAAAGGGGTACCCCTTGGCATTTTTTTGTACTTTTTTGGCAACGTGCTCCGATTTAGACGAATGGGGCCTCGTTGGAAAGGGTTTGCTCCCCCGAATCCAGAACCGTTGTCTGTTCCGGAATATTCCAACGGGTTCGGGAGTTATGGGCTCTTTTGTGGCTTCACAAGGAGGGCCCTTCAACACCCATTATCTCAGGAAATACCGGTCAGACCGGTGTCAAATTTAATTTACAGCCTCCCTAGGAGGGCCCTAACAATTTCCCATCAAAAAAAGGGCACCTCCAAAAATGGCCCAAAATCGCTAAAAATGCAAAGGGGTACCCCTTGGCATTTTTTTGCACTTTTTTGGCAAAGTGCTCCGACGAATGGGGCCTCGTTGGAAAGGGTTCGCTCCCCTGAATCCAGAACCGTTGTCTGTTCCGGAAAATTCCAACGGGTTCGGGAATTATGGGCTCTTTTGTGGCTTCACAAGGAGGGCCCTTCAACACCCATTATCTCAGGAAATACCGGTCAGACCGGTGTCAAATTTTATTTACAGCCTCCCTAGGAGGGCCCTAACAATTTCCCATCAAAAAAAGGGCACCTCCAAAAATGGCCCAAAATCGCTAAAAATGCAAAGGGGTACCCCTTGGCATTTTTTTGCACTTTTTTGGCAAAGTGCTCCGATTTCGACGAATGGGGCCTCGTTGGAAAGGGTTTGCTCCCCCGAATCCAGAACCGTTGTCTGTTCCGGAATATTCCAACGGGTTCGGGAGTTATGGGCTCTTTTGTGGCTTCACAAGGAGGGCCCTTCAACACCCATTATCTCAGGAAATACCGGTCAGACCGGTGTCAAATTTAATTTACAGCCTCCCTAGGAGGGCCCTAACAATTTCCCATCAAAAAAAGGGCACCTCCAAAAATGGCCCAAAATCGCTAAAAATGCAAAGGGGTACCCCTTGGCATTTTTTTGCACTTTTTTGGCAAAGTGCTCCGATTTCGACGAATGGGGCCTCGTTGGAAAGGGTTTGCTCCCCCGAATCCAGAACCGTTGTCTGTTCCGGAATATTCCAACGGGTTCGGGAGTTATGGGCTCTTTTGTGGCTTCACAAGTAGGGCCCTTCAACACCCATTATCTCAGGAAATACCGGTCAGACCGGTGTCAAATTTAATTTACAGCCTCCCTAGGAGGGCCCTAACAATTTCCCATCAAAAAAAGGGCACCTCCAAAAATGGCCCAAAATCGCTAAAAATGCAAAGGGGTACCCCTTGGCATTTTTTTGCACTTTTTTGGCAAAGTGCTCCGATTTAGACGAATGGGGCCTCGTTGGAAAGGGTTTGCTCCCCCGAATCCAGAACCGTTGTCTGTTCCGGAATATTCCAACGGGTTCGGGAGTTATGGGCTCTTTTGTGGCTTCACAAGGAGGGCCCTTCAACACCCATTATCTCAGGAAATACCGGTCAGACCGGTGTCAAATTTAATTTACAGCCTCCCTAGGAGGGCCCTAACAATTTCCCATCAAAAAAAGGGCACCTCCAAAAATGGCCCAAAATCGCTAAAAATGCAAAGGGGTACCCCTTGGCATTTTTTTGCACTTTTTTGGCAAAGTGCTCCGACGAATGGGGCCTCGTTGGAAAGGGTTCGCTCCCCTGAATCCAGAACCGTTGTCTGTTCCGGAAAATTCCAACGGGTTCGGGAATTATGGGCTCTTTTGTGGCTTCACAAGGAGGGCCCTTCAACACCCATTATCTCAGGAAATACCGGTCAGACCGGTGTCAAATTTTATTTACAGCCTCCCTAGGAGGGCCCTAACAATTTCCCATCAAAAAAAGGGCACCTCCAAAAATGGCCCAAAATCGCTAAAAATGCAAAGGGGTACCCCTTGGCATTTTTTTGCACTTTTTTGGCAAAGTGCTCCGATTTCGACGAATGGGGCCTCGTTGGAAAGGGTTCGCTCCCCTGAATCCAGAACCGTTGTCTGTTCCGGAAAATTTCAACGGGTTCGGGAGTTATGGGCCCTTTTGTGGCTTCACAAGGAGGGCCCTTCAACACCCATTATCTCAGGAAATACCGGTCAGACCGGTGTCAAATTTAATTTACAGCCTCCCTAGGAGGGCCCTAACAATTTCCCATCAAAAAAGGGCACCTCCAAAAATGGCCCAAAATCGCTAAAAATGCAAAGGGGTACCCCTTGGCATTTTTTTGCACTTTTTTGGCAAAGTGCTCCGATTTCGACGAATGGGGCCTCGTTGGAAAGGGTTTGCTCCCCCGAATCCAGAACCGTTGTCTGTTCCGGAATATTCCAACGGGTTCGGGAGTTATGGGCTCTTTTGTGGCTTCACAAGGAGGGCCCTTCAACACCCATTATCTCAGGAAATACCGATCAGACCGGTGTCAAATTTAATTTACAGCCTTCCTAGGAGGGCCCTAACAATTTCCCATCAAAAAAGGGCACCTCCAAAAATGGCCCAAAATCGCTAAAAATGCAAAGGGGTACCCCTTGGCATTTTTTTGCACTTTTTTGGCAAAGTGCTCCGATTTCGACGAATGGGGCCTCGTTGGAAAGGGTTTGCTCCCCCGAATCCAGAACCGTTGTCTGTTCCGGAATATTCCAACGGGTTCGGGAGTTATGGGCTCTTTTGTGGCTTCACAAGGAGGGCCCTTCAACACCCATTATCTCAGGAAATACCGGTCAGACCGGTGTCAAATTTAATTTACAGCCTCCCTAGGAGGGCCCTAACAATTTCCCATCAAAAAAAGGGCACCTCCAAAAATGGCCCAAAATCGCTAAAAATGCAAAGGGGTACCCCTTGGCATTTTTTTGCACTTTTTTGGCAAAGTGCTCCGATTTCGACGAATGGGGCCTCGTTGGAAAGGGTTTGCTCCCCCGAATCCAGAACCGTTGTCTGTTCCGGAATATTCCAACGGGTTCGGGAGTTATGGGCTCTTTTGTGGCTTCACAAGGAGGGCCCTTCAACACCCATTATCTCAGGAAATACCGGTCAGACCGGTGTCAAATTTAATTTACAGCCTCCCTAGGAGGGCCCTAACAATTTCCCATCAAAAAAAGGGCACCTCCAAAAATGGCCCAAAATCGCTAAAAATGCAAAGGGGTACCCCTTGGCATTTTTTTGCACTTTTTTGGCAAAGTGCTCCGATTTCGACGAATGGGGCCTCGTTGGAAAGGGTTCGCTCCCCTGAATCCAGAACCGTTGTCTGTTCCGGAAAATTCCAACGGGTTCGGGAGTTATGGGCTCTTTTGTGGCTTCACAAGGAGGGCCCTTCAACACCCATTATCTCAGGAAATACCGATCAGACCGGTGTCAAATTTAATTTACAGCCTCCCTAGGAGGGCCCTAACAATTTCCCATCAAAAAAGGGCACCTCCAAAAATGGCCCAAAATCGCTAAAAATGCAAAGGGGTACCCCTTGGCATTTTTTTGCACTTTTTTGGCAAAGTGCTCCGATTTCGACGAATGGGGCCTCGTTGGAAAGGGTTCGCTCCCCTGAATCCAGAACCGTTGTCTGTTCCGGAAAATTCCAACGGGTTCGGGAGTTATGGGCTCTTTTGTGGCTTCACAAGGAGGGCCCTTCAACACCCATTATCTCAGGAAATACCGGTCAGACCGGTGTCAAATTTAATTTACAGCCTCCCTAGGAGGGCCCTAACAATTTCCCATCAAAAAAAGGGCACCTCCAAAAATGGCCCAAAATCGCTAAAAATGCAAAGGGGTACCCCTTGGCATTTTTTTGCACTTTTTTGGCAAAGTGCTGTGATTTCGACGAATGGGGCCTCGTTGGAAAGGGTTCGCTCCCCTGAATCCAGAACCGTTGTCTGTTCCGGAAAATTCCAACGGGTTCGGGAGTTATGGGCTCTTTTGTGGCTTCACAAGGAGGGCCCTTCAACACCCATTATCTCAGGAAATACCGGTCAGACCGGTGTCAAATTTAATTTACAGCCTCCCTAGGAGGGCCCTAACAATTTCCCATCAAAAAAAGGGCACCTCCAAAAATGGCCCAAAATCGCTAAAAATGCAAAGGGGTACCCCTTGGCATTTTTTTGCACTTTTTTGGCAAAGTGCTCCGATTTCGACGAATGGGGCCTCGTTGGAAAGGGTTCGCTCCCCTGAATCCAGAACCGTTGTCTGTTCCGGAAAATTTCAACGGGTTCGGGAGTTATGGGCCCTTTTGTGGCTTCACAAGGAGGGCCCTTCAACACCCATTATCTCAGGAAATACCGGTCAGACCGGTGTCAAATTTAATTTACAGCCTCCCTAGGAGGGCCCTAACAATTTCCCATCAAAAAAGGGCACCTCCAAAAATGGCCCAAAATCGCTAAAAATGCAAAGGGGTACCCCTTGGCATTTTTTTGCACTTTTTTGGCAAAGTGCTCCGATTTCGACGAATGGGGCCTCGTTGGAAAGGGTTTGCTCCCCCGAATCCAGAACCGTTGTCTGTTCCGGAATATTCCAACGGGTTCGGGAGTTATGGGCTCTTTTGTGGCTTCACAAGGAGGGCCCTTCAACACCCATTATCTCAGGAAATACCGATCAGACCGGTGTCAAATTTAATTTACAGCCTTCCTAGGAGGGCCCTAACAATTTCCCATCAAAAAAGGGCACCTCCAAAAATGGCCCAAAATCGCTAAAAATGCAAAGGGGTACCCCTTGGCATTTTTTTGCACTTTTTTGGCAAAGTGCTCCGATTTCGACGAATGGGGCCTCGTTGGAAAGGGTTTGCTCCCCCGAATCCAGAACCGTTGTCTGTTCCGGAATATTCCAACGGGTTCGGGAGTTATGGGCTCTTTTGTGGCTTCACAAGGAGGGCCCTTCAACACCCATTATCTCAGGAAATACCGGTCAGACCGGTGTCAAATTTAATTTACAGCCTCCCTAGGAGGGCCCTAACAATTTCCCATCAAAAAAAGGGCACCTCCAAAAATGGCCCAAAATCGCTAAAAATGCAAAGGGGTACCCCTTGGCATTTTTTTGCACTTTTTTGGCAAAGTGCTCCGACGAATGGGGCCTCGTTGGAAAGGGTTCGCTCCCCTGAATCCAGAACCGTTGTCTGTTCCGGAAAATTCCAACGGGTTCGGGAGTTATGGGCTCTTTTGTGGCTTCACAAGGAGGGCCCTTCAACACCCATTATCTCAGGAAATACCGGTCAGACCGGTGTCAAATTTAATTTACAGCCTCCCTAGGAGGGCCCTAACAATTTCCCATCAAAAAAAGGGCACCTCCAAAAATGGCCCAAAATCGCTAAAAATGCAAAGGGGTACCCCTTGGCATTTTTTTGCACTTTTTTGGCAAAGTGCTCCGATTTCGACGAATGGGGCCTCGTTGGAAAGGGTTTGCTCCCCCGAATCCAGAACCGTTGTCTGTTCCGGAATATTCCAACGGGTTCGGGAGTTATGGGCTCTTTTGTGGCTTCACAAGGAGGGCCCTTCAACACCCATTATCTCAGGAAATACCGGTCAGACCGGTGTCAAATTTAATTTACAGCCTCCCTAGGAGGGCCCTAACAATTTCCCATCAAAAAAGGGCACCTCCAAAAATGGCCCAAAATCGCTAAAAATGCAAAGGGGTACCCCTTGGCATTTTTTTGCACTTTTTTGGCAAAGTGCTCCGACGAATGGGGCCTCGTTGGAAAGGGTTCGCTCCCCTGAATCCAGAACCGTTGTCTGTTCCGGAAAATTCCAACGGGTTCGGGAGTTATGGGCTCTTTTGTGGCTTCACAAGGAGGGCCCTTCAACACCCATTATCTCAGGAAATACCGGTCAGACCGGTGTCAAATTTAATTTACAGCCTCCCTAGGAGGGCCCTAACAATTTCCCATCAAAAAAAGGGCACCTCCAAAAATGGCCCAAAATCGCTAAAAATGCAAAGGGGTACCCCTTGGCATTTTTTTGCACTTTTTTGGCAAAGTGCTCCGATTTCGACGAATGGGGCCTCGTTGGAAAGGGTTCGCTCCCCTGAATCCAGAACCGTTGTCTGTTCCGGAAAATTTCAACGGGTTCGGGAGTTATGGGCCCTTTTGTGGCTTCACAAGGAGGGCCCTTCAACACCCATTATCTCAGGAAATACCGGTCAGACCGGTGTCAAATTTAATTTACAGCCTCCCTAGGAGGGCCCTAACAATTTCCCATCAAAAAAGGGCACCTCCAAAAATGGCCCAAAATCGCTAAAAATGCAAAGGGGTACCCCTTGGCATTTTTTTGCACTTTTTTGGCAAAGTGCTCCGATTTCGACGAATGGGGCCTCGTTGGAAAGGGTTCGCTCCCCTGAATCCAGAACCGTTGTCTGTTCCGGAAAATTTCAACGGGTTCGGGAGTTATGGGCCCTTTTGTGGCTTCACAAGGAGGGCCCTTCAACACCCATTATCTCAGGAAATACCGGTCAGACCGGTGTCAAATTTAATTTACAGCCTCCCTAGGAGGGCCCTAACAATTTCCCATCAAAAAGGGCACCTCCAAAAATGGCCCAAAATCGCTAAAAATGCAAAGGGGTACCCCTTGGCATTTTTTTGCACTTTTTTGGCAAAGTGCTCCGATTTCGACGAATGGGGCCTCGTTGGAAAGGGTTTGCTCCCCCGAATCCAGAACCGTTGTCTGTTCCGGAATATTCCAACGGGTTCGGGAGTTATGGGCTCTTTTGTGGCTTCACAAGGAGGGCCCTTCAACACCCATTATCTCAGGAAATACCGATCAGACCGGTGTCAAATTTAATTTACAGCCTTCCTAGGAGGGCCCTAACAATTTCCCATCAAAAAAGGGCACCTCCAAAAATGGCCCAAAATCGCTAAAAATGCAAAGGGGTACCCCTTGGCATTTTTTTGCACTTTTTTGGCAAAGTGCTCCGATTTCGACGAATGGGGCCTCGTTGGAAAGGGTTTGCTCCCCCGAATCCAGAACCGTTGTCTGTTCCGGAATATTCCAACGGGTTCGGGAGTTATGGGCTCTTTTGTGGCTTCACAAGGAGGGCCCTTCAACACCCATTATCTCAGGAAATACCGGTCAGACCGGTGTCAAATTTAATTTACAGCCTCCCTAGGAGGGCCCTAACAATTTCCCATCAAAAAAAGGGCACCTCCAAAAATGGCCCAAAATCGCTAAAAATGCAAAGGGGTACCCCTTGGCATTTTTTTGCACTTTTTTGGCAAAGTGCTCCGATTTCGACGAATGGGGCCTCGTTGGAAAGGGTTTGCTCCCCCGAATCCAGAACCGTTGTCTGTTCCGGAATATTCCAACGGGTTCGGGAGTTATGGGCTCTTTTGTGGCTTCACAAGGAGGGCCCTTCAACACCCATTATCTCAGGAAATACCGGTCAGACCGGTGTCAAATTTAATTTACAGCCTCCCTAGGAGGGCCCTAACAATTTCCCATCAAAAAAAGGGCACCTCCAAAAATGGCCCAAAATCGCTAAAAATGCAAAGGGGTACCCCTTGGCATTTTTTAGCACTTTTTTGGCAAAGTGCTCCGATTTCGACGAATGGGGCCTCGTTGGAAAGGGTTCGCTCCCCTGAATCCAGAACCGTTGTCTGTTCCGGAAAATTCCAACGGGTTCGGGAGTTATGGGCTCTTTTGTGGCTTCACAAGGAGGGCCCTTCAACACCCATTATCTCAGGAAATACCGATCAGACCGGTGTCAAATTTAATTTACAGCCTCCCTAGGAGGGCCCTAACAATTTCCCATCAAAAAAAGGGCACCTCCAAAAATGGCCCAAAATCGCTAAAAATGCAAAGGGGTACCCCTTGGCATTTTTTTGCACTTTTTTGGCAAAGTGCTCCGACGAATGGGGCCTCGTTGGAAAGGGTTCGCTCCCCTGAATCCAGAACCGTTGTCTGTTCCGGAAAATTCCAACGGGTTCGGGAGTTATGGGCTCTTTTGTGGCTTCACAAGGAGGGCCCTTCAACACCCATTATCTCAGGAAATACCGGTCAGACCGGTGTCAAATTTTATTTACAGCCTCCCTAGGAGGGCCCTAACAATTTCCCATCAAAAAAAGGGCACCTCCAAAAATGGCCCAAAATCGCTAAAAATGCAAAGGGGTACCCCTTGGCATTTTTTTGCACTTTTTTGGCAAAGTGCTCCGACGAATGGGGCCTCGTTGGAAAGGGTTTGCTCCCCCGAATCCAGAACCGTTGTCTGTTCCGGAATATTCCAACGGGTTCGGGAGTTATGGGCTCTTTTGTGGCTTCACAAGGAGGGCCCTTCAACACCCATTATCTCAGGAAATACCGGTCAGACCGGTGTCAAATTTAATTTACAGCCTCCCTAGGAGGGCCCTAACAATTTCCCATCAAAAAAGGGCACCTCCAAAAATGGCCCAAAATCGCTAAAAATGCAAAGGGGTACCCCTTGGCATTTTTTTGCACTTTTTTGGCAAAGTGCTCCGATTTCGACGAATGGGGCCTCGTTGGAAAGGGTTCGCTCCCCTGAATCCAGAACCGTTGTCTGTTCCGGAAAATTCCAACGGGTTCGGGAGTTATGGGCTCTTTTGTGGCTTCACAAGGAGGGCCCTTCAACACCCATTATCTCAGGAAATACCGATCAGACCGGTGTCAAATTTAATTTACAGCCTCCCTAGGAGGGCCCTAACAATTTCCCATCAAAAAAGGGCACCTCCAAAAATGGCCCAAAATCGCTAAAAATGCAAAGGGGTACCCCTTGGCATTTTTTTGCACTTTTTTGGCAAAGTGCTCCGATTTCGACGAATGGGGCCTCGTTGGAAAGGGTTTGCTCCCCCGAATCCAGAACCGTTGTCTGTTCCGGAATATTCCAACGGGTTCGGGAGTTATGGGCTCTTTTGTGGCTTCACAAGGAGGGCCCTTCAACACCCATTATCTCAGGAAATACCGGTCAGACCGGTGTCAAATTTAATTTACAGCCTCCCTAGGAGGGCCCTAACAATTTCCCATCAAAAAAAGGGCACCTCCAAAAATGGCCCAAAATCGCTAAAAATGCAAAGGGGTACCCCTTGGCATTTTTTTGCACTTTTTTGGCAAAGTGCTCCGACGAATGGGGCCTCGTTGGAAAGGGTTCGCTCCCCTGAATCCAGAACCGTTGTCTGTTCCGGAAAATTCCAACGGGTTCGGGAGTTATGGGCTCTTTTGTGGCTTCACAAGGAGGGCCCTTCAACACCCATTATCTCAGGAAATACCGGTCAGACCGGTGTCAAATTTAATTTACAGCCTCCCTAGGAGGGCCCTAACAATTTCCCATCAAAAAAAGGGCACCTCCAAAAATGGCCCAAAATCGCTAAAAATGCAAAGGGGTACCCCTTGGCATTTTTTTGCACTTTTTTGGCAAAGTGCTCCGATTTCGACGAATGGGGCCTCGTTGGAAAGGGTTCGCTCCCCTGAATCCAGAACCGTTGTCTGTTCCGGAAAATTTCAACGGGTTCGGGAGTTATGGGCCCTTTTGTGGCTTCACAAGGAGGGCCCTTCAACACCCATTATCTCAGGAAATACCGGTCAGACCGGTGTCAAATTTAATTTACAGCCTCCCTAGGAGGGCCCTAACAATTTCCCATCAAAAAAGGGCACCTCCAAAAATGGCCCAAAATCGCTAAAAATGCAAAGGGGTACCCCTTGGCATTTTTTTGCACTTTTTTGGCAAAGTGCTCCGATTTCGACGAATGGGGCCTCGTTGGAAAGGGTTCGCTCCCCTGAATCCAGAACCGTTGTCTGTTCCGGAAAATTTCAACGGGTTCGGGAGTTATGGGCCCTTTTGTGGCTTCACAAGGAGGGCCCTTCAACACCCATTATCTCAGGAAATACCGGTCAGACCGGTGTCAAATTTAATTTACAGCCTTCCTAGGAGGGCCCTAACAATTTCCCATCAAAAAAGGGCACCTCCAAAAATGGCCCAAAATCGCTAAAAATGCAAAGGGGTACCCCTTGGCATTTTTTTGCACTTTTTTGGCAAAGTGCTCCGATTTCGACGAATGGGGCCTCGTTGGAAAGGGTTTGCTCCCCCGAATCCAGAACCGTTGTCTGTTCCGGAATATTCCAACGGGTTCGGGAGTTATGGGCTCTTTTGTGGCTTCACAAGGAGGGCCCTTCAACACCCATTATCTCAGGAAATACCGGTCAGACCGGTGTCAAATTTAATTTACAGCCTCCCTAGGAGGGCCCTAACAATTTCCCATCAAAAAAAGGGCACCTCCAAAAATGGCCCAAAATCGCTAAAAATGCAAAGGGGTACCCCTTGGCATTTTTTAGCACTTTTTTGGCAAAGTGCTCCGATTTCGACGAATGGGGCCTCGTTGGAAAGGGTTCGCTCCCCTGAATCCAGAACCGTTGTCTGTTCCGGAAAATTCCAACGGGTTCGGGAGTTATGGGCTCTTTTGTGGCTTCACAAGGAGGGCCCTTCAACACCCATTATCTCAGGAAATACCGATCAGACCGGTGTCAAATTTAATTTACAGCCTCCCTAGGAGGGCCCTAACAATTTCCCATCAAAAAAAGGGCACCTCCAAAAATGGCCCAAAATCGCTAAAAATGCAAAGGGGTACCCCTTGGCATTTTTTTGCACTTTTTTGGCAAAGTGCTCCGACGAATGGGGCCTCGTTGGAAAGGGTTCGCTCCCCTGAATCCAGAACCGTTGTCTGTTCCGGAAAATTCCAACGGGTTCGGGAGTTATGGGCTCTTTTGTGGCTTCACAAGGAGGGCCCTTCAACACCCATTATCTCAGGAAATACCGGTCAGACCGGTGTCAAATTTTATTTACAGCCTCCCTAGGAGGGCCCTAACAATTTCCCATCAAAAAAGGGCACCTCCAAAAATGGCCCAAAATCGCTAAAAATGCAAAGGGGTACCCCTTGGCATTTTTTTGCACTTTTTTGGCAAAGTGCTCCGATTTCGAGGGCTCTTTTGAGGGCTCTCGAATGGGGCCTCGTTGGAAAGGGTTCGCTCCCCTGAATCCAGAACCGTTGTCTGTTCCGGAAAATTTCAACGGGTTCGGGAGTTATGGGCCCTTTTGTGGCTTCACAAGGAGGGCCCTTCAACACCCATTATCTCAGGAAATACCGGTCAGACCGGTGTCAAATTTAATTTACAGCCTCCCTAGGAGGGCCCTAACAATTTCCCATCAAAAAAGGGCACCTCCAAAAATGGCCCAAAATCGCTAAAAATGCAAAGGGGTACCCCTTGGCATTTTTTTGCACTTTTTTGGCAAAGTGCTCCGATTTCGACGAATGGGGCCTCGTTGGAAAGGGTTTGCTCCCCCGAATCCAGAACCGTTGTCTGTTCCGGAATATTCCAACGGGTTCGGGAGTTATGGGCTCTTTTGTGGCTTCACAAGGAGGGCCCTTCAACACCCATTATCTCAGGAAATACCGATCAGACCGGTGTCAAATTTAATTTACAGCCTTCCTAGGAGGGCCCTAACAATTTCCCATCAAAAAAGGGCACCTCCAAAAATGGCCCAAAATCGCTAAAAATGCAAAGGGGTACCCCTTGGCATTTTTTTGCACTTTTTTGGCAAAGTGCTCCGATTTCGACGAATTGGGCCTCGTTGGAAAGGGTTTGCTCCCCCGAATCCAGAACCGTTGTCTGTTCCGGAATATTCCAACGGGTTCGGGAGTTATGGGCTCTTTTGTGGCTTCACAAGGAGGGCCCTTCAACACCCATTATCTCAGGAAATACCGGTCAGACCGGTGTCAAATTTAATTTACAGCCTCCCTAGGAGGGCCCTAACAATTTCCCATCAAAAAAAGGGCACCTCCAAAAATGGCCCAAAATCGCTAAAAATGCAAAGGGGTACCCTTGGCATTTTTTTGCACTTTTTTGGCAAAGTGCTCCGATTTCGACGAATGGGGCCTCGTTGGAAAGGGTTCGCTCCCCTGAATCCAGAACCGTTGTCTGTTCCGGAAAATTCCAACGGGTTCGGGAGTTATGGGCTCTTTTGTGGCTTCACAAGGAGGGCCCTTCAACACCCATTATCTCAGGAAATACCGATCAGACCGGTGTCAAATTTAATTTACAGCCTCCCTAGGAGGGCCCTAACAATTTCCCATCAAAAAAGGGCACCTCCAAAAATGGCCCAAAATCGCTAAAAATGCAAAGGGGTACCCCTTGGCATTTTTTTGCACTTTTTTGGCAAAGTGCTCCGATTTCGACGAATGGGGCCTCGTTGGAAAGGGTTTGCTCCCCCGAATCCAGAACCGTTGTCTGTTCCGGAATATTCCAACGGGTTCGGGAGTTATGGGCTCTTTTGTGGCTTCACAAGGAGGGCCCTTCAACACCCATTATCTCAGGAAATACCGGTCAGACCGGTGTCAAATTTAATTTAAAGCCTCCCTAGGAGGGCCCTAACAATTTCCCATCAAAAAAAGGGCACCTCCAAAAATGGCCCAAAATCGCTAAAAATGCAAAGGGGTACCCCTTGGCATTTTTTTGCACTTTTTTGGCAAAGTGCTCCGACGAATGGGGCCTCGTTGGAAAGGGTTCGCTCCCCTGAATCCAGAACCGTTGTCTGTTCCGGAAAATTCCAACGGGTTCGGGAGTTATGGGCTCTTTTGTGGCTTCACAAGGAGGGCCCTTCAACACCCATTATCTCAGGAAATACCGGTCAGACCGGTGTCAAATTTTATTTACAGCCTCCCTAGGAGGGCCCTAACAATTTCCCATCAAAAAAAGGGCACCTCCAAAAATGGCCCAAAATCGCTAAAAATGCAAAGGGGTACCCCTTGGCATTTTTTTGCACTTTTTTGGCAAAGTGCTCCGATTTCGACGAATGGGGCCTCGTTGGAAAGGGTTCGCTCCCCTGAATCCAGAACCGTTGTCTGTTCCGGAAAATTCCAACGGGTTCGGGAGTTATGGGCTCTTTTGTGGCTTCACAAGGAGGGCCCTTCAACACCCATTATCTCAGGAAATACCGATCAGACCGGTGTCAAATTTAATTTACAGCCTTCCTAGGAGGGCCCTAACAATTTCCCATCAAAAAAGGGCACCTCCAAAAATGGCCCAAAATCGCTAAAAATGCAAAGGGGTACCCCTTGGCATTTTTTTGCACTTTTTTGGCAAAGTGCTCCGATTTCGACGAATGGGGCCTCGTTGGAAAGGGTTTGCTCCCCTGAATCCAGAACCGTTGTCTGTTCCGGAAAATTCCAACGGGTTCGGGAGTTATGGGCTCTTTTGTGGCTTCACAAGGAGGGCCCTTCAACACCCATTATCTCAGGAAATACCGATCAGACCGGTGTCAAATTTAATTTACAGCCTTCCTAGGAGGGCCCTAACAATTTCCCATCAAAAAAGGGCACCTCCAAAAATGGCCCAAAATCGCTAAAAATGCAAAGGGGTACCCCTTGGCATTTTTTTGCACTTTTTTGGCAAAGTGCTCCGATTTCGACGAATGGGGCCTCGTTGGAAAGGGTTTGCTCCCCCGAATCCAGAACCGTTGTCTGTTCCGGAATATTCCAACGGGTTCGGGAGTTATGGGCTCTTTTGTGGCTTCACAAGGAGGGCCCTTCAACACCCATTATCTCAGGAAATACCGGTCAGACCGGTGTCAAATTTAATTTACAGCCTCCCTAGGAGGGCCCTAACAATTTCCCATCAAAAAAAGGGCACCTCCAAAAATGGCCCAAAATCGCTAAAAATGCAAAGGGGTACCCTTGGCATTTTTTTGCACTTTTTTGGCAAAGTGCTCCGATTTCGACGAATGGGGCCTCGTTGGAAAGGGTTTGCTCCCCCGAATCCAGAACCGTTGTCTGTTCCGGAATATTCCAACGGGTTCGGGAGTTATGGGCTCTTTTGTGGCTTCACAAGGAGGGCCCTTCAACACCCATTATCTCAGGAAATACCGGTCAGACCGGTGTCAAATTTAATTTAAAGCCTCCCTAGGAGGGCCCTAACAATTTCCCATCAAAAAAAGGGCACCTCCAAAAATGGCCCAAAATCGCTAAAAATGCAAAGGGGTACCCCTTGGCATTTTTTTGCACTTTTTTGGCAAAGTGCTCCGACGAATGGGGCCTCGTTGGAAAGGGTTCGCTCCCCTGAATCCAGAACCGTTGTCTGTTCCGGAAAATTCCAACGGGTTCGGGAGTTATGGGCTCTTTTGTGGCTTCACAAGGAGGGCCCTTCAACACCCATTATCTCAGGAAATACCGGTCAGACCGGTGTCAAATTTAATTTACAGCCTCCCTAGGAGGGCCCTAACAATTTCCCATCAAAAAAGGGCACCTCCAAAAATGGCCCAAAATCGCTAAAAATGCAAAGGGGTGGGTACCCCTTGGCATTTTTTTGCACTTTTTTGGCAAAGTGCTCCGATTTCGACGAATGGGGCCTCGTTGGAAAGGGTTCGCTCCCCTGAATCCAGAACCGTTGTCTGTTCCGGAAAATTTCAACGGGTTCGGGAGTTATGGGCCCTTTTGTGGCTTCACAAGGAGGGCCCTTCAACACCCATTATCTCAGGAAATACCGGTCAGACCGGTGTCAAATTTAATTTACAGCCTCCCTAGGAGGGCCCTAACAATTTCCCATCAAAAAAGGGCACCTCCAAAAATGGCCCAAAATCGCTAAAAATGCAAAGGGGTACCCCTTGGCATTTTTTTGCACTTTTTTGGCAAAGTGCTCCGATTTCGACGAATGGGGCCTCGTTGGAAAGGGTTTGCTCCCCTGAATCCAGAACCGTTGTCTGTTCCGGAAAATTCCAACGGGTTCGGGAGTTATGGGCTCTTTTGTGGCTTCACAAGGAGGGCCCTTCAACACCCATTATCTCAGGAAATACCGATCAGACCGGTGTCAAATTTAATTTACAGCCTCCCTAGGAGGGCCCTAACAATTTCCCATCAAAAAAGGGCACCTCCAAAAATGGCCCAAAATCGCTAAAAATGCAAAGGGGTACCCCTTGGCATTTTTTTGCACTTTTTTGGCAAAGTGCTCCGATTTCGACGAATGGGGCCTCGTTGGAAAGGGTTTGCTCCCCCGAATCCAGAACCGTTGTCTGTTCCGGAATATTCCAACGGGTTCGGGAGTTATGGGCTCTTTTGTGGCTTCACAAGGAGGGCCCTTCAACACCCATTATCTCAGGAAATACCGGTCAGACCGGTGTCAAATTTAATTTACAGCCTCCCTAGGAGGGCCCTAACAATTTCCCATCAAAAAAAGGGCACCTCCAAAAATGGCCCAAAATCGCTAAAAATGCAAAGGGGTACCCCTTGGCATTTTTTTGCACTTTTTTGGCAAAGTGCTCCGACGAATGGGGCCTCGTTGGAAAGGGTTCGCTCCCCTGAATCCAGAACCGTTGTCTGTTCCGGAAAATTCCAACGGGTTCGGGAGTTATGGGCTCTTTTGTGGCTTCACAAGGAGGGCCCTTCAACACCCATTATCTCAGGAAATACCGGTCAGACCGGTGTCAAATTTTATTTACAGCCTCCCTAGGAGGGCCCTAACAATTTCCCATCAAAAAAAGGGCACCTCCAAAAATGGCCCAAAATCGCTAAAAATGCAAAGGGGTACCCCTTGGCATTTTTTTGCACTTTTTTGGCAAAGTGCTCCGATTTCGACGAATGGGGCCTCGTTGGAAAGGGTTCGCTCCCCTGAATCCAGAACCGTTGTCTGTTCCGGAAAATTTCAACGGGTTCGGGAGTTATGGGCCCTTTTGTGGCTTCACAAGGAGGGCCCTTCAACACCCATTATCTCAGGAAATACCGGTCAGACCGGTGTCAAATTTAATTTACAGCCTCCCTAGGAGGGCCCTAACAATTTCCCATCAAAAAAGGGCACCTCCAAAAATGGCCCAAAATCGCTAAAAATGCAAAGGGGTACCCCTTGGCATTTTTTTGCACTTTTTTGGCAAAGTGCTCCGATTTCGACGAATGGGGCCTCGTTGGAAAGGGTTCGCTCCCCTGAATCCAGAACCGTTGTCTGTTCCGGAAAATTTCAACGGGTTCGGGAGTTATGGGCCCTTTTGTGGCTTCACAAGGAGGGCCCTTCAACACCCATTATCTCAGGAAATACCGGTCAGACCGGTGTCAAATTTAATTTACAGCCTCCCTAGGAGGGCCCTAACAATTTCCCATCAAAAAAGGGCACCTCCAAAAATGGCCCAAAATCGCTAAAAATGCAAAGGGGTACCCCTTGGCATTTTTTTGCACTTTTTTGGCAAAGTGCTCCGATTTCGACGAATGGGGCCTCGTTGGAAAGGGTTTGCTCCCCCGAATCCAGAACCGTTGTCTGTTCCGGAATATTCCAACGGGTTCGGGAGTTATGGGCTCTTTTGTGGCTTCACAAGGAGGGCCCTTCAACACCCATTATCTCAGGAAATACCGATCAGACCGGTGTCAAATTTAATTTACAGCCTTCCTAGGAGGGCCCTAACAATTTCCCATCAAAAAAGGGCACCTCCAAAAATGGCCCAAAATCGCTAAAAATGCAAAGGGGTACCCCTTGGCATTTTTTTGCACTTTTTTGGCAAAGTGCTCCGATTTCGACGAATGGGGCCTCGTTGGAAAGGGTTTGCTCCCCCGAATCCAGAACCGTTGTCTGTTCCGGAATATTCCAACGGGTTCGGGAGTTATGGGCTCTTTTGTGGCTTCACAAGGAGGGCCCTTCAACACCCATTATCTCAGGAAATACCGGTCAGACCGGTGTCAAATTTAATTTACAGCCTCCCTAGGAGGGCCCTAACAATTTCCCATCAAAAAAAGGGCACCTCCAAAAATGGCCCAAAATCGCTAAAAATGCAAAGGGGTACCCCTTGGCATTTTTTTGCACTTTTTTGGCAAAGTGCTCCGACGAATGGGGCCTCGTTGGAAAGGGTTCGCTCCCCTGAATCCAGAACCGTTGTCTGTTCCGGAAAATTCCAACGGGTTCGGGAGTTATGGGCTCTTTTGTGGCTTCACAAGGAGGGCCCTTCAACACCCATTATCTCAGGAAATACCGGTCAGACCGGTGTCAAATTTTATTTACAGCCTCCCTAGGAGGGCCCTAACAATTTCCCATCAAAAAAAGGGCACCTCCAAAAATGGCCCAAAATCGCTAAAAATGCAAAGGGGTACCCCTTGGCATTTTTTTGCACTTTTTTGGCAAAGTGCTCCGATTTCGACGAATGGGGCCTCGTTGGAAAGGGTTCGCTCCCCTGAATCCAGAACCGTTGTCTGTTCCGGAAAATTTCAACGGGTTCGGGAGTTATGGGCCCTTTTGTGGCTTCACAAGGAGGGCCCTTCAACACCCATTATCTCAGGAAATACCGGTCAGACCGGTGTCAAATTTAATTTACAGCCTTCCTAGGAGGGCCCTAACAATTTCCCATCAAAAAAGGGCACCTCCAAAAATGGCCCAAAATCGCTAAAAATGCAAAGGGGTACCCCTTGGCATTTTTTTGCACTTTTTTGGCAAAGTGCTCCGATTTCGACGAATGGGGCCTCGTTGGAAAGGGTTTGCTCCCCCGAATCCAGAACCGTTGTCTGTTCCGGAATATTCCAACGGGTTCGGGAGTTATGGGCTCTTTTGTGGCTTCACAAGGAGGGCCCTTCAACACCCATTATCTCAGGAAATACCGATCAGACCGGTGTCAAATTTAATTTACAGCCTTCCTAGGAGGGCCCTAACAATTTCCCATCAAAAAAGGGCACCTCCAAAAATGGCCCAAAATCGCTAAAAATGCAAAGGGGTACCCCTTGGCATTTTTTTGCACTTTTTTGGCAAAGTGCTCCGATTTCGACGAATGGGGCCTCGTTGGAAAGGGTTTGCTCCCCCGAATCCAGAACCGTTGTCTGTTCCGGAATATTCCAACGGGTTCGGGAGTTATGGGCTCTTTTGTGGCTTCACAAGGAGGGCCCTTCAACACCCATTATCTCAGGAAATACCGGTCAGACCGGTGTCAAATTTAATTTACAGCCTCCCTAGGAGGGCCCTAACAATTTCCCATCAAAAAAAGGGCACCTCCAAAAATGGCCCAAAATCGCTAAAAATGCAAAGGGGTACCCCTTGGCATTTTTTTGCACTTTTTTTGGCAAAGTGCTCCGATTTCGACGAATGGGGCCTCGTTGGAAAGGGTTTGCTCCCCCGAATCCAGAACCGTTGTCTGTTCCGGAATATTCCAACGGGTTCGGGAGTTATGGGCTCTTTTGTGGCTTCACAAGGAGGGCCCTTCAACACCCATTATCTCAGGAAATACCGGTCAGACCGGTGTCAAATTTAATTTACAGCCTCCCTAGGAGGGCCCTAACAATTTCCCATCAAAAAAAGGGCACCTCCAAAAATGGCCCAAAATCGCTAAAAATGCAAAGGGGTACCCCTTGGCATTTTTTTGCACTTTTTTGGCAAAGTGCTCCGACGAATGGGGCCTCGTTGGAAAGGGTTCGCTCCCCTGAATCCAGAACCGTTGTCTGTTCCGGAAAATTCCAACGGGTTCGGGAGTTATGGGCTCTTTTGTGGCTTCACAAGGAGGGCCCTTCAACACCCATTATCTCAGGAAATACCGGTCAGACCGGTGTCAAATTTTATTTACAGCCTCCCTAGGAGGGCCCTAACAATTTCCCATCAAAAAAAGGGCACCTCCAAAAATGGCCCAAAATCGCTAAAAATGCAAAGGGGTACCCCTTGGCATTTTTTTGCACTTTTTTGGCAAAGTGCTCCGATTTCGACGAATGGGGCCTCGTTGGAAAGGGTTTGCTCCCCCGAATCCAGAACCGTTGTCTGTTCCGGAATATTCCAACGGGTTCGGGAGTTATGGGCTCTTTTGTGGCTTCACAAGGAGGGCCCTTCAACACCCATTATCTCAGGAAATACCGATCAGACCGGTGTCAAATTTAATTTACAGCCTTCCTAGGAGGGCCCTAACAATTTCCCATCAAAAAAGGGCACCTCCAAAAATGGCCCAAAATCGCTAAAAATGCAAAGGGGTACCCCTTGGCATTTTTTTGCACTTTTTTGGCAAAGTGCTCCGATTTCGACGAATGGGGCCTCGTTGGAAAGGGTTTGCTCCCCCGAATCCAGAACCGTTGTCTGTTCCGGAATATTCCAACGGGTTCGGGAGTTATGGGCTCTTTTGTGGCTTCACAAGGAGGGCCCTTCAACACCCATTATCTCAGGAAATACCGGTCAGACCGGTGTCAAATTTAATTTACAGCCTCCCTAGGAGGGCCCTAACAATTTCCCATCAAAAAAAGGGCACCTCCAAAAATGGCCCAAAATCGCTAAAAATGCAAAGGGGTACCCCTTGGCATTTTTTTGCACTTTTTTGGCAAAGTGCTCCGACGAATGGGGCCTCGTTGGAAAGGGTTCGCTCCCCTGAATCCAGAACCGTTGTCTGTTCCGGAAAATTCCAACGGGTTCGGGAGTTATGGGCTCTTTTGTGGCTTCACAAGGAGGGCCCTTCAACACCCATTATCTCAGGAAATACCGGTCAGACCGGTGTCAAATTTAATTTACAGCCTCCCTAGGAGGGCCCTAACAATTTCCCATCAAAAAAAGGGCACCTCCAAAAATGGCCCAAAATCGCTAAAAATGCAAAGGGGTACCCCTTGGCATTTTTTTGCACTTTTTTTGGCAAAGTGCTCCGATTTCGACGAATGGGGCCTCGTTGGAAAGGGTTTGCTCCCCCGAATCCAGAACCGTTGTCTGTTCCGGAATATTCCAACGGGTTCGGGAGTTATGGGCTCTTTTGTGGCTTCACAAGGAGGGCCCTTCAACACCCATTATCTCAGGAAATACCGGTCAGACCGGTGTCAAATTTAATTTACAGCCTCCCTAGGAGGGCCCTAACAATTTCCCATCAAAAAAAGGGCACCTCCAAAAATGGCCCAAAATCGCTAAAAATGCAAAGGGGTACCCCTTGGCATTTTTTTGCACTTTTTTGGCAAAGTGCTCCGACGAATGGGGCCTCGTTGGAAAGGGTTCGCTCCCCTGAATCCAGAACCGTTGTCTGTTCCGGAAAATTCCAACGGGTTCGGGAGTTATGGGCTCTTTTGTGGCTTCACAAGGAGGGCCCTTCAACACCCATTATCTCAGGAAATACCGGTCAGACCGGTGTCAAATTTTATTTACAGCCTCCCTAGGAGGGCCCTAACAATTTCCCATCAAAAAAAGGGCACCTCCAAAAATGGCCCAAAATCGCTAAAAATGCAAAGGGGTACCCCTTGGCATTTTTTTGCACTTTTTTGGCAAAGTGCTCCGATTTCGACGAATGGGGCCTCGTTGGAAAGGGTTTGCTCCCCCGAATCCAGAACCGTTGTCTGTTCCGGAATATTCCAACGGGTTCGGGAGTTATGGGCTCTTTTGTGGCTTCACAAGGAGGGCCCTTCAACACCCATTATCTCAGGAAATACCGATCAGACCGGTGTCAAATTTAATTTACAGCCTTCCTAGGAGGGCCCTAACAATTTCCCATCAAAAAAGGGCACCTCCAAAAATGGCCCAAAATCGCTAAAAATGCAAAGGGGTACCCCTTGGCATTTTTTTGCACTTTTTTGGCAAAGTGCTCCGATTTCGACGAATGGGGCCTCGTTGGAAAGGGTTTGCTCCCCCGAATCCAGAACCGTTGTCTGTTCCGGAATATTCCAACGGGTTCGGGAGTTATGGGCTCTTTTGTGGCTTCACAAGGAGGGCCCTTCAACACCCATTATCTCAGGAAATACCGGTCAGACCGGTGTCAAATTTAATTTACAGCCTCCCTAGGAGGGCCCTAACAATTTCCCATCAAAAAAAGGGCACCTCCAAAAATGGCCCAAAATCGCTAAAAATGCAAAGGGGTACCCCTTGGCATTTTTTTGCACTTTTTTGGCAAAGTGCTCCGACGAATGGGGCCTCGTTGGAAAGGGTTCGCTCCCCTGAATCCAGAACCGTTGTCTGTTCCGGAAAATTCCAACGGGTTCGGGAGTTATGGGCTCTTTTGTGGCTTCACAAGGAGGGCCCTTCAACACCCATTATCTCAGGAAATACCGGTCAGACCGGTGTCAAATTTTATTTACAGCCTCCCTAGGAGGGCCCTAACAATTTCCCATCAAAAAAAGGGCACCTCCAAAAATGGCCCAAAATCGCTAAAAATGCAAAGGGGTACCCCTTGGCATTTTTTTGCACTTTTTTGGCAAAGTGCTCCGATTTCGACGAATGGGGCCTCGTTGGAAAGGGTTCGCTCCCCTGAATCCAGAACCGTTGTCTGTTCCGGAAAATTTCAACGGGTTCGGGAGTTATGGGCCCTTTTGTGGCTTCACAAGGAGGGCCCTTCAACACCCATTATCTCAGGAAATACCGGTCAGACCGGTGTCAAATTTAATTTACAGCCTCCCTAGGAGGGCCCTAACAATTTCCCATCAAAAAAGGGCACCTCCAAAAATGGCCCAAAATCGCTAAAAATGCAAAGGGGTACCCCTTGGCATTTTTTTGCACTTTTTTGGCAAAGTGCTCCGATTTCGACGAATGGGGCCTCGTTGGAAAGGGTTCGCTCCCCTGAATCCAGAACCGTTGTCTGTTCCGGAAAATTTCAACGGGTTCGGGAGTTATGGGCCCTTTTGTGGCTTCACAAGGAGGGCCCTTCAACACCCATTATCTCAGGAAATACCGGTCAGACCGGTGTCAAATTTAATTTACAGCCTTCCTAGGAGGGCCCTAACAATTTCCCATCAAAAAAGGGCACCTCCAAAAATGGCCCAAAATCGCTAAAAATGCAAAGGGGTACCCCTTGGCATTTTTTTGCACTTTTTTGGCAAAGTGCTCCGATTTCGACGAATGGGGCCTCGTTGGAAAGGGTTTGCTCCCCCGAATCCAGAACCGTTGTCTGTTCCGGAATATTCCAACGGGTTCGGGAGTTATGGGCTCTTTTGTGGCTTCACAAGGAGGGCCCTTCAACACCCATTATCTCAGGAAATACCGATCAGACCGGTGTCAAATTTAATTTACAGCCTTCCTAGGAGGGCCCTAACAATTTCCCATCAAAAAAGGGCACCTCCAAAAATGGCCCAAAATCGCTAAAAATGCAAAGGGGTACCCCTTGGCATTTTTTTGCACTTTTTTGGCAAAGTGCTCCGATTTCGACGAATGGGGCCTCGTTGGAAAGGGTTTGCTCCCCCGAATCCAGAACCGTTGTCTGTTCCGGAATATTCCAACGGGTTCGGGAGTTATGGGCTCTTTTGTGGCTTCACAAGGAGGGCCCTTCAACACCCATTATCTCAGGAAATACCGGTCAGACCGGTGTCAAATTTAATTTACAGCCTCCCTAGGAGGGCCCTAACAATTTCCCATCAAAAAAAGGGCACCTCCAAAAATGGCCCAAAATCGCTAAAAATGCAAAGGGGTACCCCTTGGCATTTTTTTGCACTTTTTTTGGCAAAGTGCTCCGATTTCGACGAATGGGGCCTCGTTGGAAAGGGTTTGCTCCCCCGAATCCAGAACCGTTGTCTGTTCCGGAATATTCCAACGGGTTCGGGAGTTATGGGCTCTTTTGTGGCTTCACAAGGAGGGCCCTTCAACACCCATTATCTCAGGAAATACCGGTCAGACCGGTGTCAAATTTAATTTACAGCCTCCCTAGGAGGGCCCTAACAATTTCCCATCAAAAAAAGGGCACCTCCAAAAATGGCCCAAAATCGCTAAAAATGCAAAGGGGTACCCCTTGGCATTTTTTTGCACTTTTTTGGCAAAGTGCTCCGATTTCGACGAATGGGGCCTCGTTGGAAAGGGTTCGCTCCCCTGAATCCAGAACCGTTGTCTGTTCCGGAAAATTCCAACGGGTTCGGGAGTTATGGGCTCTTTTGTGGCTTCACAAGGAGGGCCCTTCAACACCCATTATCTCAGGAAATACCGATCAGACCGGTGTCAAATTTAATTTACAGCCTCCCTAGGAGGGCCCTAACAATTTCCCATCAAAAAAAGGGCACCTCCAAAAATGGCCCAAAATCGCTAAAAATGCAAAGGGGTACCCCTTGGCATTTTTTTGCACTTTTTTGGCAAAGTGCTCCGACGAATGGGGCCTCGTTGGAAAGGGTTCGCTCCCCTGAATCCAGAACCGTTGTCTGTTCCGGAAAATTCCAACGGGTTCGGGAGTTATGGGCTCTTTTGTGGCTTCACAAGGAGGGCCCTTCAACACCCATTATCTCAGGAAATACCGGTCAGACCGGTGTCAAATTTTATTTACAGCCTCCCTAGGAGGGCCCTAACAATTTCCCATCAAAAAAAGGGCACCTCCAAAAATGGCCCAAAATCGCTAAAAATGCAAAGGGGTACCCCTTGGCATTTTTTTGCACTTTTTTGGCAAAGTGCTCCGATTTCGACGAATGGGGCCTCGTTGGAAAGGGTTCGCTCCCCTGAATCCAGAACCGTTGTCTGTTCCGGAAAATTTCAACGGGTTCGGGAGTTATGGGCCCTTTTGTGGCTTCACAAGGAGGGCCCTTCAACACCCATTATCTCAGGAAATACCGGTCAGACCGGTGTCAAATTTAATTTACAGCCTCCCTAGGAGGGCCCTAACAATTTCCCATCAAAAAAGGGCACCTCCAAAAATGGCCCAAAATCGCTAAAAATGCAAAGGGGTACCCCTTGGCATTTTTTTGCACTTTTTTGGCAAAGTGCTCCGATTTCGACGAATGGGGCCTCGTTGGAAAGGGTTCGCTCCCCTGAATCCAGAACCGTTGTCTGTTCCGGAAAATTCCAACGGGTTCGGGAGTTATGGGCTCTTTTGTGGCTTCACAAGGAGGGCCCTTCAACACCCATTATCTCAGGAAATACCGATCAGACCGGTGTCAAATTTAATTTACAGCCTCCCTAGGAGGGCCCTAACAATTTCCCATCAAAAAAGGGCACCTCCAAAAATGGCCCAAAATCGCTAAAAATGCAAAGGGGTACCCCTTGGCATTTTTTTGCACTTTTTTGGCAAAGTGCTCCGATTTCGACGAATGGGGCCTCGTTGGAAAGGGTTTGCTCCCCCGAATCCAGAACCGTTGTCTGTTCCGGAATATTCCAACGGGTTCGGGAGTTATGGGCTCTTTTGTGGCTTCACAAGGAGGGCCCTTCAACACCCATTATCTCAGGAAATACCGGTCAGACCGGTGTCAAATTTAATTTACAGCCTCCCTAGGAGGGCCCTAACAATTTCCCATCAAAAAAAGGGCACCTCCAAAAATGGCCCAAAATCGCTAAAAATGCAAAGGGGTACCCCTTGGCATTTTTTTGCACTTTTTTGGCAAAGTGCTCCGACGAATGGGGCCTCGTTGGAAAGGGTTCGCTCCCCTGAATCCAGAACCGTTGTCTGTTCCGGAAAATTCCAACGGGTTCGGGAGTTATGGGCTCTTTTGTGGCTTCACAAGGAGGGCCCTTCAACACCCATTATCTCAGGAAATACCGGTCAGACCGGTGTCAAATTTTATTTACAGCCTCCCTAGGAGGGCCCTAACAATTTCCCATCAAAAAAAGGGCACCTCCAAAAATGGCCCAAAATCGCTAAAAATGCAAAGGGGTACCCCTTGGCATTTTTTTGCACTTTTTTGGCAAAGTGCTCCGATTTCGACGAATGGGGCCTCGTTGGAAAGGGTTCGCTCCCCTGAATCCAGAACCGTTGTCTGTTCCGGAAAATTTCAACGGGTTCGGGAGTTATGGGCCCTTTTGTGGCTTCACAAGGAGGGCCCTTCAACACCCATTATCTCAGGAAATACCGGTCAGACTGGTGTCAAATTTAATTTACAGCCTCCCTAGGAGGGCCCTAACAATTTCCCATCAAAAAAGGGCACCTCCAAAAATGGCCCAAAATCGCTAAAAATGCAAAGGGGTACCCCTTGGCATTTTTTTGCACTTTTTTGGCAAAGTGCTCCGATTTCGACGAATGGGGCCTCGTTGGAAAGGGTTTGCTCCCCCGAATCCAGAACCGTTGTCTGTTCCGGAATATTCCAACGGGTTCGGGAGTTATGGGCTCTTTTGTGGCTTCACAAGGAGGGCCCTTCAACACCCATTATCTCAGGAAATACCGGTCAGACCGGTGTCAAATTTAATTTACAGCCTCCCTAGGAGGGCCCTAACAATTTCCCATCAAAAAAAGGGCACCTCCAAAAATGGCCCAAAATCGCTAAAAATGCAAAGGGGTACCCTTGGCATTTTTTTGCACTTTTTTGGCAAAGTGCTCCGATTTCGACGAATGGGGCCTCGTTGGAAAGGGTTCGCTCCCCTGAATCCAGAACCGTTGTCTGTTCCGGAAAATTCCAACGGGTTCGGGAGTTATGGGCTCTTTTGTGGCTTCACAAGGAGGGCCCTTCAACACCCATTATCTCAGGAAATACCGATCAGACCGGTGTCAAATTTAATTTACAGCCTCCCTAGGAGGGCCCTAACAATTTCCCATCAAAAAAGGGCACCTCCAAAAATGGCCCAAAATCGCTAAAAATGCAAAGGGGTACCCCTTGGCATTTTTTTGCACTTTTTTGGCAAAGTGCTCCGATTTCGACGAATGGGGCCTCGTTGGAAAGGGTTTGCTCCCCCGAATCCAGAACCGTTGTCTGTTCCGGAATATTCCAACGGGTTCGGGAGTTATGGGCTCTTTTGTGGCTTCACAAGGAGGGCCCTTCAACACCCATTATCTCAGGAAATACCGGTCAGACCGGTGTCAAATTTAATTTACAGCCTCCCTAGGAGGGCCCTAACAATTTCCCATCAAAAAAAGGGCACCTCCAAAAATGGCCCAAAATCGCTAAAAATGCAAAGGGGTACCCCTTGGCATTTTTTTGCACTTTTTTGGCAAAGTGCTCCGACGAATGGGGCCTCGTTGGAAAGGGTTCGCTCCCCTGAATCCAGAACCGTTGTCTGTTCCGGAAAATTCCAACGGGTTCGGGAGTTATGGGCTCTTTTGTGGCTTCACAAGGAGGGCCCTTCAACACCCATTATCTCAGGAAATACCGGTCAGACCGGTGTGAAATTTTATTTACAGCCTCCCTAGGAGGGCCCTAACAATTTCCCATCAAAAAAAGGGCACCTCCAAAAATGGCCCAAAATCGCTAAAAATGCAAAGGGGTACCCCTTGGCATTTTTTTGCACTTTTTTGGCAAAGTGCTCCGATTTCGACGAATGGGGCCTCGTTGGAAAGGGTTTGCTCCCCCGAATCCAGAACCGTTGTCTGTTCCGGAATATTCCAACGGGTTCGGGAGTTATGGGCTCTTTTGTGGCTTCACAAGGAGGGCCCTTCAACACCCATTATCTCAGGAAATACCGGTCAGACCGGTGTCAAATTTAATTTACAGCCTCCCTAGGAGGGCCCTAACAATTTCCCATCAAAAAAAGGGCACCTCCAAAAATGGCCCAAAATCGCTAAAAATGCAAAGGGGTACCCCTTGGCATTTTTTTGCACTTTTTTGGCAAAGTGCTCCGACGAATGGGGCCTCGTTGGAAAGGGTTCGCTCCCCTGAATCCAGAACCGTTGTCTGTTCCGGAAAATTCCAACGGGTTCGGGAGTTATGGGCTCTTTTGTGGCTTCACAAGGAGGGCCCTTCAACACCCATTATCTCAGGAAATACCGGTCAGACCGGTGTCAAATTTTATTTACAGCCTCCCTAGGAGGGCCCTAACAATTTCCCATCAAAAAAAGGGCACCTCCAAAAATGGCCCAAAATCGCTAAAAATGCAAAGGGGTACCCCTTGGCATTTTTTTGCACTTTTTTGGCAAAGTGCTCCGATTTCGACGAATGGGGCCTCGTTGGAAAGGGTTCGCTCCCCTGAATCCAGAACCGTTGTCTGTTCCGGAAAATTTCAACGGGTTCGGGAGTTATGGGCCCTTTTGTGGCTTCACAAGGAGGGCCCTTCAACACCCATTATCTCAGGAAATACCGGTCAGACCGGTGTCAAATTTAATTTACAGCCTCCCTAGGAGGGCCCTAACAATTTCCCATCAAAAAAGGGCACCTCCAAAAATGGCCCAAAATCGCTAAAAATGCAAAGGGGTACCCCTTGGCATTTTTTTGCACTTTTTTGGCAAAGTGCTCCGATTTCGACGAATGGGGCCTCGTTGGAAAGGGTTTGCTCCCCTGAATCCAGAACCGTTGTCTGTTCCGGAAAATTCCAACGGGTTCGGGAGTTATGGGCTCTTTTGTGGCTTCACAAGGAGGGCCCTTCAACACCCATTATCTCAGGAAATACCGATCAGACCGGTGTCAAATTTAATTTACAGCCTCCCTAGGAGGGCCCTAACAATTTCCCATCAAAAAAGGGCACCTCCAAAAATGGCCCAAAATCGCTAAAAATGCAAAGGGCCCCTTGGCATTTTTTTGCACTTTTTTGGCAAAGTGCTCCGATTTCGACGAATGGGGCCTCGTTGGAAAGGGTTTGCTCCCCCGAATCCAGAACCGTTGTCTGTTCCGGAATATTCCAACGGGTTCGGGAGTTATGGGCTCTTTTGTGGCTTCACAAGGAGGGCCCTTCAACACCCATTATCTCAGGAAATACCGGTCAGACCGGTGTCAAATTTAATTTACAGCCTCCCTAGGAGGGCCCTAACAATTTCCCATCAAAAAAAGGGCACCTCCAAAAATGGCCCAAAATCGCTAAAAATGCAAAGGGGTACCCCTTGGCATTTTTTTGCACTTTTTTGGCAAAGTGCTCCGACGAATGGGGCCTCGTTGGAAAGGGTTCGCTCCCCTGAATCCAGAACCGTTGTCTGTTCCGGAAAATTCCAACGGGTTCGGGAGTTATGGGCTCTTTTGTGGCTTCACAAGGAGGGCCCTTCAACACCCATTATCTCAGGAAATACCGGTCAGACCGGTGTCAAATTTTATTTACAGCCTCCCTAGGAGGGCCCTAACAATTTCCCATCAAAAAAAGGGCACCTCCAAAAATGGCCCAAAATCGCTAAAAATGCAAAGGGGTACCCCTTGGCATTTTTTTGCACTTTTTTGGCAAAGTGCTCCGATTTCGACGAATGGGGCCTCGTTGGAAAGGGTTCGCTCCCCTGAATCCAGAACCGTTGTCTGTTCCGGAAAATTTCAACGGGTTCGGGAGTTATGGGCCCTTTTGTGGCTTCACAAGGAGGGCCCTTCAACACCCATTATCTCAGGAAATACCGGTCAGACCGGTGTCAAATTTAATTTACAGCCTCCCTAGGAGGGCCCTAACAATTTCCCATCAAAAAAGGGCACCTCCAAAAATGGCCCAAAATCGCTAAAAATGCAAAGGGGTACCCCTTGGCATTTTTTTGCACTTTTTTGGCAAAGTGCTCCGATTTCGACGAATGGGGCCTCGTTGGAAAGGGTTTGCTCCCCCGAATCCAGAACCGTTGTCTGTTCCGGAATATTCCAACGGGTTCGGGAGTTATGGGCTCTTTTGTGGCTTCACAAGGAGGGCCCTTCAACACCCATTATCTCAGGAAATACCGGTCAGACCGGTGTCAAATTTAATTTACAGCCTCCCTAGGAGGGCCCTAACAATTTCCCATCAAAAAAAGGGCACCTCCAAAAATGGCCCAAAATCGCTAAAAATGCAAAGGGGTACCCCTTGGCATTTTTTTGCACTTTTTTGGCAAAGTGCTCCGACTAATGGGGCCTCGTTGGAAAGGGTTCGCTCCCCTGAATCCAGAACCGTTGTCTGTTCCGGAAAATTTCAACGGGTTCGGGAGTTATGGGCCCTTTTGTGGCTTCACAAGGAGGGCCCTTCAACACCCATTATCTCAGGAAATACCGGTCAGACCGGTGTCAAATTTAATTTACAGCCTCCCTAGGAGGGCCCTAACAATTTCCCATCAAAAAAGGGCACCTCCAAAAATGGCCCAAAATCGCTAAAAATGCAAAGGGGTACCCCTTGGCATTTTTTTGCACTTTTTTGGCAAAGTGCTCCGATTTCGACGAATGGGGCCTCGTTGGAAAGGGTTTGCTCCCCCGAATCCAGAACCGTTGTCTGTTCCGGAATATTCCAACGAGTTCGGGAGTTATGGGCTCTTTTGTGGCTTCACAAGGAGGGCCCTTCAACACCCATTATCTCAGGAAATACCGGTCAGACCGGTGGCAAATTTAATTTACAGCCTCCCTAGGAGGGCCCTAACAATTTCCCATCAAAAAAGGGCACCTCCAAAAATGGCCCAAAATCGCTAAAAATGCAAAGGGGTCTTGGCATTTTTTTGCACTTTTTTGGCAAAGTGCTCCGATTTCGACGAATGGGGCCTCGTTGGAAAGGGTTTGCTCCCCCGAATCCAGAACCGTTGTCTGTTCCGGAATATTCCAACGGGTTCGGGAGTTATGGGCTCTTTTGTGGCTTCACAAGGAGGGCCCTTCAACACCCATTATCTCAGGAAATACCGGTCAGACCGGTGGCAAATTTAATTTACAGCCTCCCTAGGAGGGCCCTAACAATTTCCCATCAAAAAAAGGGCACCTCCAAAAATGGCCCAAAATCGCTAAAAATGCAAAGGGGTACCCCTTGGCATTTTTTTGCACTTTTTTGGCAAAGTGCTCCGATTTCGACGAATGGGGCCTCGTTGGAAAGGGTTCGCTCCCCTGAATCCAGAACCGTTGTCTGTTCCGGAAAATTTCAACGGGTTCGGGAGTTATGGGCCCTTTTGTGGCTTCACAAGGAGGGCCCTTCAACACCCATTATCTCAGGAAATACCGGTCAGACCGGTGGCAAATTTAATTTACAGCCTCCCTAGGAGGGCCCTAACAATTTCCCATCAAAAAAGGGCACCTCCAAAAATGGCCCAAAATCGCTAAAAATGCAAGGGGTCTTGGCATTTTTTTGCACTTTTTTGGCAAAGTGCTCCGATTTCGACGAATGGGGCCTCGTTGGAAAGGGTTTGCTCCCCCGAATCCAGAACCGTTGTCTGTTCCGGAATATTCCAACGGGTTCGGGAGTTATGGGCTCTTTTGTGGCTTCACAAGGAGGGCCCTTCAACACCCATTATCTCAGGAAATACCGGTCAGACCGGTGGCAAATTTAATTTACAGCCTCCCTAGGAGGGCCCTAACAATTTCCCATCAAAAAAAGGGCACCTCCAAAAATGGCCCAAAATCGCTAAAAATGCAAAGGGGTACCCCTTGGCATTTTTTTGCACTTTTTTGGCAAAGTGCTCCGATTTCGACGAATGGGGCCTCGTTGGAAAGGGTTTGCTCCCCCGAATCCAGAACCGTTGTCTGTTCCGGAATATTCCAACGGGTTCGGGAGTTATGGGCTCTTTTGTGGCTTCACAAGGAGGGCCCTTCAACACCCATTATCTCAGGAAATACCGGTCAGACCGGTGTCAAATTTAATTTACAGCCTCCCTAGGAGGGCCCTAACAATTTCCCATCAAAAAAGGGCACCTCCAAAAATGGCCCAAAATCGCTAAAAATGCAAAGGGGTACCCCTTGGCATTTTTTTGCACTTTTTTGGCAAAGTGCTCCGATTTCGACGAATGGGGCCTCGTTGGAAAGGGTTCGCTCCCCTGAATCCAGAACCGTTGTCTGTTCCGGAAAATTTCAACGGGTTCGGGAGTTATGGGCCCTTTTGTGGCTTCACAAGGAGGGCCCTTCAACACCCATTATCTCAGGAAATACCGGTCAGACCGGTGGCAAATTTAATTTACAGCCTCCCTAGGAGGGCCCTAACAATTTCCCATCAAAAAAGGGCACCTCCAAAAATGGCCCAAAATCGCTAAAAATGCAAGGGGTCTTGGCATTTTTTTGCACTTTTTTGGCAAAGTGCTCCGATTTCGACGAATGGGGCCTCGTTGGAAAGGGTTTGCTCCCCCGAATCCAGAACCGTTGTCTGTTCCGGAATATTCCAACGGGTTCGGGAGTTATGGGCTCTTTTGTGGCTTCACAAGGAGGGCCCTTCAACACCCATTATCTCAGGAAATACCGGTCAGACCGGTGGCAAATTTAATTTACAGCCTCCCTAGGAGGGCCCTAACAATTTCCCATCAAAAAAAGGGCACCTCCAAAAATGGCCCAAAATCGCTAAAAATGCAAAGGGGTACCCCTTGGCATTTTTTTGCACTTTTTTGGCAAAGTGCTCCGATTTCGACGAATGGGGCCTCGTTGGAAAGGGTTTGCTCCCCCGAATCCAGAACCGTTGTCTGTTCCGGAATATTCCAACGGGTTCGGGAGTTATGGGCTCTTTTGTGGCTTCACAAGGAGGGCCCTTCAACACCCATTATCTCAGGAAATACCGGTCAGACCGGTGGCAAATTTAATTTACAGCCTCCCTAGGAGGGCCCTAACAATTTCCCATCAAAAAAGGGCACCTCCAAAAATGGCCCAAAATCGCTAAAAATGCAAAGGGGTACCCCTTGGCATTTTTTTGCACTTTTTTGGCAAAGTGCTCCGATTTCGACGAATGGGGCCTCGTTGGAAAGGGTTCGCTCCCCTGAATCCAGAACCGTTGTCTGTTCCGGAAAATTTCAACGGGTTCGGGAGTTATGGGCCCTTTTGTGGCTTCACAAGGAGGGCCCTTCAACACCCATTATCTCAGGAAATACCGGTCAGACCGGTGTCAAATTTAATTTACAGCCTCCCTAGGAGGGCCCTAACAATTTCCCATCAAAAAAGGGCACCTCCAAAAATGGCCCAAAATCGCTAAAAATGCAAAGGGGTACCCCTTGGCATTTTTTTGCACTTTTTTGGCAAAGTGCTCCGATTTCGACGAATGGGGCCTCGTTGGAAAGGGTTCGCTCCCCTGAATCCAGAACCGTTGTCTGTTCCGGAAAATTCCAACGGGTTCGGGAGTTATGGGCTCTTTTGTGGCTTCACAAGGAGGGCCCTTCAACACCCATTATCTCAGGAAATACCGATCAGACCGGTGTCAAATTTAATTTACAGCCTCCCTAGGAGGGCCCTTACAATTTCCCATCAAAAAAGGGCACCTCCAAAAATGGCCCAAAATCGCTAAAAATGCAAAGGGGTACCCCTTGGCATTTTTTTGCACTTTTTTGGCAAAGTGCTCCGATTTCGACGAATGGGGCCTCGTTGGAAAGGGTTTGCTCCCCCGAATCCAGAACCGTTGTCTGTTCCGGAATATTCCAACGGGTTCGGGAGTTATGGGCTCTTTTGTGGCTTCACAAGGAGGGCCCTTCAACACCCATTATCTCAGGAAATACCGGTCAGACCGGTGTCAAATTTAATTTACAGCCTCCCTAGGAGGGCCCTAACAATTTCCCATCAAAAAAAGGGCACCTCCAAAAATGGCCCAAAATCGCTAAAAATGCAAAGGGGTACCCCTTGGCATTTTTTTGCACTTTTTTGGCAAAGTGCTCCGACGAATGGGGCCTCGTTGGAAAGGGTTCGCTCCCCTGAATCCAGAACCGTTGTCTGTTCCGGAAAATTTCAACGGGTTCGGGAGTTATGGGCCCTTTTGTGGCTTCACAAGGAGGGCCCTTCAACACCCATTATCTCAGGAAATACCGGTCAGACCGGTGTCAAATTTAATTTACAGCCTCCCTAGGAGGGCCCTAACAATTTCCCATCAAAAAAGGGCACCTCCAAAAATGGCCCAAAATCGCTAAAAATGCAAAGGGGTACCCCTTGGCATTTTTTTGCACTTTTTTGGCAAAGTGCTCCGATTTCGACGAATGGGGCCTCGTTGGAAAGGGTTTGCTCCCCCGAATCCAGAACCGTTGTCTGTTCCGGAATATTCCAACGGGTTCGGGAGTTATGGGCTCTTTTGTGGCTTCACAAGGAGGGCCCTTCAACACCCATTATCTCAGGAAATACCGGTCAGACCGGTGGCAAATTTAATTTACAGCCTCCCTAGGAGGGCCCTAACAATTTCCCATCAAAAAAGGGCACCTCCAAAAATGGCCCAAAATCGCTAAAAATGCAAAGGGGTCTTGGCATTTTTTTGCACTTTTTTGGCAAAGTGCTCCGATTTCGACGAATGGGGCCTCGTTGGAAAGGGTTTGCTCCCCCGAATCCAGAACCGTTGTCTGTTCCGGAATATTCCAACGGGTTCGGGAGTTATGGGCTCTTTTGTGGCTTCACAAGGAGGGCCCTTCAACACCCATTATCTCAGGAAATACCGGTCAGACCGGTGGCAAATTTAATTTACAGCCTCCCTAGGAGGGCCCTAACAATTTCCCATCAAAAAAAGGGCACCTCCAAAAATGGCCCAAAATCGCTAAAAATGCAAAGGGGTACCCCTTGGCATTTTTTTGCACTTTTTTGGCAAAGTGCTCCGATTTCGACGAATGGGGCCTCGTTGGAAAGGGTTTGCTCCCCCGAATCCAGAACCGTTGTCTGTTCCGGAATATTCCAACGGGTTCGGGAGTTATGGGCTCTTTTGTGGCTTCACAAGGAGGGCCCTTCAACACCCATTATCTCAGGAAATACCGGTCAGACCGGTGGCAAATTTAATTTACAGCCTCCCTAGGAGGGCCCTAACAATTTCCCATCAAAAAAGGGCACCTCCAAAAATGGCCCAAAATCGCTAAAAATGCAAAGGGGTACCCCTTGGCATTTTTTTGCACTTTTTTGGCAAAGTGCTCCGATTTCGACGAATGGGGCCTCGTTGGAAAGGGTTTGCTCCCCCGAATCCAGAACCGTTGTCTGTTCCGGAATATTCCAACGGGTTCGGGAGTTATGGGCTCTTTTGTGGCTTCACAAGGAGGGCCCTTCAACACCCATTATCTCAGGAAATACCGGTCAGACCGGTGGCAAATTTAATTTACAGCCTCCCTAGGAGGGCCCTAACAATTTCCCATCAAAAAAAGGGCACCTCCAAAAATGGCCCAAAATCGCTAAAAATGCAAAGGGGTAACCCCTTGGCATTTTTTTGCACTTTTTTGGCAAAGTGCTCCGATTTCGACGAATGGGGCCTCGTTGGAAAGGGTTCGCTCCCCTGAATCCAGAACCGTTGTCTGTTCCGGAAAATTCCAACGGGTTCGGGAGTTATGGGCTCTTTTGTGGCTTCACAAGGAGGGCCCTTCAACACCCATTATCTCAGGAAATACCGATCAGACCGGTGTCAAATTTAATTTACAGCCTCCCTAGGAGGGCCCTAACAATTTCCCATCAAAAAAGGGCACCTCCAAAAATGGCCCAAAATCGCTAAAAATGCAAAGGGGTACCCCTTGGCATTTTTTTGCACTTTTTTGGCAAAGTGCTCCGATTTCGACGAATGGGGCCTCGTTGGAAAGGGTTCGATCCCCTGAATCCAGAACCGTTGTCTGTTCCGGAAAATTCCAACGGGTTCGGGAGTTATGGGCTCTTTTGTGGCTTCACAAGGAGGGCCCTTCAACACCCATTATCTCAGGAAATACCGATCAGACCGGTGTCAAATTTAATTTACAGCCTCCCTAGGAGGGCCCTAACAATTTCCCATCAAAAAAGGGCACCTCCAAAAATGGCCCAAAATCGCTAAAAATGCAAAGGGGTACCCCTTGGCATTTTTTTGCACTTTTTTGGCAAAGTGCTCCGATTTCGACGAATGGGGCCTCGTTGGAAAGGGTTTGCTCCCCCGAATCCAGAACCGTTGTCTGTTCCGGAATATTCCAACGGGTTCGGGAGTTATGGGCTCTTTTGTGGCTTCACAAGGAGGGCCCTTCAACACCCATTATCTCAGGAAATACCGGTCAGACCGGTGTCAAATTTAATTTACAGCCTCCCTAGGAGGGCCCTAACAATTTCCCATCAAAAAAAGGGCACCTCCAAGAATGGCCCAAAATCGCTAAAAATGCAAAGGGGTACCCCTTGGCATTTTTTTGCACTTTTTTGGCAAAGTGCTCCGATTTCGACGAATGGGGCCTCGTTGGAAAGGGTTCGCTCCCCTGAATCCAGAACCGTTGTCTGTTCCGGAAAATTCCAACGGGTTCGGGAGTTATGGGCTCTTTTGTGGCTTCACAAGGAGGGCCCTTCAACACCCATTATCTCAGGAAATACCGATCAGACCGGTGTCAAATTTAATTTACAGCCTCCCTAGGAGGGCCCTAACAATTTCCCATCAAAAAAGGGCACCTCCAAAAATGGCCCAAAATCGCTAAAACTGCAAAGGGGTACCCCTTGGCATTTTTTTGCACTTTTTTGGCAAAGTGCTCCGATTTCGACGAATGGGGCCTCGTTGGAAAGGGTTCGATCCCCTGAATCCAGAACCGTTGTCTGTTCCGGAAAATTCCAACGGGTTCGGGAGTTATGGGCTCTTTTGTGGCTTCACAAGGAGGGCCCTTCAACACCCATTATCTCAGGAAATACCGATCAGACCGGTGTCAAATTTAATTTACAGCCTCCCTAGGAGGGCCCTAACAATTTCCCATCAAAAAAAGGGCACCTCCAAAAATGGCCCAAAATCGCTAAAAATGCAAAGGGGTACCCCTTGGCATTTTTTTGCACTTTTTTGGCAAAGTGCTCCGATTTCGACGAATGGGGCCTCGTTGGAAAGGGTTTGCTCCCCCGAATCCAGAACCGTTGTCTGTTCCGGAATATTCCAACGGGTTCGGGAGTTATGGGCTCTTTTGTGGCTTCACAAGGAGGGCCCTTCAACACCCATTATCTCAGGAAATACCGGTCAGACCGGTGTCAAATTTAATTTACAGCCTCCCTAGGAGGGCCCTAACAATTTCCCATCAAAAAAAGGGCACCTCCAAAAATGGCCCAAAATCGCTAAAAATGCAAAGGGGTACCCCTTGGCATTTTTTTGCACTTTTTTGGCAAAGTGCTCCGATTTCGACGAATGGGGCCTCGTTGGAAAGGGTTCGCTCCCCTGAATCCAGAACCGTTGTCTGTTCCGGAAAATTCCAACGGGTTCGGGAGTTATGGGCTCTTTTGTGGCTTCACAAGGAGGGCCCTTCAACACCCATTATCTCAGGAAATACCGATCAGACCGGTGTCAAATTTAATTTACAGCCTCCCTAGGAGGGCCCTAACAATTTCCCATCAAAAAAGGGCACCTCCAAAAATGGCCCAAAATCGCTAAAACTGCAAAGGGGTACCCCTTGGCATTTTTTTGCACTTTTTTGGCAAAGTGCTCCGATTTCGACGAATGGGGCCTCGTTGGAAAGGGTTTGCTCCCCCGAATCCGGAACCGTTGTCTGTTCCGGAATATTCCAACGGGTTCGGGAGTTATGGGCTCTTTTGTGGCTTCACAAGGAGGGCCCTTCAACACCCATTATCTCAGGAAATACCGGTCAGACCGGTGTCAAATTTAATTTACAGCCTCCCTAGGAGGGCCCTAACAATTTCCCATCAAAAAAAGGGCACCTCCAAAAATGGCCCAAAATCGCTAAAAATGCAAAGGGCCTTGGCATTTTTTTGCAATTTTTTGGCAAAGTGCTCCGATTTCGACGAATGGGACCTCGTTGGAAAGGGTTCGCTCCCCCGAATCCAGAACCGTTGTCTGTTCCGGAAAATTCCAACGGGTTCGGGAGTTATGGGCTCTTTTGTGGCTTCACAAGGAGGGCCCTTCAACACCCATTATCTCAGGAAATACCGGTCAGACCGGTGTCAAATTTAATTTACAGCCTCCCTAGGAGGGCCCTAACAATTTCCCATCAAAAAAGGGCACCTCCAAAAATGGCCCAAAATCGCTAAAAATGCAAAGGGGTACCCCTTGGCATTTTTTTGCACTTTTTTGGCAAAGTGCTCCGATTTCGACGAATGGGGCCTCGTTGGAAAGGGTTCGATCCCCTGAATCCAGAACCGTTGTCTGTTCCGGAAAATTCCAACGGGTTCGGGAGTTATGGGCTCTTTTGTGGCTTCACAAGGAGGGCCCTTCAACACCCATTATCTCAGGAAATACCGATCAGACCGGTGTCAAATTTAATTTACAGCCTCCCTAGGAGGGCCCTAACAATTTCCCATCAAAAAAGGGCACCTCCAAAAATGGCCCAAAATCGCTAAAAATGCAAAGGGGTACCCCTTGGCATTTTTTTGCACTTTTTTGGCAAAGTGCTCCGATTTCGACGAATGGGGCCTCGTTGGAAAGGGTTCGCTCCCCTGAATCCAGAACCGTTGTCTGTTCCGGAAAATTCCAACGGGTTCGGGAGTTATGGGCTCTTTTGTGGCTTCACAAGGAGGGCCCTTCAACACCCATTATCTCAGGAAATACCGATCAGACCGGTGTCAAATTTAATTTACAGCCTCCCTAGGAGGGCCCTAACAATTTCCCATCAAAAAAGGGCACCTCCAAAAATGGCCCAAAATCGCTAAAACTGCAAAGGGGTACCCCTTGGCATTTTTTTGCACTTTTTTGGCAAAGTGCTCCGATTTCGACGAATGGGGCCTCGTTGGAAAGGGTTTGCTCCCCCGAATCCGGAACCGTTGTCTGTTCCGGAATATTCCAACGGGTTCGGGAGTTATGGGCTCTTTTGTGGCTTCACAAGGAGGGCCCTTCAACACCCATTATCTCAGGAAATACCGGTCAGACCGGTGTCAAATTTAATTTACAGCCTTCCTAGGAGGGCCCTAACAATTTCCCATCAAAAAAAGGGCACCTCCAAAAATGGCCCAAAATCGCTAAAAATGCAAAGGGGTACCCCTTGGCATTTTTTTGCACTTTTTTGGCAAAGTGCTCCGATTTCGACGAATGGGGCCTCGTTGGAAAGGGTTCGCTCCCCTGAATCCAGAACCGTTGTCTGTTCCGGAAAATTCCAACGGGTTCGGGAGTTATGGGCTCTTTTGTGGCTTCACAAGGAGGGCCCTTCAACACCCATTATCTCAGGAAATACCGGTCAGACCGGTGTCAAATTTAATTTACAGCCTCCCTAGGAGGGCCCTAACAATTTCCCATCAAAAAAAGGGCACCTCCAAAAATGGCCCAAAATCGCTAAAAATGCAAAGGGGTACCCCTTGGCATTTTTTTGCACTTTTTTGGCAAAGTGCTCCGATTTCGACGAATGGGGCCTCGTTGGAAAGGGTTTGCTCCCCCGAATCCAGAACCGTTGTCTGTTCCGGAATATTCCAACGGGTTCGGGAGTTATGGGCTCTTTTGTGGCTTCACAAGGAGGGCCCTTCAACACCCATTATCTCAGGAAATACCGGTCAGACCGGTGTCAAATTTAATTTACAGCCTCCCTAGGAGGGCCCTAACAATTTCCCATCAAAAAAAGGGCACCTCCAAAAATGGCCCAAAATCGCTAAAAATGCAAAGGGGTACCCCTTGGCATTTTTTTGCAATTTTTTGGCAAAGTGCTCCGATTTCGACGAATGGGACCTCGTTGGAAAGGGTTCGCTCCCCGGAATCCAGAACCGTTGTCTGTTCCGGAAAATTCCAACGGGTTCGGGAGTTATGGGCTCTTTTGTGGCTTCACAAGGAGGGCCCTTCAACACCCATTATCTCAGGAAATACCGGTCAGACCGGTGTCAAATTTAATTTACAGCCTCCCTAGGAGGGCCCTAACAATTTCCCATCAAAAAAAGGGCACCTCCAAAAATGGCCCAAAATCGCTAAAAATGCAAAGGGGTACCCCTTGGCATTTTTTTGCACTTTTTTGGCAAAGTGCTCCGATTTCGACGAATGGGACCTCGTTGGAAAGGGTTCGCTCCCCTGAATCCAGAACCGTTGTCTGTTCCGGAAAATTCCAACGGGTTCGGGAGTTATGGGCTCTTTTGTGGCTTCACAAGGAGGGCCCTTCAACACCCATTATCTCAGGAAATACCGGTCAGACCGGTGTCAAATTTAATTTACAGCCTCCCTAGGAGGGCCCTAACAATTTCCCATCAAAAAAAGGGCACCTCCAAAAATGGCCCAAAATCGCTAAAAATGCAAAGGGGTACCCCTTGGCATTTTTTTGCACTTTTTTGGCAAAGTGCTCCGATTTCGACGAATGGGACCTCGTTGGAAAGGGTTCGCTCCCCCGAATCCAGAACCGTTGTCTGTTCCGGAAAATTCCAACGGGTTCGGGAGTTATGGGCTCTTTTGTGGCTTCACAAGGAGGGCCCTTCAACACCCATTATCTCAGGAAATACCGGTCAGACCGGTGTCAAATTTAATTTACAGCCTCCCTAGGAGGGCCCTAACAATTTCCCATCAAAAAAAGGGCACCTCCAAAAATGGCCCAAAATCGCTAAAAATGCAAAGGGGTACCCCTTGGCATTTTTTTGCACTTTTTTGGCAAAGTGCTCCGATTTCGACGAATGGGGCCTCGTTGGAAAGGGTTTGCTCCCCCGAATCCAGAACCGTTGTCTGTTCCGGAATATTCCAACGGGTTCGGGAGTTATGGGCTCTTTTGTGGCTTCACAAGGAGGGCCCTTCAACACCCATTATCTCAGGAAATACCGGTCAGACCGGTGTCAAATTTAATTTACAGCCTCCCTAGGAGGGCCCTAACAATTTCCCATCAAAAAAAGGGCACCTCCAAAAATGGCCCAAAATCGCTAAAAATGCAAAGGGGTACCCCTTGGCATTTTTTTGCAATTTTTTGGCAAAGTGCTCCGATTTCGACGAATGGGACCTCGTTGGAAAGGGTTCGCTCCCCGGAATCCAGAACCGTTGTCTGTTCCGGAAAATTCCAACGGGTTCGGGAGTTATGGGCTCTTTTGTGGCTTCACAAGGAGGGCCCTTCAACACCCATTATCTCAGGAAATACCGGTCAGACCGGTGTCAAATTTAATTTACAGCCTCCCTAGGAGGGCCCTAACAGTTTCCCATCAAAAAAGGGCACCTCCAAAAATGGCCCAAAATCGCTAAAAATGCAAAGGGGTACCCCTTGGCATTTTTTTGCACTTTTTTGGCAAAGTGCTCCGATTTCGACGAATGGGGCCTCGTTGGAAAGGGTTCGCTCCCCTGAATCCAGAACCGTTGTCTGTTCCGGAAAATTCCAACGGGTTCGGGAGTTATGGGCTCTTTTGTGGCTTCACAAGGAGGGCCCTTCAACACCCATTATCTCAGGAAATACCGATCAGACCGGTGTCAAATTTAATTTACAGCCTCCCTAGGAGGGCCCTAACAATTTCCCATCAAAAAAGGGCACCTCCAAAAATGGCCCAAAATCGCTAAAAATGCAAAGGGGTACCCCTTGGCATTTTTTTGCACTTTTTTGGCAAAGTGCTCCGATTTCGACGAATGGGGCCTCGTTGGAAAGGGTTTGCTCCCCCGAATCCAGAACCGTTGTCTGTTCCGGAATATTCCAACGGGTTCGGGAGTTATGGGCTCTTTTGTGGCTTCACAAGGAGGGCCCTTCAACACCCATTATCTCAGGAAATACCGGTCAGACCGGTGTCAAATTTAATTTACAGCCTCCCTAGGAGGGCCCTAACAATTTCCCATCAAAAAAAGGGCACCTCCAAAAATGGCCCAAAATCGCTAAAAATGCAAAGGGGTACCCCTTGGCATTTTTTTGCACTTTTTTGGCAAAGTGCTCCGATTTCGACGAATGGGGCCTCGTTGGAAAGGGTTCGCTCCCCTGAATCCAGAACCGTTGTCTGTTCCGGAAAATTCCAACGGGTTCGGGAGTTATGGGCTCTTTTGTGGCTTCACAAGGAGGGCCCTTCAACACCCATTATCTCAGGAAATACCGGTCAGACCGGTGTCAAATTTAATTTACAGCCTCCCTAGGAGGGCCCTAACAATTTCCCATCAAAAAAAGGGCACCTCCAAAAATGGCCCAAAATCGCTAAAAATGCAAAGGGGTACCCCTTGGCATTTTTTTGCACTTTTTTGGCAAAGTGCTCCGATTTCGACGAATGGGACCTCGTTGGAAAGGGTTCGCTCCCCCGAATCCAGAACCGTTGTCTGTTCCGGAAAATTCCAACGGGTTCGGGAGTTATGGGCTCTTTTGTGGCTTCACAAGGAGGGCCCTTCAACACCCATTATCTCAGGAAATACCGGTCAGACCGGTGTCAAATTTAATTTACAGCCTCCCTAGGAGGGCCCTAACAATTTCCCATCAAAAAAAGGGCACCTCCAAAAATGGCCCAAAATCGCTAAAAATGCAAAGGGGTACCCCTTGGCATTTTTTTGCACTTTTTTGGCAAAGTGCTCCGATTTCGACGAATGGGGCCTCGTTGGAAAGGGTTTGCTCCCCCGAATCCAGAACCGTTGTCTGTTCCGGAATATTCCAACGGGTTCGGGAGTTATGGGCTCTTTTGTGGCTTCACAAGGAGGGCCCTTCAACACCCATTATCTCAGGAAATACCGGTCAGACCGGTGTCAAATTTAATTTACAGCCTCCCTAGGAGGGCCCTAACAATTTCCCATCAAAAAAAGGGCACCTCCAAAAATGGCCCAAAATCGCTAAAAATGCAAAGGGGTACCCCTTGGCATTTTTTTGCACTTTTTTGGCAAAGTGCTCCGATTTCGACGAATGGGGCCTCGTTGGAAAGGGTTTGCTCCCCCGAATCCGGAACCGTTGTCTGTTCCGGAATATTCCAACGGGTTCGGGAGTTATGGGCTCTTTTGTGGCTTCACAAGGAGGGCCCTTCAACACCCATTATCTCAGGAAATACCGGTCAGACCGGTGTCAAATTTAATTTACAGCCTCCCTAGGAGGGCCCTAACAATTTCCCATCAAAAAAAGGGCACCTCCAAAAATGGCCCAAAATCGCTAAAAATGCAAAGGGGTACCCCTTGGCATTTTTTTGCACTTTTTTGGCAAAGTGCTCCGATTTCGACGAATGGGACCTCGTTGGAAAGGGTTCGCTCCCCCGAATCCAGAACCGTTGTCTGTTCCGGAAAATTCCAACGGGTTCGGGAGTTATGGGCTCTTTTGTGGCTTCACAAGGAGGGCCCTTCAACACCCATTATCTCAGGAAATACCGGTCAGACCGGTGTCAAATTTAATTTACAGCCTCCCTAGGAGGGCCCTAACAATTTCCCATCAAAAAAAGGGCACCTCCAAAAATGGCCCAAAATCGCTAAAAATGCAAAGGGGTACCCCTTGGCATTTTTTTGCACTTTTTTGGCAAAGTGCTCCGATTTCGACGAATGGGGCCTCGTTGGAAAGGGTTTGCTCCCCCGAATCCGGAACCGTTGTCTGTTCCGGAATATTCCAACGGGTTCGGGAGTTATGGGCTCTTTTGTGGCTTCACAAGGAGGGCCCTTCAACACCCATTATCTCAGGAAATACCGGTCAGACCGGTGTCAAATTTAATTTACAGCCTCCCTAGGAGGGCCCTAACAATTTCCCATCAAAAAAAGGGCACCTCCAAAAATGGCCCAAAATCGCTAAAAATGCAAAGGGGTACCCCTTGGCATTTTTTTGCAATTTTTTGGCAAAGTGCTCCGATTTCGACGAATGGGACCTCGTTGGAAAGGGTTCGCTCCCCCGAATCCAGAACCGTTGTCTGTTCCGGAAAATTCCAACGGGTTCGGGAGTTATGGGCTCTTTTGTGGCTTCACAAGGAGGGCCCTTCAACACCCATTATCTCAGGAAATACCGGTCAGACCGGTGTCAAATTTAATTTACAGCCTCCCTAGGAGGGCCCTAACAATTTCCCATCAAAAAAAGGGCACCTCCAAAAATGGCCCAAAATCGCTAAAAATGCAAAGGGGTACCCCTTGGCATTTTTTTGCACTTTTTTGGCAAAGTGCTCCGATTTCGACGAATGGGGCCTCGTTGGAAAGGGTTTGCTCCCCCGAATCCAGAACCGTTGTCTGTTCCGGAATATTCCAACGGGTTCGGGAGTTATGGGCTCTTTTGTGGCTTCACAAGGAGGGCCCTTCAACACCCATTATCTCAGAAAATACCGGTCAGACCGGTGTCAAATTTAATTTACAGCCTCCCTAGGAGGGCCCTAACAATTTCCCATCAAAAAAAGGGCACCTCCAAAAATGGCCCAAAATCGCTAAAAATGCAAAGGGGTACCCCTTGGCATTTTTTTGCACTTTTTTGGCAAAGTGCTCCGATTTCGACGAATGGGGCCTCGTTGGAAAGGGTTCGCTCCCCTGAATCCAGAACCGTTGTCTGTTCCGGAAAATTCCAACGGGTTCGGGAGTTATGGGCTCTTTTGTGGCTTCACAAGGAGGGCCCTTCAACACCCATTATCTCAGGAAATACCGGTCAGACCGGTGTCAAATTTAATTTACAGCCTCCCTAGGAGGGCCCTAACAATTTCCCATCAAAAAAAGGGCACCTCCAAAAATGGCCCAAAATCGCTAAAAATGCAAAGGGGTACCCCTTGGCATTTTTTTGCACTTTTTTGGCAAAGTGCTCCGATTTCGACGAATGGGACCTCGTTGGAAAGGGTTCGCTCCCCCGAATCCAGAACCGTTGTCTGTTCCGGAAAATTCCAACGGGTTCGGGAGTTATGGGCTCTTTTGTGGCTTCACAAGGAGGGCCCTTCAACACCCATTATCTCAGGAAATACCGGTCAGACCGGTGTCAAATTTAATTTACAGCCTCCCTAGGAGGGCCCTAACAATTTCCCATCAAAAAAAGGGCACCTCCAAAAATGGCCCAAAATCGCTAAAAATGCAAAGGGGTACCCCTTGGCATTTTTTTGCACTTTTTTGGCAAAGTGCTCCGATTTCGACGAATGGGACCTCGTTGGAAAGGGTTCGCTCCCCCGAATCCAGAACCGTTGTCTGTTCCGGAAAATTCCAACGGGTTCGGGAGTTATGGGCTCTTTTGTGGCTTCACAAGGAGGGCCCTTCAACACCCATTATCTCAGGAAATACCGGTCAGACCGGTGTCAAATTTAATTTACAGCCTCCCTAGGAGGGCCCTAACAATTTCCCATCAAAAAAAGGGCACCTCCAAAAATGGCCCAAAATCGCTAAAAATGCAAAGGGGGTACCCCTTGGCATTTTTTTGCAATTTTTTGGCAAAGTGCTCCGATTTCGACGAATGGGACCTCGTTGGAAAGGGTTCGCTCCCCTGAATCCAGAATCGTTGTCTGTTCCGGAAAATTCCAACGGGTTCGGGAGTTATGGGCTCTTTTGTGGCTTCACAAGGAGGGCCCTTCAACACCCATTATCTCAGGAAATACCGGTCAGACCGGTGTCAAATTTAATTTACAGCCTCCCTAGGAGGGCCCTAACAATTTCCCATCAAAAAAGGGCACCTCCAAAAATGGCCCAAAATCGCTAAAAATGCAAAGGGGTAGCCCTTGGCATTTTTTTGCACTTTTTTGGCAAAGTGCTCCGATTTCGACGAATGGGGCCTCGTTGGAAAGGGTTTGCTCCCCCGAATCCAGAACCGTTGTCTGTTCCGGAAAATTCCAACGGGTTCGGGAGTTATGGGCTCTTTTGTGGCTTCACAAGGAGGGCCCTTCAACACCCATTATCTCAGGAAATACCGGTCAGACCGGTGTCAAATTTAATTTACAGCCTCCCTAGGAGGGCCCTAACAATTTCCCATCAAAAAAAGGGCACCTCCAAAAATGGCCCAAAATCGCTAAAAATGCAAAGGGGTACCCCTTGGCATTTTTTTGCACTTTTTTGGCAAAGTGCTCCGATTTCGACGAATGGGGCCTCGTTGGAAAGGGTTTGCTCCCCCGAATCCAGAACCGTTGTCTGTTCCGGAATATTCCAACGGGTTCGGGAGTTATGGGCTCTTTTGTGGCTTCACAAGGAGGGCCCTTCAACACCCATTATCTCAGAAAATACCGGTCAGACCGGTGTCAAATTTAATTTACAGCCTCCCTAGGAGGGCCCTAACAATTTCCCATCAAAAAAAGGGCACCTCCAAAAATGGCCCAAAATCGCTAAAAATGCAAAGGGGTACCCCTTGGCATTTTTTTGCACTTTTTTGGCAAAGTGCTCCGATTTCGACGAATGGGGCCTCGTTGGAAAGGGTTCGCTCCCCTGAATCCAGAACCGTTGTCTGTTCCGGAAAATTCCAACGGGTTCGGGAGTTATGGGCTCTTTTGTGGCTTCACAAGGAGGGCCCTTCAACACCCATTATCTCAGGAAATACCGGTCAGACCGGTGTCAAATTTAATTTACAGCCTCCCTAGGAGGGCCCTAACAATTTCCCATCAAAAAAAGGGCACCTCCAAAAATGGCCCAAAATCGCTAAAAATGCAAAGGGGTACCCCTTGGCATTTTTTTGCACTTTTTTGGCAAAGTGCTCCGATTTCGACGAATGGGACCTCGTTGGAAAGGGTTCGCTCCCCCGAATCCAGAACCGTTGTCTGTTCCGGAAAATTCCAACGGGTTCGGGAGTTATGGGCTCTTTTGTGGCTTCACAAGGAGGGCCCTTCAACACCCATTATCTCAGGAAATACCGGTCAGACCGGTGTCAAATTTAATTTACAGCCTCCCTAGGAGGGCCCTAACAATTTCCCATCAAAAAAAGGGCACCTCCAAAAATGGCCCAAAATCGCTAAAAATGCAAAGGGGTACCCCTTGGCATTTTTTTGCACTTTTTTGGCAAAGTGCTCCGATTTCGACGAATGGGACCTCGTTGGAAAGGGTTCGCTCCCCCGAATCCAGAACCGTTGTCTGTTCCGGAAAATTCCAACGGGTTCGGGAGTTATGGGCTCTTTTGTGGCTTCACAAGGAGGGCCCTTCAACACCCATTATCTCAGGAAATACCGGTCAGACCGGTGTCAAATTTAATTTACAGCCTCCCTAGGAGGGCCCTAACAATTTCCCATCAAAAAAAGGGCACCTCCAAAAATGGCCCAAAATCGCTAAAAATGCAAAGGGGGTACCCCTTGGCATTTTTTTGCAATTTTTTGGCAAAGTGCTCCGATTTCGACGAATGGGACCTCGTTGGAAAGGGTTCGCTCCCCTGAATCCAGAATCGTTGTCTGTTCCGGAAAATTCCAACGGGTTCGGGAGTTATGGGCTCTTTTGTGGCTTCACAAGGAGGGCCCTTCAACACCCATTATCTCAGGAAATACCGGTCAGACCGGTGTCAAATTTAATTTACAGCCTCCCTAGGAGGGCCCTAACAATTTCCCATCAAAAAAGGGCACCTCCAAAAATGGCCCAAAATCGCTAAAAATGCAAAGGGGTAGCCCTTGGCATTTTTTTGCACTTTTTTGGCAAAGTGCTCCGATTTCGACGAATGGGGCCTCGTTGGAAAGGGTTTGCTCCCCCGAATCCAGAACCGTTGTCTGTTCCGGATTATTCCAACGGGTTCGGGAGTTATGGGCTCTTTTGTGGCTTCACAAGGAGGGCCCTTCAACACCCATTATCTCAGGAAATACCGGTCAGACCGGTGTCAAATTTAATTTACAGCCTCCCTAGGAGGGCCCTAACAATTTCCCATCAAAAAAGGGCACCTCCAAAAATGGCCCAAAATCGCTAAAAATGCAAAGGGGTACCCCTTGGCATTTTTTTGCACTTTTTTGGCAAAGTGCTCCGATTTCGACGAATGGGGCCTCGTTGGAAAGGGTTTGCTCCCCCGAATCCAGAACCGTTGTCTGTTCCGGAATATTCCAACGGGTTCGGGAGTTATGGGCTCTTTTGTGGCTTCACAAGGAGGGCCCTTCAACACCCATTATCTCAGGAAATACCGGTCAGACCGGTGTCAAATTTAATTTACAGCCTCCCTAGGAGGGCCCTAACAATTTCCCATCAAAAAAAGGGCACCTCCAAAAATGGCCCAAAATCGCTAAAAATGCAAAGGGGTACCCCTTGGCATTTTTTTGCACTTTTTTGGCAAAGTGCTCCGATTTAGACGAATGGGGCCTCGTTGGAAACGGTTTGCTCCCCCGAATCCAGAACCGTTGTCTGTTCCGGAATATTCCAACGGGTTCGGGAGTTATGGGCTCTTTTGTGGCTTCACAAGGAGGGCCCTTCAACACCCATTATCTCAGGAAATACCGGTCAGACCGGTGTCAAATTTAATTTACAGCCTCCCTAGGAGGGCCCTAACAATTTCCCATCAAAAAAAGGGCACCTCCAAAAATGGCCCAAAATCGCTAAAAATGCAAAGGGGTACCCCTTGGCATTTTTTTGCAATTTTTTGGCAAAGTGCTCTGATTTCGACGAATGGGGCCTCGTTGGAAAGGGTTTGCTCCCCCGAATCCAGAACCGTTGTCTGTTCCGGAATATTCCAACGGGTTCGGGAGTTATGGGCTCTTTTGTGGCTTCACAAGGAGGGCCCTTCAACACCCATTATCTCAGGAAATACCGGTCAGACCGGTGTCAAATTTAATTTACAGCCTCCCTAGGAGGGCCCTAACAATTTCCCATCAAAAAAAGGGCACCTCCAAAAATGGCCCAAAATCGCTAAAAATGCAAAGGGGTACCCCTTGGCATTTTTTTGCAATTTTTTGGCAAAGTGCTCCGATTTCGACGAATGGGGCCTCGTTGGAAAGGGTTCGCTCCCCTGAATCCAGAATCGTTGTCTGTTCCGGAAAATTCCAACGGGTTCGGGAGTTATGGGCTCTTTTGTGGCTTCACAAGGAGGGCCCTTCAACACCCATTATCTCAGGAAATACCGGTCAGACCGGTGTCAAATTTAATTTACAGCCTCCCTAGGAGGGCCCTAACAATTTCCCATCAAAAAAGGGCACCTCCAAAAATGGCCCAAAATCGCTAAAAATGCAAAGGGGTACCCCTTGGCATTTTTTTGCACTTTTTTGGCAAAGTGCTCCGATTTCGACGAATGGGGCCTCGTTGGAAAGGGTTTGCTCCCCCGAATCCAGAACCGTTGTCTGTTCCGGAATATTCCAACGGGTTCGGGAGTTATGGGCTCTTTTGTGGCTTCACAAGGAGGGCCCTTCAACACCCATTATCTCAGGAAATACCGGTCAGACCGGTGTCAAATTTAATTTACAGCCTCCCTAGGAGGGCCCTAACAATTTCCCATCAAAAAAGGGCACCTCCAAAAATGGCCCAAAATCGCTAAAAATGCAAAGGGGTACCCCTTGGCATTTTTTTGCACTTTTTTGGCAAAGTGCTCCGATTTCGACGAATGGGGCCTCGTTGGAAAGGGTTTGCTCCCCCGAATCCAGAACCGTTGTCTGTTCCGGAATATTCCAACGGGTTCGGGAGTTATGGGCTCTTTTGTGGCTTCACAAGGAGGGCCCTTCAACACCCATTATCTCAGGAAATACCGGTCAGACCGGTGTCAAATTTAATTTACAGCCTCCCTAGGAGGGCCCTAACAATTTCCCATCAAAAAAAGGGCACCTCCAAAAATGGCCCAAAATCGCTAAAAATGCAAAGGGGTACCCCTTGGCATTTTTTTGCACTTTTTTGGCAAAGTGCTCCGATTTAGACGAATGGGGCCTCGTTGGAAACGGTTTGCTCCCCCGAATCCAGAACCGTTGTCTGTTCCGGAATATTCCAACGGGTTCGGGAGTTATGGGCTCTTTTGTGGCTTCACAAGGAGGGCCCTTCAACACCCATTATCTCAGGAAATACCGGTCAGACCGGTGTCAAATTTAATTTACAGCCTCCCTAGGAGGGCCCTAACAATTTCCCATCAAAAAAAGGGCACCTCCAAAAATGGCCCAAAATCGCTAAAAATGCAAAGGGGTACCCCTTGGCATTTTTTTGCAATTTTTTGGCAAAGTGCTCTGATTTCGACGAATGGGGCCTCGTTGGAAAGGGTTTGCTCCCCCGAATCCAGAACCGTTGTCTGTTCCGGAATATTCCAACGGGTTCGGGAGTTATGGGCTCTTTTGTGGCTTCACAAGGAGGGCCCTTCAACACCCATTATCTCAGGAAATACCGGTCAGACCGGTGTCAAATTTAATTTACAGCCTCCCTAGGAGGGCCCTAACAATTTCCCATCAAAAAAAGGGCACCTCCAAAAATGGCCCAAAATCGCTAAAAATGCAAAGGGGTACCCCTTGGCATTTTTTTGCAATTTTTTGGCAAAGTGCTCCGATTTCGACGAATGGGGCCTCGTTGGAAAGGGTTCGCTCCCCTGAATCCAGAATCGTTGTCTGTTCCGGAAAATTCCAACGGGTTCGGGAGTTATGGGCTCTTTTGTGGCTTCACAAGGAGGGCCCTTCAACACCCATTATCTCAGGAAATACCGGTCAGACCGGTGTCAAATTTAATTTACAGCCTCCCTAGGAGGGCCCTAACAATTTCCCATCAAAAAAGGGCACCTCCAAAAATGGCCCAAAATCGCTAAAAATGCAAAGGGGTACCCCTTGGCATTTTTTTGCACTTTTTTGGCAAAGTGCTCCGATTTCGACGAATGGGGCCTCGTTGGAAAGGGTTTGCTCCCCCGAATCCAGAACCGTTGTCTGTTCCGGAATATTCCAACGGGTTCGGGAGTTATGGGCTCTTTTGTGGCTTCACAAGGAGGGCCCTTCAACACCCATTATCTCAGGAAATACCGGTCAGACCGGTGTCAAATTTAATTTACAGCCTCCCTAGGAGGGCCCTAACAATTTCCCATCAAAAAAGGGCACCTCCAAAAATGGCCCAAAATCGCTAAAAATGCAAAGGGGTACCCCTTGGCATTTTTTTGAACTTTTTTGGCAAAGTGCTCCGATTTCGACGAATGGGGCCTCGTTGGAAAGGGTTTGCTCCCCCGAATCCAGAACCGTTGTCTGTTCCGGAATATTCCAACGGGTTCGGGAGTTATGGGCTCTTTTGTGGCTTCACAAGGAGGGCCCTTCAACACCCATTATCTCAGGAAATACCGGTCAGACCGGTGTCAAATTTAATTTACAGCCTCCCTAGGAGGGCCCTAACAATTTCCCATCAAAAAAAGGGCACCTCCAAAAATGGCCCAAAATCGCTAAAAATGCAAAGGGGTACCCCTTGGCATTTTTTTGCAATTTTTTGGCAAAGTGCTCTGATTTCGACGAATGGGGCCTCGTTGGAAAGGGTTTGCTCCCCCGAATCCAGAACCGTTGTCTGTTCCGGAATATTCCAACGGGTTCGGGAGTTATGGGCTCTTTTGTGGCTTCACAAGGAGGGCCCTTCAACACCCATTATCTCAGGAAATACCGGTCAGACCGGTGTCAAATTTAATTTACAGCCTCCCTAGGAGGGCCCTAACAATTTCCCATCAAAAAAGGGCACCTCCAAAAATGGCCCAAAATCGCTAAAAATGCAAAGGGGTACCCCTTGGCATTTTTTTGCACTTTTTTGGCAAAGTGCTCCGATTTCGACGAATGGGGCCTCGTTGGAAAGGGTTTGCTCCCCCGAATCCAGAACCGTTGTCTGTTCCGGAATATTCCAACGGGTTCGGGAGTTATGGGCTCTTTTGTGGCTTCACAAGGAGGGCCCTTCAACACCCATTATCTCAGGAAATACCGGTCAGACCGGTGTCAAATTTAATTTACAGCCTCCCTAGGAGGGCCCTAACAATTTCCCATCAAAAAAAGGGCACCTCCAAAAATGGCCCAAAATCGCTAAAAATGCAAAGGGGTACCCCTTGGCATTTTTTTGCACTTTTTTGGCAAAGTGCTCCGATTTAGACGAATGGGGCCTCGTTGGAAACGGTTTGCTCCCCCGAATCCAGAACCGTTGTCTGTTCCGGAATATTCCAACGGGTTCGGGAGTTATGGGCTCTTTTGTGGCTTCACAAGGAGGGCCCTTCAACACCCATTATCTCAGGAAATACCGGTCAGACCGGTGTCAAATTTAATTTACAGCCTCCCTAGGAGGGCCCTAACAATTTCCCATCAAAAAAAGGGCACCTCCAAAAATGGCCCAAAATCGCTAAAAATGCAAAGGGGTACCCCTTGGCATTTTTTTGCACTTTTTTGGCAAAGTGCTCCGATTTCGACGAATGGGGCCTCGTTGGAAAGGGTTTGCTCCCCCGAATCCAGAACCGTTGTCTGTTCCGGAATATTCCAACGGGTTCGGGAGTTATGGGCTCTTTTGTGGCTTCACAAGGAGGGCCCTTCAACACCCATTATCTCAGGAAATACCGGTCAGACCGGTGTCAAATTTAATTTACAGCCTCCCTAGGAGGGCCCTAACAATTTCCCATCAAAAAAGGGCACCTCCAAAAATGGCCCAAAATCGCTAAAAATGCAAAGGGGTACCCCTTGGCATTTTTTTGAACTTTTTTGGCAAAGTGCTCCGATTTCGACGAATGGGGCCTCGTTGGAAAGGGTTTGCTCCCCCGAATCCAGAACCGTTGTCTGTTCCGGAATATTCCAACGGGTTCGGGAGTTATGGGCTCTTTTGTGGCTTCACAAGGAGGGCCCTTCAACACCCATTATCTCAGGAAATACCGGTCAGACCGGTGTCAAATTTAATTTACAGCCTCCCTAGGAGGGCCCTAACAATTTCCCATCAAAAAAAGGGCACCTCCAAAAATGGCCCAAAATCGCTAAAAATGCAAAGGGGTACCCCTTGGCATTTTTTTGCAATTTTTTGGCAAAGTGCTCTGATTTCGACGAATGGGGCCTCGTTGGAAAGGGTTTGCTCCCCCGAATCCAGAACCGTTGTCTGTTCCGGAATATTCCAACGGGTTCGGGAGTTATGGGCTCTTTTGTGGCTTCACAAGGAGGGCCCTTCAACACCCATTATCTCAGGAAATACCGGTCAGACCGGTGTCAAATTTAATTTACAGCCTCCCTAGGAGGGCCCTAACAATTTCCCATCAAAAAAGGGCACCTCCAAAAATGGCCCAAAATCGCTAAAAATGCAAAGGGGTACCCCTTGGCATTTTTTTGCACTTTTTTGGCAAAGTGCTCCGATTTCGACGAATGGGGCCTCGTTGGAAAGGGTTTGCTCCCCCGAATCCAGAACCGTTGTCTGTTCCGGAATATTCCAACGGGTTCGGGAGTTATGGGCTCTTTTGTGGCTTCACAAGGAGGGCCCTTCAACACCCATTATCTCAGGAAATACCGGTCAGACCGGTGTCAAATTTAATTTACAGCCTCCCTAGGAGGGCCCTAACAATTTCCCATCAAAAAAAGGGCACCTCCAAAAATGGCCCAAAATCGCTAAAAATGCAAAGGGGTACCCCTTGGCATTTTTTTGCACTTTTTTGGCAAAGTGCTCCGATTTCGACGAATGGGGCCTCGTTGGAAAGGGTTTGCTCCCCCGAATCCAGAACCGTTGTCTGTTCCGGAATATTCCAACGGGTTCGGGAGTTATGGGCTCTTTTGTGGCTTCACAAGGAGGGCCCTTCAACACCCATTATCTCAGGAAATACCGGTCAGACCGGTGTCAAATTTAATTTACAGCCTCCCTAGGAGGGCCCTAACAATTTCCCATCAAAAAAGGGCACCTCCAAAAATGGCCCAAAATCGCTAAAAATGCAAAGGGGTACCCCTTGGCATTTTTTTGAACTTTTTTGGCAAAGTGCTCCGATTTCGACGAATGGGGCCTCGTTGGAAAGGGTTTGCTCCCCCGAATCCAGAACCGTTGTCTGTTCCGGAATATTCCAACGGGTTCGGGAGTTATGGGCTCTTTTGTGGCTTCACAAGGAGGGCCCTTCAACACCCATTATCTCAGGAAATACCGGTCAGACCGGTGTCAAATTTAATTTACAGCCTCCCTAGGAGGGCCCTAACAATTTCCCATCAAAAAAAGGGCACCTCCAAAAATGGCCCAAAATCGCTAAAAATGCAAAGGGGTACCCCTTGGCATTTTTTTGCACTTTTTTGGCAAAGTGCTCCGATTTAGACGAATGGGACCTCGTTGGAAACGGTTTGCTCCCCCGAATCCAGAACCGTTGTCTGTTCCGGAATATTCCAACGGGTTCGGGAGTTATGGGCTCTTTTGTGGCTTCACAAGGAGGGCCCTTCAACACCCATTATCTCAGGAAATACCGGTCAGACCGGTGTCAAATTTAATTTACAGCCTCCCTAGGAGGGCCCTAACAATTTCCCATCAAAAAAAGGGCACCTCCAAAAATGGCCCAAAATCGCTAAAAATGCAAAGGGGTACCCCTTGGCATTTTTTTGCAATTTTTTGGCAAAGTGCTCTGATTTCGACGAATGGGGCCTCGTTGGAAAGGGTTTGCTCCCCCGAATCCAGAACCGTTGTCTGTTCCGGAATATTCCAACGGGTTCGGGAGTTATGGGCTCTTTTGTGGCTTCACAAGGAGGGCCCTTCAACACCCATTATCTCAGGAAATACCGGTCAGACCGGTGTCAAATTTAATTTACAGCCTCCCTAGGAGGGCCCTAACAATTTCCCATCAAAAAAAGGGCACCTCCAAAAATGGCCCAAAATCGCTAAAAATGCAAAGGGGTACCCCTTGGCATTTTTTTGCAATTTTTTGGCAAAGTGCTCCGATTTCGACGAATGGGGCCTCGTTGGAAAGGGTTCGCTCCCCTGAATCCAGAATCGTTGTCTGTTCCGGAAAATTCCAACGGGTTCGGGAGTTATGGGCTCTTTTGTGGCTTCACAAGGAGGGCCCTTCAACACCCATTATCTCAGGAAATACCGGTCAGACCGGTGTCAAATTTAATTTACAGCCTCCCTAGGAGGGCCCTAACAATTTCCCATCAAAAAAGGGCACCTCCAAAAATGGCCCAAAATCGCTAAAAATGCAAAGGGGTACCCCTTGGCATTTTTTTGCACTTTTTTGGCAAAGTGCTCCGATTTCGACGAATGGGGCCTCGTTGGAAAGGGTTTGCTCCCCCGAATCCAGAACCGTTGTCTGTTCCGGAATATTCCAACGGGTTCGGGAGTTATGGGCTCTTTTGTGGCTTCACAAGGAGGGCCCTTCAACACCCATTATCTCAGGAAATACCGGTCAGACCGGTGTCAAATTTAATTTACAGCCTCCCTAGGAGGGCCCTAACAATTTCCCATCAAAAAAGGGCACCTCCAAAAATGGCCCAAAATCGCTAAAAATGCAAAGGGGTACCCCTTGGCATTTTTTTGAACTTTTTTGGCAAAGTGCTCCGATTTCGACGAATGGGGCCTCGTTGGAAAGGGTTTGCTCCCCCGAATCCAGAACCGTTGTCTGTTCCGGAATATTCCAACGGGTTCGGGAGTTATGGGCTCTTTTGTGGCTTCACAAGGAGGGCCCTTCAACACCCATTATCTCAGGAAATACCGGTCAGACCGGTGTCAAATTTAATTTACAGCCTCCCTAGGAGGGCCCTAACAATTTCCCATCAAAAAAAGGGCACCTCCAAAAATGGCCCAAAATCGCTAAAAATGCAAAGGGGTACCCCTTGGCATTTTTTTGCAATTTTTTGGCAAAGTGCTCTGATTTCGACGAATGGGGCCTCGTTGGAAAGGGTTTGCTCCCCCGAATCCAGAACCGTTGTCTGTTCCGGAATATTCCAACGGGTTCGGGAGTTATGGGCTCTTTTGTGGCTTCACAAGGAGGGCCCTTCAACACCCATTATCTCAGGAAATACCGGTCAGACCGGTGTCAAATTTAATTTACAGCCTCCCTAGGAGGGCCCTAACAATTTCCCATCAAAAAAGGGCACCTCCAAAAATGGCCCAAAATCGCTAAAAATGCAAAGGGGTACCCCTTGGCATTTTTTTGCACTTTTTTGGCAAAGTGCTCCGATTTCGACGAATGGGGCCTCGTTGGAAAGGGTTTGCTCCCCCGAATCCAGAACCGTTGTCTGTTCCGGAATATTCCAACGGGTTCGGGAGTTATGGGCTCTTTTGTGGCTTCACAAGGAGGGCCCTTCAACACCCATTATCTCAGGAAATACCGGTCAGACCGGTGTCAAATTTAATTTACAGCCTCCCTAGGAGGGCCCTAACAATTTCCCATCAAAAAAAGGGCACCTCCAAAAATGGCCCAAAATCGCTAAAAATGCAAAGGGGTACCCCTTGGCATTTTTTTGCACTTTTTTGGCAAAGTGCTCCGATTTAGACGAATGGGGCCTCGTTGGAAACGGTTTGCTCCCCCGAATCCAGAACCGTTGTCTGTTCCGGAATATTCCAACGGGTTCGGGAGTTATGGGCTCTTTTGTGGCTTCACAAGGAGGGCCCTTCAACACCCATTATCTCAGGAAATACCGGTCAGACCGGTGTCAAATTTAATTTACAGCCTCCCTAGGAGGGCCCTAACAATTTCCCATCAAAAAAAGGGCACCTCCAAAAATGGCCCAAAATCGCTAAAAATGCAAAGGGGTACCCCTTGGCATTTTTTTGCACTTTTTTGGCAAAGTGCTCCGATTTCGACGAATGGGGCCTCGTTGGAAAGGGTTTGCTCCCCCGAATCCAGAACCGTTGTCTGTTCCGGAATATTCCAACGGGTTCGGGAGTTATGGGCTCTTTTGTGGCTTCACAAGGAGGGCCCTTCAACACCCATTATCTCAGGAAATACCGGTCAGACCGGTGTCAAATTTAATTTACAGCCTCCCTAGGAGGGCCCTAACAATTTCCCATCAAAAAAGGGCACCTCCAAAAATGGCCCAAAATCGCTAAAAATGCAAAGGGGTACCCCTTGGCATTTTTTTGAACTTTTTTGGCAAAGTGCTCCGATTTCGACGAATGGGGCCTCGTTGGAAAGGGTTTGCTCCCCCGAATCCAGAACCGTTGTCTGTTCCGGAATATTCCAACGGGTTCGGGAGTTATGGGCTCTTTTGTGGCTTCACAAGGAGGGCCCTTCAACACCCATTATCTCAGGAAATACCGGTCAGACCGGTGTCAAATTTAATTTACAGCCTCCCTAGGAGGGCCCTAACAATTTCCCATCAAAAAAAGGGCACCTCCAAAAATGGCCCAAAATCGCTAAAAATGCAAAGGGGTACCCCTTGGCATTTTTTTGCACTTTTTTGGCAAAGTGCTCCGATTTAGACGAATGGGGCCTCGTTGGAAACGGTTTGCTCCCCCGAATCCAGAACCGTTGTCTGTTCCGGAATATTCCAACGGGTTCGGGAGTTATGGGCTCTTTTGTGGCTTCACAAGGAGGGCCCTTCAACACCCATTATCTCAGGAAATACCGGTCAGACCGGTGTCAAATTTAATTTACAGCCTCCCTAGGAGGGCCCTAACAATTTCCCATCAAAAAAAGGGCACCTCCAAAAATGGCCCAAAATCGCTAAAAATGCAAAGGGGTACCCCTTGGCATTTTTTTGCAATTTTTTGGCAAAGTGCTCTGATTTCGACGAATGGGGCCTCGTTGGAAAGGGTTTGCTCCCCCGAATCCAGAACCGTTGTCTGTTCCGGAATATTCCAACGGGTTCGGGAGTTATGGGCTCTTTTGTGGCTTCACAAGGAGGGCCCTTCAACACCCATTATCTCAGGAAATACCGGTCAGACCGGTGTCAAATTTAATTTACAGCCTCCCTAGGAGGGCCCTAACAATTTCCCATCAAAAAAAGGGCACCTCCAAAAATGGCCCAAAATCGCTAAAAATGCAAAGGGGTACCCCTTGGCATTTTTTTGCAATTTTTTGGCAAAGTGCTCCGATTTAGACGAATGGGGCCTCGTTGGAAACGGTTCGCTCCCCTGAATCCAGAATCGTTGTCTGTTCCGGAAAATTCCAACGGGTTCGGGAGTTATGGGCTCTTTTGTGGCTTCACAAGGAGGGCCCTTCAACACCCATTATCTCAGGAAATACCGGTCAGACCGGTGTCAAATTTAATTTACAGCCTCCCTAGGAGGGCCCTAACAATTTCCCATCAAAAAAGGGCACCTCCAAAAATGGCCCAAAATCGCTAAAAATGCAAAGGGGTACCCCTTGGCATTTTTTTGCACTTTTTTGGCAAAGTGCTCCGATTTCGACGAATGGGGCCTCGTTGGAAAGGGTTTGCTCCCCCGAATCCAGAACCGTTGTCTGTTCCGGAATATTCCAACGGGTTCGGGAGTTATGGGCTCTTTTGTGGCTTCACAAGGAGGGCCCTTCAACACCCATTATCTCAGGAAATACCGGTCAGACCGGTGTCAAATTTAATTTACAGCCTCCCTAGGAGGGCCCTAACAATTTCCCATCAAAAAAGGGCACCTCCAAAAATGGCCCAAAATCGCTAAAAATGCAAAGGGGTACCCCTTATGTTATGGGCTCTTTTGTGGCTTCACAAGGAGGGCCCTTCAACACCCATTATCTCAGGAAATACCGGTCAGACCGGTGTCAAATTTAATTTACAGCCTCCCTAGGAGGGCCCTAACAATTTCCCATCAAAAAAGGGCACCTCCAAAAATGGCCCAAAATCGCTAAAAATGCAAAGGGGTACCCCTTGGCATTTTTTTGAACTTTTTTGGCAAAGTGCTCCGATTTCGACGAATGGGGCCTCGTTAGAAAGGGTTTGCTCCCCCGAATCCAGAACCGTTGTCTGTTCCGGAATATTCCAACGGGTTCGGGAGTTATGGGCTCTTTTGTGGCTTCACAAGGAGGGCCCTTCAACACCCATTATCTCAGGAAATACCGGTCAGACCGGTGTCAAATTTAATTTACAGCCTCCCTAGGAGGGCCCTAACAATTTCCCATCAAAAAAAGGGCACCTCCAAAAATGGCCCAAAATCGCTAAAAATGCAAAGGGGTACCCCTTGGCATTTTTTTGCACTTTTTTGGCAAAGTGCTCCGATTTCGACGAATGGGGCCTCGTTGGAAAGGGTTTGCTCCCCCGAATCCAGAACCGTTGTCTGTTCCGGAATATTCCAACGGGTTCGGGAGTTATGGGCTCTTTTGTGGCTTCACAAGGAGGGCCCTTCAACACCCATTATCTCAGGAAATACCGGTCAGACCGGTGTCAAATTTAATTTACAGCCTCCCTAGGAGGGCCCTAACAATTTCCCATCAAAAAAAGGGCACCTCCAAAAATGGCCCAAAATCGCTAAAAATGCAAAGGGGTACCCCTTGGCATTTTTTTGCACTTTTTTGGCAAAGTGCTCCGATTTAGACGAATGGGGCCTCGTTGGAAACGGTTTGCTCCCCCGAATCCAGAACCGTTGTCTGTTCCGGAATATTCCAACGGGTTCGGGAGTTATGGGCTCTTTTGTGGCTTCACAAGGAGGGCCCTTCAACACCCATTATCTCAGGAAATACCGGTCAGACCGGTGTCAAATTTAATTTACAGCCTCCCTAGGAGGGCCCTAACAATTTCCCATCAAAAAAAGGGCACCTCCAAAAATGGCCCAAAATCGCTAAAAATGCAAAGGGGTACCCCTTGGCATTTTTTTGCACTTTTTTGGCAAAGTGCTCCGATTTCGACGAATGGGGCCTCGTTGGAAAGGGTTTGCTCCCCCGAATCCAGAACCGTTGTCTGTTCCGGAATATTCCAACGGGTTCGGGAGTTATGGGCTCTTTTGTGGCTTCACAAGGAGGGCCCTTCAACACCCATTATCTCAGGAAATACCGGTCAGACCGGTGTCAAATTTAATTTACAGCCTCCCTAGGAGGGCCCTAACAATTTCCCATCAAAAAAGGGCACCTCCAAAAATGGCCCAAAATCGCTAAAAATGCAAAGGGGTACCCCTTGGCATTTTTTTGCACTTTTTTGGCAAAGTGCTCCGATTTCGACGAATGGGGCCTCGTTGGAAAGGGTTTGCTCCCCCGAATCCAGAACCGTTGTCTGTTCCGGAATATTCCAACGGGTTCGGGAGTTATGGGCTCTTTTGTGGCTTCACAAGGAGGGCCCTTCAACACCCATTATCTCAGGAAATACCGGTCAGACCGGTGTCAAATTTAATTTACAGCCTCCCTAGGAGGGCCCTAACAATTTCCCATCAAAAAAAGGGCACCTCCAAAAATGGCCCAAAATCGCTAAAAATGCAAAGGGGTACCCCTTGGCATTTTTTTGCACTTTTTTGGCAAAGTGCTCCGATTTCGACGAATGGGGCCTCGTTGGAAAGGGTTTGCTCCCCCGAATCCAGAACCGTTGTCTGTTCCGGAATATTCCAACGGGTTCGGGAGTTATGGGCTCTTTTGTGGCTTCACAAGGAGGGCCCTTCAACACCCATTATCTCAGGAAATACCGGTCAGACCGGTGTCAAATTTAATTTACAGCCTCCCTAGGAGGGCCCTAACAATTTCCCATCAAAAAAAGGGCACCTCCAAAAATGGCCCAAAATCGCTAAAAATGCAAAGGGGTACCCCTTGGCATTTTTTTGCACTTTTTTGGCAAAGTGCTCCGATTTAGACGAATGGGGCCTCGTTGGAAACGGTTTGCTCCCCCGAATCCAGAACCGTTGTCTGTTCCGGAATATTCCAACGGGTTCGGGAGTTATGGGCTCTTTTGTGGCTTCACAAGGAGGGCCCTTCAACACCCATTATCTCAGGAAATACCGGTCAGACCGGTGTCAAATTTAATTTACAGCCTCCCTAGGAGGGCCCTAACAATTTCCCATCAAAAAAAGGGCACCTCCAAAAATGGCCCAAAATCGCTAAAAATGCAAAGGGGTACCCCTTGGCATTTTTTTGCAATTTTTTGGCAAAGTGCTCTGCTTTCGACGAATGGGGCCTCGTTGGAAAGGGTTTGCTCCCCCGAATCCAGAACCGTTGTCTGTTCCGGAATATTCCAACGGGTTCGGGAGTTATGGGCTCTTTTGTGGCTTCACAAGGAGGGCCCTTCAACACCCATTATCTCAGGAAATACCGGTCAGACCGGTGTCAAATTTAATTTACAGCCTCCCTAGGAGGGCCCTAATAATTTCCCATCAAAAAAAGGGCACCTCCAAAAATGGCCCAAAATCGCTAAAAATGCAAAGGGGTACCCCTTGGCATTTTTTTGCACTTTTTTGGCAAAGTGCTCCGATTTCGACGAATGGGGCCTCGTTGGAAAGGGTTTGCTCCCCCGAATCCAGAACCGTTGTCTGTTCCGGAATATTCCAACGGGTTCGGGAGTTATGGGCTCTTTTGTGGCTTCACAAGGAGGGCCCTTCAACACCCATTATCTCAGGAAATACCGGTCAGACCGGTGTCAAATTTAATTTACAGCCTCCCTAGGAGGGCCCTAACAATTTCCCATCAAAAAAAGGGCACCTCCAAAAATGGCCCAAAATCGCTAAAAATGCAAAGGGGTACCCCTTGGCATTTTTTTGCACTTTTTTGGCAAAGTGCTCCGATTTCGACGAATGGGGCCTCGTTGGAAAGGGTTTGCTCCCCCGAATCCAGAACCGTTGTCTGTTCCGGAATATTCCAACGGGTTCGGGAGTTATGGGCTCTTTTGTGGCTTCACAAGGAGGGCCCTTCAACACCCATTATCTCAGAAAATACCGGTCAGACCGGTGTCAAATTTAATTTACAGCCTCCCTAGGAGGGCCCTAACAATTTCCCATCAAAAAAAGGGCACCTCCAAAAATGGCCCAAAATCGCTAAAAATGCAAAGGGGTACCCCTTGGCATTTTTTTGCACTTTTTTGGCAAAGTGCTCCGATTTCGACGAATGGGGCCTCGTTGGAAAGGGTTCGCTCCCCTGAATCGTTGTCTGTTCCGGAAAATTCCAACGGGTTCGGGAGTTATGGGCTCTTTTGTGGCTTCACAAGGAGGGCCCTTCAACACCCATTATCTCAGGAAATACCGGTCAGACCGGTGTCAAATTTAATTTACAGCCTCCCTAGGAGGGCCCTAACAATTTCCCATCAAAAAAAGGGCACCTCCAAAAATGGCCCAAAATCGCTAAAAATGCAAAGGGGTACCCCTTGGCATTTTTTTGCACTTTTTTGGCAAAGTGCTCCGATTTCGACGAATGGGACCTCGTTGGAAAGGGTTCGCTCCCCCGAATCCAGAACCGTTGTCTGTTCCGGAATATTCCAACGGGTTCGGGAGTTATGGGCTCTTTTGTGGCTTCACAAGGAGGGCCCTTCAACACCCATTATCTCAGGAAATACCGGTCAGACCGGTGCTCCCCCGAATCCAGAACCGTTGTCTGTTCCGGAATATTCCAACGGGTTCGGGAGTTATGGGCTCTTTTGTGGCTTCACAAGGAGGGCCCTTCAACACCCATTATCTCAGGAAATACCGGTCAGACCGGTGTCAAATTTAATTTACAGCCTCCCTAGGAGGGCCCTAACAATTTCCCATCAAAAAAGGGCACCTCCAAAAATGGCCCAAAATCGCTAAAAATGCAAAGGGGTACCCCTTGGCATTTTTTTGCACTTTTTTGGCAAAGTGCTCCGATTTCGACGAATGGGGCCTCGTTGGAAAGGGTTTGCTCCCCCGAATCCAGAACCGTTGTCTGTTCCGGAATATTCCAACGGGTTCGGGAGTTATGGGCTCTTTTGTGGCTTCACAAGGAGGGCCCTTCAACACCCATTATCTCAGGAAATACCGGTCAGACCGGTGTCAAATTTAATTTACAGCCTCCCTAGGAGGGCCCTAACAATTTCCCATCAAAAAAAGGGCACCTCCAAAAATGGCCCAAAATCGCTAAAAATGCAAAGGGGTACCCCTTGGCATTTTTTTGCAATTTTTTGGCAAAGTGCTCTGATTTCGACGAATGGGGCCTCGTTGGAAAGGGTTTGCTCCCCCGAATCCAGAACCGTTGTCTGTTCCGGAATATTCCAACGGGTTCGGGAGTTATGGGCTCTTTTGTGGCTTCACAAGGAGGGCCCTTCAACACCCATTATCTCAGGAAATACCGGTCAGACCGGTGTCAAATTTAATTTACAGCCTCCCTAGGAGGGCCCTAACAATTTCCCATCAAAAAAGGGCACCTCCAAAAATGGCCCAAAATCGCTAAAAATGCAAAGGGGTACCCCTTGGCATTTTTTTGCACTTTTTTGGCAAAGTGCTCCGATTTAGACGAATGGGGCCTCGTTGGAAACGGTTTGCTCCCCCGAATCCAGAACCGTTGTCTGTTCCGGAATATTCCAACGGGTTCGGGAGTTATGGGCTCTTTTGTGGCTTCACAAGGAGGGCCCTTCAACACCCATTATCTCAGGAAATACCGGTCAGACCGGTGTCAAATTTAATTTACAGCCTCCCTAGGAGGGCCCTAACAATTTCCCATCAAAAAAAGGGCACCTCCAAAAATGGCCCAAAATCGCTAAAAATGCAAAGGGGTACCCCTTGGCATTTTTTTGCACTTTTTTGGCAAAGTGCTCCGATTTCGACGAATGGGGCCTCGTTGGAAAGGGTTTGCTCCCCCGAATCCAGAACCGTTGTCTGTTCCGGAATATTCCAACGGGTTCGGGAGTTATGGGCTCTTTTGTGGCTTCACAAGGAGGGCCCTTCAACACCCATTATCTCAGGAAATACCGGTCAGACCGGTGTCAAATTTAATTTACAGCCTCCCTAGGAGGGCCCTAACAATTTCCCATCAAAAAAGGGCACCTCCAAAAATGGCCCAAAATCGCTAAAAATGCAAAGGGGTACCCCTTGGCATTTTTTTGCACTTTTTTGGCAAAGTGCTCCGATTTCGACGAATGGGGCCTCGTTGGAAAGGGTTTGCTCCCCCGAATCCAGAACCGTTGTCTGTTCCGGAATATTCCAACGGGTTCGGGAGTTATGGGCTCTTTTGTGGCTTCACAAGGAGGGCCCTTCAACACCCATTATCTCAGGAAATACCGGTCAGACCGGTGTCAAATTTAATTTACAGCCTCCCTAGGAGGGCCCTAACAATTTCCCATCAAAAAAAGGGCACCTCCAAAAATGGCCCAAAATCGCTAAAAATGCAAAGGGGTACCCCTTGGCATTTTTTTGCACTTTTTTGGCAAAGTGCTCCGATTTAGACGAATGGGGCCTCGTTGGAAACGGTTTGCTCCCCCGAATCCAGAACCGTTGTCTGTTCCGGAATATTCCAACGGGTTCGGGAGTTATGGGCTCTTTTGTGGCTTCACAAGGAGGGCCCTTCAACACCCATTATCTCAGGAAATACCGGTCAGACCGGTGTCAAATTTAATTTACAGCCTCCCTAGGAGGGCCCTAACAATTTCCCATCAAAAAAAGGGCACCTCCAAAAATGGCCCAAAATCGCTAAAAATGCAAAGGGGTACCCCTTGGCATTTTTTTGCAATTTTTTGGCAAAGTGCTCTGCTTTCGACGAATGGGGCCTCGTTGGAAAGGGTTTGCTCCCCCGAATCCAGAACCGTTGTCTGTTCCGGAATATTCCAACGGGTTCGGGAGTTATGGGCTCTTTTGTGGCTTCACAAGGAGGGCCCTTCAACACCCATTATCTCAGGAAATACCGGTCAGACCGGTGTCAAATTTAATTTACAGCCTCCCTAGGAGGGCCCTAATAATTTCCCATCAAAAAAAGGGCACCTCCAAAAATGGCCCAAAATCGCTAAAAATGCAAAGGGGTACCCCTTGGCATTTTTTTGCACTTTTTTGGCAAAGTGCTCCGATTTCGACGAATGGGGCCTCGTTGGAAAGGGTTTGCTCCCCCGAATCCAGAACCGTTGTCTGTTCCGGAATATTCCAACGGGTTCGGGAGTTATGGGCTCTTTTGTGGCTTCACAAGGAGGGCCCTTCAACACCCATTATCTCAGGAAATACCGGTCAGACCGGTGTCAAATTTAATTTACAGCCTCCCTAGGAGGGCCCTAACAATTTCCCATCAAAAAAAGGGCACCTCCAAAAATGGCCCAAAATCGCTAAAAATGCAAAGGGGTACCCCTTGGCATTTTTTTGCACTTTTTTGGCAAAGTGCTCCGATTTCGACGAATGGGGCCTCGTTGGAAAGGGTTTGCTCCCCCGAATCCAGAACCGTTGTCTGTTCCGGAATATTCCAACGGGTTCGGGAGTTATGGGCTCTTTTGTGGCTTCACAAGGAGGGCCCTTCAACACCCATTATCTCAGAAAATACCGGTCAGACCGGTGTCAAATTTAATTTACAGCCTCCCTAGGAGGGCCCTAACAATTTCCCATCAAAAAAAGGGCACCTCCAAAAATGGCCCAAAATCGCTAAAAATGCAAAGGGGTACCCCTTGGCATTTTTTTGCACTTTTTTGGCAAAGTGCTCCGATTTCGACGAATGGGGCCTCGTTGGAAAGGGTTCGCTCCCCTGAATCGTTGTCTGTTCCGGAAAATTCCAACGGGTTCGGGAGTTATGGGCTCTTTTGTGGCTTCACAAGGAGGGCCCTTCAACACCCATTATCTCAGGAAATACCGGTCAGACCGGTGTCAAATTTAATTTACAGCCTCCCTAGGAGGGCCCTAACAATTTCCCATCAAAAAAAGGGCACCTCCAAAAATGGCCCAAAATCGCTAAAAATGCAAAGGGGTACCCCTTGGCATTTTTTTGCACTTTTTTGGCAAAGTGCTCCGATTTCGACGAATGGGACCTCGTTGGAAAGGGTTCGCTCCCCCGAATCCAGAACCGTTGTCTGTTCCGGAATATTCCAACGGGTTCGGGAGTTATGGGCTCTTTTGTGGCTTCACAAGGAGGGCCCTTCAACACCCATTATCTCAGGAAATACCGGTCAGACCGGTGTCAAATTTAATTTACAGCCTCCCTAGGAGGGCCCTAACAATTTCCCATCAAAAAAAGGGCACCTCCAAAAATGGCCCAAAATCGCTAAAAATGCAAAGGGGTACCCCTTGGCATTTTTTTGCAATTTTTTGGCAAAGTGCTCTGATTTCGACGAATGGGGCCTCGTTGGAAAGGGTTTGCTCCCCCGAATCCAGAACCGTTGTCTGTTCCGGAATATTCCAACGGGTTCGGGAGTTATGGGCTCTTTTGTGGCTTCACAAGGAGGGCCCTTCAACACCCATTATCTCAGGAAATACCGGTCAGACCGGTGTCAAATTTAATTTACAGCCTCCCTAGGAGGGCCCTAACAATTTCCCATCAAAAAAAGGGCACCTCCAAAAATGGCCCAAAATCGCTAAAAATGCAAAGGGGTACCCCTTGGCATTTTTTTGCACTTTTTTGGCAAAGTGCTCCGATTTAGACGAATGGGGCCTCGTTGGAAAGGGTTTGCTCCCCCGAATCCAGAACCGTTGTCTGTTCCGGAATATTCCAACGGGTTCGGGAGTTATGGGCTCTTTTGTGGCTTCACAAGGAGGGCCCTTCAACACCCATTATCTCAGGAAATACCGGTCAGACCGGTGTCAAATTTAATTTACAGCCTCCCTAGGAGGGCCCTAACAATTTCCCATCAAAAAAAGGGCACCTCCAAAAATGGCCCAAAATCGCTAAAAATGCAAAGGGGTACCCCTTGGCATTTTTTTGCAATTTTTTGGCAAAGTGCTCTGATTTCGACGAATGGGGCCTCGTTGGAAAGGGTTTGCTCCCCCGAATCCAGAACCGTTGTCTGTTCCGGAATATTCCAACGGGTTCGGGAGTTATGGGCTCTTTTGTGGCTTCACAAGGAGGGCCCTTCAACACCCATTATCTCAGGAAATACCGGTCAGACCGGTGTCAAATTTAATTTACAGCCTCCCTAGGAGGGCCCTAATAATTTCCCATCAAAAAAAGGGCACCTCCAAAAATGGCCCAAAATCGCTAAAAATGCAAAGGGGTACCCCTTGGCATTTTTTTGCACTTTTTTGGCAAAGTGCTCCGATTTCGACGAATGGGGCCTCGTTGGAAAGGGTTCGCTCCCCTGAATCCAGAACCGTTGTCTGTTCCGGAAAATTCCAACGGGTTCGGGAGTTATGGGCTCTTTTGTGGCTTCACAAGGAGGGCCCTTCAACACCCATTATCTCAGGAAATACCGGTCAGACCGGTGTCAAATTTAATTTACAGCCTCCCTAGGAGGGCCCTAACAATTTCCCATCAAAAAAAGGGCACCTCCAAAAATGGCCCAAAATCGCTAAAAATGCAAAGGGGTACCCACCCCTTGGCATTTTTTTGCACTTTTTTGGCAAAGTGCTCCGATTTCGACGAATGGGACCTCGTTGGAAAGGGTTCGCTCCCCCGAATCCAGAACCGTTGTCTGTTCCGGAAAATTCCAACGGGTTCGGGAGTTATGGGCTCTTTTGTGGCTTCACAAGGAGGGCCCTTCAACACCCATTATCTCAGGAAATACCGGTCAGACCGGTGTCAAATTTAATTTACAGCCTCCCTAGGAGGGCCCTAACAATTTCCCATCAAAAAAAGGGCACCTCCAAAAATGGCCCAAAATCGCTAAAAATGCAAAGGGGTACCCACCCCTTGGCATTTTTTTGCAATTTTTTGGCAAAGTGCTCCGATTTCGACGAATGGGGCCTCGTTGGAAAGGGTTCGCTCCCCTGAATCCAGAATCGTTGTCTGTTCCGGAAAATTCCAACGGGTTCGGGAGTTATGGGCTCTTTTGTGGCTTCACAAGGAGGGCCCTTCAACACCCATTATCTCAGGAAATACCGGTCAGACCGGTGTCAAATTTAATTTACAGCCTCCCTAGGAGGGCCCTAACAATTTCCCATCAAAAAAAGGGCACCTCCAAAAATGGCCCAAAATCGCTAAAAATGCAAAGGGGTACCCACCCCTTGGCATTTTTTTGCAATTTTTTGGCAAAGTGCTCCGATTTCGACGAATGGGGCCTCGTTGGAAAGGGTTCGCTCCCCTGAATCCAGAATCGTTGTCTGTTCCGGAAAATTCCAACGGGTTCGGGAGTTATGGGCTCTTTTGTGGCTTCACAAGGAGGGCCCTTCAACACCCATTATCTCAGGAAATACCGGTCAGACCGGTGTCAAATTTAATTTACAGCCTCCCTAGGAGGGCCCTAACAATTTCCCATCAAAAAAAGGGCACCTCCAAAAATGGCCCAAAATCGCTAAAAATGCAAAGGGGTACCCCTTGGCATTTTTTTGCACTTTTTTGGCAAAGTGCTCCGATTTAGACGAATGGGGCCTCGTTGGAAAGGGTTTGCTCCCCCGAATCCAGAACCGTTGTCTGTTCCGGAATATTCCAACGGGTTCGGGAGTTATGGGCTCTTTTGTGGCTTCACAAGGAGGGCCCTTCAACACCCATTATCTCAGGAAATACCGGTCAGACCGGTGTCAAATTTAATTTACAGCCTCCCTAGGAGGGCCCTAACAATTTCCCATCAAAAAAAGGGCACCTCCAAAAATGGCCCAAAATCGCTAAAAATGCAAAGGGGTACCCCTTGGCATTTTTTTGCACTTTTTTGGCAAAGTGCTCCGATTTCGACGAATGGGGCCTCGTTGGAAAGGGTTTGCTCCCCCGAATCCAGAACCGTTGTCTGTTCCGGAATATTCCAACGGGTTCGGGAGTTATGGGCTCTTTTGTGGCTTCACAAGGAGGGCCCTTCAACACCCATTATCTCAGGAAATACCGGTCAGACCGGTGTCAAATTTAATTTACAGCCTCCCTAGGAGGGCCCTAACAATTTCCCATCAAAAAAAGGGCACCTCCAAAAATGGCCCAAAATCGCTAAAAATGCAAAGGGGTACCCCTTGGCATTTTTTTGCACTTTTTTGGCAAAGTGCTCCGATTTAGACGAATGGGGCCTCGTTGGAAAGGGTTTGCTCCCCCGAATCCAGAACCGTTGTCTGTTCCGGAATATTCCAACGGGTTCGGGAGTTATGGGCTCTTTTGTGGCTTCACAAGGAGGGCCCTTCAACACCCATTATCTCAGGAAATACCGGTCAGACCGGTGTCAAATTTAATTTACAGCCTCCCTAGGAGGGCCCTAACAATTTCCCATCAAAAAAAGGGCACCTCCAAAAATGGCCCAAAATCGCTAAAAATGCAAAGGGGTACCCCTTGGCATTTTTTTGCACTTTTTTGGCAAAGTGCTCCGATTTCGACGAATGGGGCCTCGTTGGAAAGGGTTTGCTCCCCCGAATCCAGAACCGTTGTCTGTTCCGGAATATTCCAACGGGTTCGGGAGTTATGGGCTCTTTTGTGGCTTCACAAGGAGGGCCCTTCAACACCCATTATCTCAGGAAATACCGGTCAGACCGGTGTCAAATTTAATTTACAGCCTCCCTAGGAGGGCCCTAACAATTTCCCATCAAAAAAAGGGCACCTCCAAAAATGGCCCAAAATCGCTAAAAATGCAAAGGGGTACCCCTTGGCATTTTTTTGCATTTTTTTGGCAAAGTGCTCTGATTTCGACGAATGGGGCCTCGTTGGAAAGGGTTTGCTCCCCCGAATCCAGAACCGTTGTCTGTTCCGGAATATTCCAACGGGTTCGGGAGTTATGGGCTCTTTTGTGGCTTCACAAGGAGGGCCCTTCAACACCCATTATCTCAGGAAATACCGGTCAGACCGGTGTCAAATTTAATTTACAGCCTCCCTAGGAGGGCCCTAATAATTTCCCATCAAAAAAAGGGCACCTCCAAAAATGGCCCAAAATCGCTAAAAATGCAAAGGGGTACCCCTTGGCATTTTTTTGCACTTTTTTGGCAAAGTGCTCCGATTTAGACGAATGGGGCCTCGTTGGAAAGGGTTTGCTCCCCCGAATCCAGAACCGTTGTCTGTTCCGGAATATTCCAACGGGTTCGGGAGTTATGGGCTCTTTTGTGGCTTCACAAGGAGGGCCCTTCAACACCCATTATCTCAGGAAATACCGGTCAGACCGGTGTCAAATTTAATTTACAGCCTCCCTAGGAGGGCCCTAACAATTTCCCATCAAAAAAAGGGCACCTCCAAAAATGGCCCAAAATCGCTAAAAATGCAAAGGGGTACCCCTTGGCATTTTTTTGCACTTTTTTGGCAAAGTGCTCCGATTTCGACGAATGGGGCCTCGTTGGAAAGGGTTTGCTCCCCCGAATCCAGAACCGTTGTCTGTTCCGGAATATTCCAACGGGTTCGGGAGTTATGGGCTCTTTTGTGGCTTCACAAGGAGGGCCCTTCAACACCCATTATCTCAGGAAATACCGGTCAGACCGGTGTCAAATTTAATTTACAGCCTCCCTAGGAGGGCCCTAACAATTTCCCATCAAAAAAAGGGCACCTCCAAAAATGGCCCAAAATCGCTAAAAATGCAAAGGGGTACCCCTTGGCATTTTTTTGCACTTTTTTGGCAAAGTGCTCCGATTTAGACGAATGGGGCCTCGTTGGAAAGGGTTTGCTCCCCCGAATCCAGAACCGTTGTCTGTTCCGGAATATTCCAACGGGTTCGGGAGTTATGGGCTCTTTTGTGGCTTCACAAGGAGGGCCCTTCAACACCCATTATCTCAGGAAATACCGGTCAGACCGGTGTCAAATTTAATTTACAGCCTCCCTAGGAGGGCCCTAACAATTTCCCATCAAAAAAAGGGCACCTCCAAAAATGGTCCAAAATCGCTAAAAATGCAAAGGGGTACCCCTTGGCATTTTTTTGCACTTTTTTGGCAAAGTGCTCCGATTTCGACGAATGGGGCCTCGTTGGAAAGGGTTTGCTCCCCCGAATCCAGAACCGTTGTCTGTTCCGGAATATTCCAACGGGTTCGGGAGTTATGGGCTCTTTTGTGGCTTCACAAGGAGGGCCCTTCAACACCCATTATCTCAGGAAATACCGGTCAGACCGGTGTCAAATTTAATTTACAGCCTCCCTAGGAGGGCCCTAACAATTTCCCATCAAAAAAAGGGCACCTCCAAAAATGGCCCAAAATCGCTAAAAATGCAAAGGGGTACCCCTTGGCATTTTTTTGCATTTTTTTGGCAAAGTGCTCTGATTTCGACGAATGGGGCCTCGTTGGAAAGGGTTTGCTCCCCCGAATCCAGAACCGTTGTCTGTTCCGGAATATTCCAACGGGTTCGGGAGTTATGGGCTCTTTTGTGGCTTCACAAGGAGGGCCCTTCAACACCCATTATCTCAGGAAATACCGGTCAGACCGGTGTCAAATTTAATTTACAGCCTCCCTAGGAGGGCCCTAATAATTTCCCATCAAAAAAAGGGCACCTCCAAAAATGGCCCAAAATCGCTAAAAATGCAAAGGGGTACCCCTTGGCATTTTTTTGCACTTTTTTGGCAAAGTGCTCCGATTTCGACGAATGGGGCCTCGTTGGAAAGGGTTTGCTCCCCCGAATCCAGAACCGTTGTCTGTTCCGGAATATTCCAACGGGTTCGGGAGTTATGGGCTCTTTTGTGGCTTCACAAGGAGGGCCCTTCAACACCCATTATCTCAGGAAATACCGGTCAGACCGGTGTCAAATTTAATTTACAGCCTCCCTAGGAGGGCCCTAACAATTTCCCATCAAAAAAAGGGCACCTCCAAAAATGGCCCAAAATCGCTAAAAATGCAAAGGGGTACCCCTTGGCATTTTTTTGCACTTTTTTGGCAAAGTGCTCCGATTTAGACGAATGGGGCCTCGTTGGAAAGGGTTTGCTCCCCCGAATCCAGAACCGTTGTCTGTTCCGGAATATTCCAACGGGTTCGGGAGTTATGGGCTCTTTTGTGGCTTCACAAGGAGGGCCCTTCAACACCCATTATCTCAGGAAATACCGGTCAGACCGGTGTCAAATTTAATTTACAGCCTCCCTAGGAGGGCCCTAACAATTTCCCATCAAAAAAAGGGCACCTCCAAAAATGGTCCAAAATCGCTAAAAATGCAAAGGGGTACCCCTTGGCATTTTTTTGCACTTTTTTGGCAAAGTGCTCCGATTTCGACGAATGGGGCCTCGTTGGAAAGGGTTTGCTCCCCCGAATCCAGAACCGTTGTCTGTTCCGGAATATTCCAACGGGTTCGGGAGTTATGGGCTCTTTTGTGGCTTCACAAGGAGGGCCCTTCAACACCCATTATCTCAGGAAATACCGGTCAGACCGGTGTCAAATTTAATTTACAGCCTCCCTAGGAGGGCCCTAACAATTTCCCATCAAAAAAAGGGCACCTCCAAAAATGGCCCAAAATCGCTAAAAATGCAAAGGGGTACCCCTTGGCATTTTTTTGCATTTTTTTGGCAAAGTGCTCTGATTTCGACGAATGGGGCCTCGTTGGAAAGGGTTTGCTCCCCCGAATCCAGAACCGTTGTCTGTTCCGGAATATTCCAACGGGTTCGGGAGTTATGGGCTCTTTTGTGGCTTCACAAGGAGGGCCCTTCAACACCCATTATCTCAGGAAATACCGGTCAGACCGGTGTCAAATTTAATTTACAGCCTCCCTAGGAGGGCCCTAATAATTTCCCATCAAAAAAAGGGCACCTCCAAAAATGGCCCAAAATCGCTAAAAATGCAAAGGGGTACCCCTTGGCATTTTTTTGCACTTTTTTGGCAAAGTGCTCCGATTTCGACGAATGGGGCCTCGTTGGAAAGGGTTCGCTCCCCTGAATCCAGAACCGTTGTCTGTTCCGGAAAATTCCAACGGGTTCGGGAGTTATGGGCTCTTTTGTGGCTTCACAAGGAGGGCCCTTCAACACCCATTATCTCAGGAAATACCGGTCAGACCGGTGTCAAATTTAATTTACAGCCTCCCTAGGAGGGCCCTAACAATTTCCCATCAAAAAAAGGGCACCTCCAAAAATGGCCCAAAATCGCTAAAAATGCAAAGGGGTACCCCTTGGCATTTTTTTGCACTTTTTTGGCAAAGTGTTCCGATTTCGACGAATGGGACCTCGTTGGAAAGGGTTCGCTCCCCCGAATCCAGAACCGTTGTCTGTTCCGGAAAATTCCAACGGGTTCGGGAGTTATGGGCTCTTTTGTGGCTTCACAAGGAGGGCCCTTCAACACCCATTATCTCAGGAAATACCGGTCAGACCGGTGTCAAATTTAATTTACAGCCTCCCTAGGAGGGCCCTAACAATTTCCCATCAAAAAAAGGGCACCTCCAAAAATGGCCCAAAATCGCTAAAAATGCAAAGGGGTACCCACCCCTTGGCATTTTTTTGCAATTTTTTGGCAAAGTGCTCCGATTTCGACGAATGGGGCCTCGTTGGAAAGGGTTCGCTCCCCTGAATCCAGAATCGTTGTCTGTTCCGGAAAATTCCAACGGGTTCGGGAGTTATGGGCTCTTTTGTGGCTTCACAAGGAGGGCCCTTCAACACCCATTATCTCAGGAAATACCGGTCAGACCGGTGTCAAATTTAATTTACAGCCTCCCTAGGAGGGCCCTAACAATTTCCCATCAAAAAAAGGGCACCTCCAAAAATGGCCCAAAATCGCTAAAAATGCAAAGGGGTACCCCTTGGCATTTTTTTGCACTTTTTTGGCAAAGTGCTCCGATTTAGACGAATGGGGCCTCGTTGGAAAGGGTTTGCTCCCCCGAATCCAGAACCGTTGTCTGTTCCGGAATATTCCAACGGGTTCGGGAGTTATGGGCTCTTTTGTGGCTTCACAAGGAGGGCCCTTCAACACCCATTATCTCAGGAAATACCGGTCAGACCGGTGTCAAATTTAATTTACAGCCTCCCTAGGAGGGCCCTAACAATTTCCCATCAAAAAAAGGGCACCTCCAAAAATGGCCCAAAATCGCTAAAAATGCAAAGGGGTACCCCTTGGCATTTTTTTGCACTTTTTTGGCAAAGTGCTCCGATTTCGACGAATGGGGCCTCGTTGGAAAGGGTTTGCTCCCCCGAATCCAGAACCGTTGTCTGTTCCGGAATATTCCAACGGGTTCGGGAGTTATGGGCTCTTTTGTGGCTTCACAAGGAGGGCCCTTCAACACCCATTATCTCAGGAAATACCGGTCAGACCGGTGTCAAATTTAATTTACAGCCTCCCTAGGAGGGCCCTAACAATTTCCCATCAAAAAAAGGGCACCTCCAAAAATGGCCCAAAATCGCTAAAAATGCAAAGGGGTACCCCTTGGCATTTTTTTGCAATTTTTTGGCAAAGTGCTCTGATTTCGACGAATGGGGCCTCGTTGGAAAGGGTTTGCTCCCCCGAATCCAGAACCGTTGTCTGTTCCGGAATATTCCAACGGGTTCGGGAGTTATGGGCTCTTTTGTGGCTTCACAAGGAGGGCCCTTCAACACCCATTATCTCAGGAAATACCGGTCAGACCGGTGTCAAATTTAATTTACAGCCTCCCTAGGAGGGCCCTAATAATTTCCCATCAAAAAAAGGGCACCTCCAAAAATGGCCCAAAATCGCTAAAAATGCAAAGGGGTGGGTACCCCTTGGCATTTTTTTGCACTTTTTTGGCAAAGTGCTCCGATTTCGACGAATGGGGCCTCGTTGGAAAGGGTTCGCTCCCCTGAATCCAGAACCGTTGTCTGTTCCGGAAAATTCCAACGGGTTCGGGAGTTATGGGCTCTTTTGTGGCTTCACAAGGAGGGCCCTTCAACACCCATTATCTCAGGAAATACCGGTCAGACCGGTGTCAAATTTAATTTACAGCCTCCCTAGGAGGGCCCTAACAATTTCCCATCAAAAAAAGGGCACCTCCAAAAATGGCCCAAAATCGCTAAAAATGCAAAGGGGTACCCCTTGGCATTTTTTTGCACTTTTTTGGCAAAGTGCTCCGATTTCGACGAATGGGACCTCGTTGGAAAGGGTTCGCTCCCCCGAATGCAGAACCGTTGTCTGTTCCGGAAAATTCCAACGGGTTCGGGAGTTATGGGCTCTTTTGTGGCTTCACAAGGAAGGCCCTTCAACACCCATTATCTCAGGAAATACCGGTCAGACCGGTGTCAAATTTAATTTACAGCCTCCCTAGGAGGGCCCTAACAATTTCCCATCAAAAAAAGGGCACCTCCAAAAATGGCCCAAAATCGCTAAAAATGCAAAGGGGTACCCCTTGGCATTTTTTTGCACTTTTTTGGCAAAGTGCTCCGATTTAGACGAATGGGGCCTCGTTGGAAAGGGTTTGCTCCCCCGAATCCAGAACCGTTGTCTGTTCCGGAATATTCCAACGGGTTCGGGAGTTATGGGCTCTTTTGTGGCTTCACAAGGAGGGCCCTTCAACACCCATTATCTCAGGAAATACCGGTCAGACCGGTGTCAAATTTAATTTACAGCCTCCCTAGGAGGGCCCTAACAATTTCCCATCAAAAAAAGGGCACCTCCAAAAATGGCCCAAAATCGCTAAAAATGCAAAGGGGTACCCCTTGGCATTTTTTTGCACTTTTTTGGCAAAGTGCTCCGATTTCGACGAATGGGGCCTCGTTGGAAAGGGTTTGCTCCCCCGAATCCAGAACCGTTGTCTGTTCCGGAATATTCCAACGGGTTCGGGAGTTATGGGCTCTTTTGTGGCTTCACAAGGAGGGCCCTTCAACACCCATTATCTCAGGAAATACCGGTCAGACCGGTGTCAAATTTAATTTACAGCCTCCCTAGGAGGGCCCTAACAATTTCCCATCAAAAAAAGGGCACCTCCAAAAATGGCCCAAAATCGCTAAAAATGCAAAGGGGTACCCCTTGGCATTTTTTTGCAATTTTTTGGCAAAGTGCTCTGATTTCGACGAATGGGGCCTCGTTGGAAAGGGTTTGCTCCCCCGAATCCAGAACCGTTGTCTGTTCCGGAATATTCCAACGGGTTCGGGAGTTATGGGCTCTTTTGTGGCTTCACAAGGAGGGCCCTTCAACACCCATTATCTCAGGAAATACCGGTCAGACCGGTGTCAAATTTAATTTACAGCCTCCCTAGGAGGGCCCTAATAATTTCCCATCAAAAAAAGGGCACCTCCAAAAATGGCCCAAAATCGCTAAAAATGCAAAGGGGTACCCCTTGGCATTTTTTTGCACTTTTTTGGCAAAGTGCTCCGATTTCGACGAATGGGGCCTCGTTGGAAAGGGTTCGCTCCCCTGAATCCAGAACCGTTGTCTGTTCCGGAAAATTCCAACGGGTTCGGGAGTTATGGGCTCTTTTGTGGCTTCACAAGGAGGGCCCTTCAACACCCATTATCTCAGGAAATACCGGTCAGACCGGTGTCAAATTTAATTTACAGCCTCCCTAGGAGGGCCCTAACAATTTCCCATCAAAAAAAGGGCACCTCCAAAAATGGCCAAAAATCGCTAAAAATGCAAAGGGGTACCCCTTGGCATTTTTTTGCACTTTTTTGGCAAAGTGCTCCGATTTCGACGAATGGGACCTCGTTGGAAAGGGTTCGCTCCCCCGAATCCAGAACCGTTGTCTGTTCCGGAAAATTCCAACGGGTTCGGGAGTTATGGGCTCTTTTGTGGCTTCACAAGGAGGGCCCTTCAACACCCATTATCTCAGGAAATACCGGTCAGACCGGTGTCAAATTTAATTTACAGCCTCCCTAGGAGGGCCCTAACAATTTCCCATCAAAAAAAGGGCACCTCCAAAAATGGCCCAAAATCGCTAAAAATGCAAAGGGGTACCCCTTGGCATTTTTTTGCAATTTTTTGGCAAAGTGCTCCGATTTCGACGAATGGGGCCTCGTTGGAAAGGGTTCGCTCCCCTGAATCCAGAATCGTTGTCTGTTCCGGAAAATTCCAACGGGTTCGGGAGTTATGGGCTCTTTTGTGGCTTCACAACGAGGGCCCTTCAACACCCATTATCTCAGGAAATACCGGTCAGACCGGTGTCAAATTTAATTTACAGCCTCCCTAGGAGGGCCCTAACAATTTCCCATCAAAAAAAGGGCACCTCCAAAAATGGCCCAAAATCGCTAAAAATGCAAAGGGGTACCCCTTGGCATTTTTTTGCACTTTTTTGGCAAAGTGCTCCGATTTAGACGAATGGGGCCTCGTTGGAAAGGGTTTGCTCCCCCGAATCCAGAACCGTTGTCTGTTCCGGAATATTCCAACGGGTTCGGGAGTTATGGGCTCTTTTGTGGCTTCACAAGGAGGGCCCTTCAACACCCATTATCTCAGGAAATACCGGTCAGACCGGTGTCAAATTTAATTTACAGCCTCCCTAGGAGGGCCCTAACAATTTCCCATCAAAAAAAGGGCACCTCCAAAAATGGCCCAAAATCGCTAAAAATGCAAAGGGGTACCCCTTGGCATTTTTTTGCAATTTTTTGGCAAAGTGCTCTGATTTCGACGAATGGGGCCTCGTTGGAAAGGGTTTGCTCCCCCGAATCCAGAACCGTTGTCTGTTCCGGAATATTCCAACGGGTTCGGGAGTTATGGGCTCTTTTGTGGCTTCACAAGGAGGGCCCTTCAACACCCATTATCTCAGGAAATACCGGTCAGACCGGTGTCAAATTTAATTTACAGCCTCCCTAGGAGGGCCCTAACAATTTCCCATCAAAAAAAGGGCACCTCCAAAAATGGCCCAAAATCGCTAAAAATGCAAAGGGGTACCCCTTGGCATTTTTTTGCAATTTTTTGGCAAAGTGCTCCGATTTCGACGAATGGGGCCTCGTTGGAAAGGGTTTGCTCCCCCGAATCCAGAACCGTTGTTTGTTCCGGAATATTCCAACGGGTTCGGGAGTTATGGGCTCTTTTGTGGCTTCACAAGGAGGGCCCTTCAACACCCATTATCTCAGGAAATACCGGTCAGACCGGTGTCAAATTTAATTTACAGCCTCCCTAGGAGGGCTCTAACAATTTCCCATCAAAAAAAGGGCACCTCCAAAAATGGCCCAAAATCGCTAAAAATGCAAAGGGGTACCCCTTGGCATTTTTTTGCACTTTTTTGGCAAAGTGCTCCGATTTAGACGAATGGGGCCTCGTTGGAAAGGGTTTGCTCCCCCGAATCCAGAACCGTTGTCTGTTCCGGAATATTCCAACGGGTTCGGGAGTTATGGGCTCTTTTGTGGCTTCACAAGGAGGGCCCTTCAACACCCATTATCTCAGGAAATACCGGTCAGACCGGTGTCAAATTTAATTTACAGCCTCCCTAGGAGGGCCCTAACAATTTCCCATCAAAAAAAGGGCACCTCCAAAAATGGCCCAAAATCGCTAAAAATGCAAAGGGGTACCCCTTGGCATTTTTTTGCACTTTTTTGGCAAAGTGCTCCGACGAATGGGGCCTCGTTGGAAAGGGTTCGCTCCCCTGAATCCAGAACCGTTGTCTGTTCCGGAAAATTCCAACGGGTTCGGGAGTTATGGGCTCTTTTGTGGCTTCACAAGGAGGGCCCTTCAACACCCATTATCTCAGGAAATACCGGTCAGACCGGTGTCAAATTTAATTTACAGCCTCCCTAGGAGGGCCCTAACAATTTCCCATCAAAAAAAGGGCACCTCCAAAAATGGCCCAAAATCGCTAAAAATGCAAAGGGGTACCCCTTGGCATTTTTTTGCACTTTTTTGGCAAAGTGCTCCGATTTCGACGAATGGGACCTCGTTGGAAAGGGTTCGCTCCCCCGAATCCAGAACCGTTGTCTGTTCCGGAAAATTCCAACGGGTTCGGGAGTTATGGGCTCTTTTGTGGCTTCACAAGGAGGGCCCTTCAACACCCATTATCTCAGGAAATACCGGTCAGACCGGTGTCAAATTTAATTTACAGCCTCCCTAGGAGGGCCCTAACAATTTCCCATCAAAAAAAGGGCACCTCCAAAAATGGCCCAAAATCGCTAAAAATGCAAAGGGGTACCCCTTGGCATTTTTTTGCAATTTTTTGGCAAAGTGCTCCGATTTCGACGAATGGGGCCTCGTTGGAAAGGGTTTGCTCCCCCGAATCCAGAACCGTTGTCTGTTCCGGAATATTCCAACGGGTTCGGGAGTTATGGGCTCTTTTGTGGCTTCACAAGGAGGGCCCTTCAACACCCATTATCTCAGGAAATACCGGTCAGACCGGTGTCAAATTTAATTTACAGCCTCCCTAGGAGGGCCCTAACAATTTCCCATCAAAAAAAGGGCACCTCCAAAAATGGCCCAAAATCGCTAAAAATGCAAAGGGGTACCCCTTGGCATTTTTTTGCACTTTTTTGGCAAAGTGCTCCGATTTCGACGAATGGGGCCTCGTTGGAAAGGGTTCGCTCCCCTGAATCCAGAACCGTTGTCTGTTCCGGAAAATTCCAACGGGTTCGGGAGTTATGGGCTCTTTTGTGGCTTCACAAGGAGGGCCCTTCAACACCCATTATCTCAGGAAATACCGGTCAGACCGGTGTCAAATTTAATTTACAGCCTCCCTAGGAGGGCCCTAACAATTTCCCATCAAAAAAAGGGCACCTCCAAAAATGGCCCAAAATCGCTAAAAATGCAAAGGGGTACCCCTTGGCATTTTTTTGCACTTTTTTGGCAAAGTGCTCCGATTTCGACGAATGGGACCTCGTTGGAAAGGGTTCGCTCCCCCGAATCCAGAACCGTTGTCTGTTCCGGAAAATTCCAACGGGTTCGGGAGTTATGGGCTCTTTTGTGGCTTCACAAGGAGGGCCCTTCAACACCCATTATCTCAGGAAATACCGGTCAGACCGGTGTCAAATTTAATTTACAGCCTCCCTAGGAGGGCCCTAACAATTTCCCATCAAAAAAAGGGCACCTCCAAAAATGGCCCAAAATCGCTAAAAATGCAAAGGGGTACCCCTTGGCATTTTTTTGCAATTTTTTGGCAAAGTGCTCCGATTTCGACGAATGGGGCCTCGTTGGAAAGGGTTCGCTCCCCTGAATCCAGAATCGTTGTCTGTTCCGGAAAATTCCAACGGGTTCGGGAGTTATGGGCTCTTTTGTGGCTTCACAAGGAGGGCCCTTCAACACCCATTATCTCAGGAAATACCGGTCAGACCGGTGTCAAATTTAATTTACAGCCTCCCTAGGAGGGCCCTAACAATTTCCCATCAAAAAAAGGGCACCTCCAAAAATGGCCCAAAATCGCTAAAAATGCAAAGGGGTACCCCTTGGCATTTTTTTGCACTTTTTTGGCAAAGTGCTCCGATTTAGACGAATGGGGCCTCGTTGGAAAGGGTTTGCTCCCCCGAATCCAGAACCGTTGTCTGTTCCGGAATATTCCAACGGGTTCGGGAGTTATGGGCTCTTTTGTGGCTTCACAAGGAGGGCCCTTCAACACCCATTATCTCAGGAAATACCGGTCAGACCGGTGTCAAATTTAATTTACAGCCTCCCTAGGAGGGCCCTAACAATTTCCCATCAAAAAAAGGGCACCTCCAAAAATGGCCCAAAATCGCTAAAAATGCAAAGGGGTACCCCTTGGCATTTTTTTGCAATTTTTTGGCAAAGTGCTCCGATTTCGACGAATGGGGCCTCGTTGGAAAGGGTTTGCTCCCCCGAATCCAGAACCGTTGTCTGTTCCGGAATATTCCAACGGGTTCGGGAGTTATGGGCTCTTTTGTGGCTTCACAAGGAGGGCCCTTCAACACCCATTATCTCAGGAAATACCGGTCAGACCGGTGTCAAATTTAATTTACAGCCTCCCTAGGAGGGCCCTAATAATTTCCCATCAAAAAAAGGGCACCTCCAAAAATGGCCCAAAATCGCTAAAAATGCAAAGGGGTACCCCTTGGCATTTTTTTGCACTTTTTTGGCAAAGTGCTCCGATTTCGACGAATGGGACCTCGTTGGAAAGGGTTTGCTCCCCCGAATCCAGAACCGTTGTCTGTTCCGGAATATTCCAACGGGTTCGGGAGTTATGGGCTCTTTTGTGGCTTCACAAGGAGGGCCCTTCAACACCCATTATCTCAGGAAATACCGGTCAGACCGGTGTCAAATTTAATTTACAGCCTCCCTAGGAGGGCCCTAACAATTTCCCATCAAAAAAAGGGCACCTCCAAAAATGGCCCAAAATCGCTAAAAATGCAAAGGGGTACCCCTTGGCATTTTTTTGCAATTTTTTGGCAAAGTGCTCCGATTTCGACGAATGGGGCCTCGTTGGAAAGGGTTTGCTCCCCCGAATCCAGAACCGTTGTTTGTTCCGGAATATTCCAACGGGTTCGGGAGTTATGGGCTCTTTTGTGGCTTCACAAGGAGGGCCCTTCAACACCCATTATCTCAGGAAATACCGGTCAGACCGGTGTCAAATTTAATTTACAGCCTCCCTAGGAGGGCCCTAACAATTTCCCATCAAAAAAAGGGCACCTCCAAAAATGGCCCAAAATCGCTAAAAATGCAGAGGGGTACCCCTTGGCATTTTTTTGCACTTTTTTGGCAAAGTGCTCCGATTTAGACGAATGGGGCCTCGTTGGAAAGGGTTTGCTCCCCCGAATCCAGAACCGTTGTCTGTTCCGGAATATTCCAACGGGTTCGGGAGTTATGGGCTCTTTTGTGGCTTCACAAGGAGGGCCCTTCAACACCCATTATCTCAGGAAATACCGGTCAGACCGGTGTCAAATTTAATTTACAGCCTCCCTAGGAGGGCCCTAACAATTTCCCATCAAAAAAAGGGCACCTCCAAAAATGGCCCAAAATCGCTAAAAATGCAAAGGGGTACCCCTTGGCATTTTTTTGCACTTTTTTGGCAAAGTGCTCTGACGAATGGGGCCTCGTTGGAAAGGGTTCGCTCCCCTGAATCCAGAACCGTTGTCTGTTCCGGAAAATTTCAACGGGTTCGGGAGTTATGGGCCCTTTTGTGGCTTCACAAGGAGGGCCCTTCAACACCCATTATCTCAGGAAATACCGGTCAGACCGGTGTCAAATTTAATTTACAGCCTCCCTAGGAGGGCCCTAACAATTTCCCATCAAAAAAGGGCACCTCCAAAAATGGCCCAAAATCGCTAAAAATGCAAAGGGGTACCCCTTGGCATTTTTTTGCACTTTTTTGGCAAAGTGCTCCGATTTCGACGAATGGGACCTCGTTGGAAAGGGTTTGCTCCCCCGAATCCAGAACCGTTGTCTGTTCCGGAATATTCCAACGGGTTCGGGAGTTATGGGCTCTTTTGTGGCTTCACAAGGAGGGCCCTTCAACACCCATTATCTCAGGAAATACCGGTCAGACCGGTGTCAAATTTAATTTACAGCCTCCCTAGGAGGGCCCTAACAATTTCCCATCAAAAAAAGGGCACCTCCAAAAATGGCCCAAAATCGCTAAAAATGCAAAGGGGTACCCCTTGGCATTTTTTTGCACTTTTTTGGCAAAGTGCTCCGATTTCGACGAATGGGACCTCGTTGGAAAGGGTTTGCTCCCCCGAATCCAGAACCGTTGTCTGTTCCGGAATATTCCAACGGGTTCGGGAGTTATGGGCTCTTTTGTGGCTTCACAAGGAGGGCCCTTCAACACCCATTATCTCAGGAAATACCGGTCAGACCGGTGTCAAATTTAATTTACAGCCTCCCTAGGAGGGCCCTAACAATTTCCCATCAAAAAAAGGGCACCTCCAAAAATGGCCCAAAATCGCTAAAAATGCAAAGGGGTACCCCTTGGCATTTTTTGCACTTTTTTGGCAAAGTGCTCCGATTTCGACGAATGGGGCCTCGTTGGAAAGGGTTTGCTCCCCCGAATCCAGAACCGTTGTCTGTTCCGGAATATTCCAACGGGTTCGGGAGTTATGGGCTCTTTTGTGGCTTCACAAGGAGGGCCCTTCAACACCCATTATCTCAGGAAATACCGGTCAGACCGGTGTCAAATTTAATTTACAGCCTCCCTAGGAGGGCCCTAACAATTTCCCATCAAAAAAAGGGCACCTCCAAAAATGGCCCAAAATCGCTAAAAATGCAAAGGGGTACCCCTTGGCATTTTTTTGCACTTTTTTGGCAAAGTGCTCCGACGAATGGGGCCTCGTTGGAAAGGGTTCGCTCCCCTGAATCCAGAACCGTTGTCTGTTCCGGAAAATTCCAACGGGTTCGGGAGTTATGGGCTCTTTTGTGGCTTCACAAGGAGGGCCCTTCAACACCCATTATCTCAGGAAATACCGGTCAGACCGGTGTCAAATTTAATTTACAGCCTCCCTAGGAGGGCCCTAACAATTTCCCATCAAAAAAAGGGCACCTCCAAAAATGGCCCAAAATCGCTAAAAATGCAAAGGGGTACCCCTTGGCATTTTTTTGCACTTTTTTGGCAAAGTGCTCCGATTTCGACGAATGGGGCCTCGTTGGAAAGGGTTCGCTCCCCTGAATCCAGAACCGTTGTCTGTTCCGGAAAATTTCAACGGGTTCGGGAGTTATGGGCCCTTTTGTGGCTTCACAAGGAGGGCCCTTCAACACCCATTATCTCAGGAAATACCGGTCAGACCGGTGTCAAATTTAATTTACAGCCTCCCTAGGAGGGCCCTAACAATTTTCCATCAAAAAAAGGGCACCTCCAAAAATGGCCCAAAATCGCTAAAAATGCAAAGGGGTACCCCTTGGCATTTTTTTGCACTTTTTTGGCAAAGTGCTCCGATTTCGACGAATGGGGCCTCGTTGGAAAGGGTTCGCTCCCCTGAATCCAGAACCGTTGTCTGTTCCGGAAAATTCCAACGGGTTCGGGAGTTATGGGCTCTTTTGTGGCTTCACAAGGAGGGCCCTTCAACACCCATTATCTCAGGAAATACCGGTCAGACCGGTGTCAAATTTAATTTACAGCCTCCCTAGGAGGGCCCTAACAATTTCCCATCAAAAAAAGGGCACCTCCAAAAATGGCCCAAAATCGCTAAAAATGCAAAGGGGTACCCCTTGGCATTTTTTTGCACTTTTTTGGCAAAGTGCTCCGATTTCGACGAATGGGACCTCGTTGGAAAGGGTTCGCTCCCCCGAATCCAGAACCGTTGTCTGTTCCGGAAAATTCCAACGGGTTCGGGAGTTATGGGCTCTTTTGTGGCTTCACAAGGAGGGCCCTTCAACACCCATTATCTCAGGAAATACCGGTCAGACCGGTGTCAAATTTAATTTACAGCCTCCCTAGGAGGGCCCTAACAATTTCCCATCAAAAAAAGGGCACCTCCAAAAATGGCCCAAAATCGCTAAAAATGCAAAGCATTTTTTTGCAATTTTTTGGCAAAGTGCTCCGATTTCGACGAATGGGGCCTCGTTGGAAAGGGTTCGCTCCCCTGAATCCAGAATCGTAGTCTGTTACGGAAAATTCCAACGGGTTCGGGAGTTATGGGCTCTTTTGTGGCTTCACAAGGAGGGCCCTTCAACACCCATTATCTCAGGAAATACCGGTCAGACCGGTGTCAAATTTAATTTACAGCCTCCCTAGGAGGGCCCTAACAATTTCCCATCAAAAAAAGGGCACCTCCAAAAATGGCCCAAAATCGCTAAAAATGCAAAGGGTACCCCTTGGCATTTTTTTGCACTTTTTTGGCAAAGTGCTCCGATTTCGACGAATGGGGCCTCGTTGGAAAGGGTTTGCTCCCCCGAATCCAGAACCGTTGTCTGTTCCGGAATATTCCAACGGGTTCGGGAGTTATGGGCTCTTTTGTGGCTTCACAAGGAGGGCCCTTCAACACCCATTATCTCAGGAAATACCGGTCAGACCGGTGTCAAATTTAATTTACAGCCTCCCTAGGAGGGCCCTAACAATTTCCCATCAAAAAAAGGGCACCTCCAAAAATGGCCCAAAATCGCTAAAAATGCAAAGGGGTACCCCTTGGCATTTTTTTGCAATTTTTTGGCAAAGTGCTCTGATTTCGACGAATGGGGCCTCGTTGGAAAGGGTTTGCTCCCCCGAATCCAGAACCGTTGTCTGTTCCGGAATATTCCAACGGGTTCGGGAGTTATGGGCTCTTTTGTGGCTTCACAAGGAGGGCCCTTCAACACCCATTATCTCAGGAAATACCGGTCAGACCGGTGTCAAATTTAATTTACAGCCTCCCTAGGAGGGCCCTAATAATTTCCCATCAAAAAAAGGGCACCTCCAAAAATGGCCCAAAATCGCTAAAAATGCAAAGGGGTACCCCTTGGCATTTTTTTGCACTTTTTTGGCAAAGTGCTCCGATTTCGACGAATGGGACCTCGTTGGAAAGGGTTTGCTCCCCCGAATCCAGAACCGTTGTCTGTTCCGGAATATTCCAACGGGTTCGGGAGTTATGGGCTCTTTTGTGGCTTCACAAGGAGGGCCCTTCAACACCCATTATCTCAGGAAATACCGGTCAGACCGGTGTCAAATTTAATTTACAGCCTCCCTAGGAGGGCCCTAACAATTTCCCATCAAAAAAAGGGCACCTCCAAAAATGGCCCAAAATCGCTAAAAATGCAAAGGGGTACCCCTTGGCATTTTTTTGCACTTTTTTGGCAAAGTGCTCCGACGAATGGGGCCTCGTTGGAAAGGGTTCGCTCCCCTGAATCCAGAACCGTTGTCTGTTCCGGAAAATTCCAACGGGTTCGGGAGTTATGGGCTCTTTTGTGGCTTCACAAGGAGGGCCCTTCAACACCCATTATCTCAGGAAATACCGGTCAGACCGGTGTCAAATTTTATTTACAGCCTCCCTAGGAGGGCCCTAACAATTTCCCATCAAAAAAAGGGCACCTCCAAAAATGGCCCAAAATCGCTAAAAATGCAAAGGGGTACCCCTTGGCATTTTTTTGCACTTTTTTGGCAAAGTGCTCCGATTTCGACGAATGGGGCCTCGTTGGAAAGGGTTTGCTCCCCCGAATCCAGAACCGTTGTCTGTTCCGGAATATTCCAACGGGTTCGGGAGTTATGGGCTCTTTTGTGGCTTCACAAGGAGGGCCCTTCAACACCCATTATCTCAGGAAATACCGGTCAGACCGGTGTCAAATTTAATTTACAGCCTCCCTAGGAGGGCCCTAACAATTTCCCATCAAAAAAAGGGCACCTCCAAAAATGGCCCAAAATCGCTAAAAATGCAAAGGGGTACCCCTTGGCATTTTTTTGCACTTTTTTGGCAAAGTGCTCCGATTTAGACGAATGGGGCCTCGTTGGAAAGGGTTTGCTCCCGCGAATCCAGAACCGTTGTCTGTTCCGGAATATTCCAACGGGTTCGGGAGTTATGGGCTCTTTTGTGGCTTCACAAGGAGGGCCCTTCAACACCCATTATCTCAGGAAATACCGGTCAGACCGGTGTCAAATTTAATTTACAGCCTCCCTAGGAGGGCCCTAACAATTTCCCATCAAAAAAAGGGCACCTCCAAAAATGGCCCAAAATCGCTAAAAATGCAAAGGGGTACCCCTTGGCATTTTTTTGCACTTTTTTGGCAAAGTGCTCCGACGAATGGGGCCTCGTTGGAAAGGGTTCGCTCCCCTGAATCCAGAACCGTTGTCTGTTCCGGAAAATTCCAACGGGTTCGGGAGTTATGGGCTCTTTTGTGGCTTCACAAGGAGGGCCCTTCAACACCCATTATCTCAGGAAATACCGGTCAGACCGGTGTCAAATTTTATTTACAGCCTCCCTAGGAGGGCCCTAACAATTTCCCATCAAAAAAAGGGCACCTCCAAAAATGGCCCAAAATCGCTAAAAATGCAAAGGGGTACCCCTTGGCATTTTTTTGCACTTTTTTGGCAAAGTGCTCCGATTTCGACGAATGGGGCCTCGTTGGAAAGGGTTTGCTCCCCCGAATCCAGAACCGTTGTCTGTTCCGGAATATTCCAACGGGTTCGGGAGTTATGGGCTCTTTTGTGGCTTCACAAGGAGGGCCCTTCAACACCCATTATCTCAGGAAATACCGGTCAGACCGGTGTCAAATTTAATTTACAGCCTCCCTAGGAGGGCCCTAACAATTTCCCATCAAAAAAAGGGCACCTCCAAAAATGGCCCAAAATCGCTAAAAATGCAAAGGGGTACCCCTTGGCATTTTTTTGCACTTTTTTGGCAAAGTGCTCCGATTTCGACGAATGGGGCCTCGTTGGAAAGGGTTCGCTCCCCTGAATCCAGAACCGTTGTCTGTTCCGGAAAATTCCAACGGGTTCGGGAGTTATGGGCTCTTTTGTGGCTTCACAAGGAGGGCCCTTCAACACCCATTATCTCAGGAAATACCGGTCAGACCGGTGTCAAATTTAATTTACAGCCTCCCTAGGAGGGCCCTAACAATTTCCCATCAAAAAAAGGGCACCTCCAAAAATGGCCCAAAATCGCTAAAAATGCAAAGGGGTACCCCTTGGCATTTTTTTGCAATTTTTTGGCAAAGTGCTCCGATTTCGACGAATGGGGCCTCGTTGGAAAGGGTTTGCTCCCCCGAATCCAGAACCGTTGTTTGTTCCGGAATATTCCAACGGGTTCGGGAGTTATGGGCTCTTTTGTGGCTTCACAAGGAGGGCCCTTCAACACCCATTATCTCAGGAAATACCGGTCAGACCGGTGTCAAATTTAATTTACAGCCTCCCTAGGAGGGCCCTAACAATTTCCCATCAAAAAAAGGGCACCTCCAAAAATGGCCCAAAATCGCTAAAAATGCAAAGGGTACCCCTTGGCATTTTTTTGCACTTTTTTGGCAAAGTGCTCCGATTTAGACGAATGGGGCCTCGTTGGAAAGGGTTTGCTCCCCCGAATCCAGAACCGTTGTCTGTTCCGGAATATTCCAACGGGTTCGGGAGTTATGGGCTCTTTTGTGGCTTCACAAGGAGGGCCCTTCAACACCCATTATCTCAGGAAATACCGGTCAGACCGGTGTCAAATTTAATTTACAGCCTCCCTAGGAGGGCCCTAACAATTTCCCATCAAAAAAAGGGCACCTCCAAAAATGGCCCAAAATCGCTAAAAATGCAAAGGGGTACCCCTTGGCATTTTTTTGCACTTTTTTGGCAAAGTGCTCCGACGAATGGGGCCTCGTTGGAAAGGGTTCGCTCCCCTGAATCCAGAACCGTTGTCTGTTCCGGAAAATTTCAACGGGTTCGGGAGTTATGGGCCCTTTTGTGGCTTCACAAGGAGGGCCCTTCAACACCCATTATCTCAGGAAATACCGGTCAGACCGGTGTCAAATTTAATTTACAGCCTCCCTAGGAGGGCCCTAACAATTTCCCATCAAAAAAGGGCACCTCCAAAAATGGCCCAAAATCGCTAAAAATGCAAAGGGGTACCCCTTGGCATTTTTTTGCACTTTTTTGGCAAAGTGCTCCGATTTCGACGAATGGGGCCTCGTTGGAAAGGGTTTGCTCCCCCGAATCCAGAACCGTTGTCTGTTCCGGAATATTCCAACGGGTTCGGGAGTTATGGGCTCTTTTGTGGCTTCACAAGGAGGGCCCTTCAACACCCATTATCGCAGGAAATACCGGTCAGACCGGTGTCAAATTTAATTTACAGCCTCCCTAGGAGGGCCCTAACAATTTCCCATCAAAAAAAGGGCACCTCCAAAAATGGCCCAAAATCGCTAAAAATGCAAAGGGGTACCCCTTGGCATTTTTTTGCACTTTTTTGGCAAAGTGCTCCGATTTAGACGAATGGGGCCTCGTTTGAAAGGGTTTGCTCCCCCGAATCCAGAACCGTTGTCTGTTCCGGAATATTCCAACGGGTTCGGGAGTTATGGGCTCTTTTGTGGCTTCACAAGGAGGGCCCTTCAACACCCATTATCTCAGGAAATACCGGTCAGACCGGTGTCAAATTTAATTTACAGCCTCCCTAGGAGGGCCCTAACAATTTCCATCAAAAAAAGGGCTCCTCCAAAAATGGCCCAAAATCGCTAAAAATGCAAAGGGGTACCCCTTGGCATTTTTTTGCACTTTTTTGGCAAAGTGCTCCGACGAATGGGGCCTCGTTGGAAAGGGTTCGCTCCCCTGAATCCAGAACCGTTGTCTGTTCCGGAAAATTCCAACGGGTTCGGGAGTTATGGGCTCTTTTGTGGCTTCACAAGGAGGGCCCTTCAACACCCATTATCTCAGGAAATACCGGTCAGACCGGTGTCAAATTTTATTTACAGCCTCCCTAGGAGGGCCCTAACAATTTCCCATCAAAAAAAGGGCACCTCCAAAAATGGCCCAAAATCGCTAAAAATGCAAAGGGGTACCCCTTGGCATTTTTTTGCACTTTTTTGGCAAAGTGCTCCGATTTCGACGAATGGGGCCTCGTTGGAAAGGGTTCGCTCCCCTGAATCCAGAACCGTTGTCTGTTCCGGAAAATTTCAACGGGTTCGGGAGTTATGGGCCCTTTTGTGGCTTCACAAGGAGGGCCCTTCAACACCCATTATCTCAGGAAATACCGGTCAGACCGGTGTCAAATTTAATTTACAGCCTCCCTAGGAGGGCCCTAACAATTTCCCATCAAAAAAGGGCACCTCCAAAAATGGCCCAAAATCGCTAAAAATGCAAAGGGGTACCCCTTGGCATTTTTTTGCACTTTTTTGGCAAAGTGCTCCGATTTCGACGAATGGGGCCTCGTTGGAAAGGGTTTGCTCCCCCGAATCCAGAACCGTTGTCTGTTCCGGAATATTCCAACGGGTTCGGGAGTTATGGGCTCTTTTGTGGCTTCACAAGGAGGGCCCTTCAACACCCATTATCTCAGGAAATACCGGTCAGACCGGTGTCAAATTTAATTTACAGCCTCCCTAGGAGGGCCCTAACAATTTCCCATCAAAAAAAGGGCACCTCCAAAAATGGCCCAAAATCGCTAAAAATGCAAAGGGGTACCCCTTGGCATTTTTTTGCACTTTTTTGGCAAAGTGCTCCGATTTCGACGAATGGGGCCTCGTTGGAAAGGGTTCGCTCCCCTGAATCCAGAACCGTTGTCTGTTCCGGAAAATTCCAACGGGTTCGGGAGTTATGGGCTCTTTTGTGGCTTCACAAGGAGGGCCCTTCAACACCCATTATCTCAGGAAATACCGATCAGACCGGTGTCAAATTTAATTTACAGCCTCCCTAGGAGGGCCCTAACAATTTCCCATCAAAAAAGGGCACCTCCAAAAATGGCCCAAAATCGCTAAAAATGCAAAGGGGTACCCCTTGGCATTTTTTTGCACTTTTTTGGCAAAGTGCTCCGATTTCGACGAATGGGGCCTCGTTGGAAAGGGTTTGCTCCCCCGAATCCAGAACCGTTGTCTGTTCCGGAATATTCCAACGGGTTCGGGAGTTATGGGCTCTTTTGTGGCTTCACAAGGAGGGCCCTTCAACACCCATTATCTCAGGAAATACCGATCAGACCGGTGTCAAATTTAATTTACAGCCTCCCTAGGAGGGCCCTAACAATTTCCCATCAAAAAAGGGCACCTCCAAAAATGGCCCAAAATCGCTAAAAATGCAAAGGGGTACCCCTTGGCATTTTTTTGCACTTTTTTGGCAAAGTGCTCCGATTTCGACGAATGGGGCCTCGTTGGAAAGGGTTTGCTCCCCCGAATCCAGAACCGTTGTCTGTTCCGGAATATTCCAACGGGTTCGGGAGTTATGGGCTCTTTTGTGGCTTCACAAGGAGGGCCCTTCAACACCCATTATCTCAGGAAATACCGGTCAGACCGGTGTCAAATTTAATTTACAGCCTCCCTAGGAGGGCCCTAACAATTTCCCATCAAAAAAAGGGCACCTCCAAAAATGGCCCAAAATAGCTAAAAATGCAAAGGGGTACCCCTTGGCATTTTTTTGCAATTTTTTGGCAAAGTGCTCCGATTTCGACGAATGGGGCCTCGTTGGAAAGGGTTCGCTCCCCTGAATCCAGAACCGTTGTCTGTTCCGGAAAATTCCAACGGGTTCGGGAGTTATGGGCTCTTTTGTGGCTTCACAAGGAGGGCCCTTCAACACCCATTATCTCAGGAAATACCGGTCAGACCGGTGTCAAATTTAATTTACAGCCTCCCTAGGAGGGCCCTAACAATTTCCCATCAAAAAAAGGGCACCTCCAAAAATGGCCCAAAATAGCTAAAAATGCAAAGGGGTACCCCTTGGCATTTTTTTGCACTTTTTTGGCAAAGTGCTCCGACGAATGGGGCCTCGTTGGAAAGGGTTCGCTCCCCTGAATCCAAAATAAGGGCACCTCCAAAAATGGCCCAAAATCGCTAAAAATGCAAAGGGGTACCCCTTGGCATTTTTTTGCACTTTTTTGGCAAAGTGCTCCGATTTCGACGAATGGGGCCTCGTTGGAAAGGGTTTGCTCCCCCGAATCCAGAACCGTTGTCTGTTCCGGAATATTCCAACGGGTTCGGGAGTTATGGGCTCTTTTGTGGCTTCACAAGGAGGGCCCTTCAACACCCATTATCTCAGGAAATACCGGTCAGACCGGTGTCAAATTTAATTTACAGCCTCCCTAGGAGGGCCCTAACAATTTCCCATCCAAAAAAGGGCACCTCCAAAAATGGCCCAAAATAGCTAAAAATGCAAAGGGGTACCCCTTGGCATTTTTTTGCACTTTTTTGGCAAAGTGCTCCGACGAATGGGGCCTCGTTGGAAAGGGTTCGCTCCCCTGAATCCAAAATAAGGGCACCTCCAAAAATGGCCCAAAATCGCTAAAAATGCAAAGGGGTACCCCTTGGCATTTTTTTGCCCTTTTTTGGCAAAGTGCTCCGATTTCGACGAATGGCGCCTCGTTGGAAAGGGTTCGCTCCCCCGAATCCAGAACCGTTGTCTGTTCCGGAAAATTTCAACGGGTTCGGGAGTTATGGGCTCTTTTGTGGCTTCACAAGGAGGGCCCTTCAACACCCATTATCTCAGGAAATACCGGCAGACCGGTGTCAAATTTTATTTACAGCCTCCCTAGGAGGACCCTAACAATTTCCCATCAAAAAAAGGGCACCTCCAAAAATGGCCCAAAATCGCTAAAAATGCAAAGGGGTACCCCTTGGCATTTTTTTGCACTTTTTTGGCAAAGTGCTCCGATTTCGACGAATGGGGCCTCGTTGGAAAGGGTTCGCTCCCCCGAATCCAGAATCGTTGTCTGTTCCGGAAAATTCCAACGGGTTCGGGAGTTATGGGCTCTTTTGTGGCTTCACAAGGAGGGCCCTTCAACACCCATTATCTCAGGAAATACCGGTCAGACCGGTGTCAAATTTAATTTACAGCCTCCCTAGGAGGGCCCTAACAGTTTCCCATCAAAAAAGGGCACCTCCAAAAATGGCCCAAAATCGCTAAAAATGCAAAGGGGTACCCCTTGGCATTTTTTTGCACTTTTTTGGCAAAGTGCTCCGATTTCGACGAATGGGGCCTCGTTGGAAAGGGTTCGCTCCCCCGAATCCAGAACCGTTGTCTGTTCCGGAAAATTTCAACGGGTTCGGGAGTTATGGGCTCTTTTGTGGCTTCACAAGGAGGGCCCTTCAACACCCATTATCTCAGGAAATACCGGCAGACCGGTGTCAAATTTTATTTACAGCCTCCCTAGGAGGGCCCTAACAATTTCCCATCAAAAAAAGGGCACCTCCAAAAATGGCCCAAAATCGCTAAAAATGCAAAGGGGTACCCCTTGGCATTTTTTTGCACTTTTTTGGCAAAGTGCTCCGATTTCGACGAATGGGGCCTCGTTGGAAAGGGTTCGCTCCCCCGAATCCAGAACCGTTGTCTGTTCCGGAAAATTTCAACGGGTTCGGGAGTTATGGGCTCTTTTGTGGCTTCACAAGGAGGGCCCTTCAACACCCATTATCTCAGGAAATACCGGCAGACCGGTGTCAAATTTTATTTACAGCCTCCCTAGGAGGGCCCTAACAATTTCCCATCAAAAAAAGGGCACCTCCAAAAATGGCCCAAAATCGCTAAAAATGCAAAGGGGTACCCTTTGGCATTTTTTTGCACTTTTTTGGCAAAGTGCTCCGATTTCGACGAATGGGGCCTCGTTGGAAAGGGTTCGCTCCCCCGAATCCAGAACCGTTGTCTGTTCCGGAAAATTTCAACGGGTTCGGGAGTTATGGGCTCTTTTGTGGCTTCACAAGGAGGGCCCTTCAACACCCATTATCTCAGGAAATACCGGCAGACCGGTGTCAAATTTTATTTACAGCCTCCCTAGGAGGGCCCTAACAATTTCCCATCAAAAAAAGGGCACCTCCAAAAATGGCCCAAAATCGCTAAAAATGCAAAGGGGTACCCCTTGGCATTTTTTTGCACTTTTTTGGCAAAGTGCTCCGATTTCGACGAATGGGGCCTCGTTGGAAAGGGTTCGCTCCCCCGAATCCAGAATCGTTGTCTGTTCCGGAAAATTCCAACGGGTTCGGGAGTTATGGGCTCTTTTGTGGCTTCACAAGGAGGGCCCTTCAACACCCATTATCTCAGGAAATACCGGTCAGACCGGTGTCAAATTTAATTTACAGCCTCCCTAGGAGGGCCCTAACAATTTCCCATCAAAAAAAGGGCACCTCCAAAAATGGCCCAAAATCGCTAAAAATGCAAAGGGGTACCCCTTGGCATTTTTTTGCACTTTTTTGGCAAAGTGCTCCGATTTCGACGAATGGGGCCTATGTACATAAGGGCTCCCTTATATACCTGAAGTATATAAGTAAAGTATATAAAGGGAATGGGGGTCGATAAAGCTAAATAAATTAACAGACCAGTAAATATATAAGCGGAAGTGCCCTTAAAATCAATTTTCGCACTTTCAAAAAATTAATTTTGTTACATTTCTATGTACATAAGGGCTCCCTTATATACCTGAAGTATATAAGTAAAGTATATAAAGGGAATGGGGGTCGATAAAGCTAAATAAATTACCAGACCAATAAATATATAAGCGGAAGTGCCCTTAAAATCAATTTCCGCAGTTTGAAAAAATTAATTTTGTTACATTTCTATGTACATAAGGGCTCCCTTATATACCTGAAATATATAAGTAAAGTATATAAAGGGAATGGGGGTCGATAAAGCTAAATAAATTAACAGACCAGTAAATATATAAGCGGAAGTGCCCTTAAAATCATACTTTAATGAATTTTGTTACATTTCTATGTACATAAGGGCTCCCTTATATACCTGAAGTATATAAGTAAAGTATATAAAGGGAATGGGGGTCGATAAAGCTAAATAAATTAACAGACCAGTAAATATATAAGCGGAAGTGCCCTTAAAATCAATTTTCGCACTTTCAAAAAATTAATTTTGTTACATTTCTATGTACATAAGGGCTCCCTTATATACCTGAAGTATATAAGTAAAGTATATAAAGGGAATGGGGGTCGATAAAGCTAAATAAATTACCAGACCAATAAATATATAAGCGGAAGTGCCCTTAAAATCAATTTCCGCAGTTTGAAAAAATTAATTTTGTTACATTTCTATGTACATAAGGGCTCCCTTATATACCTGAAATATATAAGTAAAGTATATAAAGGGAATGGGGGTCGATAAAGCTAAATAAATTAACAGACCAGTAAATATATAAGCGGAAGTGCCCTTAAAATCATACTTTAATGAATTTTGTTACATTTCTATGTACATAAGGGCTCCCTTATATACCTGAAGTATATAAGTAAAGTATATAAAGGGAATGGGGGTCGATAAAGCTAAATAAATTAACAGACCAGTAAATATATAAGCGGAAGTGCCCTTAAAATCAATTTTCGCAGTTTGAAAAAATTAATTTTGTTACATTTCTATGTACATAAGGGCTCCCTTATATACCTGAAGTATATAAGTAAAGTATATAAAGGGAATGGGGGTCGATAAAGCTAAATAAATTAACAGACCAATAAATATATAAGCGGAAGTGCCCTTAAAATCAATTTCCGCAGTTTGAAAAAATTAATTTTGTTACATTTCTATGTACATAAGGGCTCCCTTATATACCTGAAGTATACAAGTAATTTATATAAAGGAAATGGGGGTCGATAAAGCTAATTAAATTAACAGACCAGTAAATATATAAGCGGAAGTGCCCTTAAAATCAATTTCCGCAGTTTGAAAAAATTAATTTTGTTACATTTCTATGTACATAAGGGCTCCCTTATATACCTGAAGTATATAAGTAAAGTATATAAAGGGAATGGGGGTCGATAAAGCTAAATAAATTAACAGACCAATAAATATATAAGCGGAAGTGCCCTTAAAATCAATTTCCGCAGTTTGAAAAAATTAATTTTGTTACATTTCTATGTACATAAGGGCTCCCTTATATACCTGAAGTATATAAGTAAAGTATATAAAGGGAATGTTGGTCGATAAAGCTAAATAAATTAACAGACCAGTAAATATATAAGCGGAAGTGCCCTTAAAATCAATTTTCGCAGTTTGAAAAAATTAATTTTGTTACATTTCTATGTACATAAGGGCTCCCTTATATACCTGAAGTATATAAGTAAAGTATATAAAGGGAATGGGGGTCGATAAAGCTAAATAAATTAACAGACCAGTAAATATATAAGCGGAAGTGCCCTTAAAATCATACTTTAATGAATTTTGTTACATTTCTATGTACATAAGGGCTCCCTTATATACCTGAAGTATATAAGTAAAGTATATAAAGGGAATGGGGGTCGATAAAGCTAAATAAATTAACAGACCAGTAAATATATAAGCGGAAGTGCCCTTAAAATCAATTTTCGCAGTTTGAAAAAATTAATTTTGTTACATTTCTATGTACATAAGGACTCCCTTATATACCTGAAGTATATAAGTAAAGTATATAAAGGGAATGGGGGTCGATAAAGCTAAATAAATTAACAGACCAGTAAATATATAAGCGGAAGTGCCCTTAAAATCAATTTCCGCAGTTTGAAAAAATTAATTTTGTTACATTTCTATGTACATAAGGGCTCCCTTATATACCTGAAGTATATAAGTAAAGTATATAAAGGGAATGGGGGTCGATAAAGCTAAATAAATTATCAGACCAGTAAATATATAAGCGGAAGTGCCCTTAAAATCAATTTTCGCAGTTTGAAAAAATTAATTTTGTTACATTTCTATGTACATAAGGGCTCCCTTATATACCTGAAGTATATAAGTAAAGTATATAAAGGGAATGGGGGTCGATAAAGCTAAATAAATTAACAGACCAGTAAATATATAAGCGGAAGTGCCCTTAAAATCAATTTCCGCAGTTTGAAAAAATTAATTTTGTTACATTTATATGTACATAAGGGCTCCCTTATATACCTGAAGTATATAAGTAAAGTATATATAGGGAATGGGGGTCGATAAAGCTAAATAAATTACCAGACCAGTAAATATATAAGCGGAAGTGCCCTTAAAATCAAATTTCGCAGTATGAAAAAATTAATTTTGTTACATTTCTATGTACATAAGGGCTCCCTTATATACCTGAAGTATATAAGTAAAGTATATAAAGGGAATGGGGTTCGATAAAGCTAAATAAATTATCAGACCAGTAAATGTATAAGCGGAAGTGCCCTTAAAATCAATTTTCGCAGTTTGAAAAAATTAATTTTGTTACATTTCTATGTACATAAGGGCTCCCTTATATACCTGAAGTATATAAGTAAAGTATATAAAGGGAATGGGGGTCGATAAAGCTAAATAAATTAACAGACCAGTAAATATATAAGCGGAAGTGCCCTTAAAATCAATTTCCGCAGTTTGAAAAAATTAATTTTGTTACATTTCTATGTACGAACTATTCTGGAGGATGTCAGGAGCTTTAGGGGAGCAGACACTGGAAGTGACCACCATTTGGTAGTAGCAACGATCCGCCTAAAAATCGCTGCAATAAGAAACGTCCAACGCGATGCCATAAACCGTAGACGGTTTAACGTAGACCTTCTGCGTGAGAGCACCAAAAAGCGAGAATTTGCTGGCAAACTGCAAGAAATATTAAACCAGCAAACCGTTTCTGACGACGCAAATATTGAAGAGCTGTGGAGCACAACAAAGGGCGCTATAATAACAGCAGAGGAAACAAGCATCGGTTATGTCCAAAGAAACCAGGAACACTGGATCTCGGACACAACCTGGCAAAAAATTGATCGCAGAAGGGCCATCAAAAATAACGTGAACTCTACAAGCGACCCGGAAAAACGACAACAACTTGAACGGGAATACTCCCAATTGCACCGGGAGGTAAAGAGAAGTGTCCGGCGTGATAAAAGGCGGCAGATAAATGAGCTCGCAGAGAAAGCGGAAATCGCGGCAAACACAGGCAACAGTAAAGTGCTGTACCAAATCACTAAACAGCTCTCGGGAAAGCACTCTACTAAAAAGCATGCCGTAAAGAGTGCAGATGGAAGGCTGCTGTGCAGCGACGAGGAGCAACTTCAAAGATGGAGAGATTACTTCTTCGCCGCCCTGAATGGTTCATTTACACAGGAACCTCAGGAAAACAACAACAATGCACAGCTAATAAGAATCACCACTCCTGCCCCTTCCAAGACTGAAATAGTAACCGCAATTCATGCAATGGCCAATGGTAAAGCAGCTGGAAAAGATGGCATCCCGCCAGAATTGTTGAAAGCCGACTCAAGCCTCATAGCAGATGCGCTACAGCCAATCCTGGAAATAGCATGGAACACCTGTACCTTTCCGGAGGATTGGACGGAAGGTATCATAGTCAAAATACCCAAAAAGGGGGACCTAACAATATGTGACAACTGGAGAGGCATCTGTCTATTATCTACGGTGGGAAAAATCTTGTCCCATATATTACTATCTAGGATAAGAGAGGCAGTAGATCGAACGCTTAGAAGACAGCAGCGCTCTAGATAGTAGAACAGGTGGCATTCAATGGGGATTGCTAGACCGCCTTAAGGATCTTGACTACGCGGATGATATCTGTTTGCTGGCCCACAGACACCAGGACCTTAAAAACATGTTAAACAATTTGGCAACAGAAAGTAGTTCAGCAGGCTTAAGGCTAAATCCGACTAAAACTAAAGAAATGCGGATAAATGCAAACAGCATTGAACGCACAGCGCTGAATAACCGTGACGTGGAACTGGTAGATAAATTCTGTTACCTCGGTAGCATTATTACCGAACATGGCGGTGCAGAAGAAGACGTCAGTTCCAGAATAAATAAAGCACAAAGCGCATATGTATGCCTGTTTCACATAAGGAGATCGACGGAGATCTCAATTAACACCAAATTGCGGCTGATCAACTCCAACGTTAAGGCAGTTCTTTTGTACGGTTGCGAAACATGGAAAGTCACCCAATTCATCACAGGGCGCCTACAAGTTTTCATCAACAGATGCCTACGTCGTATCCTAAAAATCCGCTGGCAAGATAGAATCTCAAATGAAGAACTATGGCGCCGTGCCGGCCAAGAAAGGATAGACGACCAAATCAGGCGAAGGAAATGGAATTGGATTGGCCACACCTTGCGACGCGAAAACGAGAATCTAGCCAAACAGGCCCTCGACTGGAATCCGCAAGGAACCCGTCGAGTCGGAAGACCTAGAACAACGTGGAGGAGAACTCTATTAGCAGAGGCCGCAACAACCGGGAGATCCTGGTCAGAGCTGAGAGCTGTCGCGCAAAACAGAGTCCGCTGGAGGGCAACTGTTTCCGCCCTATGTCCCATGAGGGATTAAAGGAGCAATTAGTTAGTCTATGTACATAAGGGCTCCCTTATATACCTGAAGTATATAAGTAAAGTATATAAAGGGAATGGGGTTCGATAAAGCTAAATAAATTATCAGACCAGTAAATGTATAAGCGGAAGTGCCCTTAAAATCAATTTTTGGGTAGTCGAAAAATGAAGTTTTTACATTTCTATGTACATAAGGACTCCCTTATATACCTGAAGTATATAAGTAATGTATATAAAGGGAATGGGGGTCGATAAAGCTAAATAACTTAACAGATTAGTAAATATATAAGCGGAAGTGCCCTTAAAATCATACTTTAATGAATTTTGTTACATTTCTATGTACATAAGGGCTCCCTTATATACCGGAAGTATATAAGTAAAGTATATAAAGGGAAAGGCGGTCGATAAAGCTAAATAAATTAACAGATCAGTAAATATATAAGCGGAGGTGCCCTTAAAATCAATTTCCGCAGTTTGAAAAAATTAATTTTGTTACATTTCTATGTACATAAGGGCTCCCTTATATACCTGAAGTATATAAGTAAAGTATATAAAGGGAAAGGGGGTCGATAAAGCTAAATAAATTATCAGACCAGTAAATGTATAAGCGGAAGTGCCCTTAAAATCAATTTTTGCACTTTCAAAAAATTAATTTTGCTACATTTCTATGTACATAAGGGCTCCCTTATATACCTGAAGTATATAAAGGGAATGGGGGTCGATACTATGTATATAACCACTCCCTTAAGTATATAAAGGAAATAGAGGTCAATAAAGCTAATTAAACACCTGGTCCTACTGTCGAGGAAAAAACATTATATACTTCTAGGTATATAGGGTAGTGCTTTTTATATAGAAATGTACAAGAGTCGGAAAAAAATTAAGTCCAGTAGCGATGAAAATGAAACGCACCTATTGTTTGGCAATTCCTTTTTTAAATAAAATTATTCTTTTTATTTATCTGATGGACTAGTATAAATGCTGCAATCTATTTCCAAAACACAGAATAACAAAAGTTGTTTATACTTTATTTCATTTTATGCCATCTAGATTTCAAAAGTTGCTGAAATTCTTGCATTATTGATCTTGCCGAAAAGATTGTAACCAACTTTGCAGATGAAAATTTTAGTGTGACATTTAAACTAGTAAAAGATTTGTTTCTTAACTAAATCCCGGGTTCCCTGGGATCCCAATTCGTGTTTCTTAACTTTCTCGGGATCATTTCCCCTCCATCCCAAAGAGCCAGAGGTCTGGACTTCTGGCGGCGTGGATTAAATGAGAAATGTCAAAAGGTGACAGTTCTCAGCTAAGGTGACAGTTCTCAATTTTCAACATCAATTGATTTAATAAAAGATATTCGTGTTATCGAGGCAATAGTGCAAATAATAAATAAATTGAAGTGTTGTGTTATCGAAACAACAGTGAAAATAATAATTAAATTGAAGTTTTTTGTTATCGAGACTATTAGTGCAAATAAATAAATAGTTCTTCTTCTTGGATTTCTCAATCATCCCAGAAAGCATTTCTTTACTTTGACAGTTGTATCCCCACCCTTTAACAAAAACTCGGGCTCCCAGGGATCCCGGGATTTAGTTAAGAAACACACTTAAAGTCGCGCATTTGTAGTACGTAAAAAATTCAATTTTGTTAAAATTTGTTACCCGGTTTTTTATATTTAAAATAAGTTTATTACTGATATACGTATATATTTATTAATTTTTGCAAGGTGCGATTACAATTTATTGGAAATTTGCTGTTGGCTAAAGGGAGATGTTTCAATGAATAACAGGAGCTTCAAGGATGGTCAAGGACCAGGCAACCAAAAGATGGGCAACCACTGTGCACTAGCAGCAATAAAAAAAGATCGCGACCATCTGCGACTTGCGCCGATTTCCAGAGGAAGGGAAAATGCGCGCCAAGTCTTTCCTTTGGCACCCTCTCACCTGTCCTGCTTGAGCAAATGCCGCTGGTGCGCAAACTGCAGATGTTCAGCATTTAGCTACGTTTGGCCCAGGGCCACTACGAAGTAGCCTGCCATGCAACGGCGTAAACGACAGCATCGCATCGTGGTTCTCCTTTTTGGCGTGGCTAAAATGTAGCAGCCATGGAAAATTATAGCTGTGTTAAAGCATCGACTCTGGCTGGACTGGGAATTGTCGAGTGAGTGAAACCGTGAATAAAAAAACCGGAAGTACGAGAAACTCAAATATTTAATCAACTATAATTCGTTGTCAGATTGCAAAAACTGAAGCCAAGTTGGAAGCCCTGTTTTAGGTATGCTAAAAAGGTTTCGGCATAAATTAGAAATTTGGGCGCATCGCGCTCTGTTAATGGAATCCGCTTCAATTCGTCAGCGACTGTAAAATTTGAAATGCTTTGCTGGGAGGGTGAAGGACGAAGCCCTGCTTTTGTCTCCTGCTCATGCTTCAGCCAGGAAACATAAACACAACAGTTCAAGAACAAGAGGACGATGGGCTGGTAACTGACGGCAGAGCAGAAAGAAACCGTCAGGAGGGACATTCGTAGTAGGACTTTTGACGAGACAAGTCGTGCCACAATTAACGTGCTTTGGTGTAACGTTTTGTTGTTTTCCTGGTTTTTTTATTTTTTATAATTTCGTGTGAGAAAAAGTGTGAATCGGGGCACAAAGGCGAACCGCTTGAGTGCAATTGAATCGGAGTGCTGTGTAAAAGATGTCCGAAAAGCATCTCGAGGAGTTGAAGAAGATTTGTCTCATCTGTGGATGCCACACGAACCAAGCTATTAATATCTACGAGCCGCGGAGTGGACCGAACATCGTTGAACTCATTCAAGCCAAATTTAAATTCCAGGTACGTGCGGAAGTCCTGTTTGCCAGTCCCAAGTCCTTAAATATAAAAAGGGTGCCGGTTTTCTTATTTTGCCGCGGTAAAGGAAAAATCGATGTGAATGAGTCATTCTGAGTGCTGCGATGAAAGGGGATGAAGGATAATTTTTTCATCCACTCCATGCCACCCATGAGTGTATTGTTGGTAAGGAGGAGCCCTCACGCTGGGCCTAAATGTCCTTTTCGGACCGGATACGTATACGGACCCGAAGAATACGACGCCATCCCCTGCCCTTAATCAATAAGCTAAAAAGAAACTCCGTCTCAGCTGGGTTTTCAGATTTTGTTTTGGGCCAAAACTTTCGGGGTTTGCGTTTGTCTTGTTTTGGGGTCGGTTCATCGATTTCTGAAATCTTTGAGATTTCCTTCTCAGTTTTTCTTCTTTCGGCTAGACGAAATTTTTCAGCATCGTCGTACTGCTGTAGTTGATATTCTAGGAAAAAGATTTGTGGATGTCCTCTCAAAATCTACATTTTCGGCAGTTTCAATATTTATGTAAAACCATGAAACTTGAAAAGATGCTCAGGATTTTTCTACCCTCATTTGTATTTCGATTTTATAGGCAATAAAATTAGTTTATTGGATTTGCACAAAAAGGTGTGGAAGCTTCTTCGCTTTGTTTTTGATTTGAAGAAAAAGCCTTTTGGTATGAAATTACTTAAAAAGTGTCATTGTTACCTTTAGTGGTGATAATTTATTTTTAATTACAACATGCATCTTGTTAATAATTATGGGTTCGTTGTAAACGCCATTATAGCGTTTTCGTAATTATACTAATACGAATCCTAAAAGTGTGAATTATTAATATTAAGCTTTTACTTTACAAAATAAAAATTAAAGTCTAGTTTAACCATGAATTTTCTTGTGTAGATTATTAGGGGCACAGTGTCTCCAGAAATATTTTGAATATCTTGAATATTATGAAGGCTTAAAATTTTCACTCGGAGAATATTTCTGTCGTCACCTCTCAAACCTGTTAAAAATATATGTATTTTGACGAAAAAAGCTTTTGCTTTAGAAGCACACATCCTCATCTATTAAGTGGTCCTTAGACTATCAATAATATTGAGCAAAGTATTGCAATATCATCCACAGACCGTCAATAATAATGCGCAAATCGAAATATTGCACAATATTATTGATAGTTTAGGGATATGACAGTTATTGCATAACCGGTCAAAAATGTGATAAGAGGGACCCCAGTTGTCTACAAATGTCCAATATACTAACCAAAAACGACATGACGAACTACTAGGGAAGCTTCTAAGACGGTGATTAGACTGTTCGGTGATGAGGGCATCATCTCCACGTACGTACGTAGGAACAGTCTAAGTTCAGTTCAACGAACAGTCTAATCACCGTCTTAAGCTTAGTTTATCACACAAAAAAATCCCCAAGCTATTTAGTCTACAGTCCCTGAGCCATTTTTTTATTGATTAGTAACAAGCTGAAATTTCGTGAGTAGCTTTCTTTTGAGAAGACGCTCAACTTTTGTTCTTGCGAAAATTCTCGATAGTGGTTCCTAATGAAACGCGTGGGAGTTAAAGATGTCAATTTGATTTAGTGGGCATTAAAGTTGTCGGTTTATTAGGAACTATTTGTTTGTTAGTTAAATCAAGAGATAATGTAATAAAGAACTCAAAAAAAGTTTGTATTACAAAATTGATGGCCCAACCGAAGGGTCGCCCACCCCCCAAGGGTGCAAATAACTACTAGTACAAGCTGATTTTTTGACTGTTGGTTAGCACTTGGGGGTACATTAAGATGGCCACATTGTCCTACAAATTCAGTGGTCCGATTTCCCAGTCCTACGCTCTGAAGAATTGCAGATTTGTGCAGAGCGTAGGACTGGGAAATCGGACCACTGAATTTGTAGGACAATGTGGCCATCTTAATGTACCCCCAAGTGCTAACCAACAGTCAAAAAATCAGCTTGTTACTAGTAATTACGTACGAGCTAGTTATTTGCACATGTTGGGGGTGGACGGCCCTTCGGTTGGACCATGAATTTTGTAATACCAATTTTTTTTGAGTTCTTTATTACATTATCTCTTGATTTAACTAATAAACAAATAGTTCCTAATAAACCGACAATTTTAATGCCCACCAAACCGACATCTTTAACTTCCACGCGTTTCATTAGGAACCAAAAAAATGGGTCAGGGACTGTAGACTAATTGTTCCGTAATCTATCATACTACTTTTAATTTGACGACTATGTCAAAGCAACTCTTGTTCATTTAGTATGAAGGTGTACAGATCTGTTTAGCACAATACCAGACAGGAATGTGATCAAACAGTGTGATCTGTAGCTATCCAACTGGTGCTGTATTTTTAGTTTTCCAATATCTCCCTCAAATCTTACCCCAAACAGAAAAGTAAATGCTTCCTTGCTATGCCTAAACGAAATGTTTGGTCCTACCTGTTTAAAAACACATGAGTAAAGCCGACCCTGGACCGCCCTAAAATCTTAGCAGAAAATCTGTTTTTTTTCATTGTATGTACTTCAATAACACAATTTTCAAAAACCTAGTTTCTTCCCCAGATTTCAAAGCCAGGTCAAGAATTCCGACATGCAATTAGAGACTTCTTAATCCTTACCATGAAATTGCGCTTTTGTTCTCTGTCTTCATTACTGGATAAAAATTTGACCGCGAGAGTTAAAAGCGACCTTCTGAGAAAATTAGTTTTAACCTCGTAAAAATGTTCCCTTGTCAGGAAAAATTCTTAAGGTGCCTATTTTTAGTTCCTTTATAGACCTACCGATACTCAAAAAAGGTTCCAGTCGAAATTCGGCTTTAAAAATCCTTTAAATTTTGTCCCATCCCAAATTTTCTGTTATTTTGTGTCCTCTATTCGAGAAATTTGTAAACAAGATAAAGGAATCCCCACTCGGAATCCCCGAACCAATTGATCCGTCACCCATTTTCTGGCCCACAGGAGCTCACCCCAATCCTTGCGCCGCCACAGCATTGCCAACGAAAAGTTCAATGAAAGTTGTATATAGACAACGGACAGGGTAGCATGCCACTTTGACGCGCGCCGAGTATCCACAAACTGGGTTAGGTAGCAGCCGGCACAACCAGACCGGGACCACCTGCCTCCACCAGCTGGAGCGGCTGAACATGCGTGAATTTAATGCCAGGAGAAAAAATAAAAAACCATGAAAAGGGAGAAAAACAATTTTTTTCTGACCTTTTTCCATTCTTTTTTCACATTTCGTGCTTTTATCATTTGCGTGCATTGTCGCCGCTTCAGCAGCCCCAAACTTGAAAGGTGATTCAACTCGCTCTGAGACACCTCGTTGTCAGCCGGTGCAGCAGCCTTTAAGTACGCAGAAGCAGATGATATTTTGGATCTTTGGTGTCTGAAGAGTTTCGGGTTTTTTCTGTTTGTCTTCGCAGGCGGCTAATCATGAGTGGGAAAATAGGCACTTACTGCGGCTGCAGTGCCCAGGTGCATCTAAGTGAAACTAGCTAAAAGCCAGCTGCCATTACAAGATCAAATGTCATACCCGGGTTCCAAGGAATTGAAGTGCTGGATGCTTTTATTATTGATTTAATGATTGGCTCATGGATCCAGTTGGAGGGTGTTGACGTGGTCTTTTACATGTTTTAATCCTTTTAACAAGTGCTTTGTCTGATGATGGTAGAGGGAATCGCAACCCACGCGAGTCTTAGTGGACGGTCACAACGCAGCCATCTCACCTAGCAAGAGCAGAATTTGAGCATTGCACACTAAACTTCTATGGTGTTATGTGCAGTGCTAGGCTAGGCAGGCTGCGTTGTGGCCGTGCACTTAGACTCCCCAATTTTCGCCTTTCTACGAGCACGGCACTTTGCGACTGCTCTCCAATTTCTTGTTAGGTACTTTCTTACGTTGTCCCACCAGCGTGTTTTGGTGGTCCTACGGAGCGGTTACCTAGAGAATAGTAAAGGTCTCAGCGCGGGGCATGCTCTGTTAGATATTTGAATTCGCCTAAGTATTTCGCTGTCTACCTTATTATCGTTAGTTAGCATCGATCCTTTCTCTATTTCAAAGTTACTCGATCCTATTGTAATGTTTTGACCTACTCTTCTTCTAGTTCTGTTGTTTTTACTTATTGTCTTATATATTTCTCTTTCCCTCCTTTCTGTGTTAATACCACTTGTTCGAATGTCTATCTCCAATGGTTTATTTTTATGAGGTTATTTCCTCAGATGTGACTTTAACTCTGCTCTTTAGATAGCATTTTTCATAATATTATTAGTTTGTCTGGGATTTCTAGTGAATGCACTCCATCTCAAAGTTTATCTCTGGCTGTGTTGTTGCAAACGGTTTCAAAGGTGTATGTGTAGAGATATCTTGCTCCTAGCACTTTTCCATCTTCGGTCTAATCTATATTAATAAAAGAAAGTGTTTTTGACTGTGTGTCTGTCTGCTTGTGCGTACTGTCACGCACGCGTTAAGGCGGCTACACATATGACTGCATGCTTCACAAGCACGCATGTTTAATGTTTTTGCCCTTTCTTGCATAACTTCTCGGTAGCCTCCACACGATGCAATCATGCTTGAATAGCCGCAGTTTATCCCTAAATAATTTCGTTCGGAAAGTGACGTCGCACTCGCTCGCACTCACACTTTTGTTTTCAAGCGAGATTTGTTGAAGCATGCAGATGAAAGTTCGACCAATCTTCAAGCTGGTGTTCAATCATCATACTTGCGCAAAAAATCTTATACACACGCTCAAGCACGCTTGCACAAAAAGATTGAACATGCGTGCTTGTCAAGCATGCAGTTACGTGTGTAGCGGCCTTTAGAACCAAACTAGAAGAGATAGAAATCTGATTTTTTTTTGTAGAGCATGGACACCTAAACAGGTGACTAAAAGTTTCCGTTTTTCGAAATTTTAGTTGGTTTTTTTTAATTAATTAATTAGTACGTCAACATTTTTTACGTTCTACGCTTCTTGCAACTTGATTTTGACCCACTTTCATGTAACCGATCATCACCAAATTTTGCACATGTGCATAGTTCGAGTGACAATGCAATGTGAAATTTTTGTAAAAAAAAAATCAAGATGGCGGTTCCAATATGGCGGCCTATTTTGCAATTGTATTTCCTGATCCCCGACATGGAATCAAATGAAAGAGTATTATGAGTAGAATACAATAAGCTGTGTGGCGTCATTCCAAATTTAAAATGGCGGCCAACACAAAACAGGGGATTACCTTTTTCTTTACAACGTGCTCGGTATAGGTATCGAATGAAAGGGTGTGACAAATAGAATACTATCATCTGTGTGGCATCATTCCAAATTCAAAATGGCGGCCAACACAAAATGGCGGTTGACATTTTCCTTTACTACGCCCTCGGTATGGGTATCAAATGAAAGTGTATGAGGAGTATAGTCAGTAAGCTGTGTGACGTCATTTTAAATCTAATATGACGGTCACTACAAATAGCAAATAAAATATATAGTTTAAAAAAACTAAAAAATACACTTTAATTTTAAAATGAACTAAAAAGTAAAAAATAATTTTGAATGAAAAGTTTTTATTGCTCCAGCCAATATATCCTGAAGCTCTTTGAAAAGTAAGCCGTAACATCTGTTGCATGTCTGATTAATTGCTGGACAGCTTTTTGCCCCTTCTGTTCGTCTCAAGCCGAAATCAAAAATACAGAGAGGATATGTGTGTGTAATTTATTTATTAGATTTTTTTAGGGCACCACATTGTGCATTTTTTGGCCAAATTTGCAAAATTGATTATTTTTTTGGAGCTTTTTTTGAGAAAAACAAAGAGCGAAGTTCTGCACAGGGCGTCTAATCCCTCGGCATAGCAAAATCTATGCGGACGATTCTGAATATGTTTGTATAGGTGTCTGTTGTTTCTGTTTATTGTTCCAGCCAGTATATCCTGAAGCTCTTTAAAAAGTAAGCCGTAACATCTGTTGCATGTGAGATTATTTGCTGGACATTTTTTTGCCCCTTCTGTTCGTCTCAAGCGGATATGAAAAATACAGTGTGTGTAATTTATTATTAGATTATGCACATTGTGCATTTTTTGGCGAAACTGGCAAATTGATTATTTTTTTGGCGCTTTTTTTGGGAGAAACAATGAGCGAAGCTCTGCACAGGGCGTCTAATCCCTCGGCATAGCAAAATCTATGCGGACGATTCTGAATATGTTTGGCTAGGTGTCTGTTGTGCACGTAGTATTTTTCATCATCGAATTTTAAAAAAATTGTAACATATTCTAATTTTTTTTAAGTATCCAAAATCAGTTTTTGCAGATTTGTTCTTTTTTTCATTATACCTTTTTCCTACCGCGGACTGTGCACACATAATCTTTTATAATTGAAAGGCGTTGCAACGCACGCGGGCTTTTGCTAGTTGTAATTGTAAATAATTGATCGGTTGTCGATCTGCTGCTTCTAAAACCGCATTCACCAAGATGATTTTCTGGGGGTGGGGGAATCTTTCTTCAGTCCATATTTTCGCTATTAATGAATGTACTATCTTTTGTTACTCATCACCCCCATATTTATAGAATTTGGCTTGGATGTTTGCCTCAGCAGATGTTTTGTTGTTCCTCATTTTCTTGTTAGTTTATTTTACTTCGTGAAAAGTAGGTGTTCTGCTTTCCCCTTCTTCTGTATGTTGTGCGTTCGAATTTGGTGTTACTGTAGGTACTAGTGCCGTTGTTCCTTCTTTCTGCTTTTGCACTTGGAAGAACTCCTTCAATTTTTGAAGAACTTTGGATTTCTCACGTACTATTTCATTGTCTTTTTTCTGATGCTGGTGTTCCAAGGTTTGTACCCTTTCTTAATCATTATATCTTATTCTCACAAGATTTTTTGTTTCTTTTTGATTGTATGTACGCGTTTACGTTTGATCTTGTGCTTATATCACTTTCACTTTTTCGTATTCTTTCAGTGGTTATTATTTTTGTACCACCAAAAAGAAATCAGAGTCTACGTTTGCACCTTGCCAGCTTCTAATCCTACATGCTTCTTCAACTATTTATTTATTTATTTATTTATTTATTTGAGACAACATGTACAAAGATTAAAATCTTATATAATAGTACATTAATTAAAAATTTGGAAGACAGCAATAATGACAAGGAGAGAAAAAAAATATAAAGAAAGTTAACAAGAGAAAAAAAAATAAAAAAAAATTGACAGAAGGAAATTAGAATTACAGTAAAAGAATATGTAAAGTAATAAGAAAAAAAAATTAAACTAAAAATAATTATTTAAGTTTAGTATTCATGCTCTAAACAGTCCTATTCGAAATTAAATCAAAAAGATGCTTCCTGAAGATGCCCGCTGAATCGGCACGTTGTAATTCCACAGGGAGAGAATTCCATAAAAGAGCTGCGTGGACGAAGAAAGAACGCTGACCAATTAAAGTTCGGAAACGCGGAATAATCACATTATTGTTTCTAAATGACTGTGTGAGCTGCACAAACTGATTGAGATAAAATGGTTTACGATGCTGGAGGATATCATGAAATAGACGCATAGTCTATATTCACGATAGTCACTAAAAGAGCAGCCCATAACGGAATTAGAATAGGGCGAGATATGGTCAAAACGGCGTAATTTGTAAACAAATCGAACACAGTCGTTAAAGGCAATTTCAAGTTTACGGGCGCAGGAGGAGTCTAGAGCAGGAAAAATAGAAAGACCATGCATTAGAAGAGGTAAAATTAGTGCCTTCACTAAGTACATACGGACGGTCCTACTGAGCAAGTTACAATGGAACCTAAGTTTCGACAGTTGCCCATATGTTTTACGAATGATGGAGCTAACATGATCGCAGCAGGTCATTTTGGTATTCAAGATAACTCCTAGATTTCTTACCTTCTCAACACTCACTAGAGGAACCCCATTTAAAGCAATAACGGAGAAGTCGGGACGAACAGTGGCAGAATGAGAGAAAAAGATGCAATGGGACTTCGAAGGATTAAGCTGAAGTAAGTTTGAGGTCGACCAGGAAGAAACACGACGTAGATCAACAGCAAGCTCCTCCACACATCTTTGAATTTGGTCGCCGGGCGCAGAAATATAAAGTTGCACAACATCGGCGTACATATGTATCTTAGAATGTTTTACTACCGAAGGAAGATCGTTGATAAAGATGCTGAATAAAAGAGGACCCAGAATGGATCCTTGAGGGACGCCAGCACAAAGTGGAGCTATCGAGGAACTACAGCCACCAAGTATAACTTTCTGAGAGCGGTTGGTTAAAAAGCTATGCAAGAGTTTGATAGCAGAAGAAGAAAAATGAGCACGAGAGGAGAGTTTCTGCAAAAGCAGAGAGTGGTTGACGCTATCAAAGGCTTTAGAGAAGTCAAGTAGCAATAGGCAGCAAGCGTGGTGAACGTCAAGAGAGTAGCGGATATCAGTTGTAACTTTGAGGAGCGCAGTTTCGCAGCTGTGGTGCTTGCGAAAGCCAGATTGCCACACATTTATGAGTCGACGTCGATCACAATACTCAAGGATTTGAGTAGCTATCAGCTTTTCAAGAACCTTAGCCAGAAATGGGAGAATACTGATAGGCCGGAAAGCAGAAGGACTAGCAGGAGATGGGCATTTGGGTATAGGTATAATTAAAGCAAGCTTCCAAGACGAGGGAAACCTAGATACTGTGAGGCAGGAGTTGAAAATATGAGTTAAGACGGGCAACAGACAAGGGATGAGCAAATTTAGAAACCTAGGCGAGATGTTATCACTACCAGTCGCTTTAGATTTAACAGAATTCAGGGCAGTGAGCACTTCAAAGGAGTCCACACAACGGAAGCTGAAGCCATCAGAGGAGGAAATGATGGGGGTATAAGGCAAGTCCGCCGAATGGCGAGTTAAGAAATGTTGGTTTAGGGTTTCAGGACAGAGGTTGGGGGCGGTGACTTCTTTTTTAGAATGAATACCCAATTGGCGCAAATTATTCCATATCGTTTTCAATGGGAGGGAAGGATCAAGCTTACGAGCATAAAAATTCCTCTTTGCTTCCTTAATTTTAGCTACAACTATATTCCTAATACGCTTAAAAAATCTTCTAGCAGTATCACTGTTGACTTTTTTGGCCCAGTGGAAAAGAAACTCCCTTTCAACAATCAGCGATTTAATTTCCGCAGTAAACCAAGGTTTAGAACTAGCTGATAAGGTTTTACTTCGCAGAGGTACACACTCATCAAACAGATCAAGGAACATAGTGTCAAATGCAGCGATCTTGTCGTCGACGTCAGTCAGAAGAAGTTTATCAGAAGCACTAGAAATTTCATCACAGATGAATTTAATCCCAGGGAGTTTAGAGAACCCAACGGTTTTAGATTTAAGGTGTTCTCGCAGATAAATAGCGACTCCTCCACCAACACGTCCCTGTCGATCATTACGAAATAACTTGTACCCCTCAATGGAAACAATAGAAGAGAAAATGGAATCGTTGAGCCAACTCTCGCTGATGAAAATAGCATGTACACCGGAATTTATGAAAAGCTCATCCAACTCGCCAATTTTGGGACGAATACTTCGGGAATTTAATAGGCAATCGTTAAAGCCACTATGTCTCGAACTAAAAATTTTGAGCAAGGTTCTCACCCGGTCCTCGCAGCCGAAATTATATGGCATAAATTAAGTGCAATGACCCGGAACAACGAACATAATCAAGAAGCAAAAGCACGAAAGAACAAATACAAATAGTCCTGAAAAGTTTTGCAGGGTTAGAGCATGAAAACAAAATGAAAGGGAACGAAAGCATTAATAGTACAAATGAAAAGAAAGAAAAAAAAACAAATTGAACTAGAAAAAAAAAACAAAACAGGAGAAACAACTTAAAATCTTAAAAAAAAACAAAAATAAACATAAATAAACTGAAGAGACAAATTAAAATCGTTCTTCTATGTCTCCTATCAGTTAGGATGATCCCCCACAATATTACCTTGATAACTACAAGTCACTTTATGAATATCCTTATGTTCAAACCAGGCTCCACCTATGCTTAGATCTTTAGATCTTGCTTGTGTAGTGTGCACTACGTGCAGGATACTGACTTTCTTCTTTTCCAATTTGCACGTTGAAGTCCCCTAGTACAAGCTTCGTATCGTAGCTAGGCATTGAGTTAACATTTCTTTCTACAGTTTATATGAAATGATCCTCTGATGTGCCTTTTTTATCTTCTGTGGGTGCAAGCTTTACTCTTTTCTTGCATATCCCATCTGAGATTGGTTGGAGGTCAACTACTTTATCTTTAGTTCGTTTACTAACATTCCCAATTCTCGTAGGGTTATTTTTGTTGACGAGAGTGCATAATGCCTGAATTTGGCATGTTTACTTAGTATTTTTCTAGCTTTTGTATCATTTCTTGTAGTGCAACTGGTGTGTCGTCCTACCCCGGATGAGCAGATCGCTAGTTCCTCTCCATTCTACTGGACTTAGTATCCTATCAAGATTAAGAGTGCCGGCACTTGGAGGCGATGCAGGGGAGCAAGGACCAGAGCAATCACTTCCATTGCTGGATCAACCATTTAAGCTTTGTTTTCGTATAAATGTTTATATTTTCGAGAAGTCGGTAGAAGCCTAAGTAGGCCCTTAAATAAAATAATTTACACACAAACAAGGAAAAATCAAAATCCTTGATTGGAACTATTTTGAGCAGTTCATTCATTTACTATAGCTTCGACGTACGAACGAATAATTTGTTTGAACATAGCCGAGTTGTGAACGTTGTTGATTGGTTGAGTTGATTGACAGTCACTGCCGTCAGATGAACATTATATCAATCCCGGATATTTCACCTCACATCAATCTAGAAAAACTTTTACAAGTGGTTGATATGCTTCCCTGATGGATACAGCGATGTCGTTTTTGAATGAATGCCAAATCAGTATCTGAATAGGAACCAACAGTTTTGGTTTTCGGTCTGAAATCTCGCTCCCTTTCCAAGTTCCCGAGTCGCTTAAATTTTACCGTACAAAATCATCTGTACAGACTAACATTACTCTTCTTAAATTCAACTATTCACTCATTATGTTTATTTTTTATTTTCAGCCAGTAAACGACGACAAATACCTATGTTACAGCTGCAATAACTGGTTAATTAATTGGCATTCACTACAAACCCTGAGCAACGAATCTGGTAATCAATCGGGAAAGTCAAGATCTCGTATAAACGACTCAATACCAGAGGAGGAAACTGACGAATCCCTAGAAATGCGCAGCGAGCAGCATCATCAACAAAACTCAAACAGAAAACGAAATGGATTTTATTTTTGTAGGAAGCCAGCCATTGGCTGGCATCGAATCAGAAAGATTCGCAGAAAACAAGGTCATACTTGCAGCATTTGCGGTATACCGATTCAGATACGTGCCAAATTGAGCTTCGAGATAATCACCGAATCCTCACCAAGATGCCGTAGTTGCCGGAAAATCCTGAAATGGCGCGCCAAATACTCAAAAGCAATTATCAACGAGGAACGAAAGAAACTGAAGGAGATATTGTCATCCAAAATGGATGAGAGTGGCGAATTCTTCTTCAGGACAAATCTAGTCAGTCGTCAGCGGCACCGTCCTTTGGTCGATGGAAAAGTTATTGCCATGCTTAGGAGACTCGGGACTACTTTGACAAGGGAATCTGACTGCCCGCTGATGGGTCCAACGAGCTGCGATAGATCAAAACCGACAAGGGAACAGCGAGTTCTCGATGAGGACGAAGTTCTGATCGATTTCAATACTGCCATAACGGAAGTGCTTCCTCTCGACCTTGCCCGCTATAAAGTAACAAGTGAAACAGAACCGGATGTGGAGTTGATCGAGGCTGAAAATGAATCTGAACAAATGAGCCTCGAGGTCCTCTACACTAGGATCCCGAAGTGTGTTACAGTCTCGGTGGTTAGTGCTGGTCATCATTAGCAAATTCACCACCAATTCCTTCCTAGGCTAAGTTCGTCATATCAAAGAATTTTTTTTGTATAATTTATTGAAAGTTTTCTTTGTGTTTTATTTATTCGCCATACGTTCATTAAATTTTTAAGCAAAGTGTTTTTGATTTTCTTCCTTTTATTGTCATAGGTGTCCAGGAGGTCTCTATACTCAGACGAATCCATGCGGGCTGCGTTATGCGAGCGATGGCATTTTATCGCTTCAGCGGCCAGGGTAGTGTCAGATTTCCCAATTAAAATGTACGCACTTTGAGGGTTTCCTCAGTTCACTTTCAGGAGCCCCAAACTCACACTTCTTGTTTCAGTGCCTTAGATATTCTTGGTGCCCTAGACACTGTTTTCTTGGCTTGAGCAAGTGGTTGTTTCTAGCGTTGCGCTTTGACTATAAAAAAAATGGAAGTGAATGAAGATCTCTGTCTATTGTTTTCTTTGTTATGCGAATGAAGATTAACTACACAATAATAAGAAATTGGACGGGCATTTAAAGATCCCTTGGACGTTTCAAATTTCTTTGCAAATGTAAGAAAGGTAGGCTAGTAAGATCCATTTCGGCGATCCCTTCGAAAAGGAAAGGGAAAAGGAGGATTGCAATTTAAACTGAAAACAAATAAATATTAAGAGCGACTACTCCTTCCGCTGTTTTAATTCTGTTCTAGGATGATTCGGTCCTTCACGACATGTTAAATGATTTTTTGGTGTAGAGGTAAAGTTCAATATATTCGTTTTTGATTGATGATTGAATGATTGCGTAGTGATCTCTTTTGTGCTTACTACTTGTCTGTCATGTTATTGGTGATATAATCTTGCAAGCATATCAATCTTACTACTACACATTGTACTAGGACTTGAACGACATGACGGACTAGTAGTACAAAGGATGACCACTAAGCTTCATCGTACAAAAAAATAATGAAGCTCTGACGGTGCTGAAGGAGACAAAAATACTTTTTTTACTTGAGTTGAAGATTGTTCTGTATTCATCTTGTTCACTCAAATTGTGGAATCAACATGTAATGGAGGACTGCAAACAGTGGGTCGACTGGGTTAAACTGTTTTTCTAGGAAAATGACTGCCATCTATTCAGGACAACTCGGACTTCAGGGGAAAAGGCGCCATAATAGCTATATGATATTACTGGGGTTTCTAAGAGCTGTTGTATTCAAACGGTGACTATGTGGCCATAATAGCGCAGATACCGCAAACTCCACAGATTTTAAGGCTGCGGTTTCACACATGAATCTGCCAGATCAAGGTCTGTCCGCATATTACAGGGCCGCCATAATGTAATAACAGGAGCAATTGAAGCTAGTCGTGTTCTGTTACAATACAAACTGCACGGCTATGTCGTAATATGTAAACATACCTAAGTTTTCTAAGTCCCAGTTCAAATAAACTTGATACATTCAAAGCAAAGTCCAGAATTGCAATATGTAATCGTATTTATTGCTTAGTTGCGGCTCTTAAAGTGACATCCTCTTGGTAAATACAGTGCAACACGAAAAATATCCGTTATTGTTTTTTTGGAAACATTTTGATGTAGATTACTTAGGTTTTTTTATGTGGAAGACTAGAGCTCAGGAAAAGCCCTTTGTACTGTCGACAATCTATTTTTTTCGTATGCAATGTCGAACAGCAAGCTCTAGTCGATAGATAGTGAAGGGAAAGAGAGAAGTAGTGAAGGAAGGAACTGCCACAACCACCTACTCCCAACCATTTCTATCGCGACTCGGGCATCGAGGCAACGAGAAGTAACTCGCTGGAGTGTTATGCCTCCTGAAACGAGCTGAATCCCATCAACGAACCGATGACATGCGCTGGTGGAGGGGGGCAGTGCTTAGGGAAAGGCTATGACAGGAGGGATAAGAAAGAAGATGGGAAAGGCGAAGGATCGTGGTGCTGCCGGGATTCGAACCCGGGACCTCTGTGATGGTAGCCAGGTGCCTTACTCCCTAGACTACCGATGCCCTGAGCTTAAAAACTAGATGAAGTTTTTCTGACGTGCATATTTCAGGATCTGTCTTTTCTGCTAATTTCTAAGTGCCTGCGTGCCTTTGCATCAATAACGATCAGTTTCGTTTTGCTTCAAAAACAAATAAACCACAAAGACCTGGCCGTTTCACCAATAATAGAGCATTTAGTTTCTCTAACATAGCCCGCATCAAACTTCGAATTTATTTGGGCTGACGCATAGAATACCAGCTTTGCGTGGCTCGACAAGTTGCAAAACAGATTGAGCGGGCGCACCAAGGTTGGGACTGCACATGAATGAAAGTAAAACAAAGTACATGGCGGCCCCGTCTGCAAGAACACTTAACTTTGGTTCCACAGTCACAAGGTAGAGGAGCGTGAATTTGGAGTAGTACAATCATTTACCTTCCTTGGGTCAATAGGAGCCGATAATAACATGGAACCAGAAATACGTGCACGGCTGCTAAAAGCCAACAAAACCTACTATTGTCTGTCAAGCTTTTCAAATCAGAACATCTAACCATAATATCCAACCTTCTGCTCTGCAGGGTGCGGCAAAAGTCCGGCAAAGGTCCGATATTTCCTGAAGGGTGGGTTTTCGTGAAAAAAGTTTCGAGAAAAAGTTGCTCAACTTGGAGGGAGGAATCGCTTGCATACAAAACTCACCCCATCGAAGCGGGGGGGGGGGGGGGTGAATCTAAAATTTCAATTGGCAGTCCCTGTTTTTTCTCACGTTTTCTCCGAAGAGAAATATCAGACTTTTGTTCGAAAAATTTTTTTATCCGAACCCACAAAAATCATCAAAGTTATCCCCAAAAATCATTCATTTGGTATTCATATATGCATCCGTTACTTGGGTGCTTAGCAAAATGCACTCTAACCTTTTAGTCGTGTTCGAAAGGAAAGCCCTTCGGAGAATTGTTGGCCTCTTATTTGATTAAAAACGATTCCGGAAACTATATCGGCTGGATGACATCGACTTAGAATCGGGACCGGTGGTAGTTACGCACTTCTTCAATATATATTTCGATAGTCCATCGAGACCTGCGGTTTTTGTTGTTTGTTGGACGAATTACATTGTGTGTTTGCTGAAGTGGGCCTGCCTGTTAGACTTGGATTAAACACAGCGAACGGTGGAGATCCGCGCTTGAATTAACCAGCTCTAAGTGGTTCCTTCCTGTGCCGTCTCTTAACGCAGTTGACTTCTTGGGGCGCAGTAGAAAGGATATCAGGACACTTGTTGGCTTGATTACCGAAGACCTGCCTGAATTACAACTTTTGAAGATAGAAAGAGCGGAGGACCCTACCTGCAAGCTTTACCTTGAGGATGGGTTTGCCCTTCATGTTTTCGGTGAGTACCCCGCGATAGCTCCAACAGCAAAGTCTAAGCGACAAGCTCCGCGATCAAGCAGTTTGGCCTACAAATATGAGATGTAGGGATGCAGTAGAATAGGAAAAGTAGTGGCCGCGGTACTTTTGGTCCCCCAATATCGGGTAGCAAATATGAAGAAGAAGTAAATTATAAAAAACACAGTTAAAAATCGAATATGAAAACTACTCGAATTTTAGTTTGGGGTTATACTCCAACCAGAGGAAGTTGCCGGCAGTGCCATCCATTATTTGGTATTGACACCTTCACCTTCATCACTGACTTGACATTTCCAGCTAAATTTTGACATTTCAAATTGTTTACTTCTGTGATTCTTAGCTACATATTTTTTAGTAAGGCTCGGTGCATATAAAACTTATTTAAAATGGGTAAACGACAACATCAAAAGGATAAAATGTAAAAAAATATATTATAAAAATGAAAAAAACTTTCAAATAACGGTCTCCTTTACCAGGTACTTGACGTACACGGAGTGGACAGAATTGTACGGGGGAAAGAAGTTCGAGTCGGCTGAAAATGAATATATCAAGTTTAAGCGACTTCCCTACGATCACTGCTCCATCACTATGGTGCCATTTGAGAATCCATTCTGTGATCGCGACGGAAATATCTTTGAACTCCAAGCCGTGATTGATTTCTTGAAAAATTTCAAAGTAAATCCCATCACTGGTAAACCCCTGGATGCTAAATCATTGATTAAACTAAATTTCCATAGAGGCAATCAAAATGAGTATCATTGCCCAGCACTATTTAAGCCGTTTACTAAAAATTCACATATTGTGGCGATTGCAGCAACAGGCAATGTATTTTCCTATGAAGCTGTGGAGCAACTCAACATAAAAACAAAGAACTGGAAGGATCTGGTTGATGATACTGCATTTCAGAGGAAGGACATAATAACAATACAAGATCCAAGCAATTTAGAAAAATTCGATATATCGAAATTTCATCATATAAAAAAGAATTTGAGAGTCTTAACAGAGGAAGAAATACTAGAGAAAAAGGGAATGAAGGGCAGGATTAAATCCATGAATTTAGAAACGAAAGAAACATTAGCACAGCTGGAAATTGATTACCAAGAACCTGAAGAAGCTCCAGTTGCCGAGAAAAAAGTCGCTGATAAATTCAATGCTGCACATTTTTCTACTGGCGCAGTCGCGGCTAGTTTCACATCTACTGCAATGGTTCCGGTGTTTAATCATGAAGCCGCGATAATTGATGATGATCTTGTTAAGTACGAAAGAGTGAAAAAGAAGGGCTATGTGCGCTTCAACACTAATTTCGGCCCGTTGAATTTTGAACTATATTGCGACTCGGTGCCAAAAGCCTGTGAGAATTTTATTAAACATTGCGACCAAGGTTACTACAATGGGACAAAATTTCACCGGTCAATTAGGAATTTTATGGTAATAGTTTTTGGGGTAGCGAATGTTTAAATAGAAATGGTTGATATGTTTCTAATTTAAGATTCAAGGCGGCGACCCAACTGGCACAGGGACGGGTGGAAAATCAATCTGGGGAAAGAAGTTTGAGGATGAATTTCGTCCTAATTTGTCACATACTGGGCGCGGAATACTCTCGATGGCTAACTCTGGTCCAAATAGTAACTCCTCACAGTTGTAAGTTTCTATTTAAGTTAATATATTTGCCACATTCAGCTTCCCTTAACTGGACATAATTGATTGTTATCGGAGGGGCACTCATCTTCCTAAATGGCGCTAAAGTCTCTGTAAGACTCGGGCCTCTTGAAGTCCTTTGTTCCTGTCGTCTCCTAGGTTGTCCTAATTCTCTCCAGTGTAACTATATTTATTTCGCCATATATTTCTTCAAGCTCTTGGTTTGTTCTAATGCGCCGCCATTCGCTTTGGTTAACCCTTACAGGACCAAATATTCTTCTTCCGATTTTCCTTTCAAGCCCCAGGCCTCGGTAGCATAGAACGGCGAATTAATGTTTTATATATTCTCACATTGCATTTGGCTCTTTAGAATCGGGATTAGAGCGAAATGGATTTTATTTGTTGCGGTAAGCATTGTCCGTAATTATATAAATTAGTCTCTAATTTTCATTCTATAATCGTCAAGGCTGAGGTTTCGTTCTAATCGTTGTACTCTTTTTGATACAAACATTTTTTTTTTAATGTCATTGAAGAGCTTTCCATAATTAAGCATTTCTGTAGTCGACAGAAAGAAGATGTATATCACTACTTTCTTCCCAGTATTTGTCTCATTATGAAAATCTGGTCTGTTGTCGATCTGTTTGTTCTAATGGTTTCAGTCTAGCCAGTCAGTTTCAGTCTACCTTGAGTGAACCGCCGGTAAAAAAAACTGATCTGGTTACTTAATAGCAAACAGAATTGGGCTGGCTGCAGCCTTTTACTTCCACTTTTTTACTAAATAAATCAAATCCCACTGTATTCAGAGCTTCAAACTACTCTAATTTACTCATATATTCTTCTCTTCCAGCTTTATCACCTACAGGTCATGCCGTCATCTTGATGGAAAACACACAATTTTCGGAAAACTTGTTGGTGGCTTGGACACACTCAATGACATGGAAAAAATTGAAGTTGATAACAAGGATTGCCCAATTGTTGACATAATAATACAAAAAGCTCAAGTATTTGTAGATCCATTCCAAGAGGCTGAAGAAGAGCTCGCCAAGGAGAGAGCCGATGAAATAACAAGAAAACAAAAAGAAATCGAAGACGAAGAGAAGAAAAGGCGACAAAGCCAACCTTTAAAGGTCTTCAGGAAAGGAGTAGGAAAATACCTAAATATAAACACCTCGAAGCCACAAACTATCAAAGAATTACCTTCCGTCTCGGCCTCTGCTCCTGTTGCGAAAAAGAAACGAAAGGATGCTAAAAGTGAATTCGGCGATTTTAGTGCATGGTAAAAAGGTTAAGAATAAATGTGAATTTTCTTTTATATAACCTAGTCTTTATTTAAAATACTATTTTCTCTCTTCCACTTCATTTTTAATTCTTTATTTTTTTTATGTTTTCTAAGCTTATCCGCACTTTTCTTCTTGTCTATATCTCGCTTTTGTGCTGCAACAGACATGTCACCATTATAGAGCAAATCTAGCTTGTCCAGTAGCATTTTCCTAGCCTGTTTGCGATTTTCCGTTGTTGATCGGTGAACATGGCACTTTATGACGATATTTGTTGGTCTATGACGAAGTACTACACAGTTTGATGTTTTATTCACAGCCTGACCGCCCGGTCCACTTCCTCTCACATATGTTTCCTCTACATCACCGTCCTCTAATTTTGGATAGTGGCTATAGTCGATGTTGTAAGTTAAGTAGCGTAATTGGGTATTTATCAGTCCACCTTGGGTTGGTAACATGGGGCGAAGCATCCTTATTAATTTCGACATTCTAAACGACTCTCCCGTTACGTAGAAGAGTTTCTCCTTTCTGTGGGCAAATATGTAAGTTTATTAGTGTTAATATAAAACATAATGCGCTTCAGTTTCGTGACAAATTAAGTTACCTTGAAATAAAATTGAATCTCTTGTTCGGTCGAAAGAATTTTGTTTTCCTTGAATTCGTTTTTTACTCGGTTAATAAAATAATCTTTGTCAGTTAGTTTTAGTTGATTTCCGTATCGAATTAAATATTTATAAAGACGGAGAATTTGCGTTCGACTAGGTTTTGGCATAGTATAAAAACTTTTTATATAAATGATCGAAACTACTAAGAATCTGACATTTATTCGGCTGACAAACTAGAGCTAGAATTTTAGGTTAAGTAGCCTGGAGTACAAAGTAATTTTTCTTTCTCGATTTTTTTAATAAAACTAATTTTACAATTTCCAGGTTTCGCTTATTTTTCAAAAAAAATAATATAGTTTTTTTTTAATGTGAAGGGTGAATTTTATTTGCGACATTTCTTTTTATCGTGTTGATTGGCGGCACTTTTCTGCATTTATTGCCTTATGCAAATTTCATACTTAACTTTTTTTGGGATATAAATTGTTCAGTGCGTAAATTATTGGTTTTATAACTGTTTTGTTTTTCAAAACAAATTAATTCTTTTATAATGAGAAAAAACAAGTAAATTTCAACTAAAAAATTTCCCATTGGACTCGTTTACCCCGTTTATGACTAGGTTCAACCTAGGTTCAACCCAGGTTGAACCCAGTCATAAACGGGGATCGAATTGAAACTGGGTCCACTCAACCCAACTCAGCTCTAGTACCTGGGTTGAGTTGATATTTCGCCTCATAAACGCGTGTTGAGTTGAAATTGGGTTGAGGTGACATTTGTTTTGTTTGTTTACCATTCGTGAAGTCTGCCTTCGGCGCTAGTTTGTGTTCGGTGTTTTTGTAGCGCGTTAATTATTTTATTTTAACTATATATGTAAAAACAGAGGAAATTTAATTTTGACAATGGCTAAAAGAAATGTTTGGGAGCATCAGGAAACAAAAACTATGTTAGAAATAATGCGGGAACAAAATTCCCTTCACCATTTTGATGGAAAACTGTAAAGAAAGTCAGAAATATAGAAAAAGAATTAACAAAAAGAGGTTATGTTTTGATGGCAGTTCAACCCGATTTCAACCCAAAGTGAACTCAACTCGGAATCATATACGGTGGTCGAAATTTCAACTCAACCTCGACTCAACTTTTCAACCTAATCATAAACGGGGTAAATGTAAATGTACTTCAATCTGGCATCACGAATTAATTGAAATAAATTCCCAATCATATAATTTGTAATCAGCTGTTTATGAAGAGCGGTACACCGAGTTCTGTTTTGGCGTTCGTAAAATGTAAGATTATAAATTTTGCTTGTAATAAATCCAACAAATTTCTTTTATTAATGGCTATTTATATTAGCAGTGGATTTTATTAGTTAGTGTGAAGTGAATTGTGTTTCTACATACTAGAAACAAGAATTAAGGCCATCGAGGGTAAGGATTTTTTTGACATTCTGTCTTCCATTTCTGTTCTCGGGTAGAATGGCAGGTGGTTGAGGGCGATTTAGGGAAAATTCTGGAATTGCAATTTATTTTACTTGCAATCGATAATTAATTATGCAACTAACAAACAAGAATGGTTAAGTCCTCCAAAACTTATTTATATCTAGTATGCATAACCTTGGGTATTGTAATTTTTAAGGATTGCCATGCTTTAAAAATATTGAGAGAAAATTCTTTAAGATTGATTAAATTTTATGGCAATAAATATTCGGCCCTGTGATGTGAAATTTTTGTTCATTTTAGCTCAGCATTGAAATCTATCTTTACATGTTTTTCATTTTTTATCTCATGTTCCATGGCGTGCAAAATTTCAACTGGTCGTCAAGATTGTACGGCAAACATGCTGCAAGGTTGCACTTGCCTTGCTTGGACTAATTCCTAGATAATCATCTTTTTATGTACATTCACATTCTATTGCATGCCTTAAGAGTCGTACAGGTCAGTTGATCATTTGTATCTTCAAGACATCCTGTAAAGCGCGATTTTGAGATTCTGCTTATTTTATTCTTGTAATCCTTGTAAAGAGATTTCTTTTGTGGAGATCATGGTCATGAGCTTCACAGCCTGCTGTCGGTCTTAGCTTCCTCCAGCATTTGCCTCCATGATTGTTACCTTTCCTTATGGCGTCCTGCTCTCCGTTTTCCTCGTACTTCATTCGCCATTTTTGTCGTCTCTAGATTTCCTATGTTATTTCAAACAGTTTTTGGATAGTATTCCCCCCCCCCCCTTGTTTAATGATTTGCGGGGGTATGTTGTCAGAGACTGATGCCTTATTATTTAGTAATGCTCGCACCTCTTGTTAGCATTTCTTCCACCGTTGGGGTTACTACGCTGTTCCCGCTTATGTTCTGTACATTTCGGATACCTACATATCCTGCTCGGGGTTTATTGGCAGTATTTCCTCGAAATGCTATGCCCATCTTGCCGATACTTCATCCTTATTATTCAGTATATCTCCATTCTTTGTTGGTTGCCGGTTTATCTTTTTGTAAAAATTTATAGTGTCATTTAAGTTTGCTGATTCTTCAATTTTTCTCATTTCTTCCTCCCAATATTATCTTTTTTCTGCTTTGGTATTCTATTCTCAGTTCATTTCTTTTCTCTATACTCCTCTTCAGCATTTCTTCTCTGTTGTCGCGTAGGTGCAAACCAGTCTACTCTTCGTTCTTGTTTCACGAATCCCAGAACATCTACTAGTCCTTTTATTAGTCTTTTTCCATTTCCATTTCATTGATCGTTCAGGAGCGCGTTTAAAAACCTTACTATCGTAAACCACGAGGTAAGCTGTGGTTATGCTGCATCACTTCACTTAACCACGAAAGTTTTACGTTTAACCATGGAGGTTTTAGAACGCATCGTGGTTAACTACAGGTTAAAGAAGAAGAAAAAAATTAAAAACAAAATTTTCCATAAAATAGTCCCCGCTAATTGCTTCAATTATTTCATTAATTATTTATTTGCAATAATCCCACAAATCCCACTTTGATTTGTTCATGCGTTTAACATTAAAACAACTGTCAGAGAGTTGTTTTTATTCCTCTTCTTCTTAACTATCGCTAACAATGCTCCCGAGCAGGGTTAAAATTTAACTACACTATGGTTAACCAGTTTTTGAACGACATGAGCAAAATGCTAAAAAACGAAGAAAATTTTGATTTTGCTCATGATTTGAACCTACATATCTTCTTGATGGAGTCACTCAAGTTTCTGTTCATTATGCCAAATAAAAGAATACACATTTACCTAAAAGGTGAGCCTAATTATGTAGCTGTACGATATTTGGTCTGGGAGTTAAGTAAATTTTAAAAAGATACAAATTGTTTTTCGTAAACACCCTGTATCTTAGTGGATAGTGGGGATAGACCCCCTCTCTAGAACAATTTTTTTCTTCAAATACATCCAGAAATCACCCCTGATAATATAAGCCACGTGGTACAACAACGGATTTATTGAGCATATACAAGTCGCGAATGAGTGCATATGAGTATTTTAAATCTTTAAAACGGCGATATCTCATGAATGGCAATTCGTACCGGAAAATGTAAAATATCTTTTTTTGTAGATAATCGCAAAATCTACAAACTTTGTAAACACTATTTTATGATAAGACTTACCGTTTAAGATGTATTTGCAAAAAACCCCCTAAAAAATGGGTTTCCCGGGGTAGAAAAGCGGTCGACTTTATAACCCCTTAATAATAACCCTAAAAGGAAGCTCTCTGCCAAATTTAAGCCTGTACCCAATCATTTCCGCTATTTCGATTTTTTCGGCTTAATTTACCTGTACTAGTTGCTTCTTGAATATTATTATGCTGGAATTTGGTGCTGGAAATTAGCATTGATTCAGTTCCATAGCCAGAAGTGAATGCCAGAAAGGGTTGCTAGACCTTCGCTGGAAGGCAAGAATATAGCGTCTCACACTCGCTACTACCGTCGTTCCAGGGTGCACCACGCGAAGGTGACGGTTCGATTGCCCCTACGCCTTTAAGGATAACGTTTTAAAATATGCTATTTTTATTAGAATATTAGTTTAATACTCTGCGAATTTTTCTCGTTATTTTCGTGGGAAATATAGGCCGTGTTCCGTAATATCACATAGCATATTGACCAGTGAGAAAGGGTAAATTCAAGCGTTTACGTTGTGATTAACAGCAGCATACATGAAAGTGTTACAACAAACTGTGTCAGCCTCCAATCTCTAATATTACGGCAGTACGTCACACCGGTTCACACAAGTAAAATACTGCATCAATTAATGACGTCATTAGGACTGCCCTGTATACTGAGTTGTATTTCGGAACACAGCCATAATATACTAACTGATGCCCGCCCGCAAATTCGGGCGAAGCAAGTCTTTACAGAAAACTACAGGCGATAAAACTTAAGTACATTAGACCTTAAAATGCTTAACTTCAAACTGTTTCACGTTTCTACAGTCTTGATTAGTATTTCAAAATTTGGGGGTGAACTAAAACCCATTATCACCGCTGCAGTTTCGAGATTCGAATAACTAGTCACACATTCTCCTCAACTTATGCCTGGAGGACCTTCCGTAAGAGCAGTAAGTAATTTCTTGTCGAAAAATCGCATGTTTGTGCTTAGCCCAAGTGTCGTTAAAACAACCACAACGCTCTTGCGGACTTGTACAAAGGGAATATAATCCAAAGCTAGCAACTTTTAGTTCATGGTGAGCCCAGGAATTTTTAAAGAATCTGTACGTCGGAAGCATGCTGAATACTTAAATGTTTACCAACTAGAATCGTGAATCAGGTTAAAGAACAACATATTCTGCCAGGAAGAACTGGTTTAATGAAAATTCTTTTTAATATTTTCGTAAATCCAAACTCTGCAAGAGACCGGTGAGTCCATGACGCATTAAAAATTAAAAACAATTTTTCCCGATGAAATCATTGTCAAACTCAATTGCAGGTAAACCGATTGTACAAACTTTCTATGGAATACCCAAAAAATGCCACAATTTGTGCTATCCAACTGTCATCTTCCCAGAGCCAGACCCAGAATTTCACCATTCAAGGAGTCGGCTTTCATCGGCGTTTCTAATTTTGTTTATCTCTTGTATTAATAGACATTAAACGGGCAAGCATTAATGTGTTGACGGCTGCCCGATTGAACCTAATGGAAGCCTATGTTCAATTAAGATCTGCTCTGTGCATTAATCAAAAGTAGCCACACATTGTCGGACAGGTCTGGGCAGTGCTGGAGCACAAGTGCCCGGCTGTTAATCACCTGAAGAAATGCTAACGTCTATGTTAGATTGACAGCACAGCTTCTAGCCAGCCTGCGCTGGCATCAGTACCAAATAGAAACTGGTAGCAACAAATCTGCAGCTGATAATCAAGATTTTAAAAGAGTTTTTTTAGATTTTTTTAAGAGTGCAACACAGATAACAAGGAAGATCGACACATTGATGAAGAGGAGAGTGGATTCTGCACTGATCGCAATCTTGTGACATGATTTCGGTTTCGATTAACTTGGGGGCTCTGATGAATGGTCATTGATTAAATAGAGATCGAATTGAAGCCAGCCCAAATTATCAACGGATAAAGATGTTATTAATGAGGTCGTCTTCGCTAATTACAATTTTTGCATGTAGCTTGCTGTGATTGACGTTTTTCGTCATGGGAGGTGATTTTTTTGCAGGACTGGAAGTGAAACCGAAATGTAATACGGGGGCTTAATTTTCAGACAGGCGAAAGAAGAGATTAAGTTGAGCTTTTTTAATCAATAATGATAAATTAGTTCATTGCCCTGTCTATCTCTAGTAAAATTTGAATAAATATATAAAAAAGTTGGAAAGCCGTTCGCAATTTCCATCCCAAGCTCAACTGGTGAAAAGGCTTCAAAGGCAATAGAAAGTGTTGTGTAGAGATATCTTAATCCTATCACTTTTCCATCATTTGTCTAATTGAAAATAGTTGATTGTTTGTCGATCTGATGTCCTGTTGACGATGTCGAGACCATTGTCCATCAGATGAGACCGAATTATTTAGGCCAAGGGATCAGTGTATCTTTTAAGATTTTTTGTCGGTATACTTGCTGGTTCACCTTAATTCTCTGGTCAATGAACCCGCGAGGAGGGCGATCATTTTCAGTTTAATAGCCCAGTCGATCAGAGGACCTGTCCCTGACTTGCGCCCAACAACTCTGTGTTTTTTTGTTGTAACCAATTGAAACTATGTTTAGTTGGTCTTTTTCTACCTCTGTTCATTTTCCGCTTGGTGCATGCTAAAGGATCAAAGTAATTGGTGGCTGTTAAGTATTAGTTCGCTTCTAATATTTATCGCAAAATGAAGTACTCAATTTTGTATTTACACAATCCTATTTATCTGTCGTCAGTTAGCAAATATGGCATAACATTGGTAGCACCACTTTTCAGATCCACTAAATGTGAAATTAACATTCTCCGTGCTATCAAGGAGCTGGATGATTTGTGACAAATATTGTAAAGGGTTTTTTCTTTCTTATTTATTTGCTACATTCACTATTGAACTAATTCTTATTGCGTTGTATATTTTCCATTAATTTATAAAAATTCATTCTACGAGATCACCAAAACTGAAGCTTCCGATTAAACTCGGGGTTCACTCAGTTTCTCGATACATCAACGAAAAAATCTAAATTTTGGGTCAATTTTGAAGTATGAATTTTGCCCTAATCATTTTTGTTGACTAAACTTTCTTACATATGAAATCGTTAGAAGAATCAGTAAAAATTCTAGCATCATCATTGCATACTATCGCATTCTTAATATTCTGAACAAGAACAAAATTGCTGCTGACCATATCAAGATGAATTGCGGCAAATAACTGCAGCAGCGATACTCAAAATAGCTGCAATGAACTTTCCATCACGACTTAAGATGTTACGATAAAAGAAAGAAGCAGATCTATCTCCAGTGGATTGCCGCGAGTATAACCGTTTTACTAGATTAGGTAGGAGGTCCTTGCATGACCTAGAATTAGCAATTTCTGTCCAATTACGACTGCAATGACTCCTGTAAGGTAGTCAATTGCTAACGTGTATCTCAATAGTAATTGCAGGTAAATACCGCACATTTTTAAGGTGATCCCTTCCTTCTTTGGATACAGAGATGCAGACTGACGATGAGGAGGAATTTGTTCGCGCATGCCTAACCGCCACTTGAGCTTATGTAGGTCCCGTCTAAGATCTTTAACTTAAGATGAATTTAAAGCCACAAGTCTGTTAGAGTCTCGGACTCGGAGGCCTTCGAGTTGTTCAATTATCGCTCATTAAAGCAATAGTGCGCAAAGTGGTAAGATTAGAAGGCGCGGTAATAACGTTTGCCAGGCGCAGTTGTAATCACGAGGTGTCGTGGGAGTGGACTAAAATTTTTTAATTCCATTCTGGTTGAATGCATGCCTGAAAGCCCTCGGACGAAATGCCAAATTCGATGGATGGACCTATTCGCGACGGTAAGAATGATAGACCCACCGCAATTGTTGCTCTCCTGAAAAGAAGGAGCTTAATTCTTGAATCGTCTTTTAAAATTAATTTCAATGTTTTTTGTTGTGTGAATTTTTTTTGCGGTCACATTTTGTAATTAATTAAACCTCCTGAGGCGTCTTAGATGCACTACACTGTAATTAATTTTGTTCCGCTATGTTCAACATTTTATGGCAATAAATATTCGGCCCTGTGATGTGAAATTTTTGTTCATTTTAGCTCAGCATTGAAATCTATCTTTACATGTTTTTCATTTTTTATCTCATGTTCCATGGCGTGCAAAATTTCAACTGGTCGTCAAGATTGTACGGCAAACATGCTGCAAGGTTGCACTTGCCTTGCTTGGACTAATTCCTAGATAATCATCTTTTTATGTACATTCACATTCTATTGCATGCCTTAAGAGTCGTACAGGTCAGTTGATCATTTGTATCTTCAAGACATCCTGTAAAGCGCGATTTTGAGATTCTGCTTATTTTATTCTTGTAATCCTTGTAAAGAGATTTCTTTTGTGGAGATCATGGTCATGAGCTTCACAGCCTGCTGTCGGTCTTAGCTTCCTCCAGCATTTGCCTCCATGATTGTTACCTTTCCTTATGGCGTCCTGCTCTCCGTTTTCCTCGTACTTCATTCGCCATTTTTGTCGTCTCTAGATTTCCTATGTTATTTCAAACAGTTTTTGGATAGTATTCCCCCCCCCCCCCTTGTTTAATGATTTGCGGGGGTATGTTGTCAGAGACTGATGCCTTATTATTTAGTAATGCTCGCACCTCTTGTTAGCATTTCTTCCACCGTTGGGGTTACTACGCTGTTCCCGCTTATGTTCTGTACATTTCGGATACCTACATATCCTGCTCGGGGTTTATTGGCAGTATTTCCTCGAAATGCTATGCCCATCTTGCCGATACTTCATCCTTATTATTCAGTATATCTCCATTCTTTGTTGGTTGCCGGTTTATCTTTTTGTAAAAATTTATAGTGTCATTTAAGTTTGCTGATTCTTCAATTTTTCTCATTTCTTCCTCCCAATATTATCTTTTTTCTGCTTTGGTATTCTATTCTCAGTTCATTTCTTTTCTCTATACTCCTCTTCAGCATTTCTTCTCTGTTGTCGCGTAGGTGCAAACCAGTCTACTCTTCGTTCTTGTTTCACGAATCCCAGAACATCTACTAGTCCTTTTATTAGTCTTTTTCCATTTCCATTTCATTGATCGTTCAGGAGCGCGTTTAAAAACCTTACTATCGTAAACCACGAGGTAAGCTGTGGTTATGCTGCATCACTTCACTTAACCACGAAAGTTTTACGTTTAACCATGGAGGTTTTAGAACGCATCGTGGTTAACTACAGGTTAAAGAAGAAGAAAAAAATTAAAAACAAAATTTTCCATAAAATAGTCCCCGCTAATTGCTTCAATTATTTCATTAATTATTTATTTGCAATAATCCCACAAATCCCACTTTGATTTGTTCATGCGTTTAACATTAAAACAACTGTCAGAGAGTTGTTTTTATTCCTCTTCTTCTTAACTATCGCTAACAATGCTCCCGAGCAGGGTTAAAATTTAACTACACTATGGTTAACCAGTTTTTGAACGACATGAGCAAAATGCTAAAAAACGAAGAAAATTTTGATTTTGCTCATGATTTGAACCTACATATCTTCTTGATGGAGTCACTCAAGTTTCTGTTCATTATGCCAAATAAAAGAATACACATTTACCTAAAAGGTGAGCCTAATTATGTAGCTGTACGATATTTGGTCTGGGAGTTAAGTAAATTTTAAAAAGATACAAATTGTTTTTCGTAAACACCCTGTATCTTAGTGGATAGTGGGGATAGACCCCCTCTCTAGAACAATTTTTTTCTTCAAATACATCCAGAAATCACCCCTGATAATATAAGCCACGTGGTACAACAACGGATTTATTGAGCATATACAAGTCGCGAATGAGTGCATATGAGTATTTTAAATCTTTAAAACGGCGATATCTCATGAATGGCAATTCGTACCGGAAAATGTAAAATATCTTTTTTTGTAGATAATCGCAAAATCTACAAACTTTGTAAACACTATTTTATGATAAGACTTACCGTTTAAGATGTATTTGCAAAAAACCCCCTAAAAAATGGGTTTCCCGGGGTAGAAAAGCGGTCGACTTTATAACCCCTTAATAATAACCCTAAAAGGAAGCTCTCTGCCAAATTTAAGCCTGTACCCAATCATTTCCGCTATTTCGATTTTTTCGGCTTAATTTACCTGTACTAGTTGCTTCTTGAATATTATTATGCTGGAATTTGGTGCTGGAAATTAGCATTGATTCAGTTCCATAGCCAGAAGTGAATGCCAGAAAGGGTTGCTAGACCTTCGCTGGAAGGCAAGAATATAGCGTCTCACACTCGCTACTACCGTCGTTCCAGGGTGCACCACGCGAAGGTGACGGTTCGATTGCCCCTACGCCTTTAAGGATAACGTTTTAAAATATGCTATTTTTATTAGAATATTAGTTTAATACTCTGCGAATTTTTCTCGTTATTTTCGTGGGAAATATAGGCCGTGTTCCGTAATATCACATAGCATATTGACCAGTGAGAAAGGGTAAATTCAAGCGTTTACGTTGTGATTAACAGCAGCATACATGAAAGTGTTACAACAAACTGTGTCAGCCTCCAATCTCTAATATTACGGCAGTACGTCACACCGGTTCACACAAGTAAAATACTGCATCAATTAATGACGTCATTAGGACTGCCCTGTATACTGAGTTGTATTTCGGAACACAGCCATAATATACTAACTGATGCCCGCCCGCAAATTCGGGCGAAGCAAGTCTTTACAGAAAACTACAGGCGATAAAACTTAAGTACATTAGACCTTAAAATGCTTAACTTCAAACTGTTTCACGTTTCTACAGTCTTGATTAGTATTTCAAAATTTGGGGGTGAACTAAAACCCATTATCACCGCTGCAGTTTCGAGATTCGAATAACTAGTCACACATTCTCCTCAACTTATGCCTGGAGGACCTTCCGTAAGAGCAGTAAGTAATTTCTTGTCGAAAAATCGCATGTTTGTGCTTAGCCCAAGTGTCGTTAAAACAACCACAACGCTCTTGCGGACTTGTACAAAGGGAATATAATCCAAAGCTAGCAACTTTTAGTTCATGGTGAGCCCAGGAATTTTTAAAGAATCTGTACGTCGGAAGCATGCTGAATACTTAAATGTTTACCAACTAGAATCGTGAATCAGGTTAAAGAACAACATATTCTGCCAGGAAGAACTGGTTTAATGAAAATTCTTTTTAATATTTTCGTAAATCCAAACTCTGCAAGAGACCGGTGAGTCCATGACGCATTAAAAATTAAAAACAATTTTTCCCGATGAAATCATTGTCAAACTCAATTGCAGGTAAACCGATTGTACAAACTTTCTATGGAATACCCAAAAAATGCCACAATTTGTGCTATCCAACTGTCATCTTCCCAGAGCCAGACCCAGAATTTCACCATTCAAGGAGTCGGCTTTCATCGGCGTTTCTAATTTTGTTTATCTCTTGTATTAATAGACATTAAACGGGCAAGCATTAATGTGTTGACGGCTGCCCGATTGAACCTAATGGAAGCCTATGTTCAATTAAGATCTGCTCTGTGCATTAATCAAAAGTAGCCACACATTGTCGGACAGGTCTGGGCAGTGCTGGAGCACAAGTGCCCGGCTGTTAATCACCTGAAGAAATGCTAACGTCTATGTTAGATTGACAGCACAGCTTCTAGCCAGCCTGCGCTGGCATCAGTACCAAATAGAAACTGGTAGCAACAAATCTGCAGCTGATAATCAAGATTTTAAAAGAGTTTTTTTAGATTTTTTTAAGAGTGCAACACAGATAACAAGGAAGATCGACACATTGATGAAGAGGAGAGTGGATTCTGCACTGATCGCAATCTTGTGACATGATTTCGGTTTCGATTAACTTGGGGGCTCTGATGAATGGTCATTGATTAAATAGAGATCGAATTGAAGCCAGCCCAAATTATCAACGGATAAAGATGTTATTAATGAGGTCGTCTTCGCTAATTACAATTTTTGCATGTAGCTTGCTGTGATTGACGTTTTTCGTCATGGGAGGTGATTTTTTTGCAGGACTGGAAGTGAAACCGAAATGTAATACGGGGGCTTAATTTTCAGACAGGCGAAAGAAGAGATTAAGTTGAGCTTTTTTAATCAATAATGATAAATTAGTTCATTGCCCTGTCTATCTCTAGTAAAATTTGAATAAATATATAAAAAAGTTGGAAAGCCGTTCGCAATTTCCATCCCAAGCTCAACTGGTGAAAAGGCTTCAAAGGCAATAGAAAGTGCTGTGTAGAGATATCTTAATCCTATCACTTTTCCATCATTTGTCTAATTGAAAATAGTTGATTGTTTGTCGATCTGATGTCCTGTTGACGATGTCGAGACCATTGTCCATCAGATGAGACCGAATTATTTAGGCCAAGGGATCAGTGTATCTTTTAAGATTTTTTGTCGGTATACTTGCTGGTTCACCTTAATTCTCTGGTCAATGAACCCGCGAGGAGGGCGATCATTTTCAGTTTAATAGCCCAGTCGATCAGAGGACCTGTCCCTGACTTGCGCCCAACAACTCTGTGTTTTTTTGTTGTAACCAATTGAAACTATGTTTAGTTGGTCTTTTTCTACCTCTGTTCATTTTCCGCTTGGTGCATGCTAAAGGATCAAAGTAATTGGTGGCTGTTAAGTATTAGTTCGCTTCTAATATTTATCGCAAAATGAAGTACTCAATTTTGTATTTACACAATCCTATTTATCTGTCGTCAGTTAGCAAATATGGCATAACATTGGTAGCACCACTTTTCAGATCCACTAAATGTGAAATTAACATTCTCCGTGCTATCAAGGAGCTGGATGATTTGTGACAAATATTGTAAAGGGTTTTTTCTTTCTTATTTATTTGCTACATTCACTATTGAACTAATTCTTATTGCGTTGTATATTTTCCATTAATTTATAAAAATTCATTCTACGAGATCACCAAAACTGAAGCTTCCGATTAAACTCGGGGTTCACTCAGTTTCTCGATACATCAACGAAAAAATCTAAATTTTGGGTCAATTTTGAAGTATGAATTTTGCCCTAATCATTTTTGTTGACTAAACTTTCTTACATATGAAATCGTTAGAAGAATCAGTAAAAATTCTAGCATCATCATTGCATACTATCGCATTCTTAATATTCTGAACAAGAACAAAATTGCTGCTGACCATATCAAGATGAATTGCGGCAAATAACTGCAGCAGCGATACTCAAAATAGCTGCAATGAACTTTCCATCACGACTTAAGATGTTACGATAAAAGAAAGAAGCAGATCTATCTCCAGTGGATTGCCGCGAGTATAACCGTTTTACTAGATTAGGTAGGAGGTCCTTGCATGACCTAGAATTAGCAATTTCTGTCCAATTACGACTGCAATGACTCCTGTAAGGTAGTCAATTGCTAACGTGTATCTCAATAGTAATTGCAGGTAAATACCGCACATTTTTAAGGTGATCCCTTCCTTCTTTGGATACAGAGATGCAGACTGACGATGAGGAGGAATTTGTTCGCGCATGCCTAACCGCCACTTGAGCTTATGTAGGTCCCGTCTAAGATCTTTAACTTAAGATGAATTTAAAGCCACAAGTCTGTTAGAGTCTCGGACTCGGAGGCCTTCGAGTTGTTCAATTATCGCTCATTAAAGCAATAGTGCGCAAAGTGGTAAGATTAGAAGGCGCGGTAATAACGTTTGCCAGGCGCAGTTGTAATCACGAGGTGTCGTGGGAGTGGACTAAAATTTTTTAATTCCATTCTGGTTGAATGCATGCCTGAAAGCCCTCGGACGAAATGCCAAATTCGATGGATGGACCTATTCGCGACGGTAAGAATGATAGACCCACCGCAATTGTTGCTCTCCTGAAAAGAAGGAGCTTAATTCTTGAATCGTCTTTTAAAATTAATTTCAATGTTTTTTGTTGTGTGAATTTTTTTTGCGGTCACATTTTGTAATTAATTAAACCTCCTGAGGCGTCTTAGATGCACTACACTGTAATTAATTTTGTTCCGCTATGTTCAACATGAGAATCTCAGGAAATTTTTCCTCTTAAAATATGCCAAAATTTTCATGGACCAATAACTTCAAATTTTGCATGGTGCTATTATAAAAACCAGATATAATTCCCGTCGGTCTGGAGATCAACGGGGATAAGAGCACGACGGCTTTCAACAATAAGCTGTTACCGCCGCAGTGATTTCTTCGTTCGAATCTCCGGGCGGATCGTGATCAGGACCACATCAGTAATAACACCCGTAAATTATCGGCGCGTTAGAACATCGTCTAACTGCTGTCATGCCGGAATTCAGATTTAAAGTTGCAACTTCCACACAAAAGTAATTCGCCTGGAATTCCAGCAGGTCACACCTTTCGCATGGCCTACTCATGTCTTAAGAGAACCCCAAACCGTTTGTCCCGAGACGCGGAACTCGGCAATTGTGCACCACGCCGCCGACTTGATCAGGTTTTGCAGAAGAATGTTGGACGCTTCTAGCGAACTGACAGCTGCTGATAAGTTGCACCACAGTGCGACCACCGTAGATGGCGGGATTCCGTCTGCGAAACCCAAATAAGGACCACATTTTCCTTTGTGTGTCTCACCCTAACTGAGACAGTAGAAACGCGTTAATGAACTTTCTCCGGGTATCGAGACCATTCAAAATCGGTTTTGATGGGTTTTGCCAATTAAAGGCCTAGAAACCTGCTCCAACTCTGACATAAACATGTACCAAGCCTTTCAGTTGTCGCTGTTGCGTGAGAAGATAGTCGGATATTGATTGGACATACGCCACTCTATCTGCAATAAATCGTTAGACCTGGAGTCTCCTGTCAATTTTCCTCTGACTCGCCGGGTCTCGAGTGTATTATTAACATGGATCCAAACCTGCACAGCCCCATGGGGCCGGGCCACTTTCTTCTCCTCTAACGTAGTTTGCGTCTTGTTGAAACTGATTGTGAGACTATGGGTGCCGCCGCGCAGTCTTAAGTGGGTATTTCTTTATGGGAGAATTATTGAATTGCTCATCTACTGCAGATTCCGGGCGTTTTATGATTGACGCTTAATCAGACCGTTTTGTCGCTATTCCACGGATCGGAGGTGCGCAATTGAAAATTGGCGATTCCAAGTGATTGCACTCTGTGCTTTTACCATCTTTGTACGCCCACTTAACGCAGATGTACCGCTTTAATTAGTCTCTTTTGAGATTTTTTACACTGATCAGGTGGATTAACTTCCAATTTTAGTGGTTATTAAAGTAAGAATGGGATTCTTTTGATGGATTGTTAAAGCTAGTGAATCTTGCTAAAAGTTGATCTGCTTCAACCTTTGTTGACGTGAAATAGCGAGGTTCGTGTAGTTTTTGGGTTTTGTATATCAAGGAAATTATTCTTCAGTAATTGTTTCGGTATTGGAATTGATTTTGAGATAGACTTTGTATATCTGTTAATTATTAGGTTAAACAAAACTACCATGAAACCAAAACAGTTCCTTTGGAAAACGAATACCATTAAATAAGAATTCCACTGTTTCAGTTAGTGGTAACTTTGGAACTATCTGGAGCGGTCGGTAGAAAGGTTTTTTTGCGAGTTATGCCAGATTTCAAGAAAGTGTATTATGTAAAAGCTGACTCTTCTTAACTAACATTTTGAATTTTCTAACTAAAAAAATTCGTCATAAAATAACGAGAAAGACGTGGAAACTTGAGGAATTTATATTCAGGTCAACTTCTGGCTTAAGTACAGATGGGAAAAGATCAAATGTCAATGATAAAGTGCGGTATATCCAATTAAATGCTAATTAATTTAGTGTATAGGTGTATCAAATGTGTGTTTAGGTGGCCTTCTTCCGGGGCGTTTACTCAGGCAGAATTTTTATCTCGCTACTTCCGACGACCTGCTTGTCATACTTAGTAAGGGTCCATACTTCCGATCCATGCATGAGTACTGGTTTTATTACAATTTTAACTTAAGTTCTATAATTCTGCTTATTCTTTTTACTATATACGTATTTCAACATACTGTAGTATGTTTTATTCGCTAGCTTCTTTTAGTGTCCGCCGTTATGTCTTTCTCAATTTGAGTTCCTAAGTAGGTGAACTCGTTTACGGATTCTTTATATCTTTCTTTCTAATTGGCCTGTTCTTCTTCTATTATTTCTACTAGTGGGGCCCCTGTTTAAACACAAAACGTAAAATAGCAAAAAAATCAAACACAAAACGAAACTCTCTTCTGTAAAAAATTCTCTCCCGATCAAACAAAACCATAGAAAAAAAAATTCTCTTCTGAAAAAAATTCTCGTTCGATTTCTTGGAAAAATGTTGAAAGTGGCACAACTAGAATATTATTATAAGATTATGGATCCATATATTTGTTGTCTTACTTTCATTGATGATTAGCCCAGCTTTCGATGCTACTTTTTCTACCTTTTTCTTTTCCGATTAGCTGGATTAATTGGTCTGGAAAGTTCAGTTCCGCCATTCGTAGATTTTGGGTCGTAGCTAAAGGGCCCAATACACGAGCGCTCCATATGACCACGACACGCCAAAACAACAACAGTTTGTATGCAGTCGAAATTTCAAGTGCCTATAAATTGTTGTTGTTTTGGCGTGTCGTGGTCATATGGAGCGCTCGTGTATTGGGCCCTTAATGCTGTTTTAAAGTCAATGAAAAAGAGCTGGGTCCCTATATTAAATTCTTTCGTCTTCTCAATTCCATGTCATGTGCCAATACCAAAACAGATGACTCCAGCAGACGCTCCAACCAACCCCCAAGAGAAATCTCTTCTACTCACTCCAAATTAATAAACAACAGAAAGCTTAAAAATTTCTACGCATATCGCGTGAGACTAGCATAGCAGGTCGCGTGCAACTGATATTCGACGCGTTGCGTCGACAACGAATCTAGTCGACTCGTGTACGAACTTAACTAAAAATGTATGGCTGAAACTTCGAAGCGACTCGTATCATACTAGTATCATACTCAAATCGCGTGCAAGTCGACCCGTGAAGAAGGGCCTAAGGGTCAGAAGCAGAGGTAACGCTCCTTTGTAATGTAGATGGGATTTTGTAATGTTAAACTTACAATTAAGGGTTACCTTCGTTGTTATTTACGGCCCTTAGAGTTCAAAGGTAGGGATAATCGCGCTCTGCTTGGGCACCCCAAGGCCCGCCAACCTGTCATATTCGCTTCTCTTCTTGAAATTAAGCTTAATACTAGACATTTCACCATGACGAGTATACTATGGCGAACTGGTAGTACAAAGGGCTATTCCTAAGCTTAGTTCTCATATAAAAATTTGTTGTTTTCATGCCAGCAATAATTTTGGGTCGACTTCTAAAGAATGCAACAGGGCGAATATTGAATATACCTGCGAATTTACTATTTCCTTAGCTTCCACGGGTTTCCGATCCTGGCCTCCCACGACAGCTCCTTCCACTGGTCCTAATTCCGAGCCGACGTTATCCAGTTTGTCATCACTAAACTCTGGTAGTTCTGGTCTAGACCAATCTTCCAGCATAGGTTTGGCTTACCTCGTTGTTAAATAAACTCTATAGAAACCCCTGTCGCAAATGATCTTCCTAGCAGCAGATTACTCTTCTTTCTAACGAGCTTTAATTCATGTGTAGCTCCAGTTTTCATGCCGCGTTCCATCTGGATGTACATGTTTTGTACAGCCTGTGGTATTTGTGAAGGCTGATAGAAGGTTATGCCTCTTGCTTGTACAAGGCCCGAAAGATGTACGACGGCTATCGGGAGGTAGTCTACGGCTCCATTGTAGAGATCCGATCTTCTGAGAACCATCTTAATGTGTCCGACTTTGAAAATACTCATGGATTGTTGTTAATCAGTTTCTGGGCGTTTGAAAAAAAATTATTTTTTCGTAGATGTGCTGCTCATATTTTTTACCGCAATGTACTATTTAAAACTTTCGGCTTAAAACACTTGAAATCATTTCAAACGTTTCTTATGTTAGCAAAGAGCAATCCAGCGTCAATGGGCGCGTTTAGGCCGAAGTTAATTTAACTGAGCTAGGCAAGTTAACAACGACATAAACAGCAATTTTTTTAGCGCTGTTAGCTAACTTATTTCTGCTTTTTGGCTTAGCTAAAATATAGCACAGCCAAAATGAATTGACGTTTGCTTGTAAATTTTTGTTGTAAGCAAATAATTTAGAAATATTTCAATACAGCATGAAGATATTATGATTATTATTCATTTTTTAGCTTTTTATTATTTGTAAAATGAGAAATGTTATTATTTTTGCTTGTTATTAGCTGTAAAATGAGAACAGTCAAATGGCATGCTAGAAACGGTTCTAAGTTAACAGCGCTAATTTACCAGAGTTAAAATAACTCGGGCCTAAACGCGCCCAATGACAGCTATTGCATTTCAGCAAAACACATTGCATTTGTCGACAATATTAGACACAACTACACTTACTTTACCATATTCCCTGCTAGTCTAGTTCTAAACTCTCAATACTGGAACACAACTTAAATAATTAACCTGAACTTTGAACACTTATGCCCGGTTTCACAGTGTCGATTTGAGCTTTTGCTCAGCTGAACCTGAGCAGTAATTTTGAGCTTTAGCTCAAGTCAAAACTGTTTCACAGTTTGTTTTTGTGCTCAGTTCAGCTGAAGTTAGGTCACTGGATTTTGCAGGCCACTATGGTTGAATCAGTTGGAGAAAAATTTGCATTTTGTTGATATATTGTGTGATTTTCCTAGTTTTTTATCTTTAGTTGTAAGGATTTTTGAAAAGATATGGCCCCTTTTTACTATAAGAACGAGTACGACGAAAGGAGACATCCTTATCGTACTCCTGAGCTCACCTCAAAATTTCGGATAATTTTTCATTGTGGGGAACTCGGCATTTGGAATTGTTATATGGAGCGTTTATCAATATTATTATTTTGTCAGGTAAAAGGGGGATCGTAATCCAGGAAACTGGTCCACTATGATTCTCAAGGTGTTCATACGGTATATGCAGGAGCGGCCCTTTCTGAATCCAGCTGGCTTCTAAGCCTTCGGTACCATACGTTTTCTCCAGGTTCCTGTGAAAATGAAGCATTCAAAGCGGCAAGAAATAATCTCTCCATCTTTAGATTTACACAGCAGCCTTCTATTTGCACTCTTTACGGCATGCTTTGTAATAGAATGCTCTTTTGCCTTTACAATTGAAAAATCAAACTTCAAACTTATAATTAAAATCAATAAATAAACACAAGTTCACTGTGATTTCTCAAAAATTAATGACATCACTCTCACTTATATCCTGAGCTTTGGCTTAAGTGCCCAAATCTAGTCGCTCAGTTCAAATCAGAGTTCGGAAACTCACACTCGCGTGCGCACACGAACGACTCAAAACTCATTTTTCGACTCATGTGCGCACACGAAATTATTCAATTACTCACAGCTCACGTGCGTGAGTAATAAGGAGAATTGTCAATTACTCACGCACGTGAGCTGTGAGTAATTGAATAATTTCGTGTGCGCACATGAGTCGAAAAATGAGTTTTGAGTCGTTCTTGTGCGCACATGACTAATTGGAAATACTCATGTGCGCACACGAACAACTCAAAACTCATTTTTCGACTCATGTGCGCACACGAAATTATTTAATTACTCACAGCTCACGTGCGTGAGTAATAAGAACAAGTAAAGCGCACACAGCTCATGAGTATGTGTGTTTTGGCGCTCACAAAATTTATCGCACATGAGCGTGTGCGCACACGAGTGTGCGTTTCCGTACTCTGGTTCAAATCAATTTTGAACCAAGTTCAACAGTTGAACCACTACTGTGAAACAGTAAAATGAGTTGAGCGAAAGCTCAAGGCTGAGCGAAAGCTTAAGTGAACACTGTGAAACCGGGCATTAGTCTATAACGAGTTGCTGTTAAAAAGTGAAAGCCTAATCAAAACGGATAACGAGTTCCTAAACATGCTCCAACAAGCCAAGGTGCAGGTATAATCGGTGGCTGTGCGTGCTAGACTACTGCTCCCCGGTTACTAGTTTCGGCATTTTACACTCCATTGAGAGCCTACCATAAATATATTAATTCAGACAGCTGCCGTAGGATTTGAACTTGATTCCCAATCAATTCTGTTTCTTTACACAGTTTCAATAGTAATACGATATTGCGCCGTGACCAGATTGTAGGATGATCTGCGATAGTCTGGGTGCCGAACGGGTTCTTCTCTAAGAGAGTCTGTTGCAGGAATTGATGATTTTCCTTGGATGGAAATTAATTGAGACGTGTTTTGATTAAATCGGTGAAAATAAATTGCATACCAAGTGCCTCACCTGGTGCACACGTTTCTGTTGGCGGGGCAAAGTATAAGCCTTTGGTTTTCGCCCGATAACGACAAAAGACGCAACGCAGTGTAAGAAAATGTTTTTTAAGTCGGTTAATAGCGCACAGCTGGCGAAAGGCGTGGATTTTCTTGTACCTTTATGGACTTTGTGCCATTGCCGGTTAAGATAGCACGGATCAGAGTCTATGTCGTTAAGGTTGCCAGTTTGCAGACGCCGTGATTTTGTCTAGATTCAAGATTATTATTATTACGTTAAGCCGATAAATTTTGCTTTTGTGCCACTTTATCTGAATCAACAACGAAACCCCAACGCGCCTTTGGTGTCATTTCAGTGAGAATTAAAAATTCGTAAAGGAATGCCGAGCCTATAAATCACACATACACCTGGCTAACGACGTTCGGAGAATTTTCCATGGGATTGGATATGCCCCAACGAAGGCTATTCTGCGCTGATTAAGGGATCACTAGCCTCGCTCGGTGTTAATGTTAGAAAATTGCCGACAGCCTCGTGCTTCTGCGGACAACCGCCTTAATAGGGTGATACGACGACAGTTTTAGTAGCGGGACGAATGAACGGACAAGAAATGAGAGTCACTGAGGAACTTATTGAAAACCGTTTGGGAGGCGATCAATGGCTACTTCTGTGATTATGGTGCAGCTAAACTGGCTTTTCTCTGGCTTAAGATGAGATCAGAACAATTGATTCTGTTAAATTAATTGACGATAATAAATTACCCTCAGCTGGCTGTTAGCTGGTTTCATTGTTTACACTTTGGAATGTTATGTAGTTATTAATTTATAAGATATGGGAGGAAATTTGCTTTTATTTTTACACTTAATAGCAAGGTTAGTGTACGACGGAATAAAGTTGATCTTGAGTTAAGAGGCTTCCGTCACTTTAGATTCTATTAAATTCAGTGATGATTCATTTTGTGATAAGCTCATTCTATAAATCACTGAAGTAATGGGCATTTATAAACCCGAATAGGGTTTATAAAGAAGCAAAGGCCGTTATTCCTGCAAAATGTAACTGGCCGAGTGCATAGTAACGAGTCACATTTTAAATCGTTGAATTTGAAATAATAAGGCGAACAAGGGTAACCAAAGTCCGAATAGAATCCTTTTTAGTTTTACTAAATGAAAACTTTGCCATGGAGTTCTCCCATACGTTATTCCATTTGCACTTCTATAATAAAAGCTTAACTTTTTTCTCAGGATGTAATTGACTGTCGAGGTTTTTAATCAAATGAAATTTACGTAAAAAGTGTTGGAGAAGATAATCAATCATCATAACCCTCCTTTAATCCCTCATGGGACATAGGGCGGAAACAGTTGCCCTCCAGCGGACTCTGTTTTGTGCGACAGCTTTCAGCTCTGACCAGGATCTCCCAGTTGTGGCGGCCTCTGTTAATAGGGTTCTCCTCCAAGTTGTTCTAGGTCTTCCGACTCGACGAGTTCCTTGCGGATTCCAGTCGAGGGCCTGTTTGGCTAGATTATCGTCTTCGCGTCGCAAGGTGTGACCAATCCAATTCCATTTCCTTCGCCTGATTTGGTCTTCTATCCTTTCTTGGCCGGCACGGCGCCATAGTTCTTCATTTTAAATTCTATCTTGCCAGCGGATTTTTAGGATACGACGTAGGCATCTGTTGATGAAAACTTGTAGGCGCCCCGTGATGAATTGGGTGACTCCATGTTTCGCAACCATACAAAAGAACTGCCTTAACGTTGGAGTTGAGCAGCCGCAATTTGGTGTTAATTGAGATCTCCGTCGATCTCCTTATGTGAAACAGGCATACATATGCGCTTTGTGCTTTATTTATTCTGGAACTGACGTCTTCTTCTGCACCGCCATGTTCGGTAATAATGCTACCGAGGTAACAGAATTTATCTACCAGTTCCACGTCACGGTTATTCAGCGCTGTGCGTTCAATGCTGTTTGCATTTATCCGCATTTCTTTAGTTTTAGTCGGATTTAGCCTTAAGCCTGCTGAACTACTTTCTGTTGCCAAATTGTTTAACATGTTTTTAAGGTCCTGGTGTCTGTGGGCCAGCAAACAGATATCATCCGCGTAGTCAAGATCCTTAAGGCGGTCTAGCAATCCCCATTGAATGCCACCTGTTCTACTATCTAGAGCGCTGCTGTCTTCTAAGCGTTCGATCTACTGCCTCTCTTATCCTAGATAGTAATATATGGGACAAGATTTTTCCCACCGTAGATAATAGACAGATGCCTCTCCAGTTGTCACATATTGTTAGGTCCCCCTTTTTGGGTATTTTGACTATGATACCTTCCGTCCAATCCTCCGGGAAGGTACAGGTGTTCCATGCTATTTCCAGGATTGGCTGTAGCGCATCTGCTATGAGGCTTGGGTCGGCTTTCAACAATTCTGGCGGGATGCCATCTTTTCCAGCTGCTTTACCATTGGCCATTGCATGAATTGCGGTTACTATTTCAGTCTTGGATGGGGCACGAGTGGTGATTCTTATTGGCTGTGCATTGTTGTTGTTTTCCTGAGGTTCCTGTGTAAATGAACCATTAAGGGCGGCGAAGAAGTAATCTCTCCATCTTTGGAGTTGCTCCTCGTCGCTGCACAGCAGCCTTCCATCCGCACTCTTTACGGCATGCTTTTTAGTAGAGTGCTTTCCCGAGGCTGTTTAGTAATTTGGTACAGCACCTTACTGTTGCCTGTTTTTGCCGCGTTTTCCGCTTTCTCTGGAAGCTCATTTATCTGCCGCCTTTTATCACGCCGGACACTTCTCTTTACCTCCCGGTGCAATTGGGAGTATTCCCGTTCAAGTTGTTGGCGTTTTTCCGGGTCGCTTATAGAGTTCACGTTATTTTTGTGGGCCCTTCTGCGTTTGCCAGGTTGTGTCCGAGATCCAGTGTTGCTGGTTTCATTGGACATAACCGATACTTGTTTCCGCTGCTGTTATTATAGCGCCCTTTGTTGTGCTCCACAGCTCTTCAATATTTGTGTCGTCAGAAACGGTTTGCTGGTTTAAGATTTCTTGCAGATTTCCAGCAAATTCTCTCCTTTTAGTGCTCTCCCGCAGAAGGTCTAAGTTAAACCGTCTACGGTTTATGCCATCTCGTTGGACGTTTCTGATTGCGGCGATTTTTAAGCGGATAGTTGCTACTATCAAATGGTGGTCACTTCCAGTGTCTGCTCAGCTAAAGCTCCTAACATCCTCCAGAATAGTTCTCCATCTGCGGCTGACGGCCACGTGATCTATCTGATTTTTCGTTCTACCATCCGGCGATACCCAGGTCTCCTTGGGTATCTTCTTGTGACAAAAGTAAGTTCCACCTACCATGAGTTGATGGGAACTACAGAAGTCAACGAAAAGCTCACCATTGTTAATGGTAACTTGGCTTAGGCCTTGATTTCCAAACAGTGATGTCTCCCCTTGGAATAGAGCGAAAAACCTCATTCAGTCGCATGTAGAACTCGTCTTTGATGTCATCCTCTGCGTCTTCAGTCGGAGCGTAGCATTGGACTATCGTAGTACTTCTTAGTCTGGTACGTAGGCGCACGGTAATAATCCTCTCAGAAACTGGTGACCAGCTAATGAGGCTGGACCTGGCTTCCTTGGTGAGTATTACCCCAACGCCATTCCTACGGGTTTCAGTTTCGTTTCTCCCAGAATATAAGAAGGACTCACCGTTTGGGCAGATATGTTCCCCCGCATCGGGCCATCTGGTCTCGCTGAGTCCCATGACCTTGATTTTATAGCGGTTCATCTCGTTGAGGACTTCATCCAGCCGTCCATCAGCAAGCAGCGTTCTCACATTCCATGATCCGATTCGTGTCCGGTTCCGAGGCATTATTTGCCGATTCGTAGCAATTACGTGTTTTATGGGAGCGGGTTGCTAACCCTCAGCCCAACCGTAGAACTCTGTTTTGTGGCGCAGAGAACTCGCCATTCGACCGTCTCCCGCTAGCTCCTTCCGAAGAAGTACCCCAGGGGGCACCGCGGGGAGGTGGGATTAGGACTTCATTTCATTTCATTTCACTTTTAGGACAAGGTTAAATTCACGTTACCAGTTCTAAGAGAGTTAGTTCTCGCTAAACTAAAGTTTTCCATTTTTAGAAAATCTCTTTCTCTACAATAACAAATCAACAAAGGTTTACTAGTTCAAGAATAACAAAATTCTTGCGATTAATTTGCCTTGAACGGTCTTTCAAATAAACACAAGTTGATGAACGTGCTTCCTTGCTTTATTCAGATTTAACTCCTATCATAGCTTTTTGGATAAATTCGCTTTATTTTTCGATTTCAACTATAATATTTTCACATCTGAAATGAACATCACTAACTTTCCATCTCGAATAGTTGGTTCAGAAAATTAGTATTTGTCTTTGCAAATAAAGCGTGAGAGAGAAATGGTTTGTTTTCAGACGTAGCAACTCGTCGGTGTTTCATTTTTCCCTACACTATAATTGTTTTCTTTCACCAGAGAATTTGATCCAAAGAAAGTAAATAACATGTTGCTAGCTATTTCAAAAGCTGGTAAGAAATGACACAACACGCGCTGTGCATACATTAAAAATCAAAAAGCGCCCAACATTGCAACTAATCGATTATCTGCCTACATATTTCATTTTACACTAAGTTAAAGACAAAAATATTCCTTCCATTGTAACCTCAACAATTGTATTGGACCGTCAATTCGATTGGGCCGCTCGAATAAACGAAAATAGAACTCCCACCTCAGGGTCTGGATCATCCATTCATCAAATAAGGAGATCAAAGCACTTAAAGCGATCTCTCTTGTCGAAGAAAATGCTCGATTGAAAATTATTTACAACCGTTTTAGGGGTGGTGATTACTCAACATAACAAAACCACAAGCCACGTTCATATTACGGCCAGAGGCTAGCTACGTAGTCACGATGAATTATTCTGTTGACGGATCATATCTAGGTACTTAGGGGGATCTATGGCAATGGAGTGCTTTGCGAGTGGATCCACTAGACCTCAATGATGGACTGAAATCTATGCGGAATGCTAGAATACCATCACGTTTCTGGCATCAGATCACTGGACGACGAACGGGCGGCAAAATGTTACGTTGGCCGTCAAAATAAACAAAACGTAAAACGATCGCCCAACTAAGTTATGATGACTGCTTTGCCGTTTAGAAGTTCGTCGAATCATATTCGAATTTCGAGCATTCCCATGATGATGCAAAATTCTAATTGGCCAATTGAAACAGAAAAGCCGCACAAGTTCATATTAAGTTATTCTTGAAAGACAGGGGCCTTGAGAGGACCGTGATTTATTGATTAAAAATGATAGTCGCAATGAATTGCGAGAATATTCAGACATTTTGCGCCCATCAGCCAGCAACAAAGGGGAGAAAAGCTAGAAAATGAACGGTTCGTTTTGTTAAAGGCGAGGTCGCCACAGCAATTGCCGTCCGTTAATTACCTTTCACCTGAATAACCATAATCTGTTATGGTGGCGATCAGTAAACGCACCATCATACAAAAGCGATCAATTCCCTCGATGATCGATCTCCTGAACAGCGTGAATATTAAATATTGTGAAAAGAAATTAATTGCTTAGGAGTTTTGCTAATTTATTACCCAGAGTCGATTTCTATGCTCCAGGCACCTTATGAGACCGTGATCTTGAGTAGAGCTGGCTGGTCGTCTTGCATGAAGGATCATTTAAAATCTTTTTACAGTGCTTACTCGTAAAAACAGCATAAAGAAGTTCTATGTAACGATACTTTCGACATTCATCATAAATATGTTAAACGACCACTCAGTCCTTATGACTGACTATTGCGCGAACATTACCAGAATGCATGTGACCCATCACCTATCGGCCAACGATGAATGGGAGAAACTTTCTTTAATATCATGCTACAGATGGTTGGTGTTGTACTAGCGTTGGCATATTAAGCTGTTCGCATTGCCTTGACCGTGGAAGATTTAATAATTAATGACTTTGGGTGGAGCTTTGTTTATAAAAAATATGTTAAGTTTTGGCCTTTCAAATGGTTATTTTGTAGAAAGAAGAAAATGTATTTGTTAGTAATTTTGCTAGCAGTCGGAGTCTATAAAATTAGGAAAACTCATCGTAAGTGATTTTGTTGACTTTAAACTTTTTGACTTTTCGTTTTAGTAACTCGATTAAGTGAATTTATTTGGAAAACATGTTTTCTCTCTAAGAATAACTGCCGACACTAACTACACATAAATTTATGACTTATTATGAAATAGTAGTTTGATTGAAGAATTGAAACTTGCCAAATTTATAATTCATCGAACAATTCTTTCAGTCCAAGTCAGGTGGCCATCTAGCATTATATGGCTTGCAGTATCCTATCCCTGTGGAAGATCTACTAAGTTCTCTTAGTTTTTAATAAATTATGTGCAATTTACTTTTAATGGTGTAGTCTTAAAATTGCAAGCAATAGCCCCGAGTAAAATTATGGCGTTGTTGGTTTGTGACACCTTCGGGCTATACGGAAGTCCTGTTTTCAAAACGCAAGACTAGCCCCATCGGATGATTCTTACCGCCTACAAATCTTCTTTGAGTTTTCAGTTGATATAGGCCAGTATAGCGTACACTCCTATTTGAAAATCAGTATTTAGAGGGTCCAAGCTTGGCTTGAACCTTGGGCTCTCAAACCAAAATCTGGTTCTAACTCCTCCCTTGATCTTAGATCATTTTCGTGTACTACACGAGTTTACCATAGGCTGTCTTGTGGTAAACGTAGGATAGCCTGTCTTGTATGTACACGGACGGGACATGAAACAGATTCTCGAAAGGTGCAGTCGAGGTGGATATCCTTGGTGAAGACCTTTCTTTGAATCTAGCAAAGCTAATGTCCTTGAATAGAGTAGAAACGCCCTCAGTCAGCAATTAATCGCACCGGACTTGGACAAATTTTTGGCAACTTTCTCCGCACATAAAACGACTTAATTCTGTTCAAACCTCGCGCATATCATTATTTAATCTAATTAACTACAATCGATAAGTTCCGAGATAAAAAGAAAATTTTCAAAAAAAATCAATCGAATTTTGTCTCCATACTATAGAAGGGTTGCAAAGCTGCTGCATAAATTCTTTATTAAATTAAGGGTATTTTATTGTGATCAGCAATTTTCCCATACTTTGCTGCTAGCCATTATTTGAAAGCATTAAAAACACGGCAAATAATAACAAGGAATTCTTAAAAAGGACATATTTTATTAATTAAATTTACAAAGACTAAGAAGAAAACATGTTCTCAAATTTCAATTGATCCACCATACAAATAAAATTTGATTACACGAAATACACCACAATAATTATAGTCATTAAGTGCATTTAGGTTGTTTTTTAGTTTTTCTTTACGGTTTTATCGCATTCCTCCATATAATCATTGCCTAATTTTACAATTGCCGCGCCGGAAGCAAGGCCTAGGACTGTAGAGAGTCCATTGTTCCTTGGGACGGCGCTGCGAATTATAGCCCAGAGTAGAACTGAGCCTAATCCAAAAAGAACGCTTCCCATTACACTAAAAACAAATTTTCAGTTACAATTTATTTATTTAATTAAATAAATTAAATAATTTCACCTATAAGCGATTCTCTTTCCAGGCGACACGGCCTTCAAATGAGGTCTACTATAGAAGTAGAGAGTCGTACCAAAGAGCGTGCAGGTTAGCAATATATTTGTAATGTCTTTCTTTGGGACTAGTCTAAATTAATAAGATAAATTTTATTATTAGTGTATTGGCAAAAAATATTACAAATTACCTTGATGCAAGCGGGGGATTCATAACATTTATCGCCAAACCGGCATAAGAAATTAGGCTACTCACTGGGACATAGTAGTAAAAGACATTTTCTCGTGTGAATGGCTTAAAGCCGATCTTTTCACACAATGTGCATTCAGTCTTTTCAACGTTCGACATACTTTAATTATTTTTTATTTTCAATTAAAAACTTTAAATAGTTACTAAATAAATTTTTATTTCCCGTTTTCTTCTCAGTTTTTCATGAAAAATAAATGCACCGCCGGGGGCCCGAAATGAATTGTCAAAGTTATGTAAAATTTTTCGTAATTTTTATATTTATATGTTGGCAGAATTTGTAGATAAGTTTTAATGTTTGGTGCTGCCAGTGTTTCGGGGAAAAAATCCCTTGGGGGGGAATTATTTGTTTTTTGCGTGTCTTTTTTGAATAATTGCTCTTGATTAAGTGCCGTGTTTTTTTATCTGTTCTATTCTGTTCTGTCCTGGAACATTAAAAAACGGCAAGGGAAATTTTCATTTTTATTTAAATAAATTTCGGCTTTGGGCATTTTAATTTCTTCTAATATTGCTTAAAGATCGGTCTTATTTATCTCTCCATTAATTTTTCTCGTTTTTCATTCAGTAAACAAAACATTTTACTTTATTTGTCAACTGTCAAGTTAAAAAACGTATGTGAGAAAAGGGAAATTTAAAATTTCCCTTTGTGCTGGATAGTGTTCTTGATAATTATCGGTAACAAGACTTTTGTATGGAAGCTGTTCTATTCTGTCCTGGAACAGATTAAAAAAACACACCTAAGGTTGTTTGATTAAAAAAAATTAATTCTGTACTGTTTATAAGAAAATATTAATTTTGTATTATATTGTTATATTTGCGGGATATGTTGAAATATAACACTCATGATCATGAGTAATCATTACAAGGCTGGCAAAAAGACAATTTGTGCGTTAATTAATGGCAGATCTTAGAAAAATAGTATTTCCGTTTAAAATTAAGATAATTAATGTATGGTTAATTTTGAAAATGAACCTCCCGCTTTTCTTTCCTTTTTTTATTTATATCTGCGGCCATAAAGCTGCTAGAGGAAAACCCATAAAAGAAGACAACGAGCTTTGCATTAGCTCGGGTTGTTTGGGTGAAAAAGCTGCGCTTTCAAACAACCAGAACGAATGGGACACTCGTTGTCTTCTTTTATGGTTTTTACTCTACTATTTAGTTTGTCAAACTCAAGGAAGCAAAGTCGAAAGGATGCAAGTATCGAAAGATATAATACTGAATAAATTAGTAGAAAACTATGCAAGGCCTCTAGATCGCCTATAGTTGACAATGGAAGAGTAAAAGGGTTGAGAGGTAACTAACTATAACATTGTGCTACCCACTGTTACTAATGTTTTTTTGTGACCATGGGGGCAAGACCGTATGATGAACACCGCGGTCAAGTTAGACCTATTGTATACATGACCAAGTATATAGCAGCAAAATTAAATCCATTTAACTCAAGATTACGCCAAAATTTCGAATTAACGTATAGACGGGTATTTAATAAAGAATATTCTCACAATTGCATTCTTATAACTTTGGATTAAACCGAAAAATTTCGTACGATCCATAATTCGAATTATTTTTGGAACAGCTATAAACTAGGTACATGTCCCACTAATGGAAAATACCGCCGGACCGAAGGGCGGAAGCAATAAGGACTTTAGTTGAAGAGAAGCTCTTTGATAAACGTTCCTCTTCTAAGACCTGATTTACCCGACACGTTTTTTGATCATAAAGCACGAGTTTTGGGAGAGAAGCTGAGGGACCGAGAGGAATTGTCATCACGGGTTGACCACTCACATGAGACGTTTTCTTGATTTTTTACACGACTGCCCCAAAAAAAGGAGTGTAATGTGTTTAGGTTTGTTGTGTGTATGTACGTTGTTTTCTACCACCATAACTTCTAAACCCCTGAACGGATTTAGATGACTGGGGTACCGTTAGAATCGTTTAATGAGTCTGAGTAACATAGGCTAGGTTAATTTTTAAAACAACAATATGGCGGCCGTCAGACGCAATTTACATAACGCCCAATTTAATTTTTTTTTCTGATTGGGTCAATATGGGTATCAAACGAAAGGTAAAATTGAGACGATTTCAAATATATATAACACTTAATAGATATGTGTTAAATGATCGCGAATTTTAAGCTTAAATAAAATTAAATTACTCAAAACGTCTTTTATTTACCCATCACCATGAATTACCACTTAATAGTTAAGCCTAGTATGCTGTTGAGGCGAAATTAAAATTCCCTAAACAAACGGTATGTAACACGACTGCCCCAAAAAGGAGTGTAATGTTTTCAGGATTCATGTATGTATGTTTGTATGTTTCTTTGTTCCACCATAACTTCTAAACGCCTGAACGGATTTAGATCGCTGGAGTACCGTTAGAATCGTTTAGTGAGCCCGAGTAACATAGGCTTTAATTTTAAAATAAACAGTATGGCGGCCGTCAGACCCAATTTACGTCACACCCGATTTATTTTTTTCTTCTTCTGATCGGGTCAATATGGGTATCAAATGAAAGGTCTCATTGAGACGATTTCTGCCTAATCTATCAGCGTGTCTAAATTTAGATAGAATAAATCAAACTTCGATAACTTTACTTTTGCATTAAAACTGTATCTCAATAGTAAGTGCTATAATAATAAGAAGTAAAATAAAATCACTTAATAAAAACTATGTACTGTTGTTGAATTATCTGCTCTTCCGATTTCTTTTCCTTTTGAAATAAAAATATCTTTTCTTATCAAATTATTAATCTTTTATTTAAATTCCTTTTCTACTCGTCTTCTCACAAAAACTTCTTGACAACAACAACTCATTTGTTTTTTTTTTCTCTAGCCTACTTCTTTTTTTATACTATTTCTAGCCTACTTATATATAAATTATTTCTAGCCGACAACTCGTCCATCCTGACCACTAATCGCCTCGATTACACAGCTAATCACTAATCGAACCAAACTTTTCTACATTACAAAATTTCTAAATGGATTTACATTGTCCACATTCTAAATTCTATTAAGGCTCTTAACAGAACTCAGATATTTCACCTTTATTTAATTTATACTTGTACATAGAACTCATTAACACACAACTAAGAAGGCTTACATGCTAGTTTTCCTAATTTATTCTTTTTTTTTTTCTACAACTAAATGGTTCGATTCAGGCGTAATTAATTCCTACGCCAAGGCTTCATATTTTTAACTTCTAAAATCCCTGTGTAAGGAAGCTGTGTTACTTGATGTCCCTCTATATCGCTAAGCAAATATCTGTCGTGAGGCAAGACCTTTTTCACCACATACGGGCCTTTAAACTTGGGTAGTAATTTCTTATTAACACCTGGGGTGGACACATGATTAGTAATCACGACGTAATCACCTTCCTTATACTTCTTCGGTGGTTTCCTTCTCCTATCATAATATTTTTTATCTACTACCTGACTTTTCCGTATTTTCGAACTAGCTTCTTCCCTAATTTTTTCTAAGTTCCTATCTCTTTTAATTCCTAATAATTCTTTAAGGGGATCTGACTGTCCTTTTTGGTTTACACCGAACAATACTTCCGAAGGTGTCTTACCAGTAGACCGATTTATCGAATTATTAATGGCAAATTCAACTTGAGGCAACGATTTGTCCCATTCTTTCGGCGGAGTAGTCAGTTTACCTAACATTGGAGCCATAATTTCATTTACCCTTTCCACCTGTCCATTTGCTTGCGGAGAACCTACAGCTATCTTAACATGCTGAATAGATAACCCTTCTAAGAATACCCTAAATTCACTAGAGGTGAAACACGAACCCCTGTCGGAAATAATCTTCTCCGGGCGACTATAACTTTTGATATAATCTTTCAGACAAGCAATGACTTCTCTGGTACTCGTACTAGTGACTGCATAAAGCCTTACGAATTTGGTAAACCCGTCAATCACCACGAAAACGTGTCTCTTTTTGCTTTTAATGCACTTTAACGGGCCATAATGGTCGATATGAATTACTTCGAATGGCAGATTTCCTTTCGGTATGCTATGCAGAAATCCTTCTTTCGGGCCAACTTTTGCTGAATATGCTACGCATTTGAAGCAATTTAATATGTAATTTCTTATCTTCTCTCTACTTTTAGGAAACCAATATGTCTTGGCCAATTCCACGTGGCACTTTTCTACTCCCGAGTGTCCTAACATTTCGTGGTATGTTCGAATAATTTCGATTTCCATTTCCTGAGGCACATAAAACAATATTCCATCCTTAAACTTTTTGTACACTAAACCATTTCTCATCTCGTAACGTTCATCTTCACCCTGTTCTAACTGACTTCTAATCTTTCTAATGTTTTCATCCCTATTTTGGCAAATAGAGAGATTTTGTTCCAGTGTATTATCTTCCAACACCAAAATGTTCGTATTCCTACTCAACGCATCAACATGGTTCATTTTACCATTTGCTCTATGCTCTGGGACGTAATCATAATTTTGCAACTGTAATGACCATCGTGCGATCCGTGGGTTAATTTCCTTTTTATTCAATGCCAGCACCAGCGAATTACAGTCGGTCACTATTTTGAATTTAATCCCTTGTAGATACACTCTAAACCTTTTTAAAGCATAAATTATTGAAAGAGTCTCTAATTCATAGCTATGGTATTTTGATTCGACGGGAGTTGTACGCTTTGAAAAATAGAAGATGGGGTGGAACTTTCCGTCTGATTTCCGCTGCATTAAGATACTACCAAAACCTATAGAGCTAGCGTCACAGTGGAGTTCCGTGTCATCTGTAGGGCAATAAATTGATAGAACCGGTGTATTAACTAACTTTCCCTTTAAAACTTCGAAACTTTCTAGTTGCTTTTGCCCAAAAACGAAAGTCGCTTCTTTTCTTATAAGGTCATATAACGGTTTTGCTAATACCGCGAAGTCTTTAATAAATTTTCTAAAATATGAACACAATCCCAAGAAACTGTGTACTTGTTTCACACTTTTCGGAATAGGGAATCTCGAAATGGCTGCAATATTTGATGGGTTTGGCTGTATACCAGCATTACTAACAACATATCCTAAATACTCTATCTGATCACAAGCGAATTTACATTTATCTAATCTAATTTCTAATCGATTTCTCGTCAGTGTATCAAACACTTCTGACAATATACTCACATGTTCCTCCAATGTTTCCGTAGCTACTAAAATATCATCGATATATATTAATACCTTTTTTTCCTCTATCAACTTTCTGAAAACCCTATTGATGAATCGTTGAAAAACCGCGGGGGCATTTCTGAGTCTAAAAGGCATTTTTGTATATTCAAATTGTCCCAGAGGTGTGACAAAAGATGTGAATCTCACTGATTCTTCATCCATCCTTACCTGATGGAATCCACTCTTTAAATCCAACACGGAGAAATATCTTTTATTATGCAACTCGGAAATGTGATCCTCTATCAACGGAATAGGATAATTATCCTTTTCAGTTACTTTATTAAGCTGCCTGTAGTCAATACATAAACGATATTCCCCAGTCTTTTTCTTTACCAGGACAATTGGGGAACAATATTGTGAATCACTTGGCCTAATTACTTCCTGTTTTTGCAAATCTTTCAAAATTTTCTCCAACTCTAACTTTTCATGAAACGATAACCTACGAGGAGAACAATGAAACGGACTATCTTTAGAAAGCCTTATTTTCATCTTATAATTAACTTCGGGTACTTCTGGTTTACTACATTCTGAATATCTTTCCCTATAAACTTCTCTTATTTGTTCTTTAGCCTGTTCATCTAAAGTCTCTCCTAATACTAAACTACACGGTAAGTCTGTTTCCATAACATCGATTTGCAGAATTTGCTTTGCAAAATCTTCTTCTTCCTCATTGTCTAATTGTTGTACTAACTGAAAACCAAAAGTGTTGAGGAAATCTCTACCCAAAATCATTTTAAAAGACATTGTATTTCTTGGCACTAAACAAATAACTAAATGCTTGTCTACATCGTTATATGAAAAAATCAAAGACAATCGTGCAAGTACTTTTACTTGACTACCATTAACACCAAAATATTCAAAATCCTTTTGTCCTTTTACTCTAGAAAATTTAACTAAACCATCAGGTAACACATCTTCCCTCACCAAACTTATTGGACTACCAGTATCTAATAAAGCTATACATTTAAAATTAATTTCAATTTTACCTTTTTTAATGAACTTTACCTTTACCTCTTTAAAAATATCCAACGCTCCTTCCGGGACGACCATTCCTATGTTTTTCTTTGCTCCAGGGCAGTTGCTAGCAAAATGATCCATTTTGCCACACACGAAACAGGCACCTTTATCTATTGGCGGTCTCCTACACTCTTCCCTACGATGTCCTCTAACGTGGCAGTTTCCACATTTAAAACTGTCACCTATCTTCCTACCTGGTTGATATTGGTCTTTTCTTTGTGGGTTTTGACCCGTTGCACGAAATTGCGGCTGCATTCTAGGCTGATTAAAACATAATTTGTGCAATTTATTGAAAGCACTAAACAATTCCAACGGCGTCTCATATTGTGCTGTTTTCGCTTGTGCTTCTAAGTAGGGATCCTTCATCCCTTCGATGATGAGTTCTAACATTTCCTCTTCGCTAATTTCTAATATATTTCCTAATATTATCTTGTCATGATAATATGCACTGAATTCCTCGCTATCTTGCCATAATCTATTTTCAAACTTTCTTCTCAGCATCACTCTTGAGAGCTTTCTTCTAAACATTTTCCCCAATTCTGCAAGCAACTCTTCTGAGGTCATTCTTATGTGTGATGATTTTGAATGGAAGAATTCCAAAGCACGGCCTTTCAACTTCGATATCATTATGGTTTTCATCACCATATTATCTAAATTATATGTGGCTCGAACTTCACTAATATGAGTTTGCCACGAATCGAAGTCATCTAATGCCGGATTGAAATTCGGGACTAATTCACTCACATGTGCAATGTTGATTTTTATTTTATTTTCACATTCACTTGGAGTACTTTTTCCGGTCATTTGCGGAGTTGGCTGCATCAATCCTAATTTTAACAACTCCATCTCTTTTCGGAGCAGCTCTATTTCTTTTAGGTGTATTTCCCTTTCCCTTTTCAGGAATTCATTATCCAAATTAGTTTCGGGAGATACGCATTTTTCCCCATTTTCCTCACTAGGCATAATTGTTGAACTCAATAATGAATCAAGAATTTCTGTCACCTGGGTGGCATTGCAGCATTCTCTTCTTCGTGCATCATTCTCCATTTCATAATTTCTTTCTGCAACCATTGCGGTCTTCAATTTTTCCTTATAATCCGCTTTACATTTTAAGTCTGCATAATCAACTCCTCTTTTTGCCAATTCTTCTTTTAATTGAGGTATAGTCATATTTCTAATATATTGATCTGCCTCTTCTTCGTGAGATGTCATCCTGGTATTGGCTCGGCGCTTCTCCTTCTTGTTTTACAATCAATAAACTGTTACCAATCTTCTTGTTAAAGCCCTTCTTCCAAATCTTGCTCGTCAGGATCTTTTCGCAAATTTATCCCACTTCTGAAATTGTTGTTGAATTATCTGCTCTTCCGATTTCTTTTCCTTTTGAAATAAAAATATCTTTTCTTATCAAATTATTAATCTTTTATTTAAATTCCTTTTCTACTCGTCTTCTCACAAAAACTTCTTGACAACAACAACTCATTTGTTTTTTTTTTCTCTAGCCTACTTCTTTTTTTATACTATTTCTAGCCTACTTATATATAAATTATTTCTAGCCGACAGTACATTGGTTTGCGAATTATAATCACTAAAATATCATAAAATAAAAAACAAAATAATTAAAAAATTAAAAAACACGACGCCGAATTAAAAAATGAACTAAAAAGTCAAAAATAAGTTTTAAGTACTAATGTAAGACAGAAACAAGGTAGAAGATATTTTATTTATTTTGTTAAGTATCACACAACTATCGTATATGTATAATCTGTATTTTTGCAGCCGGGGTACAAAATGTTACGAGAATAAGTACAATTAAAACTGTCAAAAAGCACCCTCAAACCCAAAAATTAATATCTTTTTTAGATATCAAATTTTCCTCCAGGATTCCGACATATTTCATTTTTGTTTTCAAAAAATCTCAGTCATAAAAGGAAATGGGTTCAATACGGCAACACCGTAGCCAGAGGAAATTTGGTGCAAGGAAGAAAATCCTTATTTCTCAAGGACAAGTAGAAACGTCAAAAGTAAAAAGGAAGGCTCGAAACAGTATGAATCGCCGTTGACCACCAGACAAGGGACGAAAATTCGCGCTCGTGTGATAAATTCCAATTTGACTTCATTTGTGCAAAGTTGAGCGATTAAATTTACCTACGTTTATTTGATAGCCCCCAACCTGTCGGGTTTTTCGTGCGAAACGTCGTGCCTCTCCCAAGTGAAAAAAGTATAGGCAAGATTTCGTTTGAAGAAGAGCAACGTAAGTGCGAACTTTTCTTTCTTAGTTTTTTTTAAATAATAAACAAAATTATTTTCTTTCAAGTTTTCTGCCCCACCAAACAGGAAATTATTGAATTTTCTCGGAAATTTTCTTTTTCCTATAAATATTTACTGTTATGTGAAGCGACTCATTTATTGATTGTAATTCTTCGAAAGTTCTGTGCACTGCTTTGTCAGATCTCGCATCTGCGTCCGATTGCACCAATCTCTCGATCTCCAGGTAGGAAGGGAAGCTGGACTATGGCACTAAAGTTCAACATTCAATAGCGCCCCTTTCTGCCTTTGTGCCCTTTCTGCATTCGCACTGTTGCACCAGGCTCACATGGTTCTGTCCAAGCAATTTACATCTCGCTCTGCTATTCGAGTGGAGGAGTACATGAGATCCTTCATGCTCCTGATAGCACTCGGCCAGAATTTCTTACTTAGAGGATTTAGCCATGTCTACATGCAAATCGATTTTCCCTCTTTTTGCTTGTGTGTAGCTGCTGCTTTTCGTGCTGTCGACAGCGTAGGTGGAAATTAGATAAAACAAATTCCCCGTGCGCCCTCGTTCCGGGGTTAGGGGAGAAATGTATATTTATTAAATTGCCTCGTCATGGAATAGAGCTTCCACAAAGTCCAGTCCGAGTTTCATGTAGTTGCAACAGGTCATACATATGAATAATGAGATAACGGAATATCTGTTAGGGCTGGGTAAGTTCGGTTGATAATTATAATGGAGTGCTTCCAGTGGAATGGATTCCGCTTCATATTTTATTTATGGCATCAATAAATGTTTGCGAGCTTCGTATTGTTGCAATTCTTTTTCAAATAATAGACTGAGCATCTTGGTGCTTCTAGGCTCTTTTTTTACGCTACAAATCAACGGTGGTTGCTAGACCAGCTTGTCTCTTGTTAGCTGATAAAAATATACTCATGGTTCAGGATAATTGTTTTCAATGTCTCTTCACCATAAAAATACATTAAATAAACTTCTAAAATAAATAACATTTATAAACAAAATGCACTAAAGAATGAGAACTATTTTTTTGTTTCTCAGTGATTTACACAAGAAAAGTGTCATTGCAAAATAAGAAATTCTATAACTCAGGTAAAATCCTAAAATATATTATATAAATTATAATACCGCGTTTGACTTAAAATGTTGGAACTCTTATCAATGAATTGTGTAAATTTACAACTTTTCAAGCACATTAATAAAAATTTGGGCATGAGCTGCAGTTAGACAATTGCGATTATAGTTATGGATGCTCTTATAGCCAGGGGTGCGTTTATTAATCGATTCTTATATAAATAAGTCTTTCGGTGATATATCTGAAATTAATTTTATCTTCCTTAAAACATTTATCAGCATTACCAGGCGTGTTATTAAACTGATAGCAATTGAGCTCACCTTGTTGATCTATATCTTACGCTGCACCCAAAGTATCTATTCCCTACTTACTCTTCTTCTTTATTTGGCGAGGTTTTGAGTCCAAAGTATCGCGGCCACTTCACTTGGCCTCTTATAAAACACCTACAGCTGCGGACAACTAATTAGAAACAGGCTCATACAAATTGCATTTATACATTTTGTTTAGGTTTTCATGTAGCTATCCCGGTAAGGTTTCATTATTTTATTGCTATTGCTGTCCCTTAAAGAGGATTCTCTGGATCGCTGCTTGCAAAACTTAAAACTTCAAAATAGCTTCCCAGGAAGCTAATTAGAAGAAAACCGAACAAACTGCTTCTTGCTAATGACATGCAATGGTAAAAAAGATATGGATAGGGGAACGGAAGGGAAGCACTTCTAAGATGCGCAAGGATAGCTTCTTCATGCATCAGTGAATGCTGCTATTTCCTGCTGGGTAAAAACCATTTTTATAGAAACATTTACAATTTTTCCTATTTCTCTATAAGATTTATTTAGATTTTTTAAATGTATTATTGTGTAGCAGAATCACAACTTTTCACAATTTTCCCCTATTAATAATGATAAAAAAAACAGAAATTAAAAAAAACGGTTTTTTTTCTTTTCTTTTAAAAATTCAAGACTTTACTTGGTCTAAAAGCTTTTGCAAAACTAAAGCAAAGAAGTGTTTCTAATTAGTTGTCTTTTTAAATTTTGACGGCAAATCGAAATACCTCCCCCTCCTCTTAAAAAAAATTTTCACAAATGTATAATTGTGGGCTTATTTAAGGGACAGCAATAGCAATAAAATAATGAAACCTTACCGGGATAGCTACATGATAACCTAAAAAAAATGTATAAATGCAATTTGTATGAGCCTGTTTCTAATTAGTTGTCCGTAGCTGTATGTATACCTCATATTTGTATGCCAGACCACTTGAACAGGTGCAGCAGTCTGCTGTCAGTCACTTAGACTTGACTGTTCGAAGGGCTGACTCATTTTCCTCCAGGCAAAGCTTGCAAATTGGAGTTCGTACGTTTAGTCACCAGCTTGCATTCATCAGCCAACCAGTCGTTTCGATCTATATGGCTTCTGCCTAAGATGGCAGTGGGCAGGCCAACTGCTACAACTCCTCTTTTTTTGCATTCATTATTCTCACTCTATCTTTCCGACGAGAGCTTACTGATCGCCCTTGCACTCTATGATAGAACGATCTACAGTACAATTGCGCTTACCTATTAGCTCTAGTCCTCCACATAAACAAAAATATTTTTACTTTTTGCTGTACAAAGGGCGTCTATCACCGAACTCGTAGTTTCTTCCTTCATTGAGTGTCGCTTTGCTAATAATTTTTTTGGACTAAAACGTCAGATATCTAAATAAGTACAACAGGCGAAACTTTGCCGTTTTGGTGTTCGTTTTCTAGTTATTTGTCGCATAAAAGATTCACGTTATTTCTAATACATCACTGATCAAGGGAATCAGTCGGGCTCACGCTTACTGGCCAATTTAAGGCAATAGAAAGGCGAGAGAATCTAAATGTCGCGAAACTAGTGCAAGTCTTAAAATAGCATTGATAACACAGAATCGAGGCAAATTTAAAAAGTGTGTTGATTTCCTAAATTACTAAAGATGATGCCACCACCATCGATCACCATTAATCAAGATAACTTGGATAAAAAGTTGGCGTCAGAACGCGCATGGGTCTTGTATTAACCGCTCTACACGAGAATCGCTTAATTAAAATCAGGCAGACATCCTCCGTTATGCTGGTAGGTCATGGTCATGGAAATAGGTTGTCCACATACTTTCGCTCTCTTGTTTTCTGTCCCGGAGACCAACTAGGAAGGTGAGCGGAACATCAAACTTACCTCTTGCTATTCATTAACAGACATAGGTACCCCAAGGGCTGGATAAAATATAGTCGGAACCAAGGTTAAGTCTCGTTATCACCAAGCGATATGAGGCAATTGGATCCAACTCGGTAAGCACCGCAGCGATAAAAATCTGGCGCTCGGTGCACTTTTAAGGGTTTTACCATTCAATATTCTAATTTTAGCCTTAATTCCTTGGTCTCATTCCACAGTGAACTTTCGTCGAGCTCTTTATTTAGGCAACCACCGTCACCCCTTGCACAAGGGCAACTTCTCCTGCCCGTTTTGTCAACTGTTTGATCGAACCACCTACAGAATTTCCGGATGTTATGAATGTTTCCAACTCGCAGAATTTACGACAGAAACGGCTCAATTATTATGGAATGGCCCGCAGGTGATTATGCCGGAATGGCACGAACTGGAATCGTTATTGCGTTCCTCGATGGATCGCGATTACGTGGCTTGGGCCGTGTTCTTGGGCCGTTGTTATTCGCGCATTTTAGCACCTGAGAGCCACAAGTCGATAGTCAAAGCTTGTCGTAAAATTTAAGGAAAGGATTTAAGGTCGGGTCCTGAAAACGAACGTAACTATTCGTGTTCGGATGGTGGGGGGCAGTGAAGATTTGGGAGGGGGCTTGGTTATGAAATCGTTGGAGCTTCACTTTATGCCTTCGAAATATCGAAGCGGTTTGGCCACTGTAAATCACAGGGGAGGTTTATTAAAAAGCATGCTGATAGTATCAAAACTCGACTGCTTGTGTCGAGCTTATTGGGGCGATTTCCCTGTTGGTTAAACCCATGTGGAGAACTAAGTTCCGTAAAGAAAAGGTTCATTGAGCTTTGAACTCCTGTAAGTGGTGGTGGTGGTGGCATTTCTTATCGCAGCTCCACAATTGATTAATGAAGGAATCACCCCAAATATGGGACTATTGCGCTGCAGTTCAGCGTCGACACTGCACGTGGAAACAATGAAGCGGTAGCATGCGGGTATTAATTACCTACTAATTTTGTATGTATTGAGGTTTAAGCTGCGGCAAATGCACACCTTGAGTTGTGTTTTTTATTTTAAATGAATTTATAGAAAAAGCTGCACAGCCGCACGTTCATGGAGATTATTTCAATGCGTATTGTGCAACGTAAACAGGAAAATCAGTTTTTAGTGTAATTGCTTCTCCCAGGGGCATATAAAATAGGTAAAGTAATAAGCGGGGAGGGGGGGGGTCGTTTAATCAATAACATTTCAATGTTCATTGATGATGTTTCGATGGTGATGTTTTATTTTTGTATATTTACCTGCCTTTCGCCCTTCACCAAAGTTCAAAGGACTAATACGTGAATCTGAATACGTAAAAGTTACGTGAAGCACCGTGTCTGCTGTTAAGGGAGGAACGAATGTTTACTTTTTTTTGTACGCCTTATTTAGAGAAGATTGTCACGACGGCATAACTTCGGTGAATGATTGATCAATGCAACTGAGGTTTTTTCTCGAAAGTATTGGTGGGGGAGGTGATTTGGGCTTCATTTTTTAAATAACAATGTTCATTTCGTTCATTTATTGTTTTTCGATGTGTAAGGAAAAAAACGGTAATATCCTGAGCCTAAAAGAAGATCTCAGGAAGAAGGGGCAGTATTCTAATGAGCTACTGAATAGAGGCAACGAAAATAAAAGTGGTGGGAACAATAAAGCCCCAGCAAAATATAACATAGTTACGGAGATATATTCCCACATCGCGGGAAGGAATAGAGGAATGGATTACACAAGCTTGTAGAATCGATCTGGCGTCCGAAAAAAATTGATGAGATTATCTTGTAGGTGCACGGAAGGTGGCTCAAAATTTTGAGATCTTAAAGGTATAATGTTGACTATTATAGAATGTCCTCGCCCAGGTAGCCACTTGTTTTCCGATTCAGCGCCGCGTTTATGGCGGATTTATCTACTTCTTTGAATTTTGTCACCACACTGAAGCCCCATAAGTTTGCCACCACACTGAAGCCCCATAAGTTGCCATGGGCCTTATGATGGTTGTATATATCCAGAACATGGTTTTCGTTTGTAGATCCGATGCGACAGTCTCCCCGGGATCTGCGTGCCCTGCTTATCAGAGTATCCATGTGGTAATTCCAGTTCAGCTTGGCATCTAGGGTTGGCTTGTTGTGAGTAGCAGGATCGGTTCTGCCAGTCCTGGTAAAGTTCGTCTCCTGATATATGAAACCAGACTAGTTTTGTCGGGATTGACATTTAGTCCTACACTGGCGCACCAGCTGGAGACCAAAGCAACTAGCTGCTGCAGACGCCTTGGCTTGGTACCTTCTGTTTTACCTGCAAGCACTATGGCAACACCGTCTGCGTAGCCTTGCGCGAAAAGTTTTGGCCATTTAGTAGCTCTACGAGTTTATCTACAACAAGGCAACACAGAAGTGGAGGCAATTCTCCTTCCTGTGGACATCCTTTTGCTATAGTACCCTCCAGGGACCCCTCAAGAGGAAAGACTATTAGTTTCTGAGTCGAAGGTCGAAGGCTCCCGAGATATCAAGGAAGACCGCCAGCGCAACTCCTTTATTTAGTGCTGCCCTTTCCAGTCTGAGCACATGATTGTGAAGGGTTTGTCTCAATGGACTTATTCGCCTGGTACGCATGCTGGTAAGAGCTTAGCGGTCCTTGATTTCCTTGTCGACAATTTTTCTTATTGACTTCAAGGCAAAAAACGAAGGACCTATCGGCCTGAAATATTTAGCCAAGGTCTCCTGGCTTGAGTATGAATATGCTGGTTCACGTTCCTCCAGACAGGAGGGATGTAACCATATGCGAAGGAAGCCCTGCATATTTTACATAGTGATGATATGGTCGCAGCGCTCCTGTAGCAGAATGAGATAAATACGGTCTCCTCCAGCGGCTGGTATGGTTTGAACGATCCAATCGCCTCCGTAATATCTTCGGGATTGAACACGGTGTTTGCTTGTGTCCAGACAGCCAAGCGACTGATGCAACTAAACACTTTTACATTCAAGGCAATATTTTTCGGCACAACAAGATTTGCCCGCTCGGCACCCTTCCACACCCTGCAGCTCTCTTTTCCCCTCACACATGCAAAACCTCGTTTATAAATAGAACAATTTCATTGTGGAATAATCTTCCACAGTCAGTATTCCCGAACACGTGCAGCGTCCAAAAGTGCAAGCGTAAAGCCTGAACCAGATATGACGTGCCGGACCATAATCGTACGTACCCTAACGTACGAACATGAGTGTTCATATGGCAGTGACTTAAATTTACTTAATGAACTTACCGAATGTTCGTTAAATTCTCGAATGGTACGTATGGGTGCCGTAAGAAGGGCACAAAACCTTAGCATCCGTAGTCGGCATCAGTTCCCAAGCAATTTTTCGGATAAATTTTTTTTCTTTTATTTTGCTGAGTACTTCTAAGCTGTTTATATTTCTCCCACAACTTAAATAAATCAAATAAATCGCTTAAATCTGCATTTACGGAATTCATTTTCCACTTGTCACTTTACATTTTCATTTAGGGCTATTTGACAAAGGGCCGTAGCTAAGCTCAAATTCGTCCAATTTTCATACGGTCCGGCACGTCATATTTGGTTCAGGCTTAAGGGTCATCTCCATCTACTTGAGCACTGCTAGGCTCCTTGCCTATTCTCTATTAGATATTCAATCTAAGCTTACTACTAAACATTTCACCATGGCCTGTGCGACACGATGGATTAAGAGTGCAAGGGGTGATCCCTAGCTTACTTTTAACGCTTAAAAAATAGTAGGCAACCAATTCGTAAAATCTTGTGGATGAGGAAGATTGCTGCTCGTGCTTTCAAGTTATTCTCTTAAGATTCTATGTCAAACTTATTAGTATTCCACGAACGGTTTTACATAGGATCATGCTGCTAAGGCAGGGCGCTTCCAACAATTGATATATGTTTGGTAGATAGGGCTCCACCCAACTGACAACTTGTGAGATATTAAAGTTCGCCTATAAATTTCACGGTTGATTTGTAGGCGAACGCACCATCGGGGATTTAATCCTGCAACATTTCTGCTCAGTAATGCCGCTTTATACACAAAGTGTCCAAGCGTACATATGCCACTGGTAAATCGCGTTCTCAAGAATCTCTTAACGCTACGCAACTTTGCCATATTTGCGTCTCTACGGAATTGTTTCACTACTCAATTGCTTGAACCAAAACAGAACACGCACAATTCACTTCCGCCGCGTTTTGGTTGAACTTGGTGCTGTAAAAATGTTGTTCCGTAAAGATGGAGCTTAGCCGCCACGGGAGTTACATGTCCACTCCTACTTAGCATAGTTTCAAGCTGTCTTCTATTTGGTTTACTGGTGTTCAGGTGGGAATTGCTCCACATTGTGAATTTTTTCTACGGTGTAACTTTCGTGGGCCTCCCTTGGTTCCACGTTCCACAGCAACAAAGGCAGCATAAAATTTACGATCCTCCGCTAATGGAAAGGAAGGAAAATTGTCAATCGCTGGACATGATGTCTTTGCCCAATTTTCATTTCTTCTTCATCATTCACGAAGCCTCAATTTGATTTTTATTCCCCATTAAACGAGCCCAGCTGTATGCGATGAAATTCTCTGTCCTATTTAATCACGTCTTCATTTATAAGAGCACAAAGGGCCCCCAGAGCGGCCTAGACCACATGCCCTATACTAAATTTAGTTGCTTTCCTGCACTTATCGCTCGCCCGCCTACTTCGTGGCTGAAGCGGTACGAGTTGAAAGTTCCCAAATGGGAACGCTTTTGTGTCTCTGCGAATTGTCATCTGTTGACCGAGCATAGCGCTGCTGTCATATGTGCTGCTCCACCGTCGGCCGTAAAATGCTTTCCCCGTTTTCCCTTTTGGCAAACAAGCAGAACACTAATAGAGAACACACCCCTCGTGTCTGCCCCTCGTGCCTCTTGCCGCGCTAAGTTTCGATTTGCATACGATTATAGTCAGGGGCGCAGTAACTACTCGTGGTGGGAGGGGCAGCATGCATGACTTAGTGAGGCCGACAAAGTCGGCCTAGAGGAGCTGTGGCAGTGGTGGAGTGCGTTGGATCGATCAAAGAGCATTCAAAGCCCCAAGCGTCGCGGTGGTGGAGCCGCGCATCCAGTTAACTTGGGTACTTCGAGTTGTTCACATGTCCGAGAGCATTTGCTGCGGTGGAGTTCGTTACGTCGGTGTCGCCCCGCATTCTGTTCTTGTTCTTGTTTTTTTGACTTTGGTTTAGATAAAATTGAGTTTTGCTATCTTCGTTTAGTTTTTGTTGCTGCTGTAATCCATCTGGTTTCCTTCCGTGATTGGCGCGCCTTTGATCTGAGAAGTGTCGTCGAATCGTAGATCGATTTGTGGATTGTTTTGTCGTGTTCCGTAACTCGAATACGTCAAGGAGGAAAATCATTCAAAATCCTTCCTGCTGTGCAAGTGTAGTCCAAAGAGCACTCTCGAAAGTATTGAAGTGAACCGCGGAAAGGTCGTCGAATCTTTTCTCAAAACCCCAAGAGTTCAAGGGGAGCAAAAGTATAGCAGACCAACGAGAGTTTTTACATGTAGCTTGTTCTGCGCTCATTTCAGTTGAAAGTGTTACATAACCTCAGTTAGATTGGATTAGTTAGATACGAGCGGCGTCGTCGCTGGACATCTCATTCACCGTTGCTGCCGATGCCAGCTAGTAAGTATTCCTTAGGTCGGACTCAACTCGATGTTGTTTATGTACGGGAATGACGTCTGGAATGCACCCTGGAATCCCCGACCCCTCACATTTATGTTAATGCTTGACCAGCTGTTCCGCCACAGTTTACATCTCTTCATGCATTTTACTTACGCCCGAACCGGGGAGCACCCAAGTCTCGTCGAGTTCATTCTGCAGCAAGAACGAGTTTGTTCAGGTGGTTTGTTGAGTTTATGGACTGGCAGGTCCACTTCTCGGAGACCCCATTCCCATTCCGACGGGCCCTCCTGCACCGCTTCATGAAGCATTCGACGGCGTCTACATAACTTGGGCTCCGCAAAAGCTAATTTCGTTGGAGCTGATGTTTGCCTTGAAAGATAATTACGAGCGTGAGTTTTAATTAAGCAGAGGAAGTCGTCTTTATAAGTGAATTTTCTTGGATGCTCGTGCAGCTCGTATCTACTCTGGCCCATGATGCCGATTGTCTAGGGTCTAGGGAATCTGGGCTTAATATAGACGCGCCTCTTTAAATATTCGCCTGTCTTCTGCTGTCACATGCCTCACATACGAGGCTGCGGCATAAACGTCTTGAAGATTAGATTAAAAGTTAGACGGAAAATAATGCGCCTCTGCCGAGCAGAAGAACATGTGGACGATGTTACTTGGGCATTGTTTGTTTTCATAATCTCTACTCCCAGAGATGTGGTCTATGTCTGCTTGTTGTAATTCCTTCTTAATGGGAAAAGAATTTGTGCTTCAGAGAAACAAATGAGTGTGAATTTCTTGTTTTGGATGACTTTTAACGTGGAATGCAGGAACTTAATCCCGATTCATTTTTATGGCAATAAGATTTGAATAAGGCAGTCTCATGTTTGTTCCTTAATTTTCAGTAATAACAGAATTTCGTGGCGAAGACGATGCTGAAACTATCCAATCCTTGCAGAATTTCGAGGAGTCCTTCAACTACCAGCAAACACCCTAATGGTTTTTATCATGTGCACCGCAGCTAGAACATTAATTTGCCCAAGTGCTGCTCGTCGTTGGTGAACTGTTTCCTTTAAGTGCAGATAACTACAGATAATGGAATTGACTCAAAATAATTTGCTAGAAAAATTGAACTTTGGGTTTGAGATAGGGTGTATGGGGCCATTCACTTAGTAAAATTTCCACTTTATTTGCACTAAGTTTTGTTTATTTTTAGATGTTTATGCGTTGACAAATTAACGATCGTTATAGATCTTAACAAAAAGGAAACGAGAGCACCCTAAAATATGCATCATTTTTTTTATATATCAAATTAGCAAATCGAAAAGTACGACTTCAATTCCAGCTCAGAAGTAATTACGAAATTCAGCAGAAGTCTCAATTACATTAAAAGGAGTCTTTTTAATCTCACTTGACTGCCTTTTCTTGCACGCTTCTTTGTGTATTACATTTCTTTCTGTTTTAATTGAATGTGCAATCTCTGGCGGGTCGCATCTCGCATGTAGGAATGTGCGAGGTGTGACCTTCTCGGGATTGCATATTCAATTTATATGTTGCATGCTTTAGTTGAGCCTATCTCAGTGCTACTTGTGCTGAGCTGGTAAATTTTTCTTGGCTCAGCTAAGAAGTGTACCTTCTGAATTAGAAGGGTTAACTCTATTGCATGATTGTGTTGTTGCATGTATTAAACCCGAGACCTTTCTAGAGTGAAATAAAAAAAGGTGAGGAGCGTCACCTTTGATGCAAATCGATTGTCGCGTCTGAGGCCGATCTCCGTCCGTCAATCGTGCGGTAACAATTTATTGGTACAAAGTTGTCGCCATCATTGACATCGCGATGGTGTCGCTTTGCAATCGATGCATTTCAGCATGGCAAGCACACCCCGCTGCCGAGAGCACCGATTGAAACTTAATTCCAGACAGTAGAAGGCCCACGATCAACGGAGTACCGAAGCACTCAAATGGATGGCATAATGGAAGATCGTGGTGACAGGTGACAGCGATATGTTAAACCAGATAAAAGCGATAATTCCCAGGGCATTGCAAATTTCTGCTGGTGCTGTTGATGAAGCAGTAGAGACGTCACCATCTGCGATAAGAGGCACCTTTCTTTCCTTCCGCCTACGTTAGTCATGCACAACAAATCCCTTGGAGAACTGTAGAGACTTGGCTTCTTTATTCTACCTTAATTTTTTGCACAAAACGCGGAACCTTATCTTTTGACATGCTTTGACAACTGACGTGCCGCTTTCTGCGTTATTTACGTAAATGAGCAGACGTTGTGCAATAACGGAGGTCGCGGCGGACCTATTTGCTGGAGTTATGTCACTTGGGCGCAAGTCAGCCGCTCTAAGTAGTGCTGCGCGACCGAGATTAGAGATTGCCGAGATTAGAAAACGGTTAAGCGCTTTTGTTTCCGAGGCTGCGGCGCGATTGGGAAAAGTGTGGCTTCTTTGCCAGTTCGACGCTGATTGAGATTGCATTGCCGTGGAATTGGTTAATTGCAAGACGAATTGAGATAAGGCTTGAGAATGGCTTCTAAGTGCTTGTAAAAATATTGCTCGAGTGTTATGCAATGCTGCCTTCGAGTGCTTTGGGTTGGAAAATTTATGGTTTGACGGAAAATCGATGAATTGGAACTTGATGCTTTTTGTTGGGTATTTTTTCTGTGGATTTACATGAATTTTCTTGACCTACTTTGGAGTTGTTTAAAGGCTTTCTACAGCATTGATTGAAAGGGTTCTCTTTTGTTACATATGGATTTGGTAATGTTACGGAGAGTGTGCGTCTAAGCTGCCTTTTTCTTGGCAAGTGACCATCTACCTTAACCAATTACTTTAGACTATGTTTTTATGTTATATAAGCAAAAACCGCATCAGTTGAACTATTTTAATGTAGGTTTCCCTTGATGATGCTTTCTGATCTTCCCTCTGGTGGAAATAAATAGGGCAGTTTTTATATTTTTTTATTTCATTGTTGATAATTAAAAGCTTAACAAAAACCCTGTTTGTTCATCCGTCTGTCCCACACTTTTATCTTCAATCCTACTGCAGGTAAAAACTCATGTTATACCTCAAATTGTAATTCTTGGTCAGGAGACCTAAACTGAGAAAATCGGATCAGGATTAACTGAGGAGATGATAATTTCACATAAATTGACATCGCGTGCATGGATAAGACGTGCGTATTGAAATAACGCCTTTTAAACCGTGGCACTGGCAATACTTGTAGTGATAATATGTCATTCTCACTGCCCATGAAAACGCGGTGTATGAAAACGCATGAAAACGCAAATATTCCACACCAGACTCGTCGAATAGATTCCATATTTTGCAAGGTATTAAACATAAACTCAACCTCTTAACGTGCCAGCCAACTGGGTTTTGGTGCTGCTTTGCTTTGTTCTTTTTCTTCTTTGACGGCTCCACAAGCAGAGTCCGGTCCGGGCCTTTCGCAACTGTTCTCTCTACCGGTCCCATATACGTCCAGGCCTAGCCCATTACCAGGTTTGGAACCGTGCGTATAGCAAAAGGCCGTGTTTTCGTTAAACAGGGGCTGGCGTGCTGCCATTCTGACCGACCTCTGACATTCGTCATAAACGGTTTGTCGAAGTCCAAAGTGGTATGGTATCGAACAATGCAAGCAATTGGCTCCAGGTTTGGTTCCTTGAGAGGATCTACAGTCCTGGCTTAAAAGATAATAGCCACCGTAGACACAGCGCCCCGCCAGAGATTCTTTTTTCACTACTAGGTGGAGCGGAGGGAGGCTCCGTAGCGCTTCCATAGTCTTAGTGGGACAGGTGCTTTTACCTCCCGTTATACCGAGACAGGAGAGCCTTTGAACCTTGGCCAGTTTAATCACCCAGAAAAAAATTGATGATAGATATGGAGAGATCAGGAAAGCTTTGGATCCAGGATTATATCTGACTATTTAGCCTCCTTTGAGAATAGAATTTTTGTATCCTCTTCAGACCTTATAAATTTAGCTTCCTTCTATTAGTAAATGGTACAATGCAGTTTTTTGCGAGTTAATACCCAAGTTCTTGTCCGAGCTGGTACCATCATGACCACTGCTGATCGTTATAACGATATCATCCGCATAGGCCTGTGCTTTGAAGCCGAGACCCGAGAATATTCAGGTCGGCAAGAAGTTCGTCGATTACGATTGTCCATGAGACAAGTGATAGAACACCTCCTTGAGGGCAGCCTTTTGCAGCCATTTATCGTAACTGATTCACCATTCATCTCAGCAGTTATCAGTCTGCTGCTAAGTTCAGTTTCGCTGTGGGGGTTCAATGCCCTTCGTTGATCGCCTTAAAGATAATGTTGTCAAAAGCACCGTCGATATCTGCAAAAGGAGAGAGAGATTTCCTTTGTCTGGAGCGATCTCTTGATATCTCTCACTAGTACCTGCATGGCAGTTTTTGTAGATCTGTAGTAGGACCAGTGGGCAATAACTACCTCCGATCCAGTGTTAGGTTCTAAGGCTATTTCAGGGTCAGTTACTAGAGAACCTGGAAGATAAGTGCTAATTAATAGCTCCATGTTATCCATGGTCTTCGTAAAGGTTCCCTCAGGAGTCTTGAGGGAGGCAATGCCATTTGTGTGATCCTTAGAGATTTTGCGCAAGCTCATGGAGGCTGGAAGCTAGTATATTTCTTCGCAAAAGTATTTCCGTGACCTTCTTTTGGATCTCCCCAACTCTTTGATGTAATATGTGAGGGCTTCCTTGTAGAGGCCCCAGTTACCCGAGAACTTAACTCTGTTGAATAGTAATAATAGGAAAGGCTCATTCATTTGCTAGCACACTAAAGTGAGGTTTAACTATTACTTTATTTTTGCTATTCTACTACCCATTGATGGCATTCAGCTATACCTATAGTATCTTCCTCTGTTGGTTTATTTCTCTATAATCCGCAAAACTTTAAGTTTACTGAAACTAATTAATGGCTGCTTTCATAGGTCTTCCCAGTGCGACTGTTTCCAAAACATAATCAGAAAAGAGATTAGTATCCTCTGGTTCACGCCTAAACATGTTCACCAATTTAATGCTGTCATATGCTCTTACAATTAACATATCGGAGCAGTGTCGACTAGGCCTTTAGTACGAAATCGACCTATGTGATCAAGTATCGAACAAGTTGTTTTTCATATGCAAAAACAAAATTCCGTCTAGCCGGCTTTCACTCTTTGACAGCATTTGACAGCAGTTTGACGTAAACTGACATGACACCAGCTGACAAACTGTCAAGCTATAGGTAACCACCTGTCACTGTCAAAAAAGAGTTGATTCTATTTCAGAAACTAGCATTTCATACCCGCTTACGTCCAATGTCAGCGTTTCACTGAAATCTTCCTGCAGAGCAATTTACATAAAAATTAATCTTCATTAAAGACAAAGTAACAAAACTTTCCTCCTCAGAATTTTCTATTTTCATTTCTCTTTTCAAAAGTGAAGCTCCATTGCCTTACTTTCTTCTATCTTCAATTAGCGCCCGGTAAAAAGCCACGATTCTAGAGCAAACAGTTGTTTACATTTCAATCTAGAACGTCCAAACGATCGATCCGATCGAGGGGCAGTGCAGTAGCGACAATTCAATTAGAAGCGGGAGACTCGAGGAGCGGTAGCCGAGAAGCGGTCGATGTGTTTATATTTGATACAGTTTCGATTGAAAAATAAACAATTCGTGACGATTGATTACTGTTTCTGCTGCTGCCACCAGCAACTTAGATCAATTTGTAGTGCAGGGGCCGCCACAGTAACGCGGTCAATGACTCCCGACTACTTTGGCCTGTATTTTCGCCTCGGAATTGGTTTATTGCATTTGAATTTGCTGGGAAAGATCGATTGAAATTTGACAATTGAATGGAAACCGCGAATTATTTTACGTTCCCATAAAATTTCGTTTTCGCATAAATTTCGGACTTATCTGGCCGCAACCGAAATATCGCAACAAGCTTTCAGTCTTCACTATTGGAACTCATCTTCAATAAATTTCATTGAACTCCTCGTCGACCAGTGCTCGGGTGTACCGTGGTTTTCCGTGTCGTGTGTCAGAAACAGGCGAAACACAACCTACATTGAGACAGCGGCGGCGGGAGCTACTTAAATCTTCTCAACACGATTGCACGGACAGATTTATTACGCAGTGCACCCCGTGCTGCAATCTGCTGAATTTTGCAGTTGCAATGGTTTTCTCCACGCAATTGACAATAATAAGAATTTGTACTTACAAAACCGCGATGCCGCTGCCACTACTGTGCAGGCACAAGCTCTGTGATTTAATAACTCCCATGGAAGTAAGGGATGTTGAAGGGAAAAGCAAGGGGTTAAGGCACAAACAGATTGGCGCTGCGCAGGTGGCGGAGTCCTCTCGCTGTCGCTGCGGTGCTGACGTCAACCGGAAAAAACTGAACCCGGAACATTGCTCAAAATCGATAAATTGGAGACAGTGCCACTTTGTGTGTTCTGGGTGTGTTCAGGATGCACTGGGACTAATGGCGACTTTGCCGAGCTGTGAAGATGATAGGTTCTTGATTTAGAGACAAAGCGATGTACACTGGCAGCATGCGGTGGCGGTCGGCGTTTCATTCAGTCTGCGCTGTGAGAGATTGAAATGTTGATTATGTTCGGGCAAGAAACTCAAGCCAACAACTATCAGTCGTTGGATAAATAAAGACCAGATAACGAATTTAAATGTCATTGGTTTGAGCAAATGGACCAGGTGCTTGAGATTAATGTTCTAAAGGAGATTGGGCTACGGCTCCTAGTCTACAAGTGATTGGCTTGAGTATACTTGTAGTATAGCTTGAGGTTGTTGTTACGTGGAGAGTTACATTTAAGCAAACTTGTTTGAATAACTTTTTATGGAAGATTTGACACCATGTCATTCGCTACAAGGGCTTTTAAGAGAAAATCGGACGTCGCAGTCCAGAGGTTTCATTAATTTAATATAGCCCCAATTGGCATTAAGTTTTGTAATATTTTTTATGGTTATCACGCCAAATCTAGCCGGATTTCGGTGTTTCAACTGGCGGAACCTCAATAGATCACGCATCTAACTAATTGCTCCTTTAATCCCTCATGGGGCATAGGGCCGAAACAGTTGCCTTCCAGCGGACTCTGTTTTGCGCGACAGCTCTCAGCTCTGACCAGGATTTCCCAGTTGTTGCGGCCTCTGATAATAGGGTTCGCCTCCATGTTCTTCCGACTCGACGGCATCCTTGCGGATTCCAGTCAAAGGCCTGTTTTGATTTGGTTTCCGCTTCGCAAGGTATGGCCAATCCAATTCCATTTCCTTCGCCTGATTTGGTCGTCTATCCTTTCTTGGCCGGCACGGAGCCATAGCTCTTCATTTGAAATTCTATCTTGCCAGCCGATTTTTAGGATACGACGTAGGCATCTGTTGATGAAAACTTGTAGGCGCCCCGTGATGAATTGGGTGACTTTCTATGTTTCGCAACCGTACTGCCTTAACGTTGGAGTTGAACAGCCGCAATTTGGTGTTAATTGAGATCTCCGTCGATCTCCATATGTGAAACCGGCATGCATATGGGCTTCTTGCTTTATTTATTCTGGAACTGACGTCTTCTTCTGCACCGCCGTTTTCGGTAATAATACTACCGAGGTAACTGAATTTATCTACCAGTTCCACGTCACGGTTATTTAGCGCTGTCCGTTCAAGGGTGTTTGCATTTATCCGCATTTCTTTGGTTTTAGTCGGATTAAACCTTAAGCCTGCCGAACTACTTTCTGTTGCTAAATTGTTTAACATATTTTTGAGGAACTGGTGTGTGTGGGCCAGCAAACAGATATCATCCGCATCTAAGAACTCGAATCAGAAATTGTCCTAAAATTTGTGTCCAAACATAGATGCTGCCACACGACAAATGGTCCCATATCAGAATGCAATTGGATGCATTGTATGCAGCGCAAGTTCCGCCCATCCCTCCAAAGGCTCCGCAACCTAAATCTAGCCTTGGCCTCCTCTAGGGTATTTCTCCAAGTCTGCATGGTGGCATCTAGTACTTTGAGGAGTGTAGTAGAAGTGGTCGTTAATTTCGCGTCGTCCAATATTTAGTTCCGTTTTCATAAAATCCCCAGTTCAGCGAAGAAAATCGCAATCTTCCCCAAATCACTAGAGTTAAACTTTTAATAAACATTTAAAATGATGACGTCAAATTCAACAATTTTCTTTCATTTCTAGGTAAGTACCACCAAACATCACAAACTGGTTTCAAGCATCACAAATTTTCATTCTGATAAGATTTTTCCACTAACCGAAGAACCGATTGCCCGAATTAAAGGAAGTAGAAGGGTGCTGGCCCAAATAATACAAAACGCTAGCGGTAAAAAAGAGGAAACAACAAATAAAACTACCATTATTAAGCTCGTGTGCTGGCATTGTGTTGACGTTACATAAAAACAAATTAACCACTTTAAAAGCAGTTATAGAAAACGGATAATTTCCTAAAAAGCGGCCGTAATACAAAGCAGTAAGGTACGGTACGAACCGATCAACATTCACTCGATTGTGAAAAGTAGACGCGAACCTCCTCGAGCATGTAATTTTCCAGCGTTTTGCTACCGACGCAACATTATTGTGAAACGCGTTTCCAAAGTGTTAATGGCGGATAAAATAATGAAAATGAGTTTACGGCCGTAGAAACTCAAACGCACATAAAACGTCTAACGAACTCTGGGCTCTGTGCTGGTGATTCAGTGTCGGATTCACTCTCTTTAAGTGCTGCTGGTGATGTGAGCGAGCCGCGGAATAAAAAATGAAATTTGTGTCAATAATTAACGCCAACAGGCGACTTTTCCAGCCGAGCTCTTTCCCAGTTTGGAAATGTTTTCTAATCTTCTTAAGACACCTCAAAACGCCGATAAAAGCTCCAGACAACGACCGACGGAGACCCAATTCCCCCAGTCGCTGTCGCCCTGATGTACGCGCGGACAAAGCTCTTGAATTATTCATGAATCGAGAAAAATTGGGATCGAATTGAAAAACACTGTTTGATAGGCATCTGAAAATTATGCTAATTCGGACGCGTTCCCTAGAAACTCTGAATAAAATTATTAACCCGGAGCCCTACGATTAGCGAGTGACAATCCACAGTCTGATTGGGACTCACGACGAAAGCCATCCATCATACGTCGTCCCACATTTGTTGGTGGAGCAGAATTTCTTAAGATTCATCCCGAGTCGAGTGGGAGCGAAGGTACGATCGAAAGTCTCTCGCCACTGCGGGTGGTGGCCACGTAACGAAAACCGTCATCGCGGCCTAATCAGTGGAAAAATCCGAAATGTCGCAGAGGGCAACAAGGAGAATCCCACACACGCGGCTCGCCCTGGAGACTTACTCCATAGCTAGAAACACCAAAGATTCGCTTTGTGTAGCGGCATCCTTGGTGGTTGCGAATTCCTGGGGGGTTGGTCAACTGGCACGACTATTGGCCATCACCATCAGCTAATTATCCCATTTACGGTCGGTATCCGCTGGTGCCCCCTTTATTAGAAGAGCGTTCGTGCTCCATTAACTGTTCCTATTAGTCTCGTCAATCCGACTGGGCGGTATCCGATGTGTCTGATGTGGAGCGGTCAGACTTTATCATCTTCAGGTCATCATAAAAGTTTATTAACCAGCGGATAAAACGCTGTTGATCCGTTGTCGTCACCTTTAATTAATTGCCACGCCGGATAATGACTCCGGGGATCTTCACAAAGCCGATTGGAGGGTATTCTACTCTGCCGATGACGTTGCGGAACTTTCTGCACAATTTGAAAACAGTTAATGGCGGTTTCCAGATTGATTGGTAGAGGTGTCGGCTCGTCAGCCTTTATGACAGTTAAGTAACCCTTCAGGTCGTTTATTACTGCGACAATTCAACAAAAGCAACAACACCGCGCTGAACAACGACAACGGCCTTGACAAGTCACGACTTCCGAACTGAGTTTTATTAAAATTTCCCATGCATTTAAACAAAGGCGACCGCACGACAAGCAGATCGCTCACGGCTGCCTGAAGTCACTGCACATCATCTTCCCCGTGCATGCAAATTCGCCGGACAATGGTCGGCTGCCGAGACTCACTTAAAGAGCTTCCAATGATCTTCTTCTCCCCGTGGGAGAGAGGCCCCGAAACCCCATAGCCTCCACTGGTTGACCTCAAAATCGCCATTCAAGACTCCTTAGCTGCATTAAGGAGGATTTTATCGTTCCTTGGAGGCTGCGGCCCCCATTTTGCGACATGACCGGGTCCAGGGCTATTTCCGATTAGCGGTCTATGGGCGGGGTGCGCGGTGACAGGGCGCAGGACGGTGTGAGCGTTTCAGGTCGCAATTTGCAGTCGTTACACTCGGGCCGCGTGTTTCCCGCTGTGGGTTGGCCCGCTGCACAATCGATTTAGAAATTGCCGACAACGGAATGCTTTCCAGGTGCGTGAACTCGCGTTTTTTAGATAATTACGAGATCAGCAGATTGTCCTCGGCGGCGGCTAATTCCTGCTTGGTCTTCGCTGTGAGTGAGACTTATTAATAGCTTGCGACTTATACTTGGATGTGAAGTCAGAATTTCCGTCATTGCTTTATTTTCAAACCGCAAATCCAGGAATTAATTTTATGGCATGAGTTTGCTCTTTGTGGCAACACGTGCTTTTACTCACAATGTCAAGCTAAATCCAAATTTAGTACTCCGGTGATTTGCTATAGGGCAGCCTTCAGTGCCGCAAAATCGTGGCTGGTGGATGTTTGACCGGCTGTGGAGGATGTCCAAAGCCATCCTGTGGAGTGTCTCTTTTAAGTCTACCAAAATGTAATTGCCTAGTGTGCGCTGCCTGGCAAGGGCTAGAGAAAGTGAATGGGTGTTTATCTCTCGTTCGTCTCCCCGCAGCTATCGTAACAGACGTTGTGCGGAATATGATTGCCGTAATTCTGAAAATCAGGCCTGTTTTGGAAGGGGGCAAAGGCTTTCTAGAGATAATGCAGGTCTCCAGTGCACTCCACCGCTGGATAGCAGCAGGTCGTACTCAAAAATAGCGTTGTTGACCCCGTCTATTGGCTACCAGCATCTCGGTTTCCGAGCGCTGGCTATGTAGTCAGCATTCTCGTTGCTGTCTATGTCCTACGTCCTATGTCCGGGAATCCCGTCTAGAGTCACGTTATGCTTTCTACCTTGAAAATTTATGGAAATTTTACCAATTCTACTTCCAGCTTCAATATTGTCAGCCAGAAGCGAACTCCATGCTAGTTTTTTAAGGAGTGTGCTGTTGATGAATCTCGGAAATCATTGACAGATGCATTGTTATCAACTGTCTTAAAAACTAGTCAAAACTCGCTGCCAGTTGACCATCTGCTCCTTTGAATCATTTCGTTAATGCCACTCTGCCAATTGATAACTTTGGCTGTGATTTTAAACCACTTGCTTGCAGTTTATCATAAGTGTCCGTGGTTCGCTTTTCACAACATAATTCGCATTTCTGACTAGACAACACTAGTTCGAGTGTGGCCTGGAAAAGAAGCAGTCGCAATCTTCTAAATGGAGGCTCTCATCATCGAGACTATCAATATCAATTCGCACTGATGGACAGCGAAAAAACTAGACAACAGTTCTGATGGATTCCCACTTCAGTTAGTTTATTTGCTGTTGTCGTTCCGTCCTCTTCAATAATTCCGCGATAGCAGGCCGCATTCGAATCGAACGGCAATGAAACACTAGACGATGACAAGAGCAGCAAAGCTTGCATGAAAATCGCTTTTATTGCAGCCGATTACGAGTAGCAGCCGCAGCCACGCAACGTTTTTATTATGAGTTAAATGCCTCTTATCAGCTCTTATCGGGAATTGCACATTTATAGCGATTTTTTTGCTGGGAATAATGAACCACTCGCGGCGAGATATGTATGTACGACTTCGCAGCTGTTCTTTTTGGGAAATATCTAATCGAGGAAGAATAGAATTTGCTTAGCCGTGGATAATCTCAAGCTGATATGTTAGTCATTACTCACTGTGAGTCAGTTGTTTGGCGGAGTTCTCATTCAGGAAGTTTCTGTTTTGATGAAATAAACCAACAAAATATTAATAAAAATGCAGCCGCATTCGCTCGCTTTGAAACTGCATCGACATTAATTCGAATGCATTTGAACGGGAGAAGTGTGTTTCAAATTAACGACTCAACAAAACAATCTACCTCCCATGAACTGCATCCATAAATCTTGATCCTATCTCACATTTGTTAAATAAGCTCAAGTTTTTTGCAGAAAATCCCCACGGAGAATTCTTCGTTAAGTTTTCAATGTCGAAAACGAGTGACAAGAATTTTGTAAACAAATGGAAAAGTCACGTTTCTAAGCAGCATTTAGACCCCCCCCCCGGAGTACTTTCGATAAGTATGAGTACAGATGCTGGCAGATCTGATCGCGCCGCCGCACAGATGTGGCTAGCGATGCAGAAGCAATAAATTCCATTGTATGTCACTTGTGGCACGTTTTATTGTTGCTGTTTCCCTTCGGCGTGTTTTAGGAAGCTTACAATGTTGCTGTTCCCGTGTTAATCGACCTCTGCTGGAAGCGAAGGTAATCGGGAGATATTTCATGGTTACCAATTTGTGTTGGCCAAAACGAAAGGAGCAAAGGTCCACAAATTGTCCAGCCATGTTCCCATATTTCCAGCAGGCGCGAAATATTGAAGCACAACCAACGACGACACGTTTTTCAATTCGCCCGGATTGCCTCGCAAATTGTGACGGAGTTATCTAAGCGATTCCAATTTGCCGCTCAGGCATAATGAATGGTTTGTTCTCGTCACGTGATCGCTTCCCTAAACACTGGAGTCATACACGATCACTCCTAAATCATCGGTTCGCGCACAGAGTTTCCCATGACCTTGCATCCGTCAATTTTTTTGCCATAAGCACGACATACGTTAACTTATGGCCCATTATGAAGATTGGTGTCGACTGCGATTTGCCGTTCTGACGGACCCGACCCATTAGAAGATGCTGATGATCGCGCCAAATGGAAAATTGAAGCTGCGAAGCTGAGGCTGCTGCCATGTTTGTTTTGTCTGTTCAATGCCACTTGTTTGTTTGAAACGCTGTGAAATCATACACAAAAACTATTGCCAGTTACCGTGACTGCCGTGACCAATCTAATGAGGCTGATGATGATGATGACGGCGATTTGGTTGCGTGCCGCGCTGTTACAATGCGATTTCCGAATGTTTTGCAGTCTTAAGTTTTTGTTCTTAGTCAGCGTTTTATAATAAAGCCAAACTTTGCGAGGGATCGGCGTTCAGTTCTTTGGAATTCCTTGAGCAGAAGTCTTGATGCTGAAGGGGAAATATTTCCGGTGGTTATTGTGGCATTTGATGATTTTTTGGGATCATTTGGAAGATTTAAGATCAGTTTGTTTTTAGGGGCCAAAATTAAATGATGAATACTTTATTGTTGGCCATCATTAGCAGCAAATAATTTATGGGAAAAATCCCGGTAATTTGAAGGACAGAGAGATTGATCAAAGATCTCTGTTGTGTGTCCACAGTTCTTTGTATGAAAGGATATTAACAGGAAAGTTCGAGGAAATAACATGGGGTCTGGAAATGAAAGCAGATCTCTAACCTGATGTGGAACTAGATTAAAGGAAACATTACAGAAAGAAACAGCTTGTATTAGATACACTAAACAACGAAAAAATGAGGCACTGATTTACAAGACGCTGTAGATCATTTCATTCTAGTCTCGATTATAAAGAGAATCGACTAATGGAGTTTAGGCAACCGAGGCACGACCGAGACCACTTATTCCAGTTATTATTGATCGATGGTATTTCTTACCAGGTCGGAAAAGGCTATGTTCAGAATTGTTGTCGGTTTACGTAAAGCTTTAAACACAGCTGTAAGTTGTCGCCACAGATCTTTCCATGTACGAGTTGCTGTGATTGCCCGCAGCTGCCCTTCCTTTACCTTGTTAGCGTAAACGGCTGCGTTGAGCAGTATGTTTTTTCAGCTGGTTTCGTAGCATTGTAAAAAATAGAGCGATTCTTGTTACTATCAACCACGCCATAACTATTTCGCACTCACAGCTGGTGCCGCTCCATTAGTTTAAAACGACAGCAGAAGGTTAAGCCAAATTGCTCGTCGCTGTTCATAATTCAAGTTTAAAACAATTAAAAACGTGAAAACAATATTTTTGAAAACAGCCTTTTCCTTCTGGCAAGAAAAATTAAGTTCATTGCCACTTTACATCACACTCGAGCTCACGCCACATGCAGCCGCATAACACATCACACAACATCAATTTCGCAACCGCACCTCTTCTTCCCTCTGTCCGGGGCCTGCCTGAAAGTTTCCGGTTGAGAATCATTCACAACAAAGCGCAAGACTCGCAGAGGTAAACAAATCAAAGCATGAAATCGTGATTACCTTCAGCCCTAATCACCAGTGCGAGACCAAAATCTCACCTGTATGTCCGTACATGCGTAGCGAAATATCCATTAGCGTCCGCAGATCGCGGCAAAATCACGTTTTCTCCTCGTCCGCGCATCGTCAGCGAAATACTCGAATTCGCGGGTTCAAAACGGGTGGGTGCACGTCTCGACGGCCCGACAATAGTTATGATAAAAATTACGACAAAATTCCAAAAGGTATCCCTGGACGTTGTTTACCTGTTGGTCGGACTGTGTTTGCTGTGTTTACGATTGGAATCTAATTGGAATCGCGCGGCCAGCGCCAATTTCGCTTGTCGTCAATGGAGCGTGGCAATGAATAAAAGAATTTCGAAGTTCGCTTTCGAACTCAATTTTCACTTGGAGACGTCGTAATTGTGTTTAAGGAATCCCTCTGGGGCCGTCTGGCCACGGAACCGGGCCTGTGCCCACTGCAGCATAATTGGGGAACGGGGTCGACTGCTGCGCTGATAACAATTAACTCATTGACAAATGCTAATTGAAGCAAATTAATGGCAATTAACGCTTTTGGAGCCTTACCAAAATCGACTTTAAGAACGGGCCACCTGAGAAATTTGGGTTAAGAGAAACCCACAAAATGGTGCATGACCAGCAGCGACATCAGTCGGAGGTAGAAAAGAAAGTCCAAAATACAAAATCCGCACGAACTAAATTGAAACAGCGGCAAATTACCGCCGGAAGGAAAACCAGCAATAAACAAATCCCAAATCGATTTTCCCTCGCGCTCGGACTTTTACTGTCACGTCGTAAACTTCGCCGCGGAATGATCCACCAGTGGACAACGACTCGGTTGTGAGCATTTTGGAGGAGCATTATGACTTTTCAGTACATTACTGCCAAACAATTGGACAGACTGCCTTCCGCTCGGGGACTGAAAACGGAGGCGGTACTGTGGGCTGGAATACCCCGGAGCAAACGCAAGAACCGTGCAGAATCAATAGCCACTGCCGAGAGGGACCTTCTAAGATTTTAATTAACGCAAAAGTTACGACACACCAGGTAGTTACCGTGGCAAGCAGACGGTAACTCTCGACTGCTAAGAACTTTCCCCATTAATTATACACCAGGCATCCACCGGCCCCACACCACAAATGAAGACCGTCAGGTCGCGACTCCTCCAAATTTGCGAGTCGAACGGTCATTAAGATATTCCGGGCAGTTGAACTCCTGAACTCATTCGATGACGCCCCAAATGCTCCGAAAGATGATTGACTTCACCACAAAGATGGGTGGTCGCCTCGTGAGCAGAGCCTCAGCTTTCTTTGAGCGAATTTCGCCCCGGGCTTATCGGGCGATTTCTTTTGGACGCGAACGTATCAATTGGTGTCATCTCGACTGATATGATCGCCGCAAGAAATACTCGTTCGGTGTTTTTTGAAGGCAACCTAAACCGATTACCGCTGGGAATACGTCGTAGCAGCGTTTTTACATCGTGTTCAAGCAGAGTTTTTGTACCTTTAATGAAGTTACTGTGTTTTTGTTACAACAGTGTAACGAAGAAGCGAAGGGCCCTTTTTGAATTAGTGTAAGCTGCTAAAGGGGTCTTAATTTTCGTGTCGGTGTCATTTAGCACGGTTAAGAGCGACGGAGCTGTTTTTTAAGAAAACAAATTGAGGTTCCTGTTGCATAAAAGATCGTTCAGTCTATTTCTTTCGGGGGATTGCATCAGTACATAATATCTGAACTCTCGACAATTTCGGAGCAAACCATGGGAAATTTCAGTTTAAAACCTGTGAAAAACGTCAAAATTTTGTTCGCATAGGCAGAAAACCAGCGGCCGCCCTAATGCTCCTGCTTTGCCATACCAACAGTTTTTGAACGTAAATGCTGGATGCATCACTTTTCATGCGCACAAATCTTCTACTTTTATTTCAAGGCTCAGTCGCGCAGCATCAGTCGACCACTCCCCGTCTGCGCATAGTTTATGGCAGAACGACGATTTCCTGCGTTTTTGAATTCGTGATCTACTTTGTAGGACTTGTCTTTGAATAGAATACATGCTGCAAATCTTGAGCCTTGCGTGTTTGACCAGGGACATCTATGCTGTGTGGGTAAGGACCAGTCTTTCAGCAGGACATTCAGTTTCCAAGATTATCATAGAGTGGCAGAGTTTCGTCTTCATAAAATATAAAATTGTAATGTAAACAAATCAACAATAGGCACCTTTGCTGCTATCTTAACCGGTTTTACGGAAAATAGCAAAAGGCTCGGGACGTACGCCTGTGTGCGACCCATTTCCATCTACGAAGGAACTGTACCCAAAGATAAGTGCTAAACGAGAAAATGGCCCGCAAGTTCCAACCGGAAATAAACTTAATAGCGCTTGTTTGTCCCTTAAGGCCAAACCTAAATGGGAAGTGAAGTGAAGCGAAGTTAGGTACCATTCCATATGAATGTATGAGAGTGACCAAAATGGAAGTGAACTGGAAGTTACATCTACTTCAGTGGAAGTAAGCCTACTTCACTTCTACTTTACTTCTGCGTTACTTTTCATTTTGGTTTGGCCTTTAGGCTTTGAACTGTTGTTGACAGATTTTTGCGTTTATGAACACCACTCTCGCCTACACCATTTCTCATTTAAAGAGTGCGATATCAAAACGGCACCAGTTTGACGAGTAAAAGGCGAAAAGTTTCAGAAATCGGCCAACCCTAATGCCATTTGAGGTCTTATAAAACTATCTTCCGATCTTTGGAGTCCATCCCATCTATCTGAAGTCTATTTCTGAATCGTTTTTTATATTTTCAATAGAAAGTGCTCCCAGAAAGGTATTTCTGCATCAATCGAAGAAAGTAGCAAACAGAACGAGCAACGTCTGGTGGATAGGGGCGGCTGGAGTAGACCATCGTGGATTTTTCTTTGCTAGTTAAGATACGATGTAAAAATCATTTCCTTTGTTATCGTTGAAGCAGCAATTATCCATGTTAGCACCGAATTTCGTATTTTTTTTTAACTTAACTTCAAATATTCCGTCACATTTTTTCATTTTTTTTTATTTTTCTTTTTTTTCGAATGGATATCTTCGTTCACCAATGCCTCGTTTTCAAACTTTTATGGTTGTCATGCCTCTCCTTGTGTTCCAAAACGAAATGTCCACTTTTCAATCTTCTAAACCCCGTACTCAATAGTTGAAATCCGTGGAACATCGTCGTAGACTCCGGATAGAACCAAAAAAGTGACGCGACCGATGGTTTTGACGGATGCCATCATCCATCCTTTGCCAATTCTTTAAAGCTAAGTTTATTCCCTGATACGAACTAATTAGTTAGAATCCCAAGTTTTAATCAGGCCGCCCAAGGTTCCAATATTAACATGCTATTGAGGCTATTGAACCTCGCATTGATAGCACAATACTCAGCCTAGCCTTGCATGTATCTTGAGGTTTCCAGATCCTCAAGTCACTGGACTATGGAACTCATTCATGAAACAAAAGAAATTCGCATCTATGACCAAAATGCTTAAGAACCACTGCGATCCTCAGATGAATTAGCCAATTCCTGAACTTGGGCTGAAGAAGTTGTGACCTCCATTTGGCCCGTTTCACTCGCAGTGAAGACAGCAAACTTTTCACCACACGAAGTCAAAAGTATTTTAGAAATCCATTTATCACAAAGCCCACTTCCGATAATAATAATCTCTTGACATGAATCTTGTGAGCTGCCTTTGCCCCTAAACCCAATCCGCGGCGCGATTACAAAGATTCTTGCACACGCCCCAATCGGAGACGGGCTCCCCGACGTTCTGTGAAGACTGCATTTGATGTGAGTCGCGATGAGCTCCTCTGAACACAAGGAAAAAAGCATCTTCTGCCAGGAAACGCCAAAAGAAAATCACCATCGGGATAAGAAATCAATACCAGCGGAACGGAGACTTTCTCCCTGTGGAATGTGCCCGTGTGTGAGTGCCCCTTGAGAAATGAGGAGAAATCTTCTGTGACGCGCTTATTAAAACGACGTCAGGTCGCAAATTAAAGGTGCTAATAAAGAAAAGCATTTTCATGGTTAACTGAAAAAATCTGCATGTTCTAGTGTGAATGGCGGGCTGAATGGAGCCGCTGCAGGCAAGGAGGCGATCAATGAAATTCGGAAGCGGCATGAGAGACTTGAGCAGGTAATTGCTGTTCCATGTGTACTCACGGGTTTTCAATTTAATATCGATTTTCTTTCTTGCATTTCTATGCGATAATTCGCTGTGAAAGTTTTGATTGATGTTCATTTTTATCGTTCACAAAAAAACAGTAAAAATAGAAATAAACTTTTATTTTCATCCTTCAATGAGCAAAACTTTCGAAGGTAATTCGCTCTGTATAGTGTAGAAAGTGCCCAGAAATGCTTGCAGTATCAAGTTTAGACGGTATTGATTGGTTTCCGCAAGGACCAATTGGAAACAAGTTTTCCTTCTTGTGGGTGAACTCTCATAAATAGAATTATAAGACCATGAACAAAATATTAATGGATGACCTACTACCGACTGCAGCCTGCAGAAAGGAACTGGATTAAGGATATCGTGGAACGAGGTTCTTGGTTGCGTGTGCTGTACTAGGTCAATCCAGAGGTGCTTCGGTGTTTGGAAATCAATAGCTCACAAACCGGATGAAAAGGTCATTTGTTAGAGCCCTAATCCAGTCTAAGCCCTAGTGTTCAACAGGAGTTTTGTAGTTGTTGTTTGTATTTTCACGGAATAGTAGCTTGCCTTTTGGAAAAACGGGAATCTCGTTCCTCGTTATGAATGCTGTAAACTGATAATTGCAATTGAAACACGCAATTCGCCTTGCAAGTAGTTTTTGTTGCCAAATTCCGGTTGTTATGGAATTTTCTCGCAGGAATATCCTGGATTCGATTGGCACGCAGACATAAAATGAGCATTTTCCCTTTTCAGGAGGTTGAGTCCATATTGTCGCATAAGCTATGTGACATACTTTCGTAGGCATCATAGGTGCAACACTTGACAGTGGAAGTTCAACAACCAGGATTAGCATTGCCATAGATCACTAGTTCTCTTTTAAGATAAAAGACTGTAAAAATAGAACCGATTGCAGCTGAACTAAAAAAAAAAGAAGTGAATAAATTCCTCAACGTCGATCACTTCTTGTCATTTCACTCATAAACTTAAGAGAAGCTCGGGCCATGGCCCAACGGCCATTAACATTCAAAGCGCACTGTACTTGAGTAATCAGAAACTATTGTAGCTACGCTGTGTTAGCCCTTCTAGATGACTCGGTACTTCACAGAGCACAACTGAGGAAAGGCTGCTTAGAACCCCCACAAGAGCTACCACAGGGAATTACGTATTCTGTCCATAATTCCCTTCGAGATGAAACGAAAACGCCAACCTGTACGCAGCTTTGATAACATGCCATTGAGCAGCTCTTCTTCAGTCCCTTAGCCGCTGTGGAGGCAGCCCGGTGTGTCTTTTCCGGACACACTCCTCTATTCTTTAGAAGTTTTACAACGCTGCCTTCTACATGTCAAGAAGTAACAATGAACCTTGCTCGGGCTGGAGCTTCGCCAGGTAGTGTTTACATGCGCCTCGTTGAAAAGTGAAATATGATCCGGGAGGGGCAGGTGTGTCCATTAAAATGGAAAATTTTAATTCGAGAGCACGACTTGGCAACTCGTTGTCAGAATTTCTGGTAAACTGCGCTCAAGTTAAGTAAGAGATTCCTCCAGATATCCTATTCATGAAAACCCACAATGTTTCAGCTTTATGGACCATGTTAAGCAGCATGCATTTTAACAGTGGTTTCAGTGTCAACTTTGTGAGGTGCCCACCAACACGGAACGTGCACATCTCTGGTCTTACCTAGTTCTGTCCATTGTCCAGAGTTTGGCGGAGAGTTTGTCGCAACATTTACGGCTTTCTACAGATTTTGATTTCTCAACGAACGCCACTTGTTGCACCGCAGCCTCTACCTTGGCGACATTTGAATACTGCCCGCTTTTAGATCTGATTTCTCTTGAATCGCCGGGGCCGTCCTCGTCGTCGGCGCTTGTTGGTAAACTTGTAAGCTCAAACACGTGCACGGATAAAACTTGGATAGATCCGTGTTGACTCGACATAAATTTCCCTTTTCGGTCAATTAGCGATGTTATGGTGCAGCGTTATAAAAAGTACAGCAGCGCAACTGCAAGAAAGGCCGTGAATTGTGGTCATTTCCTTCATGCGTTTCAAGCTAATTCCATGTTTTCTTAAGAAAGCCCCGTTTCCTCGTTTTCATCTTCTTTTGCAGTCGATTTAATAAAAGGTCTTGCGACGCTTCGGCTGTGCCTATTGTATAGTACAGAAGCAGTTTGCTGTGGTCTTGACCGGAGCCGCAGAGACCGACATGAGTTAGATTCACACGATTTTTTTTAAACGGGAAACAGAAACAATAAAAAGAAATTTTTACAAAAGAGCCAAGATTAAAAAAATGATTGAGAATTATCATAAAAGCCGCAGTTATCCAATTTCCGTGGGAACATATTAAAAATTCCAGAAATTAAGCGCGAAGTTTGGGGAGTTTTAAGAATGTTTCTCACAATTGACACTCAAAAATTGCCCTCCGTCGTGGAAGAACTTATAATGCAGGAGAGGGAGCAGAGTGGTTTCCGGCCTAGACAATAGAAGAGTGCGGGGTTTGGCAAATGATTTTTGCTTTTTGTGCACTCGAAATGGGGTAGGTTAAGAATTCCCCCCTTGTGGTGTTGCTGCGGTTTGTCCTTCTGATGCTTGCCAAAGATGTTATTGAAAATAGAAAATATTCCATTTGCAGTATAAGCGGCTTCATTTAGGATCTAGACTAGGATAAGGAAAACGAATTACCATGCATTATTGAAGGCGCAGCAGCATATTGTCTACATTGTACACGGTCTTTCAACAAGAGGTGTTATTTGAAATCAACAGAAAAGGGAAGTATTCTAATCTTTAGTAAGAAACTCTGAGGTTGATGATGAACGGCAACATCTGCCAAATCTCCGCCTCGGCTTTTTGGAAAGTTTTCACGCAATTGAGCCATTGTTTCACAACCTTTGTCGCAGGTAGTGCGATCCTGCTGAAAATAAACGTCGTCCGCATCCATAGCATCAATTTCAGGCCAAAAAAAGTCAGTCAACATCGTTCGGTTGAACCATCAACATTTTCGAAAAAAGTATCCCCTTATTACTCCGCTAGCCCGAAATTCGCTCCAAACTGTTATTCGTGGTTGGAGAGGTTATTCGACTATATTTCTTGGTTTTCGGAGCCAGGGATTTTTTTTTATGTGAAAGTTTACGATCAGGTGTCCCGCTTCGTACTACCAGTCCGTCATGGTATGGTGCAAAGTCGAATGGTTAGCTTAGCTCGAAGGATATAAAAAGGATATGAGAGGTTAGAGGTAGTCGGGGGCTGCATGACGAGAACCCAGCGAACCTTGCGTTTGATCTCCCGGATGTTGTATGAGTTCATTTTAAGCAGCTTTTTGTACAAACTTTTCTGATTTAGACTAATACTTTTGCAACCAAACGTCCGTCGAGGTACAAATTCGTGACTATTTCGATAGCATACAGATATTATAGTGCAAGATCTCAGGCCACCATTAATCAATACACGAACATGATTCATTCTAGATCCTTTCCAGGTCAAGATCATTGATTTTTATCGCATTTTTGACGAGGGTTCACAGCAATTAACGTACATCCATATTTTCGGGCCAGTGTTAAAAAATTCTTATTTCTCAATACGAGTTCTGCAGGAAACAAAAACCTATTTTCGCTTGAAATCCTCAAATTACCGAATTTGAAATGCAAATTTCAAGGTAAACGAACTGCGAACTCCTAATTACCGCGATAGCCATTTTTTTCCTAAATTTAATTATCAACCAACAAAAAATCAACTTTGACCTGTTTTTGTTTATCGCCTTCAAATCGCAGCTAATTGATTCCTCCCGATGTTTTCTATTTTCAGATTATCAACGCCGAAAAGGATTGCGCAACTTAATTGAGGGTAAGCACCAACCAGAGTAAGCAAATCTCAGTCTAGAAACATTTGTCTCTCAAAAAATAACACGAGACATTTGGCCTCGAAACTTTTGACCCGGGCAAAAAAATTTGGAAAACCATAAAAAAGTTATCAACAAAAATTTAACAAGCTTCATTGTGGCAGTGCTCAGACGGAGAAGCATTAAACCGTGTCTGGGTATACCTGGCCGGGCTACTACCTGTGCACCGGGGGCAGATCATTGTTGCTCTGAGTATGTCCAGCGGGTGAACCTGTGTCGGTCGTAAAGGTGTGCACTTCTAGGGAACTTAAAACGTGTTTTGGGTGTGAGCTTCGAGTTTTCGTGTCTTCTAATGGATTGGTTTCATGATAACCGAAACTTGAGGTTAATGTTTGTCTAATGAAGGTAATGAGTGTTCTATTGAATTTAGTGTTAATCATCGTTGCTGCGAGAATTTCCTCCGGATTTCTTTGTTTGGGCACGCAATCCGAGTGGAGAGAAAATCCATTTTTAATTCGTTAAATTCGGTCCAATCTATTACAATTCCGAAATGAAGGACTTAATTGCCGCTTTCGCTCGTTCACATGCCAGTTTTAATTTTTGGCAATCCAGGGGGAATAATGGCGCATCCCAGGCCGATAAATTGCTCCTCCACGTCGGGGCATCGCTCGCATACGTCAGTCACGATTTAGGTAGATATCAAATCCTCCTAATCTCTGGGCGCACATAAATATCCCCGGTAATTATCGCAATCAATTGTGAATGTCATCGCGGTAATTGCACAACAACAGCATTTATTGCCGATTTGATTGCGAATCATAAACAATTTCTGTCCATTATTCAATTTCCTTTGATCGTTTTCACTTTCAAAAAGCGGAAAAGTCAGATTCAGGCCATTTCAGCATCTCAATTACAGCAGCATTTGTATAGCTCCTCCGAGCCCAGCACACCGTCGCGCCTCCTGCTGCAGCCATGCTGCAACTGAATGCATTAGCGGCTGGAGCATGTCTGCCGATCTGCCTCTGCGTCGGATTATCGCATTACAGTGGATGCACAAAATAAAAAGTGCATATAATCGAGTCGACATTTCATGCGCGGTCCTCGGCCTCCGGTGGTGGCCATCAACTCGGTAATCGGCTGTCGCAATGGATTAAGTGAGCTGCGCACGCATTAAAATTGTGTCCAGTTCTATTGTGAGTTGCATGTAGGACGCAGGCCGCGCTCTCAATAGTATCAATGGGCACAGACTGTTAGCCAATGTTTTAGCACTGCTGTCATTGTTGTATTTTGTCAACGAATTTTGACGTTTATGACTTTGTGTAGTCGAAGTGAATAATTTCATGTTCGGTGTAAATGCGGTGAGAGGAATAAATCTCAAATGGCCGCTGTGGAAAACTATCGTACAACTTTGTTGACGTGCTTCTTGGAATGGGTACTAATGATTTTAAGCAGAAATATTGAGGCAGATAATGCAAAAAGGCAATGTGGTCTTCCTTTTTTGCTCTGTCGGCATTTTGACGTTGATTTTCTAGGACTTTTAGGAGAACTAAGATTTTTAGCAAAGACGCCGAGCTATCTGCGCACATTAATAATCTATATCAGATTGTAGATCACCTTACGATGTGGTGCAGGCCAAGCCGCTCATCCCCCTCGCTTATTTCTTACCCAGCGGGAAATAAAGCAAGTGCTTCCACTGGAAGCTTTAGTGATGCGCTTCTAGAGTATTTCGTATCGGAAGTAGGTTTGATGCAAGCTGCGAATGCTCTTTGTACATGACAATTCCCTGTGGATTTGCTTTGATTTCAGTTTTCATAGGTCTGAGCAACTAATGAGTAGAGATTTGTGAAGGAGCATAAATGGAAATTTTTGTGTGAATATCAAAATGTTCTTATGTCTAATGCTCAAAAATGCTCTGTTTTTAAGTATGAAATATTTACTCTCTCTTCAGCTCTTTTCCTTCCTCTTCAATTAAAAAAAAGCTTAAAAGCTTTGCATATCCAAACAGAACCATAATCGCAAGTGCTTCCCGCTGCATCCATTTAACAAGCTTCAGAAGCGCGTTTAAGGAAAGAAAGGGGAAGCGCATCTTTCTGATGACATCCCCATGTAAAATGGCAATGAAGTGGAATAGAACAGGCAAGCACTTCATGCTTCCAAAGAAGCGCATTAACTGCCATGTGGAAGCGCTCTTCTTCCCCGCTGGGTAGTTTTCGTCGAACCTAGTACTCCGTCGAAGGAGATCCATCTCCCGGATCACTAGTCAGGCTAATTTTCCCATACCCAACACAGCTCCTAAAAGAACTGTCTGCCATTTTGGGAAAGCAAACTGGCTGGGGCTTATTCGCTTCCCAGCGGGAAATAAAGCAAGTGCTTCCACTGGAAGCTTTAGTGATGCGCTTCTAGAGTATTTCGTATCGGAAGTAGGTTTGATGCAAGCTGCGAATGCTCTTTGTACATGACAATTCCCTGTGGATTTGCTTTGATTTCAGTTTTCATAGGTCTGAGCAACTAATGAGTAGTGATTTGTGAAGGAGCATAAATGGAAATTTTTGTGTGAATATCAAAATGTTCTTATGTCTAATGCTCAAAAATGCTCTGTTTTTAAGTATGAAATATTTACTCTCTCTTCAGCTCTTTTCCTTCCTCTTCAATTAAAAAAAAGCTTAAAAACTTTGCATATCCAAACAGAACCATAATCGCAAGTGCTTCCCGATGCATCCATTTAACAAGCTTCAGAAGCGCGTTTAAGGAAAGAAAGGGGAAGCGCATCTTTCTGATGACATCCCCATGTAAAATGGCAATGAAGTGGAATGGAACAGGCAAGCACTTCATGCTTCCAAAGAAGCGCATTAACTGCCATGTGGAAGCGCTCTTCTTCCCCGCTGGGTTCTTCCAAGCCACTGACTGGGATTTGTGTTTCCGTAGCACGATCGTTAACTTTTTTGCCTTTATATCAGCAGAGTTATACAGGCTTGAAAGAATTTGCCAAGTCTCCAAGTCCAAGGCCGAATAGATTGTTTAATTGGGGAAATGCATGTACATCATCCTTGGCTAAAGCGCTGTGCACGCTCTGTTTCCCCTATTCAGAGTTTATCCTTCCTGTATATCTTCGAGGATTTTGACAGGGTATGGCACCCAGTTCTGATGGCTAAACTCCAAGCTATTGGTATCGACTCACTTTTAAAGACTGGAATAGGAGTTTCCTTTCTGCTAGTTCTATGAAAGTAGTCTGGGATGGCGTTCTTTCAAAATTGTATAAGATCTCGGCTGGAGTCACCCAGGTCTATCTTTTCTCTTGCCTTTCCCTAATTTTTATAATCTTGATTGGGGCCGCAAGAATTGTATCAATTTCAATGGCCCCAACACGAAATACTGGTTTATTTCAAATAAAACCTGCACTAAGCTTCATCCTGTTTCAGTTAACGCGTGCGTAATAAATCTCTTCATTTCGTAGGCATAACTTTAACCGAGGATGGAATGATCACATATTCCAAATCTCCAAAAAAGCCTGCTTTTCATAGAAGCTGTAAGTTCCTTCTTCAGCAAGCTTCTCACACTTACATGAGGCCCACCTCGAATACAACTCGTTAATCTAGGCTGGTGCCTCCAAACTAGTTTTAGTTTGTGGTTGAAAAATGTGCAGAACGACCCTATCAAACTCACCGGTGATGACTCATTTTGCTACTTCGTAGACCCATTGAACCACGAAGGTTGAAAGTTGGCGCTCCAATTGAAATCAGAGCTTGAAGGCCGTACATAGACTAAAGATATCGATAACCTGTCCCTACACGCCACGGAAGTCTCAGCCATCAATACTTGACAAATCTTGGACTAATTCTTTAACAATACCCTCAGAATATTAATTTAGCAGCCCCGGTTTAATCTTACTCGGTCGCAACTTGCACAAGTATAACCTAAAAAAAGTCCTTCCACACTACGTAGTTGGGCCTGTAGCAAGATCAACCTAGGACACTACATCTGCATTAGCCAGAATGTCTTTTTATTACAGCACGGAAAAGCCAGCGGTTGCCAGTTCCATAGGACCATCCACTTTATAATCAATATTTTCTTTGCGCTAAAAGTCAACTTCGTTTCTTAAGCGCAAATTAAGAAAGTTGCCAAGACTCTTCTTCCCCTCTGCAGCAAACATAAGACGAAGACTGGCCATCGCACGTGCCGCGACCAACATAATATTCCCATGCCATTATTTACAAATGTCGCGTTTTGCACAAAAACATCTTAAATTTTAGCATAAGATAAAACTTTTTTCACAGCTTATAATTGATGCCAGAACGAATCTTGGGGCTTATCTGCGGAATGTGTTCCAAAAATAGTACAAAGTTTGAGCATATGACGATAAAAATAATATTCCACTGCTGAGTTACACTTGACACCGACGCACTGAACGCTAACTTCCTTATAGCAGGTTTTTGTTGCTTTTTGTTCTTCGTTTGTGTCTAGAAAATATTTGGACAAGAGCCAAACTATATAATCGAAAGCGTGTAATAAACGACAGCAGCTTGACCGGCTTACGTGAGAACTGACTTACCACTCAGTAATCCGCCCTCGCGATTGTTTTCTGATGTCATGCCGCAGAGAGGTAATAATGGGGCTCCAAGTGAATTGGAAAAGTAAAGGTGATTTGTTTCGCAAATATGGGGAAAATCTGTGTCTTTCGGGTTTTTCTCAATTCGAAAAAGGAGAAGCAGTTTCAAGCAACGTCCTGACACATCTTGACTGGCCCAAAATTAATGGCCTTTTTAAATCTTCATTTGTTGCCGCTAACGACGCTAATCAATCAATTTCAAAACCGCTGAGCAGCGCCTCTTCAGAGAACTTGTCTCGCATATGTAGAAATTGCCTGCATTACTAATTTCGAAGTAAGCCAAACTCCCACTTAGCCGCGCTATCACGAGACTCACAGTTGTTTGCCTTAATCCGCAGTTTTCCGTTTTCCTAATGACCCTTTTTTTGCTAATTCACCAAACAATCTTGACATTCTCCGCGCCCGCTTCTGATTAGTCAGGAAATTAATCATGGGAGATCAAAGAACAGCAACGGATCGCTGCCAGTTACCGTAACTAGTCTGTCCAAAATCTTGCGCTAATATGTCACCACTGATCTCTGGTGGTAAAAGATCGCGGCTCTTCGACGGGTCTACGAACAGAAGCCATAAAAATCCCTCCGAGGGGAGTGCTATCTGGTTGTCAGTCGTGCTCATAACTTCGCAAGATGAATCGATGACTTGACGAGCTTCGAGCGACTTTTTTAGTTCTTTGTTTTAGACTCGAGGCAACTCCGTTGCTGGCTTCGAGTGAGAGGCCCACGCATCCACGTTGCTGCGTCAGAAAAATAAGGAACGCGAGACTTGCGCGCCCGCAGGTTTTCCAAAACTTACACCCGCTACAATTCACCAAGCGCGCAAACTCCGGCAGATCGAGCAAGAGCTGGCAACTTGCGGATTGATTCATCACTCGACGGAACCAGTTTTCCGCTGGGTTTCCTTATTTAAAAGTGGCGAGTATGTTACCTTGAAACCTGACAGAGTTTCTACAATTACCTAGTGATAGGAAACATCTAAAGAAGTCGCAGTCGATGATGCTTCATTAGTAAATTTTATGACGGCTTTTTATAATGTACTGATCATGGCTATAAATTTGATTGAATCTGGCAGGTAGGTCTGTCCACTATTGGCGTTGATGCCTGATACCTGTTGACTCAACTGCTGGTTTGTTTTTGGTGTGCAGCTCCACTAAGTAGTCGACAGGCGGTGCCATCTGTTCCGCTGCCATTCATGAGACTACCATCAAACGGAGGGGGTAGACAGCGTTATATTCACTCATTCAGTAGGAGTATTAACAATCTATGTTACAGGATACATACACATGCATAAACCGATTTTGGATTAATATATTGAGGTGTACATAAGGTCTTTTATAGAATTTCCCTCGTATTGTGCTAGTGCTGCTACTCCTACCTTAAACTCGGCTCTTTGAAACCTCTGCTATCGCTGCTTTGCTTAGTGTTGTCTTAGATCCTTACAATGTAGAATTTTTCAACTTTGAAGGATGACGAAACCAGGATAACCAGAGATTAGGAACCCCAAACTGGATTACATCGGCTCGGAATCGGGACCAAGGGAGGATCAGTTGCGAGAGGCCAGCTCCGAATCTATTCGTTCCTTATTAGGCCCCCATCCACGGTCAAACAAATCATCAAATTTGTGGCCAACATCGAAAAAATTCTAAGTGTGCGTGTATAAAATACAAGTTTTCGAAGTTGGCCGCTGTTTGAAGAAAATATTCGTCTGGTTTAATATTTCCTTCAAACAGCTTAAATGTGTGTGTGCATTTTTTATGTGTGCCATGTAAAGCATATGAAACTTCGTTTTGTTTACAGGAATTGTCGCTCGGGATGTTTGGAGAAAGTTTCCCTCGTTGATGGCCAACAAATGTCAAAGCATAAATGTGTGCGCTGTTTGTCGAAAATTGGTTTGATGATTTGTTTGACCGTGGATGGGGGCCTATTAATTGGGGTGCAGGATTAGACCCACTAATTTCATCCTGGAGGATAGACTGAGAGTGTGTCCATCTAACAGCAAAAGGTTGAAGGTGTCGTTTTCCACCTGATTAGCTTCAGCTCGGTTTTGCTCGGGTTGACTTCCAGGCCGCAACCTGCTGCCCAGCTGCCCGCTCTGGCATCCTTGCATGATTTCATTAATCACGGTTGGAAACAGTCCTGACACCATTATTACTAGATCGTTTGCGAATTGGGACTACCTTAGCTGCTCCACTTCTGCATATTTATTTATCGTCACTAACCACAGTACGTGGGAGATCACTTCTCCTTGTGGTGTACCCCTGTTGGTGTATTTGATTACCATCTTCGTTCCCAAATCCGCTGGCATTATCCTCGAACTCAAAATACCCGCCAGCCATTGCTTTAGGCTTGCTTCTAAATTTAGGGCTATGAGTGTTTCTAGAATCGATTCAATAAATACATGGTTAAAGGCGCCTTACATTTATATAAAGGCTAGGGTCTGGTTCTCTACCTCTGAGATATGCATGTTGAGCTAAAGAGACTAAAGTCACATCTACCGATTGGCGGATGTGAGAGTTAATGACCCTTTTTAGTGTTTTGGGCGCAAAGGATGTTAGACCAATCGCTCTAAAGCCCTTCGCGGATTTGTGGCCTCTTCTTCCTCTCTTTAGAATGAAACAACTTTCGTCCGTCTCACCCTCTCCAACTCACGAGGATGGAACTGAGCCACACGCAGCTCTTGAATATAACCATGACTGGTTATATGCCGCCTGGGGTGGGAACTTGAACTTAATCGCCCAGGGATGATAACGGAAATTTTGATGATAACGGAAATCTGCTTTCAGGATTTTCTCTGCCCATACTCTGAGGCTTCGACTTTAAAAGGACGGACTGGTGTGTTTTTGGATCCTGCTGGAGGACTCCTGGCAAAGTTTTCTAAGCACGCGATATATTGGCAGTACCGCGTCAGGTATCACTCTTGACTGAGGCAATGGCTTTCTTGTACCGTTTTAGGCAGTGCTTATAGGGCTGCCAAAGGCCCTGTTTGTAGCAACAGATAGGGGATAATAGCCGTGTTCCTTTTCTACTTTTAAGCACTCCGGAATAAAAAATTAAAGGAACGCAAAATTTGTCGATTTGAGTAAAACCTATGAATTCGCTGTGAGAGCAGGAGTAGTTCCAAGTAAATACGAGTAAAAAATAGCAGAAAAGGAACACGGCTAATGGTTCATTATTTATTGCCGACTGCTGTTAGCGTTATTGCTTTAATGGGAAGATCAGTATAAAGTGCGTTAGTTTTATAACTCCAGTGGCAAATAAATGTAACATTTCCTGCCTCATAGCCAATATGAATCAATGCGTTCACAGTGCAACGAAATAATGACAAATTGGACTGAGTTTCGCACAAACTGCAAAAATTTTATCCCATCATTATTCCCATCGCCTGCTTGTATATCTCGAGAATTACTTTACACCCGACAGAGCCTCACCAGAAAAAAAACATATAGTAAATATTTGGCATCACCGAAGCTATTTTAAGTGCAAGCATAACACCAAAAAACCGCTTGTATTCTCGGATGTGGAGCAGTTTTCCTTCAGCCTCTTCTATTTCCAGAAGCTCTCTACATATATTCGTCAGTCGGTATGGCTGTCATATGAAAAGTGGCTTAAAATAAACTTCACACTACCAGAAGTGATTTTAGCATATTAAAAGAGAGAACGAAAAAATATTTTATTTTCCGGCATTTTGTTATTATTTTAACTTTTCGAATTATTTTTGGACCACTCGCCAGCGAAAATTGGAAACTATCTTCCTCCTGAGTTTGTTTTGCGTCGCAGCCCTATTTTTAGGGCGAACGTGCAAAGTTCAACCTCCTGCCCGGAAAATGTCTGCGATTTTTTCGATGAAATTACTCCGCGTGATGAAATTTAATTGATTTCGCGTTTACTTGATTGTCCTTCAGAATTGGAGAGCGTTTATGGCTAAACAAACGCCCCTTTTCAATCCGATTCTGAAAATAGATGCCGACGCGAAATGAAAATCCTCGAATTTTGTGTACCGCGAATGGTGGCCGCATTGCGCCGTCTTCAACTGATATTTACCTCAGACTTGGTCCAAATCGGTGCCAAGTTGGATTTTTTTGAGGTGTTGAAGTGGTTTTTGATTTCTTTGATTCATTATTTTTTGAAAGGAAATTTTTAATGAAAACATTTTTAAATAAAATCGCAAACATTTTTTTGTTTATGTCCAATTTTACATGTGAATCATTTTTATTGATGGTGATTTGGTGCCAAAAAACGTTATAATATTATTAATTTACTGCATTTACGTTAGTTTTTGCGAGGCATACAAATAAGTTCATGGTTAGTTTACCAATTTTGGTCGTGCAATGACTTATAGCATGAACCTTTTTTCACATTTAAAACTTGCTATTTTTGGAGAAGATGGCAGTTAATCCACTGTGGTTTATTTCCACCATTCCTTGTAAGAGTTAGAGTTTTATATACAAACCCTTTCGACGACTATCTGGAATTTTGCGATATATAGAATATATGAAGGTGCGAAAAAGCATTTGATAATGACGGCAAGCAGTACGATTATTACGAAACGTGTCCGCGATATTTTCATCATTTTTATAGTGAATTTTCTATTTCTAATTCAATGCGAAAACTGACCTGAAAAACTCCTAGTTTTTACTTGTCAAATATTATCGTAATGACAGTTGCATGTTGACAGTTCAAAAATGGCCCCACTTTTGGAAAGGCCCTTTATTTGTGAGTTAATCAAAAACTTCATGGCAGCGCTATGCATATCTACTATTTTTCGTAGTTGCTGTAAAACAGAATATGACATCGTAATGATACCATCACGGATTAATGCATTGAATGGTGTACTGCAATCTTTGATTAACTCCTTAGTAAGCGTAGTGCGTTTAACCAATTGTATAATTTCCGCCATCAACGACTCGGTTCTTTACACTTAATCGAAAGTTAGCAATCCCATAGCTGCAGTTAACAATAATCCATGCAAAACACAAAAACATTATGTCAAAATCTCCAGCAACAAGAAAATTTGCATTCAAGAGCTCTGCGCAGTAGCAGCAATGGGCGACATGAGCGGAGCTTTTACCGAAATCCATGAAAATCAACAAAAGCGTGACTTCTTGTCGAACTTCTACAGTGAATCAAACAAAAACGCGAGTGCTTGGAACGCACTTGGTCGGATCTGGTGGGCATGGTTCTAACCCGCGACTGGATCAGTCAAGCCGTAGTCGAACTCTCCACTTCTGCAGCCAGGCCGCCATGACCATGGAAGAAGATCAAGCCACGATCGGACTGATAAAATCGAAATAAAAAAACTCCATTTGTGTTAATTGAGAGAATGGCGAAAACATAATAAAAACAACGAAAGTTTTTTCTTCAATTTTTTGCTGGTTTCCATTCAGGTCTGACTAAGTGTTACCTCATCGCGGGAGAAGAATGACCTTCAATGCGGCGATCGGGCAACTCCAATCAATAGATCAACCGCAATCGACCAATGCCGATGACTCACCGCTTGCGATTCTTGGCTATCCACGGCAAGAGTCAATCACTTGTGACGACCGCGTCTTGATGAGTGGGTGAATAGCACCTTCGAGATTTTATTTTCTTGTCGTTTTATTTTGAAATTTGTTTCATTATTAGATTTTGGCAGCGCGCTCTGTTGGCGAGCGTAATTTAAAGTCGCACACCGCTGATGCCCGCGAAACTATTTCAGATGTTATCGCAATAAAACCCCGCTTGAAATAAACGCTGCGAGGTGTGATAGCCATCTCCACTGCCGTCACTTATGCTCAATTTTCATTGTAAACGCGATAATCCGGGGCTAATTTTTTTCGGCTAGCTGCTAGACGCCATATCATGCGGCGGTATCTGAGCTTAAGTGGAAAATTAACTAATGATTAGCATGTCGGATTCTGTTTGTATTTACTGACGGATGAAATATACTTGCTTTTGGTTAATCATCTTAAGGACCCACTCGCCCCTATCTGGTAAATTTTTAAATTTATAGGTCTCGTTGGGTTTGAGGCCCGTGAAATCTTGCAATCACTTTTTGGGCATAGGAGATTAAGATTTATTGACACGTAGATATGTCACACATCAATCTCAAAAGTAACAACTAGTGACAAAGCAACATATCTACGTGATCATCATGCTATAATATCACCCCCGCCCACTCCCTTTCAGAATTTCTCCTTTTTATGGTTTATAATTCTATGCCTAGTTGTTTCTTTAGGTTTGAACCATTAAACTTGTGAACTGAAGTACCTCAGGAGCGTTCGGCCTGCATTCAGAATGAGATTTGGTCTCATTTCAATGCTGAGCGCCCTTGTCACCGCGAGCTTAGCAAGGTTCCATTCTTTAGTAGAGGAGAATTCATTTTCGAGTGTCTCTTCTATGAGGCTGCTGTATTGCTGCTTTGCAATTATTTTTGTTGAGTCAGCTTGCATTTATCATCGAACCTTTACGTCAGTCGTCCCAGAGTCTATCCATCTCCTCCTGGGGCTACCTTCTGGTCTATTTCCCGAAATTTCTGTTACCATGAGCCGTTTTCTCTGAAACCTGTTGACTCGTTCTTCTATGTCCTGGCCCATAGTCCACTTAATAAGAAGTGATGCTTTATTGCTTTGAGGATCTTTATCATTGCAATAAACACAAATACCAGAACTGACTTGTAACAACAAAAGACAGAATGATCGATGCGAATGACTCTTCCATGACCACTTACATCTTATAACTTCAAAACCAAGGCCAGTACTTCGACGAGTCATCCTAGTTTCTCATCGTCGTTCACACCGATTCCGACATAGACCATTGCAGGCAACGAAACAATCAAATCTCGTCATAACACGGCAAAAACGACCAATCCAAGTTAGAAATAGTTTATTGTGTTATAAAAAAAATTGGCAAAAAATTCTTAGATAAAATTCCAATAAAATCCGCAATAAAAGCGTGCCAAGCGGGAATCTAATCTACTTAAAATTCCATGAAAAAACTCGAAAGTGTGTCTTAAGGTGGGGCTAAAGACATGCAACATACGAAACGGAGTTGTACGCCGCCAGCTGAGAAAAAGGTACAGAAGAAATACTTGAATCACTTACAGTCACACGAGTTCGGTACTCTAGGCCTCGGGTAATTTGCTAACTGGCATGCTTAACTTTTACCTTACACGAGACCCTACTGACTCTTGACTTCTTTTGTCTATTGTTAGGCCGACTTCTTATGACGCTCATTACCTGGCCGTCATTGCAGGTTCCGCGAAACAAATCGACCACGGATCGTGGTTAATTTCACAACCGCGCGATCTTTGTTGTTGGCGTCTTTATCTCCTCATGCCTTTGACAGTGTAATGGCATTTTTATCGAGTTTAATGGTCCCGCACTGCTCGGACATCTGGCGGCCAAAATGTGCTCGCGTGTGTACAACAAACGCAGAATTACGAAACTTTTAGATCTTTTGTTCGCAGCTAGAAATGACACTATGCATTAAGGTTATTGGACTTTATTGGAACACCTGCGAAGGTAGTTCGGTTTTTGCTGGTGCGCAGAGAAGTGACTAATAGATTTTTGTGTCAGTTTTTTTCCTGGTTAACATTTAAAATTGAAATCAAAAGTTCGAGCAAAAACTTAAGTTTAAATTGAGGCAAAAAATATTTAATATAAACAAATTGAACAAAAAACTCCGCTCAATGCCATAAATCTCTTAATTAACGTCAGCGGATCTCGTAGTCCGCGTGTCTCTTTAGACTCCAAACACGTAGCGCCTTAATAATTTCTTGCTGCAAAATTGTAAATTGTTGGCACTCCAGGTGAATTGGAATCAATCGGAGCCATTAGTGCCCATATCTAGCGGATACGGAGCTCATTTGAAGAGGCTGTCACGCAAATCTTCGCTTCCGAGGCATAAGTAACAGTCAGCAGCGGCGCTGGACTTGCAGAGCCCCAGTCAACAAACAAAAAATGTGGACGCAAGTCAGGCGACGACATTATTCGTTACCTTGACGATGAAGCGGTATTGTTACCTTCTCAGGTACTCCGATTACAAACATTGAATGACACGAGTGACAATATAAGAAACTGTAGAAATGCTGCTGCTGTCGGCCCTGCCCCCTGTGCTTGGTGTTCTGGGGTAACATTGCGATGAGAGAGGGACGGAATCGGTGACGACTAGTTATTCTATAGCAGTGAGAAAGTATTGCTGGTTGCCTGCCGTGATTGCATTTCACATGCAACCGGACAGCAATTACGCCTTGCCAGAAGTAGTGCAGAAATGCATGTTATTCGGACAGTTGGTAGTGATTACGGCGTACGAGGAGGCCTCTTTATTGATTGATGTCGACATGAAACGCTTCACCTTCTTGCCATCTTTAGGACCAAGAAAAGAAATCTTGAGGCGGAACAGGTTCAGTGCGATATTGTGATTTTTGTGGAGGATTTGTTGGAAGGTCTTTTGAACAAATTAACCGTTTTTAAATATTTCGTTGTGGTCCAGTACGTAAGGGTACTTATAAAGGGCCTAAAGTTTCCTTAGGCTAAAGTTACACTGGATGCGTTTCGACAAAATCGAAATGGTCAGAATAGGTCAGAACATAGTGATTACACTGTGCCGGGCGTCCTGAATATCCGTATGTCTCTGACTCCAAGCGAAGATGGAAGCCAGTGGATTTATACACAATACTTTTGTTACAGATCTTTTTTCCACCGGAATGTCATTTCGAGCACTAAATCGCTCCTACAGAATTGCGCACAGTGCTGTACGAATTATAATTTACGAAACGTGTCAAGCTATGTATATGGAACTGTTTCTGCAAGAACACTTATTGAAGCCATATTCAAAACTAACACTCAGGAAGAAGGTATTTTTAATTACAGACTGTCAAGAGTTGAAGGAGACATTATAGTTAAATGCGTTTGCTTATTGCATAACATATCAACTACAAGGAAAGTCTCACAGCTCAGAGTTTATTGCATCAGGAAATGGCTCAGATAAAAGCCCAACTACCATCGCAGAGGTCTGTGGTTCGATCTACATTATGTACATACATATACTTACAAATCTCTTTTTGCATATATAAAAGCAGATAATTTAATTACATCAGTTTCATCTGGTACAACTGCTGCCTTTGGCACCTGACAAATATGGAGAAAGAGCGCTGCTTTCAAAAACCAAATAAGCCACCATCACGTGAACTCGACTCAAAAATACATCTGACAAATATCAGTGTAATTCTGCATTTTTATTTGCTGAATTTTACGTCATACCCAGAAACAAAATTCGCCGCAACTAAGCACACCTTCCGTTTATCAATTTGCTCAGGTGAAAGACAAACGAATTAAGGAGAAATTCCCGCATGTTGCGATCTGAATTTTATTTAAGACGGAAAAAGCTTTTGGGCCCCAAAAATAGCTTCGAACTGGAATTGAAGGCGCCAGACAATGCCCTGTTGATGTAATCACTTTTCATTTAATATGGCAACGCTCCAACACAAAATCTAGCATCGGAAAACAAAACAAAAAGAATTTGTCATCACCGGACAATCCCCCGATTTTTTGATACTTTTTAATTTTGTTGAATCTTAAAGAAAGAATCGAGTTTTTTATTCTTCACAGCAAACACCCCTGACGTGTTCGAAAGTTTCGTTAAATTATGCAAAATGACTGAATTCCGCTCGTTACCTGCAGACAGAGACCCATTGAAGTCGGGGCATCAAGAATCAAAGCGTTTTCCGGAAAATCGCCTCGAATTTCTCGAAATCTGTTCTGATTCATTACGAATCGCGTAAATACCACTTCCCGTGATTTTTCCCTGGCCGCGCGATGTGCGACATAAACACATCTCAGCCGCCACGCGAGAAATTAAAGTTTGTGCCTTTGTGTACTCGACGGACACTTTATTCTCTACTCGAGTTACGTCACGGCGTTGTGTGGTGAAATTTGATTCTGGAGGAAATTAGGCGGAATTTTCTAATAGACCAATATTTCGAGTTTTCAAACAGCCAACATTTGACAAAGAACTTGTTAATTTATTTACTTATTCTGAGTCATCTTAACAACCCTTAGTTGTTTAAATTAAGTTGCCTAAAGAGAGAACAATGAAACTGGAGAACTGTTAAACCACGAGTTAATTGTTCAAAGATTCTGCCTTTGAATAAAATTATAATTTTTATGAATATCGGCAATAGTTTGATGTAACAAATATTCCCCTGCCGGCAAAACCAATTCACAGATTCAAAATCGCTGACTGCATTATTCAACAAAAAGACACAAACAAACAAGCACTATTAATAATTAATAAATGTCTCAGTAACATAAAAACATTACTCGTGTATTTATTTAAAGTAGGTGCATTTTATTCAAAATGTAAAATATGAATACGTGTTGAATTGCACATTAAATCTCTCGAACGGCGGAGATTAAGTCGTATCCATTCGAAAATTATTCGCTTTTCATTTTTGTATATTCCCAATGTATATCTCCAGTCTTTACCTTAAGAGATTTATTTTCATTTAAATCATAAACTAACCTGTTGTGAAATAGCATGGTAGAAAACTACCCTAGTACGAAGTAGTACCACCTGAAAACCTCTACCTAACCGTGTCGAATTCAACGCCTCCAAAACAAAGTACTGTCTCATATCTAATAAAACCTGCACTGACCTTCTTTATTTCTTAATGGAATTTTTAATCTAACGACGAACTTAACTCTTAATATCCTAGGCATAACTGAGGACATGCGATGCAATTACCTCGTTTATGACTAGGTTCAACCTAGGTTCAACCCAGGTTGAACCCAGTCATAAACGGGGATCGACTTGAAACTGGGTCCACTCAACCTAACTCAGCTCTCGTACCTCGGTAGAGTTGATATTTCGCCTCATAAACGCGTGTTGAGTTGAAATTTGGTTGAAGTGACATTTGTTTTGTGTGTTTACCATCCGTGCAGACTGCCTTCGGCGTTAGTTTTCTGTTCGGTGTGTTTATATTTTTATATTAACTATTATGTGGAAATTTAATTTTGACAATGGCTAAAAGAAATGTTTGGGAGCATCAGGAAACAAAAACTATGCTAGAAACTCCCTTCATCATTTTGATGGAAAACTGTATAGGAAGTGAGAAATATTTAAAAATATAGAAAAAGAATTAACAAAAAGAGGGTATGCTTTGATGTCAGTTCAACTCGATTTCAACCCAAAGTGAACTCAACTCGACATCATATACGGTGGTCGAAATTTCAACTCAACTTCAACTCAACTTTTCATCCTAATCATAAACGGGGTAATTGACTATATATTGCAAATTACTAACAAACATCTTTCGCTGTAAGAATTTCCGCACTCGTACAGTTCAAACGTCAGTTTTTCGACATCTGGTCGAGCACCACCCAAATCATGCATATTTATTTTGCTCTGTTTTTGGTGATCCATTTTGAATCGACGGAAACAACAACATTTGACGAATATTTTGGAAAGCAATTTGTCAAATTCCATACAATTTTACACAAATTGAAGCTGTCGCTTTCTACAACTTGCACATCCATCTAGTGGTAAAATCGGTCCCCACCGTTCATCCGGTACATGTAACCGTATGTTACAGTATTAACCACGATCGGTTGGACCCAGTTTTTGCACTAAAGACTGCTCACAATACCGTAAACTTACAAGTCAACACCATTAACACTAATCTGCTTAAACGCACAAATGCGATTCTTCTGTTTAAACTAATAAAGTTTCGTAACCCATCAATCGCTATCGCCCACAATGCATCCGTGCCAATTGGACACGCACGTTGCCCAAACGCTTGTGCGTGGCGTAACTCCAGGTGTTAGAAAAATCATATTCGATTCGTTTGTAAAAACAAGAAGTGGCTTTAATTGGTTCTAGTATTGACCGTCAGGTCTCATGCTATTTATTGTTAGGTAAGAAATTATGCTTTACACAAAAATCTACTTAGGCCATATAGTTTCACTTAGCTGAACTGATGAACTTAATGGCTTTATAATTAGACTAGAAGAGGTCTACAATATTTTATAGAGCTGTTTCGAAATAGTAGCGGATTTGCTACTTTAGTACTAAACTAACATGCGAGGCGCTTCACACGCGCTTCGACAAATTAATGAAGACGAAACTTCATGATTTTCTACAGAAATTCGTACGCTTTCGAATTTAAACACAGTTATTCGAAGCTTTGATTTCCATTTTTTGTTCTTCTGTTCTTCAACAAATTACCACCCAACACCCATAACCACCCATGTGTGCTGTTTATATATTGTTAGCCGACGATTTATGCATAAAAAAGCCAAAAGCTAAGTCGTCAGTCTGGTTTTTATGTTGTTGTTGCTGCATATAGGTTTCTCAATGCATTGAAAGATGGCAGAGGTGCGACGCGACGATCGCGGGTGTAAGACTACCAGAAAGCTTTTCTTCGAATTCGACTTCTGGTTCTAGGGAAACGATCTCTATGCGAGTCTGTCGTCTATCGTCTGTCGAACAGTCGTTGCCTTGTCGTTGTCGTGATCGCTTGCGCGCGTTATTCACATAAGTCATCGAAGCATGCGCAGTTCAAGGTTTCAGTGTTCGTGATATTTTGATTGATGTCGTTCAGTCAATAAAGAGTCGGTTTGCAAATATCTTAAGTAACGGTCACACTATTTTGGATTACGTGTTCGCCATTTTCTGTTTTTTATTATTATTATTTATTTATTTTTGTTATTTGTGCACTTTTCTGTTGTTTAGTCAGTGCAAGGTGCAAGAAAGATTTGTGCTTGTGTGAAATAGTTTTTTAGATCGAATATAATAATATTGAGAAATATAAAAATAATTCTGTGATAGTTTTTTATATGTTCATATATACATACAAAAAAGTGGGGAGTTTGCACAATAAATAACGTGGTAAAAATTTTTTTTTCTGTTTTTCGATGAATAATATTTTTACCTATAAATGAGTCGTTACTAATCGCTGGGAAATCACAATTTGCGTAAATATAACGATCTTTTATAGAATAATTTTTGGTGTCGGAATTGTTACGAAATGCTTTTTTAAAGAGGAAGCAAAAAACTAATAAAAAATGTCCCTCGCATTAAAACGTGAACCCCAACAGACACTTTAGACGGAATTTTATGCTAACTAAAAAAATATTCGGTTTCAGCGTTTTAAAAAGTATTTTTTCGTCTCTTTACCTTGTCGTTTGCAATTGAAATGAAATTTTGTTGATAAAGTCGCGTTAACATTTCACTTATCAGTCACTTTATCTTGAATGAATGATATTTAAAGGAATTTGCGGGCTATTGTTGTTGACGACGAGATATTGTCTTTTTTACTATTTTCCATGTGGAAATGGAGGTGAATTTATTTTATTTATTTGTTTCTTGTCAGTTTTGTTTGTTTTTCAATGTTTTTGCAATATAATATTTTGGGTTCGTTTAGTGGTGGTGCGACTGACAACTGAGATATTTAATGTATTTAAAATTTTTCTCGGCAAATTCATCATATACTGGTCATAAAATGCAAGGATTTAAGATCGATATAACTTAATATTTGCCTCCACAAAAAAACTGCCGTCAAAGTGGCTCCCCTTCAGATATAAGATAGTGCGGCCAGTGCAGTTGTTTGTTTTAGGCATAGAAATATAAACTAAACAAGGAATGGCTGTAAGCCAGATTAAGCGTACCACAATTCCTGATGTTCACTCGGAAGTAGTGGTCAGGCAGTGCAGGGCAAAATATGCAGAAATAATAAGAGGGACGTTTTAAAAGCGGAGCGATTAAAATTCCTGGCATAAAATCTATGCCCCATGTTAGTTAATATTTCTATGGTTTTAGGTATGTTGTTTATCTCATTCAGCGGTTCTGTCTTTACCTCTTCAATATTGGCAATGTTGTTTATCATTTGCCCTGTCGTGGTGCAATTGCCATGGATTATTTAGCCACAAATCCTAGCCGACTTTATTCGGATTTTTTTACGCAAGAACCTTTAAATAATACTCCTTTTTGTTCACACAACTAGTTGGTAGAAACTCACGATGTACTTCGCTATTGTAACTGAAAAACCTAAACCCTTACATACGTTGGAGTGTTTTTTTCGGGTTTGAAACTTCAAGAAGCTTTCATTGGGACGATTTCACCTTAATTTCGACGTCATATTCCATCGCCAGTTTCATCATCGTATTACCAATTGAAGCTGTTTTGGACCGACGTTCACTTCGCTCATTCAACGTGTCTTAGCAATGTTCTTTCAGCTGTAATATACAAATCTTACGTTCGACCTCTCCTCGAATACAATTCGTGCAGTCACTTCAGCTTCGAAACTTATCCTCTGTGACTAGAATACAAAAAAGAGCCGTCAAACTAATCGACTATGCCGATATTTGCTCCACCATTGACCCTTCAAACCACCGTAAGAATTAAGCCACCTGCTTTTTGGCCGCTTGGCTTATTCCCACTGTCTACAGGTAGCTCTCCTTTTCGCACGGGGGCATATGATGGCAAATGCTTAAAAACTAGTGAAGCTAATCCAAATTTTTTGCTACTTTATTTGCGCTTTGTTGTTTTCGAAAAAAACTGAAGATGAATAATTTTCCATAAACCGATTTCAACTCATTGTTTTGTTTAACCCCTGTCGCACGAATGAACTTTGTATACCAACTTTATGTAATGCATACTACTAGTGTTGGGTAGGACGCGATTATAAAATGAGTGTGTAAGAGGTGGCTCTTTTTTCTATTGAGCCAGTACAATGTCATACTGCAAATGAGGCGATGTGCTATTGTAATGCCAAAATGACAAAAACAAGCAAATTAAAAAAAGAAAGAAAATAATTATGAATGAAGAGCATTTTTACAAGTTTAATTCTAATATGCATTAAACTGCCTTAGAGTAAGTAAGAAATCTATGCCTCCACAATGTACAGCCAAATACAAATAATTTGATTCCTACATAAAAACATAAAAACTGTATAAATGGAATTTTTATGAAACTGTTTCTAATTAGTTGTCCGTGGCCGTATATTTATATTTTGCAATCCCGCTTCGCCTAATTTCAAGTTGGAAATTTTGCTTCCGCAAAACAAGACAAAATGTAAGAAATGTCTCTTCCGTACAAAACTTCACTCCCTCGAAAAATGTAAGAAATGTCTCTCCATCCAGTTCGTGTTTACAATCTCACCTCGCCGCAGTTCATATTGGACACTTTACTGCCGCAAAAGAAGGAAGAAATATCTCTTCACTACGTAATTTACAATCACACCTCGCTTCATTTATCTCGATACACGCTCATATACCAGTAGGACATTATTTTTGAACCGGGACATATAAAAAAATTGAGGCTACAGTACAATTTACATCGTGTAAGGGACAAATGTACTGACTGCCTCGTATAAGTCCGGCTTAACACGACATTCTACACACAATGCGCAGGCACACATGAGTATTATGAGAGAAAGAAGGGAAGTGTTGATGTGACGTGAAAACGACGAAAATGCCCAAAGGCCTCAGCCTTAAGGTGAAACCCCAATGTACGCTTCGCTTGCTTGAACTTGGTAAGTTTTCAGTACTACGTGTCGAAGCAAACCACCCCATTCAGTAAAACCAAATAGATACACGCTATGCTTAGTTACTCGACATTTTACTGTTAAAGGATAACATTTACTGAAAAAATGGAAGATATAATGAATATTATTTATTTATGTTTAATTTTTGAATTAAACCGAAAATTTAAACAAAATCAAACAAAAAGTTAAATATTTTGTCAAATTTATCTGCTTGCACTTGATTTTACCAAAGGTCAAAGCATTGATTTATTTGATATGCCAAAGCAAGCGAAGCATACGTTGGGGTTTCACCTTTAAGTTCTAATTATTCACTCTGATCTAGCCTCGTGGTTAAACTAAGAACCGGGTAAAAACGATCTATTAATTCTATAATTTCCACCAAATTTCATTATGTGCTTTTCCCTTAGAAAAATGTCTAAATGAGTCCTAAAAAACAATGCTTTGTCACAAACGGCATTTTTAAATCAGTTTTGACCGCATTCTGCGAAAACACCGACACTTATTTCCAAGTTCCATTTGGGTAATAAATAAACCCTGATAATGTCTGCCAAGTACCATTTTGCTGCCGCCTTACAACTTTTGTCTTCCAAAAATGTGTCTAATAACCAGAAGGCAAACGAGTAGCGCTCATCCCACGTGGGTAAATTGTAATTCTTTCAATAATTATGTCAAGGGCTCTCAGAGTGCGTCTATTTTATTCTTTGAATGTTAATTAAATTGTTCATAATCGCAGTTAAATTATGATTTACATTGAAGCTCGTCGCACCATCTTTTACAGCTTAATATAATTACTCTGGGTCTTGTGTTCAAGTCATCACCTATGAGAATTCCAAGCAGGCCGACCACCTGGAAGATTTATTGAGTTGGGTGTGCACCTTTCCACTAAAGAGCAAGCGGTTGGTAATTTTCCATGAAATACTAGACAGACGATAATATTCAGCCGCAATATGACCGCGACGGCCAGCCACAATTTAATTTCTGTGCTAATTGGCACCTTTCATTCGATCCGCACATCTTTCTTCTCCCCATCAAACTGCGCTCAAATTACAGTTCTTATTCATAATCAATTTTTGTTATACAATACAAGTAGCTCGCAATGCAATCCTCGTTCACTGCGGATTATGCAACTTGCACCAAGGGTAATGTGCGTGCGACGTGTTTTCTTAAAAGTAAATGAAGCCCTTTGCAAAGTAAAAGGGCTTTCCAAAAATTCCGCTCGTCCCTTGCACAAATACAAGGATTGACAGGCGGGGGTTATATGTAAATGGGTGTCAGCATCAATGCCCTCACTTCCGTTCATTGGACATTATGCTCCCCAGGACAAGGAGGACGAATCGAGATTGGAGTTTGGATTTATATGCAGTTTTCTACTCCTGAATGTGAATCATAAGCGGGAAGTAAATTTGCTTTTCTTCTTTATTTTGAATAGTTTTCACTTCTTTCACCTATTTTGATAATTTTTATAACTTTTTTTAAAGAGAATAAAGTGAAAAATTACAAATAAATCGCCAGCAGCAAAATGAAAGAAATAAAATAATTTCTGATTCGGGAATCGAACTTGAGACTTTTGTGGAAAGGTTTGTTAAAGTCGTCGTCAATATATGAAACACATACATATTTTTAGTTTTGCATACCCAAGACCCTCGTAAGTACAGGCCTGGAAGCAGAGTTTGTGTTTGTGTTGGTAATAGACCCATTATCTGTCAAATGGGAAGAAATTATATGGAGGAGGTAAAAGTTCGGGATATTTTGCCGTAAAAAGTCATAAAATAATATATTTAACCAGTTTTTGTTGCAATAGGATTACCAGTTAATAGTGCTTTAGTGATTTATTTAAGAAAAGTTAAAAAAATCGAGTGGTTAAGTGTGTTTTAAGTGTGTTAATTGTAAAGGTGGCCAATTTTGTTTACATTCGCGGTGGTTTTTTCTTGTTTATTTAGCGGAAAAATGTTGAATTTGCGTAGTAGTATAATAAAAAGTGGTTTTTGAATGATTAAAGTTTATTATAGAATAGTTATTAAACACATTAAGTGCAAGTACCACCATACAACATACATAACAATAACTTTTTCACTTTTCCTTCATATTTTTCTGCACTTATGTTTTTAATAAGTATTCTATAATAATCTTTAATCACTCAAAAAGCACTTTTTATTATATTACTACACAAATTCAACATTTTTCCGCTAAATAAACAAGAAAAAACCACCGCGAATGTAAACAAAATTGGCCACCTTCACATTTAACACAGTTAAAACACACTTAAACTCTCAATTTTTTTAAATTTTCTTTATTAAATCACTAAAGCACTATTCACTGGTAATCCTATTGCAACAAAAACTGGTTAAATATATTATTTTTATGACTTTTTACGGCAAACTAATGCAAAAATATTCCGAACTTTACATCACGGCGTATAAATCCAACAAAAGTGACAGATTCTGGGACTACGAGCAGCTGCGTTAGTGTTAGTGAAATAGGCAACTTCCAGGCCTGTACTTGAGAAGGTCTTGGCATACCTCATTTAAAAGTAAAATGAAATTAGATGGTGTTGGGGCTAGAATACCGAGCTTGTTTGATGGGGATTCTGAGCTATGATCAAATTTGTTTTTATCAAATTTACCAGGGTTGCCTTCTGATCTATGATCTCCATGTCGATTCAGTCGCTCTTCGAAGTTCGCTCGTTAGTTTACACTTGTTTGATAAGATATCTTTTTGCATATCCTGATCTATATTGGATCTATATACTTTTAGCGAAGAGTAGTCTAGTAGGTTTTCAGGAAGCCGAAGAAAATAAAGGAGTGGAACAAAATAGTGGATGTTAAACTCACACCTGCTCATATCACTGTGCCTTTGAAACATGGCACTTCAATTTAAATGCATTTCAATGTGCCTTTTTTATCTTAAGATTTATTTTAAATATAACTTCAAAGAACTATAAATGCAACATAGACGGATGAGGATTCTTGATATTTGTCTCAAGGCAATAAATTCATTGGCCGGCTAGGTCATAAATGCATAAGGTTCTCTCCTCGCTTCTTCTGAGTTCATACAGACTCTCAATGGTGATTCTCTCTAAACTATGGAGACAATAGTCAACCAAAAGCTTACGGAGTATTTGGAATCCAATCGTATAAGGAGACGACAAGCAGTATAGGAGTAGAAAAACTTACTACGGACGATCTTCTGGCATGGCGGACAGCACCTCAACCAAATCATGCATAGCTTCGGTGACAATGATATATATTCAAGACAACTCTGATGGCTAAACTTCAAGCTTTTGGTTTCAAAAGAAGTGTTATGCGAGTTTTCTTTCTGGCCATTCAGCAGTGGATGTCGTCAATTCCAAACTCTATACAATCTCGGCCGGAGTTCTCCAGGGTTCAGTTCTATCACTGTAAGATATCTATCTTTTTTCCAAATCCTAGCTTCGCTGATGACCATGCTCTGCATACCATTTATACTTTTCATAGATGTTAGATAGATGTAGATGTGGAACCGCGCTTTTAGTGTAATGTACCGGTAATCCTGCTATATCTCTCTATTATCTTCATGATTCAGAAGATGCAACTTGCTTTTTGTTAATAAAACAGCAACATATCATGATTTCGCTGCTTAAAAACGCTCACTCCATAAAATTATTTTTGTTTATGTCCCATGCACATTTTTGTCTCTAAATTTAAAATTGTTTTTATGCGAAGAAGAAATTTATTTGACGTTTTCAAAATCTCCTAAATCACAAATAAATGATCTGTAGTGCTTCCTTACAGCCGGGTCTTCTGTGCGGGAATTTCTCACGGATTTAATTTGAATTAAATTTAGTGTTTTTTAAATTTTTTCTCTTGGTTTTTTTTCAAATAAATTTAAAAATAGAAATAAAAACAAAAAATTGAGGAAGAATTTGTTATGAAATCGTTTTTCTTCTTCTTACAATTAAAATGTTAACCTTTGTAATATTTGTGTTATTCAAGTTTCGTTTACTTCTCTCCCATGAGGTGGAAATATTTAATTTAATTTTTTTATTATTAAATGCTTGTATTTTTTATATATATATATATTTGGTGAAAGTTTATTTTTGCTTGCCTATGTATATTTTGGCAGTTAAACAATTAACAGGTGGTTTTAAGATATGAATATGTTTCAATAATTCTTCTGACTTTTTCAATTAATTCATCTTTTTTTACTGCTAAAAATAAATATTTTAATTTCTCCTTTCTAAATTTGCTCTAATGGGCCTGTTTTTGATTCTTGATTTACGTAGAAAATTCCTTTCGGTTTATTTGTAGACATTATGAGGAGTATTTTTAGTTTGATATACACCTTCTTTACGGAGTGTCCAAAATCAAAAATGAAGAGATTTATAACTTGACCAACATATTGCTCTTCGGCTGTTGAAATCTCCAGGATTGTTGAAATGTTTTTTAATGTTAATCCCATATAAACCTATAACTGTTTAATCCGAAGGAAGGGATGTTCAGCTTACAAAATGTAAATGAATTTTATATGAACTAGTCAGATTGTAGATTCTTCTTTAACGGCTCTACTACCGGGAGCCGGTCCTGGCTTCTTGCAATTGTTCTCTCCACCGGCCGCGATTCTGAGCGGGTGTCATCCAGTTGGACATCTTAAAGCTCTGCGTGTCCAAGTCGACGCCATCCCTCCTGCGGAGACCGCCTCTCCCTCGTTGTCTATTTTCTTCACATCTATGTTGCGATAGCACTAGTAGATCTTGTCTCCGGAATCGTCCTAAGGGGCATAAGGGACCTACATTTCTCCGAAGGACTTTCCTCTCGGACACGGCTAACAGGTTAGAGTGCTTATTCTACGCACCCAAGTCTCGGATGCGTATGTGAGTACTGGTAATACCATCGTCTTATAAAGCAGCAGTTTGGATGTGATTGATTTTACTACTGAAGGAACAATGTAAGGTGTTCTTGCAGACACGGCCACCATGAACTTTGTTTGATTTCAGACCCAGTTTTCGTGCCGCCCGCTCAATATGGGCGAAAGCACCCTGCGCAGCTCTTGATGTTCTACAGACGATGTCATTGTCGTCTGCATAAGCCAGTAATTGGGTGTATTTGTGGAGGATTGTGCACCTTGCAACTTCAGGAGTCCATTATAAATATTGATTAGTCTGGACAGTGTTTCAGACATCTTTACTTGGCTTGTCAGATTGATTAGTCACAAACGACAAATAGTATAGCTTTAGACGAAAAAGTTTCTCTTAATATGTCTTAAGAACGTCGCAACCAAAGTATACATTGCTGTGGGGAGTATAGTCTGCAGCTGCTGTCCCCAAGAGGCAACTTTATCACCTGATCTATAAATATTCTAAATAAACTACCTACGTCCCCTTTAACCTACTTCACAGCTTCGCTGATGGCGGTACTATGCGTTATTCGCCAGAATTGTTGTTGTCGTTGAAAAATTAAGATGGGAATAAATTCGTCTATACAATAAATAACCGGTTGAATTTAAAGGTCGCATTCATTATATTGTAAATTGACACTGCATATCAAAATCCTTGCAATCCTTTACTTATCAAACACCGCTCCAAAAATTTATAATTAAATTTCGGTCAATGATTTTTTACTTATCATCTATAAAAATCGAGTTACCAAGTTGCTTGTCAAAAAAATTCATATATTTTTTGGGGAGATTTAAATTAAATGTTGGATTAGGTTGTGAATAAAATTTCATGTTGAACTTTTTCTGTTCCAGAATTTACACAACTTGAGGATTACTTAACCAAGGATCGTGACTATATTTTGAAAGTAAAGAGGGCTTATTAAAGCCTCTATAGGCTGTTCAACTCTTTATTAAATAAGAAATAAATCTTTAACCCCTTAAGAAACACACCCAAAAGACAGACGCAATATGGTTGATTACTACAGAATATTGGAAGTCTCACGTGGAGCTAGCGATGTAGAAATAAAAAAAGCGTAAGTTTTACAAATATTTTTGTTTATGGCAATAGTTTTAAATGTAAATAATTTATTTATTACAGATACAGAAAATTGGCACTAAAATGGCATCCAGACAAAAATCCAGATAACCCAGATGAAGCCAATTGCCGTTTTAAAGAGATCTCAGAAGCTTATGAAGTACTTTCAGATGGTAATAGTTGTGATAATTTTCAGTTAATTTTTTAAAAAAAAATCCTGAGTTTTATTTATAATGGATACTGCTTTTTATGCTTTTGTCTTTTTAAATTCTAAATTTTTATCAGTTTTTTTTTATTAAATTCAAAAAATTTTTAGACCGAAAACGCAAGATTTATGACGCACGATCAACGTACAAATCACATCATCATACAAATAGTAATTATAGCAATTACTATTACAACGATTCACCAACATCCGGTACAACACCTTCTTACAGACGTGGTAATCGCTATCAAGCGTTTAATTTCCGAGGTCTGTTCGAGTCGTCGCCGTTTTTTAGAAGCTTCGGTAGGATAAGAATAACCAAAAGAGTGGCCCAAAATAAAAACCACCTAATGTTGACTAAAAATCAAAGTACCTCATCTACCTTTTTCAACTATCTTAAAGTTTGATGAATTACATAAATACTCGTGCTTATATTTTTACTGTCATTTCGATTGGTAAAAGTCGATGGCGATTTTTTGGGAATTCATATGCTTTAATATTAGTTAAAAGGACTCGTAACTCGCTTTTCCCAAAAACCAAAAATTGCGTTTTTCCATAAAAACTGCTTTAACTTTACTTTCCCTTTTATAAAAAATCCTTTCGTGTATCATTCTAACATTTTGATCTAGTTGCGATATTGTCAGAAAAACTACCAAAGAGCTTGATTTGTTTGCTCCAATGCGGAGATTTTTTGTAGTTACATATTTTTTGGATTTCCGAGTTTAGATTTGAGTTTGATTTTTTCGAATTTCGCGGAATGCAGGTTTTGGTTGGGTTTTGTTATTAAGTAATTATTTATTTCTCTAACAATAACAACAGTATAAATTTTTATTACCTCCTCTCTGTACCACAAGTACGCAATATCGATCTTTAATAAGTGATGACTATATTATTAATGCTCGCAATATTTAAATCTAAATTTAAGCAACATTGGGAGATAAATTGTGAATTGTTAAATAAAATCAAACCAGTTGTTAATATTTGATGAAATTTCATATCAAGTACGTCGCACTTTTTGATTTAGAACCAGCAAAAACCAATAAACAATTAAAATTAATGCGAGCAGTTTTTCACTATATTTCTGATCAGAAAATTTATCCTAGTTCCAGATAAGGTATTTAATCAGTTACATATTGCATATACTATACGTACACCAAGTCATTTCATGTTTAAAGTGGACGATCCATTAGACGAGGTGGTTGCACTTGAAAAATCTGGTCAATACGCCTTCTGCGGAGTCTTGTAGAGATTTCTAGTAGAAATAAATATGCTTTTAGTTAAAAATGGTTTTCGATTACTAAACAAATTTCTACAAACTTTCGTTATAATCAAGATATTGAAAATACTGCACATGTTCTTCTTTTTCAACCGCAGAATAAAAAAGAAATCGTTGGTGCACTTTTTGCACACATAAACAAAATCAACGGAGACTAACCTCATATTTCTATATTGAAAGGTGATTTTTGCACACCTTTGTTTTGACATTAGAAAAAACGCACAAACGGTCCATTTCAAAATTATGTGCAATAAGCGAATTAAATCATCAAGAACAAACTTGGACAAAATCATTTTTTTAGAATCATTTCAGTTATTAATTAGATAATTATCTACAAGAAAGTTTATATAAAAATTTGCGACTGCGACAACTGCGCGACTGAAAGGTTTCGACTCCAGTATAAGACCTATAGATGATGTGGAGTAGAAAATATTTCTCCCACCAAAACGTTCACAGTAACCTGTCTTTTATTAGTCACAGCTGTGTTAACAATTATCGGCATTTCAGTGCTAAGTCTGCAAGACTCATCAAAACCTAGTAAAAATGTTATCAATACACCACCAGCAGTAGCACCACCATAAAATTTGTATTATAAGGTACGAACTCACCTGCTAGAGAACTAAATCCTCAACAGTGAGGTTGGACTTTCAAACAGATTCTTGGAGCCAATCACTACATTACTTCCTTCTATCCGCGACGAACAATGTCGTTTATAGCACTTATTATCTAAAAAAACTATTGGTACTACCTAAAATTTAAATTTTTTTCTAATAACTGAAATGCCATGCAGCCAATAGAGAAAGGGATATTTGCGAAATAGTCGCTCCGCTCCAATTTATTGAAATGGTATTTCTGTACGTTGTTTCTAATGTCAAAATAAAAGTATAAAGAATCAGTTCACTAGTATTTACTTAGAACTTCCTTTTGCGCCTAAAAGAACTGTGAGAAGTTAAATTTTAAAGATTAAAATTTAAGTGAGAAATTTTGAAACTGTTAACGACAGTGAAGAGATTAGATTTGACATTCATATTGAATTCAGAAGAAGATGAACGATTACAGTTCAAAATTTCAAAACGTTTACGCGTTGCTTACCGATTAAAACTAAATCATGTGTACTTCAGCATTAAAAATCAATAAATTTAACTAGCCTTGTTTCAACTATAATGTAATGTGTAATGATTTCGTCAATGACTTGACTATCTTGATCCATCCTACTGTATATGATATGGGTCGCTGTGCAAATTCTTCCTCGTTTGATAGTTATCTAGATTTTTAAAGAAGCGCAAGCTTTAATTCATCCTCGTTATTAATTACATAATACTCACAGATCCCCTAAAGATTATTTTGAAATCTAATATTGTTACCGACATATAGTATGTACCCTTTTGTTTACTTTGATACAATTGGACATTTTCGTTGGATCACTTAACCATAGTTCACCTGCATGGATCTATTATACACTTAGCCCTAACCCTGCACCCTTTGTCTAATCAATCCATGATTCGTCTTGGGAGTATAACGAATAAAAAATCACTTTGTAAGACAATATTCTTGAGAAGAACTAGGACATTACTGCAACATTTAGGTTAAAAATAATGACAAAGAGAGGTTTCATCACTACGTTTGGAAATGTTTTCATCTTCATTGCAATGAATAATTCGCAGTTAATCACTTACTAAAAAAAGCTGCCACTAAAAACTCACTATATGATAATCTAATCATTAAATCAAACTTTTATTTTTTTTCTAAAACTATGTTCTGTGATGTCTTTTCTTATGCTTGGCTTTTACACAAAACATTTTTATTACATTTATTTTGTCTAATTTAATATTTAAACTGCACTTTCCAGACAAGAAACGTCGTATATATGATCAATATGGAAAAGAAGGCCTGGTTGGAGACAGTGGTCGTCATCACAGATCAGGTCGTCACGAATTTGACGAATTTGATATGATGGGCGGTTTTCCATTTGTATTTAGACCACCAGAGGAAGTTTTCAGAGAGTTCTTTGGGGTCAATTCACCATTTGCTGATCTATTTGGTGGTAAATTAATTATATTTAAATAATTTCGACATTAAATCGAAATTCTATTTCATTTATTTTTTAAAGACTTGCAGACCCATTCGAACTCGGGAAGCCGGCGCTCCGGGGGACATCGTCATTCTCATCCACAAAATACAATAATGTCCTCGATAATGTCTCCTATGTTAGGATATTCAATGATGGATTACTTCTTTAATACAGATATGCCTAACAATGGATTCACGTCATTCTCATCATTCAATTCAGTATCTAATGGTGCTGGACATGGGGCTGTTAAAAGGACGTCAACGTCGACGACCTTCGTTAATGGAAAGAAAATTATGACAAAGAGGTAAGATATTATATTAATATTTTCCCTTTAAATTTAATATATAAAAATAATCCTTACTGGTGCCATTTAATTACTTAAAAACAAATATTTGCTTTAAAAGGCCACGAAATAGCAAGAAACGCAAACAAGACCAAAATGTATGTGTGGAAGAAATTTGGATCATTGAATATTAGTGAATCAAAGCAAAATTTAATGAAATTTTAAGGACAAATGTTTTATACTCTTGTCACATATTCCCCAAATAAATTCTCTTTGAAAAATGAAAGACTTAAATAAATTCGTAGTAATTTTTTGAATTTAATGCCCGAGGCTTTTAAAAATATCACAATGAATATCCAAAATTTTTCCATGATTGAAGGTCTAGGTTTCCATATTTGAGAATTGGGAGGGAATGACTATGCAAAAATTAGTTAGCCCACAACTCACCATGTGTTATTAAAAGATTTGTTATACTATTTCTACTAATACTCATAAAAGTTGATTTTGAGAGGTTGACTGATTCTTGTGTAGTAAATATCAAATATTCAAAAAATTATTGCTATAAAGGAAAATAAATACCATTAAACCAATAAAAATATTAATTTAACTGAAAGATATTATTTTAAATATGTGATATGTCTACAGATCATCAGAGAAATCAAGAGTAAACAATTGCTTTAACAATGTATTAAAAAAGAAAACACAGAAGCAATAACAACATAAAGCTCACCTGATGATCACCAGGCTATGCCTTTTTGGATTTTATTGTTTTGTAGAATAAATTGTAATTGTTGATTATAAATTAAATTTAAATTATACAATACTTATTGATTTTATTATGTAAAAAACGAAATTAAAATTCCCCGTATTTGAGGTCAGATTGAGAAATTATGTTAATAGGCTGTAATAAATACTTTTTAACTAAAAGAATGCGATAAGTTCCTTTTTTAAAATTGGGCTTCCTTTTTCCGTATCGAAATTCTTTGTCAACTTTATAAATGTTAACAATATATGAAAACTGCATTCCCAACTTCCTTATTGCCTTTGGAACATTAACAAATATTGTTTCGACAGTGTCGGATTAGGTAAGATTCTTAATTTTGCTAGAAGAATGATAAAACTGGAGACTAGCCATATGGTAGGCTCAAATGAGTAATTTTAGCGGTTACGGAACGTATGAAATAACGTGGCGTTGTTAATTAATCGCTCACAGATAATTACCAAATGTATAAGAAAATGTAAAAAACTAGACCCATAAAACCTATATCTTTCTTCCTTTCTGTTTAGTGGAGCATTAATCGAACATCTGAGATGAAAAAACATATTAAAAGAAGCGCCGTGCAACAAACCTAGGACGCGAGTATTTGAAATAGTTCCTTCATTTAGTAGCCCGGGCTACAAACTACCCTTGACCTTGCCTTGACTATGACTTCTTTATTTAGGCTGGTCTTTCGAAAATAGAGTCGCTGGAAATCTCGACCATGGTGAGTTCAAAAAATCCACTGCCGCAACACTGCAATATTCAGCTACAGGCTTCCAACTGCTGAATTCTGCAGTGTTGCGGTAGTGATGAGCTTTTGAACTCACCCCATATATTGGACTACACCTTGCTTGCACTCGAGAACCGAACCGTCGACAATATATAAGTGTTTAATAGTTTGTTAGTAACCCCAATGGTTTGTCACTATCTCCATCAGCTCCGAACTCGAGCTAACCTATCATTCGATCATTCGTTCTCGTGCGATGTCTTTCGATAAAGCAACTGTCTTAACTTTTATGGCTCTAGTTAGTTCTAGAAAGGTGGCACTAAACAGCGAGATCCTGCTCCATGCTATTGCGAAACAGTAACAGAATACGTGACGAGTCCAATCGTCTTCCTCTATTTCAAACTAGTGGGGGCCCAGTTCCGGATCGATAAAGCAGTGCCACAGTCCTGTCTGTCCAGGGAATCCTTCGAAGCATTTGGGTACCACTGATATTTTACCTTCGAAGCAGCGGGTACCACTGATGTCCCTATAAGGGTGAACCGATTAAGAATAACCAGCTGAACAGGGCGGCGTTAATAGCTTCAAACTAGCTTAGATTTGGTCCTGCGGGACTTGATAGCCCTAATAACTGCCGGGGTGTCGAAGAGAATAAAATCGTCTAGTAAGCAGAGACGTCCCGTAACCAGTGCGCTCAAATTTAAGGATCTGCTGTCTGTTTTTGAGTCGTCCGTGTACCTTACAAGTCTATCCCTAGGCATCTAGGAAGAGCCCAAGATAGTCTATGCCAAAGACTCCCAGCACTGTAGTTGGCCAGGTGCGAATCGGTGGAGCAATCTTGCATAATTTGATATCAAAGCTATTAAAAGAGGTTCTATGCCGCCACTTAACTACACTCACAAAGATCTGCGCCTCTGCTCGTGACATTTACCACGTGCTGCTCTGACAGAGCATCCAATGTCACCCCTAGGTATTCAATTTGTTGAGAGAAGCTTAATATTTTGCCTGCTAGTACCTGGGGTGTGTCCATTTCCTGGTAAATTGCACCAGAACGCTTTTGTCGGGGTTGACACCAGGTCTTGTGATAGCCCACCAGTTGGGGACCACATAGAGTGCGTGCTGCATACTCGAAGTTTCACCGGTTACCATGATGTCAACAACGTCTGCGTAACCTTGGGTGAAAATTGTTAATCAATGGGACCTTTTGCTATAACGCCCTCTAGAAACTCTAAGTGAGTTGCCGTTAATTTGTGAGCTCTGAACATCGAGTTGATCTTAATCCAAAAAGTGCTGTCTGGACATCATCTTCGTAGAGCGCTTTTCAAAGGACGTATTGTCGAAAGCTCCCTAAATATCGAAGACGCATTTCCTTTGTTTAAAACTGCCCTTTCCGGCACTGCGATTGTGAATGGCGTTTCAGAGGACTTCCTCATCGGGTAGGGGGAAAAACAGAAAGGTTTGCTCTGGGAGGGACAGATTCTTGTAAACCTGTAATTTCTCTTTCGTAGCCTGTCCGAATTTCTTTTCCCTTAAGGAGTTGTAGTGTTACTCCTTTACTACGCTGGCAATTTCTTGCATATTGGGATAGGAAAGATTGGTCTCTTCTTAAGGTGCACAGCAGCCCTTTCAGGAGTTGGGCCTCTCGAAGACTCTTCTTCCAATCGACTCTACGTCTTGCTAGTTCTCTCCAGTTTGCTATACGAATTTTTCGTATATCTTTCCTTCCACCCTTTTCAGTCGTCCTACCGATCTTTTTTCAAGTGGTCTATCATTGAAAATCCTGACTAACATTCTTTTTTCCAAAGCTGGAACAACTTGTCCGCTTATCTGTTCAGTTTTTTTGTTTGCATAAATTTATTTCGTCATAAATTTCGTTCTAATCGCCATTCGTTTAGTTATCCTTTATAGAACCAAATATTCTTCTTAGGAGTTTCCTTTCGAAGATTTTGAGCTGATATTCTGTTTGTTTTGGCCAATGTGCAACCGTAACATAGAACTGGGCGGATTAATGTTATATATATTTTCATAATACTAATTACAGTTACTTTAAAAGAGGGAAGAAATTTCCCAAAGGAGGTTTTTTGCTTGCGCAGTAATTTGTGCCAGTTGCCCAAAGGAAGTTTGGGGAAAAATCCTGGAAACCGGAAATTTTTATATTTTATATCTCAAATCCACTTTAATACTTTATTTAATGGGTGACGGTATTCTCATAAATTTTAATGAAACTGATTCGTCTTCGTCCATCATATACTATTTTACAAGAAACTCTCCATTCATGTCAGTGGATGGTGTAGAACTAATGGCCATCTCTTAACAACTTCAGCATAACATTAGTTAGAAAAACTCGACTGTGTTTTACAGTCAGTATTCTCCTATAACATCCAAGAGTTCAAACGCAGGGTTGATCGGCAACTCCTTCAATACCCTCCCCATTCCTCGGTCTCTACTAGACGTGAGTAGCCACATCAAAACACTAAAAATATAATATTAAACAGATTTTCTTCCATATTGCAGCTTCAATTTAAATAAACGACTGCGAATTCGGCTTTCAGGTTTTTTTTGTAAGGCGAGCATAAACTAGTGTTACTTCTGTTCATCTTTTTAAAATACTAGTTTTTATTTTCACAATATCAAAATCATTTCAAGTCTAATTTTTCTTTTCTTTTCAATTTCAGAGTGTACGAAAATGGCAAAGAAACCGTTCTATCATATGAGAACGATGTCCTCAAATCAAAGACTGTGAATGGAGTTGCCCAAAAACTCTCTTCAATTGCAAATTAAACAAACAAAAGAAGAAACATTTAAAAATTAAAATTATAATTAATAAAAAGAAATAACAAATAAGCAGATAAGAAAATTTCTTTGAAATTAAATTTAATAAAACAAAAAAACACAAACTCAAACCCATTAATTTTGTACTATCCTCAAAAATATTTCCTCCTTTTGTTTTTTTCTCTTCATTTAACAATTTATATTTTTCTGTTTTTACGTTTACATTTTCCTGAATTTTCATTTGTAATAATTTACTTCATCATACGTAGCTTAATTTTAAAAACAAAAACAAAACATTAATTGAAAACAAAACAGCGACACATATATATATGAAAAAAGAATAATAAATGAAAATCTAGATTAATGTTAAAATTTTCTGCTGCCTATTTTTTGTTAAACACATTTTTTGTGACTTATTTTAGTCTCGTAGTTTTTAAAATAGTCTCAACTTAGTTAAGGATTTTCTGTTTTTGTTCAGTGGCGAAAGGATTCGAATTGATTTATTTTTGAATTTCTTTTTTCTTATAAATTAAAAATATTAAAAAAATTAGTAAAAATAAATGGATTTATAAGAAACCAGTCAAACTAAAGAACACTTTATTGTAAAAGAAATAATATTTATTTTAGAGAAAAGAGAAAAGAAAATTGCAATTGATTTTTTCCATAAAACACACCAAAACGTTTGGTAAACACGAAACAAAATTTATTGTAAAATTTTGAGCTTTCTGTTAACTTCATTCCTGATGTGATGTAAAACAGCGGAAACAGTGGGAAACTATAGGGATCATAACAAATAGATTAAAAAAGAAGTTGAAAAGAAAAATATAAAACATAAATATTAAAATGAAGGGTTTTTTTAATGAAAATATATTTCCGGTAATTGAACGCATAGTGAAGGTTAAATAATATATATCAAAAATCTTTTGCGAATTAAAAGTTTTGTTCTCTTTTTTTATATATGCAATTTGAATTTTTGTTAGGGAATTTTAGTCATTATGAATATAGTGATTAATAATTCTAAGTTGTTAGGCGTTATGTTAAAGATGCTTAAAACTAGAATTAGAATCTCAAAATAATGTTTTAATTCTTTAAAGTTAATCTGTGTAATTGGTGGAGTATTTATTTATGGTGGCCGTTCCAAGGGGCTTTTACACTATACAACGGTTGGACAAACTTGCGTTGTCACTTTATCGGTCCAACAGCTATAGTATTACACACAAGTATCAATTTCGCCTGCGACTGAAATTATTTTCAGTCGTATTTTGTACTCAGTCATTTCAACTACTAATAATATTGCACCAACCGTTGTGCCGTGTAGAACCCCTTAAGACTGTTGTTGATAGCGTCCTTTTTTAATGTTCTTGTTTTTATTTCAATAGAGAATCAAAAAATAGTCTTTGAAGAGAGGAAATAGATGGATGAACCCAAAATATTCACTCTACAGTTAAAGGTTGTTACCACTTACACTGCCAGTATCAAATTAACATGAACAAAGAGATCGCACCAGGTTTTGACTTTGTAGATAATGGTTACTACATGCCAGTTAAGAAATTAATTAAAAATATATTGTTCATTGTTATCTTCATAATTAGATCAATCTGAACTTGAAAACGAAGTCATTTCTACCTGTCATGAGCGAACATATGGTCAGCTCGGCCGTATGAAGAAATCCCACCTCAAATCGTGTATTAACGTCGTCGTTTGGTTTGGTCGATGGTTTTTTCAATGCAGCGTTGAGCGATCCGGTCAGCAGGTCGACGGTACACTCGTGTCCTGGGGCCCTATTCTCTATTACAATATTGTTAAATCCGATTCGAAAACGAAACAGCTTTCGAGTAAAAATTTGACAATATTGTTCGATTTTCAAGTAAAATTGATGCCAATACTGTAATAGAGAATACGATTTCGTGAGTTTCGTTAAAAAATATCATAATTTTGTAGTAGAGAATAAGGGCCCTGTTTTCATTGAAGAACAGGGGCCGTATTTGGTTTCTCGAGTCGATGGATCGACTCGACAAAAAAAGCTTCTCGTTTTTCTCTAAGTTTCATATTTGGCATTACGACCAAATCGACAGATAAGGCCCACCACACAAAACCATCAATTTGTGTGATATGACTCCAAGTGCTGCAAACCACGGCCCCTATTCCCATAGTCACGTCACCCATTGAAAAATGTGACAAACAAATTTTCGTATTCTCGTAGTCACTTGCTGTAGAAAAAGTGACGATATTTCTATATTCTTATGATATATTTCAATTTACATATCCTGTTCGTTATTTTAATTCTAGGATATAAGAATAATGATAAATCATCAAAAATATTAAAATAAAACATATTTCTTACCCTCTGTTTCTATTCATTTTAAAAAAATTGTAGCGTCACCTACAAATTCCAAGTGATAAAAAATGACAATTTTCAGTGACATTTACTACAAAAAATGACTTCGAGAATGCTACACCCAGTTTTGTGACATTTTCCCTCATTAATTTTTCCCTTGTCACTCGACTATGAGAATACCACTTTAAAAGTGACGTGACAAAAAATGTGAGGTGAGAAAAAAAGTGAGGTGACTATGGGAATAGGGGCCCACGTATATTTAATTAAAATATAAATTGTTAAAAGTTTATTGTATGCATAAATTAGGCTTTTTAATAAAAGTCAAAAGTCTTGATCGACACGTAAAGAGACGATAACGTTGTCGATATCGTGTTGCCAAATGCCAATTTTTATTTATCGACAGAAGTCGATAACGGCTCGAGAAACCAAATACGGCCCCTGATCTATTGAACTCAAATAATTTCTTACATGTTATCAAGTACTCCCAAACCCGCGTTACAAGTGTAGATAAAAGCTGCAATTCAATGTGAGGCTCCCGACTATTTCTGCCTTTTCTGACTTAATTGGTTTTTTATAATATATTTTTTAATCCGATTTGATCCGATTCGATCGGATTTGTTCCGATCGACACAATAAAGGGACATTTCTTTTTCAGAAATTTTTTTGCAAGGGATAGTCTCGTAGATTCCCTATCGATGCTGACCACTGATGTCATTTTTAAGCAGGTGTTGTGTAATTCTGCAACAAATATGTAGTTGTGTACGTAAACCATTGCAAACAACGTAATTTTTAATTAATTAATTGACAGAACGCAACGTGAGACGGTATTTTGCAATAGGAGAAAAAAAATTAAATGAATTAGACCTTAGAATTAGTATTTAAAAAATCCATATTAGTTCATCCAATTATCCATTGGTCAGTTTATTTTTGAACAACACTAGCAAAAATTTTGTATATACCTCACACACTTGAACTCAAAGTTTTTGCCTAGACCGTGGACGTGGTATGGTCCAATGTAATGAGGGGAGATCGTTATCTAACTTATTAATCATCTCTTGCTATATTTTTTTTCAAAAATTCTATTTTGAGGAATGTTGGGCTGATATAGGCTATGCAATTATACTTGATATGAGCGACATAATTTTTTTATGATTTCCATAAAGCAGTATCAAACTCGTTAAACTGCAATATCAAACTGGTGTGAAGTTCCTTTTGTGATATATTTTTGAAAAATTGAAGCCAGCGTTCATTCGAAAATTATTGTTTTTATGACTATCCAGTATCCACAGAAGGTAGGAGAATGCATCCCACACACGATGTGTAACCTATCTCGAATGGGTAATTTCTATGTGGACATAAAGCTATTATCTGTCTATGGACTATTTTTGCCTAAATAAAGGATGCAGAACAATTTATGGAGTTGAATATTTGGCAGAAGATGCCATGGCAGAACATTTTTCTCTGTTAAATCAGTCTGTGTATTCCATGTTTTGGTAATTATATTGCTCATCAAATTTCTTTTTTTTTACTGAAATAATCAATCCATCCATAAAATGCTGTCGATTCTTTTATAGCATATGAAATTTTTAGTGGAATAGAATGATTTCCGGATTAACTACAAAACGGCAATATTAGCTTTTATTCGCACTCTTGTGAATAATACTTTTTTTTACATAAATCTTTTAAAAGAATAAGTGGTGTGATTAGTTAAATGGCGTGGCTTCGCAGCGCAGTTCTCGATTTTAAAGATTAGCTCCGCGTTTAGTTGCATAAGTTATCAAGAATGGACTATATTTCTACATTAATCCTAAATTGGAGATGAAGGAAGCAGGATCAGGCAATTTCGACCGATGAACTTAAACACAGAATACTTATTTAATTGGTAAGAATGCCTACATAATTAGAACGTAGTCAACCATAGAGATTTAAAGTTATTTATATCCCTGGTTAAAATTCAGTATTTATAATAACAACAGGGTCGCTAGACTAAACGAGAAGTATAAACTAGGAAGGGTAGATTCGCTTAAACCTATTTTCGTTCGGCGTTAGTTTCGAGTTGCATTTACCCTACTAATATAAAGTTGAATTTTTAACTAAAAATATGACTAATGGCTTGGCTTTCTTGTGACAACTGAATATTTGCTCTAGGCATGACAATTTTAACATAATGTAAAAATTGTAGCCCTGAAGGTTTGGGATCAATATCTGCTGAATATTGGCCTCGATTCCCAGATCCGGCGGATCGGAAATGAGCGCGGATTTGACACTTTGCGATTCTCAAATTCGCAGTCGCGAATACAAAACCGCGGTCGCGGATTGAATACCGATTTAATTACCGAAAAAATTCATGCGATTATGAAATACGCGATATTGGATTTGCTTAGGCAAATTTGACGTTTCAAATCCGCAGAAAAATGGTTGCGGATAACAAATCCGCAGTTTCGGCGGAAGTCCGCCGGATCTGGGAATCGAAGCCATTGTCAAATGACCAAAAACTATGTTAGAAGTTTCAGAATGAGTCTTGCTGCTGCATTCATTAGCTTGGAATAAATCGCGGGCGTTATTTTTATCAACATAATAAATCGCACATTCAAAATAATTAAAACTAAAATATTTAAATAAAATAAAAACATTGAAAAAATCCCTGACTTTAATTCATACTTCACATTAATTTTGAAATAAATTAAACAAATGTTTTAGAAAAAATATTTACCAGTGTACATTCTATTGCGGGAATATTCTCTCATATTTAGATAATTTGAAATTTATATATTAGAATTTAATTTAGTATTTTGTTTTGCTTTGTTAATACGAAGCAAATTAATCCCAATAACATTTGTTATTTTCTTTTTTCCAATAGTAATATCATTTGCTGTGTGCGTGTTTTTGTATGCATTTTACTTGACGGTGAGAGCGTATTAATTAATATTTTAGTTAATAATTAATAAAATTTAAATGAAAACAAAATATGATTAAATGTACTTGAACAATAGTTTAAGAAAATAAAAAGAAATGGAATAAAAAAGAGAAATAAAGAAAACTAGTTAAAATAATTGTTTTGGAAATTTCCTGGTTAGTTTACTTCGTACGCCTTTCAACATCATCCTCAGCACACGTTCTAATTATAACATGTATTCCTAACGGTATAAGTTGAGCCCTTTACGAAATGGGGCAGAGGTAAAAGGCTTTGAAGTACATTGGGACTAAAAGCGACCTCATTAGCGAGGGATCCGAATCATCCCGCAAAGAGAAGGATAGGAGTGATCGCTCAAGGTACATGTGTCTTCTATAGGCAGCCAAAGTCGACATTCAACGATATTGCTGAGAATTCTCGTCTGGGTGTTATACCCAACAATTACTCCGAGGGAATTTTGCCCATGAAAGAATGCCATTCAAAATGTTCTCATAAAGAAAATTTGAGAACAGAAATTTCTGGTGATTTGCACCTCGCCTGGGCGGGCGAACAGTAACATTACAGCAGAGTGACAAAGTTTGAGAAGTAAAGCCCGGCGCGGGCGTAGGGCTGCAGTAGCGATGCAGTTCCTCATGCCTTAAATGTGACCATATAAGAATTGAATATTCTGGTACTGAAGAGGTTTGCAAGGTACTTAGCCAAATGGACTGGAGCATATACCAAGAACGTCCCGGTGAAAAGATCTATCATCTCTACCATTTTCGACACTTATGAATGTTCTTGCCTACTAACCACTAGACATGAAACCTCAATGTTTCGTGAATATAACGAAGAATTGTGGAGGGCCCCTATTCCCAAATCCGGCGGATTTGACATTCCCAACACGGTTAAGTGATTATTGAATCCGACGAAAGAACTGCCATCAGAACTTATACTGCGAATGTTTTCGGTAATTGCAAACTATCAAATTCGCATTCACTTTCAAAGGCCAAGATCTTGGTGAACCTTTGTGAGAGCATGGAACGTCTTCCCGCAACCACGAGGCTGTACAAGGTGCTATCAAAAGACCATTCAAGCGGTTGAGGAGAAACGTGATTAGACCAAAATTGAGAGCCAATAATGGTCCCAACTTCACTATTAGAAAAACAAATAATTAGTGGAGACGGATAAATAATAGTGATTTTGAAACTGGGAAGAAGGTAGGCAATTTATATTGTTTTGTTGATGTTTGATTTCTTAGGGCAAGGAGTACGAAAATGGAATTTGGAAATTGCTTATAGTAAAGCGATGTCTTATGCCGGATCCACACGTTTGTCAAGGCTTGGCAAGCATTCGCGAATTCAAACGTGTGGATAAGGCGTTTGGCTTGGCTTGTGTAAGCTTGTCGACGCTTGTGGCCGATCCGGTCGAGTGTGGATTCTCGGCAAACCAAAGCAAACGTGCGAACGCTTCCAAAGGAAGTTTGCGGCAAGCGTTTGTGATGCGTCCACACGTTTGTTTTAAAAAAGCTTTTTCAATTTGCGAACGCTTGCCAAGCCTTGAAAAACGTGTGGATCCGGCATTAGATAGTGAACTGAGGCCTCTACAAATTAATGCTGCAGTTCTAATCGATGATGGTAAATGTGTGAAGCAATCCATAAATTACGATGATTTAAGAATAACCACTAAAAGCTGAGTGAATACTTTTAAACTTCATGTTTTTTATTCAGTATCTTTCTATATCTCGATAGCCGACTGTTACCAGGGGCCTTATTCTCTATTACAATATCTGACGAAATCGTATTCTCTGTTACAATATTGGCATCATTTTTGTACGCTTTATATTAGCTTGACCTGTATGTTGTATGTTTCATGTAAACAAATCTTGCAACTTGTTTTAAACCCACTTTCATGTAACGGATCAACTTGAAATTTTGCACATATGTATAGTTCACGTGACAATGCATTCTGACCATTTTCTAAAAAAATCAAGATGGCGGTTCCAAGATGACGGCCTAATTTTGCAATTGTGCTCCCCGACCCCCGACATGGGTATCAAATGAAAGGGTATGACAAGTAGAATACAATTAGATATGTGGCGTCATTCAAAATTCAAAATGGCGGCCAACACAAAATGGCCGACAACCGTTTTCTTTACTCGATATGGGTATGAAATGAAAGCAAATGACAAGCAGAATCCTTTTAGCTCTGTGGCGTCATTCAAAATTCAAAATGGCGACCACCACCTTTTTTATACGCTTTATATTAGCTTCACCTGTATGTTGTATCTAGTATGTAAACAAATTTTGCAATTTGATTTTGAACCACTACCATATAACCGATCAACTTCAAATTTTACACATATAGATAGTTCGCGTGACAATGCAATCTGACCATTTTGTAAGAAAATCAAGATGGCGGTGTCAAGATGGCGGGTGAATTTTGCAATTGGGTTCTCCAACATGGGTATCAAATGAAAGGGTATGACAAGTGCAATATAATTAGCTACGTGGCGTCATTCAAAATAACGGCCAACACAAAATGGCGGATTTCCGTTTTTCTTTACAACTCACTCGATATGGGTACCAAATTAAAGGGTATGACAAGTAAAATACTATTAGCTATGTGGTGCCATTGGGCGCGTTTAGGCCGAAGTTAATTTAACTGAGCTAGGCAAGTTAACAACGGCATAAACAGCAATTTTTTAAGCGCTGTTAGCTAACTTATTTCTGCTTTTTGGCTTAGCTAAAATTTAGCACAGCCAAAATGAATTGACGTTTGCTCGTAATTTTTTGTTGTAAGCAAATAATTTAGAAATATTTCAATACAGAATGAAGATTTTATTATTATTATTCATTTTTTAGCTTTTTATTATTTGTAAAATGGGAAATGTTATTATTTTTTCCTGTTATTAGCTGTAAAATGAGAATTGTCAAATGGCATGCTAGAAACGGTGCTAAGTTAACAGCGCTAATTTAACAGAGTTAAAATAACTCGGGCCTAAACGCGCCCATTGTCATTGTCATTCAAAATGGCGGCCAACACAAAATGGAGGATTACCTCTTTCTGTACAACCCACTCGGTATGGGTGCGAAAGGGTGTGACAATTAGAATACTATGAATTGTGTGGCGTCATTCCAAATTCAAAATTTCGGCCAACGCAAAATGGTGGTTTTTCTTTTTCCTTACAACGCTCTCGGTATGAGTATTAAATGAAAGTGTATGACGAGTATAGTACATAAAGCTGTGTGACGTCATTTTAAATCTAATATGGCTGTCATTACAAAATGGCGGAAGGCGTATAATAGACTAAAAAGTAGAAAATAAAAAATATAGTTTAAAAAAACTAAAAAATATGCTTTTATTTTAAAATGAACCAAAAAGTAAAAATTAATTTTTAATGTAAAGTTTTTATTGCTCTAGCCAGTATATGGAAACTACCTACCTTTCGAAATGTAAAAAAGCGTGGGAGCTAAGAATATAGGTAAAGGGTCCCACGCTTTTTTACATTTCGAAAGGTAGGTAGTTTCCATATATTGGCTAGAGTAATAAAAACTTTACGTTAAAAATTATTTTTTACTTTTTGGTTCATTTTAAAATAAAAGCGTATTTCTTAGTTTTTTTATTATTTGACAATCTAACAATATTGTCAACTTTTTACGCGAAAGCTGTTTCATTTTCGGATTGGATTTAACAATATTGTATTAGAGAATAGGGCGGGAGGTTTATCTTTGCCTTTAAAAGTATAAGTTTCGCCATCGCTGTGATAAATTAGCATTCGTCTCCGATAACCTTGAGGGGCCTTTTTGCACTTTATCTAACCACGCCAAGGTGATATTCGAAGCCGCCCCAAGTACAGCACCCGTATCACGGATGGAGAGATGTTGCAGGTTTTATTGGAAATAAGGCAGTCAGCCCTATTCTGGTTGTCACTTATGGTGACAAATTGCGAAGTGAGTCAAAAATGGTATTATGGTTCTCTAAAAAAGTAACATTTCAGTGAGATAAGGCGAATTACAGTTGTCATTGATATCGAGAAACGGCAAATTCAGTGACAATTGTTCTCACTTGATGTTTGTAAGTGAGATTTTTTTCATTTGATATTAAAGGTGACATTTCTAACTATGGTGAAGTGACAACCATAATAAGGGCCAGTTCTTTGTTTTGGAGGCACGATTCTGGTGGTCCCATTAGAGAATCAGTTCTATGTCCCTGCTGATTGAGTTGAACATAATTCCGCAGTCCTCACAGGATGCGGCGTGTGCTTCTTCTAGTTTATCGAAGGCGTCTGAGTAAAGCAGAGTACCATCATCAGCGAAGTTGTGAAGTGGGTAGTGAGGAAGGCACAGTGAGTATCATTTATGAAGAATTTTTAAAACAAATTAAAACAAGCTTTTTTACATCGAATAGTCCTTAATTTATTTTATTCTTTTTTTTATTGAAGGATATCAGACATCTTAAACCTAGAACAATAAAACTAAAAATATACAAAACCAACACTCATCAAGAGGTCACATATTTTTCTCTAAAACAAATAAATACAAAAAACTAGAAAACCTAGAAAACATTTACGAAGTTTAGAGAGTTATAAAAAAATCGACTAGGAATGCATGTAGATCGGCAAATTCCCTTTGTCCATTTTGATAGCAAACAATTTCCCACAAAAATTCTCCAATTGTTCTCGATTACCACCGTTTCCGAAAAATCTCTCCTGGACCCCCGTACAGAAAAAATGTCTGCACGTTGTTAGTAAATATTATTGGCAAAGAACACGACCGGTACTTGCGGTATTGATGCAATTTTCGAAGGTTATCACTTCCGGTCCTCCTACGCGGGTTTTTATCACAACCGAACTTCTTTTCTCGCGCATAGAAACCGGAAATTGATCATCAAAAGCCGAAGAGTTTAAAATGAACTAAATCTCGCTGATAGTGAAATTTTCTTGTGGTAACTGGACTAGCTAACTTAACGACGAATTTTAAATAAATTGCATGAGTCTCAGACAGATTGGGGGGAAGGATAAATCATAAGCAAAGGATGTGGTGTCTGCTATCGTCATTTACCGTGGCTTCGGTCCACCATTGTCACCTAGTACTAGAGCCGCACGGAGCCTGGACATTTGCCGACTTCTGTTGGTTGGCGGGTTCCTGTTGTGAGTGACTAGAATTTTGATAATGATGATGATGGTGGTGGTGGTGCCGTCTGCCGCGGTAGTGCCTCCGATTGTGATGTGAGAAGTTGTTGTTGGTTGGCTCTGGAGCGTATCTTTGGCCGGAATTTACTACTGGAGCAAAATTCGTCTGTTGCACTTGTTGTTGCTGCTGATTGTTGGATCGGTTTTGATAACGAGTCTGATTTGCGCGAATCTGGGTTTGCCTTTGATTTGGCTGTGCGTTCGGAGGCTGTGAAAGACGGAAAATTAGAAACTAGTAACGATATCGCAGCTACAAACTTACTGCAATGCTTATGGGCTGCTCAACTTCATTTTCATTTTCGCCTCCTTCACTATTATCTGCTCCTTTTCTTTGGTTAGAATGGGACTGATCTTCCGGCTCAATTGAGATCACATTGCCTTCCTCAGCATCTAAGTCGATTATGGCACCACGACTCTTTTGTTGTAAGAATAAATTCGACATTTTCATTTGAAGCTCCTTGAGATCATCGGTAAGTTGAAAATCCGGAGCACATTCAAGCTCGGCTGGCGGAAGAGCATTTTTCAAGTTATCTGCTTCATCTTTAATAGGCTCACGGCAAACTGGACAAACAGCCTAAAAATTAGATATTCGTTTGTTTGTTAATTTTAGGTTTTTAAGACCAATAATTCGAAGCGAAATCTAGACTTATCCACACCCGAATCACTAAGTTTTTATTAAGAAGCAACCAATTTCATTGGAAATAAAGCCCCCTAGTCCGATTCTCGTCAAACAGTCGAAGGAATGTTATATCGAAAAAGTGGTAGTCCCATTCTCGATTGTAGTGAACCGAGTCGATTGCAGTAGATGACCGTTCACGATTACATTTAGATGGTCGAATGCGTGTGTTGTGTTTATTTAATTTAAACACAAACAACTTTCTTAAAACAACATTACCACTAAATTTGCTTCGAGAAATCGCACTTTTTGTGCGATTCGGCTGCGTTACGAACTACCAATCTTTTTCACAACCGAATCAGCTTTCGATTCTCGACTGATTGACGAATCGAATTTCGTATTAGGGGCCAAAATAAAATTAAAAAGCCATTTTCTTACATAAGCAAAAACGCAATAATTATTAACTGACCTGAAACGGATCTGACATCTTCTTTAGCCATGGTGGCAATTTATCCTGTTCCTCCTGATAGTTTTTCTTGGAAGCGATCAAATGCCGCGCTAAACAATAACTATGCAGATAGTGATAACACTCGGTTTTCGTGAATTCATCTCCATCCTGAAACCCATACAAGCAGACAGTGCATTGTCCGCTCGGTAAATTACTCCCGGTCAAGTGTTCTCGGATAACTTCAATCAAGTCGAAGACAACTGGATACCCGATGGATTCTGTCAGTTTCTTAACGCACGCGTCCTTAATTTCATCTTGTCGGTAATCATCTAGCCCTCGCGGCCGTACTAACTTAAAATCTGGACTAATATCCGGATAGCCTTGCTTAGGTAATACTTGCAGCGTAACACAAATGTACTGCCGGTCAGTGTCGCCACCAACTACTGGGAACACTGTGGTTTCTATCAGTTCGGGGAAGCCCCTGTTTTAGTGCCAACAATAATTACAAATCCTTAGTTCTTTATACTCACTACTTACGTATCGGGATTCTTTTTAATTTTGACATCTTCCATTAAGATTGCCTCTAGAGATTCAACTTCATCGATAAGACTGAAATTTTTGAGAACGAAAACGTGATTGAGGTTATATGATTTTCATACATGAAAATTCATGCACAGCAATACTCACGCGTCCATTTTTATAATTTTCTCAAATCCACTCTAAACTTTACTGGTTTAAATTCAAAAATAGCCTAATTTTCCACTGTTTAATACTTTTTTGGATGCAAATTTCCGCCTCGATAGAACTTCGATTTGATGGCTGTGGGCACTGTCAGATTTTTTTGCTCGGTCGATTCTTCCAGCTGAGAAAAATTCGAAGGCAAGGGAACCGCTGAATTTATTGTTGTTTTGATGCTGAATGCAACTGTTCACATCGGCATGCGCCAACTGCGCTTTCTTTCAGGGCATTCCTGGTACTCTGCAGTTGACCATTGCCGTGTTTTTTTAATATGTTCTATTCTGTTCTGTCCTGGAACATTAAAAAACGGCAAAGGAAATTTTCATTTTTATTTACATAAATTACGGCTTTGGGCATTTTAATTTCTTCTAATATTGCATAAAGATCGGTCTTATTTATCTCTCCATTAATTTTTCTCCTTTTTCATTCAGTAAACAAAACATTTTACTTTATTTGTCAACTGTCAAGTTAAAAAACGTATGTGAGAAAAGGGAAATATAAAATTCCCCTTTGTGCTGGATAGTGTTCTTGATAATTATCGGGGACAAGACTTTTGTCTGTGTCCAGCTTCCATGTTCTGTTCTGTGCTGGAACAGATTAAAAAACACCCCTGTTAATGCATTGCTGAAACCAATTTTTATCCTGAGAGCGCCCAGATGACGTGCGTTTCTTACGTGCATTATAGTTGGGCCTTAAGGCTCAACTAGAATGCACGTAAGAAACGCACGTCATCTGGGCGCTCTCATGGAAATTAATGGGTTCGGCCATATTGGACGTACGTCGGTCATATTTTGTTTCGTTAAGTTTCGTTAAATGTAAAAATGCGTAAAGAACCGCGCTCAACGTACGTTTTGTGAGAATTTGTAGTTAAATTGATGACAGCTGATTTTTTTTGTTGTTATTTTGTGAGTTTTAAACAAGAAAAAGTATGGAAAATGTTGTGCTTCAAATTTATGGGAGTGATTTTGATGAGAAATTTATTATAATTGAAAATAAACATGATTATTTTTAATATGCAAAGATTAATAGCCAAGTTTTTATAGTCAATGAATCATATTTATGCATTTTAATAATTTTAAACTTGTGAAAACTTTCCGTATACACAAACCATTATACGTTTGACGAAAGTTTGATATTTACGCAAGTCGGCCGACCTTAGCTCTCAGTAAATTACTGTGTTTCCATGGGCCAGGGTAGAGTTTTCGTTAAGTAAACAGAAAGCTTTTTCTCTCAAGATCACTCGATGCTGTTTCCATGACGGTTCTGGGTTAAAGTGACAGAAAATTAATTTTACACTGCGTCGCCGTTGGTATATGTGCAGTAAAGGATACTGAAACACACACATATACAAAACCCGGCTTAATGTGGGGTGCTACACGGAGACTCAAGACGTACGAAAAACTTGGTTTTATAGGAAAGAAACGAAGGAGAGGAGAGAAAGAAGGACGCACATGACGAAACTTTAACGAAAGAATTTTCACCCAAAAATTTCCGGGGTGAAAACTAACTCATACGCACATTTCTTTCTCTTGTCCCTTCTCAGATGTAAACAATGACCGCGGTAAACACACACAATCAAAGCTTTCATGTAGGATAAAGAATTACTCCAAGCCGAAGACAGCCTCGTGTAGCATTAAATAACGAGACTCAAATCTGATTTCGGCCGACTTCTCGAGTCTCCGTGTAGCACCACCCAATCGGACTGGCTTCGTTGAGTTTACTTGGATTTAACGACACTTTACTCAATCCCCGTTTCCATGGGCGCTAATCTGAGTAAACTCAGGATAAACTCTGCATGGAAACACAGTAAATGTGCACTTTGCTTGGTTGAACACGTTGAGCTTTTCAGAGATCTTAAAAGTTTATACAGTTTATATATGAGGCTATGCTCAAATTTTTGTTTGACCTACCGGAATCCAAGTGGCCCATTAGCTCAGTTGGTTAGAGCGTCGTGCTAATAACGCGAAGGTCGTGGGTTCGATCCCCCCATGGGCCAGCTTTCCTTTTGCTTTTTTTGTTTACAATAATTGTTATGCCAGCTGCAGTTTGCTAAATTCCTTTTAAAATGTACGACGGATTTTCTAAAAATATATACGTATTGATTTTTCCGTTTTCTTTGGTTTTTATTAGCGACACTAATTTTATATTATGCTCAGTAAATTATTCCGTGATTGCTGATAACTTCCAGGAGTTAGAATTTCTTTTATATATTTATTTATAAATAAAGAAATTACACTTGAAATGTCGACAATTACAGTTTCGATGACTCACCTGCAAAAGAAGCAAAGTAAATTTCAATTTCACTTTCATGAATTGCTAAATGGCGAGCTGAATTGAGGAATTGGAGGCTCCACCAAATCTGATGATAATTCTACGTTGCTGCCACCAAGGTTAGAAGATGCTTGCAGAGCTATAAACCGGTTCAAAAATAACAAGATTTCGGGTGCAGATGGCATCTCCGCGGAGCTGGTTAAATATGGAGGGCTCACACTGCACCAAGCGATTCATGAATTAATTGTGCAAGTATAGGAGCAGGAAACGGTGCCAGAAGTCTAGAAAAAAGGCATCGTGTGCGCGGTACGCAAAAACGAGATATTACAGCGTTCACCAATTACCGCGGTGTAACGTTGTTGAGGGCCGCGTTTAAGGTATTCTGCGCTATCCTACAAAACCGGATTACCCCAAACGAGTGCGGTTTCACCCCAGGGAAAATTAACAACTGATTAGATTTTTACCCTGAAGCAAGCGATGGAAAAATGACAATCGAACAACTCTTCATAGAGCTTAAGGTCGCCTGTGGCTGTGGTAGCATAGGCAGAGTAGAGCTCTACATGAAAGAATTCGGTATCCCCAAAAAATGATTATGTAGATTGACCATGACTAATGAGAGGCATAGTCTTGTGGATAACTTTGTGGATAAAGGGAGAAGTGGGGTGGTACCTCTCTTCATCCCCACTCATCCCTTCATCACCAAACGTTCATGAGGCACATGCGCTGGAGCGCACCGTCTAAAACAGCTCTATAATAATAGCGCTAGCATTTTGTCAGGGTTGCTACATTTCTACCGTGGGTTAATGACTTAATGGAGGCGGAAGAAGCCCCACCAGCGATGAGTTTTATGGCGTGATTTTGTACTTTGTCAAGCTGAGACTGCACATCAATGAAAGCAAAACAAAGAGTATGGTGGCCCCGTCTGCAAGAGGGTCCCACAATCAAGGTAGAGGAGCGCGAATTTGAAGTAGTAAAATCATTTACTTTCCTTGGGTCGACAGTAACAGTTGACAATAACATGGGACGAAATACACGGACGGCTGCTAAAGGCTAACAATGCCTACTATAGTCTGTAAAGGCTCTTCAATTCCAAACATCTCATCGTAACATTCAAGCTTTTGCTGTATATGACAATGATCTTACCGGTACTCACACATGCATCCAAGACTTAATACGGTAGCCTGCTGAGCTTTATTTTCTTCACAACATTGACGCAATAGCACTCGCAGATCTTGTCGTTGTACCCTCCGGAATCGCCCTCCCTCACATAAAAGGCCAAGGATTCCCCGAGGACTTTCCTCTCGAACACGGCTTCAGTAGGATCTATGAGGGGTGACAGCGGTGGCGCCCAGCGTCCGCTGGAAGGATGGCATAGACCAAGACGCCCAGACTTTGGGGATGCCAAACTGAATGACATCGGCTCAGCATCAATGGAGAGAACAATTATTGTGCGAGGCTAGGACCGGATCCCGGTTGTTAGCGCTGAGTTTTATTATTTGTGAAACTATGAGTGTGATAATATGATAATAACTGCCAAGGAATAAGAGTACTAACTACCGTCAAATAGCAACAACTTTTATTCTCTCGAAAATCATGGAGACAATAATCAATAGAAAGCTGATAAAATATCTAGAATCAGTACCATTGTGCCAAAAAGATCAACTGGCGACCTCGTTGTTTTTTCTAGGAAAAGCCGTCATTTCTGTGGGTGTACATAGACTTTCCTGAGTAACTATATGTTTAACCGAGCATCTCAACCAAAGCATCCATCGCTGTGGTGAGTCTGGTCTGGTTGCTTTTACTATATCCCGTGCGTACTTTTCCAAGTTTAACGCCAATAGCTACTCACCGAAGTTCTACGCCAATAGCGCCTTACTTTATAAAGAAGCCAATTCAATCCGGCGTTGTTGGGCCTGCCAGAATCTGATTCAGGCAGCTTTCTACCCGAATGCAGGACACCAAAAAACTACTTGTGAACGATGGTTTGTCTCTCCAGGACCACTTAAAAGCGCTTATTGGGACGGCTGGTTTTTAAAGATCAGGGTTTCTTGAGGATCAGCATTACTCTATAATTATTTTCTTTTGTCATAGGAACGGATTAAGTGGTCCAATTAACACCATATACATATACACAAAACTCGCGGAAGTCGAAAAAGGACAAAATTAATAAAGTCAATGAAAAACAATTTGAAGGTTTCTTCTTAACGAGCTATATTTTAAATAATTTTTCCTTTTTTACAATATTTTTACAATAGTGTAATTACAAGTTCTGAATTGAATGCTTACAAACTAAATCAGCTTTAATACGTGGCTTGAAGTCATTTCTGGCTGCAAATTAGAACTCCTTTATTTTTTAATTGAAGTGCACCAAATTCAAACGGAAAAGTGTTTTCAATTTGCAGACAACAAATCACAGCAAGTCAACAATAATCTACAACTAAAAGCAGTTGAAACATTTTCTTCACCAGTTTTTATTATTATTTTCGAAGGTTGTATTTACAAGTATTGAATTTTCATCCAGAAACAACCATTTTTATTGTTGGACATTTAAAACAGATGAGCAGATAATTAGAATTTAGGACAGAAAAATCAATTTAAAGTTAGAAAATCCCTGTTTAAAAACGTCGATATGATTTGTAAGTTATATAATGGAGTTTAGTGTTTGATACTCTTCAATGCAGTTCAAGTCTTACTGAAAACACAATAAACATGTCTTAAAACTTTGCTGTGAAAATGTACTTTAATTGGTGTAAAGTAAGAAAAAGAACTTCCATTTTTGTATTTCTTGCTAATATACACTCAATTTTGCGTTTTTTATGACTAAATTAAACTTTATTTCTGCTCTGCCATTATTTTCTAAATAATTAATGTAATTTTAAAAACAAATTTTGTCTGCCCTGCATTAACTTCGTATCTTATTTACATTATTTTTATTTTGTTTTATTTACATTCGATTTTTGTTTTTTACGTTTTCTCCGATATTGGCGCGTCTTTTACCCACTTTCTCCACTTTACACAATTTTTAATTACAAACTTAATTACTATTAATACTTTATTTCGTTTTCTCTTCTGTTTTGCTTTTTATTGTTGAATTTTTTATTTAATTAATGATTTCAAGGTTTTTTGTTGGCCTATTTCTACAAACATCTATTTTTTATATTTAAGCCTCAAAATACTCTTTTCTGTTGTTTTATAGTTTATTTTATTTTTATGTTTATTAATATTAACTATACAAATTACAATCTATTCACAGCGTTTTTGTTCTTAACAAAGAAACTGTGGGTTGTTTGGAGTAGGTGTTTTCTTTTATAAGGAACTAAATTTTGTATAAATTATTTTTGAAACTAAAGTTTTTTATTTAAATCTTAATTATATTTAGTTTTTGTTGAGTTAATTGTTAAAAAATCAAGTTTAAAAGCAAGCAAATGTTTTAGCTATGAATCAACCATACTTGCATGTTTATATTTTCGAAATTTCCGACCATAAATTGTTTGAGACAACTCGCTGTTCTGTATTTCTTCAATGACGCTGGTCCAGGGGTCAGAACCCTTCTGTTGCATCTCATGGTACACATCCAAGTCTCTGATACAGGACTGTGTTAAAGGACTAAATCCAACCTATTGGGAATTGATCCCACGTCTTAGACAGGCTAAAGAACTAATAAGGCCTTAAGGGGTTAGTCTACTGTTAAAATGCGAAAAATGAGCTTTTTTTTAAACTGATGTATAAAAAAAACGACAAAAGATAGCGACTTGAAATTTTATATGCTCGTTTATTAAACTTAAAAGTTTACATTTTTATTGTTAAAAAAAATTAAAAAAAACAAAATGGCGGCCATCCCAGGCATTCACTGTAGCACTGACTGATGAAATTAAAAATATCGCGGGGTAAGATCCTGACAAAAATATAAATCTGTAATCACAACAAAAAAACTATTCTATTAGGTTTGAGTACAATCAACGCCCCTGACCTCAATTTAGAGCAAAAAATAAATTTTTGGCGATTTGGCAGCACTTTTTCAAAAAAAAACAAGACCAAAATCAACGCAGCTATGTGCAAATGTGTGCCAAATCACAAAAAAACTTATATTTTCGCCTAAAATGAGGTCAGGGGCGTTGATTGTACTTAAAACTAATAGAATATTTTTTGTGTTGGGATTACAGATTTATATTTTTGTCAGGATCTTACCCCGCGATATTTTTAATTTCATCAGTTAGTGCTACAGTGAATGCCTGGGATGGCCGCCATTTTGTTTTTTTTAATTTTTTTTAACAATAAAAATGTAAACTTTTAAGTTTAATAAACGAGCATATAAAATTTCAAGTCGCTATCTTTTGTCGTTTTTTTATACAGCAGTTTAAAAAAAAAGCTCATTTTTCGCATTTTAACAGTAGACTAACCCCTTAAGGGGCGTTATCACTCTAAACAGGGCACCCCTAAGGCCATTGGAGGGTCGAGACTTTCACACATGTTCTCTATGAATGTCCTGCTCAGATTTGGCTTAGAAGAAGAACGTTTATTAGAGAGCTTCTGAGCTCCGCTTAGGTCCGATTTTCTTCAACTAAAGACCTTCTCGCTTTCTTCCGGTAGACCAACGTACCCCAGTAACAGTATGCACACAATAGGGCTAACTTAGCCGCGGTGATCACCATAATGGTTTCCCAGTGTTCAGTGACTGGAACTTTCAGGTAGACTTTATTTATACTGCTAACTAATCTGTTATAGTAACGGCCAATGTAAACGGCCTCAATGACATATCACACAACGGTACGATTTTGTACGGTTGTAAAATTGTATGGATTATGCGGTTTTCCATGTAGATAACTCTTCTTTCGGAAACTTCAAACTCAAAATCGTTCTTTTGGTTCAAATCAAAAATTAGTTCGCAGTTACTAATGACTGCGTGGGACATAAATTGACCATAAGAAAGATAAGGTCTAGCACATGCTTGACTTACATCTGCAAACCTGTGTGGTGAATAAAAGGGAATGAACAAAATATTTTTAAAAAAATGAGAAAAAAAAGATGCATTGAAGTCCGCAAAAATGTTGGCAGAAGTCTAATCAAAGGTAAATCGTATATTGTTTTGACCGCATTGGATATAGTATCAGCTTCACTGAATTTGCTGAGGTCGATCCATCGAGACACTTGTACAGTTTCTAACTTTCAAAGCAAATCTTGTTCACTGACTGAGTGGTGCAATATATCTATGGCAACGACATATTGGAGGAGAACAAAAATGCTTTTAGAATGAGCGGGCATTTTTAACACTGACTGAAATATTGAGGAAATCTGAAGAATTGTAGGTTTGCACATTCAGGAGTTTAACTAATATGCAAACAGTGAAAGAGTGAGGAACTTTTAAGACAAAGCAAGGTTCTATGATCGACTGAAATTAAAAGTAACACTCGCAAGACCGAGTCAGACGGTTTGAAAAATGTAACGTAGATCATTAAATGCTATATTTGGAAAAACGACGAAAACTTTGACTATACCGCTTTATGTGTTATTTATTAAGATATTAAATGAAATTCATCCCGGACGAAAACTTTTTAGCCTAGGTTTCATGTTTTACAAATAACAGAAATACTATCGTGTGCGAACCTCAGTTCAGAACTTTACTTTATTTCGCTACGAACTTGGACTTCTGTTGTGTTATTGCAGAAAAACTTGTTTTGAACAAATTAAACGAAATATGCTTTTGTAATAATGCAAAAACATTCGTAAGTTTAAGTTTTCGATTGAGTATCAAAATCAATTCATGTTATATCGTACACCCCTATGAAACCGACATTTTTCATAGCTAAATACACAAATAAATATTACCAAAAAATTATAATTTTATTAATTTACTTTTTTTATTGCAATGTTTATACCTATTTGGTTTTATCGTTTTTATTAACATCTAAAATTTGAATCTAGTTTTAGTCATAAGAATCTCTAATTGTTTTTTTTCTTTTTTTTGTGAAATCTTCATTTTTTAAATTTTAGGTTGTAACGCTTATATCAACACATTTTATATCAAAAAGAAAAAAATATTTTTAAACTTTTCTCAATCGCTTCCACAGTTTTGGCAACTTTTACAATTAAAGGCTCACAAAAGTCTCAAGGTATTTTTTTTGTCTACAAACAGCAAAACAAAAATAAACAATTTTTAAATTAAACTTAAATTAATTATAAACATTTACATTACTAATAATTATAATAATTACAATACATAAACACGAACAATTAATTTTATTACTTAATAGTCTCTCTTTTTTGTTTTTAAAAATTAATTGTTTTACTTTATTTTTTTTTGATTTTTCCATTTTCAATATTTTTAAGGTAAAACTGCATCACAATTTTTTCTGTATTATTTTGTTTTAATTGAAATGTTTCAATATACATATAATTATATATTTTTGTGTAGTTTTATATTTAAACTTTTTTATTTAATAAAAAATGCTTTTCGCTGCAGAAATGATAGTTGTTGCTGATTTATGGATTTTTTTGTCGTTATTTTTATTTTAATAACCCTTTTTGAATATTTTATGAGTGCAAACATGAAATCTTTTTGTGGATGATCGATTAATAAGGAATATTTGAGCTTAAATTTACTTATTATTTTATTAAATTTCTCTGAGTTGAAACTCATCAGTTTTTCCTTTCTTCAGAAGTGAATAAAATTAACTTTTTTTTATCAAAACAAAACCATAAAGGAAAACTTTGAAAACGTATCTACAAAGGCATAACTTTTATGAGAAATAAAAATTTCCTAACTTAAATTTAAGTTTTCCTAATAAGACTAAATTTCACTTCGTAGTTGTACCTCTTTTCTATTTTTATTCCTTTGGTTTTGTTTTATTTTTCAGATCTTATAAACAAACTTCAATTAATTCCTTTTTTTATGATTTATTAATTTTTCTTCTGTATTATTTTAGTTCTTAAACTTAGATCCAACAAATATAGCCCTTAAACTCTATTTTTTAATAGCTAATTTCTTTTAAAAAAATTATTTTGACGACTTAACGATGATTTTCAGAGCACCAATTTTTTTTATTTATTTTTTATTGTAAATTTATTTTATTTTTTTATAATTATATTTTATTTTTTTAGAACATCTTTTTTGTGAATTTTTTCTTTTATCTCATAATTGAGTTTGTGTAAGACTTTGCATGAGAATAATACTTTTTGTTTAAGAATTAAAGTAATAAGTAAAAATATTAAAATGAAACTTAACATTTGAATAGATTATACAATAACCGGTTCGGTTCGAAGGTTCTTCTGTGTTTCGTTTAGAAATAGGGATCTCAGGCAATTTTGGATTAACCTTTTAGTAAAGTAACTGGTAGTCCGCTCAAATTACGAAAAATTAAACAAATTTTCCCCACAGCTATGAGACCGGTGCCAAATAAAGGATTTGGGTTGTCTAAACATGATTTTCACAACCCGCAGTTCGAAAAAAGGGTTGGTTTTGAGAAATATACAAATACATGATGGTTTTCGCATTTTTTTCTATTTTGAGGAGAAACTATGCATTTTGGTGAAAATATCATTAGAGCAAAGTTGTAGGGCGTAAAATTACCTACAAATTTTGTCTGTCTTTTGGCTTTGTGAGATCAAAGTAGTAGTTGCAGTTTTTCAACGGCTTTGAATCCGCAAAAATCTGAATGAAGAATTTAAATGAAGTCAGCTTCTTCTTGCTGCAAGAATAAGACAACTAAGAGTTTGTAAATTGATTAATGAAACAATTCTTCGTGGTCTACCGAGAAGCGTAAGGAAAGTGGTTATACTTGATATGTTCACTGTTGGACATGACTTCAAATGATGTCTGGAAAAGCAGGTTAGCCTCTTTCTACATCATTAATGAATTTGAGCCATTCAAGAATAGTAAACGATCTCAGCGGGAGATTGATGGACCCTCAGATATATTCTGAAGTCCTTCAGGGGCATACCAAAACGATTCTTATACATATCCCAATTTGTTTCTTTTTAATAACAGGAAAATCATTAAAACTAAGCATTCAAATTTAGAATCTTTTATTAAATTTACCCAGAAAGTGGCGAGACAAAGCGGAGAGTATCACTGCGCGGAAGCGAACCTGCAATTGTCGAATGTCCTAATATACATAATTTGAGAAAAACGAAACATAATGTAACTGCCTACGAAAGGCAGGTCAGCCAATCGTAATTCAGTAGAACAATTTGGATATCTGATATCTGAAATTGGTCAAGTATTTTGGAACAACTTTTTAGTCAGTAATATGTTGGTTGCACCATTTGTTTAAGTTTCTCCCAATTAATTACGGAAACTCTTCGAGTGTTCGAAATAAACTGCTTTGTATCGACTAATCCACCTTGCGAAGCTCAGCGCTTAAATCCGCGTGTATGCCAGATGTACTGTGGTGTTGACTATGTTATCACACTTTGGCTTTGTTCAAAATTGTCTAAAATAAGTGAAACTTAACATTGTATTAGAAAAAGCGATCCGAGAGGTATGTATGGAAACCAGTGGAACAATTCGAAACAAGTCTTTTTAGCCTTTAGTCTTTTAGGTATATATACAGATGATATAGTCATCATCGGCAGGACAATGGCTGCAGGAAAGGAAGGTTTTGTGGCCATAGAAAAGCCAGCATCAAAAGCTGGACTTTCATTAATAAAAGTAAGAATCCGTAAACGAGTTCACCTACTTAGGACCTCAAACTGACAAATATATAACCGCGGAAAATAAAAGAAGCTAGGGAACAAAACATTCTCAAGTATGTTGAAATACTTTAAGTAAAAAGAATAAGCAGAAGTATAAAATTTAAGTTACAACTGTAATAAAACCAGTACTCATGCACGGATCGGAAGCATGGACGCTTGCTAAGTATGACGAGGTGGCCTCGGAAGTTGAAGACCTTGCGAAGATCAGAAGCGCAGTAAATAAAGAGCGTATCTGGAGAAGACGATACAATCACGAGTTGTAGGGAATATACAAAGAACCTGACATAACCAAGCTTTATATCTTAGAAAGAGGTTTTCCAGCTCGGCTTCATTCGCATGGTTGGATTGGTGAGTGATTGGTATAGCCTCTCCTTTATAATATCCACCGACCGTTGGTTGGCTTTTGATCGTGTAGATTTTTCTCTGAAAATTTGTTGCAGTTGAATTGTTAAATTATAAAGTTAATTTCTTACAAAGCGTATTTTAATTTACACCAACATTTAATTTATTGTTTTTCTATTAACCGATAGAATTTTTGTATGCATAAAAAGAAGCAAACATATCGAACTCAATAAACTATGTAAAAACTTTTAAAACGAAACAATTAAAAAACCTGTTCTATATTCACTTTTCTTTGGAGGTATATTTATTCAATTATTTTAAGTTATAATATATGTTGTTAATTTAAATACAAATTAATAAAAAATAATCGCTTAAACAAAAAATAATATCTCTATGCAAACATTTCTGAAAAAGTAAAATTTGAAAAGAGGAAATTAAAAAATGAAATAAAATATTAAAATAACCTACAAGTTTTTATATTATAATAATGTAAACTAATATTACACTAAACCTTCCTATTTTTACAAGCATATGAGATATCACACTTGTTTTACTTTTTTGATAATTAATTAGTAAAAAAATTATTCCATAACTGGCACTTTATTTATTTTTCCTTCATTTTTCCGATTTTTTTCTGTATTTTTTTTTAAATTTTAATTTTATTTAAAATTGCTTAAAATCCTATTAATATAGTTACTCACTAACACTATTCAAATCTTTTCTTAGCTTTGTAAAAATTATTATAAGACTTAAAAAACGAAAATACTTTTTTTTCTTTTCAGAAGAAACGAGAAAAATTATTAAAATTTACATACTTACAAAAATATACATAAATACATACGTATTTTATAGAGTGTGTGTGTGTGTGTGTGAAAGTCGGAGAGATATAAATTTACTATGATTTTTTGATAAGATGAAAGTAAATGGGAAAATTAAAATTAACATAAAAACAATGGAAATGAGTTTAAAATTCACGGATTATTTGAACTAAAAGTAATTTTTGGTTTTTCATTTGTTTACTTATGATAAAAAATGGCATAGTTCCTACTTAATAGTCAACAACTTCCATTCTGAATGGTTTTCTACTGTTAGGCAGCGGCACTGAAAGGTGGTTGCCAGTTGATGTCCTCGAATTGCGCATAGTAACAGGTTCGTCCTCGTCATCGGAATCACTTCGAACACCAACTGGACCACCGAGCGCTGGACCACTAAAATCATCGTCATCGTCCTGTTTTCGGTGAGAAAAGGATAATATTAGAAATTGTTACGAACAAATTAAATATTTTCTAAATGTTTTCTTAAGCTAAAATTAGAGTGTTTTGCATGCTTTTTTTACTCAGAGAAAATATTTTACAAATTGTGTTTTTGGTTCTACAATTTTAGTGCAAAGTTTGCCCTAAAAAAGGCAGTTAACAAAAATTGTCTAAAAACATGCAAAATTATTGTGTAAAGCCCACTCTGGTACAATCAAATTGGTGCTGCAACACCGAAGCTATATGAAACAACAAGAATATTTGTAGAATGAATTTCAGCAAGTTGACATAGATGCGATTTGCAATTGATTCCTCAGTACAAGTTCTTAAAATTGCGTTGTTGGTGGCCAACAAGCAACTGTAAAGATAAATACAATCCCGTCTAGTGCAGAGATGTGATTTGTATGATCAAAATTTTAATGCTTACAATTGTGGGAGAAGTGTATGTTGAATGCATCATCATCAATTGAAAAGTGCCCTAGAAGAGCTAATCATGTAACTAGTGTTGTTTCTTTAAAGCTGGAGGAACGTATTATAAATACTTAAAAATCATGATTGATGTAAGGATAGAGGAAATATGTTTCATGATAATTTAGAAAAAATCTCCTTTAACTAAAAATTTGTTTAGTAGTAAGCTAGATTCATGGAAGGAGAGGTTGACGACGCAATTGAAGGAGCAGGGCATATCCCTCTTCTATAGTTTCGAGAGAATCAGAGTCAGAGAGATGCGATCAAAAGAGAAGAGAGGAAATTCCCAAGGATGTGGGTGGTCTAGTGCAACCTGGAACATACTAGGATTCCCCAACAGTCACACGCAAGTTGTGAGCCATGGGTAAGTAACGGCCCTGTTCAAGAACTTCGGGTGATATAGTGGTGACCACAAAACCTCTTTCGTTAAGATTAAAAATATTAACTGCCTCCCTCTTATAGACACAACGTCTTGAGATCTGCAGCAGTAGATATGGTGTTTAAAAAAGTAAGAAGACAGTGGAAGCAAGAGCATGATCATTCTCTGTAGAGCATACCTTTCCTATGACTAACAAGGAATTTTCTGTAGATAGAGGGTCACTCAAACAAGAACAGTCTACAGATCATCATAGGATGTGATGCAAATGCTCTCCATGAAACCTGGGGCAGCAGTTAAGTAACTAAAAATTGTGAGGACGTTTCTGAATATTTCTTAACCCCTAGGCTAGTCATAATAAACCGGGGTACGAATCGTGCGTTCGACAAAGGTAAAAGACGTGAGGTTATAGACATTACTCTGGCCACCCAATACGTTACTAACTATGTGAGTAACTGGAGGGTTTCAGATAATCCGCCGTGCTCTGGTCGAAGTACTTCCACTTACGAGTAATGAGGGCGCATAGAAATTTTAGATACGTGAACTGGCTAGTCTTTTGTGACAAACTGGGCAATGTATGGATAAGTTTTAAGCCCTCAATGAAGTCTGTGATGGATGTAGAACTATCTGTGGACTTCCTAACGGAGGCTAATATGGATAGGCTGATTCCACACGAGCGTGCCGGTTTTCCATCGCCCTCACTCACCCTCTTCTCCATAAACCAGCTTTGCAACCGACTCTTGTCGGGTCGTATGTACGCTCGTGTGGAATCAGCCTTACCTACATCAATATCTGCACCGACCTCGAACTTGAGATCCGCAACAAGGAAGTTTTTAACGCTGCCCAGAAGAGTGGCTACTGCGTGCGGCGGTATAGAACGGCTTCTAACTAAATTAAGTAAATTTTAAAGGTTGGCCTCCCTTTCTATAACTGTGGCGGGGCTATTCACCCCTCGCCCAGTGCAGAGTTGCTAAAGATTATGCTCAGGAATCCACCATGAACGCGGCACTGAGGCTGAGATTAAATCGTTATCTGGGTTTTCCAAAATGAGCACCCTTCAGCCTTACTTTTGTAGAAGTGATTGCGGAAACGGGAATTCTATCGGACTGCATGCTCGTGAAGAATGTTTAAGCCTCTTTCGTGAGAACGTAAATGATAGGGTATACTAGGTTTTCTTTCTTTCGAGATCTGGGTTAAAAGCCCTAAGTTTATAGAGTGAGGAGCTTGAGCACCCAGGATACTCTTCCAAGCTGAGGTGGCATGAACTCAAACGTAAAAAGAATTTACCCCAAAACCCGTTTTATATTTCAATTCGCTTGGCAATTGTCTGGCAAGATTCATCCGAGCAATAAGGTCCTAAATCTATACTAGTTTGGGACAGTCGATGTGCCTTTGATGAACTGAGCATTCTCATTCAAGTTACCCTTGTTGGGATTCCAGTCGTCGGGGCTTCGAAGGCAATGAAAAGGCGGACAGCTTGTCCAGGCAGAGCTGATATTTTATTCACCGGTCCAGAACCGGCAATTGAACACCCAACACCAGGGCCCTTGATGATTGAACTGTAGTAAAACACACCGAATGCCCGGAGGTCCACATTTGGCTTTGCCAACTGAAAGCGGTTTCTTCCTGCGACATCTCAGAACTTGGCTGAGGTGAGGTGCTGCAGAAGAAATGTCAATGTGAGTGCTCTAAATTACAAAGAAGAAGAAAATTAAATTTATGAATTTTGATTGAAGACACAATGCCGTCATCCTGATCGGTGGTAATCAGATCCTGATCGATGGAAAAGGAACTCTAATAAAGTTTTCTAAAAATCTCCATGGGTTGCTATAGGCAGTGAGAATGAATGAATGAGTAATTAAAGACATTTTAAAATCCTTAAAATATTAAAATTGTTAAGTAAGCTAAAAATCCAAAAAAGGACCTGTTTAAAATACAGCAAAACAAACACTCGTAAATACTGTGTTTAACTTTTGTCGATGTGTGCAACATGCAAAAACGGAAAAGCATTGTGGAAAAGTAACAAAGGCACAACATATTAACACTCACACAATGAAAAATGATAGTTACCCGTTAATTTTTTAGTATTGTCAACAGTTTTATTAATTAGTAATTTTTAATAATGCTTCACTATTTTTGTTTTGGTTTATCTTTTGTTAATTCATTCGATCTTAGTTTTTGCCGAGTATTATTCCATGGATGTTAATAAATACAAATTTCGAGTAGTTGTAGTAGTAATTAGTCATGATGTCATCGCTTCACCGTCATCAATATAATAGAGGACTCTTTTCGTGTGTTTTTTTGCTATTTTAAAGTTTTTGTAAAATTGCGAGAAAAATATTTAATGTACAGATTTCAACTATTTTAGATTTTCGCTTCTTAAAGGAGTTCAGATTTTGTTCGGGGTTCTTCCTTTTTCTATTCAACAAAATAATATATTGCGTAAGAGGTTTTTGTTGTTAATCCTTCGTGTCTAATGATATTTTTTAGGTAATAGCAATTCTTTCGAAGTAATTTTATTTAAATTTGTAACGATTTTGTAGCTTAACTTGTTTTTGTACATTCTGTTGTTGCGTCATCACATTAACTCCTGATGGCATCATGTGTACTTTTCTCTTGAGTTCTAGTTCTATATACAAAAATATTTTGAGTAAATTATTTTTTTCTACAACAAACAGTTGTTGAATTTTATTTCTAGTTTTAAAATTTCGTCTATAACAATTTGTTTTTTAAAACGCCTATTTTTTATCATTATATTGCGGTGATGATATATCTTTTTCGATATTAGTTTTAGTAATTTGTAAATTTGTAACATGATTGTTATATGTTTACAAATTACTATTTCTAAATCTAAAATAGAGAAGATAAATGGAATTTTGAAACAAAAAATTTGTTTTTTGCCAAATATTTTAAAGAAAACTAAAAAATTTTGAAAATAAACTGTTTTTTTTACTTTTGTTTTTAAGAAAATGTCGAATTTGTTGAATAACTTACATCGTAGTCTCCAATTGTGAAGCGAGTTGCTGTTAGAGAATCTTGTGGTGGTAAGTCCGGGCTAACGACCTGCATTTTGAGTTTTGATTTTTGGTTTTTTGTTGATAGTCAAAGTTTCAAGGGGTAAAAGTCAATTTATACATTTTTAGTTAGTAGATAGTTAGCATTTTTAGTAATAGTTAGTAATAAAAGCCATTAAATAATAATTATATTAATATTAATAGCGATAAATATGTTAAAACATCTTTATGCTTGTGTGTGTATGAATACAACCACTGATTGCTAAGCTGTGATATGAATATGACAGAGTAGCAATAAGTTTTGTCTTTTATTTTGTATGAGACTTTTTAACAAAAAGAGTAAAATTGATGAGGTTAAAAAACCAGCGTTAAATACACTAAAGTTAGTCATAATTTCGAAACTAGAAACGGAGTGTGGTAAACACGGCTTACAATGACCCGTGATTTCATAGATCGAGTAAAGAATAATTTAGTTTTCTTAGAATATTGGATTTTAGCAGACCCTTAGTAGGAAGCTTAAAAGATTGAATTGAAATTCCGAAGTATAATTCAATTGAGAACTTTTGACAGGTTTTAACTGGGCAATTGTAAAATATGTTCTAAATTATAACATGCGACTCAAAGGGGGCTTTATAAATCTGTTGGTTTTTGAAATTTTACGTAAAAAATTGCAAACTAGAGCAAAGTTATAGTAGTTTATGGTGAAAACGCAATAATAGGCAATTCGACAATTGCATGAGTGATTAGTACCTACAACGGAAGAGAGAAAGGAGAAAGATCCGCCTTCTTACACTAATCGTGCTAAGATTTCATATCTTATCTAAGCTTTCTCGGTCATAATAAAGCCAGTGGTAACTATACTGAAGGAGAGAATAGGCTAATATAATCGTCCTAGTCCTTCGCAAGTTAGGTTCGCGCAAGGCTAATAACATCACCCGTAAAGGCTTTATATTACGGAATGACTAACAAGCTTTGGAAATTACCACTGCAACTAAAATGGCTTTATAATTACAAGTTCTCTTATGGAACGTTTGACTTGTGTGTACTACAGCTTGAGATGCTAAGATTATTTTATATTAATGCTGATATAACAGCCCTGGAGATGCGATGAACAGGGAATAGTATATTGCAAAACTAATTTATCACGCACTCTATACATATAATAGTTCTCACACATATCGATATCGACATCATTAGAAGAACACAATCAGATTAAGCAGGCGATGCGAAAAATGTGGCTTTACATCATTGAAAGGAAACAAATTGCAAGAGAAAACATCTAGCATTGGTTCCACCCTCGAGGTAGTGGAGCAGGATTTTGAAGTATTAGGGCTTAACAATAAAAGCCGATAACTGTATGGAACTAGAAATACGCGCAAAATACGCGTGTTAAAAGTTAACCAAACCAATTAGAGCATTCTGACCACTTAACAATGTCCAAAAGGGAAGCCCTTCGATCTTCCAAGCATTATGGTTGCATACATACGAATGAGGAAAATTCCGGAGACAATAGCAGCCGAAACTTAAATAAGGCAGAAAATAAAGTACATACATAAGTATATGCGAGAAAGCAGGAAATTAAGTATATATAAGCATACACATATTGCCTGGGAACTTTTATTTAAATTTATCCTAGTAATCTTATGACGTTTATTTTGATGCTATATATAGTTTGAAAATTTAAGCTTTCCTGTTTTGTGCAATCTTCTTTACCAGTTTAACGGTTTGTCTTATAAACATAAAATATCATCTCAACTTATTACTTATTTTATAATTTTACTCTTTTTGTTATTTTAAAGTCGTTTACAGAGACAAAGCTTTAAAAAAATTAAAATTAAAATTATATAATTAACATAAAAGCACAAAACATAAAATTATAATTAATTATTAATTTGTTAGCTGTACTTACATCATCCTCATCGATCATTTCCTTGGTTGATGCTGTTGTCTCATTACGTCTAATAGAGCCTTGATGAATGTCCAAATCGACTTGTAGACACTGGAAGCTTCGCATAAGGAAAACAATAGGCATCGGTAGTATTCCAGCTAGGATCATTGATAACGCAATTCCCATTACCCAATTAGGATAGTCCAGCTGATCAACTTCGCCCTAATAAATGAATTATACAATTTTGCACAATGCTAAATGTTATTATTACAAATCTTTTACCGTTTCGCCATTCCATGCACCATATTTGGGATTCTTGATGATCATAAACACAACTGATGAAATTAAGATGCATCCCATTATCACAGGCCCAATATACCTCCATGTGACTTGCCAGTAAACTCCGGGCCGATATCCAGTCATTTGATAAATGTCTTCAGTGAATCTAAAATTTTGCAAATTGTTAGAAAATCATTATAACTTAAGAATATCGAGTCAAGGTACTTCGCATGTCCATAAATATAAATGACCGAAATCATCTCCATCAGCGCCACCACAACCAGACCAATCGTTCCAGCAAATGAGTCGAACATTTTCAGCCAGTATTCCCCAGCTCCAGTGCAGAATATTAAGCCGACTACGAAGCAGAAGGCACAAACCACTCCAGTGACATGTTGCTTCTTAATCCTTTTCATAATTTCAATATCGAATAACGTACACAGCATACCCTCGAGAATTCCAATCTGAGATCCAAGACCGAGAGATAGCAACATCATAAAGAATATCACAGCCCAGAAAGGCGCACCTGGAAGTTCGACTATTGCTTGAGTGAATACGATGAAAGCTAGGCCAGTTCCTTCTGCTGCCTAAATTTTAACAGTATAGTAGTAATTTTGTGAATTTAAAGTAATTTTGATTTGCTTACATTGTCCAACTGGCTTGACAGGCTGCATTCCTTCAACTCCCAAAGTTGAGAGACACTTGAATTAAGTTCTTTTAGTGCCTCCTCATAAACATCGTCGGTAACATTTTTAGACCCAAGGATTCCATGACTAACGAGGATCTTCTTATTCCTGAAAATAAATATTTTGCTTATTTGTTACTGCTGTATATGTAGTATATAGGTAAGTATTTTTGATGTAAAAAAATCTATTTTCGTTAGGTGTTAACTACCGAATATTACAGCCCACAAAAATCTTGAATCGGAGGGAATAAAACAAAGAGCGCTGTTAACTGCATTTTAGGCATTATCTGTTGCCTATGAAGTACTCTGACACAGGTCCTCACAGGTCTGAATTTTGTGGGTAGTTGGCGTAAGTGGACGAAAGTAGTAAAGTCTAAGGTAATTTGCAGGAGCGTTCTTATAAAAAGTGCTGGTAGGCGTTGTATTTTGATTACATTGACTGATTACGGAAGAGACAGGAAAATTTTGCTATGAAGTACTGCTTTGTATATAAGCTAACGTACAGCCGGATTAGTGGATTTGGCTTCAAATGTTATAAGCACTCCAGCCAGAGGAGAATATTTAAGTCCGTGTTCTAAAAGGTGAATTAAATAATCGCAATAAAGAAAACGAATATAAAACTGCTGCATGAGTAATCTGACTGGATAGTAGAGCGGTTCAACAGAATTGGCTAACATCTTAGTAAAGTGGATGGTGAGCGTCAGCGTAACTCGGACAGACGCTTTCCGATTTCTTTAACAGTACATAAGGCAATTTTGCTTTCAGGAAAGCCATCTGTCAAATATCTAAGTATGACTCTTCGAATGATAAATTACGAGTGAGGTTAAATTAAAAACTTCACCGGAAATTAATGAACACTCGGTGAATACTCCTATATTACCATAGATATACACTATTATCCAACATCTCTTCATAGAGCTTAAGGCCGCCTATGACAGCATAGTCGGGGTAGAACTGAGGGAATACGTTATACTCAATGAACTGACACAATTATGAAGGTTGATCATGATCAATGTGACAAGCCAATTAAAGATATCCGGAGCACTGTCCAGACCAAGCAACATCTATAGTAATGGGCTACGGCAAGGAGTCGGCATGGTCAGCGTCTCTTTACCGACATCCTTGGACGTATACAGACCTTGGTGCTTTCAGATCCGAAAGTGGCGATGCATATCAATGAAAACCAAACAAAGTGTTATAATGCATATGTTTAAATATTTTTCTTTTATTATAATTTTAAAATGCCCGTAACGAAGGTGCAGTTCGAAGTAGTTTCATATGAAACAAACCGGGTTGGAATTGAAAAAATCACTGAATCAGACAATTTTACTCCATGAATAATTCAGAATATATCTTACATGAGAGAAACTACCCCATACATAATCTCTAGCTATAAAATAAATTCCGAGTTAGTGTGATGGTTTGAGGTAGTAATAGAGCTGGTGGTAGGTGAAAAACATGAGTATTAATTCCCGGAAAGAATTGCACCGCCAAAAAAAACTGATTGTGGACAGTAGGTAAAGCAGCACACCAACGCTTGAACTGTTCAGCACCAACAGGATTGAAGATCTAATTGCTCCAATTCCGCCCTTATGCTTTTGGTGCTTGAAAACTGTGCTTGTGAATGCTTTGCTTTGTACCCAATCGAATTGAAAGCCATTGTGGTATCCACACACACAATAAACTCTTCAATTAACCAATCATAAACCCATTTTCCGTGAGAATTGACTTAATTTGTCAAAGCAAGTGATCACCCAATCATGAAAAATTCAGTTTCTCGGTTTTTGCCGACAGTAAATTTATCGTTGGCATCTCTCAATCCTTGTGCGTACATCTCCAATGGATTTTCTATCACATTCAATAATTTTGAATTTTGTCAATTAATCAGAATAAGTTTTGTGCGTTCGTCATCATTACATTTGATGAACAAGATGATATCAACGCAGCCAGCAGCCCTGATAATCGCCTCCCGGTTGAAAATATTCAAGATGGAATCAATTTCCACTTATCCACAATCGAATCCACAAAACTTTTGCGATGTAAAAAAAATTAACTAAAAATAGTCCATCTCCAATCAAATAGTTCTGACGAGCCTTCATCAGCTCCACCAGCTGAGATGAAAAGCACCCGGGCCTCGGCAGGAGTGTGTTTCAAGTTTCAATTAACTCCACTTTGGCGTTATCAATTGCCTGCTCCGGGGGTTGTCGAAGGAAGGATGAATACCCCTGAAAGAGGTGAACACGTACGAGTATACCAGGAATACTCCAAGTTTATTTTTCGCAATTTGTATCGATTTTACTCTTTCCTTTCGACATGAAAGATGCGAGCTCGTCAGAGGAGGAAAGCGTACAAATAATATATGAGTCGGTTTTTCCAGCACACCATCGTTAATGGCCACACATGATGGCTTACATCAATGTTACGTTGGACGGGAATGAATCTGGCAAACTGGAGGGTTCAACAATTAAATTTCAATTGACGACTGTCCTGTCAATAATGATTGACCCAGAATAGAATGCTCCTAAATAACTTTGCATTGAGACGCGCCAATCTAAGTGACGACCAATCTCATACAGCAAAACAATTTAGAAGTAATCTTTATGATGGACGTATGCGTCACGATCAATGTTCATTATAAAAAATTCAAAACCAGTATGAACCAACAAAAATCAGAAACATTCGTCATACTTACGATTGTATGCAGCGCTCGACATTGACCGTGGCTTTGAATCCGAGAATGGCGAATATGACAACGCTGGCGTAGATTGCTGTTACAGCATTACAGAAGGACACTAGGATCACATCACGGACGCAATTGTTCTTTGGAGTATTGTAGCTGCCGAATGCTATCAGCGACCCGAATGCAAGCCCAAATGAGTAGAAGACCTGCGTTGCTGCATCTAGCCACACGGTAGGATCTCCAAGCTTCTCGACTTTCGGCGTGTACATGTGCATAAGTCCTGCGCTAGCACCGGGCAATGTTATTCCTCTCACGAAAAATATGGTAAGCACAATATAAGGGAAAAGCGAGGTGAAGTACACCACTTTCCCAGAACTTTGGATTCCTTTCATTACGATAAAGAAGACGATTGTCCACGATAGCAGCAGGCAGAGCACAATCCACCACTTAAGACCACCTGCTTCATCCATCGATGGTGCTGCATCGAGAGTTGTTCGGTACCAGAAGTATGCAGTCTCTGAAGAACTAGCGCATTCAGCAACATCGGTTCCATTTAATTGCGGACATGACGCCCATGGCAGTGGAAACTGAAATGACCAAAAAGAGTATATAAATGGATATAAGAAAGATAAAGTGATGGACTTACCCGAAAACTGTTGAACAGGTAGAAAAAGCACCAGGTAATAATAACATTGTAGTACAGCGCAACAAAAAGTGTAACTATACATGAAGATATACCGATTCCTCCCAGCCATGGATGTATTGTATTCCATACTCCGAGGGAGCCCAGCCTCATTCTCTGTCCGATTCCGAGTTCGATCAAGAATAGCGGGATGCCTTCCAGTATTAACATTATTAAAAATGGAATGAGAAATGCGCCTGAAAATAATTTTAATAAAGTTTTAGTTGTCGTTGTTGAAAGAGGTTAGACATTTGGAGCAAGCTAAACTGCTGAAATGTAAGTGGGCATTAAAGGACATCTAATCTTGTTGAAATTGTCTGAAGTAACCAATCGATAATTTTGCTATAAAAACGCAATTATAAAAGCAACTTAAAATCGCAAGTTTGTAAGCGGCTCCAAAATATGTCGTCATTAAACCAGCAGATATTTAACCAACTATTCACACTGTACGAGCACCAAGCTTTTTACAGATCAGTTCTGCTTACACGTGCCATTTGTTGAATTCACTGGATTTTGTACGATTTAGAAAATATCACGGTGAGCAAAGGCAGCATGCCGTCCAAAGCCTCCAGGGAAGGACAAAATAGGAACCCTTTTGTATAACCGCGCTCGTGAAAAACCCTTACGTTAGTATATGACAGTATATTTGGAGTGCCTTTAATTCCAGCCTATTCAAGAGTCTGGTTATATCTCGAATTTTAAGCTTCGAAACCCCTCCTAAAGCTGGTGACATATCCAAGCGTACATGCGTTGCATTCGTTGACAGATAATATAGAAGTGTGTGTATTCAAATGCGACCTGACGAAATATTCCGTGAATGTTCCGCATGCCACACAAATGTCGGGCTACTTTCAACTTTTTCTGTATTGCCGCATTCGACATAGGACACACAAGCATACACAACAAACACATGCGACTCGTTACATAGATTTTTGGGCTATCTGTGAAAGCCGGGACGGAACGCAACCATGCAATTATGTGTCAGTGGAAAATCTCCGCATATCAGGGAGCTGCAGAATGCAATGCATGTACGCTTGTATATGTCACCAGCTTAAGCCCTGTAAAAGAAGGTTTTCAAATGCACCGTGCGCGTGCCTGATCGAAGTCAGAGCCGGATACCAGCATAGAAAAGATTCGGTTATCTCTCAACTGAGGATAAGAATTCGGCCGTTAGCGTGGTTGGTTCTCGCAGGTGCATGCAAGTATGGAATACCCTTTTGTTTGAAAGACCAAGGTATCCACATCTGCGTCTTCCTTAGAGCCGCAGGTGTAGCATCCACCCTGCGGTACCTATGTGATAACAGGACAAGACAGCATACGTTCTATGCTCTAGAACTTGAGACATTCGCAGACATGCAATCGACAGCTTTTGCCGTAGTATAATTAATAGAAGTATACAGCAGAAGCAAAGCTTAGGATAGGGGTCTAGGGGTTCTTAAGTATATGTATATGACAAGTTCGTTTGAACTCTGAGATGTTATATGAGATGGGAAATCCTGACTGCGGAAGATAATTCCACAATCGTTGCTCTATTTTTAAACAAATTTTTAGCCCGTAGTGTACGTGAAAAGAAGAATCGCAGTGTGGGGTGTAAGGACGATTTGTGAGCCAACCAGAATGGCCAGGAAGAAAACTCTCAATCCAGTTCCTTAGAACTAAGTCTATACCAATAACTTTGGGTTTAGTCAACAGAGGAGGTTGCCATACTCTGTCAAAAGACTTCGAGAAATCTAAAGCAACCAGACCAGACTCACCAAAGCAATGATGGATGCTTTGGTTGAGATGCTCGGATAAATACACACGGAGGTCGTTAAACCTTTTTGGTATAAAGCCGTTTGTATTAACTGCCGTGGAGACTTTGGTTAGAGCGACGGAGTAGCATTGGGCTCCATGACTTTGGAGAGAATTAGAGTAATTCTTAATGGGCGGAAGTTAGAATGGGCTGAATATGAGCTAGTTTCCAAGAGTCTAGATATACTACGAAGAAGTATGACAGGGCAAAAAGTTTGCGCAGAGTTTTAGACAAACGTGAGGTACATTATTGTTAAGGGAATATTGTCAGGACTTATTGGCCTCAAACTCTTTGAAATACCAGTATACCTGAAGAAAACTCCGGTGATTGAGTGGTCGGGGGCAGCATAGCAGTTTCCAGTAAAGAACAGCTTCTTTATCTTTTATTGCGTTCATTTAAACCATCTATTCGGCGTAGGCTTTATCGAGTGGTAAAGTGAAGAATGAATGCATTCCCGCCCATATGATTTTGGTGACACAGTGAACGGCATAGTTCGCGTTGGGACCATGGACACACAAATCTCAGTCAGTGGCTTCAAAAACTTGGCTTTCCAGTAGTGCCAGAACACCTTATAGGCGTTGCTTCTGATTCTGAACGGTTGCGATATTCTATCACCTCATCTAAAAGCGCTTTAACTTTCCTGTCATATATTAATTGCTCACTGCAAAATTGAGTAATCTACGACCTGCACTTCGCCATTCTTGAATATTGCATCAAGCGCTCAATCAAGTTGGCAAATACACCTTCAGCTGGCTGAATGCGGCCGCGAACAAATTAAATCACCGAAAAGCCAACTGTTTATTTAATTGCAAAGGAGGAGCCATTGGCAGACGATCAGTGCATTTATTACGCCAAACAACTCATAATGGCATATCGAGCAGCGCCCCGGTCGTCCCGCTCCGTGCACGATTCTGCAAAAACGCCAATTCCGAGTTTATTTACTGAATTGAGTTATTTTTATCCCTTTTAATCGAATCATCAAAACCGACCTTTCGGTGGCTGTTACAAGGGTTCGCAATACTTTGTGTGCTGACTCTGATTTGTTGACATAACCCGGGTAAGGCGTCGTCGTCGTTGGGGCGCTTCATTTACCTTTGACGTCGTCGCCGTTTTGTTGCCACAATACTGGTTGTGAGTCAGATGTGAGGCCGTTCCGAAAATCGATACTTTTGCGACCTACCCTTTCCCACAAATGTTAGGAGTTTTTCCTAGGGTTTTTTCTGTTTTTGTGATATTTATGGAAATGGTGTTTTCTCTACAAAAAATAACCATTAGTCTTGTTTTGGCACGATATTTCTAGCTTCACGAAAACGTTGGTCTTTTGTCATTCGGCGATTGATTTTCCGCTGGAAAATCTATGAAAGCTGAATGAAAGTTTTGCGCGTTGTGGTGGATGCCCCGTCCATGAAGATAGACCATCAGTCGTCGTTATTGTTTTGATGCCCATTCAGTAGGTCCTTCAGCAAACTAGTGTTGGCCTTTTGGCGTTGGTGTTTATTATGTATTCCCGGGACCGCCTCACTTTGGGCACCGAACATCTTTTGTGCCTCTTCGCTATTAATCAAAATTGCATTCGCCTGCACTACACATCGAAAGATACATCCGGGAGGTGATCCACAGATGCATCCGGGAATAAATCCGCGAGCCGTCCACACGTCCGCGTATCAATCAGTCTGTGTTGATCATCGGAAGACGCAAGACATCAAGTACTTATTTTTGGGGTTCCACAAGCAGTTCTCACCTTGGTATAATTCTATAAACTTGAAAGTTTCCTCGGTGCTCATTGTCATTGTAGCCATTTTCAAAACAATACACTTCAAAACAATACACCGACGCGTCCACCTGCATTCAAAATGCGCACAACACTGATGCGTCGGCAGATGTGTGGACACAAGCCTTGCGTTCGCTCTGACGTCTGGCTCAAAATCCGTCAAGAATGGATTCAGGACAGACGTATCTCCGGATGTTAAATATTGTCCGGAGACGAGCAAAAACCCCCTCTACACATCGGCGGATGTATCCAGGGCTGAGGCATCTTCCGATGTGTAGTGCAGGCATTAGGCTATCTCTGTTCATGCATAGTTTTGGGCTGTTATCTCGGGCGGAATCTGCGTCACAAAGTGGGTCGTTTGTTATCGATAAGCATTTCATAGCAGAGAAAGAGGCCTACGTAAGGCACGGGGAATTGAATTATTTCAGCAGCATTACATCATGCCCCACTCTGCGGTGGACTCGATGAAAATCCAACAACAGAACCAACGCAGTGCAGGCTTATGCACTTCTGGCCAATTGAAAAGCTTTGCCGTAGCCAATTAAGTTGCATCAGCTGAAGTGACCGGCCAGTAATGTATCTATCGTCTTCACAGTGATCTCTAGCGTACTGAAGTTAAGAGATAGAAGCGCCATCGCCATAGATTTGCACGTGATTGGAATCTGGAGATGTCTATCCGCTAGAACTTTCATAAACATTCATCGCAGCCAGCGGAGGAGGGGGGATTACCACGGGGCTCCTGTGACTTTGTAAGCTTATCAACGGGCCCCTGTTGACGGCCTCTCAATCAAGGTTGGGCGATGCAATTACGATAATTGTGGGGGGAGGAGGTGGGCTGAGTTGCGATTGTTTCCTTACGATTTCTTAAAGCGATTTTATGGCCTCGAAAGCTCTCCAGCTGGTAGTGACATTGAATTTATATCTCAATCAGTGATTAATGTGCAGGGGGGGGGAGCCCACTGGACTTATCTGCAGGTTTCCACGAAGCGAGGCCCTGTCAGATGCACAAGGACGAGGGATTTATACTTATCAGATTTCCTTTTCTCTCAAATATTATCTTCCTGTCATGGAAATAATTCTATTCTTGAAAATGCGTAGATGCCGCTAAAATCAGGACATAAAGTATTTGTTTGGGCAATTCCTTCTGCGCTGGCTTTTGTTGGTGTGTGGGAGTATTTTTTATTTATTTTTATATTTAGCAGAACGTCGCTGATTTCCATATGAAAAATATTTTTTTTGGAAAATATTACAACGATTTTGCATACATTACATGAAGTACAACTTTTGTCGGGAATAAATTACACAGCAGATGAACGACAAGCGAATGCCGCAGGAAAAGGCGCATCAAGGAAGATTCTCAGTGGTATGAGGCGGTTGTTAAATCAATATGCAGAACTAGGAGGATTAGGAGCGTGTGGCACTTCAGTCGCATAATAACCTTAATAGGAGGCACTATGTTGGATATACATAGGTTAACTAAACGAAAGATGTTCCTACGAAGTGTGCGGATGTCGGCTGTAATGTTCCCACTTGAAGGTGATGTGGTCTTTAAAGGGGAGCTAAGTACGTGGAATGGAATTTTGCGACAAATTTGCGGAGTAGCATTTTAGTAGCGTACGTGAATCTATTAATGAATAGTCGAATTGTGTATAAGAATGACTGCATTTTAAATGGAGGTTTCTAAGTTCTAACTTTGTCTACAAGCTTCAGTTTCATCCGATAGAAAATTGATCTTAAAGTTATTTTTCGTAAGGAGGAGGAGGAGGAGTAGTTTACAGTATTAACTGCTAATTTCATTCGAATAAACATGGACTTATTTTATAACGAATACTAACGTTATGCTGAATCGTTGCTTTATAGAAACACACAAAGACAACAAGGAAACTGAAGATGTGGAGGGCTTCTGATGCTTTTTCGCAACGTGAGGGGGTAGGTATACTATAAGCAAAACCAGACTAAAAGATGAAACTCTCCTAAAAGCTAGCCGCGAGGAAAAGAGGAACGGTTTCGTCTTTAATTTGGTAAATAAAGAAACAACATAACTAGGCCCGCCAAAGAATGCATTGCCCAGAGCGAATGGGACAGAGGAAGACCACAAAGAGACTCAGAGGGCTGATCTAAGAACAACACGGATGGACCTAAGGATGATGAATATGACGATGATTTTTTACGTAAAAGTGTAACCGCCGAGAATAAGATTTTAAAAAATGTGGAAACAAGTCTTAACCAAGTAAATGTTAAGGGCCCAATACACGAGCGCTCCATCCAACCACACCAGGTCAAAACCACAACAAATTGCATACAACTCAATAGTACTCAATAGGCTTACACAATGAACGCCGGTCTTTTCGGAGCGATCGCCCTCCAATCTAATCTAGTCTAATTTAGTGTACATGATTTGGATCGACAACTACATTTGGGAGAAATGACCTGCGAATAGAGCTTAGAAGTTTGTAACTGCAGGATAGATGCCTTAAGTCCTGCATTCTACTGTCAACATGCAAATCCATTATCGCAATTAAGAAATCCTTAAAATTCCCGTGAAGTGAATTTCATAGAAGTTGTCACAAGCCAAAATTGGACCAATGTCAAAAAAATCTCGAAAAATCCTCATCGCCATCATAACCCTGACATGGACAAATTTTCAAACTGATTGCGCAACCGCCATCGCCCGGCGTCGTCGAAGCCAGCAAGGAAGATGGCGGGGCAGTGGAGGTGTTTACTAACGCCAAGTACACAATTTGCTCGCAGATGAATTTTCTATTTTTATGAATTATTATTCCTGGCAGCGTGAGGCGCAAAATTATTAGTGTTAAAGCCACAAACAAGCGCTACATGCACAAATGACTAAATCCGATGCTTACCAGCTAGCTTAGACATTAGACCAGCTGCTTCGGTACTTAAGCGCGAAATTAGACCAGACCCATTTCGTGAAAATGAGCCAAAGCTTAATGGGAGGCAATCATTCCCACAGACCATGGCGCTGGGGTTGGGGGTGGAGGGCGATCAGTTCACCTTATGCAAGGCCAAATATTTATGTAGGGGCTGCATTTCGTGGAAAATTTATCGAGCAATAATTTTCCCGTGAATGAGATGAAATATTGTCGGCATTTTCCGATTGGGCTTTGGGTAAAAAGCGCGCATTTTTGACCTCGTTTCTTGTGACGCCAAATTAGAATGCATTCAGATGAAATTGGCACTTTTATCGCGAATATTACAAATTGGAATTTTTGTTTACTCATTATAATGGAATTTGATTAATGATTCCTGTTTTATTTTAAAATTAATACATTTTGAGCATTTTGAAATGTGACGTCACTGGTTTGTCTGTTTCAACAATTGGGAAAATTAGTACAGGATGAGAAATTACCATTAAATTGATAGACAGTGGAGTTACTAGTGCCTCAGTACCATCAAGAATCTATCGGTTTTTAAGAGACTGAGATACCATAGGGCTTGTTCAGAGTAGGCTTCGCATTGATTTTTTCATGGGGCTCGCAATTACGAGGAAGAGTCAGCAAAGTAGACATCCACCAAAAGGTACTATATCGCCTCTTCTGAGGAACATCACTGTGGACTCTCTGCTTATGGGGCTATGGTTTAATAGTATATGACAGTTCATTCATAATTTAAAGGCTTCATTTCAAATGCAATAAAAGTCCTAAACGTACTTTTTGCATAAATAGGTACTGTGGATATGATATGATATATACTGTACCACATTTAGGGTAGGTAAACTCAATTTTAACAAATATAATTAATAATTATAACAACAAATATTATAAATATAATTTTAATAATTAATGATTAACCCTCCGATGGGCAACATACTTTTAACCCTTTGGATGGGCAACATGGCCTGGCCAGGCCATATAAGAGGTGTGACCTATCAAACTAATTTTAGATAAAGGCAGGTGTGCAAATAGTCTGTTTGGATGTATCAATATATTGTACATATGTGGTATATGTGTATATATGCTATATATGTGTATATATGCTATATAAGTTGTATATGTGTGTGTATATAATAGAAAGGGTAGAAAAAACACAGGTAGAATTTTTTTTTATTTAAAGAACGTGAAAAATATAAATAATGATATTTTATAGAAGATTTATACAGATTCTCCGGCCAGACAGACGTTGCATGTGTACGTTTTTGTTTCTGTACCGTGTGTCAAGCACATTGCATCATTGCAACGGAGGCAACGGAAGCGGGTTTTACGTTGAAATTTATCAACGGTTGAACATAATTTGCGCAATGCTCGATACTGTGAGCTTACCGGTCTTGCAGAAGCTGCTGATGTTGATGCCCGGCGATCTAGTAGTGGCTCCTGTATATCCAGCATGTTGTAAAACATCGACAATGGCCAACGGTTTGTTGATCGTTTGCAGCTGTATCCGAATACCATCTGGTCCATCGTGTCCACGCCTGCTTTGTTGTCGTTGTAGTTCAAGATAGCAGCCGGCTTACATTTGCCAGTTGTTTCAGTATCTCGCGTGTAATGTTCAGTTGACAATAATAGAACATATTTGTATATCTTGGCAACGTACGACAAAATAGTCACATTTTCGGCGAGAAAAGCAAACAAAGTTTGATACAATGGTCGTAATTTCTTATAAGGCTTTGTATTTCTATTGAGTGGAAAACACAACGGGACAAACGCCTTGTTTGCGCGTACAGTACCAACGATGGCAAGTCCTTTTTCCATTAGGCTTCTGGCCAAGTCGAGTGACGTGAAAAAGTTGTCGCAGTATACTGTTCGGCCAGTATTGCGATACTTATCAGCTAAATCTAACACTACTCGCGCACCTTGATTCACTTCACGATCGGCACCGGGAAGTTTTCCGGTGTAAATTTGACCTTTGAGCGGGTAGTTAGTATCCGAATCGCAGACCCACCAGACCTTGATTCCATATTTGCTCGGCTTAGACGGAATGTATTGCGTGAATTTAGTCCGTCCACGGAATGGGTACAGTTGTTCGTCGACTGTTATTGCGGCACCGGGAGTGTACGATTCTTGTAGTTATGATTCATCATAATCCATAAGTCATCGATTGGTGCAGATTTGCTCGACAACAGGCGGACAGCGCGAGTATTACCTCGATCAAAACGAACAAACCGTTGGAGAATATTGAACCGTTTCAATGACATTGTAGCTTTGTAAATATCAAAGTGGCGAGGTGCCCACAAATCCTTCGCTGCCTGCTTGTTGCAATGGAACGTGCCAGAGAATAAAAGCAAACCAATCCAGGCGTATATTTCAATCTCGTCGGTTGGATGCCATTCTTTTGGTTTATTCTGAGGGTGAGCGGCATTCCATTCCGCCGTTACCTCCGTTGCTTTGCGGTTCGTCTCCCGCACTATTATATCAACCATTTCCGGGGTGATTATCTCCCGGAAAATGTTAGCTGGATTTGGCAGCAATTTACTAGCAGGTCCGATGGGTCTCGTACTGGTGAACGGATTCCAATGACGTGCTCTTGGCATTGGCTGCTGCTTATTCCATAAAATATTCGGGTCTTTACATTCGTAATGGTCTTCAGACTCGCCAAGCAAACGACGACGTACACCATTGCCACTAGCAACTGGCACATTAGCCGCTGGCTCAACAACTGGCTCAGCAACTGCTTCAGGATCAGGTAAATCAATATTTCCTTCAACCTGTAATTCGAATTCAACATCAGATGCCTCTCCCTCTTCAGGAACATAGTCAACATCATGGTCATCGTCTCCATCGTACGGTTCCTCTTCCTCACTATCCGCCGCTAAATATTCGGCTAATGCTGCCTCGTGTTCGCGAACTTGTTCACCTGTCAGGCGATAACGACGTCTAGCAACATACACTCCTTCTAATGATGCCATTTTTCTATACAAAACAACACTAATCGGTACCCAACGCAGAAAATTCAAGAAAAACGAACAAATGATAAAAAATACACAAATATTTCTTTACATCCGTTCATAAAGAATGGATAACTCAAACTGAGAAGCTGCGTATGTGTATGTGCTGCATGTTGTATACAGAAGCCATGTTCGAACGTGTGTGTCGAGACAAAAAACATTCCAGGCAAAGTAAAATATAAAATGCGATGTGGCCTGCCTAGGCCATGTGGTACAATCCTTGAATTTTTGGTCTTAACTTGTTCTTTTTGTCTACCAACTAAACGTAAATTCACCGGCAATAGCACCATTCGACGGAGCTTGCCAAGTTGTATAGTATATGGAAACCGCTTGCCAAAAAGTCAAGGGAAAAAAAAGAAATTCATTGTTCAAAATTGAAATAGCCTGGCTAGGCCATCTTGCCCATCGGAGGGTTAAGCAAGATTTGCTTGTGGCTGACAGGGCATTATCTTTTCTTTCTTCTTTCTTTCTTTTGGTGAGGTGTTTGGTCCAAAACAACCGCGGCTGCTTCGCTTGGTCTACCCGAGTATAAATAAAACTCGCCCGCAGCTAGCCTGCATCAGGTACGCACTAGCACGCACGGCCCCCAGCTAGCACGCATAGCGAACAAATGCGCTACAATTTTTTAAAGCAATACAGGCGATTTCGTGCATCTCTGTGGCGGGAGCGTGGATCCCTGTGGCGGGCGAGTTTTATTTTTACTCGGGAACAAAACTAGCACGCACACTCCCGCCACAGGGATCCACGCTCCCGCCACAGGAATCCACGCTCCCGCCACAGGGATGCACGAAATCGCCTGTATTGCTTTAAAAAATTGTAGAGGACGAAGAAAAAGGGCAACTATCTTGGTGACCATAAAGGGTGCCAATAGCATATTCAGTAAAAAGGTTCTCGTTCGATTTCGTAGGTCAAGCAGCATTGGAAGTGGTTAGTGTTTAGCTGGGAGACTGCTTGGTAAACTCGCACTCGCGTTTGGAATGGTTTATGCCGATGCGAATGTATTTCTAAATCTTCATGCCTGAATTTTTAGATTTTCGTGCCAGTGGATGCCTCTAGCGAACAAATTTTTAGATTTTCGTGCTTGTGGCGGGAGCGTGCATCCCTGTGGCGGGAGAGTGGGTGCCTCTAGCGAACAAATTTTTAGATTTTCGTACCTGTGGCGGGAGCGTGCATCCCTGAGGCGGGAGCGTGCATCCCTGTGGCAGGTGCCTGCATACTTTTGTGGCGTCCTTATTTGTTCGCTACGCGCGCTGGCAGCGGTCGCGTGCGTGCTAGTAAGAAAAGTAACCAACTGAATTATTTTTACTCGGGTATTGAACTACACTGTAAAAAATTTCTGTGGTAATTTTACAAAAAAAATACTGGAAGTTTTATTCACAAGCAGTTTTGTAAATTTGCAATATATATTATTAGGAATACTCCAATTCTACTTTACGTATTTTTACCAACTGTGTAGTAAATATACATTATTTGTGGGATGTAAAAATACAATCAGTATTGGAGTTTTCACTTCATAGTTTTGTAAATTTCCAAAACTTTTGTGTATGCCCTCTCCCTATACATAAAAATAGCATTTTGCTCACAATGCAAGGACCGATTCGCAATGAAAGCTTCAAGCTGCAAGAGTCAAGCTGCAAGAGTCAAGCTGCAAGAGTCAAGCTGCAAGCTTCAAACTACAAGCTTCAGCTGAGTTTTGCTTTATTTGAGCACTGCAGCTTGAAGCTGTGAATGTGATTCATTGTACAAAGCCTTTATCCTAGTTTTTGAAGCTTGCAGCTTGAAGCTTTAATTGTGAATCGGCCCTAAGCATCAAAAATTATCAAAAATTTCTTGGCTGTTACAAGAACTGCCCAGACCCTGACCAAAGTCAAAGGTCTGACCTAAACTTAAGAACAATCGGGTATATATGCTTAGTATTCCATTGTTACCTGTGAATTATATCTATGAGAGGGAAAATATAAACCTTACATTCCAATGAACCATTTGTAATTTTACTGAAAATATAAGTTCTAAAATTACGCCTCTTACTGTAAAATTACAGTACAAAGTTCAGTACATAACATTGGTAAATAATACTTAGAAATATTGTAATTTTCCTACATAAACGATTTAGAAAAATACACAACATTGTGTAAAATATAGGTCACATTCATGTAATCAACATTTACGTCATGCAGTATTGGAGATTCTCAATTTCTTTATGTGAAATTACAAAATTTATAGTAAAAGTACAATAATTGTGTAGTAAATTAGTATTTCATACCGCGATTTGTAATTTTACTATACATTTGGACTCTGAATTTACATATTTTTTTACAGTGTACACCACTACACTTTAGCAGTCTGCCTAGTGGCTTGTCGCTTAAACTTAACTGTTTGTGCAAGGTCCTGTTAAACTTCGAGAACCTCCAAGATCAACGCCCAGGTAACCATTTTCAGCCTCAGGGAAGGGTTAATGGCGGATTTCTATAGCACAAGGTGGAGTGATACAAAATTGACGAGAGCCTCCAACGCTGCACAGTGGGCTCGAACTCGGCAAAACGCGCGCATACGCATTTACGGACGCAGAAATCATATTAAAATTGCTATACAAACACTTCTTTATGTTTTTGAGGTCGCTGATTTCGAATTTGAGGTCAAAAACGTGTTTTAACCAATTATAGGTGGCGCCACCGTCGATTTTTTATATTAATTTAAATATATTGTGCTGTTTGATGTGGTTATATAGGTTTTTGAGGTCGCTGATTCCAAATATGAGGTCAAAAACGTGTTTTTGGACAATTATAGGTCGATTTTTATATTAATTCAAGTAGAATGTGCTATTTTATGTGACTATATGGGTTTTTGAGGTCGCTGATTTTAAATTTGAGGTCAATAACAAATTTTGAACAATTATAGGTGTCGCCACTGTCGAGTTCTGTTGAATTTTATTACTCGAAGCAATTTGGTATGTTTCTACAGGTTTTTCGAACTATATTCGTTCTAAATTTTAAAGAAAAACAACAATATAGTAAAAATATTTTTTTTATTCTATATCCAGCAATATTTAATAAATAATTAACTGTTCGATCTATAAATTAACAAGTAAGAAGACAATTAACGTTCAAAGTGTACTTTTTGAATCATTTGAGAGTTTCAACAGTAATTCTAAAATTTCAGTTAAAATAGTGAAATTTGTACTTTCATTAGTACCTACAAGACTTACTTTATATTTCCTCCTCACTATCTATCACTACAAAACATCAATTAACAACAATATAAAATAAGAAAACCATAATGTAACCTGTTTTCTCCATTTTTTAGATGTACAACTTCAAATTTTAACTATTAGACACTTCTTCGACAACTCGGTGCGAAAAAAGTTGATGCTAACTTCCTCTGAATGCATAAACAAACTTAAACTTTGAGAGCCACAGCACTGGCATTTAAAAAACAAGGGATGAGACTGTGAACACTACTTACCGACAGATGGTAACTTAGTAGACGAAAAATCATATATGGTGCAAGAAAAAATCATTTCAATACGTATATATTTTCCTTTTAACACGTTGGAATATTTTATTTTACCAGAAACAAAAAGTATGAATATTTGATTTTCGGTATTTTATAAAAATGAAAATGTTTGGACCTCCACCAAGGCCAATCTTGCAGGTTTTTGCAGCTGGAAATTTGATGACATGTTTTTGAATGTTAGAACTTTTTTTTCGTACAAATCTCATCGCTGCACTCCACTGCACAAAAAAGTTCTGATCTTTTTAATTGTAAAAAAACATTTTTCTTTACAATAATCAGTTTAATGCAGCCAATTATATCCATGCAAATATTGGCTCATGAAACTTTATGGAATTATAAAGCAAAGATAGACCCTCTTATTTTCCTCAAAAAATCATTACCGCACATCATTGCATACAAAAGATACAGTATTTTTTCGAATTTTCAAAAATAAGAAAAAACGAAAAAAATTAAAAACTGTAGAATTGACGTTAATTTTACACATCACACCATAGTCAAATGACCTTGATGTGACAATTTCTGATCTTCATAATAACTGATCTTAAATAATTCGACATTAGAACACGAAAAAATCGAAAGTAAGTTTTTTACTGTATGCGCGCCTTTTGCCGAGATCGAGCCCACTGTGCGCTGCTGGGTGGCGATAAAAAGGCCGAATTTTGCTTAATTTAGTTACGAAACTTTTAAGGGCTAATCGTGCTCCTTTGTTCAGCACCACAACACATCAATAAAACTTGAACTTAAATTGATCTGTGTCAACCACGGCAATCCCCTTATAGGTACGAGAGATAATTTATTTGAATGCATTATAAAGTGTTGATACCTGACCTAGTTTCGAGTGGAATTGACAGAACACACATGCTTTGTGAATTTATCATCTATGAGTTCAGTGAAATCCTTTATTATTGATTCCAACATTTCATAACGCAGCATAAAAAAGCAATTGATAAAGTGAAAAGGTCTTGCAGTTCGTAAACTTTCCGTGATAAAATAGTTTTTTATTAGGATTTATTTTACACAGAAATTTTAAACTTTAAAGGTGGTCGTGTGATGAGAATGAATAAATTCAATGAGAGCAAAAGTTAGAGTTTGTTTCTGAGCGTGAAAGAGGGTGTACATGTACAGTGATAAAAAATGAATTGGTTATCGATCTGTTAGCAGCAACAAACGGTAAGTGAAGAAGCCGCTCTATGCATGTGAAAATTACCTACTAACTAAAAAAATTAATCAAATACCGGCGATATTAAAAAAAATGTCAAAACTACATCCTTGCTTCCCTCTTCGCGGCAACTTTCGCAGATTACTTGGGTTTATACACCGGAGAAAAGGTAAAACCGAAAAAATTGTTTTTCCTAATGATAATTGATTACTTAAGTTCATAGGAATGACAACAAGGATTTAAATTTACTCTTGCTGTTGCAGAGTTTCACTATTCTAAGTTACTCCCTTGCAGTACGAGAAGGCCATGGATTAAGGAATGACTTAAGTTTCTCTCTGATTTTATTTAACTCCCAGAACAGGCAATTTAATCCAATTACGGAGCTCGAGAGTCAAGGTAGATGACTAAATATGTTGATGAGTTGCACAATCCTATAAAAATTGTGACTTTGCTCCGATTTGATTAGTTTCGAGAAAAAGTATGTGAATAGAGACTGTGCACAGTGCGCTCTTCATAGCAAAATCGCAAGATCAATTTGAAGTTTAGTTTCGTGCCTTTTAAAGATATTGAAATAACCCTGAAATAGACGAGTTCAGTTATTAAAAATGAACTAAAGTTAAAGACTTAAAATTGTGTTAATTCTTTGAGTATCTGCTCATTGCAAACGGCGCCTCGTTGGACAGCATTTAGTATTTTTAGCACTAAGCTGAGCTGAAATCGATACAAGTTCAGTAATAATTCGTTGGTGTCTTTTAAAATATTCCCAGCTGTGAAGTGCATAAACTACGTTTAATACGAAAATTACATAACATAATCTCCCTCAACATAATAACACTCAAACCGCAGCTCGTAAAACTGTTATTGTATAAATAACTTTTTTAACGAAAACCCTTCTTACGAAAAGAACTGAAGAACTTGTCGCTAAGTCGAGGACCCAATAAATAAAAAATCCGTTTCGAGCCCGAATTTATGGCTGCTGAAATCACTAAAAATAAGTTTTGAATAGACAAAATTACATTTGAAAACGTTCGGGTTTACTTTGACATCAACATGGAAAATTCAGAGAATTTCCTCGCCTCCGCATCGCGCGCGAGAACAAATGCGAAATTGTATTGCTATAAAAGAATTACTGATTGAAAGCCCCACTCGCCCCCACGTCACTGCGTCACTGAATTCGTATTACTCATGTCATCCGGAAAACTCATCCGACCTTGCTGCCATCTCGCAGGAAAACTGAAGTCCTTCTGGATCGAAGTGAAATAAAACAAGGAAAATTTCGTGTTTTGGCAATTAGCGGAGGATTGTCACGTCCTTTCCCATTTTCTGTTGTATGTGAAGAGCGACACACTTTCTCTCACGCGATGATGTAAGGCGGCTGAAAGACTGCCAGGCGGTGGCACTTAATCAAAGTCACAAGAAAACACTTTGCGCCAGGACATGGGCTGCAGGTACACGTGCACTTGACTTTGACAGGTAAAATACACGCTTTATGCGTCCAAGACTCGAGAAGATGTTCTACTCCGCATCTACGGAATTTATTTTTTGGAAAACTTTTTAACAACGGTAAAAATAGATACCACACATGTGGAGCGAAAATAAATTTTTCAGAGAGGCAAGTTCTAATGACTTTTACAAGGGTCACGTTGGCCTTCATGCGTGGGAGTACATAGGACGCCTTTTCGTTTTTTCTTCTCCTTTTTTTGGTTCAGCATTTTTCTTGTTATTTTTAGGGTGATGTTCAAGTCAAGAGAACATTTTGAGATGGTCAATTTGCGATCACCTGAGGCAACTTTATTTTTATAAAATTGATAGAATGTCATAAACAGAATTAATTGTTTGTAAACTCTTGGAAGCAGAAGTAAATGTGGTTAACAGGTAGGACTACGCAGCAGCGAGATTTGTCCTTGATTTTTTTATTTCGTAGGGAGTGGTAGAGTACCTACTGCTATTCAAGATGTACTACCTTGATCAAAAAGTTTCAGGAATTTATTTAGAAAGTTTATTCATCAAAATTGATTCTATCTTCTTCAACTGTCCATCGACTGCAGCGCACTTACGGCAGCGCTGTATGCAATCCTCGAAACATTTTTGATACTCGGTTTTCGGTATAGCCATCAGATCTCTCGGAGCGGTTTCTTGGGTTGACCGAACAGGAAGAAGTCGCATGCAGCCAAATCAGGAGTATTCGGTGGCTGTTAAATGGCACACGTTCTGTTCTTGACCAAAAATCACGGATAACGATAGCATTGTGCGACGGTGCGTTATCGTGATGCAAAATCCACGAGATGTTTGGCCACAAATCACAAACCGACCGTCGAAAAACGGAGACGTTCTGAGGAAGCTCGCTCTACGGATATTCACCGACGACGGCTCCAAGACGTCAGAGGGATTTGGGGGAAGAGTCTATCTAGAGACCCTTGACAGTTCACTGTCCTGTCCTGATCCTAAACGCCTGCCAGACAATGAATCTCGAATTAACACAAGAATGTACCATTGGAATTTGCATAGATAGTCAAGCAATAAACGTTTTTGGCGACATTGTTCAGCTTAAGTCAAACCTTTATGATTTCAAGAACAGACAAAACGAAATCAAAGTAATAGTCACAATAAAAATATCAGCAATCGCATGTTTCATTTGTTTCGCTAATTAGTGACCTTGCATAAGAGTCCCGATGAAAAAATTATTCACTCTGTAGCCGCAGAGCATTTGCGATAAGAGCGAAGCACTTCCGCTCAACAATGCAATTACCTTACGTTGAGAGCAGCTCATGTGATTAAGAAACTATTATTAGCCACAGATCAGCGATTGATTAAACTAAAATGAATCCAGATTAGAAGTAAGTTCTCCACTCTCCCAAAGGCCAAGATGAAGGAGATTTTCAGCCTAAAAATACACGACCTTCACCGCCTGCACTAAAAGCCATGACATCATGGGTGCTGCAAAAGCTAGAGCAGGCCAGAGTCTGCCTGATTATAGGAAATTGCACAAATTAGGGCTTTGTTGGTGGCACACGCGTCAACTCAATCAAAGTCCGTGATTTTCCCCAACGCCAACAACGAGCGAGCAGGGAAAATTATTCGTTTCGAACCACGCGTCCCCCAGTGGGGCTTGCCACGCGAATACATCAAACGAACGCGAAATTGCATTTAAGTGGCGATAGCATACGCGGCGATGTTATCTAGTGCACTAGAATGTGGGCACTAGGTAGGGGCTTGCGGAGCCTTTATTCAAGGGCAGATAAACACCCGGTGGCAAGGCAGAAGGAAGCCTTTCGCCTTATCAGCAAAACAATTTCACGGAACGGAGCATGATTACCAACTTTTACTCTAGGTAGATCACCGGCCGGTATCAGGTTGACGTGACTAGGTGCTGTTCAGAAATCAATACCGTAGTGGGATGGGATTATGGATATTGCATATACGATGCGGTCTCTACATGCCCTGATTGAATAATTTGACGGATTAGGTTAGCCAGCGAGGCGGAAGGAAGTCGCAAAATGGATCCTGGTTGCAATTTCTCGATTATGTCAAACAATTTTTCAAGATTCGCTTTCGAAAAGATTCTTGGCAGCTGCTCAGGATGCCGAAGATACCTGACCTTGCTGTTGCAATTTCCACGCTTCAATACACAGAGATGTAGCAGTCAACAATGTTAGCATTAAAGAAGCGAACAGCTCTCGTCTTACGCCACTGATTTTGAGCACATATTTTTGGGAGCCGCAGACTAATCTTGAACTTGGCGCTACACGCCCGTTTCTCTCTTTTTAAAGATGGTCGCAGCCAGTTGTATGCTTTGCGATTCGCTATTATTAATGATTGGCATGATTTTTTTTTGGTGAAGTTACTCAGGGCAATCGTAATGAGTTGAGCCTGTATTTTACTGAAAGAACGAAGTGGATTTGTTTGCATAATTGTTTTTGTTTTGGGGTTTCTTTGCTTTCCATTTTCGGCGATTTTTCGTAAAAGGGTGAAGTGTATGTAATAAGGAAAAAAGTTTTTTTTGGGAATAATTTTTCGTACCATAGCTGGTTACACATAGATCCATAGATGGTCCGCGTTATATTAAGCGATTGGTGTAGTAGAAGTGGAAATATGGGAGCATGGAGTCATGTCACAAGACTGGAAAAGAGGTATTCTGTGCCCCGAGTCTGGTTAATTACAACGTAAAAGCTTGAATTTCCCCTTTCCTATTAAATGCGCAAAGGCAAACAATCCCTCCCCCGTCCGCACCACGCACTGGCCAGTATATTTCGGAACGAATCAATAGTATGCCGTCGATTCAAGACTTCTACAGTACACAACAGTATTCTACAGTATACAACACTGGCCCTGCTGGGTTAAACTTCGTAACAGAAAAAAGAATATTAGAAGCGCGAGAGCAAATGCGGATGAATTATAAATACGGGTAACTTCAAAAACTCATCACTCCCGCATCGCTGCAGAATTCAGCTTCAGACTTCCAATTGCTGAATTCTGCAGTGATGCGGCAATGATCAGTTTTTGAAGATACCCTACTTCAAAGGGAGGGAGAAATAGGGCAGTTTTACAAGACCGCATAGAGATATTCCAGCAGAAGTATCGGCGGATGGAACATGGGAATTTGCCCTCTACTCAAGAAGGCGGACCAAATTGACTGTGCGAATGATGGTCATTACCCTGTTAGATGTACATTAAAATATATTCTTGCATGTTGTGCATAATCGCTAATTGTGTCATTATGAACGAGTACTTGACAATTTAATACCCAAGATCATTCAAAATAACTCACTTCACTAAACCTTCATGGAATCGAGTGATCGAGTGCAATGTCCAAGAGTAAGCTTAGTTTGAAGCATAGAAGAGAGTAAGATAGGTTATAGGGAGTCTGGGTCATTTTTCGATGCTGAGATTTTCTTGGAAAGCAGTTGAAATCAATGGGGAACTTTTAGAAGTCTGCAACACGCACACATTTTTCTATTTTTCGTCCAAATCTCTAAGCTTTATGTTAGTATATCCGCTTACAACCTGTTCACCTCGTTGAGTAATTAATTAATCCAGATTACCTAAGCCTCATTCGTAGATTCGAATACGGACATTATTCCTAAAAGGTTCCTTCTTGAGTTTATTATTCCACTCTAGGAATTTATGGTTGGGTTTGTCGGATGTTTTTCAATTAACTCTGTTTGCGCAGCAGACACGACTTGATCCTACGCGATTTGGAAACGATGAATGAATTTTGCGACTTCCAACGTCAAATCAGCCCTTTATAGTCCCTAAATCTCCATCTCTACTACAAATCCGAGAAGGGATAGCCGAAAAGGATATGAAAAATGTCACCGAACCTTCAAACCCCTTTTCATCGCATCGAAGCTCATTTTTCAATCTCTTAACTTCTGGAAGTGTATTCTCTACGCACACTTCAAAATTCCAATTCACATTTGGGCAATTTCCATGGCGAATTTTCAGCAATTTCTTTCAGTCTTGCTAATTCTTGAGTTATGACCGCATTCATCCGCCAGAACACCGCCAGCCACCAGCTGACCAGGAAAATATGACGCCGTGTTCGTGTGCATACTTTCGTCTATTTTTAGTCTCCAATCAATGGGCGCCTCGCAGTGTAGCGGCGCTTTTCCATTTGAAAAAGAAAAGCTCCACAGAAAATTTGTATAAGAAAAAAACCACAATGAAAATAGCAGGAAAATCGGGCACTGACAGCACTAAATTCCGTTAGTCCTAATACATGCGACCCACTAACCCTTGACCAGATCAACTCAGAGGCGGCGTGCGAGGGGGCTGGACGGTTCGTTTTGGTCATGAAATTCACACGTGGTCCGTGAACCGGTTGAAAATTCGTTTTCCGCAAAGATTGCGAATAATTTTCCGATGACTTGGCGCACGAGCGGGCCCGGGGCAAGCTAAAGGCGGCGGCAAAGTGTTAGCGGTGGATAATTATTGGGTCACGCCGCGGTGATATTTGGACGTGCCTGATAACATCTAACCTTGGCTTAATGGATTTGTGTACGTGGGTGGGGGTGGTGGTAGAGCAGAGCACCCTTGCCTTTGTTGTTGTTGTTGTTCTTGCCCCATTTCGAGTACATCTGCCTCTGGGGCTCCGCGCCATCTGGGAGCTTTGTGTGCCTTTAACTGGATCGAAATGTCCACGTAGAGCTTTTGTTTACCTCTTGGTCTACCTTAACAGGTAAACAATGCTTAGTTGGATCATACGTGGGGATAACGTTACTTGACGTTTTCATCTAGAATTTCAAGAATTTCGCGTGCCGCCAGACATTGTTAAATTTCAACAAAAATCAACTGCGATTGAAAATTTTCCGCTGACATTTGATAACGCCGGGAGTCGGCGACGAGGCGCTTTCGATACCTAAATATTTACAGAAATTTTTTAATTCGATTTACGTAAATGAAATCCAGATTCTCAATTATTAAAAGTTTCTGGTTACAAGTCTTCGGGAACTAAGAACTTGACCTAATTGCCGCTTAACAACAGTTGCAACAATTTAGGCCTACGAGATCCCAATGTCAACAGCAGCGCCACACTTTCATCTCCGTTTGAATTTTATCTCCGAGTGCTACAAACGCCTTTGCGAGTAGCTAAGCAAGCAGCTCCCAGGTGACTTACTTGGTTCAGTTCGGGCTTACATACATATTTATGTATGCACGTGTATAAAGCCAAGAAGTGAGGCCCGTTATTTATGCAGGTCTACATACTGTCGTCTGCAAATAGATGTTGTTGAAGAGGCTTGAACCCAATCGTCTCGCTGCCAACGTCCTCGGTCACATATGTATGTATTTTGTGTTCAGTGTGCTTGATCTTATCTGCACTTCGACGATCTTGTTCAAAAGAATTCCTTAGAATAATTTCAGGTCCTTTCCGGATATGTGACAAAATAAGTGAGTCCTTGAAACCGACGGAAAGGCGGCTTTAAAGGGAATCAGTTTTAAGCTAGTAGAAAAGCTTTGGCGAGGGTACTGCAATTATTTCAGGACCAACATAAAGGGAAAGCTAAGAAACGACGAGGAATGCCACAGAGAAGTTTGTTTTGTTGTAAAGGAGAAAAGCGTGTTCCGTTAAATCCTCCACCATTGATGACAAATTGACAAAAATTACAAAATTTGTGAAGTAAGTACATAAGTGCGATTTCAAATGTAAATAAATATAAGGATGTTTCGCATTGAGTTAAAAGGCTTGTTTAGGAAAAAATACTGTTAAATGTAATCTTCGCCACAGTTATCTAGAATTGTGATATCTCTCGAAAAATACAATTGAAAAGAACTAAAAATACGTTAGTCTCAGTGGCCTAGAGGTGGCAGGTCCGACTGTCATTCCAGAGATTGTGGGTTCAAATCTCACTCAAAGCCTTCGCCTTTTCAGTTGGGGTAGCACGAATAAAGACAATCTTCCATCACCAAACTACCAAAAACTTATTGATCTCCAACATCAACTTATCGATTTCCAGATCATATCCCCACAAAAAGATGAAATTGATGGTCGCCAAGCCAAGGGTGCGCTAAATTATGTAATAAGAGGTTGTGGAAAGCCAAAATTGCCTTCACATGGGCGTGGTTTTCAAGCTGCTTTTCATCCTATTACTTGAGGACCATCGCATAGCAACCAACCAAACAAGGCTCAATTTTACACTGCAATGCCATTGTCGCGGCTAACCACATTCATCGCAAATTACACTAGATGGCGCTCACACAGTTTTCTGCATATGCTCCCCAGCCCCACCCACGCAGAGATCCGAGTACCCGTTGCCAGGAATTTACCAGAGGCAAATCTGTTTCTAGTAAAGCCTTCAAAAAATTATTCGAGTAAGCAAACACGAAAAGGCTTTCAAGGGTTCTTGGGGGCGTGCAAAGTGATTTTATTCCCTTTCGAAAAAATCCATAAAGAAAAGAAGTAGGGTGCCCCACTCGTTGCAGGATCATGGACTTGTAAATTGTCCTTCTTATAGCCTTAAAAGACTGGAAAAACAAGAAATCGATGTTCTTAGCATGGATCAATGCTGATAATATAGGGGCAGAGTCTTAAAGGACTTTCCAGGGCAGCGTAAGGATTTCGGCAATGGCCTAAACTAGTGGTTGGGTAACACGTCCTTTTGTAATACGTCGTAAATGCTTTTGGGTCGTTCTCAAGGTAATGTGGGTTACATGTTAATGGGCAGCGTAATTAAGGACCAAGGAGGAAATAGAATGAAATTTAATGAAAACGAAACTCAGTGCAAAAGGGATTTTCCGGTTTCCTGCAGAGGACAGGAGCTGGACGGGTTCTGTATGGACTAATGTGTCTCTATTGAAGGGAGTGAGTAGTTTAACCAACTTTAAATGGCTTTAGGTAAATTCTTAATAGAGAAATGTGTTGTGTGTTTGTATGTGTTTCGAACCATCCTTTCAAAGATGTTTCTCTGACATCCAGCGGAACAACTAGGACTTTTCCTCTTATTTTTATGGAAGTTTTGGTTGGTGTAAGGCTTTTTTAGAGGGAAAGGAGTCTTGTTGCTGCAAAAGGATTTAGGTTTTGTTATTTGCATCTTCGCACAGCATTATAAGATGTAAGAATAGTTTAAACTTCTAAAGACATGACCACTGCCCATCACCCAATTTTCAAATTATGTATATTAGTTGCCCGCGTCATTGGCGCAGCGTTCGGGGATATGGGTGGCCGTGACCCCGGCAACACAGTTAAATTGGCTTGTGAAATATACTGGGAAAAAATTCGTTCTCTTTTTGGCTTATTTTAGTAAACTACTCAACTGCTTTTATTATAGTTAGTGTGAAAATGATTGTTTTTAAACTAAATACGCTGCATTATTATCGACAATGTTGCGCCATGTTTCGAATCGAGTCATGATGTGGTTTCTGGTTGAAAAAGTAAATAAAGTAGTTTTCAAAGGCATCTCTTGAAGCCAGCTTAATTCTATTGAGGGAGGCCTACAGAGATCGGAACAAGTGATATTCAGACGGTCCTATGTCCGGACTATACGGTGTATGCATTAAAACTTCCCAAACAAACTTTCCCATTTTTTGACGGATAATCCAAAATGTGGGTGGTCAGGCGTTGTAGTGATAGAAGATAACACGTTCTCTATTATTCAATAGCCCCACAAAATACGGTACCACATTTTTCGATGTCAATCGTTGTTTAGTGAACGTTTGTTACGGTTCACCGTCTCTTTCACAAGAAGCAGTTTGCCAGTTCGCCATCAGGAAAGTTTAATCAACATTTGATGACATGTTAAGAAGTAGAAGCGAAAAGACCTAGTCGGTGGTAGTTTCTATCAAGAAAAATTTTACTAAATCCACTGCGCTTCTTTTATTTACAAGGGGGAGGTTATAACTAACTTAACTACTGGGATCGAATCATTCGCCTCGAATTACTCTTTCCATACTTCTCCGACATTTGTTCAGACTCTTGGAAACTCATGCCAAGGTCATTCCACCAACATCCCACAATCTCCCTGCCTTAAGCTTTTATTACGTCTGTTCTTTTTCAAACCATGGAAGCAACCTAATCGTAAAGGACAGGCAATATGCATCGCTAGACCATACTATTTGGTCATTGGATTGTGTAGAACTGATGGCTGAGCCATCTCAAAATATTTTAGGCGTCTGAGACTTCTTAAAAGAAAATTCCTCCTTCAGCCATCGGCTCGGGCTGTAACAGACAAATTCGACATTCAGCCTATCTTCGAATACAAACTTTATTAGAGGTGGTGGAAATCAAACAAACTGCAACACTATTTACCAGAAAACGGGAATATAGGAAAGGTACAGAAGACATCGAAGAATGCTCAAATGTATTATTTTAATTTAAGCTTCTTTGGACAAAGACCCTTAGTCTAAAAAAAGCTTTTGCTTCAGAAGCATGCATCCTCGTGTTTTCAGGCCGTTAGAAGAATTCAACTATTTGTAAGGTCAATGAAATTCGTTTTTTTGGTAATAATACCCGGGACAGACTAGCACCATTAATGACGAATATGACGTCAGAATGACGTAGACCCATATAAAAGATATGGAAGTAAAATGGAGTCTACGTCATTCTGACGTCATATTCGTCATTAATGGTGCTAGTCTGTCCCGGGTATTAATAATTTAATTTTCGGAATGAAGCAAGAGTCAAAGAACTACTACGCCCTTGTCTGTGGAAAGTTGGACCTGCGTCACACAAATTGTGCCTTTCATGATTTGCTTTTAATTTATTAAATTAAATATTTGTTTGGCCAGAGGAGTTTTGTGAAGGAAGATTAATAAAACATCTAACGTAGATAATAGCGTCGGCGGTGAACTCTCCGACGGTTGATACTATCACCCTTATATATGCCTGAATGACTAAATTCTAATGGACTGGCACCGAATTTCCAGCCGCTGAGATCTTAAATCACAAAATAAATTGCGGAATATTCTAGCAGCGCTTCAATTGGCCCACCGCGAAGCTTGGTTGAAATTTTTGGACAAGGATATTTCCGCTTCTAATTACTCAACAAATTCTCGCGCGCTCATTTCAGCCGCATAAAAATATCTTAATCTTCCCCATTTTATTATTTATTCAAAAACTAATTAAACAACGACCGCAAAGCTTAGTCCACACTAATCGAAACAAAGCATCGGGCACCACATACTGAAGTGTAATGATATCACGAGGAATTTTCAGATTTTCGTATAAACAAAAAACATAAATAAAAAAGCAAACGAAAAGCCATAAAAACTTGAGGAAAATGGCCAGAAAAGAAGACCTCAAGGCCGACACTCCCGTTAGCACCTCAAGGAGCAAAGTTCCAGAAGACTAGCGGAGAAAAATGATTTCTGAGTAGCCTAAAAAATGCTCTCGGCATTTAACTGGTCAAGGAGCGAGCGGAAGCGGTGGGGAAAATCTAAGCTTTATCCTGTCTCGTCGTGAAGCTTTTTCGGTTTTGGCACTTGGAAGTAAATCACCCACCCCCTTCCAGGAATTAATGACGCATTTTTGGTCAGTTACTGCCCGCCGTGGAATGCAGTAAACTTTCTAGCCGTGCTCATGCGATAGAGATAATGACGCGTAGCAATTAAAGCGCTGCCAACTGTCCACCCACCCGCAATGCCATGCTAATTCATGGCTAGGAGAATGTGACGTAGCAACACCCACGATACCGAACGTTAACATATCGGGAGATTAGATATAATTCGGATTAATTAAATTCCAGCAGATATGGACATTGTCATGGTTTGACGGTCGTTTTATTGGCGCCTCCTAACGGATGATGATTGAGTTGAGTGACAGCGCCTCTAAACATTCTAATTCGAGAGAGAAGTGATATTCATGCAGGACTTAACTGGATGTACAGGAATAAAGTGTTATTTGTACTTACCGCCTCCGTTCTGCTGGCAGAGATAGGGAAACCGCCAGATGTTGCCCAATCCAACGGAATATCCAATAATACTGAGGAAAAACTGCATTTTTCCAGACCAGGCCGCTCGGTCTGGATCTCCGCCCGGGACATCAGCAGATCCGGTAGATCCTCGTGGGGGTGCTGTTAACACAATTGTTACGCCATGAGTTCCGTCACCGCGAGCACGAGTGTTCAATGGGGCCATCTCGTGTCCATTTCGCGGCCCCGGAGCGTCTATTATTTTTGTGGCTGCCATTCTCAAATCACTTTGCACCAATTTTTTGTGTGTTTTTTGTTTATTTTGCTTTTTGCTTTAAATGTTTTAAAAGCGTTTTGAACCTTACGAGCTAGAGAAGGAACAGTACTGCTGTTTGAGTTTTTCGCTTCTTTTCTAAAAAAAACACAAAAATAACTTTTTCACTAGAAACGCATTTGGGAAAAGTTTTCAGTTGCACAGAACTTAATAAAAATGTTTTTATGTATTTAATGTGTATCTATGGCAAAACTCCAACTTTGTTTTTAATTTGTGAACAACGGCAACTGCTCCCAAGGGAAAGGACAAGAAGTAGCAGCACGTACCAAATCTCTTAACGCTTCAACTAACTTCTGAGGTTTATGTAAACTTCCCTTTTTTAGGACAACGAAAATTCGGGGCCACAGTGATAGGACAACGCTGGTAAATTGACGGCGTCGAAAAAATATGCCACGGGATTCATGAAATCTTTATCGTTTCAGGAACGGAATTTGCAACAGAGTTTCTTCTTCCTCCATTTGGGCATTTTAGATCCTGGTTCTTCCGTAATTAGGGTTCGTTATTGACATTACATTAACTGACTTTTAATATTTGGTTGAGCGTGATTTTTCCTTGGAACCGTTTTTAAACCTTTTCATTGCGAACTCAAATAGCTCGGGGGAAGTTTTTTGTTGGTAGGTATTTTACGATAGGAGACTTTTATTAATAAAATTTCCATTTAAAAAAATCATATTTGTATGGGTTTAATCAAAAAGCGTTCACATACGAAAAAGAAGCCTGCGGAGGACTCTCACATTTGAACTAGAATAGTAAGGGGCGAAGGCCGCACTATGCGCGCGAGTTCCCAAACCCATCTTGGAGCAAATTAAAAAGGATTCCATGAATTTCTAAATGGCTGAGAGGTTGCATGGGAAAGCTTTCTGCCGGCCGAGCTTCCTGCGATGGAAATTTTCGAGCGTTTTCACATATGCCTGACAGGAAAAAATTTTGATATCTCGCAATCTACTGAATAGAAATCCACACCATATTTCACTTACCATTCGCCGAAAGGTGTTTTTTCTGAAAATCAAGAAAAGTGCCTGTTTTCAAACGCGTTTATGAGGTATTAAATCGAACCTCACCAACTTTTTATGAAAATGGGTTGGTAGAGCAAGAGTAGAAATTTTTATTGTAGGTAGGCACTAACAGAAGCCACAATTTAGGCCCTGACACAAGATTCTACGATAATTACAGTCCCTGTAAATAAATGTCAAAAAATTGCCATATTTCGCGGTTTTTATTTTTTTTTTGCCTGTCGACCGATTTCATTTGTCTGTCGCCTGTCGACCAATTTCAATTGTCCAAAACTCATAATTTTCGTCTTTTTAAGCGCTATTACGTAGGTACTATTTTTTGTTTTCCAAAAACAAAATTTGTTCGCACCTAACAAATTGAAATACTTGTTTTCGCTGCCATTATTAACTTTTTTCTACCTGTTCTCCTGGACCGATTTTATCCAAAACACATTCATTGAATTCCTACGATTTTTCTCTTAATTATAGCTTCCAAAAATCGCAGGGTATATTTATTTCCACTTTTTTTCTATCCCTCCTGGACTATTCGATTCCATCTATTAAAAATTGGCACACCTTGCCGAAGCAGTTTTTATTATCGCTTTCAAATGAAAGCAAACTTATGTTAACCACAGTGTCTGCATATATTTAAAAAAAACATAAATTATCTTTCAAATATTTTCAGATAGTTTTCAAATGCATACAATGGGTTTCAGCCTTACATTAGCAAAAAAGATTTTTTTAAGGTAATACGATAAAATTTGCATAGATTAAAATTATCAAGCAGCTTGGTAGACCCTAAAAGCTAGCAGCGTAAGAAGTACATCTTAAGAACTTTTTCAATATAAGAAGAAGTTTAAATATACAACTTAATAACAAATCAGCGGAATTACACTCAACTACCACTAATAAAAATCGATTTTTAAATCAATCGAAAAAACTTAGTACGACCAAAATGAATATTTAGAATGGAGCGGCCATAAATTCTGCATAGTAATAAACTAAATTAATATTAATATGAATGTCTACCACAAGACGGAAAAGTGTCGGGAGTGCACAACTTGGAAAGCATAGTTGCAATTCTGATGTTACGGACGCGTCAGCACCGATGCAATTGTTGCGCATTGCAGTTGTATTGCGCTATGTTTTTTAAAAGAATGAACGAAGTTGAAATGTCCTAATCGCTTTAGTGAAATTTTTGAATAATACCTATAAATCGAGAAGTACCACAGACGATGTCATGAGTAGCTTAGATTTAATTTTGGAATAAGATCATTACCAGATCAGAACGAAAAAAAAATTTGTAGGAAGAAGAAAAGACAATTCTTTACCAACTAGATTCTGAGGGCAGAGGAAAATTTTTCACTAAACAAAACACGGGAAGCTTCTTCAAAAATTAGCGAAGACAACGATGAGCTGATCGATATGTAAAGAAGAATAAACCTTCCAAATTGAACATACTTCTTACTGCTGTCAGTAAAGATATCCAGAGATATCCACAGAAAAACCAAAAGAAGAATCTACAAAACGATCATACGGACAGTAGTTACGTACGGATCTGAAGCATGGAGAATCTCCCAAAAATCTTCAAATAAGATGGATATATTCGAGAAGAAAGTACTCCGAAGGATAAACGGCCTAGTCAATGCATGGAGAATACGGTATAATAACGAATTATATGACTTATACAAATATTATGGTGTAAGGCTGATGCAGCAAAACTCATCAAAACAAGAAACTAGCAAGCTTCGTAGTAGCAAAGATCGAATTACGCTGAAGAGCCACCGAAGAAGAAGATATTACCTGCTCATTATTATGTGAAGAATGAATAGAAATTTCATAAAAGATAAGAACCGAATTTTTCTAACTTAATCATATCCATAAAAGACATTACTGTTACATAAAGGTTCCATTAAAATGATGAAAAAAATCATATTTTGCCGTTTTTGGTATTGTTGCTTCATACCAACGACTCAAAATGTGGAAACTAACCGAGAGATGCTCAAATGTGTCCTTCATACATCATATAACACATTTCCTTTCACTTCTAATGTTATGTTTGTTACTTATGAACGTTCAACATGAAAAAAGAATTCTATCAAATCCGACGAAAATAAAAGAGCGAAAATTCAATATAAATGCAAATTTGGATCTGACGAAATCCTTTGGGCTTAAATCGTACATCACCGGATATTTCTGTAGTAGATTAAGAACCCTTCCTCGCATAATTATAGACTGTGTTTAAGGTTATGTAATACTGTTTTGGTTCTCGCTTCCACTGTTTTCAACTGTCTACACAGTAAATAGCACAAAGTTCTAGGTTAAATCAATCACTAACTAAATTGTGTCTGCCAACTTAATAAGAAATTCCATGGTTGGTTCTCCGCCTTTAAAATTCTCCTAATTTTCCTTGAAGATCACCAAAGTAATTCACAATCGATTTTTATACTATAGCATTATTTGCCACTCTCGTGAATCACGTCCAAACAAATAAAACCGTCGCACAACACCCACTAAAAGTGTCATGGACTAGGTATAAATAGGTCAACGATATGATTTAAGATTTAATTACAGATGGCAGCACAACCGCCAGAGAATGTCCCTTTCGGTTTGTATGTTCATATCACATTGAATCCTCACACATTCACTTTTCGCAAGCAGCTGACGGCACAAATTAATTTCCTTTTTGTTTGCCATGTGATATTGTTTGATCGATGAGTGAAAATTTGGCCAAGGGTTCGACGTGGTAGAACTACACGTTCAAGGGCTTTGTGTTGAGTGCATGGAACTCAAAATTTCATAACAACCTCAGAAAAATTCATAAAGAGGTGCTCCGATGAAGAGAGGTATTGAGCAAACATAACGATGCACAACTACTTTTAAAGAAGCAAGTGAACTTTTTGGCAGTGTATAAAGGACACAAAATTGAATCAATACTTCCCACCGTTGGTATCGTACCCCTTCCCCTCCCGAACAAGTATTTTTTGGGGCATGTGACAAACTGTCAAAATTTTTTGGGGAAGCTTCTGCCAAAAACAGTTTCTCCTTTTTCGGGCGGAAGGAGAGATAACATGAATAAAGTATAATTCCTTGGGGGAGTTGGCAGGATATCGACATCACAGGGGAGAAAATTTAATCCAAAAAAGGATAAAACTTCGTTACGGCTATGATAATGGTATGTGTGTAGGAGCATCCCCTGGTCCACAAGAATCTAACGGATTTTAGAAGAGCAAGAGCGAGAGGCAAAGAAAACTGCGCTCCATTGGAACTAACAGTATCCAGCATCGATTAGAGCTTTACGTAGCGGGTGGTTGGCGAAGGGGGCGGGTATGTGAGGGCTTGGCTCGTCCTTCGGGGGGTGGCAAAAGACTTTTTCACTATTTCTATTATTTCATCTCTGTGCAACTTTAATTTTCCTTCAAATAATAAAACGAAACCACTACAGTCCGACAAAAAAGGATAAAAAAATTCGATTTGTATTTCTTTTTTCACTCCGAAAAACAAAGTTGTTACACAACACCACGACCCCCGCGGGGCACGTTTCAAGCTACTCCATAAACGGTGAGCAAGCAGCAGTAACAGCAACAACAACAACTGAAAAATCCTATTGCAGCAAAAACCACCCTTGTTACGGCACCAGCCAAAGACCTACGCGGTTACCTTTACAAGGGATTGAGCAAAAGGCAATACCAGTAGGTAGGGATGAGGGGAGAAATTTAGAATGGAAAATTCCCAAAACCGTTGCTCCAAGGAACGGTTCTGTTACTTTCTTTTTGTTGAACTTTGAGCACTTTTATTTTTTTATATTTTCCTTTCTACGATTCAAGCAAGGGGCGAGAATTTTTTAGTTGTTGTTGCTGCAGGCACAACTTATCGATCGCCCGTTTTCACCTCAAAAAATAATTTCGTCTGCTAGCGCGACCGCTAAAAACCCATTTGCAATTTCCCAATAAATACTGTGAATTTTAAAACCGAAAATGGCGATTATTCAAGGACTAAAATACCGTTAAGTTTTATAAACTTTTGAAAATCTGAGCGTTTTTTAATATTTTGAGCTTTTCACTACGCAGCGGATCCGGTTGGTGCAGAGCCCGACCGGTTAATAGAACTTCACGTAGGGGACTGACTCCTCGACCATTCAACGGGGCCAACTCGCGCGAAATAATTGGAGAAAAGTTCCGCTTTTACCTACCCCTGCACACCCTCCTCGATCCCCTCGAGGGGTAAGGAGGCTTAAAAGTTCTGTACTGTTCGCTTACGAAGTGTTGGTAGTTGAAAGTTTTTCGCTCTACGCGCAGGGGTTCTAGCGCCCTGTGCCAATTGCGCCCCTGGTGCCAGTGAAAACTTAGATAATTGCCGAGGTAGCCGCAAAAAGCTTATTGCGCTCACCTCAGCCGCCATTAAAATGCTTTTTTTTGCAATGCGTTTACACAAAAGAATTCGACACGGTTTTTATGCGAATCGAAAATGTTCTCTTTCTGTTCTGCTGCTTCTGTTCTATTGCGACACTGAAATGCCTCGCAGAAACGTGAGGTCGGAGCATCGCAGCCGCCGATTTTCTTAGACAAATCAGTTGAGCGTGAAAAGATTGCGTCGTTGGAGTCTCGGCCGTTTTTTGTCTTTTGTTTTTTTAAATGTTTTATAATCGATTGAGCGTTTCGATCACGGTTTGATGAATTAATGGACATAGAATACTGGCTGAAGTCAAAGAAGTTAATTTATGCTTATTAGAATAGTTTCCAGTCGTCGAGTTCTTCGTTCTGCTGTTAATTAATAAATATTTAGAGAAATACTTGCGGCTACAGTTATCAGAATGCGCGTATTTAATGGGTAAATATGAAATTATGACATGACATTCAAATAATTGATGAGAATTAGTGTGATTGTTGGTCTCCTTCGTTATTAATTTACGCAGTTTGATTTATATTCATGTTGTGAGAATTTAAGCTGAGCTGGAATATACATTTGAAGTGGGAATTCTTGCTTTACTTTGTTGGAGAAGTTTCCTCTTGAATCATACGAACTACATAAGGTCATGGATCCTCACATCCGCCAATCTGTAGCTACGACCCCGGCTCAACATGCCTATCTTAGAGGTAGATCCACTGCGGAAGCTCCCGTACGGCTCGCTCGCTCGAGCAGGACCTCTAATGTCAAAGTTGGTCAGGGTCCCGAGGCCGGCAATAAGAGGGGCAACAGGGCCATGAGAGCTGTCTCCACGAACGGGGCCTTGATGTTCTCTTGCACGCACCTGCTTCCTCCCGACCTCCACATCAAACTCTAAAGGGCCAAATACACGAGCGCTCCATCCGGCCACGCCACGCCAAAACAGCAACAATTTGCATGCAATCGAAATTTCAAATTGTTCTTGTTTTGGCGTGGCGTGGTCGAATGAAGCTCTCGTGTATTTGGCCCTTTAGCCTCGAGAACTGGCCAGACTGGGCGAATCCGGCGCCTTCAATATTTCAAAACCCAATGGTCATAGCAACATATCATCTGAAAGAAGGCCTTTTAAACCTCTACTTTGACTGTGCTATCATAAAGCAGTCTTGAAGTGTAGGAAGAGGCGTTGGATTGAATTTTGCATTGTAGTTAGTCTAAGATACATGGAAGAACGACCTTCACCGATCGAGTAATCGAATGAAATCTTTCTTTATGATAAAAAATATGCTAACAAAAATAACGGTGATGGGTTGCCTAACGAAATATGTTCAAGGCTATATTTAATAGGGGTTTTTTCGCCATTTTCCCTGTTTTTCTCTATTTTGAGGAGAAACTATGCATTTTGGTGAAAATATCAAAAGAGAAAAGTTGTAGAGCATAAAATTTCCTACAAATTTTGTCTCCACTGTTTTTACGAATTCCGCATAGTTTCGCCGCTAGCGGCCGTTTTGCGCCTTTTTCAGATTCTGTTGATAAATCAAAGCGTCCAAAGAAAAGCCGTTGAAAAACTGTAACTACTACTTTCATCTCATTTAATTTTTCATACCAATGCATAATTTTAGCTCAAAATCTAAAAAAAGGCGCAAAACGCAATTCATCGTAGTTCAAATTTAATAAGAAGTTAAATCCCGTTTTGTTCCATGAAAACCATAAATATTAAAAGTTATTAGTACTAAAAAAAAAGAATCGTTACCTATGTTATTACCAAATCGCTGAAACATTCGCCATCCATAAATTCCACCAAAGTTGAAATATTTAAAGCTCTCAAACCTTCACGAAGGTCTCAAAACATTGAAAGGTCATTCAACTAACAACAACAAACTTTCGACAGCTTTTGTGCCGTACATTAAAGTTCCAGGCACCACCCATTGTAACGTTAGCACTATTTCCACCCCTGTTCTCGTAAAAAGTCCTTATACCCCTCCGCCATTCACATTACTTATAAATGCCAAAGTTCAGAGGAGGGAGTCGACGCAGCTTTCATCTATCTACGTCACACTTTTATTTCACAAGAAAAGGTCAATACTGGCTGAGGGTACGTCGATACTTTCGGAACGAAATCCAGATCGCATCTGTGCCCACATACACACACTGGCGCATGGGGCCTTAATGTGAATAGCGTTATATATTCGCATAAAGGATCCTTCCAACACCCGCACGCCCATTACTACGTTTACATGCCTACTTGAAGTATACTTGAAGTAGTTTTCAAGTAACAAAATATGCATGTAAACTCGTACTGACTTCAAGTATACTTGAGTCAAGTAAATCACAAAAATTTGTTTGATTGACTTGAAAAAGCTCATGTAAACGCTACTTGAATACTTGAAATTTTGCATGTGGTTTTTTTTCTTGGAACAAGAAGAAGATAAAAACTGTAGTGAATGTATACTTTTGATACAATCTTTTTAAAGTTATTTATGCTATAATAAGGAGCTAGTTTCTGTTATAATAGGAAATTTCAAATGTCAGCTCAAGAAAATTTCAAGACATTTTGAAGTCAAGTAAATGAACCGAAAACGCAACTTGAGTTTCAAGTAAATTTCAAGACAAGAACTCAAGTAAATCATGTAAACGTAATGCATGACAGTAAAGAGCTGTGATTGTGTGCGAAGGAAGTAAATCCCCAATGGAATCAGTTATGTCGAACACACCTCCCTGTGTGTGTCGTCAGACAGCACTGAGTTACGATAAAATCTTATCCGAAGCAGAGAGGGAAGGGTCAGGAACATCCATTGTATCCTGCTTGAATGGGGCTGTTACACCCCCACAAAGGGATCCCGACTGCTCTGTCTTTTCTTGCCTCAGCCTACGTCATACCCATAAAATAAGGACTATTTGCAGCAGATTTAAGGCCTTTATAGGTAACACCTTGACCCTTCCGCCGTGCTTCCAGTGCAGGAATTCTGTGGCATATTTTCGCTCATCCTTTGCAATTTTCGAGTATGTTTCGCACGGGGTCGTGCACATTGCGAAGGCATAGGGAGAAGGGCTCACCTGAATTCGGATGGAAAATTCCACTAGGTACCCCTCGGGTTCTTACGAAGCTGCCTTTTTAGGCAACTGTAGGAGCACGATAATGAATTCGGGGCTCGCAAATGTAAATAAATCGAAGCGTTTCTCGCTGGATTACCCTGCAGATCCCTTAAGTGCTCGGATTCAGTGCAGCCGGGGATTGTTCTTAAATTTTCATTTAACCCAAGAACTGCTCCTTAATTTTGAAATTAATATCTTACAACCCCTAAGTGAATCCCTTGGAAGCAACTTTTCTAATTATCCCTTCCTCGACGTGCTCAGGTTGTTAAGACCTAGGATATTTAATAACAGGCCGCCTGTTGTGCCATTATCGTTTCGAACAACTTCTTCGTAGATAAAGGAGCCTTCTACCGCTTTCTTATAGATTATAGTCGAGGTACATAACCTCGTATGTATTGATGATGTTCGAGGTCAACCAGGCTAGCGGTACGTATAAAAGGGACTCGCCAAAAATGCACAACTTTCACGGGTTCCAACTTCCCACCCTGTGCCGTCTACCCTTCCTCAGCAGCGGACAAATTTTGCGGCGCAATTTCTTGCAAATTTCAGATTTGAATAGCGCGGACGGAAAAGGGGCTGGTGAATCCGGTTCTCTGGAAGGGTGCTCCGGGGACCAGGAGTGGGCTCCGCAAGTGATTTTAGTTTACTGCGTGAATTCCTTTTTAGTTCCACGAATTGTCTGTCATGTGTGCGTCCTCGACTAATGAGGAACCCACGAAGAAACCATTACTCTCGAAGCCAGAGGGCGGTTGGATGCGAGCGCAGAAGTTCATTCGTTAATAATTGAAGAACGACGCTAACTCATGTGGAACGATTGTTCGGTTTTCGTTATGAGTGTGGCTTCTCCCTTAAAGTTTGGCATTTTGCGTTTTTTGGGTTGTGTTTGTGTGCTTTACGATGGATTTGAATTTAATTTGTCACTTGAGTGAGTTGGAAGGATTGGAGGCTCCTTTGGTTGACATTCAAGGATTGCAAAATCTTTTTACTGACATTTTATGTAATTATGCTTTATATCTCAGGTTTATGGTATTACACAAGTGTTTATGGGGTTAACTACATCATATACATGTAGGCTAGGTGTAGGGCTGGCTCCAATTCGACAAGAGACCCAATTAGCGCTTTGGCGCAGCTTTTGATGCCTCAACCTCGTGTAAAGTAAAGTTAGGTGGTTGTTTGACCGACTGTGTTGGATGTCTAAAGCCATCCTGTGGAGTTCAGGAAGCTTAGCAGTGCGGAAACTCAGCTTGACAGCGTGGTCCCTAATGGCCCAGTGACACGTGATGCTTGCCGTAATTGTGCCAACATCTTCGAGGTCTGGTTTGGAGGCCCACTGTGCTTTTTTCGTTGTAAATAGGCCATATTGTCCTAAGGGGCAATGGTGGTCTCCAGTGCGCTCTGCCTTTGCCTGGCTAGCAGCAGGTGATAGTCAACAATAGAGTTTTTAACTTCGCTCATTTCGCTACAAAACATCTCGATCTCCGAGCTCCGTAGAGACACCCTGCCTAGCTAGGATGAGAGTCACCTTATCCTTTCTACCGAGGCTATTTAGCTGAGCTCTGAATTGCTCTATTTGCTTGGAGCAGCTCATCAATGAATCTAGAGCTTTTATAGAAGCTTAGCTATGAATATTGCAATGCTACATCCCTGTGCAGGTTCAACGTCTGGCAGGCTTTCAGGACCGCCAGTAGCTCCGCTTGAAAGATATGGCTGTTAGTTTTCGTTAATTTTTTCGTTAACTTTCGCTGGCTAACTATAGGTGTGCTACAGTGTCGTTCCGTTCGAAATCTGCCCGAAGTATTAAGACTATCCTCCGTAATTATTTTCGCGGCTAAAGGATATGGCTGTAGCAATGCGACTCCGCCCGACATTAAGTCATGACGAGTACTCATCCTGTGTTTGGCTGTTTGTAGAATTCTTCGAGAAGAATTTTGAAAATCTCCGAGAGAACTTGTTATTTGGTCTTGCTTCTCTGGTCTGAACGTGGCTCTCATGGGATACCAAATCTGTTGATACAATTGTTCTTCAGGTTATCCATAACAATAGTTAATTTATCAGTTTTTACTCTGTTCTCCTTTGCAGAGCTTTGCTTAAATACTTTTCCACTTCATGTGATGATCTTTGCACGGCAGGAAAGGTGCTGCGTGGTAACTCCTCCTTTGGTAGTCGCAAAATTCTTCTTGCTTTCACCTTAATGGCCCCAGGTAATCTTTCGAACACCACTGCTTTCCCCTTTGCAAAGTCGTTGTGTCAGTATATCCCAGAGTCCTCTTGCAACCACCAAGTCTCCAATAGCATTAGTTGCCACTATACTTATTGCTTCTATCAGCTGAGTGTGTGAACTAGAGGCGACTTCCATGCAACTCATATGACAACAATACTGTGTCTTCCTCCCAGTCGTCGCGTAAAGTGCTAACATGTATGGCAGATTAGTAGGAAAGTTGGAAGATTGTTCAATAGGGCAAAACATGCTGGGAAATGGAAAGAATACAGGTTCACCCTTGAAGCATACGATAAGGAGTGCGACGCTTCAAAAAGCTTACCTGGTGGAAGCATTGTGAGAGCCTGCAGTCTCTACCAAAGGCAGCTATACTCCAAAAACCCCTCTCTAAGGACTTCTACCTCGGAGTGGACCTTCTTAAAAATGAGGATGGCTCATATACCTCTAACCAGGAAGAAATATGGAGGTGCCTCCTAAGGGAGCCCTTTCCGGGGTTAATTCTCTAGACCGCTTTTCCCGTGAAAGATGGGTGCAGCAATAGGACCATTCCAGATCGATACTCCCAGGGCGTCTCTGGGAACATTTTCGACCGGAACAAGGTTTATTGGACAATGACCTCTTTTCAACCCTGACTCTCGAGAACGTGGCGTGTCTCTTTAGAGGCAATTTCAATTGGAGATACATTCTGTAGGAGAGTTGTGGTGGTTTTTATCGCTAAACAAGGCAAAAGATCCCTAGATATGGCTAATTCGTATAGACTACCAGCTGAACCTCTTTTTTTTGAACACGAAACAAGAAAGCCCTCCTAAAGAGCCTTTGGCGTAGGCGGCGTTACTACTCTAAACAGGGCGGTGGGTTATCTGATTGCCCATGTGGGGCTGTGGTTGTGGTACCGTTTATCAGAGAGCCTCGTGCGAAATTTTGTGCAAAGTGGTTTTTTTATGTGGAAGTCTAAGCTCAGGTGTCACCCTTTGTACTAACAGTCCGTCATGTCGTACACGTCATAGTCAGATGTCTGGTAGAAAGCTTAGCTCAAAGGATAGAGAAAGAATAAGAAAGGTTAAGGGGAGTCTGGGGGGTGCATGAGGAGATAGCGATGAGCCTTGCGTTTGAACTCCTGGAACGCCGAACTCATAGGTAATACTGACTGTGGGAGATAGTTCCACAGACTAGTTGGTCTCGTAATGAACGAATTTCTAGACTGGTGTGTGCGTGACAATAAGGGCTGTAGACAGTGAGGCTGAGCCGTGAAGGCTAGTTTGGTGGAAAAAAATTGCCGAGGAGTCAGAAGGTTATATATTTCAGTGGAACAGTAGTTGTGGTAGATGTGGTCGAGTTTCATCAGAGCCGCTACATTCCTTCGGCGGCTTAAGGAATTAATTACGGAGGGAATGGCGCTATCACCAATAAGTTGGAGGGTGCGATTTTGCTCCTTGTCTAGCCACGCTAATGCGGTGCTCGGAGGCCCGGCCCAGATATACGAGTTGAATTGAAGGCGGGGACGAATGTAGGATTTGTAGATTATAGCCCTGGCCGACGGCTGCAGGAGGAAATTGCATCTTTTGAGAAATCTCAAGCATTGTGAAGCTTGTTTTGCAATTTGGAATATTTGATTACTCCAACGCAGATCTTGTACATTTAGTTTTTTTAATTTCCGTTTAATTCCAGTTTTAAATAATCGGCATGATCTATTTTTCACACTTTCTTTGCTTTCAATGCACGAAATTAATTTTTCGCTGTGACTTTTTAGTATAACCTTATAGACGCCTTTTGTTTAACTGAAAAAATCAGACTCATCTGGCGTGGCGCGATAAGAAAACATGTAAAGGGCCCCTGAGACGGTCAAACGGTTTGACTCAAACCTTACGTCACGTAAGTTACGTGTTAGATCAAACCGTTTGAAGTCGCTTTGGAAGGATCTTCTGGAAATTCTGATTCATGTGGCATGGCGCAATTCACTTTTGTGCACTTTTACGAGACTTTGAAAAATTCCAAGTAGAATTCAGACTGATGTGACATTAGCCTTAATCGCGGTATTCATCATATGAGTTGCCCCATACTAAATAAAATATTGGGCGGTAGTTAGAAGAATTGTGGGATATACTCCGTTCATATTGCTCCTATTTTGTTTCTTTCAATTGTGTTCATATTTGTAATACTTTCTTCTCCTACTGTACCCACAAAAGTAAGGCAAATTTCAGCATTTGAAAAGTGGGTGGCAGCACAATCGCAATGAAAATTTTTTCCCGAACCTCGTAAACAAACTAGGCACGAATTTTTCTAATCTTTATTTGGTGCATTTCCTTGTTCCGGTAATTGTGATTCTAAATATTATCTAAGTCGCACAATAGGACTGTAAATTCTATTTAATTCTGTAAATTAAATTTATCACCCAAGCTTGTCTCGTGCATGCACCAAAAGACACCCAAGACACAAAACTAATATATTCTCTGGCAGCACTGCGACAATTGCGATCAATTGACAAGGTAAAAATACCAAAGAACTCGCAGCCAATTCGGAAGGTAAATAAACTGCTTAAATAATTAAGGTTCCCCATTACATCTATAATCACATAAAACTTTATTTTTAATTGTGATATAAACTATCAAAATATAATATTTATTCGCACCAAGGTTCTGCGTGCGCCCATCACCTAATGGCGACCTGTCAAATTTTTAACATCTCCAAATTGGTCAAATTGTCGTCCTTTTGATTCACAAAAGTTGGTAGTTTGCTATTAAAAAACGAAATTTTCGTTGTGTTTTGCAAAGATTCCCTTCAAACCAAAAATAAAATTTCATTATATTAAAAGATAAATAATGAGACTTCATGATTATGGATTACTGGAGCCCGAATTTACTTTTTTTTAGATGACGGAGCTCTTAAAAGAGATTCAATCAGAGACTGAGACGCTGAAATGTTTTCTTTGCAGCACTGAATTTAGTGAGCGTGAGGAAACATATTTGCTTTTCGAAAAAAGGGTAATTATTAACAATATTTTGTTTTGCATTAATTCGGGAATGAGTTCTGATTACAGCTCAAGACAAATGGGGTTGTAGAATGCTCGTTGGCGGATGTGTTGTCTACAGTTTTAGGAAGGCAGTTGAGCGAGCAAAGTGTCCATTCCAAGGTGGGTAAAAAAGCTAAATATTTACTTATCAGCAATAATTACGTTCATTTGTTTTAGTTACTGTGTTCCCGGTGCAATGATAGTCTACACGATTTCGAAATGACAGAGCAACATTATCTAGATATGAAGTATAAAATTATACGGGATTTCAATAGGACTGCGAATTTACACGGCTTCGAAGGTGTCATGTTAGAAGTTGAAGAAAACGGGGAGAGGTTCACAATATTTTTGGATGATACCAATGCCCAAGAGAATATAGTGGTGGCTGATGGCGGCCTTACTCCAGTACAGATCATGACAGCGATGGCCTCGCCACAGGCTGAAAATGTGGATGGAGGCAGTCCAGAAAAGATAAAAATGGAGGAGTTCGATTCCTCTATTGAAGCAGAAGAATATTATGAAGCAAGTAATGATAATATGGTTGAGATTATAACGGACGGTGAGTTCCATTTGGCTTTTATAGTTTCCATGTGACATTTAAAGTCATTTACGTTGGAACTGACCTAAGAATAATAAAATTTGTGTTACCCTTTTGCGGATCGAATTAATTTCACACAATTTAAAAATATCGTTATAAAGAAGATTTGCTTTTTAGCAATTCAGTGCGGCAGGCGGGTATAAGATCGTTCGGTGAAAATGCAATATCAGACCTGAATTTTTAGAAGATGAGGTGAGAAATCCCTAAATAACATTATCTGTTCTTCCAATGCCCCTACAACCAAATTGAGCTTTCTCTCAAGTGCCGAATGTTGAGCATTGCCTCTGCATCAGCCATCACAGAGTCGATCCATCTCTTCCTGAGTTTGCCTACTGGGCTATTTCCCGAAAATTGTGCTATCAGGAATACGGTTATCCTCCACCTTGATAACGTGGCCGGCTAGTCTTAGTCTATTGATTTTAATAAAGGTTGAGAGTTCTAGATCGTTAAATATTTCATTCAACTCGCTATTGTATCTCCAGCGCCATATTCCACCGCCTCTGGTTGGGCCTATTGTGCATCTGAGAGCTTTTCTCTCATATTTGTTGACCTATCACCGACAGCACAGTAGCGGTCGCATAACTGTTACGAGTTTCGTTTTTCTGTGCACAAATATTGAGTGCAGTATTTGCTTTTTGGCATAATGGCTCTATTAGCCAGTAGTAGTTCTTCAATTTAAAAGCAATTTTACGAGCCATACTCGTTAGCCTTCGTTAATTTTTGGTTAAATCAAAGTTTTTCCGTTTTATTTTCACAAATATATTTTTAAAACAATTTTTTTATTTTAAGATGTTCCGTACGAGCAAATTATTGAGCACACTTCTCAGGTCAGCAGCGACAGTACTGTTATGGATCACCAAGAGGCAAGTCTACATTCAGAAGCGGAGTGTGAAGAATCAAGTTTATGTACTACGTTTTTAAAATCGGAAGACAACACTCAGCCAGATCCAACTCGATTATCGCCATTAAATGAAGGAGCAGTGAAACATCGAAAGAAAGTCCCAAAAACTGATGATAACACGCAAATAGTTAAACTCGTTGGGGAAAAGTACGTATGTCTGCTATGTAACTTAACAGAAGGAGAAGTTCCTTATGAATTTGATGCTAGAACTGTAGCAATACATGTAAAATCGGTGCATAATCAACGCGTTTACATCTGCGATCTTTGTGGTGAAGATTTCCGTAAGCGAAACTATCTAACTGATCACATGGACGACGAGCATGGCGGCACAGAAGATGGCGAATTTCAATGTGAAACTTGCAATCGAATTTTTACAAATTTGCGATTGTTTCGCATTCATAAGAGACTCCACTATAGCTCTTCGAAATCATTCCTTTGCGTTCAGTGTAATAAGAAGTATAGCTCTAAGAATTTGTTAGATGAACATATGAACATGCACACAGGTCGACGTCCTTACAAGTGTACATATTGCACAAAGGATTTTGCCTCTAAATATACCTTGACTGCACATTTAAAAATTCATACCGACAGACCGCGCTCGTTTGCTTGCAAAGATTGCAACAAAGCATTTTTCAGTGCACAAAATCTACTGCAGCATATGAAGACGCATTCTGGCGTAAAAGAGTTCATTTGTGAATTTTGTAAAAAGGCGTTCGTCACTCAACACAATTTAGAAGTTCATAAAGTCGTTCACACTGGCTATAAGCCATTTATATGCAGAACTTGTGGCAAAGCGTTTGCAAGGCGTGCTGAGATCAAAGATCATGAACGGACGCATACAGGAGAAAAGCCGTTTACTTGCGATATTTGTGACATGTCATTTGCGCAAAGATCTAATTTGACTACTCATAAAAGAGCAACTCATTTGAATGATAAGAGATATAAATGTGAACAGTGCGATCGTTCCTTTAAAAGACGACGACTGCTGGACTATCATGTGCGCGCAACGCATACGGGGGAAAGACCTTACAAGTGTGACACCTGCAATGCAACATTTGTTTATCCCGAACATCATAAGAAGCACCTTCGAATTCACACTGGTGTGAAGCCGTATGCTTGCGAAGTTTGCGGTAAAACATTTAACAGTCGGGACAACCGCAACGCCCATCGGTTCATTCACAGCGACAAGAAACCTTATGAGTGTTTAGTCTGTGGCCAAGGATTTATGCGAAAGCCGTTGTTAATCACGCATATGAAACAATTTGGTAAATTTATTGAAATCTCTATAAATTATAATAAAAAATGCTTTTTATATAATTTCCAGGCCATGTTAACGATACCATAGTTGTAAACCAACCGCGTTTGTCTAATGATCTAAAACTAGAAACCGATAGTGGATTAACCGAAGACAGCATGACGCAAGATAACGAAATGGTGGAGGAACACTTAATTATTGATGGATCAGTAACAGTAGGTGAGAGTATGAAACTTGAAAACTCCAAGGAACAAGTTGGTGATAAGTCAGAGGAAATTTTAGCTGAAGATTTTGCTTCAGTTATTTCAACAGATCAAATAATAGTTACCGATAATTGTCACTACATAAAGAACGAAGATGGTACAATGCAGATCATTCAAATTAGAACGAAAGATAAAGATGGAGAAGATCGATTCACGTGGGTAAATTTAGTAGCGGAAGATGAAAGCTAGAGTTTTAAGGTAAATTAAGATAATTGTAGAAAGTAGGTTAACTAAAATCTTGTTTAGTATTAGTTAGTTTTTCCTTATGTATGTTAATAAAAATGAGGTTATTCCAGTCTGAGTATTTTTTTTTGGAATGGTCAAGCTCTGGAATCACCCTTTGTACCACTAGTCGGTCATGTCGTTCAAGTCATGGTGCAATGTCGAGTAGTAAGCTTGATCTGAAGGAAAAATAGAGAGGATAGGATAGGTTAAGGGTGTAGTTTGGAGGATGCGTGAGGAGGAGGCAATGAACCTCCCTCGCGTATGAGTTCATTTTTTTAAGCAGCCGCTGAGTCACAACGGTCGGGGTTAACGGGAGACAGCCTCGTCCGAGTGTTATGCCTCCTGAAACAAGAGAATTCCGCTAGCAATCTAGCGCGCTGCATATTTTAGGTCCTGATACGGCTTTATCTCAGGAGATAGAATGCCGACTCGGTATGGAAGGCGACGAGACTTCAACACTAACGGCTGTGTCAGAACAGAATCTAATTTTCGAGCAACCACCCATGTCGAGCTGAGTTCACTTTGGGTTGAAATAGAGTTGAACTGACAAAACATAACCTCTTTTTGTTAATTCTTTTTCTATATTTTTAAATATTTCTGACTTCCTATACAGTTTTCCATCAAAATGATGAAGGGAATTTTGTTCCTGCATTATTTGTAGCATAGTTTTTGTTTCCGGAGGTTTCCAAACATTTCTTTTAGCCCGAGTTGTCACTGAGTTGAAGTGTCATTTCAACTCAACTCGAAGCGCATGGAAACTCGGTACATTACTTACCGAGTTTCCATGAGAGTCGAGTTGAGTTGTGGTTGAGTTGAAATGACACTTCAACTCAACGATTAACTCTCTGCGTTTCCATATCTGCCTTCCGTCTTCCTCTATCTTTTTCCATAAATTAATTTTGTTATAGATTTTTCTTTAAAAGTATTTATTAAATATAAAGAGGCGCCACATTTTCAGTTTTTGTACCTTTGCTAGTGTGCCGTTTTTAGTTGCATGCGTGAACTCAATTCAACCTACCTATTTTCGTTGAGTTGAGCAGAGTTGAAAATCTTTAACGAAAACTCTTAACTCATGCTGTTTCCATGACTCGGGTTCAACTCTGGTTGAACTCTCATGGAAACTCAGTAACTGTGTTTCCATGAGCCAGGGTAGAGTTTTCGTTAAGTAAACAGAAAGCTTTTTCTCTCAAGATCACTCGATGCTGTTTCCATGACGATTCTGGGTTAAAGTGACAGATAATTAATTTTACATTGCCTCGCCGTTGGTATATGTGCAGTAAAGGATACTGAAACACACACATATGCAAAACCCGGCTTATTCGGACTGGCTTCGTTGAGTTTACTTGGATTTAACGACACTTTACTCAATCCCCGTTTCCATGGGCGCTTTAATCTGAGTAAACTCAGGATAAACTCTGCATGGAAACACAGTACATGAGGCGAAATATCAACTCGACCCAGGTAGGAGAGCTAAGTTGGGTTGAGTGGACCCAGTTTCAACTCGATCCCCGTTTATGACTGGGTTGAACCTAGTCATAAACGGGGAAACAATCGCAATGAAAAATGTCTCCGAACTTCAGATAGGTATACAAATTAGACACGAATTCTTCTAATCTTTATTTGCTGCATTTTCTTGTTCCGGCAATTATGATAATATTATTTAATTCGTACAATAGAACTGATTCTGTAAATTAAATTTATCACCCAAGTTTGTCTCGTGCATGCACCTAAGGACGCCCAAGACACAAAACTAATATTTCCTCTAGCAACACAGCGAAAAAAGCGATCAATTGACAAAGTAAAAATACCAAAGAACAACACGCAGCTAATTCGGAAGGTAAATAAACCGCTTATATAAATAAGGTTCCCCATTACTTCTATAATCACATATAACTTTCTTTTTAATTGTGATATAAACTATCAAAATATAATATTTATTCGCACCAAGGCTCTGCGTGCGCCCATCACCTGATGGCGACCTGTCAAATTTTTAACATCTCCAAATTGGTCAAATTGACTTCTTTTGATTCACAAAAGTTGGTAGTTTGCTATTAAAAAACGAAATTTTAGTTTTGTAAAGATTCCCTTCGAACCAAAAATAGAATTTCATGATATTAAAAGGTTAATAATGAGACTTCATGAGTATATATTACTGGAGCCCTATTTTACTTTTTTTTAGATGACTGAGCTTTTAAAAGAGATTCAATCAGAGACGGAGACGCTGAAATGTTTTCTTTGCAGCACTGAATTTAGTGAGCGTGAGGAAACATATTTGCTTTTCGAAAAAAGGGTAATTATTAACGATATTTTGTGTTGCATTAATTAGCGAATGAGTTCTGATTACAGCTCAAGACAAATGGGGTTGTAGAATGCTCCCTGGCGGATGTGTTGTCTACAATTTTAGGAAGGCAGTTGAGCGAGCAAAGTGTCCATTCCAAGGTGGGTAAAAAAGCTAAATATTTACTTATCAGCAATTACGTTCATTTGTTTTAGTTACTGTGTTCCCGGTGCAATGATAGTCTACACGATTTCGAAAAGGCAGAGCGACATTATCTAGATATGAAGTATAAAATTATACGGGATTTCAATAGGACTGCGAATTTGCACGACTTCGAAGGTGTCATGTTTTTTATTTTTTTTTTTATTTTAAAAAATGAGGGGCAACCCTTGTGATGAACACTGCAGCCAAGTAAGGCCAATCGTGTACGAACCCCACTTAACGGAACACACCAACAGCCTTCCGGACAAAAGCAAAGTCTTTGTTGAAGAAGACCGGACTTGAGCGGGGCTTATAAGATCAGAGAACTCTCTATTACAATATTGTTACATCCGAGCCGGAAACGATAGACCTTTCGCGCAAAAGTTTAATAATATTGTTTCATTTTCAAGTAAAATGAACGCAAATGTTGTAATAGAAAATACGGTTTCAGTTGCGTTAGAAAGCATAACAATATTGTAATAGGGAATAAGGCCCCATGTATGGAAGTCTCGTCGCCTTTCATGTACAGTCTGCATTCTGTCTCTTGAGACAGTATGGAAAAAAGTAACAGGACAGCCTTATTTGGGTTGATTGACAGACCATCCGTGGTACACCATCATTTTTCGATTTTGCTGACTAGGTGGTGTAAAGCAACATCTGTTGATTTACCCTTCGAGAAGCGCGCTGGGAGCTATGTAGAAGAAGGGAGAGCTCTAGCTTGTGCCTAATATAAAGGTGTAGCAGCCTCTCCATCGCTTTCAAAATAAAAGGGGTTAAGCCGCCCTGTTTGGGGATAAAAACCACCACAACTTTCCTCCAGAGACTAACCAGGTTGACGGGAATCAAATCGAGGTACTTCTGAAGAAGTGCCGGAAATATTTCATCCCCTCCCGGGGATTTATAGGGTTAAAAAGAGGCCACTGCCCAATTAACCTTGTCACGGTCGAAGATGTTCCCAGAAAGGGTCAGGGAATAACGGTCTGGGATAGTCCCATTTGGAGTCAAATCCAGAAACATTGAAGCGTCCTCTGGCGTCCCGCAAGGCAGTCATCTAGGCCCTCTGCTTTTTTTATATTATCAATCGATGACATTGTCTCCTTACTAAAGCACTGTAATATTCTTATTTACGCCGATGGGCGCGTTTAGGCCCGAGTTATTTTAACTCTGTTAAATTAACGTTGTTAACTTAGCACCGTTTCTAGCATGCCATTTGACAATTCTCATTTTACAGCTAATGTGCCTTTCCACACTTGTATTCTTTCGGCAGTATGCAAACCGGATTAACAACAACCGCGATTTCCACACCCGTATTCTTGTAGCGGCGCAAGCATTCATATTCCGATTAAGTACTTGAATGTGTGCGTGTGCTTTTCTGATCATTTCGCATTGAGTCAAGCCCCTCGTAAGTACAGGCCTGGAAGCAGACAGGCCAACTAATACTAACATAGCTGAAAAGTGGCCAAAAATTTCTGACAGTTGTGGAATTAACATGGCCGAAGCCATAAAAAGCAATTTTTTAAGTTTGTTTTGCACTAAAAAGTGGTAAAATATTGTATATTTTCACTTTTTGGTGCACATGGATTATCAGTGATTAGTGCTTTAGTGATTTAATAAAAAAAATTAAAATGAAGTGAGTGGTTAAGTGTATTTTAAGAATGTTAATTGATTAGGTGACCATTTTTGTTTACATTCGCGGTGGTTTTTTCGTGTTAATTTAGGGAAAAAATGTTGAATTTGTGTAGTAATATAATAAAAAGTGCTTTTTAAGTGATTAAAGATTATTATAGAATAGTTATTAAAAACATAAGTGCAGAAAAATGTGAATGAAAAGTGAAAAAGTTATTGTTATTCATGTTGTGTGGTAGTACTTGCACTTATGTTTTTAATAACTCTTCTATAATAATAGTTAACTACTTTAAATTCACTTTTAATTCCATTACTACACAAATTCAACACCTTTTCCCTAAATTAACACGAAAAAACCACCGCGATTGTAAACAAAAATGGTCACCTAATCAATTAACACTCTTAAAATACACTTAACCACTAATTTTTTTTTTAATTTATGGACTCAGATCACTAAATAACTTATCACTGATAATCCGTGTGCACTAAAAAGTGATAAAATACATTATTTTACCACTTTTTATTCCAAAAGCAAAGTTAAAAAATTGCTTCGTACGGCTTCGGCCATGTTAATTCCACAACTGTCAGACGATTTTGGCCCCGCACAGACACAACCAAAAAGTCTGCTTCCAGGCCTGTACTTACGAGGGCCTTGATTGAGTGCTTGACCCCCCAACAGTGGTTCTCTACTTGTGTTAGTGAGTTGAAGCCGAGAAATAGGTTTAAAATGTGCTGCACATTTCTCTCCACGCTCATCACTTTTTGTAGAGAATTCTCTTTGATTCTCTTACCCCTTTCCTAAAAACTCGGTTTGAATACTGCAGCAAAAATACTAGTGTGGAAAGGCCCAATAACAGGCAAAAATAATAACATTTCCCATTTTACAAATAATAAAAAGCTAAAAAATGAATAATAAGAAAATCTTCATTCTGTATTGAAATATTTCTAAATTATTTGCTTACAACAAAAAATTACAAGCAAACGTCAATTCATTTTGGCTGTGCTAAATTTTAGCTAAGCCAAAAAGCAGAAATAAGTTAGCTAACAGCGCTAAAAAAATTGCTGTTTATGCCGTTGTTAACTTGCCTAGCTCAGTTAAATTAACTTGGGCCTAAACGCGCCCGATGACATCTAACTGTACCGTCTCATTAAGAGTGCCGAGGATTGCAAACTTTTGCAAATTGACCTTAACACCTTCTACTCTTGGTGTTCCCATAACAACCTGGTTCTGAACATTAGCAAGTGCGCGGACATGACTTTTTGTAGGAAACGTGGTCCTATAATTTATGACTATACTTTTCTCGACAACTTAGTCTCCCGCGTAAACTCTGTAACTGATCTTGGGGTTAAGTTTGATTGTAAGCTGGATTTTTCCACTCACATCAATTATATCTCTTCCAAGGGCAGTTTAGTCCTGGGATTTATAAAAAGATGTTCTAAGGAATTCAACAACCCCCTCATCACTAAGCACTTGTACATATCTCTAATCAGGCCATTACTCGAATACGGTCTCCTCACTACTCCTCCCAAATTGGAATAACCGAATCGGTTCAACGGAAGTTTGTCCGATTTACACTCAGCCGCCTCCCGTCTTACGAGAACAGGCTTAAGTTAATAAACTTAAGGTCTCTCTATAAGCGTCGCGAGGTTGCTGAGGTTATATTCGTTCATCGACTACTGCATGGTAAGGGGACTCAGGTTTCTTGCGTAGCCGTGCGTCGTTTAGAGCGAATTATTACAACCTGAGGGGTGAACCTCTCCTGCACACTAATTCCTCTAAAACGAATTACGGAAAGTATGAACCTGTTAATCGCATGCTTATTAACGTGAATAAAAATATTAGTGTTTTCAGCATGCCAGCAAGTGAAGTTGCTATTAAAATTTTTTTATTTAATGTGGCGTGACTCGCTCTTGCTTTTCACGCTTCTCTATTATTTGTTTCTGTTTTTTCTATATGTTTTTATGTTTGCATGCTCCAGCTGAGCCACAGGGCAGTGGTAAATGTTTCTCAGCCCAGATGAGAAGTGCGCCTTCTGTGTTAGAAGGGTTACTCTATTACTGCACCCAGCATCCAAGGTATAAGCAGTCTGGAGGATTCAACCTGGAAAATGCTCGCTGGACAGGCACCTCAAAGTTTCTTCATGATTCGAGGTGTAGGAGCCATCCTCCTTTTTGAGAAGGCCACTCCGTTGAAGGAGTGTTTGGAAAGTTGCTTTTGGAGTCTAGGTGCCTCTTGTAGAAGTCTGCAGGCTCTAACAATGGCCCTTATTCTGGTTGTCACCTATGGTGGCAAATGGCGAAGCGGGACAAAAATGCTATTATGGTTCTCTAAAAAAGTAACATTTCAGTGAGATAAGGCGAATTACAGTTGTCACTTATATCGAGACCCCAAGCCAGGGACAGACAGTTCTGGAGGAGGATGTTGCAGGAAGCCAAGGCCAATAACAGGCTGTGGAGCTATTTATGATGATGACTTATATCGAGAAACGGCGAATTCAGTGACAATTGTTCTCACTTGATGTTTGTAAGTGAGATTTTTCTCATTTGATATTTAAAGGTGGCATTTCTCACTATGGTGAAGTGACAACCAGAATAAGGGCCAATGTTTCCTCCTGGCAATCGTTTTGGAGCGTCTCAACTCCTTGTAAGGTGCTGGGGCCGTATTTGGTTTCTCGAGTAGATGGATCGACTCGACAAAAAAAGCTTCTCGATTTTCTCTAAGTTTCGTATTTCGCATTACGACCAAATCGACAGATAAACCCTGCCATACAAAACCATCAAATTGTGATAGAGAAGTGCAGCAAACCACGTATATTTAATTAAAATAGAAATTGTTAAAAGTTTATTGTATGAATAAATTTAGCTTTTTAATAAACGTCAAACCTCTTGATGGACACGTAAAGAGACGTTGTCGATATCGTGTCGCCAAATGCCAATTTTCATTTATCGACAGAAGTCGATTCGACTCGAGAAACCAAATACGACTCCTGGGGCCGTATTTGGTTTCTCGAGTCGATATCGACTTCTGTCGATAAATAAAAATTGGCATTTGGCAACACGATATCGACAACCTTCTCGCCTCGATAAAGACGTTTGACGTTTATTAAAAGGCTCAATTTAGGCACACAATAAACTTTTAACAATTTCTATTTTAATTAAATATACGTGGTTTGCTGCACTTGAAGAAATATCACACAATTTGATGGTTTTGTATGGCAGCGTGTATCTGTCGCTTTGGTCGAAATGCCAAATATGAAACTTAGAGAAAATCGAGAAGCTTTTTTTGTCGACTCGATCCATCGACTCGAGAAACCAAATATGGCCCCTGTATTCCTCCCAATGCCCAGCATGTTTTGCTCTATTGAACAATCCCTAACATCCCTACGCATCTAATCTGTCGTTCGTAGTTTTCTTCTAGTTATCTGCTCCTTTTCTTCGTTTCTTGTTGTAATCGTACACCCAAGGTATTTATATTTCTTCCCATTTTAAAACTTCCAGCCCTTGACTGTTTTTTTTAATGGAAAAACTAAGCTTAGGAGTCACCCTTTGCATACTGGTTTGTGTATGCGGAAAGATTTCAAAAGGTTAAAATTATTAAAATGCATAAATATTGTTCCTTGACTATTACAAGTTGACTATTAATCTGCATATTAAAAATAATCGTGTTTATTTTCAATTATAATAAATTTCTCATCAAAATCGCTCCCGTAAATTTAAAGCGCAATATTTTCCATACTCTTTCTTCTTTAAAACTCACAAACCAACAACGAAGAATCAGCTCTCATCGATGCAACTGCAAATGTGAGATTCTACACGGAGACTCAAGAAGTACGAAAAGCCCGGTTTTATAGGAAAGAAACGAGAGAGGAGGAGGGAAAGAAGGAAGCACATGACGAAACTTTAACGAAAGAATTTTCACCCAAAATGCCCTGGTTGAAAAGTAACTCATACGCACATTTCTTTCTCTTCTGCCTTCTTATGGTGGGACCACACTACGCGGACTTGGGTCGTACGCGCTTTTGCCTTTTTTTCATATAGAGTTTTATGACTTTTTTACCACTTTGTTCATGGTAAAGGCCGTGCGGCAAAACTACGCGGACAAAAGGCTGTGCTTAAAAAGGTACATTGTGCGTCCACACAATATGAGCTTTTCAAAAGCGCGTACGACATTTCAAATGAGAATTGATTTTTTCTTGATGATGAATTGATGATTCAGAAAATTAAAAGATCACGCGCGCTTTTGTCTGGCCGTACGGCCAAAAGCGCGTGGGATCTAAGTCCGCGTAGTGAGGACGGGCCTTTAGATGTAAACAATGATCGCGGTAAACACACCCAATCAAAGCTTTCATGTAGGATCAAGGAAAACGTGCGTTTCTTACGTGCATTATATTTGGCCCTTCCACAGTCAAGTTGTTGTATTCATTAACGAACTTCTAGACCGTATTGCGCATCATCTTTGCTTCTTCTTCGTTGATGTTCAGGCTTCTGTCCTTTGCCGCCTATTTTGTTCGTCATAAACTTTTTTTGCTGCCTTTAAAGACCTTTCCACGATATCCACATTATGTGCTAATCCAAGTATTTGTGCAGAGCTTATATACAGCTAGTGTAAAGTGCGAACTTAGACCGCGTTTATGTGCAGGACCAAATCGGTCCAAAGTACCAAAACAAGCCAGATTAGTGCAAAAATCAAGAAATAAGGGTCAAACAAAGTTTAAAATAAGTGAAATTTAATATTATTATTGAAATAGGTGAACGTTGGGCACATGAAGGAGTAATAAGGCACAAACGGATGGGAAAAAATGCGAAGCAATGAGACGGAAGGAAAACGCCTTGGCGGCCATCTTTGTATGCTCCACATTTCAAATAATCTAGTTGATAAAACCTGATAAAACTTTTAGAAAAAGCATAGAAAACTAATCATCTTCATTTTATCAACAAATTATTGAAATAAACACCGAAATGTCAAGCACAGGAGAACAAAATGGAGCCTCCTTGCACACCCCGCTTGGCTTCGGAGAATCATCTAAAAAGTTTATTTCACAATGTTCGACTTGACAAAAATGGAAAACAAATCCTATTGAACAATAGAAATAAAATTAGTTTATTTAGGCAATTGGACATTTCCGTGGAACAGAAAGCTACAATTCTTCAATTTAAAAGCAATATTAAGCCACACTAGTCGTTAGCGTTCGTTACTTTTTGCTTAAATCAAAGTTTTTCCGTTTTATTATCTCAAATCTATTTTTAAAATAATTATTATTTTCAGATGTTCCGTACAAGCAAATTATGGAGCACACTTCTGAGGTCAGCAACGGCAGTACTGTTATGGATCACCAAGAGATAAGTCTGCATACACGAGCGGATTCTGAAGAATCAAGTTTAAGTACTACGTTTTTAGAATCGGAAGACAGCAGTGAGCCAGATCCAATTTCATTATCGCCATTAAAAGAACGAACAGTGAAACATCGAAAGAAAGTCCCAAAAACTTATGATAACATGCAAATAGTTAAACGCGTTGGGGAAAAGTACGTATGTCTGCTATGCAACTTAACAGAAGGAAAAATCTCTTATGAATTTGATGCTAGAACTGTAGCAATACATGTAAAATCGGTACATAATCAACGCGTTTACATCTGCGATCTTTGTGGTGAAGATTTCCGTAAGCGAAACTATCTAACTGAACACATGGACGACGAACATGGCGGCAGCACCGAAGATGGCGAATATCAATGTGAAACTTGTAATCGAATTTTTAGAAATTTGCGATTGTTTCGCATTCATAAGAGGCTCCACTACAGCTCTTTGAAATCATTCCTCTGTGTTCAGTGTAATAAGAAGTATAGCTCTAAGAATTTGTTAAATGAACATATGAACATGCACACAGGTCAACGACCTTACAAGTGCACATATTGTCCAAAGGATTTTGCCTCTAAATATACCTTGACCGCACATTTAAAAATTCATACCGACAGACCCCGCTCGTTTGTTTGCAAAGATTGCAAAAAAGCATTTTTCAGCGCACACCATCTGCTGCAGCATAGGAAGACGCATTCTGGCGTAAAAGAGTTCATTTGTGGATTTTGTAAAAAGGCGTTCGTTTCTCAACACAATTTAGAAGTTCATAAAGTCGTTCACACTGGCTATAAGCCCTTTATATGCAGAACTTGTGGCAAAGCGTTTGCAAAGCGTGCTGAGATCAAAGATCATGAACGGACGCATACAGGAGAAAAACCGTTTACTTGTGTCATCGAGAAACTTGAGATAGAACGATGGGAAGATGGCAGCAGTGACGAGGAGAATTTCCTGAACCGAACAATGAAATGTAGAGTTGACTGCTCATCCAAAAATCACACCTAAACCCCCTAAATTTAGTACTATGACATTTTGTAGAATAGTAAGAATATGGAACTGTAAATATTTTCTTTCTATCAAATTATAGCAAGTAAGTAAGTAACTATCTTTTATTTCGATCAATTACGTAAAAACCTGATAGAGGAAAAACCATAAAAGAAGAAAACGACTTCTCATTCGCTCTGGTTGTTTGAGTGAAAAGGCTGCGCTTTCAAACAACCAGAGCGCATGGGGCACTTGTTTTCTTCTTTTATGGTTTTTACTATAGTAGACCCATGCCGGGTTTCACCCGTAAAAAACCCTAAGTATTTTTACCACTGAGATATAGAAATGGACTGCTGATTGACAATTTTCAATGGCACCATTTTTCTCCAGAAGTAGAAAACCTTTTTCATGTAAACAAAACATTTTTCTTTGAATTTAGAAGAAAATAACAAATAAGATGTCTGTTATAATTGATAGAAATAAATTTCCATCATTATTTTTTATTTAGTCGCAGTTTTTTCGTTAAATAAATGTATTTCTTTTAAATATGTGAGGGTTCCTTCCCTCTCTATACTCTATACCTGCCTAGTTTTTTCTAATTATGTTTATATCGCTGACATGCACTGAACTGTTTTTTTTATTATAAAATCGATTAAAGTTCATAGGAATTTAACGGGGGAGTGAGACAATAGTTTTTGGTACCATTTTTTTGTATAGGATTTTGCTTATTTAGTAGCCCATTACTATATGTCAGCGGGCGCGTTTAGGCTCGAGTTATTTTAACTCTGTTAAATTAGCGCTGTTAGCTTAGCACCGTTTCTAGCATGCCATTTGACAGTTCTCATTTTACAGCTAATAACAAGCAGAAATAATAACATTTCTCATTATACAAATAATAAAAAGCTAAAAAATGAATAATAATAATATCTTCATGCTGTATTGAAATATTTCTAAATTATTTGCTTACAACAAAAAATTACAAGCAAACGTCAATTCATTTTGGCTGTGATATATTTTAGTAAAGCCAAAAAGTAGAAATAAGTTAGCTAACAGCGCTAAAAAAAATTGCTGTTTATGCCGTTGTTAACTTGCCTAGCTCAGTTAAATTAACTTGGGCCTAAACGCGCCCAGTGATTGTTACCCCCAAAGAATCCCCCAATTACGTTTCTCCCCCTAAATTCGGGGGAAACCTTCTAAGTTGGGCACACTGTGCTCATCAGAAGATTTGCATGGGACCAATTCGTTCCATTACTGGCAAACATTTTTTCACTGACATGTACACTTTTGTAAATAAAACTGCTTTAAATTTCTATTTGGAATATTAACCCCCCTATTCTAAATTATGACCAATCATAAGCTCTCGAGACTCCGGCTTGTCATTGGGCATATTCACACGTTGCCATAAGTGTGGTGAGTAAAACCGGTTTTATTCAACTCCTAGCAACTCAAACGGGGCGTAAATTATGGATAGTAAATTTGAATGCTATACAGGAACATTTAAATGTATTGCACATGAAATTTACTTGTTAGAGAAAAACAGAGCTAAAGAATGCAAGAGATAGAAGTAACTTTTTATATGTGGGCTAGTTTTCACTTGTTTGGTTTTGCGTGAAAAATGTTTCGTTAAGCTCTTCCGCTCCCTTCCCTCTCTCATCTATAAAACCGGTTTTAGGCGCCATGAGTATGCACTGTGTGAATATGCCCATTTGGTGTTGGTACACGGAGGCTCGAGAAGTCGGCCGAAATCAGATTTGAGAGTTAATGCTACACGACACGGGGCTGCCTGCCTTCGGCTTAGAATAATTCTTTACTCTACATGAAAGCTTTGCTTGTGTGTATACCGCGGTCATTGTTTACCATCTGAGAAGTAAGAAGAGAAAGAAATGTGCGTAAGAGTTAAGGCCCAACTATAATGCACGTAAGAAACACACGTCATCTGGGCGCTCTCATGTAAAGTAATGGGTTCGGCCATATTGGACATGAAACCGGTTTTTGAGTGCTGGTATTGTTTATACATTTTAGAAGGGAGAAAGAAAGAAATGTGCTTATATGTTAGTTTTCATCCAGCAAAGTTCGTCGAGTTGCGTCCTATTTTCCCCTTTCTTACCTCGTTTCTCTCCTATAAAACCGGTTTCACCGTGTGTCTTAGTCTCCTATGTGGCACCACCCATTGAAAGCTTGAGACGCTATTCTTGTGACTATCAGCTGTTTGGGGGTATTCTAAGCCCCCAATCACAAGAAAAAGTAAAAAAAAAATCACCACTAATGGTGAATTTGTATTCGTACAATGAGATAAGAGCAAAGTCTGGGCAACACATAGCCAACGTACGCCAGAAAATCTTGATACAGTGGCCCCTGTGCTGAAACTCTAGTCGTGTGGCGTGACAAGTCGTTTGATCTGATGAAAGGTGCAAATTACACTATCCATCACTCGATACTCACATCAAAACGGTTTGTGTATGATGCGGGTATTACACTAAGCATTCATTCATTTTTCTGCCTCTTTTTCGTGTAACGATTGTGCTGATGGATGCAACTTACACTATCTATCATTTCGTTAATTACCCCCATACACAAACCGATGTTTTAGGCAAGGGGTCGCAGCGATGGGTGCAAATTACACACATGACATATACTTCCCTGAGACCCCTTGCCTAAAGAATCGGTTTGTGTATGGGGGTAATAAACGAAATGATGGATAGTGTAACTTGCATCATGCTTTTGTAGTTGTACAATAAACGCGAATGAGAGAGGGGATTTCTCATAGTTTTCGCAGACCGGATAGCGCGATGTTATATTTGTGTTAGTGGAATGGGTGGGTGAGTCTGACAAATTTTCCGATGCAAAAGTGAGCAGATTTATGACCCATGGCATAACTTCCCTGCGACCGCTTGCCTACAAAATCGGTTTGTGTATGGGGGTAATAAACGAAATGATGTATAGTGTAACTTGCATCAAAGAGACGTTTCAGTCGAAATACGACTTACAGCACAGGGGCAGTCCATAGCAAGACTTGGACCTTAAAAATCAAAAAAAAAAAACAAAATTGGGATACTATCAAAAGGTAAGACATACCCCGCCAAATTTACTTCGATGAAATACAAACAAATCGAACCGCAGTTTAAAAAAATGTAATTAAAAGACATTTTTATAATGAAAAATCAATTTATATTGAATTTAAATTTAAAGAACATGATTTTAATAATTAATATGCATATTATGATAATTAGATAAATATCTGAGCATTTAACAATGTAAGAAAAATTTTCCAATAGCGTTTAATCGAGGTAAAAATGAACACTCGATTTTTGCTTCTGAAATAAAATCCAAGACATGATAATAAATTTTCCATTTTGATTCTTTGCAAATTTACGATAAGTATATACAACAGATTGTCCTTATTGCTACCAAAAGTTTTCCTAAACATTTTTGTAAAAATACTCTTTATTTTCTTGTGATAGAAATTTCAATTTTGTGCTCATTAAAAACTGTCAATAGTAACCCAATAGAAAAGGTCCAATACAAGTTTGGCATTAAGGGTGCGCATGCATATAAAATTTCAAAAGGAAATTTTTACTCTTTTAAAATTCAATAAATATTTTCGAAATTTTAAAATTTATAATTTCCCAAAATAGCCGATATTAAGTTTATCCGCTACCACTGCCACCTTCACCGCTGCTGGCACCCAAACCAAGTTCTTCTTGATACTGCTTGCGGAAACAGTCCCCAACGGGGAAGAAGTCCCAACTCCTTTGTTGATACATGTTCCACACATAAGTCTCCTGACCAGTGTATTCAGTGTCTGGCTTATTAATAAGGTGCATCAGGAAAAACATATAATTGGCGAGATTATGCTCCTGTTGGACGTGTGTATCGAAGCCGTGTGGAACACTGTCAAAGAATTCCTTCCCCATTCCACATATAAAGCAGTTCGATTCCATATCTTCTTTTACTGATTCAAGCTGGTCTCTAAGCTCGCCAAAGGCATCAATGATCAAACCTTGAATTATGGCAAGCAAAATAACAATTACAAAAAAGAAGAAAGTTATATCGAAGATAATGCGATAAACTTCATAATCGTCGCCGTCTGGTTCACCAATTTCGTCACCAATCCCACCACCAGCTCTCACACCCTTGTACAGATGAAAGATGAAGCAAGTTAACATGTCGTGGCATTTTTTATCTATTTCTTCGTCTTCTTCTTGAACATAAAATTTCCTGAAGAAGTTAAAAGCAATGACAGTATAGATGTACACGATTATTGTCAAAAGCATAACAGTTAACACCAACTGCTTGCCGTTATGTGTTACAGATTGTAATATTGTTCGTAATGTTTTGAATCCAACAGCCACATCGAGTAAATGAGCAGCGAAAAAGAAGTTGTTGAAGTTTCCAAGAATAGAGAAGACGAAGTACCACAAAGAATACAAGAAAGCGTTATCTGTAAACGTTACTCCTGCTTTCCAGATTTGATATCGCCAATCTATAGTTAGTATATATTTCACGAAACCACCTCCTTCATTTTCTTGTACACCAAATGCACTTTTCTCCATGCCAAGCAGGTTCGAAATAGAATCAAAATCGTATGTTTCACTATACTTCTGCCTGACTTTCTTCTTGACGAATTTGTCCCAATAATTAACTGGAAATGACTTTGCCGATATTACCAGATGGTCCCAATGTGATTTAAAATCATCATCTTCGGGTTGTTCAGCAATAAAAAGTCCATCGAATTCCAAGCGCCGAGCAATTTCCTTCTCACGTTTGAAAATAGCCAAAGGGACCTTGAGATGGTAGTAGGCAATTAACATAGCAAGCGATACTAAGCTATGTAGAAACGCAGCAACTCGCAAAACGTGGGCCATATAAAAGAAGTCCTCGTCAACATGCACTGACTCTGTTGAGTCTTCATCATTTTGGCTATCTCCGGAACCTTCTTCAGAGTTAAAGTTCGATACCAGTTTGGAGCACGATTCAGAAGTACCTAATAAAGTATCCTCCTCGCCCCTTGCTTTTGCATCTTCGGCGAATGTGGTCACTCTGTAGAAAAGCAACATAAAGTTTATACTGAAAGCCATTACTAATGCAACGTATTTTAAGGTGTAAAAATTCCTAGCCAAGAGGCTAACAGCTCGATGAGTGTATCGCGAGAAATCGACTTGGGGTGTAGAAGAGGTGTCTTTGGAGCCTATAAATGTCGCCTTTTTAGCTCCAGCTTCAATTGCAGCCATTGCAGTTTCTGTTAATTTCTGCGCTTCTTGCCGTTCTTGAGCTTCTTTTTTAGCAGCTTCACCTCCCAATAAATCGACAAGTGTAGATGGCTCTTGGCCTTCTGCTTGCGCAACTAGTTCGGTAATCCCTTCTTCTGGACTGCTTTCACCAGTTTCCTCTACGGATGATGTGGGGCTAATAGCAGGCGACTCATGTGGCGCAACTTTATATTGGCCGTCTTCCTTGCTAATATCCAATCCGAATGCCTGCACAGTGCTGGGCGGTTCTTCCTGAGGCAAGGGCGGTAAAGCTATTACCATTTTTTCTTCCTTTTCTTCAATCTCTGGAGGAGCAACCTGGATTTCTTCTACGGGGCCTCTCATCAAGGACATAAGAATTCCAGCAATATATTGCAGAATAACGATGTTCGCATATCCTGTGTAGTAGAACATGTAGAAAATTATTTTTATGAAGTCTAAAATCAATTCCGGTACAGTCTTTGTTTGCATAACAGTTATTTGGTGTTTTATATTTTCAGGACTAAAACAGTATGCGGTATATTTAAGACCCTCTTTGAAAGTGTTCATTGCTTTTTTAATAGGATCTCGAGCAGATCGTTCTTCATCATCTTCAGCTATGTATGTAAATGCCGCTTCTCTTTTAATACTCCCTCCACCCTCTTCTACAGCCATTAGCCCCGAAGCATGTGTCATTTCAAAGATGGCATCTTCACAGAAGTTTACAAATGCTTCAAGCTTTTCTTTATCTCCACCTTCTGTAACTATGGAGTAAAAGAAAGCACGTTTAGACTCCTTAATTTGTGGCTTCTCCCATTGTTCAATGTTTGATTCCTTAATTTCAAAGTAAACTCGTTCAATACGCTTGGAGCTACCTAAAATCTCAATGCGTCCTAGGAAAGGTTCAAAATAATTTAGGACGGATCCAGCAGTCTCTAGGAAACGTGATAATCGTGGTTCGTTGGGCATGTGTTCGCTTAAATTAGTGAGCAGCACAGCCAAATTGAAGCCGATCTCTTTAGCTGGTTCATGAAAGCGATTGGCAAAGCCTATGTAGTCTAGCTTGCCTTCATGATTTCGTTCACAGCATGCCAAAAGGAAGTCAATTTCCTCTCTGAAATAGTATACAAAGAAGATTAGTTTCTTTAGAAAAATAAATAAGATTGTATCAACTTAAATAATTTAATAAATCGGATTATGCAATGTAGCAGATGGAGTCTTTGAAAAAGGCTTTAAATATTTCAGCATTTCAGACAATATTAGTTGCGGCATTTGCATCTACTCTACTAAAAAGGGAAAGTCTTCACGTACAAAAGAATTCCAAGCTATTTCCGAGGATAATTTTATAAAAGTGTGCATTTACATTAACGCCAAATAGTATAGAATTTTCAGAAATAAGTTTTAATGGAATTCGCTCTCATCACTTTGTCTTTAGTAGACGTTGAAGTTGTTATTTGCTATTAATGTTTCTACAATTAAAATTTAGTCAACTAATAAGTTAATCAAGTTAATTTCGGCTGCTTTACTTCTGAAAATTGGTTTCCTTTTTAAGTTTCTTGTTATTAATCGCACCACACTATCCGATGATTATTTTATGGAGACCACAACTGCAAATTTGTTTACTGTTTATTTTTAATGTTATATTTGAAAACAAATAGCTACTATTATAACTAATGGCAAAGGTTAGAAAAAATAAAGCTTTGTTTGGGTATAAGCGCTTGAGTTAGGAATGCATTTTTCAATTTCAAAATACGAAACACATAATAAGAATTTTTTACCTTTATCTAAGAAAAAATCGTCCATTGTTAACATGAGGTCTATTTTGTAGCTGCAAATATGCTAAGGGTTCTGAGATTAATTTGAAAGCAATGACATTTTACCATACTTACATATTATATATTACATATATTATTATATTATTTTTTACATGTTGGAATAGTCCATTTAATGTCCTGTAATAGGACAGAAACAAAAGAAAGGCAGCGAAAAGATTGGTAATACTCTTGACAGTGTGGGTTACAAAAGTATTAGGATGTTTAAAGACCGTCTTTACGAAATCGCATTAAGGAAGAAAGTTTTTATTACAAAATGTCAAGTTAGGCCTATTGTGTACACGCTCCACTAACAGGTAAGACGGAGTAAAGAGGACAGAACTCCACTAGGGCAGAGGGCAGCCAACACGGCAGGGCGGCAGACAGTAATGGTGGAGTCGCCCAGGCTAGAAGAAATGTCCCGTCCTACAAGCATGGTATTTACCTACTCAATTGTGTGGAGATCTAGGTTTCTGAGAGCCAGTGCTCTAGGAATATAATAGCCAGGGTGTTATCAAAAGCACCCTCGATGTCAAGGAACGTTCATAAGACAGTTTCCTTAGCGAGGAGAGTTTCTCGATTTTTCTGACTATGTAGGTGGTGTAAAGGAACCTCTGTTGATTTGAGTAAGCGAACTGAGAGCTACATAAGTATGTAGATAAAGCGAAAATCCTTTTAAAGTACAACAAAACGGCTACCTAATCGCGTTGCTTCCGTAAAGACAATAATTCACTCCTAAAACAGGTTATGAATAAATCTTTAATATTTTTAGAATTTCACCTTATGTCGTTGTTCACATAATCAGTTAAAGATGTTGCTGAGATATTGTAGGAAATGAGGAATACTGTTAATGTTGTCCTTGAATAATTAAACAAATAAATAATAAAGAAAAAAAATATATATTGAACTAAAAATACAGAACAATATAATGAATATTTTAAATCTATTACACAATTAGGTCAGCATCTGACTAACAGCACTGATTAACATTAGAAATAGTCGACAAAAAAATTTCATATATGTAATGAGCGAAAAAAGAACACTGCAACAATTAAAATTGATGAAAAGTAAAATTTCTGATAAACTTGTGTTTGTGAGTAAAATATTTACAAAGAAAAATTCTTATTATTCTTACAAAATTATTATTTTTCTGTATATTAGCTCTGTTTAGATTTCATTTAATTTTTTATTAGAAAAATACCCTTTTCAATTTCAGAGAAAAATACAAACAGATCCTTTTTAAATTGGATCAACGTGATAAATTTTTTATATTAGTTAATATAAAATTTATAAAAAAATTCGTTTATAAATGTTTTGAAATTCGTGAAGAATTTCATGTCTAAGGAAAATTTGCCTAAAAATAACGGCGACTTAACCGCCGCCACCGCCTCCACCACTAGTAAGACCGAGTTCCTCTTCATATTGTTTGCGGAAGCAATCACCGACAGGGAAGAAGTCCCAACTTCTTTGCTGATACATGTTCCACACATATGTCTCTTGACCGGTATATTCAGTATCCGGTTTATTAATAAGATGCATAAGGAAGAACATGTAATTTGCCAGATTATGCTCCTGCTGAACATGAGTATCGAACCCTCGCGGCACACCATCAAAGTAGTCTTTTCCTATGCCACAAATGAAGCAGCTGGACTCCATGTCCTCTTTCACTGACTCAAGTTGATCACGAAGCTCACCAAAAGCATCAATGATCAAACCTTGGATGATGGCAAGTAAAATAACAATAACGAAGAAGAAAAAGGTGATGTCGAAAATGATACGGTATGCCTCATGCTCATCACCACCTGGATCTTCAATTTCATCACCAATACCGCCACCAGCTCGCACTCCTTTGTATAAGTGAAATACGAAGCACGTCAACATGTCGTGGCATTTTTTGTCTATTTCTTCGTCTTCTTCTTGAACATAGAACTTTCTGAAGAAGTTAAAAGCAATGACAGTATAGATGTACACTATAATTGTTAGTAACATCACAGTCAACACCAATTGCTTGCCGTTATGCGTTACAGATTGCAAGATCGTACGCAACGTCTTGAAACCGACAGCCACATCGAGCAAATGGGCAGCGAAGAAGAAATTGTTGAAGTTGCCAAGGATAGAGAATATCATATACCAAAGGGAATACAAGAATGCATTGTCTGTAATTGTTACACCAGCCTTCCAGATTTGATATCGCCAATCAATACTAAGTATGAATTTAAAAAGTCCACCTCCTTCGCTTTCGGCATCAAACGACGTCTTCTCCATGCCCAGAAGATTGGATATGGAATCGAAATCATATGTTTCACTGTACTTCTGTCTAACCTTCTTCTTAACGAATTTGTCCCAGTAATTCACAGGGAAGGATTTCGCTGATATCACCAGCTTATCCCAATGTGACTTGAAATCGTCGTCCTCGGGTTGTTCCGCAATGAAAAGGCCATCAAATTCCAAGCGACGAGCAATTTCCTTTTCTCGTTTGAAAATAGCCAAAGGTACTTTAAGATGATAATAGGCTATTAGCATGGCAAGTGAAACCAAACTGTGCAAAAACGCAGCTATTCGTAATACGTGAGCCATATAGAAGAAATCCTCGTCAACATGCACTGATTCTAACGGATCTTCCTCTTCTTCATCATCTCCAGAACCTTCTCCTGAGCCAAATGCTGATGCAAGACCAGCGCCAGATCCTGAACCACCTAACAAAATGTCGTCATCGTCAGCCACTGCTTCTTCATCTTCGCCAAATGTCGTTACCTTATAGAAAAGTAACATGAAGTTGATACTGAAAGCCATAACCAAAGCAACATATTTCAAAGTGTAGAAGTTTCTCGCCAAAAAGCTGACAGCCCTGTGTGTGTATTGAGATAGATCTATTTGGTGCACAGCTGGTGTTTCTTCTGGGGCTGCAGATGATTTCTTTGCTTCAGCTTCAATAGAAGCCATGGCAGCTTCCTGTATTTTCTGTGCTTCTTGGCGTTCCTGAGCTGCTTTCTTAGCTGCATCGCCACCCAATAAATCAACTAGTGTCATTGGCTCTTGTCCTTCACCTTCTGCACTAGGTTCACCAGTTCCTTCTTCGGGGCTGGCTTCGCTAGTTTCTTCCGATGTTGCTGCCGGGCCCGTAGATGATTCATGTGCGTGTCCTTCTTCCTCTTTTCCAGACTCCGCTTGTGCTTGACCCGGTGGCTCTTCCTGTGGCACAGGTGTTAACGCCATTGTGAATTTTTCTTCAACTTCTGCAGGAGCTTCTTGAATTTCTTCAGCAGGAGCACCTCTCATCAAAGACATAAGTATACCAGCAAAATATTTGAGAACCAAGAAATTTCCATATCCAGTGTAGTAGAATGCATAGAATATCATTTTGAAGAAGCCTATAATCAATTCCGGCACAGTTTTAGTTTGCATCACGCTAATTTGGTGCTTAATGTTGGTTGGGCTGAACATGTAGATAGCAAATTTAAGTCCGTCTTTAATACTTGTGATTGTTCTTTTAATTGGATCACGGGCAGCACGTTCTTCGTCGTCTTCACTCATGTACGAACTGCTAACAGCTTCTTTTTTGACGTTACTGCCGCTATCTTCTGCTGCCATCAATCCAGACGCATGAGTCATTTCAAAGATGGCATCTTCACAGAAGTTTACAAATGCTTCAAGCTTTTCTTTATCTCCACCTTCTGTAACTATGGAGTAAAAGAAAGCACGTTTAGACTCCTTAATTTGTGGCTTCTCCCATTGTTCAATGTTTGATTCCTTAATTTCAAAGTAAACTCGTTCAATATGCTTGGAGCTACCTAAAATTTCAATGCGTCCTAAGAAAGGTTCGAAATAGTTTAGAACGGATCCAGCGGTCTCCAAGAAACGCGCTAATCTTGGTTCGTTGGGCATGTGCTCGCTTAGATTAGTCAGCAGCACAGCCAAATTGAAGCCGATTTCTTTCGATGGTTCGTGGAAGCGATCAACAAATGCTGCATAATCGATTTTACCCTCATGATTTCGCTCGCAACAGGCCAAAAGGAAGTCCATTTCCTCTCTGAAATTAAAAGAATAAACCGTGTAGGGTTGTGTTTAAGGCGGTTTGAATTTATGTACATAATAAACAGGTGGTTAGTTATGATATCCTTTTTTGTTAGTTGATTCTTTCCTGAGCCTAATTGTTATTAGTAATGATCTATTTAGGCTTTTTTGAAAAGTTAAAATGATGTTTATGAAACACGAGTTTACATTATTACGACTATAACACTCCACTGGCACAGTAACACTTAATATCTATGACGAAACTTAGCTACGGGCGACAAAACAAAAGCATATTTGAAGCACATGACAGAAAATAGATCTCGTTGACGAGTGAGAACTATATAAAGAGAAACAGAGCGAATTGTCTTAGGTCGTTTTAACGGCGATGCTGAATGGTAACTTTACGAGAATTCATATAACTCATGATCTCAAAATTTTTGGGCTTGACACCTTGAAAGCTTACGTACTATTATTAAACGCTCATAGATTTTAAATGTAGACTGATCGTCCTGTTGTCATCTAAGTCCACTTCTATATAAGCTGGAACTTAAGGATTATTCGAACAGGGTACTAAACTTAACTTGTATTTGATTATATGTCAACGTCACACAGTGGGCTCGATCTCGGCAAAAGGCGCGCATACAGTAAAAAACTTACTTTCGATTTTTTCGGGTTCTAATGTCGAATTCTTTAAGATCAGTTATTATGAAAATCAGAAATTGTCACATCAAGGTCATTTGACTATGGTGTGATGTGTAAAATTAACGTCAATTCTACAGTTTTTAATTTTTTTCGTTTTTTCTTATTTTTGAAAATTCGAAAAAATACTGTATTTTTTGTATGCAATGATGTGCGGTAATGATTTTTTGAGGAAAAGTAAGGGTCTATCTTTGCTTTATAATTCCATAAAGTTTCATGAGCCAATATTTGCATGGATATAATTGGCTGCATTAAACTGATTATTGTAAAGAAAAATGTTTTTTTTACAATTAAAAAGATCAGAACTTTTTTGTGCAGTGGAGTGCAGCGATGAGATTTGTACGAAAAAAAAGTTCTAACATTCAAAAACATGTCATCAAATTTCCAGCTGCAAAGACCTGCAAGATTAGCCTTGGTGGAGGTCCAAACATTTTCATTTTTATAAAATACCGAAAATCAAATATTCATACTTTTTGTTTCTGGTAAAATAAAATATTCCAACGTGTTAAAAGGAAAATATATACGTATTGAAATGCTTTTTTCTTGCACCATATATGATTTTTCATCTACTAAGTTACCATCTGTCGGTAAGTAGTGTTCACAGTCTCATCCCTTTTGTTTTTTAAATGCCAGTGCTGTGGCTCTCAAAGTTTAAGTTTGTTTATGCATTCAGAGGAAGTTAGCATCAACTTTTTTCGCACCGAGTTGTCGAAGAAGTGTCTAATAGTTAAAATTTGAAGTTGTACATCTAAAAAATGGAGAAAACAGGTTACATTATGGTTTTCTTATTTTATATTGTTGTTAATTGATGTTTTTTAGTGATAGATAGTGAGGAGGAAATATAAAGCAAGTCTTGTAAGTACAAATTTCACTATTTTAACTGAAATTTTAGAATTACTGTTGAAACTCTCAAATGATTCAAAAAGTACACTTTGAACGTTAATATTTTGTCTTCTTACTTGTTAATTTATAGATCGAACAGTTAATTATTTATTAAATATTGCTGGATATAGAATAAAAAAAATATTTTTACTATATTGTTGTTTTTTTTTAAAATTTAGAATGAATATAGTTTGAAAAACCTGTAGAAACATACCAAATTGCTTCGAGTAATGAAATTCAACAGAACTCGACAGTGGCGACACCTATACATAATTGTTCAAAATTTTGTTATTGACCTCAAATTTAAAATCAGCGACCTCAAAAACCCATATAATCACATAAAATATAGCACATTCTACTTGAATTAATATAAAAATCGACGGTGGCGCCACATATAATTGTCCAAAACACGTTTTTGACCTCATATTTGGAATCAGCGACCTCAAAAACCTATATAACCACATCAAACAGCACAATATATTTTAATTAATATAAAAAATCGACGGTGGCGCCACCTATAATTGGTTAAAACACGTTTTTGACCTCAAATTCCAAATCAGCGACCTCAAAAACATAAAGAAGTGTTTGTATAGCAATTTTAATAGGATTTCTGCGTCCGTAAATGCGTATGCGCGCGTTTTACCGAGTTCGAGCCCATTGTGCGTCATATCTGCGACATGGTCTAACACCATATTTGTAAATGATATTTCATTATTTTTCCTTACATATGAGCCATCGCTAGTTCCAGTTGCAGTAGACATCTCGTCGTACAGATTTATTCAAGCAAGTGGAGAGGCTTGTTCCAAAAATTAATTATGTATGCCACAACAAGGATGCTTTTAATTTTAAAATTATCGTTTGACTCATTGATAAATATCCATCGCATTGGCAGAATGTAGACATTAATAAATATAGTGCGTTTTTTCTAACAAATATTCCACAAGCTAACTAAAGGTTTCACTGAAGTCATTACCCATTAATATTGTAAAGTTGCCCGCATGCTTCAAATGTTGACATATTGCTCTTTTTGAAATAACCCTTCCGGGAGGTCTCTACTGTTTACAACTCTGCTTGATTCACAGATAAAAGCCACAAAACGTTTGCTCACAATGGCCGGTTTTACACGACCGGACACCGAACAGACAAAACGAACGAACAAACTGGGGTTTATCGGAAAGAGGGTGAGAGAAGACGATGGAAAACCGGCCCCTCTCTCACCCTCTTTCCCATAAACCCCAGTTTGTTCGTTCGTTTTGTCTGTTCGGTGTCCGGTCGTGTAAAAGAGCCCAATCTAAAAATACTTACGGTGTGTAACTTTTTTGTTGTTCCATTTTGTCTCTAAAATCTTTTGGTGTTACCCAACCTTCGCTGTTAGGATCGATTTCTGCAAAGCTAGCGGATTCAGTAAGATCCTTTAACTTCAAGAACATATCAAAGTATTTTAGGATAAGTTCAACGTTTCCAGCAGACTCTACGAGTGTGTCCACCATCTGTTTACCGATTGTACCTGAAACAATTACAAATATGTTAAAGTTGATTTCTTTAAAAAAAATGTTTTTAAAATAACCATTAACAACGTTTCCTTCAAGCATAGACAGCATCATTGTAATCATGTCCTTTTGAAGATTAAGGAGTTCTTTAAGTAAATCGACTTGGCTGGAATTTTTCGAAAGCTTATCTTGCATATGCGAGAATAGGAACAAGAAACCACCGACAGCATCCCACAATCTTGAATGAGCTAAAGCCTGTTGATTCAAAATGCAAGGGCCTTGAATTACTTCAGTGAGGGTATTGAAGACTTGACTAGCGACTTCTATAGCTTTGAAGAAGTTGGTTTTACCAGCCGGATCAATGATTTCCTGGATAAAGATATGATTAAGATAAAAGTAAGTTGGATTAGAATTAATATTGCATACCTTGCTTGAATAATGCCAATAGAAATCCATGATTGACTCCTGCAGCCTCAGCAAGTAATCGACAGTGCAGATAACCACGTTGACAGTTGTTGTATTACCGGCTTGTGTTCTTAAATAATTTTGCCATTCTGTTGAAAAAGGTTTGTTTGAAAAACTCTGTTTTTCCTTAATTTGTTTGCATACCTAAATTGTGTCCTTCACAGGTCAGTTGAATGAAACGAAACAGCGCACACGTGAACTCCGCATCATGCATATTCTTTTCTCCAGCAGCACCTTCCGAACCGACACCGAGACCTGCACCCGGAATGTATTCTTTTTCGTATTTTGTGGGATTTTTTCGACCAAAAAACGGGAGGTTTTTTTTTCGAGGAAATAAAACAAGCAAACAAGACATACAAAATACATACAAAGGATATCAAGGATTTTAAATAGTCCAAGATCGGTTTCAAGGTAAGGTAAATATTTTCATTTTTGATTGGATACGTGCAAAAGGATAGTGCAGTGTCATAGTGTGTGCATAATATTGCAGTCACGTTTGTCATAAGAGATGATTGATATATTGGTTGATTGATTGGTTGTGTATCACCAGGACCAATGCATATGTTGAGAAAAATAAATCAAAACCAAAAGAAAGTAAATGGGGAAAAAAAGAAAACATAATTAGAGGAATGAATAGAATGAAATAAAAAAAATAATATAAACAAAAAATGTATAAATTGCCTGCTGTTAGTCTGAGGGTGAATAAAGCTGTAGTTATTGACAATAAAATAATAATAACAATTAACTAAAAAGGTCTACGTAATGAACTAAAAACGTGTTAATGGGTTATTTACAGATTAGAAAAATTAATACCTGTTAGGTCCTTGGTAATATTTATACACATACATTTAAATATATATGCATCCGGATTTATAGACACTGTACAATGGAGCGGGTAGGATGAAGGATAGGCATTTTTCATATTTGTAGAGATACCTTCTAGTTTTCTTTTAAATTTAAAAACTTAAAATATGCTGTCGTTCTTTCTAAAACACATAGATAAACTAGATGATCAATTTGGAAATGAGGTGGCTCTAGGTACATTAATAGATATGGAAGGTGCCTTTGACAGCACCTCCTATGAATCTATAAAACGGGCTGCCAACAGAAACAGTATAAACCCTCAACGGTAAAAGGTTAGCGCCATGGAGGTGTACTAGCACCTATTTACAGGTCACTGCTTATTGATGAACTCCTCCCGAAGCTATTATCGTCTGGTTTTGATGTACAGGCAAAAAATGTGCCTGCATTCCGGTTATCGTATTGGACTCATGTACCGGGTACAAGTCAAGAAATTTGCTTTACTCCAAAAAAAGCCAAGAAATTCCACAGCACATGCTCCTATCAGCTATGACCTGAAGATCATGAGTATAATTGATACCGGCAAGTGTAGATACTGATACTCAGAGGCGCGTTTTGCCGCACAGGAAAAGCGCGAGTGCGAATGCGAAGGATGAAACACAATTCCAAGAGCTACCTTAAGGCTGATTAGTATAGGCTACTCCACTACATACTATAATTCAGCTATTGAATAAACAACTATTGGAGGGTATACCCAAAATATCTGTGACAGGTCGAGGTGTGCCGCACGCCCGTGAAATAGAATGATAAATCAACTTGCAATTCAGATCTGTACTAAGTTCGAAAGATGGGTGAGGTGGATATGTTTAAATTAACACTTTTGGAATTTTCGTTGGTTACCTAAAAGATAAATAACTATATAACTTTCCTCCTTTCTCATCTTCCCTCGCCTTCGCGAAATCAGCGTTCTGTTGTACTCTTCTTTATACCTAATTTTGTGACTACAGCTTAATGTCCAACTCAATGCATTCAATGACAGAACCGTAGACAGTACAAAAAGCCTTTATCTCTGCTCTGAGCGTTAGTCTTCTTAGTAAGAGAAAAGTTTAGGCCTACGATTTCCGTAAGCGTAAGTTTAGGTTAAGTTTAAACACCTCTTATTATTGATCATCTTAACTGAAGTCTGAAAACTTTTGAAATAAAACTAACTGGAGTTATAAAATAACGGGTTTTAAGCTTGAAGAAACATTGCATAAGAGTAGTTACTTTATATAAGTCGTATTGTTAGCCTTGCCCATTAAACAAATCAATTTTGACAAGGTATCTCTACAAAAATTGAGCACCAAAATTTTAAACTAGAAAAAAATCTCGTGCTTAAGGAAAACATACTCTAAGCAACACAAATTGGATCTCATAAATTGCCATACCCTCAGCTTTGGTGTTCCTTTCAAAAGCGTCCAAATCCAATACACTACAAGAATTCATAAGGCCAGCAATTGAAGTAAAGAATCCAACATCTTTCTTCTCTTTCAGATGATTCAACATTCCCATTTGGATATCGATATTACCACCACGTAATATCGAAATACCAAGATTGAGTGTAGTCATTACCATTTCTGATGGGACTCCTTTGGATGCTGATATATGAAGCAAGACCATTTCAGCTACACCACGATTGGATAAGCGTGCTTGATGGAATAGCAGTTTTTGCTTCTCCATTTCTTGTTCCTATAAATGTGAAATATACAATAAATTTATATTTTTTGGAATGTGTTAATGATTTTACTGTTAGTAGCATCCTCACCATTAACTTATCCATCGTATGCTTTTTATACATATTGTTAATTACAAGGTACTGGGGAATTACTTTTAATAGTATTTGCTACTTACGTGTATACTAGTTCCTTCACCCTCTTCGCCACCTTCTTCATCACCACCTTCTTCCTCTTCTTCGCCACATGATTTGGCAGCAATTTGTGCATAAGACATGTATAGCAAATCCTCTTGAAGTGCACCGCTCCTTTCAGTCATTGCACCGCGACAGAAAGTCGTTACTAATTGCGTAAGCGGATCTGGTTTGCCTTCATCTTCTTCGGTGTCTTTTTTGGCCTTTTCAGCATCCTCGAAGCTTTGTGTTAAATCTTCAATCATGATTTCTTGGCCAGAATTCTCATCTTGTAGCCACAGTTCAAAGTATGTTCGCGCAAATATATTGCAGGCGCGATGTCTGTTAATTTGATATAATTGTTAATTTTATATTTAATAATTTTGATAAAAGCAGCACAAGGATTTTGTTTTAATAAAAAGCGATCACGTTATCGCTGTTAATAAAAAGTGAGTGGTTAGTAGAATTGTTATTAGCAATTTATGGCAATATTAATTTATTTTTATTAATATTAATTTTTTCCTTTAATTTACTTATTTCTTAAATAATTTTTTGAAATTGCGTTTATATTTCGGATCAAACATGGTTTTCATTCATTGCATTCAAAATTGCTATAAATTCATTAAGTATGTTCACTAAGGATTAGATTCATTTGTTCCGATAAATATTGGGACTAAATTAATATACATATCGTTAGAAGTATTATTTACCAACAAATCGGAGGAATCTCTATTACTCAAAATCGTTTAAACGATTTTTGGCTGTGGTAAATGCGTGCTAATTGACTAGGCATCCTGTCTGTCTAAATTTACCATAAAGGTAAAGCATTTTAAAAGAATTAGATTCAGGTAAGGTTATACGGCGAGTGCACAGAGATCTATCATTCTTCAATGTACCAAAATGTAACCTATCTCATCAATCACGTTCTTATTTACAATTCAAAATACTTATTGCCCTTGGCGATTCCTTATTGTATGCTATGTTTATTTGAAAACACGTTCTTAATTTGACTGTCATCATAATCTGTTTCTAATTTACTCTTTATGTTTTAATTTAATTTTACATTCGTCGTACGTATACATATATTTAAAATTTTACATTTAATTTGTTTCCTTTCAAACTTTTTTGAGTTCTTCAATAGGAAATTTGTGTTTAGTTAGCTTGACGATCAATTCAAGAAGGTTAAAACTGGTTATGTTACACTTATATAGTAAAATGATTATGTTTAATATGAGTATACCTTCACATCTCCTTTAATACCAATAGGGATGTATATAGTAGGTATATAGTCTAGAAAACCTTTAGGTATAACTGGGCAATTAACATCGAACAACGATTTCAAATATTTTTCAATTTTTCAAAAATAATGCCTTGTGCAGCTTTATGTTAATAACAAAATTAAGCCAATTTAATTAGTGAAGCACCTGCTCAATCGATAAAGATGCTTTGCTCTTAAGCATGAAATAGCAGCCTGACGTCGGGCCATAGATAAGATACGATTCCAATTACTTGCCCTTTGCTTAGGACGCGTAGCCTAAAGGACAAATAGCTTTGATTAGTGGAATTAGTTAAGTCAAGCTTTGTGTTAGCCAATTGTTAATACATTTAGCTATTATTTACAGAGAGAAAGAAAGTGCTTTGGAAATTAATTAAAAAACAATCAACTCAATACAAATGTATGTATATATAGAAAAAATTATATAAATTAACTAAAAACCTTGGTAGTGAATGTAAAGATGTCTGACGGAAACAAGCAATAACTGCACGCTTCCTTTGAATGGAGACAACGCTCCTGAACGCTTTCTTACTTTGTTGTTGTGGGTGATCAATCTGTAGTTCGATTTTATTTTCAACACAAGAAGAAGAAATAAAGAATTGAAGAAATAAACAAATGAGAAATAAAGAGAAAATTAATTAAATAAAGAAGAAATGAAAACGTCTAATAAAATCTAATTACTTACCATATGCAATCCGTAAAGAACCTTTGCCATAGCTACAATTCTATCAACGGTGTCTTCTATTTTACTTTCAGCCTTCTTTTCACCAGTACCGCCAGCCTTTTCAATTAAAGCTTCCTCTATTATTTCTTCCTTTTTGCCCAGTTTTGAATAAAGATAGTGCTGCCATGACATTTCGTCTGCCGGATCTAATTTATCAGGCAGTGTCAGTTGATTCCTAGCAAATTCTATAACATCGTACTCAGGCATGCGCTTAAGATATCTATCCTTGCAGTGCTGTACCAGTTCTTGCTCGCGACCAGCAAACAAATTTAGACCAACAGGAAGCAAACGTTTCAGGCAAGCTACCATAAGACTTGCTTGGACTTCCTTGTCCTTGTCTCGTTTCTTATCGCGATTTTTCTTCTTCTTCTTAACTTTTCCGCCACCAACTGGGGCACCTTCAACAATAGCTGCTGATCTCCTGGTTGCAGTTGGCATGATCAAAGCCATGTTATCGATTTCATTTGCAGATATGAAGTTCTGTTCCTCCTTAAGGAAGTACTGGCTTTTAGACCATATGTTGAAGATCTCAGCAACGTAGTTGTACAGCTCCTCAGCTTCTGGAACATTGTTTTTCAACCAATGATTACGTTGAAGATCAACATATTTGATCAGCAACGGGTAGAAAGAATAAATATCCCTAACCAAAAGCTGCCAATCTTCTTGGATTTGTGTTTCAACTTGCGAAGAATCGTCAGTTGAAGATTTAAGGAATCCACGCATACTTTCTTCCTTATGGAACATGGTGTCTGTGCGTTTCTTCACACGCTCTGCAAGTGGCAGGAATGGATCCTTTAGAAGCTCCTCTGAACTGTTGATGATAATTTGCTGAGTGTATGTAGCAATTCTGGTCATCCATGGAGCATTTTCATTGCCGATATTCTTTTTGATCAGTTTCAGAACATTCTTCAGCAAATGATTCATATGGTCTGCTGTTACCATTGTAACGTGATTTCCACTGGTCGGACTAACATTATCTGGACCTTGCGCCCACCAAAAAGGTAAATAAGAACATAAGAGGGGTAGTATTACATCTATGATGTGTGGTGCTTCATGATAAGTTTTATCAGACTCTACAAATTGGTCCACTTCTTGAAGGATTGCTTCAAGGTTTGGCATGGAACTTTCCATCTTAACCATAATGTCTTGTGCTTCTAAGGAATGATCTGCTATACGGTTTAATAGTGAAAATTGATTGTGCTTATTTAGGTGGGGTTCCAGGTATGCCACAGGGAAAGTTGAACTGAATGCACCAAGGCAAGAGCCCAAATTCTAAAAAATAGATAAGTAATAATTAATATCCTGAGTAATACTTTACATAAATATATTGTTAAACATGCCTTAGTAAAAGATGTCTTTGATAGAAGTCCATCCTTTTTATTGAGAAACTTTGAGAAATACTTATAAATTAAAGTTCAGAAATAATTAAACGTAATCAAAGAAATCATCATCCATTGTCTTTCATCTTCCGAATAATTAAGCAATGGAAAATAAATTTAAAAAATGAAACAAGTAAAAGATTTGATTGACATTATACAGACGAGACTAAATGAATATTTCTATAAGATTTGATTTGAAGCGTTTTAATAACTGCTGCTAACTTTGGAAGCCATAATAAAATAGGCTTAAATCAAAGCAAAAAAAAACTCGAAGTTGGCAACACATGATTATGAATATTGGCCAATTTCACTTGTAAAAAATTAATTGAATGTTTTTTTTTTTTGCCAGTTGCATGAACTTTCCAAAATCAAAAGAAATATTTTGAAGCGAAACTCAAGCGTAATATTTGGTCTAATCGAGCATATTAATAGTATTTCTTATGAACGAATTGACCGTCATTTAGTTTTATGAAGATTGTAGCGAAAATAGGTGCTAACATCCGATATCAGATATAATATAGCAAAAATTAGCGAGCCAATTTACTTGTAGAACATTTTCTATATTTACATAAATCTAGAAACAATTTAAGAAAACATGTCCACAATATTAAGATTCTGAAAATTATTTTAACAAATTTCTAAAGGTGCTAAATAGTACCTTTTTTGAGATTCAACTAATAGAGTAAATCTGTTCAACTTAGCATACTAATAACCTTTAAATAAGTCGACCTTTCATCACGACTACTTACGAACTCTTAGAAACTCTCACTCAAACTCTGTTATGGTATTATTTGAGAAGAGATATATCTAAATTAGACATTCAAACATGAAACGCGTAATCTTGAAATTCATCTTGTAGTCGCTTAAAGAATTCATAGTCCTCCCTTTCGAGATCTCCTTGAGTTCTTTTGCGTACAAAACAGAAGCAATTCTAAAGAAAAGGGGGTACTTGGAAATTGCATCTAAAGCTTAGTAAGCAAAACAGTGAAAACGGATGTTTGTATGAACCCAGTAAAATGTTCTACTCGTTTACCAAAAAGAACATTGCCTTATTAGTGTTGTTCAAGATGAAACCCCGAGGGGGCGATTCCGGGAGGGAGTAGTTGCAAGAGGTCAGGATAAGACTTCGGTTGGAGAGCCGAAGAAGTAAGTAAGCAAGATGTGGTATACACTTCTTTTAATAACAGCCCACAATAGGGTTAATCTGAATTTTATAGAAGTTTCTCTTTTCGATAGTCACCGAAAAGATTATTCTGTACTTTCGCATATTTATTATAAATGAATGAAATTTTTCAATTCTCGTAACTGACTCGCTTAGAAGTACCCCTAAAAAATTTGCATGCAATGAAAAGGCAAAATTCAATATTTAAAACTACACGAAACATATATGTATAATTGATGGAATGGCATCCACGAGTAAAAGAAGCAATTAAACGAAGCCTACGTGCACTACGATATAACTGGTAATAATTTAACGAAATATCTGCACTTCCCTGTAATATACTTGATAACATAAAATTATACAAGCTCGAAAGCGAGTGAAAGTATTTGACAAAAGAAAAAGAAAATCCTTATTTCAGCGAGGCTATCACTTTGATTTTAATTATAAGATAATTTAGGGGTTGAGTATATTTTTCGTATGGATAAAGAAAGACATGCAAAAGCTTATTAAAAAAGTACTTACCGGTCTGTGGCGTTCAGTTTCAGTCTTAAGATATTTGCGATCATGTGTTAGAGTAGCATCAGTTCCAAGTGTGTACATTGATCCAAGAATCTTATATGATGCCACTTGAATTTCATCCACTAAAACAAAAAAAACACGTTCAATCAATTCAAAAATCAGGTTTTTTAATAGGTTTCATTACGTAGTAGATCACTGCCATAATCGCACGTAGCCAGGTGATCAAACATAGACGTGAGAACAGGCAGGATAACCGTATTTACATACGCCAAAGAAGTCGAAGTTTTTAAATGCGTTCCACGAAGGTAGCTATATCTGCCATCTTGTAGATTCAGAATTGTCTGGCCTAAATCATCCGCAGTGTTGTTAAAGAATGTAAGCATGGAGGTTCGAATAAATTCGGGACAATTTTTCACCAGAGATTTGGCATCAATTCCTTTCACCAGTACCTGAAGGCAGCGCACAGTTATCCTTACATCTGGGCCAAACGCTGCTAGTCGTTGCCTTAGCAAAGATGCAAGTTTACAGAAAATTGCAGCCACCATCTCCTTCTCCTTAAGCGAGGCGGCACCAATGTTATTTGTAGCCGTTGCGATTGCTATGAAATAATTTCGATGCGTGGAAAAGTATTTTTCCATAAGTGGCAGAACCACTTTTGAAAAGAATTTAATGTCTCTGGATGCTGTTTTGAACGAGGTGCGCCTGCTGAAGGTCGATGACGGTTTCAAGAGTTTCATGTTGATAGTAGCACGATCCAGGTATTGAATAAGCTTTTCTAATAACGAATAAGAAAATCTTAATTCTACCGCTACTTGTGCAGCCCCTAATTCGCCTTCGCCTGCACCACCCTTGGACGGCCTGAAAAGTATCGTAACAACTGCAGCGAGTTTTATGGAAATAAATTAGTAGTAATATTACTTGTGCAATTTGTATCCTTGATACTGAAGATATTTAAGGAATTCTTGCGATCTCTCTCTGTCCTTTTTCTTTTCCTTATCAGTCAGCAAATCGTAAGGAACAAGTTGAGGGTGGATAACTCCTCCGCATGTGTTAAGTTCCTCCTTCTTTTTCTTGGCCCAAATATCATGAGAATTTTCCGCTAGCCTTTCAGCCATATTTTGCATTTCTCTGCTCAAAGTCAAGTTCGTCATGTCCACAGGGTGTGGATTGTAATTGTATGGGTTGGAATCAGTGCTGCTCTGTAAATCCGTCTATTGTGGAATATGTTTCGCAGAAAAATAGGGGTCACAACACCAGGAGGTGGAATTTTAGGTGAAAGGGGCACAACATAAAAAATGTTAAAGTGATTTCGATATTAGTTTCAAAACACGGGGTTGAGGGGTTAGTATACATACAATTGCTGCTTTAGATTGCCTTCTTGTAGATCCGCGATGGCTAAGAGGCACATCGACATCCTGGTGCTCAATTGTCCAACCAATGGCTAAAAGCGCCTTCAAACTTTCGCGGACTGGTTCCTTGTAGCGTTCTCGTTCCTAAAATTCAGATTAAGATTAGATATCAATGCCCTAGTTTAGAAAATTATAAAACACACGTAATCATTTAACATATTATACGGCTTCAGTCTTGGGTGTGTCTTTTGCACATCAGACCATGAATCGCCATGCTGCCATCCTGCTTCTAATTTCCTGCTCGCCCAAGCGTCGTGATAATGTTCGCTGAACTTTTGAACTATGGAATTCAAGTCGTTATCTAAATGCACGATTGTAGTGTCGATTGGTTGTGGATTATATTGCGGTTGATCGGGCTCCCCAGCGTGACGGCCATAGTAATCCTCATCTGTGTTCTTAGATAAGGTGTAATCAGGCGGCAATGCGCAACCGATAGCTATAAGGCAAGGCAATGCTTTTCCGAATAATTCTGGATCGTAATCCATATTGCTAAGGGAATCGAAAATATTTGAGAACAGCAACATAGTAAGTCGTTTTTCTTCATCGGACGATGCACCGTAAGATCCTTGTCCTTGATTTGATCCATAATATTTCGCGCAACGGTCGTAGTGAAGTGTTAAAAGCTAAATTTGGATAAAATTGATTTATATAATATTTGGTATAAATTTTAAAACATACCCTCAATGCTACAGTTGTGTATTCTGATAGTTTCGATACATCCACAGTTAACTTGCGGAGAAGTTTCAGCAGCATGGAAGGCTGCAGGCAAGTAGTCAGGGCTACTAAGAAATCGGAAACCGCTTCTCTCTGTCCTTTAGTAAGCATACGATTCTTCGAAAGCCTATAAACGGTATGTAAAGTGGCATCTAACAAGCTCGCGTAGTTTTCAGCTTCATTGTAAAACTTGGAGTGTTTGATTAGAAGTGGAAGGATGGAGTTTCCAATATAACGGTTCATAGCTAAAGCCATGTCACTCTCAGATCCATCATTCTATGAAAGAAAAAATGATAACAAGTTGCATAACATTGTTAAACTAAGATTTAAAATTTTACATACTTTATCTAACATCGTAGCAGTCCTCAAATCTGGCAAGAATGCTTCTTCTAACAACCGGTAGAAGAGGTCCTGTGCCTCAATGCCGTATACACGTTCCAGGAAGAGAACTATGCTTTGTTTGTTGCCAGGAATCAATCCAGAAGGCATATCAGATTTTGGTTTCTCTTCGCCTGGTGCTGGATTTGATAATGTGAACCTCAAGCTAAGTACACCTTGCAAATCTTCCAGAGGAACTAAAGATCTTAAAATAGCTCGGGCTCGAAGAGACTCGTTCTTTCCCTGTTCTATAACAGAAATTTCTGGAGCACATCGCCCTAGCAAATCAACTAAAGTGCAGTAAAAGTTCAATATGGCAGCACCAGTATCTATATAATCTTCATCTTCTTCACTCTCAGGTAGTGGATGTGTGAAGTTTAAACCAGCAATTGTACCTTCAGCTTCGTCTTGCATTTTTCGTCTATCAGCAATTCTCTCTGACATTTTATTCGCGTCTACGATCGCCCTGAAAAGACCTTCGCCCTCACCTCTTAAAGCTGGACCCAAACATTCTGGACGACGAATCAAAAGCCTAATAACAAGATTAGCATTCTCTTCAACGCTTTCACCGTTAACCCAGACGCAGAAACGTAAGAAATCGAGATAACGTTCACCTTCAACTGGATCCCAACCTAAATCAGGATAACCTTTCTCTACAAGCTCAGAATTACTTTGCAAACCGCACCTAGATAAATAAACGGCAATTTTCTCCAAATAGTGTTCTCTCAAAGCTAAAGCAAGCTCTGTATTTTCCATTAAACTTGAGTAGGCAACATCCAAAGGAGTTGAACCTCTCAAGCTTGGACGGGATAAGAGAATATTGGAATTATCCAAAAGGAAGTTGAAATGATCGAACATGGCTTTTTGATTCTGTCGGCTGGTACGGCAGAAATAGCACAGGAAACGACAGCAAGCGACAACCATCTCGTGGGATGTGTCCTTCTCCTTAGCAGGAGCTTCACCCCCTTCTGCTTGAACTGGTGCGTCACTCTGGGCCTGTGCGCGTCTACCAAGAGTATTCATCATTACAGCCATAACGTTTTCGTGCACCCTCAAAATACGAATGAGATCGGGATGCTGGAAGAATGTGTGATTGTTTACTAGTTTCCATAAGCGTTTCCTCATCAATTCTTCCTCTTCTTGACTCATCTGTACCGGTAATAAAGCGCGGATTTGACTCAAGCCAACCCACATTCCAGCCACATCTTCCTTGGTTTTAGCGTTGATGACGTAGGTCTTTTCAAGAGCTCGTATTAGCTCGCCCACCGTGTCATATTGTCGCACAAGAAGACTGAACATTTCTCGCACAAGTTTAGGACTTTCGATTTGAGATTCTTCAGCCCATCTGACAATAGTTTTGATAAGAACTTTTCGGAAGATTTCTTCCGGAGTCTTCTTCTCTGGTTCCTCTGGTTCTTTAGGTCCTTCCTCAAGTTCTTTAACTGCATTGATGAAGTTATAAAGTTTTGTAATTGGGCCAGGTTTGACAACCTCAACAGTATCTGGTTCAATTGCTTCTGGTTCTTGTAAAGCATTCAATGATACCTTCTTCATAAGGCAATCATGAAAGTCATATAAACCAGTACGAAGCTCCAGACCGCATGTGCAATTCTCCTGGTCATCTGGTTCTAGATTTTTGAAACATAAAATCGCATTCATTTGCTCTCTTGGTGGACAACGGAATTCTTTCGTTTTCTTGGCAGCTACAGCACTGGGCAGATCAGATTGCTTGATTTCGATGTATCGTCGTAACTGGTCAGATTGAAGATCACCAACGAAATCGTGGGAGAATGCAACTATACTTTCAACTCTGTGCCTAAGCTGGATGTCATATAAATGCTGCAATAGATAACACATTTGTAACTTGGCACCCTCAGCCATTTTCATTGTAAGCAAGCCTTTGCGATGTTCATCCTTGCCATCTAAAAGAGTTTATTTTAATTGTTTTATTTGGTTTTCTTAATAATTACTACGTTTTACCTTTTTCAAAGTTAGGATCCCATGTTTCCGGATCAGTCATAATTAATAACCTTACGACATCGTCGTCTGTTAGGACTCCAACCAAAAGCAGCCGGTCAACAAGTTTTAATAGAGGTCTACATTTATTAAATTTTGTTAGTGAGTTTTTGCACTTTTAGGGTTTACAGCAACTTACAAGAACAGGTTCTCATTTGACCAACCTATAGGATCTCGGTTATGGATTTGGTTAACCTCCACCGCTTCTGAAACAGCCTCCATAACGAATTCTCTAACAACTTCCAGAGGGAACTTGGGCGAGTACAGTTGATCAATCGTCGGGATGGGTTCACTAGAAGCACTTGTCGCTACTATTGCGGAACCAATTGGTTGGGGATTGGGGGGACTTTACATTTTTTTGTTACAGGTACAAAAAGTGTCCAATTGAGAAGAAAGGGTAACACAGGAATTTTAAATACAAAAGAAACACACGAGCGGGGAAAGGATAAAATAATTAACAAGGAAATGTAGTGAAAAGCAGCACAAGTGCAAAAATGAAAGAATTATGTGAAAAGTTGGTTTTGGTGATGATTTAAAGGTAAGAAATGATTTTGTTCATTTCTTGATAAATTAATAATATGAGTGTTGACAAATAGATAGTTATAAATAACTTGACTGGGTAAAGAAAGTTACACATAGAATCCATGCTTTAGAGTTGAGGTCAATTATGTTATGGACATTTCGAAAATTTTAATGTGCAAGGCAGTATCTCATAGTCTATTAAACTGAAAAAATGTTTTCGAAATAGTGTAGAAATTTTGGTGTGAGTGAACCGAATTTTTTGTGATCTATACGCATTTGTAAGTAGTAAGTAACAACTGCAGAAGTATTGATATTGTGTATACCGTGCAATCTTTATGTGGACACCTTTGAGTTTTACAGGTTTTTCCTGAAGTGTTTAATATTATTATTATAACATGGTGTTTTCCCAATCACTATGTCTATAATTTTGCATACTATTTAGTTGCTATTTTCAAATAATGCTTTTGTCGGTAAATAATAATATTTCTAGCAAAGTACCGAGACTCTTCTTGCAGCACCAAAGTCTTAGAAGCCAATGTTAATAATAATAGTAGTCACATATATATGGCATGTCGATAGAATTTGGAAGTGGTATTAAAAGATAGAATTATAATTTTAAAAATGATAAAATTTTGTTAGAAACTTCGAATTATTCCATTTAACATAAAAGTTTCGAAAATAACACAAAATAGTTTCCAAAAATGAATAATTTTTAAAAACTGTATGAATAGACATGAGACACTATTTGACCCAAAAGGATAAAGGAATACAAATCAACTCGAGGCATGGATGGTATAGGGTGAAAATTGAAAATTTTAAGTAATACATACGCTATTTCGGTCATCCTTAATTCAGGTCGTACTGACTCTGTTACAAGTGATCGCAACGAATGTGACATTTCTTCATCCGAATAGAGTTCTCGTAGCTCTGGTCCAAGTGGTATAATGAATTCATTTTTACACACTTCCATTGTGTTGGCATGCGACTCTAAATGTAAGCAAATTAGAAGATCATAGAATCCCTGACGAAGGGCACCACTCATATATTCAGCTTTAATAGCGTACAATAGTTGTTTTTGATCTACGTGCAAACAAAGTGCATGCGCAGCTCTGTAGTTGGATTGATAGCAAAGCGCAGCATATAAAGTGAGAGTATGTGCGTGGAAGGACAACAGTTTGTCCATTTCTATTAGTTCTAAAATGTCAATACATCTATCTTCTTCTGGTATATGTAAAGCCAACATCGAAATAGGGTCCTCGCAAAGCATAGACCATCCCCTAATATCTGAGAGCTTAAGGGCATGCACTTGAAGTGCATTGTTGGGTACTCTTGCCCATTGGTGTGGCTTTAAGCATTGGACCTTTAGCCGTGGCGGGAACTGAGGACCGAGATGCTTGTCACTAGTTGGAAGAACAGCTGCAGATAATGGAAGAGTTGTTGCAGTACGCCCCAATTCAATTTGCAGAATTTCTTTGCTGGTTGCTTCAACGAAGATAGCAGGGAAAAGTTTGCTATCTGGTTCCATAAGCCATCGATGGGAAGTTTCTTTGCCTTCGCAAGTGAATCCTATAATACCAGTTGCAGTATCTACAAAGCAACCAATAAACATTCCTTGAGACGCTCCTTTTCCTGAGGCATCTTGAGTGACTTCATTGAACAGTTCATCAGCACGAACCATGTAGCAACTTTGCCGATCAATACGATCCATGATCTCCTCATATTCGTTCTCTAGTGTAACACTAGCACATCTCACATTGCTCTTATTGAAATTTTTACTGTGTATATCGTACTGAGTTGTTACCCAACCAACGTATACATGAGTAGGATCCTGACCAGGATAAATGCGTACACCATAAAAGTATTCGTTTATGAGTTTTAAACATTCTGCATCGAATATTTCATTTCCAGATTGTTCTGTCGATGGTGGTCCTAAGCTAGCGTTTGTCATATTCTTTGGTCCTCTGTCTGGAACCGATGGCGGCTGAACACGTAGATCTGTCTGTTAAATGGAAGAAAATTAATTATATTTTATGTTTTAAAGATTAAAATGTCTTACTGTTGATACCCGTACCGTGGGTGGTGCTTTAGCAGGCTGAACAAGATTTCGGCTCTGGCCTGTTTTTAAATGGAAGAAGTCTTATTAGACTTTTTAAATAATTAAATGGAAATGAAACATTTAATAAAGTTACAAAACTCAATTAAAAAATTATACTTATTATTGTTTTGATAAAAGCGAAAATTATGTTTTTAAATATTTTAACTCTTTAAGCTTTAAATCCAAAAAACAAATAACATTTTTAAAATAACGACAAATCAAAAAACGGAAATAGGGAACTTACGTAACCCTCCAAAGTACCTGGCAAAATTGATGGGGTTTTCGCTCGTTTGTCACTTAATGGCCCTTATTATGGTTGTCACTTCACCGTAGTGAGAAATGTCACCTTTAAAATCAAATGAGAAAAATCTCACTTACAAACATCAAGTGTGAACAATTGTCACTGAATTTGCCGTTTCTCGATATCAGTGACAACTGTACTTCGCCTTATCTCAATGAAATGTTACTTTTTTAGAGAACCATAATACCATTTTTGACTCATTTCGCCATTTGTCACCATAAGTGACAACCATAATAAGGCTGAATATCTTTGATACCTATCGCGATAACTACCCGTCCACTACTCATAGTTTCGCGATTTTTACTTTGATAAAGTTGACATATTTCTCATAGTGTATTTATATATTACATAAGTGCTACGGGTCTGAGGCTTAACAAGCAGAATATCTGTTCAAAATTTTCGAAAGGAGAATCCTAAGAAGAATGAGCTTGAAGAAATGTATGACGCAATATTGCTGATTGTCGCTGACTAGATTGTCACGAAGAAATGTAGCCATCCATTAGGGCAGAGAATTCAAACTGAAGGAAGGAAGGAAGAAAAACGAGCTGCGTGGTAAGCTCAAGAGTAAAAGATTTGTATGAAACTTCAATTAGTTTGGAAGTGTATAGTATGAAAATTGTAGATAACTTTATATATATACGGAAAATGCGTACCGCAGACAATAAGATAAAGGATCACATACATAGGCGTATCTTAACCGTCATGCTACGGTTCTGGAGCAAGTAAAAAAACATCAGCTTAAAATCTTAAATGGAGGATTTCCCCTGGACCAAATTTGAGCCTTAGAATGGATTACACAGCTTTTTAGAGACCTATGCATAAAAGTTGGAACAAGGTTCCCAAAAACAACCGGATTACAGCAGGTAGTGAAGTTTCGAATCAATTTTGCCAGATAGTGGCACAATAGTAAGGAATTGTACCCGTTCTAAGCGTCATGTTTGGAGTTGTCCTAATAAACCAAATATGAAGAAGCAAAATTGAACTCACTCATTGCACTTTTTCCAGTCCTACCTTCTGGCGAGGTAGTTCGAATCTTATCCTTGCTTTGGTCTCTGCTTTTTTTGAAGAATTTGAAAGGACTTCGTCCTCTCTTCTTCTTATCATCAACAGGTTCTTCAATATTATTCATATCCATTGAATTAATATTGTCCTGCATATCTCCATTCATCATTGGTTGTTCGAACGTAATATTGCGAGTAAGAGATCCCCTGCGTGCTGGTTTAGATGGTGTTCGTAAAAGATTTTCATCGGCTTCAGTTACATCCTCATAATTACGATGCAAGCCTTTAATATCATTCATTGTGAATCCACTCTTCATTATGTTTTCAATATGCATTGGTGTTGTGCCCTCTTGGTTTGCTGCTTCAGCCATTAAACGATATTGGCGCATTCTGATCTCATCCCATCGATGTTTCTTTTCTAATTCACTAAAAAAATAAGAGATTTTTAAATTTACGAATTAAGTAAAAATAGGGATTGTGTTTACTCTATAAACTGGCTCATGCAGGTTACAGGCAATGAAAGGCGCAAAAATTCCCAGTTAGCCTTTTCCATAGTTTCAAATGTATTGTGAGAAATCTTCAAACATGGTGGAGTATCAGCACCTCCAGGTATTCTGGTCACGTCAATTCGGCAGTCTGGCATATCTTCAGTGTTTTCGAAAATAGGTTGATCTTTAGTGTACCAATGTGTAACTGGACGACGCATATTTCTAAAGAGTTTGTTTAAGTTAATATTTTTTCAGCGCTCTTCATATCCTATCCTTTTGTCTATACTTACACACAGAAAGGTTCATAGCCTTCTTGTAAACCGCAAGTAGTGAAATATTTTAGCGAGTCGACATCTTGCCCATAAATTACTCGTGCTCTTTGTCCAACCTGTTAATTATTCGGATTTAAATTATAATATTTCAAAAAAAATCAAAAAAATCGTACCCCTAATGTGCAAGCGGGAACAAATCCTACTCCATCAGCTTGAACATCCGCAAACGATGTCTCGCCACCAAGGGCGTCCATAAGTAGTTCACCATTGAGTGAGAAACCTGTTTTTAAACAATTGATTTATATAAAACACCTGAAATTTAACTCTTTCAAACATAGAAACTAGTTTATGGGAAAATTCGTTCCATGCTGTTACAAAACATGTTTAGATAACATTGTCTTCAAAATTGCATGCAGAATTATTAAACTAGGTCTTCAGAAGTACTATCTTTCGACCTAAAAATCGGGAAAATATTTTTTTTTATATAAAAGGTTTTAAAAAATAAAAAACGGAAAGAAAATCAAAACAAAATAAAAATAGTGGAAGAAAATTTGAACTCTGTGCAAGTTTTGTTTGCTTTGTGTTATGGTCTGCTAGTGTTAATCATCTAAATCTAGGTGGCGGTTACTAGCGTTTATTAAAAATAAATTTGTTTTGGTAGGGGAAGAATATTAGTGCATTTTTTTAATTAGATATTGGGAAAAAACTTAAAGAAACTGCATTATCCTTGTATGTGCATTTCAAAGATTAATGTCCTCGATTCAGTAATATTACTAGTTTGTTTCTCCAGTTAAATTGGAGTTGTATTTGAGCTAGTCTTAACAAGCCTTTCAAAAATATGGGGGTTTACAAAATAGAATAGGAGGAGCACCAAAAAAATAGTATATCGTTGTTGGAGTCTGATTAAATAGTGAGCGGCAGTTTATTTGAAAAAGAAGTAATATTTCAGAAAACATTTAAGAACTTAACCAAAAATTCTTATTGAAATAATATATGTAGGTCCCGACCGGTTAAAATTGAAAAAGTAATTTAATTGCACTATGTGTGATTAAAAGAAATTGTTTAAATTTATATTTATGTGTTAATAAATAGGATACAGTTTAAGTGTAGGGATAAATAATTATAATAAAACTAATAAATTACCTCTCAACAATTAATGAACTTTGCATTCCATGTAAGATCACTACATGCGCCCTAGCTTCGAAAAAGCCGCGATGATATAATCGTTCATATCTAATCATATCTCCCAGAACTCATCCCAGTTCTACCTATCATCCAAAACCCAAATTGCTAAGCGAATAAGACTTTTTTATCTTCTTTTTTCTTTTGCAATATTATTTTAAATTGGCAACTATTGGTATGGGAAGAGGCCGCAAAAACGGCTAATAAAGGCTGTTGATAATGTTGACTCATGGCAAAACTATTAAAATTAGGAATATCAAGTTCTGCCGTGGAATGGATACAATGAGTATCTATGATGATGAAGCACCTTCTGGGGTCCAAAGGATAAAGGTTACAAAACGGTCAGACCGATTACAAAAACTGTTTTATATTCATTAGTTCGTCTAATACTGGAATTCACATAACCAAGCTGATATTCTATATTTAAACTAAATAGCAACAGGATTCTTCTTTTTCTTCTGAGAAATCGACTATACTAGAAATCGATTATGCAATTCACAAAATAATCAAGAATGCCAGTGCATTACCTGTATGATTATCAAACCCAATCACCCTAACCTTTACACTAAGAAGCTCAATAGTTTATACGGTTGTCACCTTCCACAAAATCCCCTTCTAAATTGAACATTATATAACTCTTGTAATCCTACATCCTTTTTATTAATATACCAAAAGTTTTTGATTACATATGTATATATACTTTACTTATGTTATAACCTTCATTCCTGGGCAAATAAATAAATAAAAAAAAATAAAAAATACTTCTCTGTTGAACTTGCTGTTGCCATATATCATTCTTATTTGGAAAGGAAAAGTGTCGTACAATTAAAAGCGTAAACAATTAACTGTTTTTAGTTTTTTTTTCATTTAAAATGTGAAGAAGTACAATCGACTCCCGTATAATACCATCTCTTGCTGCCAACTCCACTGTTTCGCCTTTGAGTGGTGGTGCTGATAACTGAGTAACCAACCCCAGTGGAACGGAGTCGAACAGAAGAGGCAACGAATCTGGTTCTCCAAGAGCGGGCTGGGCCTTCTAATCCCATAAAATGTGAATTGTTAACAGATCTCTAAACTTTTCTCGGCCAGGATGGAACTACTTTTTAAGGAATTAGGCTCTGTTAAAGAAAACGAGACCGAAAAGATGAAACGAAAATGGCAAATTCGAGCACTAAACAGACCTGGTGTGTGATACAGAAACTTGCAACAGTCATAAGAATAGAAAGTGAACGCATGGGGCCCTTTTACACGACCGAACACCGAACAGACAAAACGAACGAACAAACTGGGGTTTATGGGAAAGAGGGCGAGAGAGGCGCCATGGCGGCCATGGCATTTACAGGAAGTCGGATGGTCAAATTCAGACGTTATATAAAAAATGACAAGTACGTACACACTACTATAGCGGCAACAAAAACAACATACATACATATGAATATTTGGCACTGTATTCTATGTGAATAATCGTTATTGGTTTTCAACCAACCTTTGATAAAATATGCCCAAGAGTAAAGGTGAGATTTCACAACCTTACATTACTTACTGCACATGCATCAACATCAAGGAACTTCAAGGAAATGTTAAAGTAATAGCACAACATAAGAAATGTAAATATTTGAGCTATCATGAGGATGAGAATGCTGGGTACTAAGCATCAATTCTTCTAGAAAAATAGCAGATTACCGGAGGAAAATATTATATTTTTTTGGAGGAATAAGAACAGAATGAATGGAGAATTAAGACGAAATAAGAAATCTACGACCTATAGAATGAAGTGGGCATCATTACGTACAAACGATGTAATGCTGGCTTAGACATATAATCCGTTTAGATGAGACTAGAATGAGGAAGGGGAGCTATGAAGGTAAACCTGTAGGTAACATTCCCATAGGACGGCCAAAATCACTCCACTAACATTTGGATGTCATCTGATGATGATGAAGGGAGGCGTTACCCAATAAGTGTAATTGAATTTCAAATGTACATAAAACAATCTTGCATTTTTCCAGCTTTTTTTGATAGATCATAAGATATTGAATTATACCGGAGTCTGCTGTAACTATAAATAAAACATAGCAGTATAAACAAAATATCTTTTACATAATGGTCTAAGGGTTCCGGTTGTATTAGAGCTGAAACCTCCCACTTGTTGCTAGTCAAATGTATATAATCGTGTAGCCATGCTATGGCATAGCGAGCTAAGAGCCCAAGAGTGGTTGTACAGTTTTGGGAATATAATATTAAATTAAATTATTGCGGAGAAATGTAAATTACTTTGTTCTATTGCGACTGCATTAACTTACGAGTAGGTTTTATGTTAAACCAGTTTTTTGCACATCAAGCTAAATAAAAGGAATATACATACATATGGTAAAACATACCTTTAGCTATACTATATCAAGTCTAATTACAGTAATTGATAATGTCCTCACAGATATAGCACATTCATAGTCGAGTCTTAAAAAGCCTAGAAATTTGACTAAAAAAGCACATTTTAAACTCCTCTCACTCGAAAAGTGTAACCTTCTGTTTCTTCTATTTTGTTTTGAATAAATTTCGACATAATCTCATCATGCACAAACAAGACTCTTTAACCTTAGTAAAAAAATATCTCTAGCATGTTAAACTTAAAATCCTAAAATTTTATTGGCAGGCATTTAAGAAAAACCCCGAAACTTTTTTTATTTATGGACATAAAGGCAAGCTTAAATCTGAATTTAGCAAGTAGCTGAGAATTTTAACAAGCATTAGAAGCATCGACATGTTCGAAAGGGCATTCGAATTTGAGAATATTATAATTTCGAAAGGTTAGCCAAAAAATGCCAGAGCAAAAAAGTGGAAGCAGAAACTAAAAAAAATTTTGGTGTTGTGTCTGTCATTGGAACAATTGTTTAAACAAAAAAATTCTCAACTTTTTTTCTTTTAAACAAAATGTTTCTCTTGCTTTTGAAGGATTGCGAGCAGCTGCATTTTGAAAACAATCAAAGTAAAATCTACTTAAAAAAATTAAATAAATAAAAAAAATCTCTGATGATGGAAATAAATCATCGATCATCGTGTGGAAAAAAGGGGCACTTTTATTAAAAAAATTAAAACACTAAAAAGTGCAATTCGCACTACAAAAAATAGTAAAAAAAAAAGAAAAATTTTGTTTGTATTTTTTTTTTTGGTAATTGTTTTTTTATTTAATGAATTTGGTTCTTACTGATAGTACGATCGGCGAGATCGAGGAAGACACCAACTATATCGCCGGGTCCCCATTGCTTGCCGAAGGATTCAGTCGCCCCACCAGACACTTTTTCTTCCTGTTAACACATATATAGTTTTCCAACATACAGTTTTAGATAAAGACCAACAGATTAAAGTATTTTTTTTAAATTTCTTAAATTTTTATATTTTTTTTTACATTTAATAAATGTGTTAGTAAATTTTTTTTATTTTCTTTCATTTTGCCGCTTTGTAGCTGTTGTTATGTATGAAATGTCTTTATATAATTTGTGTTAATTAATTTATTTTTAATCGTTTGGGTTAAGATAATTTTATTTCGACAGAAGTCTGGATGAAAAAAGAGTGATAATCAAAAAACTTAAAAACGGAACAAGCTTTTGGGTTGAGAGTAGTCTTTAGAGGAACAAAAACAAAAAAAACATCTAATAAACTAAAAAAGAAAATAAAATAAAACATGAATATGGTGTAACATCAATTGGTCGATCCTTACTGATTATTTGATCCTTAACATCTATAAAACAACCAACAATATCGCCGACTTCATATCGAATACCAAAGTGCTCCACAGAGCCTCCATGTAATTTAGTCACCTGAGATTTGATTTGATTTTGTTGTTTATTAGTTTTATTTTGTATTACATTTTTAGTTAAAATCCATCATTTTAAGTTATTTCTGGAAGCCCGAAAGTTATCTCAGTCCGAAGAGATTGAATCGTTTTTGAATTTTAAATTTTTTAACATAATTATTTTGTTAAATGTAAATACTTACATTGTAACCGTCATATGCCCACGTGCTGTCATCACTACCTAACATTGATCCTGGATGGCAATCAGCCCGTGCCCAACCAACTCGCATTGGTCCTGCGGTAAGAACCTCAAATTCAAAGTACCATTTTCCTGAAGTAACAGCGTAATTTCGTTCTACTCTATATGTTCTAAATGCTGCATATTTTAAGCGTTGAGCTTCAGCCAAGAGAGCTTCATTTCCTTCACCGGTTGGTGGATCTAAATTATATCCATAGACCAGAAGTGTCCGGACAGTTTCAGAGGCAGTGTCTCTGTTTGCTTTCTTGATAGCTTCGTCGACTTTTGAATATGGAACCAAATGGGGGCTTCTATGATTATCTGAATCTTCATTTAGGCCATAAGTCCATCCTTGTTGAATGCGTTCTTTTGCCCATAAGTTGTGGGTGTTTTCTGCTAACTGATCTACCAATTCCTCCAATTTAGGAGTCAATGTAACAGCGCTCAAGTCAAGGGGAGCAGGTTTGTAACCATTAGCTTGCATGAATGGTTCATTTGGAAGACGAATAGGTCTTATGCGAGCTGGAGGCTTATCTACTGTGATATAGTATCCTAATGCAATTATTGTTCTAAAAGAATATTGTTAGTTACTTTCAAAATTACTAATAAAATGTTTACTTTAAAGTTTGTACAGCAAGTTGACTATCATAACGTTTTTCCGCTGCTGGAAGCTTTTCAAATTGTGTCAAACACGGATGAATTCTATGCAAGTCTTCACGTCGTTCACCCCAACTCCAACCAGCTTCAATTTTGTTTAGAGCCCACATTTCGTGAATGTTTTCTGCTAATTTCTCTTTGATCGAATCAACAGATTGTGGAAGCGATACTGCAGACGTATCTACTGGATTAGGGACAAATGCTGTGTCATCTTCCATTAACCATGGACCAGCAAGAACATTTTTATATAAGTTTCCAAAATAGAAACACGGATCCAAGCTTAGTACTTGATGTGGCATAAGGCACTGTACAAGGGGTGAAAATCCTAACGGAGGATCAAATCTTAAGCGACCATGGTCTCCACCTAATAGGAAACGACAGCTACAAAAAAAAGCAATATTAATTTTAGGAATGCATCTACGTCATAACTGATATTAACCTTAGTTTGGACGAGCAACTCATTACGGGAAAGAACATTCCATCTAAATTAAAATCCCTAAAGGATCCTGTTACTCTACTTCCATTAAATGTGAATGTTATAATAGGAACACTAAGATCTAGAGCTACGCCAACCACGTCTCCTTTTCGAATGAAAGGTTCTTCAGGAGTTATGTTAACTACAGATGTTTTACGTCCTCCAGTCCATAAATATGCACCATCAAAACCGAATGAGAACAGATCATCACCGACTCCGTTTCCACCCCATTTCTTTCCGCCACCAGGGTATGGGACATAACTGCAACGTAAAAAAGGTTAGCGATAATATACTACCATCAAAAAGGTAGTGCTTACCCAATGGTGTTAGCCCAACCAATTCTTAAATGTGGCATCATATGTGTAGTCTGCTCAATGTGATCCATTGTTACTTCGAAGTACCATTTTTGATACATTGCAGATCCTTCTACACGACCCACGAAAATGTTTGGTCGTATACTGAAAATATTTATTTTTAATTAGAGATCGTTGTTGAAATTTACGGAAAATTGTAAGAAATAAAAACGGTATTGTGAACCGAGAGTGTAGTGACAGTTCTAATCTGTTCTAGAGCTATAAACAATAAATTTTAAGATTTTCGGCTCTTTAGAAAGCAGTCATTACTGCATACAAATTTACCTTGCAACATGGTCAACAAGCTGAGTCTGCAGAAGTAAATTCTTTCCAGGTAACAAGTAGTCACAAATATTATTCTGTGATGATCTCACTGCAACGCCATTACCAACGCACAATGAGCACAAAACATCTAGAACCTTTGGATCTCGTCCATGTTTTTCCAACAATGATATAATAACTTTGATATGTTCATCCCGCATCATGTTCAAAGCTTCTGGCGAATCGATAAGGACGCAATGAAGTACATCCAACATACCGGATCCTTCACTTGACGCCTGCGAACCCAATCGTGAAAAAAGCCAATTCAAACGATTACTGTTGGCAAATTGAGCGCAATTAGTATGGTTGCCTTTGATAATGGCAGCTAGGAGCTGATAGAGATAAGTTGAAATCAGGTCCCAACTCTGGCCCATTTCATCACCAGCCAAGAAGCTGGCCAGGAATCCTTGCGACGTTATCACATTAATTTTATCGATTGCCTCGAGGATCAAGTTGAGCACACCTTCTTCTTGAAAGAGATCTTGTCGGTTACGTAGGGCACGGAATCGGTTTTGTTTTTCCTCGTGCTCTGCGTAAATGCACAGGATTAATAAAACATTGTGAAGAATGCAAAAAATATGAAGTTACCCATATCGTCCTCAGGCTGGGAGAAGTAATTGATTAAATCCTCCAGACACATAACCATTTCTGAAAGGTTGACTGCATGGAAGAACATTGAATGACGTCGGTTACTCTGAAGGGTTTCAAGGCCACTAAAAAAATAGTTTATTTATTATATGAAAGGACTAAACAGTAATTTTTAAGGAGCGCACTTGATAAATTTATTAAAAAGACTGCTGCATTTCCTAATGACACGAGCAGTCTTAGACTCTTCTTCTTGCGAACGGGAGAAATCTAAACCGTCATCCATTTTTCCTTCTTCGTGTAGGATGGCTTGCTTCTCCTCGACTTTTCCTACACCTTTCTTCTTTGTTTCATAGCTCTTATAACTGAGCCACAATCCAGACTCTGCATGTTGTACAATAACTGTGGAGTCACCATATTTAATGATTGCAGTTCCGATAATTTCAAGATCTTTGTCTTCAAGGACTTTCCTTTCATCATCTTTTTCTTGACGTAAACAAAATGTCGTAGCACTAATTGTTGCTTCTTCCCTTTTTAACTTTTAAATAATATTAGTTAAAATATGATTTTGCAAGGGTATTATTGAAAAATTACCAAAATAAGTTCATTGTTTTCGTTAACACCTAAATATCTACCAGTTGTGATATGCCTAATTCTCATTGGATGGTACCAGTTAATGAAACCTCCGGTCCATTTTGTTCGGGCTAATTCTAAACGCCACAAGGATCTGGCCTGCGACATAACAGATCCACCTTCATAGACGACAATACTGAAAGTAGAGCAATTGTAATGTTTTATCAATTTCAATGCATGTGCTTAAAATAATACTTTTGTCCAGGCTCCCGAGCCCAAGTGCTGGGTATCGTAAGACATTCATCACCGCCATGAAAGAAACGTAGCACATCTCCACCAAATACAAATCCAACGTACTTCATCCTCGATATGCCAGTTCCGTAGGGCTGAACGGACCAGTGGGTAACATGGAAGCTGGCATTTACTATGGATTGATCATTCTCTTTTGTCGTGTGCTGATATGGAAATGAAGAATTGAATTGAAGTGTTTCTTGATATTTAGAAAATTAAGGGCTTCTTACCAAGTAACGTTCAGTTGCTACAGATACCAAAATAAGATCATCACCGACACGAACTTTCTCACCCTCAGATCTCTGTTTGCTGGCAGGATGAACAGTCCACCAACACGCCTCACCTTGGCTGTGTTCTTGTAGACCAACATCGAAAGACAACTTATCATTCGATGAAGATGTTGAAAGGCACGCTAAATACTATAAAAATAGACAAACATCAAGCAGTTGCTCCTCATAAGTATAAAGTGCATTTTGTGGACTTACCATATCACTATTGTGATGTCGTAAAAGTATGGCATTACCATACAAAAGTGTTCTATGACCAGATCCCGTTCCTTTTCCCTAAGAAGAAAATGCGAAAATTTTATGGATTAGTCCAAGTTTTTTATAAGTTGGGTATTTCATTGGCTTCAGATACTCGTGTTAGGTAATGCCGGGTTAAGGGTTAATCTAATGACTACAGGAAGCACTTCAAAAATAGCGAGAGAGTTTGCGAACATCAAATATTTCTCAAAAGAAGATTTTTTTAAACGATTGTGCAATCTTTAAAATTGAAAACGTCATAATGACCTTAATTTATTTTTTTACAAAGAACAACACTTTTAATGATTAAAGATAAGATTTGATAGAGCTGATATAAATATTGGCAATGAAAGAATAGTCCATTTCGTAGCAGTAAAAGAATTTCGCAATAGAATAATGAAAATAGCAAAGAGAGATGGCATAGAGATTGTTCGAAAGTTTAGACAGATACTTGGAATATTTACAATTTTTGAGACCGTGTACGTATAAAAATGTGATAAGATTGTTAACTATTAAACTGAACTAGATTTTTCGGAGGGATAATCTGTAACAAATTTGAAATTCGACATTCCTCACGAATTTATTGAGAAAATCTTTTGTTTATGTTAGTTGTACTGTAGATTAAGTTTGGACACGGTTTGTAATCAGCATGTTTACATCAGCTATTTAGCTAGAATTAAGAAAAGATAGTATTTTTGGAAGTTTACTGAGAGAAAGAAAATTCCAGCGCCTACACCTGGCTCTGGTTTAGAGTCACCTGTGCATAAAACTATCGTAGTTCTTGTGGTGTATGGTAGTGTTGAGCCGGACTTACACTATATTTGCCCCTTACACGATGCTAATTTGTACTGAGGCCGAGTTTTTTAAATGTCCCGGTTCAAAAATAATGTACTACTACTCTTAGTATGAGCATGTATCGAGATAAATTCATTCTTGATTTTTGATTATTAACATACATGAGGAAATGAAGCGAGGTATAATTATAAATACGTAGTGGAGTGTCATGGGTTTCTTCTTTCTTCTTTTGGAGCAGTAAAATTTCAAACTTGAAATGAATCGAAGTGAGGCTCTTACTCGGACAACTAAACCTTTGTTTCAGTTGGGTTTCATCACAGTCACATGTCCTTTCTGCTTTATAGTCGTCTCGCTCCATCAACCCGATTTTCGCAGCTTCAGAGCCTGCCTCCAGCCTAATGTGTAGATCAGGTAGCAGCTGATCGAGAATTAAGTTCAAGATAAATGTTAATAAGGAAACATCCAAAAGGAAATACGGATGAAAGTTTTTCTGTGTGCTACAACTCCATCAGGAAAGTTACTTAAAAACTTATACCACTTTATTAAAAGATTAAGTTAAGTTACTTGGTATTATTTCTTATGAGCTTTAACATAAGTAACCGTGTTTGGATTGGTAACCATTATACAGCAACAAGCAATCTTATGTAACGTGTGAGTTAATGATATGAGTTACATATGTACAAAATTCAACTTTTCGGCACTCCAGCAAAGTCGTGAAATATGGGGGTTACCCTACCCCACTAATTGGTAAAGGCCTAAACAGTTTCTAAATATTGTACAAAAAGTGAATGCGTACTTGACTACTCCATTCAAAAGATGTTCATTGAATATTTTTATTTTTTTAATGTGAAAATGTTTGCAAGTTGTTAGGAAAAAATGATGAATTTAGTAAGAAAGTTAAAGGGTTATTCGAAATAAATAGTAAGTCAGACAATACCACTGCATGCAAAGAATTACGAAGAGTTTCACTAATAGCCTTAATTTACGGCACAATTTAGCAAAGTAGCCTTTTAATTTTAGAGATATTATAGCGCGTCAACCTGAAAACTTCTTACAATTTTAGAATTAGAGCAAAAAGTAATTACTTTTGTTTAATTTCAATTTTTTTAAATCAAATATTTCTTTTTAGTTTTTTTACTTCGCGTTAATTAAAAAATACAGAAAAAGAAAAATTTTGAAAAATAAATAACATTTGTGCCGAAAGACTTTTGAGTACTTACAAGCGAATTATCCTGAATACGCGAAAAAGATTGTTTATAACAATTTTAGTTTGTTTTTTTGTTTATTTTTTGTTTATTTTTAGATATTTGTTTTTGTGTGCGTACAGACAATGAGTAAAGCACCGGGAAAAAAGAAAAACAGTTTTTGTTTTATACATATCAAAATATAATTTGTTTTAGAATAAAATAATAAAATTAAATAAATAAATAAAGCGAAAAAAATTCTAATTAAAGAAATTCAACTATTGAAAATTTGGACGGACAAATATTTTTTTATTGTTTTGTACTTTTGTCAAAATGGAGCGCGTTTCATATCCAATTAATTACAAAAATCAAAGAAATTAATTATCAAATGAAAATTCATATTCGAAAAAAAAAATAATAAATTATAAATAGCGCGACAAATGGTGGGAGAATTATGACAATGATTATGACAGACTTTGAAAACTTATGTTGGAATTGGAAAATTCTTTTGTTTTTGACAAACTTTTTTTGATGTATAAAATAAATATAGAATAAAATTGCGATTACTTACGGTTTCAGATCCAGCTGCTGTTACTAATTCCTGTAAGGCACGTACTGACAATGCTTGCTCAATAACGAAGACGCATTGTGATAGATCTGGCGGGACGTTTTTATCTGCAATATTTTCGAGGAAGCAATGTCGATTACCAAATCCTTCTGCAGCTAAGCAAACACGTTCACCAGTTGCTGTACAGGACAAGCAGACCATGTCTTCCTATATGGCGTTAAGGGAAGAAAATTTTCGTTTTCAGTTATGTATAATGTAAAAATTTTGTAGAAATTTAATAAAAACGCAGAATTGATATTTTTACTCTACATAAAGAGTGTACAGTGTGTGTATAACACTCGTTCAATGTTTTCAACGATCTTTTATAAATTCCGCATGGACGTAAAGTGAACCAATTATAACAGTTCGAGCTTTCAGGAGTTGATGAAAATAAATCCACAATAAATGATAACAATTTATAATTTATAATTTCAAAAAAACAGGAACTTGACCAAAAAATCACCGATTTAAACCAATTTCCTTTAAGTAATTTTACCTCGATTTACAGTGGATTATATTTCAATCGTGGATAGGTAATTTGAAGTCTGCCATCATTTCTATAAATCCCGGGGATTTCCCAGACTCAACATCTAAACCAATTTAGACTCTTTGGAACGCGCATTTTCACTTGTATCGAGGCGCAATAAAACCTATCAATCCGGGAGCTCCCAAATTTCTTATGGATGTATCGCCTGAACTTCATACTAAGTCAATGCTCGTGGACAGCCTAGAACAATTGTACGACCACCCGCCAAGAATTGATCAAATTGTTCCCGGGAAGGTAGCTACTTATAGGCGCCACAGCACCCCGCTTCCACCTACTCCCACCTATTCCGGGATTCATCGAAATTCATAAAGCAAAAGCCAATAACCGGCGTGGGCAATTGATGTTTCCACGCAAGTTAACAGCCACCATCCAGTTCACTGGGTCCAGTCGGGTGTATGCGATCGAAAAGCATCCCTCTTCCACATGTATATCCTTCGACAGTGGACTCAAGTCCGTGCACTGGAGTCCAAGGTCCGGAGCCACCCACCAAAACCCGTTCTTCGATCACCTCGGCGAGGCAATAAAAATAAAAATTCATCTCGCCGAAAATTTATGGACAAAAGGGAAAGAATTATCAAAACCGATTCCGAGCCCCATTATGGGGCCAATTCCTATTCATGCGTGGCTTGTTTACGTGTAGCTACACTTGAGGAAACAGGACACAGGACCAGAAGCCGGCATGTATGTAATGGCAAGGTGGTTCAGGATGGATTGAAAAATGTTCAACGGTTCACTGCAGATGGGGACCAACACTTAAATTTTGGCAATAATAATAATAATTGTCGAACAGAATGAATAAAACACAAGACAGGACCTGCAAGGAGTATGCCCGATGCTTGAAAATTTCGGCATGGGGCCCAATTGGATTACTCGACCGGGAAATTTGTTTCTGCGGGATATCGATTTTTAAATTGTCCAAGGATGTAGAATTTTTCAAGTTTACAGTTGAAGGATTTTAAAGGATTTTTCTCGTTTGCTCTGCTATCGGTGAGAGAGCATTTCTCTTGTTTAATAAATCTTATATTCGGGATGGAGGCAAATATATTAATATTAAAAAAAATATATGAAATGTTTTCCCCGGAATTTCATTGATTTTTTTAATAATTAATGTAGGCTACAGAAATCGTGAGATATTGAAAGGTCTACTGGGTGAGGGCTGCTCTTTTCTTGGAATCTATAGAACTGATGTTGCTGGGAGAGCGATACTAATCCTAGGCAATTTCCAAGTATACTGCCTGTAGCTTGGTTTGTAAGCATTGCTTTTATTTTGGATATTGAGATTTCCTTTTAAAAATTTGTCTCCCATATTATCCTTGCTAATACTTGGCTGAAATTCAAAATCCACAACTTGTCAAAAGTATAGTTAAAAGAATTAAAAGAAAAAGATTGCTTTGAACCAGAGTAAAGGCCCAAACATATAGCAGAAACGAAAAGAAACCGAAACGAAAACGAAATGAACTTGAAAATGATAGCGATTATGTAGGTGCCTGAGCGAATCGGTTCTTGACATTTGTTGACAAGTTTTGCATTGAGTCGAAGAGTTTTTTATTTTCGATAAATACACATATTATACACTTTATATAATTTATGGCGGATGTCGAGAAATCATAATTTAAATTTTTTCACCTCGTATTGACTGCATTCTTTTAAAAAAACTTCTTTTTCGTTCTTTCAACTACTTTAAATACGAAAACATACGTCTGTCGAACTGTCAAAGTAACGGGCTGAATAGCTGAAACGAATACCGAAAAGAAATAAATTTATATCATTCGTTCCGATTCGGTTCTGTTCGTTTATATAACCGAGTTCATACATTTTCATACGATTTATTTCATTCTTTTCGTTTCGGATCGTTTTCGTTTCTGCTATATGTTTGGGCCTTTACACGGTCTTCGTGATCTCAATTGCAAGATTTGCATCATCAACATAATCTATTAACGACGGAGAGTATCTGTGGATCGGGTGGCTATTTTTTCTGTACACTTTTAGGACACTGCAGATATTATGGGCAAGCTAAGGGACACCACTTATTATTCCTACAGAAAGAATGGTCTAACTCAATTCTAGGGCTGATAAATTGAAACTTATCCCTCTTACGTAGGTAATTACACGAAGGTATTTCTTAACACATACTAATAAAATTTCGGCGTAACTTCAACTAACGTCACTAAGTGATATTCTCCATAATGGCATAAGCATCTTTTTCTCCATCTTGGTGATTCAGAATGTAAGCGATATAATTGTATTGGTAGATGTAAAGAATAATGAACACTACAAAGGTTCTGATATATTAACGACGAGACGTAGCGCCTCTGTGGGTCGGCTATTTTCTTCTTCGCAGCTTGTTTCTCTAATGCCTTACATTCTTTTAGGCTAATGTTTTTCCTATTTACATTTAATTCTGCATACTTGTAGGGACATTTTTATTTATATTTCCCAAGGATGGGATATTTGAGAAGGGAAATTTTAGCAAAAGGATGGCAACATCCATTTTCTAGATGACGAGATCGAATTTCAATTTGCCGCCCAGATCATGTGCTTTGACACCGTTGGATTACCAAGAGCTGACGAGGACGAGGAGAATTCGACACAATTATATGTCAGTGTTCGCAGTTATGCCTCAGTGCCACCCAAAATGTAGACAAGCGGATAGATAATAAACCACATTACTGGATAAAAGATAAAGTTCTCAATTTCTTTTAAAACTGTTTGTTTAATTCACACTTTACATGGCGAAATCCCTAATGGTGCACCCTTTATAGTGACGAAGATAAGGATGTTCAGCATCTCCCGAGGTTCAGAATAGTGTAATTTTTAGCGCTCAGAGGTAAAGCCCCATTGTACTGTCAACGGTCCCATTATTGGGTGCAATATCGCACAGGAAGCTCTAGCCGAAAAGATAGAAGAGAATAGATTGAAAGAACTGACAACGCCAACACTTGGCTTTATTCTACCGACTCGAATAATACCACGACACAACGCTGACTTGGGTATCGCTCCCCTAGTTCTCCTGCTCTGGATAACTTTCAAAGTTAAATACTAATTTTATTGTACCTACTTCACTACTTAACATCTTTACCAAAACACTTAAATTCACTGGAATTTACTTGAATTTTTGTTTGTATTGCCAGACCCCCCCTATGTGTTATTGTTATTTCTTGTTATTAATAATACTTAGCATTATCTATTTTCAGATAAGCTATCAAGCAACTGTTGGAGCGCGATAAGAACTTCGTCGTAAGATTGAACTCGACCGATAATCTCTGAAGACAGTAGTAGTAGTTCTGCAAGCAGTCGTGCTAGAGTAAACGTTATTTCTTAATGTAAATTCTTTCTTTAAAAATGAGTACAAAAATTTTTGATGTTCAATAAATTACTTTATTTAAACAACTTCAATTGTAGCTGAGAACACCGATTTGAATGAAGAACAAATAAACAACTTAATTTCTTTTGTTCAAAAAGATTATGTATGGAAGGATGTCGCTTTATCACTGGACATACTTAGAAGTGTCACACAACTTAAACTGGATCAAAAAGAGTTGACTGAAATCCCTGAAAGTAATACAAATATTTTTTTAACATTCTTTAAAATTAAAACTAATCTAAATTAGGTTTAAACTGCATTTCCCATTTGAAAAAATTGTCGATTGTTGGTAATTTGCTGGTAACTTTTCCACGGTCAATCGGCGATCTGCCAAATTTGGTGCTCATAAATGCGCAGAGAAATCAACTTGCAAACATACCGGACAGTATCCAAACTACAAGTTTTGTCTCTTGCTTAAATACTAAAGAATATATTTTTAGGCATTGGAAATTTAAAAAAATTGCTTGAGCTCAACGTAAATTCGAACAAACTAAGCGTTCTTCCTCATACCATTGGGGATCTTGAAAGTTTGACAGAACTGACACTGAGCCGGAATTGTCTAACAGAAATTCCAGAAAGTAATTTTATTTTTGTTGAATATTGAAATATTAACTTGATGAAATTGCGTTACCTTGCACAGGCATTGGAAAACTGGAAAAATTGTTCCATCTGGAAATGTTTTCTAATAAACTAACAAGTATTGCGGCCTCCATTGGAAATTTAGAGAACTTAACGTATTTCGATGTGGCATTCAACAACTTAACGCACTTGCCAGAAAGTAAAAATAGCACGGCTTTGTTTTAATTAGTAACTTAATATGTGAGCGACTTTTCAGGCATTGGGAACTTGGTCAGTTTACAACGTCTTGATGTAGGAAACAACTTCTTGGAAGATCTTCCGCTTTCCATTAAAAATCTAGTGAATTTGGCCAATTTGGACATAAGTGAAAATAATTTAAAAATCCTTCCTGAATGTGTGCTTACGTAAGTACTGTCTTTGTAGAGGTACTAATTTATATATTCTTTGTAAGGCATCGGAAATCTTACGAACTTAACTAGCTTGTACGTGTCCGGCAATGACCTGAGCGAACTTCCAGAATCGTTAGGAAATTTGACGAACTTAGAACGGTTTGAAGTAAATGAAAACGAGATTGCGAATATCCCAGCCAGTATTTGACTTTTAGTGTTTTCTAAAAGGGGGAGTTTACAGGAATTTATTTTTTCAGACCTTGGAAATTTGATAAAGTTAGAATACCTCGATCTAGAGTGCAACTGCTTGGAAAACCTTCCAGCTTCAACAAAAGACCTTAAAAATTTAAACTATTTAAACATAAGTCAAAATAAGTTTCGCACTCTACCCGAAGGTTACTCTTTAAATCTTTAAACCAAATATTTTTTAAATCAATCTATTTTCAAGTTAAAATTTCGCTTCAGGTATTAGACACTTAACGAACTTAGCTAGCCTAGAAGCAACAGAGAATGGATTGGTGGAGCTACGAGATTGGATTGGCGATTTGGTAAATTTAGAAGTGCTGAAGCTAGATGAAAATGTCCTCAAACATATCCCAAAATGTAGTTTACAATTAACCCTAAACGGTAACAATTAACATTTATTCATTTTTCAAGCCATTGGTCGATTAGTCAATTTGGAGGAGCTCAAACTCGACAATAACAATCTGGATTCCGTTCCGACTGAGTTAGGACGTTGCTTACGATTGATTCAGATTTGTGTGGATAATGGTGTGGAGCTGCCCATGTTACCTGAATGTTGCGATATTGAAAGATATTGAATTATGAATAAAATTATTTACTTAAGAGCATATTTGGTCCATCGAGATATCTCTGTCTCAGAGATAAGTTTATAATGAGATTACTTAAGAATTCGTGCGCAAGAGCTCCAAAGTGCACTTCCACTTTGAATTGGGATGTAAATCAGGCAATCAGTAAATGTGAACACAAAAACTAAACCTTTGAGTGAAATTAAAGCTTAAGCTTAAAGCTTTTTAAAAAGCTTTCTGAAACTTAGGGCCGTGTTACAATTGGGGCTTTGGCTTAGAATAAAAAAATTCAGGAAGGGCCCTCGGAGAATTTTAGCGTAGTGAAATTCAAACTGCACACTTCATTGCTCTTTTTTTCACTGAAAATTCATTCGTAACAAATTCAATTACACTAAAAACAAATTCTTTAAACTTTCTTTCTTCTTTTTAATTAGTTTTGCGAAAAACTGTAAATAAATTTTATAGAAAAACTCGTTTTAAAGAAAGTGCCGCGGGAAAATTTGACAGTTAACTAACAAGCAATTACACCAATTTGACAGTTGACTGATAGCGATTTCACTACGCTCCCATACACGGATTTTATACGCGAGGGCCTTTCCTGTAGTTCTCTATTCTAAGGGCTTTGGCTTCGACTTCAACTCGGACTGCAAAGGAAGCCCCCAGAGACTTCGACTTTAAAATTAAATTGTAGCTTTGACTGCAATCAGCTGTTTCCTTTCAAAGTAGAAGGAAAGAAGAAAAATTAATATAACAAAATTTTAAAATGTCTGAAGAGGAATTCGAATTTTTTTTAATGTTGTTCGCAGTCTATAAAAAAATACTCGGAATTCAAAACCGTTCCTTTCGCTTTAAAAAAATGGTTTTCAGTTCTTTCACATGAAGTTAAGTTGGCTGCAGACGGACGAAACTTTGAATTTTCTTAAAGCCGGACTGCAGTCGAAATACAGTCGCAGACAAAGTTCAGTCGAAGCTTTTATTTCGTCAACTTTAATGACATTACATGTAATCAAAGCGCGAAGTTAAGTCAAAGTAAAGTCAAAGCCCCAATTGTAACATCGGCCTCATGGAGCCCCAATGAGAAACTGATAGGGCAAACCTCACTTCAGTATATCGCAGATTTTTTCTTAATGTGGTGCTCATGAGGAATCTAAGGGGAACGCCCTCTTTCGGCATGCCCTTCATTTGCCACATGGGGCCCCCTTTAAATGCTAGCCGGGTTAAGTAATTCGTCACTTTGACCAGATTTCATTTTCATTCTCATTTACAGCAGTGACACCGCTTCGCTATTTCATCCAGCGAATTCTTCTCGTGCTCAATTCTATCACCCGACCGGCCCCTATCTTAATCGTTGCGCTATATCTAAAAAAAGTTCACCAGTTTTAGTGAACGGTGTGGATCTAATAGCTGATCCATCTCTTAATATCGTACCCCCATACTTAGACACACTATAAATCGCTAAATGGCCACATAGTTCCCTTCAGCGAGCAGTCCGAACTGTTATGTCATAAGTCTACATTCAGCCCGCCTTGTCGCCTAGAAACCCAAAATCAACTAATTTGAGCAGTTGTAGCACAACAATTCACCTTCCGCTGTCATGATTTTTTTGCAACCCCTTACTACCCTATCACTAGCACACAACAATGCCAACAATGCCGTAATATCACAATATATTCAATTACTTCCCACTGCCATTATTTACCGTTATGAATATGAATATCCTCAATGCACAATAAATTGCAGCAAAATCACTTTCTGCATAACAAAAGTTCACTCCGGCATCTCCCACAGCCGTGCATAATGGGATCCTGCTGGCTGCCGGCGGCCCTTGGGATGATGGGAGCTAACTTTAGTTCCGAGTCAACCAAGAAGAAGGACCATCACTAGACCGCCACCGCAATAGATTGCCCCAATATCAATGTCCAATCAGTTCAGTCATTCGAGCAATCGAGCCATTACATCCACAGGAAAGACTTCGGGGCTAGACCTTAAAAGGACACTTGACTTCCGTTCCGATATCCCTTCCAGTTCACATGCAAGGCAGGAAGGAATCTTTGCACAATGGTGCCCATCTGCACTACGGTTTCCCCACAGGACCCTATCCTCCTGGATCCTGAGAATGATCGGTGAATGTATATGTGCTGTGTGGGCGAGGCCGTCGTGTTCGAGCATATTCATTCCAGTCGCTTGAGGGCCGAGATTGATTTCAGATATGCCTTCACCGTAGTTAGAGTCTTCATTAGGAGGACGTGGCCGCATTACAGTCTGTCATCAGTCATTTGGAATGCCGCCAAAGATGGACGGACCTACCCCATTACACTTTGACAACATTCAGCAATGTAAGATCACGGAAATGGGGCCCACAATAAACGCAAAGACTCGTTCTCAAGGATATAAACGGTTTCCTGGGAAATTCCTTCCTGACTAATTGCCTGGCAGTTTAGCGCTGATTGAAGTGCGCTGATAACGCCCTTAGGTAGCGGCCCCTACCTGCCATAAATTACAAGTTCATGGCCACTTACTTGACTGCGGCACCGCCATCAGACCAGAATTCTTGATGTATTGAGAGGTAATGGCCCCGAGGTCCTGTTGTCGAAGGATTCAATGCTGGGGAGGCTGCTTCAATCCCGTATGCCGGTCCGGTGCTGGGGTGCAAAGTTCTGCTGTAACTACCATGACGTGGAACAATGTTTTCCAATTAACGCTCTATTGACATTGATTACACTCCATTGTACTGTCCTTGTGGAATGCGCCCCAGCCAGGAGCTCATTGTTAGTGGAACTCAGGCACTTCGGTAATGGCGTGTTGCGTTGTAAACGAGAGTTATCACAAGTTTTTTCGCCCATGATAGGAAACGAGAACGTTCCCAGCCAATGTCAGGCAGGTTTAATTATTTTTACGAGTAATAACAGGATTAATAGGTAACGGCATAAAAGCAGGACTATCCGGGTTCGATCCGAACCGTACGACAGAGTTTGGCCTGCCCAAGTTTTAATCAAGGTCGGGCGACTTCGTTGATGATGATTTAATTACGGCAAAATTTGTCCAGGAATCATAACATAATTGGGAATTTGTAACTGATTTGGCTTAGGGATTGCCCACATTGTTTTCGGCGCTAGATTGTTGCTGGTGATGCGTTCGTTGAATTTTGTGTTGAATTTTGTCGAAGTAGTGCAGTTTTAAAGTAGGCATTCTACCTCGGAATAATTTGCTGCAAGTTGAACATTGGCACTGACCTTTAAAATAAATTATTATAAAATGAAGTCAAGGCCAAACCATGTCATTATAGGCCGTTGGTTCCTTTCAGACCTGGTGACGGTACGAACATACCGAGGTGCCAACCCTGGCTTGGATCAATATCTTCTGGTGCTCCATTAAATCGCAGAGATGCTCCATCATCTACCCCTGACCATGGCAGATTTCGGCATTCCCAATAAGTTGATGCGGTTATCTTTGGTTGACTATGACACACTGTCCAAACCAATCAACACCTACACTAGACCCTAACAAGGAACGGTTGGGCCTGCCACCTCTCCAATCGAGCGTTGGCGAAAGTTCATCTGTATAAAGGCACAAACAGATTGGCGCGGCGGCGGTCGCCTGCGAGAGAAGTTCCCATACATTTAATTTCTCCGCAGGCGCGCCAATCTGTGCCTTAAGCCTTACCAGAGCTCCGATGCAGATCTGAGACTTGGGTGTTTGCCATAAAGGACTCGGACTTCTTAGTTGCGCCAGCGAGGGAAGTTTTTTGTGAATTGGTGACCCCATATTGGGGTGAAAGAAAGGGCACTTGCTTGGAAAGAGCTTTGCGAGGACAAACTGGATGGCATCGGCTGAGAATCGGCACAGGTGAAGGAAGCAGTCGCGGCAGATCAGAACCGAATCCCGGTTGTTGGGTTGAGTTAGTAAGTAAGAATTGTTGCGAGTTTGGGACTTTTGATGTCTGTTTTGACTGGACTCAAGCTGAGATTGTAAGTACCTAGCTCCGATGAAGACCGCCCTCTTTAAGCTCCTTAAATATTACAAACTAACGAGCGAACATCTTGCTTTTTTAATATGCCGAAAACCACATTTCTCACCAGGCCACTAGTAAGAAGCCGCGTTATCACCATTATCCAAATATTTATTACTGAATTATATTTCGGCAGATGTTTGCGGAAAACTAAAAAACAAAAAAAACTGCCGATGCCCCAGAAAAAGGGCAACAAACAAGAGAAATATCACACACTTTGGCAATTTTCCTTCGGCATGGCCATAAATAATTTAACGACAATTTCCACGTTTCGTGTACGCACATCGCATGTGGTTTTTACGACTGTATCCTGTGATGCAAAGTTTACAAATTATCCAATTCGAGGTTCATATTTTATGTCGATAACAATAAAAAAAGCCTACGTTGCAAGCAAAATTAAATAAGGACGCGCCTAATTAATTTACGATAAGACATTTTCCACCCCATATGATGCCTCCCGTCAGAGCCCGCCCGCCGCCCGGTAGCATGCAACATGTCGCCGCCCTCCCGCTTCCTTAGCGCCTTTTTATAGCCTTTAAAGCCCCATGCTATGCGATCCTGATGACATGGGAGTCGTAGTGGCTGCTGGTGCCCCTTGTACATCGCACTTTTTGGAAGTGTAGGAGGCCAATTTATTGTCGTAATACAATCAAAGTGTAATAAGGTTTTTAACACCCTTTTTCTTTCCCATCCGGGGTCGGGACGCGGGGATGCCGCCGTTGGGGCGTAACACAGTAAACCGGGCCACCCATGTCTGGGGTTGTATAATTCTGTTCGCATACTTTATGGGTGAGAACCCGGAGCAACCCTGGGAATGAGTGGTTTATGAGGTCTGCGGAGTTCCTGGCGATGCCATACATGCAAATTGAACACTTTCTGGCAGGATCCCTCAAAAGCGTATTTTTGATGGATGAAACCGGCAATCTACGGATAACAGTCACAGTTCCCGTACAGGAGTTACGCGCTGCTTTCCGACCATGGAGCTGATCTTCGTGTGGTTCTTCCATCAATTTTAGGTTCTTTTACAGTGCTGCCATGTCAAAATTTACAAAGATTTATTTATTACAGCCGTGCGCCTTTACATTGGCTGCATTTAATGAGCTTCGCCTGCTGGAGATTTTAAAATGCTCTGCTAATAAAAAGTGGGCTTCTTCATCAATTTGGTAACAAACGACGTGAAAAGTATTTTCGAGTGTCTTTGGTGAATGTAGGGCATTGGTGTATCTTTTACCTTTTAACAATAAGAAGTTTCTGAATGTAATAATCATATAATCACGCATTCTAAGGTAACGCTTTCATCCATCCAAGGGCGCTGCAGCTTAAATCGAGCCTTGGCTTTTCTAGGGCATTTCTCCAAGTTTGACGGTCCCTTGCAGTATGTCTCCAGTTCCGGATGTTGAGCATTGCCTCTGCGTCTGCCATCACCGAGTGGGGCAACGTAGACTAGTCATGATTACTATGTAGTAAAACCGATGTTTAAGAAGAGAGAGGTGAAGGGGCGGCATGCTCACCCCGCCCCTTCACGTCTCTCTTCGTAAAACTCGGTTTTACTACATAGTAATCATGACTAGTCTACGTAGCCCCAGTGTATCTATCTCCCCCTGGGTCTGCTTAAGGTACCTTTACATTATATGGTTTGTCATATGACTTGACTGTCAATGCAGTCAAACCTAACATAAAATGTCCAATTGCATTTGTTTTTGACATGTCAAACGACTGTCTGTCTGGGATACGGTTGTGCTCCACCCTGATTACTAGACCGGCTGGTCTAAGTCTGTTAATTTTCTTGGGTCATAGTCCAAGTCTCGCTACCATAGTACAGTACTGGTCGTATTACTGTCTGTGGACTCGTACCAAATGTGGAGAAATTGGTTATGACGGCACATGTGGACGTGAGTTTCTACGTGGAGAGACACGAAGCATGTTCTCTTTAATTGGCCGAGGTTTGCGAAGCACAAGACGGTGCTGGAAACAACGACCGACGTGGAGCTAACACCAGGGGTGAAAGTGACGCTGAGGCTCATTCGCCAGAAGCTTAAGCAATGGGAAGCTCCAATAGACAGCGAAAGGTAAAAAATCCCAAGAGAGATAGCAGCTTGGTAGCTGATCTAGCCCCGTGACGAAATGCTGTAAGCTGGTCACGCGGGCACAATGGAATATAAGAAGGAGGTGATTTTTAGGTCGGCGTTAGAGACCTACAGAACCGATAGACAGGAGTTTCTTGGTGGTATGTTGTTTAACTTTCGACCCAGTGGAACTTGACGTGCAGGGTCTACTGCTTGACCGTGGGCCTTATAGGCGATTGGAGATCAAGCACACATCCCCCTGCTCCGAAAGATTCTCACCAGGCCCTCGTAAAAAAAGCTCAAATAAAAGATGAAAGAAGTAGATTTAAATGTATGTATGTATTCAAATAGGACGAAAACCGAGGAAAATTAAAATAATAGAAAAAGCATTCTCTAAAAAAAGTGTACAAAAATGTACAAATAGTAACCGTAAGTGCTTGAAAGCTAATGGCAAATGCTGCAACAAAACGACAAATGTAAAATTTACTGTAAAACCGTTATTAACAAATTTAAAGTCTTTTATAGCACCGATAGCGGAAAAACACAAAATTTTTACCTGGATAACAAAATGTTAACTGCAAAACTTAACGAATAAAATTCAAGAAAATTTACCTGTTCAAGTCTTGCCGCCATTAACACACAAATTTAAAATTTCCATAATTGTTCCAGTTTGTTGTTATTAAGGTCATAACACCTTAATTTCCTTGTCCTTACTTGAAAATATTTTTACATTTACAGCTTACAGGGAAAACAGCACAACGAGACAAGGAGGAAAAGAATAACACAAGGAAGAATTTTTTTATAGAAGAGCTTTGAAGAAGGGAAAAAAAGAAAAATGTGTGGAAAGTGTTGAGAACCACCATAAAACGTAACGACACACAATTTGACACACATTTGCTATTCAGCACTTTCAATTCGCTTTTGGATGGAGCGAAGTGCCTCTTTAAGGCTGGATATTAAGGATATTAACCGTAAAGCAGTACGATAAGACCTTCCACAAGATTTACTCATCTGTGTATTGTATGCTGTGTATGCCCCTGAATTCGTGCCACCTCTCACTACCCGGCACATATCCATTACCGTTGAATACCTATAACGTTGTCAGGGCGTATACATGTGGGAATAATAAAATCCAACTGTCTCCTGTCATATTCCAAATCCAAGCAAAAGAGGTAAAAACGAAGAAAAGGCAAAGGAGGAAAAAATATCAAACACCCAAGCAAATGCTTAAGGATGGCACAAAAAAGGATCCGTTCAGGACCATTTCCTAAATCTCAACTTCTGATGAAAATTTGGCAAGTCCTCGTTAAGTGTACGTGCTCTTGTCTCTCGTTTATTTTTAGGGAAAACTTCACGAAATATCGCACCCCTTCACTTAACGTCGTCATTTTTCCCTTTATTCCCTTTTCCCTTGATTTTCATGCTGCTGTTTATTCGCCCTAATGCTGTATTGGTATGCGATGCTTCGCCTCCTGTGTCTGTCCTGCCACTGCTCTCCTCGCTGGCCTCGGCTTCGGCCCCGTTTATGCGCCTATCGTCTTAAGGACCCCTTGACACAGTGTTATAAATACATAAAAGTTCTTATGACAAAAAATTATGGCGGTCCTTCTTATCCTGCAGGATTCACTTTATTGTTTGGCCAAGATCCATTTCAACCCTTTGAAGCACAGTTGGGGAAATGTACTCTTCTGCACGACAATCAGGAACAAACGATACGACATGAACGGAGCTTCGACTGAGTTTATTACATAAGCGGCACCCCCCACCCCTGGGATCCGTGCGCCTGTGACCTCCATCAAGGAGAAGAAAAAGAAAAAGGGGGTGAACACCGACGACCTGTGAAGTTCAAGGGTTGATAGTAAGGAACGCAGAAGTTACGATAGGCACCCTCCCCCGGCATACTTCTACTCCACAACCATTTCACTACCAATGCTCTTATTGCCTACGCTAGGCTAAGCCAAGGTATTGCCTACGTCAAGGTATCGCTGATCTCGAGTCAAGGGGGAGAAGATACCGGGGGTGAGTAGAAGCGATGTGGAAAACAGTTGAGCGTATGACATTTCATATGATTTTATGCGCCTACATAATACTCTTACCAGTTCTTATTACACACATTTCAAGGATTGACAGGAGACCAGTGGGGGATGGCTGCTGCGAAAATTTCGTGATTTTATCGGAGAGCACAGATGATATTAGGGCGAGGGCCTTTGATAAAAAGGGAGGAGAAAAAAGGATTATGGTGCCCAGTTTTAGGACCGAGGCAAGTACATAAGACGAGGCAGAAACGTCTTAATTCTCATGTTCGCTCCGGCCGAAAGCATATTTCCACGTATTCAGCCAAAATAAGCGCATAACTCAAAAAGGACAAGGGTGTTGAAGAGGCCTTGATTGAGATGATAGAGTAAATGTCATATTTCGGGGTGCTTACAGCTTTCTGCCATATTCTTGACTTAGGGGAAGTCATTAAATGGAAGGGTAATGGTTAATGTCCTTCCAGCCTTTTGTGCGGAAAAGAACCCCGAACAATGGCGCACAATCAAAGAAATTGAGGTCAGAAGGTTTTACGACTATGGAAAATGGTTTAAGTAGAATATTAAAATGAAATTTATTGGTCCTACTAAAAAAGGCAGCTCTTAAATTGGTGTTAATTTTAATTTTGAAAGGGTTGTAAAGGTTCATTTTGATGTCAACAAATTTGAAATAAATATAGAGACCGCCGAGGGCCCTGCAAATCAAACATATTTTTTATTCTCTCGGTTTAATTACCCTTGGGGGTTGAAAGTTTTTATTGTCGATGTTAATAAATGGGATTTGATTTCTTATTGAATCCATAAAGATTCCAAGGGTGTATTGCTCGTCGATTTTTGCAAATCGTTTAAATTGCGGAATTAATAATAACTTCCGCCACTCATAATTCTCGAATATTTCACTGTGCACTTCACACTGATGTCGAGATGCAAGCTTTATTATTTGGCAATGCTTCAAGTCGAAAAATTCAGCAAAATTATTATTGATTACCTCGGAATCGAGGAATAGTGAATATCGATGACATTTTACATTACCATTCATTCCTAAGAGCGAGACCCTCTAAAGAGCGTCTACAGCAAAGGAGAGACCTTATAGAGACAATCAAAGATGGGATAAGCACTTATAAAGTATGTTGCCAAGTAAGGCTAAGCAAAAAAGCCTTTCCCCGTGGTGGAATGAAGATCTCTCTAGAAGTTAAGAAGGGAGATCTTCAATAGTTGCTATAAACAAGGAATTTGCCAGCCCTATAAGGACTGCCTAAAGCCGTACAAGAAAGCCATTGTCTTAGCCAAGAGAAATATCTGGCAGGGTAGTTCCAATCTATGGAGAGCTTAGGAGACTCTTGCAGACTATGCGGGATCCTCTCCAAAGAAAACCCCAGTCCTTGATCAAAAATGGGAATAGAGCTTGAACAGAATCGCAGGTGGAGTCCCTGGAGCGACACACAAGTGTCATAGATGCAAGGTCGTAAAGGAAGTCCTAACCCTAAACGTAGAAGCACTCCTTAGGCAGTGGCTGGCGGGCATGTTGTGCTCAAGTGTAATTCAAGCGGATTTGGGAATCAAGATAGTAATCAAGTACCCCAACAGAGGTACACCACAAGGAGTGATCTCCGCCTTACTCTGGTTAGTAACGATAAATAACATACTAAAAAAACTAGATAGAGGTGGAGCTAAGGTAGTAGCATAGGTAGATGACCTAGTAAAAAGGGCGTCAGAAATGTTTCCAACTGTGATCAGCAAGCTACGGTTTCGCAGTCAACTCGTGAAAAACTGAGCTAATACTATTCACTGGGAAAACGAAAATTCCCATCTTCAACTTCCCAGGACCCGAGGAGATATTGCCAGAATTATGGCGACATTGGTCTATAGGGAACAAAATGACTGTCACCGTAGCTGCGGGGGACGATTGAAAGGAAAGCACTCGGCCACTGTTTGTGCAAATGCCCGGCACGAGCCAAAGTCAAGCAGCGCAAATTAGGCGGTTACGTACTGGAAGACTTGAATAAGATAATTAAAGACCTTATACTAATTCAACATTCAACACGGGAGATATACCTTAAAATTTAATAAAAACCCTGTGAAATCTTAAAGCAATATCGCAGACTGCTCACTACAAGACTTCAATTACTGGCTAGACTGAAATCACGTCTAGTGATTGCGAAACTTTCTCTGTCATCCTCCCTCTTAGCACCCACGATGTATTATCAGAAAACGATGTGATTCTGTGGAGAAACCCACACAAATTACTGCAAATAAGAATTTGTTCAAGAATCCTGCGACAATTCAGGTTGAGGAGTAATAATCAGATTCCGCGAATAATCTCATCAGTATGTGTGGTTAGGTTTCTTTTTGGAACACAGTAACATGGCAACGAATGCCTTCAAATGCCAAGTCCTAACCAACCCTAAATATTTTATCGTACAAAGTAACCACGAGCAATTACTAACTACTCATAAATTGGGGGAATCAAAAATAACGCTGAATTATTCTGGAGCGTTTCAACCCCTTTCCGCAAATTGTGTACCCAAAAATATTTTATGCGAGATTCCATGTTCCAAGTTAATTTTAGTTCCGCGTTTGTGTTCTTTCCAGATCACATATTTCGGGAATACACTCAACATCAATAAAGTCGGTTGCTTTTGGCGCATTAAAACCTCAGAGCATGTTCTGCACCAATCAAAAGCAGCAATTTCCCAACCCCCTTCGGTGCGAGTCGTACTCCAGAGCGCAACGGAAATTTATAGTTTAATTTTCTTCGCGAAGCACTCAAAACTCACCAAAATTTGGTTTTATTGGTTTTCCAGCTGAAATTGCAAATAAGCCAAAGTTCAACTGTTTCATATTAAATATTTTTATGTCCGTAGTTGCCTTCCGCGAAAATCGCCAACCGCCGCCTGCCACAACTCTCGATCCTGCATCCATCGAGTTTATCCATCGGCGGATCTATCAGTTTCTATTCTCTTGTTTGCAGAAGGGCGGCCATAAACTTATCCAGAAAATGTGAAGATTGAAATTTTTGTGGCTGCATTAAACCCGGGGTGTTCCATCAATTCACAACCACCGCGACCCCAGCCCAGCCCCGAGCCGAATTATTTGCGGATGTGGAAATAAAATTCCATAATTACGTTCCAATGCTGGGGGCTGTTATATTTTTATTTACTCGTAGGAAAAGCATAAATTCCTGGCGTAGAGCCACTCGGTAACATGTTGGAGCCTCAATCAAAAATTGTGGCCCTGGTAGCATCATAATCCGGAGATCATCATGGCGCTCTCATCCTCGGGCAGACTTGATGCTTCTATAGATACCAATAAAATCAGCTGCGGCCAATAAATCGCAATCACCCCGGGAAGGTTAGTGGCCCAACCACGACCTATAAAAGAGGCCCCCTTAAGGGTGGGTCGACACTGAACTATGGGAGCCAGAAACCGCGCTGGAGATCAGCTGATTACAAGGCTTTTATAACCTGTTCTTGCCAGATGGCAGAGCTCTACGTCCTTTAAGTGCCGACAACCATTCCACCATAAATTTCCTGTAAATTGGATTTACGGGCGATAATTCATAATCCACCTCCTGGTGGGCGTTGGCGTCCACAGCAGAAGCGGATTATCAAAGTCATAACGTCGTTGATGTTATTTAAAGAAGACTACGGCTAGTCCGGATGGGGTATGGGGGGATCATCATCCCGACAATAAGAAGGGAACATCCACCAACATGAAGCCCAGACATTAATCGACTACCGGCGGGGATGGGCTGGCGCGAATACTGGCAGTGAGGAGACGCAACCCTTTGGGCCAAAATGAAAGTACGCAGGCAAACGTTATTTGGTCTAATTTATTAATCGTAAAGTCATCCCATAGTATAAGCATTCGATTCCCCGAGGGTGAATTAATTGCGGTTGCCCGGATTTATCGGGACATTAGATATTCCGATCGGTAGGTACACGACGGAGCCACCCCCCTCCTGCGGCGGGCGGCCTCCAACATCTGGATGCCACCATTCCGACACGAAAACGGTGTAATCTGAAATCCATTGATGTTAGGTAATGAGGTGGTTTATAGTTAGGTATCTATCGGATTATCCTTTGGTAATTGACAGATTGTGGTCTGCATAAAACTTCCTTAATTAGGGGACATTGCAGGAAACACCTGGATCCGATTATTATGTCAGGATTTAATTGGAGGGGGGTTCAATGACCACAGTATTTAGGCTGCTAATTGCCCGGAGAATGGCCCTTGATACAATAACTTCCTGGCAAAATATTTACAAATGTCTTTCAACAGCGGCGAGCTTACGGCAACCTGCGGTTAAGAATGGTATAATTAAAAGCTGACCAAAGTTTTATTTACTTTGCGGAGGTGAGGCAAACTAATATTTGATGTTGGGGAGGGGGGGGGGGTTAATGGTATTTTAATTGTGATTTGATAAGACTAGTGAGGCCGGACTAATACCGGGCCTTATTGATGCCTTTATGATCCACGACATAAGTGGGAAGGTAGGTGTGAATTAGTCACCTTTTCGGCTTAAGTAGGTGGTGAGTGACGGGCTGGTTAATGGATTTTGTCCCCGTAACTTTTGTTCAATTATTTCTAGTATTGATCACATTCCATCAGTTTGAAGAGTTGCACTTCAAACTCGAATGAGCCACTCACACTCTTCCACAACCCTCCACACTATCATAATATCTAAACTAAAAGGTTGCTGCCATATCTAAATCATACCTCAATACACCATTTTAATGGAAAGTAGCAAGGGTATATCGAATTATTGCCCCTCTCTGGACATTAAGGATTTATATCTTGCGGGTTTCAGCCACGCTTGAATTTTTTATTAAGATATTGCGACCCTGTCTAGCTTTTGCAGCGCTGCTTATGGCCAATAGATCTTCTCTGTGGTTTCTGCGTAGCTAATGGCTGGAGTTACAGGTAAAACTTTCTAGGTACTCGCTGTAATATGCGCTAACTTATTTATGCGAATTGAAAGTTGAAACTTTTGTGCGAAGCGAATTTATGAGAAGTGCAATTTACGTACCCTACTAGAGGTGCACTCTAATGTGTTTATGTAATCTATAAAAGCTGAAGAATTCTTAATGGCTGTGGAAATTGTATTTTGCATAAGGAAATTATTTCAAAAAGTAGAGATTATAGAGGTATAAAACTCCCTCGGCAGTAAGATGCATCTTTTTCAGAATTCCGGCTATAAGCTAGTTCTCGATGAGTTTTTAGGATAAGTGGATTACTGGATATAAACGAACGAGATAAACCTAAGAATATAAGTCTCATAAACATCCACGCACCTGCAGAGTTCCCGAAACGCGAGTTGAAACGCTAAAATGAGCACAGTACTGTGGCACCCACAGTACCTCTTCTGATTTTAACCACCTTTGGCTAAAATTATCATTCGAAACCATGTCATATTTTTCTGCTTTCTATACTGAAGTCCTACCATAAGAAACGAAACCTCGAAGACAACCCGGAGTGTGAAATCATTGTTACGGGTGATTTCAATGTTCAGAATGTAAACTCAAATGGCTCCAGTGTTTCTGGGTTTACTCGTTTTTCACCATTCCATTGACTGGGACATGTGTTACCGAAACGTCAACTCTCTGGCTATCCGTGTGACCATTTTTTCCTTCGCCATTCAATAAAATCCATGAAGCGTAGACAGAAATTTCGTCGAGAGTACATCAAAGAAGGAAATCCCTGTAAATTCATCATCAGGAAAGTCAATCATCATTTAATAATAGGTTGAGAAGTAAATTCTTTAGCGCAACAGAATTTTACTACGTCCACTGGCCCTGAAAATGTAGCTACTATCGTCCTAAAGATATGCGCCTCAATTTTAGCTAAACCTCTGTGCAAACTCTTTGCCCTATCCTACTTCTCTGTTAGCTGAATTCCAAACAATTGGTATTGACAACGCTCTGAAGAACCGGATCAAGAAATTTCATCCAACAGTTCAAAAGCAGGGTTCATCGCCTCCTCCTCCAATCCCCTGCTAACTCCTCGTAAACTGAACCCTCTCCTATTTTTCGAACTAAGTTTACTACTAGACATTGCACCAGGGGCGTTTCCAGCCAACTGGCTTAGGGGGGGTAATTTTAAAAAAAGAAAAAACTTAAATATTTTTTTATTCCATAAATACAAAACAATCAACATCAAAAAAAAATTAAAAGTGCGTGTCAGCTCCGACGATTGTCTTAAATTATATACAACTAGCTGGAACCCATATAAATCCCACATTTCCGCTTCTCCTTACCATATCACCAAAAAAACCTTGTTGATCCATTCTGAACCGATTGCTTAGAGAGCTTCAGGATACATTGATGTTCAATTTTTTCCATTTGTAGCTATAATGTCAAGATTTTCCGATTTTCCAACTCTTGAACAACCTACATACAGTTAACCGGGAAATGACACTTAGTTGGCAAAATTCGTCCGGTATATTGGTCCCACAATTTTGAATTTATAAGTTTTGATCATAAATTCGTTATTTGCTACAATTTGAAAATTCGTCGGCCATTTAAATTTATAAGTTTTGACCAAAAATTCGTTATTTGCGACGTTATAAACCCCTAGATATCAACTTTAATTGGAATCGGAACAAATTTAACAAAATTCGTCCGCCTTCTGATCATTAATTCATTATTTGTTACCTTAAAAAATTTCAGATACCGATTTTCATTGGAATCGGAACACAATTTGCAAATTCGTCGGCCATCTTGAATTTATAATTTTTGACTGCAAATTCGTTATTTGCGACCTTAAAAACCTCTAGATACCCACTTTCATTGGAATCGGAATAAAATTGGCAAATTCAACCATATTTCTGCTTCCATTTTGAATTTCGGTCATATACGAGTATACCCCACGTTACTCGCTGATAATAGAGCTTTCTATTGGCGACAGAATTTTTAAAATCGGTTCGGTAGTTTTTGAGTTTATCCGGAACAAACAAACAATCAAATCTTTTCTCTTTATATAATAGTATAGGTAGGCAAAGGAAGCAAATGAACCCATATATTTAATTATATTGATTTGATAAAACATATTACATAATATTTTCTTTCCTACTTTTTAGTCTATTATATGTTTTTCGCCATTTCGCCAATCGTCATATCCTTTCATTTGATACCCATTCTGAGGGGGTTGTGAGGAAAAAAGTAATCCGCCATTTTGAATTTGGAATGAAGCGACACAACTAATTGTATTCTATCTGTCATGCCCTTCACAATTGCGAAAATCGGGCGCCATTTTGGAACCGCTATCTTGATTTTTTTTCAAAATGGTCAGATATTCAAGCAAACACAGATCAAAAATCTGCTGAAAAGATCGTTCAAATTTGTGTGCCCTCCCCATCGTCCTCTCTCATCCTCTTCTTCTTAAACCACTTTGCAGCCGACTCTTGTCGTATCCTGTGTACGCTCGTGTGGAATCAGCCATAGCGTGCCATAATAGCGGGAGTCTCGGGTATCGGTCCCTTCCACGACTCTCCAGCAGTTTTGGAAAAATTCACCGTCATATATCGTGGTAATTTTTAAGAATAAAAATAAATAAGCGAACGATAATTCTTAGGGGGGGTAATTACCCAATTACCCCCCTCTGAAACCGCCCCTGCATTGCACCATGTTGTGACCAACGACATGACGGAGCGGTAGTAGAAAGGGTGATTCCTGATCTTAGAACTAACAAGTAAAAAAGTGTCGTTCCGCTTATTTATCAACTGGCCTACTAAAATCTATGCTTTTGTAAAAGCTGTTCTTGGCGATGGGTGAAGACTATTTTCTAGAACGGAGCTTTGCATTGTGTACATTTCTAATGATTGAGACATGAAATTTGTTTATAGATGCTTTGGATAGCTTAAAAAATTCTTTACGAAAATATTTGTATAAAAACTTGAAAAAATAAAGACCAACTTACCGTCCGCAAGAACGAAACATCATCCTGCTCGGATCCTCCCTCAGCTTCAGCCATATTAAGGGCAGGTCACCGTCACCGTCACTTCTCCTCTCCAATTTCGAATTTACTATACTTTACACCTGAGTGACGTCTGAATAAAAAGACGCCACACAGGCAGTAGCACACTTATAGAAAAAGTTTTCTTTAAGTACTTGATGGCTGCCACTCCTCTTCACAACACACAAGACTTTAGGAAACATAAAAATAAAAATCTTACAACTAAAAAATCCCCGAAGATTAAAACTTCAAAAAGATTCGTTTTCACACTTTTGAGTCTGTTGCGAAATTTTTCGATTTCGAATTATTTACATTGTGGCCACATGGTAAGTTGCGACGCTGTTGTTGCTGCTTCTTCTTCTTGTTTGTTGCTTGTTTCACCCACTGTCCGCCTGCAAATGAAAATTTTCGCGTGAGCACGTGGTGCTGGCAGTAATAAAGGAAAACCCAACAAATCAGGGGTCATTTTCGACGGGGGCGCGGGAGTGAGTGTGTGGGAAACGTCCTTCCGAGAAGTGGCCGCGGAGCTCGGCTGCACTTGTCATAACGGCGCCGATGCGGGTTTTCCCGCCTTGAGGAGCATTGCCAGGTTTTGTTGATGGTGGCCGCGCATGCGCACGGGATGTTGGTGGGTGCTTTCTTCGCGAACTGGGGCTTTTCCGCTGTGACCCAAAACTTTCGTCACACTGTTAATTATTTTCGCTGCAGATACGTTTTCATTTGAGTTATTTTAAGACAGGCTCTGAGTGTTGCGAACAGTTGGCCGCTTTTATTTCGCTACGAATCGCTTTATACGCCACCCTGACATTTTCTGTGTTATTTTTTTGTTATTTGATTGTACGCTGGGAAATCTGAATGTAATGATTTCGCCGGTATTTAAGGGGGTGTTTATTGTTTTCGACGAACAATCAAATTGTTCCGGAAACACACCATTTAACGGTTGTCCACGGCAAGAGAAATTGCCTCAAAGCTTATATAAACGTTTTTATTAATAAACCTCGGTGGAGGAGTCATGAAATGGGGTGATTTTTGGTTCGAACTTTTCTATTTTTATATCCGAGTATATGGAGCTGAGTTTTCCGATGGAAAGTTTATAGCATCGACTTAACGCAAGTCCCATAAGAGAGATGTCATCGATAATCACAGCGACGTCAGCGAAGGTAAATTTATTTAATGGATAATGCTATAATGAGAAATTGCCTGGCACCGTGATGGGCTGTTGTAGATGATTTAGATAAAATTAAGGATATTTGTGTTATTTTGTGTAAGGGCTCTGTTCGAGTGTCGTCACACATGCTGGAATTGTTTGATTTGTTAATGGAAAGCTATTGGCAGTCGTATTTGTTTTGGTTAACAGGCTCTGCGATGATATGATAAAGTCTCTTGATTAATGGGTTAATAGATTGAAGTTAATGCCATTCTAGGTGCTCTGCTGGGTACTACAATCCAAAATGACGTCCTATTATACCTAGAATCGCATATCTGAGCAGTAAATGGTCTTTTAACATGAGCGGTCATTCCGGTGACAAGTTGTTGTCAGATATGGATCCATACACATTCGCGAAACCCATAGATGTAAACCCAAGATTTTTCAAACAGACTAATCCTGACTGATAAGGCTCACTTCCATCTGTCTGAGTACGTAAACAATCAACACTATCGCATCTGGGCCTCCGAAAATACAAGATAACTATAGTTGAACAACCTCTCCAACCAACCACAACAAGTGACACTATTTTGCGAAAGCGTGTTGAACAATTTCAGTAGAAGAACAACCCTTTGTAAGAAGACCCTTCTTCCTTCTCAAAACAAGCCAACGTATCTAGGGGTGACACTAGATGCTAAATTACCCTGGCATCAGCACATCGACAATCTGATGAGAAGATGTTTCAAAGTCTCTGGATTCACATGGGGCCTGCAGCTAAATTCATCAATACAGAGGGGGCTATTGGAGCATCCACTAATTTCGAGAAAAGGGCCCTAGGCTACCCGGACTTGATGAAATTTATCGTATACTGAAGGTTCACATCTGGAGGTTGCCACCCAACGAGAAAGGATCGGAATGCCAGAGCACCCACTTCTAGGTTTCGGTTCCAGGAAGATGAGTCCACCTTTCAGGTTATATTGAACAGGCAGGCCAAAGCAAGAAGCAGGGTAGTATCCATTTTGGAGCGGCCTTGACACATAAGTCAAGCGGCTTGGTCACAAAACCAAAGCATGGGATTGGCTGGACTAAGTGGTGGGCGCGGTAATTTTTGGACCCGATACCTTATTAAAAGAAGAATACTGCGAAGAAGAGGGAAAAAGAAATGAGCATTTTTAGGGATTATGAAGCCCAGTTTAGAGTTGTAATATCTTTTATATTGAAATTCGCATTCATCAAAACTAAGGACTCATCTCAGTTCACGATAAACAAAGTAAACTTTAGTCTTTTTGTCTACGAGGCACTGCTCTATCCTCGTCAGGTGAGTCATCCCATCTAAAACAATTTAAACTTAAATGTTAACAAGTCGTCTAAGCATTCAGCCCAAGACTAATCCACGAAACAAGTTTAGATTCTTTTTTAAAAATAGAACTGCGAATAAATCTTCCCTGCTAAAAAGTGACATTCTATTCGCTTGTAAAGCATCGTGAGGTAGTTCTGCAGTATGCTCTGAAGTATGACTCTACACGAAATAATCGTAAAAGCGAGATCACTTATGTGGCCAAAGGTAGCCCTCGTTCTTCAGGGTCTCTAAAGATAGACTCAATTACTTAATCTGTCAGACGTGCAGCTGGGCGCAGCCGAATACTCTAAATCACAGAATGTGCTGCTATACAAAGTGCTCACATAAAGCATACAAAATGAGATAAATCTTTCAATGTGGCCTTCATTATTGGGTGGACAAGTACTGTTCTATTGGAATGCACGTTTTATTGTCAAAGTATGAGCGCTAATGAAATGGCTTCTGTGATGGATTTGTTCGGGCCCAAGTTTAGGTCCCTATTAATTTATGTTTGATTATGGCACAGGCCGCAGCAGTATTGAAATTTAAACAAAAATAATAAAGATAATCGTGAATATTAATCTGCATTAAACATTTGTTGCAGCTGCACTCCCTCTTGCCTAGTTTGGCTTTCCAAATCGACCGTGAATAAAACCATTAGGAATGCAAAACGCTAAGCCACGAAATTAAATTCCAATTTATTTTATTGATATGTTCTAATTACAGGACATTTAACGAATAAATCGAATTCGCCAGGACCACCAGCAGCAGCCCGGCAGATACAGAAAAAGTGCAAGTGCCACCGATGCGCGCGTCCAGTGCAGCCGGGCCGACGCCGCTAATCGAATATTCCCTTAGTGAATAAATTTTCATTATCTCCGAAATTAACATTATTACAAGGGAATTAAATATTAGGCCTCGATTTATTAAAACATATTTTTTCGCCATGAATAATGCACGAGGACATTTTCACATTCACTCGTTGCGTCCGGAATTTTATTTTTGGTTAAGGGACGCTTGTCTTCCGTTTGTATGTGGGCTTATATAGCTTCAGGTAATTGATAGAGTTAGTGGAAATGCAGTTTGGTGGGTTTACGTATTTACCAATGGTGCTAGTAGCAGAAATCTTCCACCATCTCGAGGACAGGTAGATAGATTCACAAGATGGCTCTAAGCTGACCAAATTCGGGACATATCCACTTCGACACAAGATGCTACTTAACTCCGACCCATTGTACTACAAATCCGTTATGGCGTACCCGCGGTGCGTTGTTTAGTATTAAGCTTAGATTCAAGAACTAGTAGAGAATATAATAGACTTAGAAGGTTGTTGAAGGATATTGAGATGAAAGTTGGGCTTGAAGTCTTGGACATTGTGCGGTTTGGCAAATACTGACAGAAGATTATTCCACAGTCGAGAAGGAAGATTCGAAAATCGGTATAGCCTAGGGATAAGGCGCTAAACTACCATCCCAGAGTTCCGTGGCCTTGCCTGCGTGGCCGAGTTCGTTTATAAATGGAACAACTCGATTGTGGAACTGTCTTCCGCAGTCGGTGTTTCCGAACTCATACAACACCTCAGAGTTCAAACAGAAGGTTCATCGACATCTACTCACGCGAGACGGACTAGTTGTACAAACGGTGATTCATAAGCTTGGTATTACCCCATAAAAATAGCGAAGAACATCACCGAAGTCAGTGTTCTGTCGTCGTAGTATTGGATGGGAGCGGAGTGTTGTCGTTGTCAATTCTTTCACTCTTTCCTCTACGATCTTTCGGACATTGCATTCAGTGATAGAACCGCCGACAGTACAAAGGGGCATGAGCTCTGAGCGCTTATTTTTCACATAAAAAAATGCTATTATCTATTTATAAGCGAACTTTTACACCTGTTGTGTGCCAAAGAGAGGGCTGCAGGGTGTGGGAATAAGCCAATCGGGCTAGTCTTGTGCCTGCAAAGATAGAGTTTTTATTTGAGTGGAATAGTCAATTTTGTAGTATCGATCGAATTTTTGCAGGACTCAGTGTGTCTACGAAGAAGCAGATGATGCCATCACTAATGAGTTTGGAGGCGCAGTTTTACACCTTGTCCAGTAGTGTTGAATAGGACACGATTGTAAGAGATGCCTTTTTTTTTCTTTGGAGCCAGTACAATGTCATACTTCAAATGAGGCGAGGTGCTATTGTAATGTCAAAATGGCAAAAACAAGCGAATTAAAAAAAGAAAGATAACAAATACCAACGAAGAGCTTTTTTTGCGAGTTATGCATTAAACTGAATCAGAGCAGGTAGGTTTCTTACCTATGCTTCCACAATGCATATTTAAATTTTACAGTGCCAATCGCACTTCACCTCACTTCAAGTTGGTGGGTGGGAATTTTACTGCCCCAAAAGAAGTAAAGAAAGATGGATCCCACCATTACGTATTTACAATTCACCTCGCCTCGTTTAAGTTGTGAAGAAACCCATGTCTCTCCACTACTTACTTGGGGCAAAGAGTAGGTAATTTATGAATATTAGAAAAAGAGCGGGTGATAAAATGACGGTGCGGGGCTGTGATTTTACGGAATCTTATACCACCTGTGGAACTGTACCGTTCTGTGGAACTGAGTCAATATTAATAGCGTGGAGTTTAGCTAACAAATTCTAACTCAAACAAATTCAACTGCCAACCAAGAAACCAAACCGGATTTGGTTAGACCCTAGATACACGACACGGTTAGCGCTAGGTATAGGCACTGGTTCGAGTTGCAAAGAGGTTAGTCAAGATCGTCAAGAAATAGTTCAAGGAGATGGGTTCTTTGGCCTGCAAAGGAAGGATGATCTATATCTATAACATGTAGACTACATCTTCGGTTTACAGTTTGAAATATTCCAAGGTTAACTCTCGAGTTATTCCTATCATTTAGTGAAATCTTATAAAACTTATATCGAGAACGAAGGTGTATTTCTAGTCTGAGTGAGACAGGCTTTCCCACTGAGAAAGAACCTTATTGAATTTACAAATGCCACTTGCGCCTTCGAGGCAGTAAACTCAGCTTAGATAAACGTTGACTTAAAGCACATAATTGGATAAACAAATTTCGTAAAAATTCCTTTAGGATTTGCATTTCCTTAATATAATCTACTTTTGCAGATTTTAGCAGTTAATCCAAATACTCTGCACGTGTATAGCCCCGAAAACATTATTAAATATTCATCGAGTATTAATTAACCGGGGAAGAAAATGGATTAGAAAAGCTAATAAACACTCGGAATTTACATAAGAATTTTAATTTTTAATCAGCTCCGGGGGAAGCAGCCCGATAGTAAGGGTCCTGAAAGCTCCCATTCAAGGCCACCCACAACACGCAGAGCTTTCGGCTGTGCCTAGGTCAACGAGAGCGGTGAAGGTCATCCATAACCGAGGTTATACATATTCAAATAAGTCAATTCCTAGAGATGCTCTGGATTCTCAGTAACATAACAAAAGAACTTGGCGAATACTTGCTATGCTTTCTTCTGAACAAGCCTCTTTGCAAATGGCTGAATAAAAGAACTTCTTTAGCGAGAAAGCCCGAGTCCGGGGTGCTCCATCCGAGGAAGCCCTGAAGTACTTGCTTCTACTTGTTTTTGCATTTGCGGCTTCATAGAGGACGGGTGTAGAACGTAGGGGAGCAGGGGGCAGACTAACGTATTGCGTTCTGGGGAGCACTTACCTGGGTAAACAATTTCCATCTTATAGGTGCAAAAAGTTTTCTGTATTCATGAGGAATTTAAACCTAGCCCATGAAATCGATCGATCGAAACCATCCCTTTTCAGATCTCTTGAGAGCAGGGGTGGCAGAGGAAGTAACTGCAGTATGTAAGGGTTCTCTTGTGTGCGTTCCTTTTACTTTTCGGCCGAGAAAAATCGGATTAGAATGTTCCATGCGTGAGACTATATCCTGTTCATCTTCTTTATGGTGTTTGTAAGTGGCAATACCTCCTGGAAGTCCATTAAATGCGAAATAGGACTTGCCAGATTAAAGATATTAGAACTGCTTAAACGTAATGGAAAAGGGTCGAGTTGATTATTTAATGAGATTTGTGTGAAATGTTACAGAAAAACGTCGTTGTCGGGGGACTTGGCTGTTCGAAATGCAAAGTTCGTTTTTGCAAATTCCGCTTTTAAATGGTTACACTCAAGAATCAGCCCTTTTCCAGAGAGCGTCTAGGCAGGAGGAATATTTTATTGATATTCTTGTGTAGCATGAGTAACACACCAGCTTTTGAGCATTATTTCTTAAACATCACAGGGAATTGCTCGCGCATGCAGGACTATGAAGAGAGAATAGTGGAGCACATTATTTAATCCTTAGAGTAGTCTTATGGGATTATCTTCGAGTCGCTCTCAATACGTAGCTTTGAGCAAAAGGTTCTTGACGTTTTCACTACAGGATTTAAAAGTTTAAGGCAATATTTTAATTGATTTTTAACTCTTTGTATGACTACACTGAATAGAATATTCAAGATTAAATTTTCATGTAGAAAATGTGGTCAGGTGTAGTTCTTGGGTTTATGCCCTGCAAATTTAGTTATTGTAGAAAGTTACGAGAAAAATAGTCTATGATTCTCTCATGAGTCATTATTATTGCTGCATTAAAAATGGTTAACTGGTTATTTAACGAATCAAAAATGATATTACTCTCTGAACAGGAGCTTGTTTCTTGACATTCTGGTGATGACAGAAGAGAGAACAAGTTAATTTCTGTTAAGAGGAGAATCCTGCGACGCAATAATGACTAAGCAGAAAAGGTGGAAAGGCAAAGGACCATGTGGATAGGTGAGACTCGAACCCATGGTTATCAAAATGGTAGCATGACGCCTTAATTCCTGGCAGCTGACATTTGTGCTATGTTGAATCAAAATTTAATGCATTTTAAATCAGTCAGTTCAAGGTAGTTCACACCGTATTTGTGATTAATTTTTTTTATTAGAAAGTCTAAGCTCAGGTTTGGCCTTTTATACTACCAGTCCGTCATGTCGTTCACGTCATGGTGCAGTGTCTAGTAGTAAGCTTAGTTCGAACGATAACAAAGTGGGAGTCTGGGCCTCCACGAGGAGGATGTTGTATGAGTTCGTTTTTCAAGCAGCCGTCTGAGCTCGAGATCCAATCGTCGGGGCTAGTGGTAGACAGCCTCGTCGGAGGATTATATGTCCTGAAACAAGTGAATTCCATTAACCAACCGAAAAAGGCTGTGACGTCTTGGCATTTTTAATGAACTAAAAAGTACAATGGGAAGAAACTTTAGTTTGCTTTTATCATTAAAGTCACAACTTTAGAAGATGAATCACTTCTAGAACTAACTACGCTTGATTGTGCACCATTAATTTACACTTTCCATGAAAATATTCTTGAATAAATTGAAAACATTGAATAAATTTTCCCAAGCAAACCAGCAAACCACTAAAATCCTTTGTCCGCATATAGTTTTGAAATACCGTCAACAATTTTCACCTGGCAACGCTATACGGTAAATAAATACAGGAAACTTGATATTCCCAGCACATCTTGATGGCCCAAATCCAAAACACCTCAGCCAGACGATTCCTCACACTCTTTTCACACGATTTAATATTTTTTCAGTTATTATTCTGCGGTTTTCCTTAAACTACAACAAAATAAAGTAGGGAAAGTCCTTAAAGTGTCCTTAAGTAAAGCTTCCGAAAGCTCGCGTTCGAATCGAGTCCTTTAAAGTGATTTTAAAGTCCTGCTTGCTGTCAAAAAACGTCCCGATTTCGGGTGCAATTTCTCCTGCAAAAACCGTAATCCACGGCCCGGTTAATGCAAGAAAATGTAGCCCACGTCAATTAGGGAAAGTAATAGCAGCCACTTGCGATCTGGGAAAATGGTTTTTCATTGGGGAAAACTGACACAAAACTCCCGAAACACAAAACAAGTTCCACACGCCGCGTGCCGACGATTTCGGGATATTTCTGTGGCCGAGCCGGGCTCGCCCCTGTCCAAAAATAAATCACACAGTCCCTGGGAAATAATTCGGAAATTAAAGAATTTTCACTTCGATTATCGACGGCTTTCCTTTGGGTTTTCACTAATCAACGGGCACCGGGATGTCTTAGCGCCGCGCTTCCGCGTATTTATCGAAATGCTTTAAGCTCTGGACTCTGGATTGCGATTTTCCGATCGATCCACGTTTTTAGCACGGGGAGGAGACGGGATGGAGATTTTCCAAAACCGGGCAAACTTACTTCGTGTCGATTTTCCTGTAGACTAAGCCGAACTGAAGTGCTGTGCAGCACTCGAGAAAATTTCAGTCGGATGCTTTGGGTGGTTTGGTTAGAAATAGACATCCATGGCGGAGGTACACTGTCAATTCGTGCGCCGCAAATAAATAAACAAATTCGCCTCGTCTCCGGCACTTGCGGATTATTTTTGTTTTACTGCCTATTGATTTAATAACTTTATTGTGTGTCAGCAGGTTGGCCTGATACCCATATCCTCGACAGCGGTAATAAAACTGAGCAATAAAACGGCTCAGGTAGTATCACGGTCCCAAGTTATGGGTGGATTTTGGTGGATACCAGATGTCCTTTTATATATACTATAAGTAGAAAGGCTTGTGTTAGGCAATGTAATTACTTGTATTACAGGACATCGAATATGGATTTACTTAAGGTGAAACATGACTCTTATTTGGTCATTTAGGCCAGCGTTTCCTAATCTTTTTGATAAGTGTAACCCTTTTTAATGTACACTTTTTTGGTGGGACCTGCTTTGTTTCAATGGTACCTATGGTCCTAGACAACATTCTGTAAAGTAAATGGATTATTTGTAAAAAAATAACAATTATCTTGCAAACACCTGAGTATGACGTATATTAGGGCTGTCAAACAAAACAACATGTTCTCGGGGTAGGTTTTATGGTCAGTAAAAGGACGAAGCCTACCATTATCGGCTTTAAAGCAATAAATGAAAGGCTATGCACCTTTCGTGTGCGAGGCATCTACGGAAGAACCTTCGGACGATTCTTTAACGTAAGTAGAACGGGAACTAAATGCCTGGCCGGGAGCCGGTATACAGGCAGTATGTCGGCACCCACAACTGGCATGAGAACACTAATGACAATGGATTACGAGTTATAGAGATGGTAGCAGCTAGCAAGTAAGAACTTGGTCGTTGAAGTACTAGATACGTCAGCCACCTGGATATCTCGCCACTCGCAACCAAATAGACCATGTGATGATAGACCGATAGATAGATAGATCAGCATCGAATCAATACGAAACGGCCAGAAACAGCACGGTCATGCGTTAGAACTTGCGCTCAGTCAGTCCTGGAGATGAGATGTCAGCGTCGACGAGAGTTGGAAACGCCTTAAAAATACTGTCGTTAGTACCTACTACTGACTGGTTCGTTAACGCTGTGTACCGAGCAATGCAACAGCCTCAGAGTACACGCTCACGTGAAGAGATATACAAAGAGGTCAGAAAAAAGAAGAAAGGGTTCACAGACGGAAAAAAGAAGCATTGGAGAAAAATCTGGTTTGGGCGTTAGAACAGTATAGAGAGCGACGGTCGGAATTATAATTGTACAAGTATGGGAGCAGGAAGCGATGCCAGTAGACTGAAAATGCCCAATGTCGCAAGCCAAGTAAAGATATCCGGGACGTCCAGAATATCTACAATGGACTCCTACAAGGGGACTGTCTGGGGATAGATTCGGGGTGAGCACAATTTCAGAAAGGGCAGGACCGAAGAAAACAGGATGTCGTCGGCTTTCTCGTTACTTTCGAAGACAATTCTTCGAATTCTGCCTAATTTAGTTACGAAACTACTAAGCATTGTGTTATGCCACCCCACTAAGCCCCATAAGTTACTGTGGCGGAAGCCCTACAGATATCACTGTCTCTGAGGTTCATCAATAAGTAGTGATTATTTGTTGCACAATGTTGAGCACCACATGCCATAAACTGTGGAATTTACTGGAAAAATAAGTGAAAATTGGGTTGAACGAATATACTATTTGGAAACCACTGCGATAGGTTCACACGCGCCGATTGCAACACTTCTTTTCGAGCAGAGTTTACACACAGAGTTTATTCATCGGCTGAACAACCCGACTGTGGCCAAAGCTTCTAAAGTCTGTATTCTCGAATTCATAGAAGAACAAGGCTCGTCGTTTTATCCTTAAGCACAAGCGGGCATTTTGCGCCTAAACTTATTACTACATTTTGCACAATATGACTAATGACGTCATGGACTAGTAGTACAAATGCTGTCACTCAGCTTAAGTTTAACATACATACACTGTCATATATAAAATCCCTTCGTTATCAAGTATATGAAATGCCTCTCCCACGTTCGTTCAGTTTCACAAACATATTTGGGTATTTTAAGCAACGCCAGTAAATCCGCCAGGATCTCCTCTAAAATGAAGTCAAAGGACCAACTTCGCCCGAACTTTTTATTCGGTTTATTCCAAATTCAATCGCGGGAATTTAATATACGCGTGTTTGCCAAAAGCTGGCTCAATTGAACTTTCCCGAAATGGGTGCGAGCTTTGCCAAACTTTAAATCCTCCAAGTTCCGCGTTAAAGCCGCCATACATTCCAGGATGCAGCAACAGTCCGTCCGCTGCCAGGACCTTTATCACCGCGCGTGTATTGTGTTTCCTGAGTTGGGATTGCTTTGTATTCCGAAGGCGAATGTGAAACTTCTAAACTTGGCTGAGCTTTTCTATTGTTGATTCTACTTCGAAGTTGAAGTTTGTGCAGCTTTCTGCCCTGCTACGGCAGGGTGCTTTTTAGTTGCCCTTTTGTTTCGATATCCCCACTCCACTACTGCAAATAAGGATTAAAGTTCATATCGAGATCCTGATTCTGACGTCCTGTTTGCGCTCGCCTTGAGTTGAGTTCATGTTGAGTGCTCAACAAGTTCATCAAGTATTTTCGCTTTGATTCGATTTTTTCCTCTTTTCTCGTCTCCCCAACAGCTCCTGCTGCCCTCGAGGGTGGGAGTTTTTGGGGTAGTGTTACAGCTGGATTGCATTTTACAGAGTAGCCAATGAGCAGTGTAAAGGACTCCGTTGTTCTCTGTGTTTTTTTTTTGAAATTTTGTTTTGAATTTTTAATCGATTGAACTAAAAAGTTCTTGAAGCTTTTATTCCTTGTAGGAACAGTCGAATGCAATCGTGTTTCCTTGTAGTTGTCTACTTTGATATTACCGATCGCCGTATCGATATAAGTTTTGAGCAATTCTAGGAAGGTAAAGTTTATTAATTGCTAATTAGCAAGTTCGCGGCACTCACCTTCGGGGATAAAGTTTTAAGTGGGAGCGAGTTTAGTTCCAACCTACTCGCTGCAGGGAAAAGGAACTTGATAGATAGGAAGTTATTTTTCCTTCTAAACAGGGCTAATTGGGTTCAGTTTTACATTATTTTAATTGATTGCTGCCATGTTCTGGACTAAAACAAACATAATTGCTAATTATGCATTTTGTTGAAAGATTTTCTTATTTAATTACTTTTGAACAAATTCTTCATTAATTAATTCTGTACCTTACGCTGATAGTGTTTATGTGTACTGCCAATGTTTATCGAATTGCGCCTTTACCTCAAATGTCCCATGTTCTGAGGTTTGCAAAGACATATCAGGTGGAGGCCAGTCCTTTAAACGACGAACAGATGAAATTTCTAGGATGAAAATTCCAAGGAATTTATCTGGTTAATGCCTCCTTCACAATGTCAAAGTGCTTATAACGCTTGCCTTCGTTCCAATTCGCTCTTTTAAACCACTACAGAGGGCCCAATCAAATTGTGTATCTCTGAAATTCTGGAGAATCTCTTTAACAGGTAATAGGTAACAAATCACGTCTGAAATTTCAGTTTCGTTAGCATTGGGAAGTTGAGTAGAAGTATCGAAATAGTGTGTTGGAATCTAGAAAGCCTTGTCGGTAAAGTACATAATTCAATTTCTCTTTTATGGTAGTACTATTACTAATGATTTGCCTTGTTGAAGTCTTCGAGATGGGGTTGCCTTCCTTGAAATTGGTAAGGTTGTAGATTTACAATGATTGTGATGTTGGACTTGGTCTATCTGTTCTCTTTAGGTGAAAGACTAGAGCGCCCCTTGATGCTGTCGGCGGTTCTATCATAAAGTGCAATGTCAAACAGCCAGCTCAACTGGACAGTAGCGTTCTCTGAGTAGATACGTTTTTTTTGATTAGAGCTTGGATTCGGACTAGCTCTTAGCTAGTTGCTCGGGTCTTGGGGTGCAAACATCTTCATGTTAAAGTGTTCGGATTATATTCAGTAGGTGAATACGAATGCCCTTTGAACACCACCTATGCGATTTTGCGGTGTTGGAGAGAACGTCTGGATCTATGACTGCGAAAACGTCCCAAGGTGGATATCTGGTGTAGTAAAAACCAAAATTGGCCCTCTATCTGATATCTAATAATAGCCGTGTTCCTTTTCTACTTTTAAGTACTCCGGAGTAAACAATTAAATTAACGCGAAATTTGTCGATTTGATTAAAACCTATCTAATCCTCTGTGAGAGCAGGAGTAGTTCCAAGTAAATACGAGCAAAAAAGAGCAGAAAAGGATCACGGCTAATATCTTTATATTTCCAGCATACAAGTGCACTGATTTTAAGCAGATAAATGAGGAAAGTCGAAAAACTCATTTATTTCCTTTTTTTGCAGCTTCTTCTTACTGGTCCCAAAAATTACCCACAAACTTATTGCACGATATGCAAGCAAACGCACCACTTGCCACCAGAATATATTTTCGTGATTCATTTCCTGTTTTTCATTTACGGTAAACCACCAAAAATACTCGAGATCGCCCCTTCCCATCCACCCACAGCAAAAACGAGACCACATTCCACTCCCCTGAAAAATACAAGGGACGGAAATAATAAATTTTATAAATTTTTGACCCTTATCCAAGCACACACGCACACACACACTTGGGGGTCGACGAATTGCGATCGGGGATCCTTCGTTGGGCAATTTCAAGTTCATATTTTGGATAGTTTGAACGCAAAGTACAAAAGTGTCACCAGCCTCCGCCGAGATTTGAATATTTTCATTGTTCGACGAGGCAAATTGCAGAACGGTTTCCTGAAATTTATGGCGTCTGGCAGCCAACATCTTAAGCCGAATGCCAATGGTTTAAAATTAGATTTCAAAACTGGCGACAATGGAACGAAAATGTTCGATTTGGACGCGTTGTCGCTGGTGATGTGGCAGGCAATTGCTAACTGCGCGTACAGTGTTAAAAATTTCGCTCGGGATTTTATTTAAAGTTGAATTATTTGAAGGGAAATTCTTTTATTTCGTGGGAATGCACCGTCGTACTCTTATCTATGAATCCGAGAATTTTACACTAAACTTAATTTTTTTTGTACTTCACTTTGAACGCGGTGTCAGTGCCAAAAGTACTGCGGCCATCACTTTCCGTATTATACTACAACCTCTATCCCTCAGATTTGCAAAGCATATACCGATTGCACATATTCAGCAGTTTCTGAAGTGGTTTGCAGAGAGCCGAATAACTTGATTGGGAATACCCAACTCAGCAAAGTATGTTGGCAATCCAAGCTGAGCCCTAAGATGATTGCCTTACTAAACCGGGTCCTAGCACATACTCCTTACATCAATCCGCGTTCCATACGAACCCGACTTGCGGTACCTTAGGAATAACTTCAAAAGCACAGCCATACAATCTCATAACGCTTCTGCTTGTGAAATCTTTGCCCGCTCGGCCCCTTTCATTACAGCCCTCCTTACTACTAGACATTGCACCATGACCTGACCAACAACATAACGGACCGGTAATATAGGGGGCGATTCCTGAGTTTAGACCTGCCATATAAAAAACAAAACTATATACAAATAAGAACGCACACACATAATTTTTCAAAATATATTTTTTATTAACAGATTTTAAAAAAATCTCGTCTTTCTTGTGAGCTACAATAAGTCTTAATGTTTTGAGATTTGAATTATTATAACTTAAAAACTTACAAATAATCTTCTTTTTTTTTCTTTAAAAAAATGCTAAACTTTATGTTACATAAAGATGCATTCCTTACACTTTTTTAATAATAATAATTAATAATAATAATAATAATAATAATAATGCAATTATTACAATAAATCGTTTATAAACTTAAAGAAATAAGTGAATTAATTCTGCTTTTAAATTGTTTTTGATTTTCGATAAAATTGCGATTCGTTTTGTTTTATTTATTTACTCATGCGTGTCATCCTTCATCCGTTTTCTGTTTGATTTTTTTTATAATTATTTAATGTTAAATAAGAGAAATTAATAGTAATTATTGTATAATTATAATAATAAAACAATATTTAAAAAGAATATTAAAATTAAAGGCGTTAAATTATTATAATTTAAAACTTTTTCTTTGGCAGTTATTTACTCTTAATTTTTTTTTGTTTCTATAGAAAATAACATGAAAATGTTATTAAATGATTTTTTTAGAATATTTATGTAATTATAAATTTTGTGTAATAATTTTCTTTAATTAAAATTTTATAAATTTTCCTTCTATGTTTAATTTCTTCGGGGCTGAGCACCGCGCGTGATCTTTTACTCATCTCGGGAAGACTGGTTTTTAATAATAAAATATAATAAATAAAAAAATTTATTTACTTTTTTCACTTTTCTTTATAAACAATTCAGGGTTAGCCAAAAAGAAAGCGTTTTTCTTCGTTCCATATCTTTTTTTAAATATTCTTTATATATTTAAATCTCAAACTTAATTTCGAGTGAAAACAAAACAAAACAAAATGTTTAATTTTTAATTAAGGTCACAAATTATAACAACATCGATAATAAACTTTTACTTTAAATTTTCATTTTGTTTTTTAGTTTTCCTTTTTACAAATGTTTTTTATTGAGATTTAAAGATTGATGTTTTTAGAGATTATTGTTCCTGTTTTGTATAACAATAATAATATTAATTATTTTTATTTACACACGTTTTCCTTGTTTAGTATTAATTCATTTTTGCTTCAATTTCATCTTCTTGTTTTCAAATAATAGCTATTAATTATTATACTGAGGTTTTTCTTGTTAAATAGTTTTCGTTTGTTTAATCCGATTTTGATGAGATCCTTAAACATTTTGTGTTTGGTGTAACAAATCAAATGACAATTTTTTTTGTTTTTTTCTTACAAATCAGTCAGCGTCACTTGATGTTGTTTGTTTTTTTTCTTATTTTGATTAAAACGGTTTTGTAAAAAAATTTGTTTAATAATTAATAAAATTGTTAATGACATGAAAATTAGAAAGCTGATAAAAGGACGTTTTTAGTTATCTTGAATATCCTTACTTTTTTCTTGTTTTTGGGTCTGAGTGTGTGTGATAAATTTTTTTAAATGGCTTCGCATATGAATTTTTCATATTTTTAATATTTATTTTTTATTAAATCAAAATTGAAATGAAATAGAATATAAAATGCATCTTGTCATTTTTTTCGGTCTAGGATATTCTCCCGTTTCATGGAAAAAAATTTTTTGTCATAAAAATAGGACATGAATTTTAAATTACTAAAATAAACATAAAATAATTGTATTTTTCCTCGTATTTTTTTTCTTTTTGATAATAATAACATATAACATAAAAATTCACAATGTTTTTTTTTCATATGCTTCGAAAAATGTAAAAATTTTTGTATTTTTTTTCGTGGTTGTTAATAATAATCATAATAATAAGAAGAATTTCATCGTTATTTTGTAAAAACACTTATAACATCAATAGCAATAAAAATCTTCCAATATTTTTTTATTTATTTTTTTAATATGTTATATAATATTTTTTTTAACATTTCTTTTATTTAATAAAATTTGTTTTTTTTAAATAGATTTTCCTTCAATATTTTTTGTTTTATTGATTTTATTCGAAATAATATTAATAATAAAAAATAAGTTAACATAAAATCATTTTTGTTGTTTTTTTTGTTGAGTTTAAACATAAAAATTATGAAAACAGAATTAATTTGAAATGAAAAGTTAAAGCAAAATCAAAAGTAAAAAAAATTGTTTTTATTTACTGCGTTTTCTTATTTAATATTTTATTTATTTATTTATTTTTACAATAGATAAAAAACATTTTTTTTAGTTAATTTTCTTCTTCATTTATTTATATATATAATTTTTACAATTTTATCATTTATGTTTTTTGTTTTTTTTTAATTTCTTAGAAATTTCTTAAATACATTTTTGTTTTTTGTTTTTATATTTTATTAATAATTTTCCTATTCTGCAAATATCTAAGACTTAGAATTATAAATTTTTTTGTTTTTTTATTTAATAAAAAATTGGTTTAAATATTTTTTTTTTCATTTTAAATATTTATATATATATTTAATTAGTACAATATTATTTATATTATTTACATATCGTTTCTTCCTTTTCATATATATTTTTAATTAAATTGTCTTTTTTGGATTTTCTTACTAGCTAGGTTTCTTCGTTTCGTGTTGTTTTTTTTACTATTTATAAATTAATTTAATTTAATCACATAAATTCATGAGTTTTTTTGTATCGTTTTTTTTATTTTAAATATTTCTTCTTTCTTGAGCTCAACTGTTTGTTTTTACCATTTTCTAGTTTTCAGTTAGAAATTAAAAAAAAATTAAGAAAATAAAAATATCATGATACATTTGATTATATTTTAATTTGAGGAGAAGTTTTTAATTTTAAGGCTAAGTCAAAATGTAAATTTGCAGTTGTTTAAAGTTAAAATCCAGTATTTAGTTTTTTGAATGTTGTTGAATTACGTATCCAGACGGGATGGTGAATGAGTTTTATATATCAAAATGATTTAACTTTTATATTTTGGGGATTTTTTAGGTTTTGTGTTTAATTTAAAAAAATCTCTTACAAAACATGATTATTACCAGGGGTACTAAAAGGGTAATAAAAAAAGCATAATAAAAATCTACATCACAGGCACAGGTTAAGGTGTTGAGTTTGTGTTAAATATCTTGGAAAGAATTGAAGATAAACCAACGTGGCGTGCAAGATTCGTTAGAAAAAAGCATTTTCCATGCGCAATGAAGGCTAAATTTAAATATTTATTTGTATGCAATTTGTTTTGTTTTTTATTGCGGAAAACAAGCTTAGAAATCACACTCTTTACTACAATTGTGTCATATCGTTTAGGTCATGGTGCAAAGTAGGCTTATTTTGAAGGATAAGAATAACATAGTTTAGAGAGGTCCTGGGGAGTGCTGGAATAGATGAACCTTTAGTTTGAGGGAGGAACTTCCATCTCTTAAGGAATACCAGACATTAGGATGTTTCCATCGAAGATCTGCAGTTAAACTTATGCGTAGGATGTTAAGAGATGCACCAGTCGTTAGATTCACACCGTCCACTGAGACAGAAGGAAGGTTGGTGCAAGGTGTGTTAGAGATGAGAGAGTACCTCGTGTTAAATTCGTCACGATCCTCGGGATCTCAATCAAGAATGAATCGATATCCCGGTTGATTGAATTGGACATCAGTTCACGATCATGAAGCCAAGGTCTGGCACGTGCTTGTCGAAGGAAGACGCCTGGTGCTAGAATTAAGCCTTGGGGAACACCTGCAGAGATGGTGCGTGGCTTAGATTTGTTAAAATCCAATACTACTACTATCCAAAGAAAGCTCTCAATCTAGTTCCTTTGCAGTAAGTCTATACCAATAGCTCGGAGTTTAGTTAACAGAGCTGGGTGCCATACTCCATCAAAAACCTTGGAGATGTCTAGGGCAACTAGGCCAGACTCACCAAATCGATGTATATTTTGATTAGGGAGCCCCTTTAGGGAACCTTAGTCCGTGAACGTTGAAATCACCCGCAACAGTGATTTGAAGATTTGCTGATTGCCGAAATAATATATTTTTCCATTCCTAAAAGTAGAGATTAGCTGACTGATGTGAATCTTATGTTTAATATGTATTTAAAATTTTTTCCAATTTGCCTACAAAAAATAATTCTGATATCCGTAATCCTATTTCCTATACTTCGGCCTTGGACATATTTTCTATAGGTTCAAATCAAATTCACCCAAAACATGAATTGATTGCCTGCCAATTTCGAGTTTATAATCCTTCCGTAATTAAATCCCACACAATCAGTTTTCCCGGAATTCGGGTCAATATCTCCACAGAACTAGAATCCTTCAAAAAGCCCCTCCCTCTCCCCCCACCCTTCTAATGCGGCTGCTCCTTCTCCGTTATAATTAAAATTATTAATACATTTACAGTATTCGCTTGGCGCTGTGAAACCATTAATTAAAAGTGGCTTAGGTCACACTTAGTCTCCATTACTAGACAACACAGTAATTAACAAAAGTCCCGCCCGTCCAGTGACTATGCGATTGGCGGTGGCCTGAGGGGGCGACGCAGCATTCCGTGGAGCTGCTTTTGATCTCCAATTACGGCTTGATTTTCGGTTCAATGCCTTAATTGAGCCCAAAACTTAATCATCATCACGAAACAGGACAATCGGTGTTAATTGCTTCCGACCCTTTCCCGCCCGATCCCGTCTCTCCAGGGGCTAGGGGTACAGTCGGATGGGGGCTAAGTCATGTGATAAAGATGACACCACTGGTTACTTTTGGACACCACCACCGCCTAGCACAGTCGGAGTGGACTACCTCGAGCCTGCCGTGCACATTCCGACAAGCATTTGCTTTTAAGCAGTGGAGCTCATCTCGGAGGATCCTCTGGGCGCTGCTTGGGAGTCTGGGAGTTTATTTGGACGATTCAGGATTCAAAATCTACTAGCGCCTTTTCTAGCCTTAAATTTTCTAAAACTTCTGAGTGTCTTTCTTAATTGTTCAAACTTTATCTCAAGTTTTTGTTTCATCCAAAATTAGTTTTGGATCCGAGTTTTGGGAAGAAGTACAATTTTCTTAAGAATTTCTTAGGCGCACGGGCGGGCGGCAGGCTTTCACCAAGGATGCTATGTCCCTGACTTGGGGGTGGCACCGGCAAATGAGAGTCCTTCAATGTGCTCCTGCTGGTATGCACGATTGAAGCCATCTCCTCTAGGCATCCTCTATCTCTGTCCGGCACACGGGCTCTAAGGCGAACGTCTTAACTCACTTTAAAACTTTCATAAGTTTGCCTCAAGAAATTGAAGTTTAAGAATAAGAACAAGGGTTGAACAGTAGAGAGTGCATGGAGAAAGCGGGCTGAGCGCAATTTAGAAAGTGGTATTAAGACAAAGCCGCTGGGGATTGGAGCGGAGGCTTTCTTCTTTTCTTCCTTTAAAACACCGCGCCGCTGTGGTGTTGGACGGGGGTGGTGGGAATGTCGGTGTCTGGAGGGTATATGGTCGGGTAAACTAAAAACAAATTACAAAACACCCCAAGAGGATTGAAAGCAAAAATTTGCAAAATTGTTCAGGCGAACAGAATTTAAAGTCTTTGATTCCGGGGCATTTCCATTTTTTATTTTTCGACAAGAATTTTGCAAAATATATAATATATTTTTTCGCTCTCCCCCTCCTCCCGTCAGAGCAGGAAACAGATTTTTAAGCAAAAAGATCAAATGGAATGTTACTAAAGAAATTTCGAATTTATTTTAAAACTGATTTAATATCCTTTTAAAATATCCTGAATACCTTTCAAATATGTAAAAAGGGAATCCTTCAGTCAGAACTTTATTTTTACAAGCATCGACTTGGAGCATTTGTGAAGATGCTCAAAGTTCAAAGATCACAGCCACCCCCGCCCGGCGCAGTGTGCGTGTGTATTTCTAGAATTTCGCCAATTCGCTGGAGGGTAGCTCAAATTTTCCGTTGAATTATTTATCAATTTGTTAAATTGAATAAGGAAAGGTAATGTTCAGTCGAGCCGACAAGTTTGTTTTAATGTGCGCTGATGTAGTTTCGGATATTTCGAAGCTCTTCAACAGTTCAACAATGAGGATTTTTTTTAAACCCCAGTTTTAAGAAAAAAATATGCTTGGAGATAAATAGACTTGTGTGGGCTTTGTACTGTTTCGAGGACGAACAAAAAACCAAAGTGAATTGAGATGATTTTAACAGAAGGACAACAATCCAGACAAGAAGCAAACAAGCTATTCCTGGAGAAAGTGTCTTAGCGGCTCGTAGTTCTGGTTCTGCCGATGTCAGGAAGGTCAGGTAGGCAGTCCACCGCTGATTATGACGGAATCAAGGCACTCGAAAATAGTCCGGGCTATGAAGTATCACAGATATTGAAAACATCGAAATCATCCCCGGGCATTACGCAATACTTGACCGAGAAAATGTAGTGGGTCGCATCTCAGTCACAGCCATACTGAACAGCAATAACGCAAGGTTACGTTTTTTGAAGCAGTTAGTGTCTGAGGACGAAGATTGGAGCCTCTGAAGTAATGTAAGTAATGGAAGGTGTTGGGCTGGAGTTTCGATGAGCTCTTACCAAGCCACCAGTCGATAAATTCAGACAAGTACTGCTTACCGTGGAATTAGGAATTGGATAATAGGAGGGACACCACGTTCCATCAAAATATGTATAGTTTTGGAGAATATGGGTATGGTTGTAGTTATGGTTCTGATATGGAATAGGTTTGACTTCGGGTTTAATTTTTAGATGTCGTACGAGTTCGAAAATATCGAATCTAGAAGATTGTGCCGCAGATGCGTTGTTCTGCTTCTGAACGAATACGTAAACTGTAGTATGGTCAAAAAGGGGCTGCGGGGCTCGGGAGCGAGCGTTCTGGTCTAATATTCTGGGATGATATTGCAGTTCATGCCGTAGTGATTTTTGTGAAGTAGTTGCTTTGGTAATGGCGACTAAATAACAGTTCAGTCTATCGACGGCTACCATAATCTCTATGTCCGGCCAAGCAAAGCGATGTGTGATTTGGCTAAGGGGTTGTTTAAGGTCGACCAGTAAGCCGATTTGTATAACGCTTGTTACTCTACTCTCTGCTGGACTAACTATTGTAGCAGATTTACGGCTTCTCACATATCAAAATGAACAATTCTTCATAAAGTTCCTCCCTACAGTTTATTACATAACCAAATAGGCCAATAATAATTTGCTCATCCAGCTGTTAATTCTCATTAACTGAAAGGAAAACGGCAAACACCCTTTCTTTTCGTATTATCAAAACTTTCACCCATTCCACAGTGTTTCACATTATTTGGCCAATGGGGATGGATCTAGGAACGTTCCTAATTTTATCGCCCTTCACACACCCTTTGTCTACCTGAACCCCATTTCCAGGAATCTTTCAATTTTGTGAACTCCTTGAACCGGAAACTACAACTTTCTACGATAGTTTCTCTCTCTCATTCTACAAAATTTTCTTTTTTCGCCTTAAATTTTCCTAAAGTGAAAATTGCAAATTTATAGAAGTTTCCTTTTCGGTGTTTTTGTGCTCAAGTGTTGGCAAGTTAAGCAAGGCAAAGCTAGCAACCTTACATGCTTGACTTAAGCAGTTCTCGCTCTCTGCATGAGCCAGAGCAAGAAAATGTTCTTTCTTCAGTCCACCTGGAATTAACCTTTAGTTCTGTCCTAAACACAAGCCACTCAAACTTTCTTTGTACATTTGCTAAGAGCGGATTTAGGGCTTGTGCTTAGTGGAGAGAATTAATTTTTTTTGAGTTCTTATTATTCCCTCAACAACTTTTGAACAGTTTCCACGAGTCATCTTATTGCCTTCGGGGTATAAATTGCGAACATTTAAACCAGGTGAGATTTTTTCCTCATAGTGAATGCATAAAGGTAGCGAAAAACACAAAACTTTTTGAAAGGGGATGAAAGAGCAAAAATCTAGAGACGCTTTTTCATTCTTTCATTTTTTTCACGGAACAGCGATCTCACCTGGAATATTTTCATAAAAATAAAATTTCATAACGGCGTTAAGCAACATAATTTCCGTCCTCAGATGAAAGTTGCTCCTCTGTCCTCTTCATAATTCAGTTTTCCATTTAGAATAGTTCCTCCCTCGGCCGCAGCCCCGTGTTGGCGCTCTTAACTTCTTTTTATTATTATTATTATTTTTTAGCAAACTTTACCGTCTTCAGAAATACCTTAGCCGCAATCTTTCAGGTACACGGAGGACCCTAATCTCGCGACGGCACATCGGCGACCACGCCACCCTTATTCCACCTTATTAAAATCTAAGAGACAGCGACAGACACGCTGATGAATATGAAGATGAAGTCCGTCTTCGGTGGGGAAAGTTCCCTTGTCTTCTTCCCTTCGGGTTTTAATGGAAAAGTTTTTTCTGTGTGTATTTACTTGAGGGGAGTTTTTTTTCGTTCTTATTTTCCGCGGTATCCACGGCTAATTGAAAGCTTTGTACGAATTCTGTGCGCGGTATCCAAAGAATTTTCCTGTCTCAGGTGTACCCCGAGAAGGGTATGAAACCTTTTGATAAGGCAACCGCGCCTCTCTGGTGAAAGGAAATGATTAAAAAGAAAAGGGAAAATCGAAGGCGTGAAATTGTGAACAGGAAAAAAGTTTTCTATTATGGCGTTAATGGAAATGGAGTTCCACAAAAATGTAAGGTAATAAAGTTAGTTTTATGCTCAATTTCGATTTTAATTCAAAATTTTATCGCGACAATAACTAAGAGTTTGTTGCTTTATTACAAGGAGTTTGTTGCAATTTGTGCTGAGAATTTTTTAGTCTAAGTTAAATTGCAAAATTCGGAAGAGAAGGAACTGGCTGAAACCGTGATATTAGAAGTCTGAGATTATGAGAATACTAGTGGTGGGAATAAACTACGCAGCAAGCCACGAATCTGTGATGAAAAAGAAATGAGGCGGGAGAACAAAACCTGAGAAAGGTGAAATATTTTCAAGGAGCACACTATACACTAAATGTCGCCTATTCAGCTGCGCTGAATGGTAGCCCCAATGTGGTAATACCATATGTTCGCACTGAGGCGAAATTACGTGAATTTGGAAAGTGATTTCGAAATTATGTAGAACCGTTAGCACTGAATAGAAATGATTTTGTTTGGCTGTTTTTTCTGGCAAGTCTTCAGCAAGTCGTTTTTCAGCCTAAATTTCAACTAGCAACTCCTCTTCTGGCAGAGCCCATTGCTTCTTTCTTTTATATTTCTTGGGATTTTCCATTTTGAAGAATGTGAAGTTCAAATTGAAAGTCAAATCTGTTATTAACACATCCAACTGACAATTTCAGCATCAACAGTGACGTGCTGAATTGGGCTGAATTCCATTTTCAGGTTGAACTGTCAAATATGAACTGACAAATAACAGCTAAACCAAAATGGCAGCCAAACAGAATCGGCTTGAAACATAAAACGCAAGCTGTATAACGAGTCTCACACATTGCCGTAAGTGTTATAGGAATGAAGTTATCGATTGGAACTACAAGATTGATCGCCAAATCACTATGAGCTGATGTTAGTATTCCACGCCAAACATTTTTTTCAGTTTTTGCTTCGAAAACATATGTCCCAGTTAGGGTAGAGGCGCTTTAGATTAACCGTAAAAGACGCAAAATTTTGATAACATTTTATGACTAATTACAGAAATGAAAGAAATGCTGAACAACAATACAAAAAAACCTCTCAACTTTTACTGATTCCTCATTCCTAGGGTTAGAAATGATTAATTATATCACAACCTTCCCACAGTGCGTTTCGTACCATAAAGTATGTTACTTTAGTCTATTAGAACCATTAAAATAACTTTTCCCGATAAATCCATCCATTGAGTCTCTAATTGCCTGCCTCCAGAGAAAACACTGACAAATTTATCAGTCCGTAATAATCTCTCGAACCTTAAACATAAATATCCTGTCCTCCTACAGCTCCAGAAGCTACAAAAGTGCCTCAAACATGACGGTGGGGCCAGGACTGTGTTTTCTCCACGTAATGGCAAACGAGTTCGTTGCTCTGCAGTTTGGACTCTCAAGGATCACACAGGATATACAGCGTAGATTTTGGCGCATTTATATGAAGCACTACTTCTGATCCTTCCACGGCGTGCTGTAGTTACTTAATTATTTTTTCATTCACAGCTACTATGGAATTTATGCAGCCAAATCCCTTCCACATATACGACAATATATGGTTATTGTTGTTTCCCGAAATCCTCTCCACCTACGCTGAGTGTGCGTACATAGTGTGCTTAGGGCATTGGCATAAAACATCGAGAATAATCAACTAAATTACAAAAAAAATGGAACAAAATAAACAACAAAGACATGGAGGGAATCCCATTCATCCTGCTTCATTTATGAAAGGATTCTTCTCGCAGCAACGAGGACATCCTGGTCTCAGCTAAAGATGAACTCAGCAGTGACGTCGAGGGATGAAAGGGAGGTTAAGGGATGTTAAGGGAGAAAAGACAACGCAGAGGGAAAAATAAAAAACAATTCCGAATAGAGTATCGCTCTCCGAATCCTTCGTCCTTGCGTGCAGTCCAAACGGAATGAACGAATTGAAGCACGCTGAAGAATGGGAGAAGACATTTGTTATCCTTTGAATTAAATTTTTCCGCGAGAGAGAGAGAAACACGTCTCAGATTGAGGGTAGCAAAAGACAAGGTGTAGGGCCTGGGAGCTCCCCCAGCGACTCTTCAACACTCCGTGGAACGAGGGCGGGCGGGGGTTGGGGCAGGCAGGTAGGGTAAACATGGATATGTTATGGCGAAACAGAAAACGCCACCGGGGGAAAGGTTGAGTTTTTGAGAATTTATTGCCACATGCTTAAAGATCTCGAGTAGAAAATTTCGAATTCAGAGCCAGGACTGGCAGCAGGACAGGACTTTAATTAAGGGATCCCATTCGTCAGGTGGATATCATGAATTAAGAAGAACGAAGCAAGAATTTAAACTTTTATTAGGGCACGTGATATTTTACTAGAATCGTTTGCCGCCAGCAAATACAGCTGCTCGTGGTGGCCATGCTGGAGCGGGCAGGGGGTGGGTGGCGATGTTGGTGGCGGAGCTACTGCTCCTGGAACGGGGGGAAATTGAAATTAATCGACAAAACAGACCCTTGTTAGAAAGCTTAACATATTACCTGTAGCTTAGGGTGGGATGTAAACGGAAGACAGGGTTACAAATTTCAGGACAGCTTTGCGCGACGATGTATGTTTATTAAAATTGTGTAAATTTGAATTTATGCTTACGAATTTACGAATGGCGTTTGTTTCCACGTCATGGTAAATTATTATAGTTTTCTACTTTTAATACGGCAAACATTTCCCGGCTAGTGGAAATTTATTAAGAAGTTCCCCAAAAACATTTGCGACTTTTCTTTTGTCAATTGATTGCGTTGCTGGTGCTGTCGTTGGTGTGTAAATTATGGATGGAGCTAGTTATAAATATAAATTGGATTTTTACTAAATAAAACGAGCATTTTGTGATACTTTTGTTGAAAGTTTAGAAATGTATTAATTCCCTAGAGAAATTCCTGCGTAGGAGTGAAGCAGAGGGCGAATAATAAATTTAAGAAAGGACTGTCACTCGTGGGGCAACTTGCGCTGGAGTAACTTGTAAAATTACTCAGAAAAATGATTTCCGATGGAAGAGAGCATGTACAGAAAAAGTGTCAAAATTATTATATTTAAAACATGTTTTCAGACAAGGATATGTTCCTTCATCATATTTCTTATGCCGGGTTGGAATAAATTTTATTTTCGATCGTTTTTTTACGGAATTTTAACACGGTGTTGCACTACGAAAAGCGCTTACTGTGTATGAATACGACAAGCTTATTTTAAAAATAGACTAAAACAAAAATTAGAATTTTTGAGTGTTGATTTTTCAAAAGTAATTCATTGGTGTCCTGAAGAGGATGATGTGGAAGAAGAAGACTTGGTCGATAACACCTGTTGATGTTGTAGATTCAATCTAAATAATTGCTTTTCACCAACAGAACAAAAATCGCTGTTTTCAATCAACCTTGGAGCAGTAAAGCTTGGTGAGGAATAAAAGTAAACCTAAGTTCAGGAACCGTGGTAATTCTATTATGGGATAGCCAAGTGGATTGTCGGCATAAGGCCCAAGCTGGTTGAAACCTGGCATATCTCTCCATTGGGACGGGCTTACATTTGATTAACACTTTTGAACATCCTCTTTAACCCTTCACAATGCTGAAGTTTCCCAAGTATCTCTTTTAAAACATATCCTTTTTCTCTTGTTTTCTTCGACTCTATCAAACATTTTCGTACGACGACAAGCTAACAAATAATCTGATTCTGTAGACGAACTAGGGCATGGTGACGTACAATTTGAAAGACAATAAAAGAGTGAGTTTGATTGTTTTCTGTAAACTAGATTTAACTGGATTCAAAGACAGCTCGCAGTCCATTGAGACAGTTTGATACCAGTCCATTGATGTATTTTGACACCATATCGATAACTATCACAAGGCATTTTACACATGCGAGCAAAAACCAGTGCAAATTTACACAAGAAAGCCTCAATTAAAAAATTCCCTCAAAAAATCGATAAAATTGTTTTTCAGAGATCAAAAAAATTTCTTCGCGACTATAAAAAATCCTTTAACTGACTTCCTGCAATATCATATAAGTCTCACCTACACGAGCCTGAATCAGCTTAACACTTGAAACTTAACAAAACTAAAAAACAACAAATTTTCTTACAATATTAAAGTAAAAAAGATTACCGTTCACCTCAGTGCCATTCAAACATCCATCCTCGAAACAACATCAACAATCGAAACTACACCCTACAGCTGAACACTAGCACACTGTACTTCATGTAACGAGTCCTGATTAAAATGTCCCTTTGGATATTTACGATCTCCATTTCCGAGGGATTCAACATCTTCTTCCTACTGTCGTTAGCTTCCCGGATGCAATGAGGACGGAGGGGCCACTATCAGGATCAGGATGTCTGCTTTGGATGCACTCAGGACTACACCAGGTGTCCATCGGCATCTGAATAACCCATTGTTGCGTTGAATGTGCTCAGGTTGTGTGTGCTAGGATCATAACCGCCTATCAATAGACTATTACCGATGCCCGGCGCGTTCTGGACATTCAGGATTTGCATATTGCTATGCTGTTGCTGCTGGTTCCTTTTGGGATCCTTTAGTATACCCTGTGGCTGTTTTGGTGTCGATGTCTGATGTGACGACACTTGTGATAAACTGCTTAAATTACTGATTTGATGCTGCTGCTGGAGCGGCTGGGTTGACCCGTTCGTTTGGGTCGATGTTGATGTACTGTTTGGATGAAGGTCATGCGCTACCTTTGTTGTATGATGAGTTACATCCGGTGGTGGCACAATGCCACGCATTCCTACCCCTCTTCGGAGAGTGCCACCCCCTCCTATTACAGTCTGGTTTGGTGGCAGATGCGTTAAGGGCAGTGGTGGCGTGCTGAATTCCATTGGCGGATAATCCTGAAATTTAAACAGAAATTCATTAATCAACCGCTTAAGGTCTCTAACAGCTAATATTTGCTAGAACAAGGCCTTCACTGAGCGAGCAGTCCTAGTAACAAAATCATTGAATGAGAAAACAATTTTTTAAGGTTAATTCCACTGAAACCTATTGGACAGAAGAGAAGCGTCAAGTATTGATGTTTTATATAGCTTCAAGGCTTTTGTGCAGCACTGGCGAGAATGCTGCCCAACGTGATAAAAAGCCAGACCAGCGGCGAGAAGACTAGGAGCTGGTTTTAGTGGGCTCGAGTCCGACATTACCGGCATGCAGGAGCCTGGAGCATACGAAAAAAAAGTAATTTATGTAAAATAAAATGCAGCTTTAAAACCCATTCAAAGCCAGCGTTTCACATAGATCAGGAATTAAACGAAATACCCCACAGAGTTTTCAATCTAAGTCCATGCGATAGGACTGCATCGAGGTCCCCAAAAAAATGCAGGGAAAAACTTCACCCTGTCACTGCAGCATTCAAATCAATTAGAGTGCAGGTTCTGATGGGAACAAGTTAACACCCACAATTCGGGTTCGAGTCCATTTCAAATTCGGCAGAGCAAGGATGGAAATTCCGAGGTTTCTCTGTTCATTGAGGGAAAATTTTCACCACTAATCCGTGGCTATATGGGGGAGGGTAGCGCTTACACATGTTTTTTTGTGGTAGCTTCTCGTTGGTGCGTTTTCAGCCTTCCTCTCCACACCCGCATTCCACAAATCCCTTTTGTTAAAGTGCAGGCTTCGAATCCAATGGTAATCTCCACCCCGTCACGTCACTCTTGTCACCAGCGAATCAACCATCCCCAAATTTGCATTTTAAATGAAGTTTCATCTCCGGGTATTTTTTCCTGTGAAAGTTTTAAAATGAATTTTTCAAAATGTTTATGAACTTTGCAGACGGAAAGAGCACTTCGAGCCCTGCCCCAGCACGGAGCAGTGACGAGTGCCGCTCCGGATCCACCCCGAATCGAGGGTGCAATACCATGAAATGAATCAGAGGGATGCAGTTTTCAGTTTCATTCGTTAAAGCACTACGAGCGTTTCTAGCTTGATAAGAAGGGCCAACTGTAGCGAAGAAGAGCGAGCTGTGGATGCTTTGAAATATTAGATTCTGTTTGTTTTTCAGTACAAAAGTAGCGAACACGCGCTTTTTGACGAGCAAATCCAATTTTAGAGAGAGCGAAATGAAGTTTCTGCTGGAAATGCTTTAAGTGGCACTAACCCGGTGCACAGGGAAATAAATAAGGCGCTTTTTAAGCAAATACACAACACAGGAAATTTCCTTACAATACTTTCAAATTCTGCATGAGCAAACAGAAAGTCAAGTGGGGAATTTCGAGATGCGACGTGGAAGCTTCATCTGTGAAATATACTTTGCTAAATGAGTGAACGTTTTAACTCTGCCTGACTATGTGTATCCTGGCAAAAGGAGTAAACGCAACTAATCGCTCAGAAAATTCACTCCGAGTTTTAAATGCAAGCGAACAAGTTTAGGGCATTTATTTTACAGAACCCAATTTTCACATGGAAGTCAATATTTGTGTGCCAATCGATCTGCACTGAAACTTCAGCGATCAAATGCTTAAGTAATCCGCCTGCAACTAGACGAATATGGTCCCTTCACCCTAGAACGTTTAGGGGTGGCGGGTTTTTGCTCTCTTTAACCCCTCTCAAACTTGAAAGATACTTTACGACCGGATACTGTCAAAGAAGATTACTTAGTTTCTTCTTACTTTAGTTTCTCTAGACAAATGTGGGGAGGGGTGGGAGGAGATAATAAGGACATTTAAACTTTTTAAGGAAGCAGTTTGGGAAAAGTTTGCAGTGGAAGTGAAGTCGAGACTTGACTTATTATGTCAGTTGAATAAATATAGTTGAGTCGTTTTTTTTGGACTTTAGTTGTGCTTTGAATATTTAAAGTCATTAGGGCAATTCTTGGTTCATATACAGAATAGAAGGTGAAATTTCTAGGTCTAGTCCTGGACCCAAGACACAGTAAGTCGAATATCGAGGAAAGGGTGAAGAAAGCTCCGTGTGGTAGCCAGCGCTGAGCAGGACATAAAATGTCAAAAAGTTGGGAAAGGTCCAGAGGACGGCAGGTATAGGGATAACACGGGCCTTGATTTCCTCTTGCATCTGCTCCCTTACTCCTTTCAATCCAAACAGGACATCAAAAACCTCCGGTCATACCGACGTCTTGGATTTGCTAGGCAAGAGTGTAGTCGCCACAACCATACATTACGTTACCCTAGGTTTGTCTTCAGGAAGGAATCCGTCAAATCTACGGATATTCACCGACAGCTTCAGGATATCGAAGGACGTCGGGACAGTGGCAATTTAGAGACCACTAGCATTGTCTTGCCATCTTCCGGTGCATGCTGGTATCTTTGAAACGGAGTGATGCCTATTGGCGTTGGCATGTCTTCATTACTTTTTTTTCGATATTGAATTATATTATAGAATCGTAAGCAGCGTCTACCTCTACGCTTTAAGCTCCGGTCGTCCTTTTAAAAAAACATAAAAGGTTTGATGTGGCCTTGTTGATAGAAAAGTGGGCTTAACTCTTGAAGTAGTTTCTCCGGGCAGTATTGGCACAAGCAAGTAGGTTAGAAACATTTACTGCCCATCAAACACCAGAGCATTTCCTCTCTATATTATTTTCGGGAGAATCTGACCAAAACTTTCATATATTTCAAGCACAGGAGACTTACTGATGAATCATATAACATTTGGCAAAATTGCAGCTGTTCACCTTGACAGCGAAAGAGATTTATTATGTTAATAAAAATCGCATTACCCAAATATGCCCCGAAAGAAGGAAATTGACGTAATTTGCAAATCACAAGCCATCCCCCCTCTTCTCTAAGGCGAAATGTTGATCCCAAATGTTGTTCAAAATTTTCATAATGCAGCCATAAAGCGCCTTCTTTAACAAGGCCCCCGCCCAGCCATCAATATGTTAATGAATAAATGTGATTACTTAGTTATTTTTACACCAATTACTTCAAGTAGCTGCAGCCCCGTATGTTCACGGGGAACGTAATTAGCCCGAGGTATTTTCCATATTTTCGCCGGGATTACTCCGTTAGGATTACATGACCTGACGGAGCCCATAATCCTGACTAATTAGGAACTCGTTAAAACATACCGAATTCGATTTAATTCTGCCATAGAGGAACCCACACAACTGTTTCCATCTGAGTAGCTTAGGGTTTAGGTGAAAAAAGTCGTTGAAACAAGTACGTTAGGCTGGAAGTCGTCGCCGGGATCAGCGAAATCGAGTCGAGTATGGCAGCGTTGGAAGGAATTTATCTCCATAAATTTTGCAGTACCTCCGCGTTTACCTGAAATCAGGAATTGAGTCCTTCAGTGGGTTAAAAATTGAGCAGAAGCGCCCTATCAACCTCGATTCCTGAGCGTTAATCACGTTGCGATAAGCTCTCAACATGGGGAAATGGAAATCGTTTTTGGCATTGGATATACGTAGAAAGAGAGACTGAGTGCAGGAAGCAGAGGGTTTGTGTCACATGTGATAAGGGTTGGGTGTTGGCAACGAGTGCATTTGTTTCGCCCGACACCAGTAAGAGCTGTTCCTGCTGAACGAGCAGAATTGTGGAGCTGCAAGGACTCCATCAGCGCTGTTGAGTGAGCAGTGAAACAGCTTGTAATCAGCTAAGTTTGCGCTGAGCTGCGAGCCCGAGATAAAAATGTCCGCTCAGATTGCACACAATAAAAACCTAATAAGATTCGCCGGATGTTTGCCGTCATAAAAATACTTCACAATCTGCCTCACAATTGCATTCGTACGTCCTTTAGTGGGTCCATGGCAGCACTTCATCGCCGTTCTTGCATTCAATCCTATCCACACCCCCACATTGCGCTACTAATCCGCTATTTTTCCTTTTGTATTCTATGCGGTAATTCTTTGCTCGCTGCCGCTCCCTCCGCTAACTTACAATGAGGCGACGACGAAAAATGGGGTATGATGAAAAGTTTCCCTGAAAAGCCTGCATGCACCCGACCGCCATTGCCGTTGCCACCAGCGCCACTCTCTACCGCAGCTCGTATCATCATTCAGTGTCACCCAGTTGCGGGGCGGAGGAGGTATTTAAGGCCGCAACCTGCATCATCCAGCAGGAGCAGAGTGTCCTTTCAGTCCGAGGGTCGGGGGTGGCTGGATGCTTTGCAGACTGGCTCTTTGGTGCATTGACATCAAAATTGCGGAAGTGCAGGCGAAATATTTTTTAATAACGGATTTCTGCCTGTCTGTCTGTTTGTCTTCCAGCTCAAAGCGCGCTAAGCAGGACATATGGTGTCCTCGATGCTGTATGTGGAGAGCTCAACCGGATGGATAAGATTCTGCGTAAAAATGTATTGGTTTTGCTGCTATGCGATTAGCACAGACACACGAGGATTTGACTATGCCAAATTGTATTTGCTGTGGAGAACATTCCCATATTTTTTCGAGATTTTTATGATTATGCTTTGGTGAAGGGTTTTCTCTGCAATAATTACGTTTCGAGTTGTCTTTTTCTTTTGCATATATTAAATTAGAGTATCATGCCTTATGGATGTATGTCCTCTTGTTCTCAGGGGATGTTTGGGTGCAGGGACGGGCAGGGATGTTGTTGGATGACAAGCTATTGTGACTTCAGTGTGATTAAGCTGCAATCTCCTATATAACTCCTACGGTGGGTGAGTTTAAGGTTTGGAATTCGCATCTCTTAAGAAGACTCAGGCCGTGGGACCTTCACTTAAAGATTTTGAATACAGGATCATTCCAAAGTAGAACATTAGGTAATGTTATGCAAACGATGCTAAGAGATGGGCCAACCGTTAGTCCTAAATTGTTCATTGATATGGAAGGTATAGTATTATCAAGGTTTTTTAGAAATAAGATAGTATTTCGTTTTGGAGCGTTACATTTGAAGCGATTCTTATAGCCAGAGTGAAGAAAGAACTCGATGTCCCTAATTCAGAGAACGTCGGACGGACGTGCTTGTCGTATATTACCGAAAGCATCAAGTAACGCAGAAGAGTACAGTGGTCGGGGTACGCCGTAAAGTGGGTTGGAGGGGACAGAGAAACGGTGGTTGATAAAAATTAAGAATGACCTGGTACATAGTATGAGAATTGAGCGCTAGAAGATAGCTGTGGGTATACTAGACCTGTGATGTCATTGAAGGTGTTCGTTGTGTGTCTAAGCTTTTCGGTGAGTCTCGGGAGATTTCTAGAATTAAGCAAAGCTCCGTCGGGGTTAGGTCTTGGATGACCTTCCATTCCGCAGAGCTTTCTCCGACTCCCAAAGCCCAAGCCCAGGTCAGAGCTTTCAACCCACAGAACTTTCCAAAGGCACATACCGAAAAGCTAAGACACACACATACCGAGCAGCACCGATCACGTCACTGGTCTTAGAACCAGATATCCATACTACTAGCGCTGGGACGCCCCTAAAAATGCCGCGAGGTCTGGCTTCGATGCCATCCAAGCAAACTTTCACAGGGAGGAATAGAGTTTTGCCTAATATGATATTCCCTTGTGAAGCAATAATGCCAAACTTTTAACTTAAATGAAAACAGGAGCCAATAGGTCCGCTTTATTAAAATGTTTGTTACAAATATATTTCTTAAATTCTTTTAATTCAGCCAACGCGAGTATTTTACCAAAAGCATTATTTTTTACTGTTTTATGAACTTTTCTTTAACTTGAATATACACTGTAAGAGTCCACATAGGCCTAGTGGGCACCTTCTCATAAGACGTAAACTTGGTGAAATACTGCCCTAAAGGGAAATCAAATGGGAAATCCATTAAATCTACAGTAAAATCATCTGCGCCAATTAATCCCTGAAATAAAATCCTTTCTATATACATTTCGAACATTTAAAAATAATCCTTTTTACTGAAATCGGGCAGGTGGTTCTGTTCAGCATTTTCTCGAACACACTCACTTTTAAGTAATTTGAGAGTGGATTGAGATTTTTCCCGGAAAGAAGATTGCACATGTTCATGGTTAGATCCATAAAAGTTGGCCTGTAGCCATAATTTCCTTTTTTATGCACGCTGAAATGTACCTAAAAAGTGGCACATATGGTTTTTGGTGGGTATTTCTACAGAATGGTAGGTTACCAGTGCGTTTTCAATACTACTACTAATTGCTCCTTTAATCCCTCATGGGACATAGGGCGGAAACAGTTGCCCTCCAGCGGACTCTGTTTTGCGCGACAGCTCTCAGCTCTGACCAGGATCTCCCGGTTGTTGCGGCCTCTGCTAATAGGGTTCTCCTCCACGTTGTTCTAGGTCTTCCGACTCGACGGGTTCCTTGCGGATTCCAGTCGAGGGCCTGTTTGGCTAGATTCTCGTTTTCGCGTCGCAAGGTGTGGCCAATCCAATTCCATTTCCTTCGCCTGATTTGGTCGTCTATCCTTTCTTGGCCGGCACGGCGCCATAGCTCTTCATTTGAAATTCTATCTTGCCAGCGGATTTTTAGGATACGACGTAGGCATCTGTTGATGAAAACTTGTAGGCGCCCTGTGATGAATTGGGTGACTTTCCATGTTTCGCAACCGTACAAAAGAACTGCCTTAACGTTGGAGTTGAACAGCCGCAATTTGGTGTTAATTGAGATCTCCGTCGATCTCCATATGTGAAACAGGCATGCATATGCGCTTCTTGCTTTATTTATTCTGGAACTGACGTCTTCTTCTGTACCGCCGTTTTCGGTAATAATACTACCGAGGTAACAGAATTTATCTACCAGTTCCACGTCACGGTTATTTAGCGCTGTTGGTTCAAGGGTGTTTGCATTTATCCGCATTTCTTTGGTTTTAGTCGGATTTAACCTTAAGCCTGCTGAACTACTTTCTGTTGCCAAATTGTTTAACATGTTTCTGAGGTCCTGGTGTCTGTGGGCCAGCAAACAGATATCATCCGCGTAGTCGAGGTCCTTAAGGCGGTCTAACAATCCCCATTGTATGCCACCTGTTCTAGTATCTAGAGCGCTGACAAGGATGTTGTTTATTACTATAAGAAATAGTAATGGCGAAAGTAGGCATCCTTGCCGTACTCCTGAGCTCACTTCAAAGCTGTCGGAGAGTTTTCCATTGTGAAGAACTCTGCATTTGGAATTGTTGTATAGAGCTTTTATCAATTCTATTATTTTATTCGGCAGTCCACGTTGCCGAAGAGCTCGCCGTATAAAGCTCCTATTAACCGAGTCGAACGCTTTCTCATAGTCTACGAAAGCAAGGTAAAGGGGGGATCGGAATTCAGTAGACTGCTCCACTATGATTCTCAAGGTGTTAATGTGGTCTATGCAGGAGCGGCCTTTTCTGAATCCAGCCTGCTGTCTTCTAAGCGTTCGATCTACTGCCTCTCTTATCCTTGATAGTAATATGTGGGACAAGATTTTGCCCACAGTAGATAATAGACAGATGCCTCTCCAGTTGTCACATATTGTTAGGTCCCCCTTTTTTGGTATTTTGACTATGATACCTTCCGTCCAATCCTCCGGAAAGGTACAGGTGTTCCATGCTATTTCCAGGATTGGCTGTAGCGCATCTGCTATGAGGCTTGAGTCGGCTTTCAACAATTCTGGCGGGATGCCATCTTTTCCAGCTGCTTTACCATTGGCCATTGCATGAATTGCGGTTACTATTTCAGTCTTGGATGGGGCACGAGTGGTGATTCTTATTGGCTGTGCATTGTTGCTGTTGTTTTCCTGAGGTTCCTGTGTAAATGAACCATTCAGGGCGGCGAAGAAGTAATCTCTCCATCTTTGGAGTTGCTCCTCGTCGCTGCACAGCAGCCTTCCATCCGCACTCTTTACGGCATGCTTTTTAGTAGAGTGCTTTCCCGATAGCTGTTTAGTGATTTGGTACAGCACCTTACTGTTGCCTGTGTTTGCCGCGTTTTCCGCTTTCTCTGCGAGCTCATTTATCTGCCGCCTTTTATCACGCCGGACACTTCTCTTTACCTCCCGGTGTAATTGGGAGTATTCCCGTTCAAGTTGTTGTCGTTTTTCCGGGTCGCTTGTAGAGTTCACGTTATTTTTGAGGGCCCTTCTGCGTTCAATTTTTTGCCAGGTTGTGTCCGAGATCCAGTGTTGCTGGTTTCTTTGGACATAACCGATGCTTGTTTCCGCTGCTGTTATTATAGCGCCCTTTGTTGTGCTCCACAGCTCTTCAATATTTGTGTCGTCAGAAACGGTTTGCTGGTTTAAGATTTCTTGCAGTTTGCCAGCAAATTCTCGCTTTTTGGTGCTCTCACGCAGAAGGTCTACGTTAAACCGTCGACGGTTTATGGCATCGCGTTGGACGTTTCTGATTGCAGCGATTTTTAGGCGGATAGTTGCTACTACCAAATGGTGGTCACTTCCAGTGTCTGCTCCCCTAAAGCTCCTGACATCCTCCAGAATAGTTCGCCATCTGCGACTGACGGCCACGTGATCTATCTGATTTCTCGTTCTACCATCGGGCGATACCCAGGTCTCCTTGTGTATCTTCTTGTGACAAAAGTAAGTTCCACCTACCATGAGTTGATGGGAACTACAAAAGTCAACGAAAAGTTCACCATTGTGATTGGTATCTTGGCTTAGGCCTTGATTTCCAATTGTATTTTCAAGGCCGGTGTTGTTGGGGCCGATCTGTGCGTTTAAGTCACCCATCAAAACAATGATGTCTCCCCTTGGAATAGAGCGAAAAACCTCATTCAGTCGCATATAGAACTCGTCTTTGATGTCATCGTCTGCGTCTTCAGTTGGAGCGTAGCATTGGACTATCGTAGTACTTCTTAGTCTGGTACGTAGGCGCACGGTAATAATCCTCTCAGAAACTGGTGACCAGCTAATGAGGCTGGACCTGGCTTCCTTGGTGAGTATTACGCCAACGCCATTCCTACGATTTTAAGTTTCGTTTCTCCCAGAATATAAGAAGGACTCACCGTTTGGGCAGATATGTTGCCCCGCATCGGGCCATCTGGTCTCGCTGAGTCCCATGACCTTGATTTTATAGCGGTTCATCTCGTTGAGCACTTCATCCAGCCGTCCATCAGCAAGCAGAGTTCTCACATTCCATGATCCGATTCGTGTCCTGTTTCGAAAAGCAAAGGTCGTCGTCGTGTTGTCCGTCCGGTTCCGAGGCAATGTTTGCCGATTCGTAGCAATTGTGTGTTTTATGGGAGCGGGTTGCTAACCCTCAGCCCAACCGACTTAAAACTCTGTTTTGTGGCGCAGAGAACTCGCCATTCGACCGTCTCCCGTTAGTTCCTTCCGAAGAAGTACCCCAGGGAGCACCGCGGGGAGGTGGGATTAGGACTTGCTAACAGAGCTGCTAGGTGTTCGTCTGCAGTGACTCTTCTCGGGTTTTGGCAGAAGTGACAAATCGGGTGCCACCACCTTCCGAGGTCTTTGTTAGCCATTCGCCCCCCGCGTTTTCAATAGGTTTTGTGATATTGTCGCGAAGTGTCAAGCCAGTTATACCCTTCTGAACTAATCGAATCCTGGAAATAATCGAGCCAACATAACGAGGATTGTAACTGAAAACACAATTTGTAAAGCGAAAATCGCGTTCTGCCTGAAACTGAATTTTGTTTATTTTCGATTGGACTATTTGGAATGGTCACAAGTCTTACGTGAACAACCCATAAATGCAGGATGAGAATTAAGGCGGAAATCTTCATGTTATGTTGAGATTCTCTTTTGCGTGATGAACCTCCTATCGCAATTATTAACTCACTAGGAACAGTTTTGTAATTACTTGAATTGCTTTATTAATATCAGCATTTTTTTTTTAGTCGCAATTAACTCGCGGGATTTGGTGTGACGGTTATTAAAAGGTCATCAAAAGTCCACAATATATCCATTAAACAAGTCACAATTATTTGGATCAACCACTGGAAATTTGTTCAGATTATTCTTTTGAAATGAATCAGTAAACTCACTAAACGTTTATTGTGGATAGGGTGCACAACAGAAAAAGGCCATTTGACAATGTTGCCCCAACTAAAGTGGATCGCCCGGTAATTGAATTGATGAATATTTGTTCAATCCAAAACAGGCTGATTAAAATTGATATTGGTTTCAGCAATACCTCTTCAATGGTAAGTTTTGCTGCAAAAATAGTACAATTTCCCACAAAACAAAACATTCTTTCTATTTGCAACAGAAATATTTAACTCCTAAGATCCTGTAATTGATGAACACACGTGCTTGGACAATGTGAAAAAGTTATGCACATAACGAATGACATTAAAATCTGTTTTCCAAAATATAGTTAATAATTGAAGTATTAAAGCAGGTATTAGAGCGGTTGCGCCTGAGAAAATAAACCGGATCTGCCCTAAAACCTGCTACGCATAGAATTTTCCTATTTTTTGTGCCTCTGATAATTCTTCAGAATGCAACCCAACAGCACACCTTTAGTTTTTGATATAAGGGAACATGTGCTGCATTTCCCTCAAATGAAATTATACAGAGTTTTTAAAATGAGAGAACAGCAATCAATTCTTCAGTGATCTTATCTAAGTAAGCAAAAAGGGATGATAGATCAGTAGGTGAAGTGAAAAGGAGCATCACGCTGCCAGTGATTCGATCCCAACCTAGACATTTCGAAATAATGAAAAAAGCATGGCAGAAACTAGGTATATTGCTACTGTGGCTTTAGAAGATCGCATAGAAGCTTTTGATATTGATTCTGACTGTAGAGCTGTAGTACATCGGATGATTCTGCTTTCCCTATTGAGGGAGATATGTGATTAGAGCTCTGTCATGGTTTGTCCCTGTAGAGATTCATTCCGAGGTATGAGAATGATTGTTGGATTGCTACGAACGTGTCCATTTATTTCTACTGAATGAAACTGCAACTGTTGAAAAATAATTCAAGGAATTTCTTTTGAAAACTAATTGGTAATATTTTAATTATTCTAGAAAATTTTCATATTTTCTATTCGATATTTTCAAATTTATTTTGATCCATATTTTCACATTATGATTGTTTACTTTTCCGCGGAAATTCCTTTGATGCATTATCTGTTCCATGAATAAATCATTATATGTAAATTTATGTACAAAACTGCTTCCATAAATATTTCCACAAACATTGGCACAAACAAATATAATTTAATCGCCCCTAAACCCGTTATTTACACTATCCCCGCCTAAAGTCAGACTCATTTACTAAATTATTATTGTCAAATCTTGGGGTTTTAGTTGAATTAATTAAAACTGAAACCCCCACTCCTTAAGCTTTATAAATGATTTCGGTAATTTGTTTTAAAATTCACAAAATCGTAATTATCCAAAATTGCCAAAGGTTGAATTCGAAAATTAGAAAAGTTCACAGAAAATATTGCGAATCCCGCAAACAGCCATACATGGAACATGGACACAGGAAGGCTGCGAAAAGGACATAGTAGTTTCAACGTCTCTAACTCATGGACGTTATCGGTGTATTGTTTTGGATGAGGAGCAACAAAAAGGCAGCCACAAGGATAACGACAACTGCTTCGATATTCGGTCACAAGTGCGACTTTGTCCGTACAAAAGGTGTCCCAGGAAGGAGTTCACATGACACATTTTGTGGCTTTATCAAGGACCAAGAATGATTTTGTGTCACAGCCAGAGTTCTGGATCGTTGTGTGCTATACCACTACATCTTTCAATAAATAACTTTGTATCGTTCCAAATGAGCAGCAGTACGTCTGGGTCAATCCTTATCGTTTTGACAGGCTGGTGAGCAAATAAATGAACAAGGCTGTGCATATGTGTGTGTGGCTAGACCACATTGCAGTAGAACGTAAGCAGCTTTTGGGAATCCTGCAAAGCGTCTATCTGGGGTATTTTCATGCCTCTATCTATCTTTTCAGCACAGTAAGTGCATCCCGTTAAAGAAAGTTTGAACTATGGCCTCTGTGTGTGCTCACAGTTGTGTAATGCACACCCTGCCGTCGCTGCACATGCATTTTCAACTTTTAATGTTATTTATGTTCATTTTATGAAATTGCATTTAATTTATGAGTTTGCACTGCAACTTTGGGCATTCATTTGTCCCAGGCAGGACTGTGCAGCACAGAGCAGCTCGGTGGAGAACGTTTTCAATTTAAAAAGGATGAAAACTAGCAGCACTCGATTTCGGATGATACCGAACGGAGAAAGTTAGTCGGTGCTGAAATTTCCTGCCACATTTCTATCCTTTGCCATATCTTTTCGTAACTAATTTGGAATTTTCCTCGTTTGTTTTCTCTGCTGAAGTATCTGTTACGCCATCCGAATTTCCTAGAACGCCCCAATAAACAATTCACGCCTCCGTGATTTCCCCCCCCCCTAAATCCGTTGTTTCACGAAATCATTCCCAAGCTGCTTCTGCTTGTTGCAAAATTTCCACGGCCATGGGGTGTGCATCCCTCAGTATTTTGGTAAATGTAGGACGATTTTGGTATTGCTTACTTTAGGGCTGAACTGCGACGCGGCAGTATCGCCCGTTTATAATCTCTAAAGCAGATTTGTTGCATTGCTGGATCTACCCGGAAAAGGGTACGTGATGCACTGTTCAAATGCACATTTTTGGGCTAATAATGACTGACTCGCAGTTGATTTGTTGAAGGGGGCAGAATAATGCTTGAATTTTGAACGCGAATGGAACTTTAATATCGTTTTAAATTGAAATTGCGAATGCTGCGGGTTTCATGTGTGCTTTTCTATGTGGCAAGCCATTTTTTATGGGATATGTTATGACAGATTTATGTATAACCATAATAGCACCATAATTATTACAATAACTAAAGTGGAACGCCAACAAATGAAAGCAGTGAAATAAACGATTATGCAAAAAACGGCTATAAACTAGGGCGTGTTGCGTTGACATTGGATGGCATAAACGAAAAATAAAACGATAATTCTAAGTTGTGGTCATAATTTCACATCACTTAGGGAGGCGCAATCGAAATGAAAGCAGCCTTTGTTGAAATAATTTTGCACAATTCCATCTCTACACCTAAATCAACAATAGTGATGCATTCAGATCGCCAACGATAGTTTGACTAGGAGAAGCTAGACGCGATTAACGAACCTTATTTGTATTTCTTTATGTGGAAGGATAGAGTTCAGAGGTAAGGGGGCGTCCATAAATTACGTGAGGTGATTTTGGCGAATTTTCGACCCCCCCTCCCCCCTTGGTGAGATTTCGTGAGATTTGGCTTGACCCCCTCCCCCCCCCCCTCAATCTCACGTGAGATTTTTAAAATTTTAAAAAATTTGTAGGATTTACACTATTATGCGTATTTTTACTGTAAATACCTTAATCTGTGCTTGATTGCGTTGGATTTATTTAAAAAAACATAATTTGGGTTGAAGAACAGTACCACAAAATCATAACAGCACCAACTCGGCATGCACCCAATATAAAATACAATACCTGTGGATTACCATTTAGCAGGTGATTCTGCCTATCCTTTGGAAACCAACCTCATGATACCCTACAGGGATAATGATTTCTTAACAAGAGAACAGAAAAATTTCGATTCTGGTTTGAGCTCAACTCGTGTATTTGTAGAGCAAGCATATGGAATATAAAAAAAATTTAGAATTTTACAATATATTGACATACGAAGGTTGACTTTGGCATCCACTGATTCGTTTTTAGAGAGTAACGACTTGACTGTTTGAATAGTAATGGTAGAGCCATTTATGACTCTGGAGATGTACAAACTTCGGAGCATTCTTCTATAGATGTCATCTTTGGGTAAAAAACCTGTGACTGAATGACCCAGGGGGGTTATCCTGGAATGCGATTCGAAAGTCATGAAATTCGGAAATAAGAAAATGGTATCCTCCACCAATGCGAATTCGAATTAAATTTGTCCACCTGTTATCGGATTTCAGTCCGCGAGTAAAGCCATTTCCGCATGCGCTGCATTAATTTGTTTGTTTATTGTTCGCATCAAAATGTCAAATTAAGTTAATAAATGAAGTTGGTTGGCTGAAAATAATTTCTTTTCGAAGATTTATCAGGCATCGCTACTAGCTTCCGTTTGCTTCCTACTTTCGTATCGCCTTAGAAAAGCGGAGTCTGAAGTCACAGCCAGCTTCTCAAATTGACGTTTGAGCCGCCTGTACATCAGGATATAGATTCAAGAAGTGCGGATCTGTTAGATTTCCATTCTTCACAACTCTCGATAATGATAACAAAAGGTTTTCAAAATCTATCTTGGCCTCTAGTAGGTATGTCAGAGCAGATGGTCGTCGATTCAAAATTCGAGTCCTGTAAGATGCTTAGATAACTAATTATGTCGCCTGGTGCAAATGTCTGCTTTTTGTAGTGACAATGCACCGCAGATAGCATGTGTTCTGACTGATGTGAAAAGAGCCGATTCTTAATATAAGCTCTATGATTGCAGTAGGATTGGGTATTGAGATTGAGATTCTTAGGAGTGCATTAGGTTCCAGGTTTTTCAATTGGGCTTCTAGGCCTTTTTGTTTTGTTTAAGCTTAGACCGCCACACTAGTTCATCGTAGGGTCGCAATCTGTCCAAAAATGGTGGTATAAGTCAATGCATACATTACTTTCGCAGTTTTTCCCAGACCATTGTATAAAAAGATAATAATTTTTCATCACGTCTTCATTCCCAGATATTTAAATTATTTTCTTTACTTTTTTTGGATGTTCCAGTTGGATGGTATTTGAAACAGTGAACAAATACAGTTTAAACGGCAGTGCAAAATTTTTATACCCAATTGCTATTGAGTCGAAATATAGTAATAGTATCACGTATACTTTTTATGTAATGTATTCATTACTCCTTCTCTATTTGCAATATGTTTTGATAATACCTTTCACCATGTTCATCTGATACTGCACCAAGATTTTCGTGAATGAAATCTAAGTGCGGGTCCAAAAAGACGATTTTAAAGATTTTCTCATTTACAGATATTGTACTTAAAATTGAAAAAAACAAAAAGATATTAAGAAATATTGCAAAAAAATTACAGAAAAATCGAAAAATACCCATTGGTTGGTGGGCTTCTCGGAGTAGAAAATCGGTAGACTTTATAACCCCTTATTAAAAAGCATGAAAAGAAGCGCTCTGCCAATTTTCAGCCTGTACCTAATTATTTCCGCTATATCGCTTTTTTCGGCTTAATTTACCTGTACTATTAATTTAACCCAGTTTTCTCGCGATTTTACACTGTTTCTTGCGGAAAAAAATTACGTGAGATTTGCGGAGACCCTCCCCCTCCCCCACGTGAGATTTGGTGAGATTCGGCTCGACCCCCTCCCCCCCCTAAACACCTCACGTAATTTATGGACGCCCCCTAAGGCCCTTTTTACTGTCTACTCTTCTGTCAAAGAGTGCAATGTCGGACAGAAACTCTACTCGGAAAGAAAGTAAAGAGAGGAGCTGAAGAACTGACAGCGCCAACACCAACATGCGGTTTTATACCGCCAGCTTGCTAATCCAATATTACCGTGATTGAATGCTGACTTCGGTGATCGAACAGGGGATGGCTTCCTCTTTTTTTATGTGTTCAGGGTCGCCGGAGAGAGCGCAGATGGGAGGCAAGAAAGAAGGAAAGTTATCTGCGTAGGAGATATGGAAAGACGATGGATCATGCCGCCGCATTTTCGGAGGCAAACATAGTGATCCTTCTAGGGTCTTCAAGGCAATTGGAAAACTTTTCAGCTTATGATCCCTTACCGTTTCGTTTCCGCGTCTATTTACCATCAAAAGATTGGTTCACTTTTTTAAAGGCATATATGCGCCCGCAACCAGCACACACAGCGACCAAATTCCCCTGCCACACGGGCATGCAGGCTCCCGCTACAGACGAGAAAATTTTAGAGTTCTCCCGCCTGAGGTAATCGACCACTCCAAACGCGAGTGTTGTTTTACCAAGCGGTCTCCCAATTAAGTACTAGCCGCATCCAATGCTGCTTGGCTGGGTTACTTACAAAGCATTTTGTTTAGCTTGCCCCTTCAAGCATTACGAAAGCAGTTTTGTCTTTATCCACGCCTTACGGTAGCTTGCACATGCCTTAACCCTATATAAGACCGCGCAAATAAAATAGCAACGATGGCGACGCAGTAAAATCGCGGCAAACGAAACAAATTACTCAAATTAATGTCGAAGTAAATCTTGTGAAAAATCGAAACAATTCGAAACGTCTATGACGGAAATTTACTGCGATTGGCTCTGATTAAATCTTGGGTGGCGGAGGATAGCAACTTAGTGAACCTATTGTGCACACGCAGCTATACGTATATATACGGTATGAAGGGCATGTTCTCAGCCCTTAAGCCCTCATCGGCCTCTGCTCTCTTGCTCCAAAACAGTGACACTTTTAAGCACTGATGCCTTTTATTATCTCGTTTTCCCTTTTCTGTAAATAAAACCCTCAGTAGACAGCAAATAAAGAACATCATCGACGTCGTAAGAAGTTTATTTCAATTCCCCGGTTGGCATTTTACAACGCACCAAATTGAAGTCTTTAATGGATTAATTTCCTTTATCTCTTAGTCCTGTAATCCTGTCAGAGATAAAGCTATCACGCTACTTGTGCCGCTGGTGCTGGTGCTGCCTGCCGCTGCTACAGCTACTGTTTCTCCATCTTCCGCATCGTATCAAGGATGCGGAAGGATCTGCGGGGTTTGGTATTCACTTTTCAATTCTTTTGTTCAATTTTTAAGCGTTAAGTATTTGATAATTTCCTATTTTGCTTCTTCCTTTATTTCTTTGCGAGAATTTGGGTCAAGTCAAGGAAATCCATCCGAGTATCGGGGGAAGATCGAGTGCTGGGCGGCTAATACAGATTGGAGGGTAGAAAGTCAAAGATTCTCTATACTTCTCAGAAAATAAATTCTCAGTTTAAGGGTGATTTCGGATGAGAAAATGAAGGGATTCCTATGGGATTCGCTTTAATTAGCTTTTTATTAAGATTGAAATTTCGAAAATTGAGGAAATTGGCGTCATTAAGCTCGAAAACAAAAAAAAGTTTCGTTTTCTCAATTTTCTTCTTTGTAAATTAAAATGAAGTGGAATAAAATATTTTTCATTAAAAGAACAAGTTTGGAAATACTTCTTTGTAAGTGGATGTTTGAAATTTATATAAACTTGGTTCCCTTGCCTACAGAAGCTTCAAATAAATAGTGGATCGTTAAATGGGCGGAGGTTGTCCTATTCTGTTCTATATTTAAATCTACAACGCAGCCCTATTTACAAGGATTATTTACCTGCCGCTGACTAGAGGAGCAATATTAAATATTAGAACAACAGCATTGTAAGGTGCATGTCGATCACTGGTTTAGCACTTAAGTGATCTTGTAGAAATAAATCTTTTCTATTACGACATAAAATGAAAGCTTTGTAAATGGCATAAACGAATGGCTTGTAAGCGACTTGATGGGCTAAAGCTTGCCAAAGTATGAAATATTTCTCGAGTGACGGACATTACAAAATTGGCAACACTTCGAGTGACGCAGACTAAATATAATCTTCATAAGTTGGGCAGGACACCTCGAGTGCATATTCGTCCTTGGGTCCTTGATATGGTTTAAAACGGACTAACCAAGACGACATGCTGCCTAAATTTTTTTATTTTTCCAAAAAATATATACGACATACTTTACGAATCGATTCACTCGGGGCAATTACAAATTTTATTTGAACTAGATAGACCGTATTATGAAGGATGCTGCCCAAATTGCAATTCGACAATAATCACGATTTTGGGCCCAATCATGACGAATTAATAATAATAGTTCCATTGAGTTTATGTTATTGTTGCAATTAAGCACTGTTTGCGAATTCATCAACAAAATTGTTTTCATTTCTTCTTTCGAAAATCGAAATCGTGTTGAAAATTGAATGGCGTCTTTGTGCTGCAGTGATCACCAATTTGATCGGTGTTTAATTAATGTGACTTTCAAAACAGAGCTATAATACAATAGCAATTAAAATCCCTTGTTGACGGCACTCAAACCAAAATATTATTAATTGCTGCATAAAATGAATATCCACTTGACAATTAAAACAACTTGTGTGCTCGGGAGTGCATGTGGAATGTCTATTTCCCGTCCACCTTTTCGCCATATGCAGGGTAGTTGCCACCGGTACGAAATATTTCAAGCACCATATAACATCGGTTCCTAGCACCGAAGCCATTCATCCATGCTAGAAATAGATTAGCCAAGCCATGGGGCTGCAAGCTGTCGATAGAATGATTCCATTTCAGTTTTCGATAAAGAATGTACGAGCCACGGCCATGATCCATAAGTTGCAGTGTCCACAGCAGCCGGTGACTGAGCGTAAACCAGTGCGGAATTTACCTTTGTAGGTGATGCATCGCTAAAGAGGCTAACATGGGGTGGAAAAAACGCTGGGAAAACTTTCATCCACTTTTCTGACTCTACATGCACATTCAGCGTTTCAAGCAAGCCTGAATGGACCCAGTGGGAAAAATTGGGAGCGCTGTTCAGAGGAGCTTACTTTGAGCGCTGTTAAATATGCTCCCGAGCGAGCATTAGCGGAGCTTTCATAAATTTTATAGAACGAAGAAAATGAGCGATTATCTTGATGACCAATAAAGGGTGGCATTGGCATACTCAATGGACCGGCCCTCGTTCGATACGAAAGACAAGAAGCTTTAAAAGTGGTTAGAATTTAGTTGGGGGCCTGCTTTGGTAAAATCACACTCGCGCTTGGAAAGTAAAAGGCAATTACAAAAGATAAACAAAATAAAAGCGACAGGACAGGCGTCCATGAAAATTCTTTATTAAAAAGCTTTTTTATAATGCTCCTAGAACGCTTTTGAAGGAGCATAAAAACGTATGCTCCCTTGCAATGACATGCAATGTTAAAAAGTATATGGAACTGAAGCGTAACGGGAGCGCTGTAAGCTTTTTAAGGAGTGCTCAAACAGCGCTATTGGAGCCCTCCATTTCCCGCTGGGGAAGTTGCAGTGGAGCTGTGGTGACAACCGACACTTATCGCGTTTGAGAGTTCGCAACGCTACAAAAGAGCCCGCTGGGACACACAGCAGAATTATTTGCTCTCTTCCAGCTCGTATTTCTGCAGAGAATTTTCCTTTGTGGATATGAAAACCAGAGTCTCCATCGAGCACCACCAAAAGGGCGCCCCAGTCCAGGTTGAGGGCCAATCGAAAAAGGAAAATACTTTGAGAGTCGTCGGTACGAGCTGCCAAACGTTCTCCTTGTTATGATTAGCCCTTCCCACCCTGGCTGGCAGGAGCCATAAATATTGGTGCATCTGACATATCCGAAAGGAGTCCTTAGTGCTGCTGTGCTACGCCATCATGCTGAAAACGTGTCATGATTTCAGATGCACTTAAATGTACCGTTACAATATCCCTTCGCTGTTGTTGTTGCTGCTGCTGAGCTGCTGCGAACTGCATAACTTAAGGCTCCGAAGATGACCCAATGTCACGATGGCAACTACAATTCATGACGACGACGCGGCAAAGTGAATGATAATGGCTCCTTGGTATGCACACCGGTGAGGGAATCCTAAAAATAAATAAATTCCAGGCACTCAAGATGACAAGCTAAGTGCCCCATAGAAGTGGAGTAACACTCCAGAGACAGTGGTGGCAGTCGACGAGATTTGGAAAAGGCATCCCCCGACCACCCCAACCCTAATATATATATTTTGTCTAATAATAAAAGTTCCAGCACGGGGCGGGGCGAGAGTGTGAGTCAAGGACTATGGCTGTGTGTTAACTACGCCGAACGTGGGGGGCTGACTGCGGTTCGATTGGAAAACTTTTCGAAATTTATTGAGATGCTGAAATGAATAGCCGAAATGGGGACGACTGGGGCCATAGAGATGGCGGAGCGCTAGTGGAAAATTTGCTTCAACAAAATTCCTAACAAATGCGCACGGCTCGGGTTTAAGGGGCGATGAAAATTTAATTGAAATTCAATTTTGAGTTTCAGATGCGGAGCCTTTTCCCAATGGGGATTTTCTGGTTGCCATGGCAGCCAAAAATATGTTATTAAGGATGGCTCCAGCTCCTGGTAGAGATGATTTAATTATGGCAGATACGAGGTTAATACGGATTTTAATAGTTAATTGTTTTCTAGAATTGCCCCTTTGTTCTGCGAGTGAGAAAGCATGCACTGGAGTCGGTTGTTAGGAGCATGGCTTGTTACTGTTACCTGATTTACGAATCATAAGCACTGATGCGACGAGAGTGGAAAACTGGATTTGGATTAGGATGAAATTGATATGAACTATCACATCAGCATTCCTCTTCATTTTATCAGCTTTCAATTAAAGTTTAATAATGGTGTAGTCTACGTTTAGAGAGACGTTTGTCAGATCAGAAACGTCAAATGATAAGCTAGGCATCTGTCAACAACTCGTCATCATAACATTTGTCAATTTTTATCGGCGTCATATATTTTTTTGTGCGTGAAAATTCCGAACTTTGAGCCAAATAAGCGTCATTTGCGTGAAGTTTTGCCTTTTGCCTTCAATTCGAAAAAAAGCTGCGGCTGAGGCGCGTCGAGTGATTGTAGAAATTTATGGTGAGCCTTCTATTATTGAAAGCACGTGTCGTGAATGGTTTCAATGCTACGAAAGTGGTGATTTGGTCTGGTGAAAAGCTTTAAAGGCGCAGAATTGGAGGAATTTTTGGATGAAGATCCAGTATTTAGTGGGACCCGCTCGGCGTGCTATTTTATGAGCTGCTGTAACCGAGTGAAACCATTACAGCCAAAGCATCAGTGATCGTGGTAGACCAACAATTTATTATATTACGATAAATATCACCTGGAAATACAAAATTTCTTCACTAAGCAGTATCAATTCTGCTGCAATTCCTGGCCTTCAATCTTTGATAGTTTATGTACTTACTTTAACAAAGATAAATCTCCGAGACATTTCATTTATTCACTCCACTCAAATCTTAATCTACTCAAGAATGAATCCTCTCGATTTATGTTTTCTATAGATGTGCAGCATTTTTTTCTAATCTCAAATAATATAATAATAAATTGGCACAAATTTTTCTGGTTTAATCCCATCCCTCTTAAGCAAACTGTACTACATAAAAACCCGATTCAGAATCGAATAATGTCAAGAGATCTGATAATGTTTATTCCGTCAATAAATCTCCCCAGACAAATCCTGCGTTTAGTACTTCCCATCACACACACACACACTACAAAAAGAAATGAACATGAGTATCGGAATAATCAACCGAAAGCTCGTCTATCCTAAAATTTCCTACTTACATATCCTTGCCAGGAAACCACATAATCAACCACTGACGAGAGATAACACAACCTCCAACCTCTAGTGACCTATCAACAGAAAAGAGTTGAAAATTTCCAGCATAACCAGATCCTACTCACTGGCGTATCCAGCAACTATCCTAAATATCCTGGATCCAGGATCTCTCATAAATTTTACAGTCTAGCTCTGCCCTCTGGAGATTTTCTTTAAATCAATCAACGTGACGTCTAGGGTCTAGTGACAGTTTGTCTATCTCCCGGGAATAGTTTAGGTAATCTTCCTCAGCTAGTCACAAGAGGTCAGACAATCACCCCTGCACAAAGGAACCCCCTCCCATCGCCGTCGCTGGATTTCATTGATCCTTTTACATACTGCCACATTGGCGCACGGTTCACAGCTTGTATAAAGGATATTGAACGACTTCGATTATATGACGGGCGAAGGGTTGATGGGTGCGAAGGGATGTTTCGCCACTTCGATCAGATTCGTTGAAATGTTGAAACTGATGGAAGTTGGACACTTATTGGAAAAGTCCTTTTTAAAGGAGCCGGAGGACGCGGGGAAGCTCGACACTTTTCCACTTTTCTGCTGATGCCAGCCATCACAGAACTGTTGAGGAAACTGAAGAATTTTTTCCCTACATTGTCAACGGGCGAAGTTTGATTTTCGATCCTGAATATGTGGGGGTGTTCCGCCAGCACATACCGCCCGCCTCCTCGGGTGCTTGTCATGTGGGCCCTTTTCTAAGCATTCGCCCTTTTTGGGAATACATATATATTGGGTCTGGAGAGCTGCTGCTGGTGTTGAGTGTTATTGTGAGGTCTCATGTTACAGTGAGCAAATATTCTCCTTAATGAAATGTTTGTTTTCCGACAGAAGGGCCAGGGGCCAAGGTGGACTTTATGTTGCTGGTTCTTGCTGACATCAGATATGAAATATTGGATCGGCACTCCCCTTGTGAAATAAGCTCAGCCGTTGTGATTGATTAACAGGGAAAATCGCATTTAAAATGTTTAAGAAGTTTGGAGGCGGCTTAACTGGCAAAAGCATAGATACAAGGAAAAATCAGATTTATGACTTCGACGAATTTATTGTCAGCAGATCAACACAAAGCCACTTCCGCATGCATGGAACTGCTTTGTAGTAAATAAAGTAGAGATTGAGTCCTTCGATAGCCGTGACGTAAATCATGATCGCCTGCCGGAAAAGTTTGTATCATAAAATCATCCCCTTTAAAGCGGCCTTAAGCACATAAAAATCACTCGGTTGAAATGCAGAATTGAATAAAAAATCGGTTCGGGCAAAACGAATAAAGTAACGGATTAAACGATGAGTGGAGCATTGTGCATTTGTGTTAAATCAGTTTTGGATTCACTGAACTGAGGCCGAATGTATGCGAATAATTAACAAAAATAGTTGCAGCGAAAATAAAATTGTGCTGCGGAATCGGCCATTACCGTGCACAGTAAAAGCACGCCCCGAAATTATCTGTCAATACGTGTGAAAAAAGGAGTTTAATTGCATTACAATGCAGCAGAAGAATTAACCGAGGGAGCGGAAGATTGGGTAATTTTGTGGGGAGTACTCTTTATTTACTCACTTTGAAGCAACCTTCTTTATGCCCGACCAATGAACATTCACTGGTCTCGTAGCTGGTTAAGACCGTTTTAATTGGACCAATTTCAGTTAATTTCAAAGGAAGGGATTAAAGACTCACAGGGTTATCTATTGAGGTTGTGAAATTTCGTCTGGGAATTATAGCTTTGTACATGTTTTTAGTGTTATGTCAAGTAATTCGTATTTCTACATCGGAGGGCAGAAGTTGTCTCACTAACTTACATCGAAATTTTGGAGCTTGGCTAACATAACACGGCGAGAGTAGCGAGGTAGTAGAGGATCATGTGTCTGGATTGCAATTGACCCCACGATTGAGTCAACTCCCCGAAATGACATCGATGGCGTCTTATCGATGAGAGTGTGATTTACTAGCTATGATAGAAACGCCTCTGTAAAATTGCCAGCAAATCTATGTACGGAATGATTAATGATATTTTCCACACCTCGTCAGGATCCCTTCCAAAACTCGTCAGGACAGTAAAGTTGAATAAAAGTATACAAATATCCCCAACTCCATATTTTGTAACAAAATATACAATTTACGTACGCCATCTTGTATTGTACAAAATTTTTCATTTGCATTCAATCTAACTCGAGCCTTTTAAGACTGAGCTTGGATTGTTATGGTTCGTACGGAAAAGTTCCCATCTTATAGAAAATATTTGCCAAAGCATAAGAAAACGAGGACGAAACCTTCAATTCATCCAGAGGAGATTTTTCGGATTGAAACTCCTTTTCGGAAAGTTTCTCCTCAGCGCCAAAGTATTAAACAACTGAGGAACTACGAGTAGATTTTGCCAGCCCACCCCCGTAATCCCGCAGCCCACCACCCTCCGCACTTCTTCTAACACTGTTCTGTGTACAAGCAAACTCATTCGGGTACATAAAAAGCAACACTTGAGTACCCTCATGGCAGCAACTGTGCCTGCTCCGTCGGGGACTTTCTTCGTCCTCCTTTTATTACTATTCTGCGGCTTTATCCTGAATGCAAGTGAAGCCAACACCCTTAGAATCCTGCAAAGCCAACATCACACAATTCTTGCTAGTTTCGCTGCTAAATGGGTATCCTTTAAGCCTGCAGTCGTATTTTCCGCAGGGATATTCCTGCTCAGAGTGGTGGGGGCAAACTGCTCGAAATATCCGCAAATAATGGACAAAGAAATTGAAATATAACGAACTGAACTAAAGCCCATCCGAAGCTTAATGGCTGCATGTAAAACAACCGGGATCCTCCACTCCGACCCAAATAGGACGAGGCTTTTAGGCAGGAACTGCACTACACTTGTCCGTTGACATTTCGCCCATTTCACACAGCAGAGCTTGGCTGGCGGAGTAATGTTCGGGGCTTGTTTTTGCTGCAGTTGTTGTTGTTGCAAGCACAAATAGCAAGTGCATTTTACTGAGATTGATGGGGGGAGAACGAGGCGATACATCGGCTCGAGGGCGGCCGCCCATGATTGCACCCAGCCCCAGCGCCGGCGAATGTATGGCAAACACGTTTCAACAACACGAAGCACAATGCTCACTCGCCGAGAATAAAAAGCCCTGAGTGCTCGTCATGAACATTCTCCTGCATACAAATTTATTTCCCAGGACCTCACCCTTTTTGCAGGAGCCACCACCGCCAGCCACCCACGCGCCGCTGGTACCCTTTTCGTACTTCTGCGGAGTTCTTCTGGTGGCCCGAGCACTCCGCCCGGCAAGAACAACGGGTGAGCCCGAAGAAAGCGGGGGCATAATTTACGAGAGGGCTCATAAGGATATGGGGGAATTGTGAATTTCGGCAATGATAAAATGAGGCCATTTTCTCGCATTTGGCCCGGCCCTTTTCTAATTTTACAACAGAAAGAATCAGACATTTTCGGCTAAATAATACAGCAACTTCCAACTAATTGAGTAAGCACGGTATTGAAGATTCCTTTGCCATTGCCGGGATAGAGATGTAAGGGATGTTAGCTTTGGGCTGTCGACCTTTTCTCCTCTCGCTTTTTTGAGGTTTTAATTTTCACAAAATTTAGATTCAACCTGGCAGATATGCTAATGAAGTCAGAAAGTGGAAAATTGGTTCTTTTTCTGTTTTTTGCTGCCTCTGTTCTGTCCAGGCCCAATAGCACCGCCAGATATGGACACGAATTTAAAGAAGGAACGAAGATTGGGTTTGAAAGGAGCATAATACGTTTTTAATAAGACCATCTTCTCCCAGGTAGAATTAGTTAACTGCGGAGTAATTTAATTGTTATTTCTGTGCTTTCTAGGGTTCCTTTTGCACTCGTTTCGTTGACACTGAATAACCACTACGAAAGTCGTTCGGAAATCTAATTAGCGTCGAGTGCTGCGAAGAAGTACCTGCGGATTGCTGGGGAGGTGCAGAGGTTATTGATACGCATCATGGAAAGTAACCAAAAAAAGAGGTTCAAGAATACTCTACGACAACCAGAAGCCGTAAAGTACCTTGACAATACTCCTGGACATAGAAGGTTCTTTCCATCTGCTCTGAGACCACCCAGCAGGCAAGCTTCTGGCAATACAGACGAAATTAATCCCAGGAGCCACGGTAGCCCTGCTGTCGTATAAACCGGCGATAAAAGTTCTAGGAGCGGTTTGTATAACATTGAAGCTGATCGAGAGATTTTAGAAGGAGCTCTATGCCTAGGCCAGGAGTACACGGTCACTCTTCAATGGTCTGGTCATAGGAACATCGAAGACAACAAGAAGGCAGACGCATTGCCTAAACCAGGAGTGTGGACACAAGTGAAGAACATACAGTAGCGGCTGTAATGAAGAGACATGTCACCATGCATTTCCTTTCAAAGTGAATATCTATATGAAGGGATTTATCAGTATGCGCCAAGATTAGTAAGGCTTGATCTTAGTAAAGTAAGCAGGCCTTAGTATTTGATCACGTGATCTCTTGATGATGCGCAAGAACATAGGAACAATCGTGTCGATCATTACATTCGCCAAAGAGAAAAGATCCGGTCAGGCAGAGTATTCCCTACAACACCTACTTCTGGAGCTGTGGGTTAGAGCAAGTCAGAAAGATCAACCGACCTAAATACGAAGCAAAGAACTCAGAGTGCAAAGCACTACCGTTTGAGAGGCAATGAGTTTAATGTATCGTGTACGTACCTTAACCGTACGTACCGTAACGAAGGAACATATGCTGAGCCTATACATTTATTTGGTTCAGGCTTAAGATAGCAGTGTTCGTGCGTGCCTGCTGCATGCTAGGCGCGGGCGAGTTTCATTTTCAATCGGGAGAACAACTCGGAATGCTGTAGTCGCCTGCTTGTATGATTTTTCCGTTTTGACTGGCATTATATGTCATGAATTTGTCTCTGGGGACCAAACTGTGAATAGAGTATTTTACCTAAGGTTCATGTACGTCGACCGGTGCCGAATCTGTCTCCGCAGTAGTTGTAGGTCCCGTGCCCATTATGCTCGCATTCTCGTATAGTCGATCGTTCGTGAGTTTTTGCCAGCAGTTAACCTCCAACCAAAGAAGATAAGGTAGGCTCTTCGATGTTTTGGGAGGTGCTGAAGGAGGAGGCGATGAATTTGATTTAAGATTGTTCCACAGGTTGTGATAGTTAGCTGAGCGGTCTAGTCTTGATTTGCGGAAAAAATAATGCCCATATTGTGTATGGTGCAACAGATGGCGCCATCAACAATGAGTTTGAGTCCCGGGGGACAACGGATAATATAGTGGTGGGGTTAGATTCAAAGCCATCCTATTCTACCTAAATTAAACTTCCTAAAGGAAACTATATCAATCCAGCTCTATAGAACTGCTCGTTTAGTACTGAAATATTTTCCAGTGTTACAGTGATCAATGAAGAGTTTTGTAAATCAATGGAGTTCAATATTTTAAAACTAAATTTCTATTTAAAGCTTACAATTTTTGTACTTACCATTGGTGGATACGAAAGATATCGATCACTATTCATGTTATAATAGGAACCATCGAGAGGTGGAGCTGGCGATGGGGACGGAATATACGTATTTTTACTAACGAGCATTTGGTCATCTCTCGCTCGATGATCCAAGGTCGCCATATTGTTATGTCTGGGGTGTGGCAGTGTCCTTGTATTAACTGAAATTTACCAAATAAATAAAAGTGTTAAAGTGAGATAAATTTAAGTTAAAAAACATGATAAATTCGAGAATGACAACTTTTTAGGAAATTAACTAAATCGATTAATGCGCAAAATTACAAAAAATGGAGTTCTATCACTTGGCATTAACTAATCAAAACTATACCACATCACCAACAACTTTTCGTAAATTAGTGCCTCCATGGCAATGTTGTACCCGCAACACCAGATCTGCCCGCTCGGCTCATTCCCTTTGCCTACAGCTCCCTTTTTGCGCACGTTCATAGATGGAACAATTCGACTGTGGAACAATCCTTCGCAGTCAGTATTTCGGAACTCCTAGAACACCCAAGGGTTCCAACGAAGGGTTTATCGCCATTTCTTTCAACATTATCCCTGCTCCTCATAACCCCAATCCTATTCTATCGTTCCCGTTCTAAATTTACCACAAGACATTGCACTGGCAGTACAAAGGATGATGCATGAGCTTAGATCTGACGCATAACAAATCAGTGCCAGCAACAAATGCTGAACTGCTTTTGGTTTACGGTCAGTCTTAGCACAATTCTTGTAAGAATATTTTGCCAAAATAAGAGAGAGAGAGGGAGTGCCGGAAGTCATCCACAGTTGGGCGATCTTGGGTCGATGGGTCTTTACAGTGACCGGCGTAGACTTATCGTAGTGTGGCGCGGATACCAGGATAGGACAAGTTGGGTCCGGAGTTGAAAGCTAGCTTGTGCAAAATGACTGGTATATAAGGTCGGGTATGTCCGTACTAGTTTCAGACCAGACCTTATGGGTGTTATACGAGGTTTTGCAACTCTTTGTCACTCTTTTAAAACTGAGCTAATGAAGGCAAGTCGAAGGTGAAGGAGTCGACGTTATTTGTCAGTCGCTTTTGACCAGAACAAATATTCTGACAAAAACTTTAAAACCAGACTCGTCTGATGAAGGGATCGTTCCGTGTTCGTATAAAGGTCTGTGGTCTGTAAGACCGTCCGTATGTCATAATAAAGACGAACTGAAGCAAATTTGGTTGTTGCCATAAACTTCTACAGCAGCTTAAGGCGGCAGAGACGGAGGCTGAGAAGTACCGCGCTATCAGCATATCGCTAATTAAAGCCTTGGCTTCGAGGTGAACATACAATTTTATCACAGTCCGTAAAATGGAATATCCAGGATGAAAACCCCTTTGCGGTTATATAATGCCCCGAAAATCACGACACCAGTAAATCTCCGCCATCAGCGTCAGCACACCGTCATTAAAAATGCAAAAAATGGAACCGAAACCGGATCTCGCTAGGTAAACAGAATATTCCTGAAAAAGAGCATGGGCGAAAATATTGAAAAAGGTGGGAAATCCCCCACAAGTGGATGCCGGGGAAACACTCGGAAAACACCTTTCCACCCGGAAAAGGTGCTTCATAGCAGTTTGTCAGCTATAAACACGCACCTCAAAGTTTTGAAGTCATTAAAAGTTTGCGTGAAAATTTTACGACTGCAGGTGTAGTGGGATCCGCCGCCCCCTCGATGTGCCTCTCCGCCGGCTGGATGTTATCCATTAACCAAAGACCGGGCACCCTTAGCTACCCGATAGGACGGCTCGGATATCGTTATGTAGTCCTAGGATCAAGATTGCTTTACATATTCTTGTATGGACGCGCCATGGAGCTCGGATATCACGGCTTTAGGATATCATTCGTTTCCCCTGGCAAATGGAGCTTCCAGCTCTGGCTGAGGTGTGTGTTTTGGAAAGCGCTCATAGGTGGCGCGGGGTGGGGTGTTGAGTTGAGATAGTGCTCCCAAACGGCGCATGTTGATACTGAATAGCCCCAGGGAGAGGGAGCGGCCGGGCTGTGTGGAAAAGTGGAAAATTTTACGAGAGAAAATTTAATAATCCTGAGGGGCACAGTGGAATTTAATTGGAGGCGGAAACTCCTTAATCTCGTGGAATGGATCCGATACGGGGCTCGGCCTTGATTGCTTCAGCTTGGCTCTGGGGTTGAAGGATGAAAGGGAGAAATTAGGATTCGTTACCTAAATCCTAACCCTTAGAAAATTTGCGGCGGGGTGGCTGTGTGCTCGCTTGATTGTTAACTTTTTTGGTAACTGATTAAGAACCGACTGGCTCGTGTAAAGTTCTTTTATAACAAGGATACTTATCGCAATGTGGTATCTAGCAAGGATACTCAGCTGGAGCGCCCAGAATATTCGGCGCGTTTTAATATGAAGGGCCAAGCTGGCAGGCAATGAATTTTTCAAGTCAACTATTTCTTAGGTTTCTTGTGTTATATACTTAATCTTCTGGATAATATCCCCACAGAAAATGGCTTTTTGTGCTGGCTGGGATAACATAATGACCTTTTGTGACTTTGAAGGGCGGGCGGAGTGGTCGGCGGGTTAAGAGTGGGATCGTAAAAGTTTTTGTTAGAGCCTTGCAACCTTGAGTCGAGTTAAGGCGAACAAGGTCTGGATATTTATCATGTTTTGTATTCTCGAAGACAAGCGAACATTTTCGAAGTTAACTTTTGACTTTTCTTGTTCGCATTTTAATCTTCACTTTTATATGAATACATTTTACTCTCGAAATGAGTAGGGCTTTTTGAAGGTTTAAATGCTTGTTCAGAAAAATGCGAAAGGAATGATAACAAAGAAATTAAAATGACGTTAAAGAACATTTTAAATCGGCATTAACAGAAATGTAGAGTGTGCGAATAGGGAATTGTAAGTCTTTGTAAAAGTTTGGTTTTCCATTCCAGTAATAGTAGTTCAAGCTGATAATCAAGTGCTCAGAGTTTTATTTACTCTCTTAAAACTGAATTAATCCGTAATTAGTAAAAGAGCCCTTTTCTATGCGCTATTCATTAAGGACCAATCAGGATTATTCCCATTTATGGTCAATCAGGCTGGAGTTGCATTGCTATTTAAATGCTGAATTGGAATTAATCCCGTGTACAACCGCACGCTAATCAGCAGTAGCTATCAATCAAATGCGCTACAGAATATTATATCAAAAGGATTGTAATTGCTTTTTGCTGCAATGTTTAATATTAATAAAACTGGAATTAAAGCAAACGATTTCAGGTTTTTCGGTTTTACATACTTACTGGGTAATATCTCTCAATTGAACTAGTCAAGTTTGATTAATCAGCATTGACATTGAGCGAGTTTACAAGCTACTAGCCGGCGAATTCACCAGCTGCTAATAAACTAGCCCAGAGTCATCATGTTTACTAGCTAACTAGCAGATTTTAAACATTCTGCCGAGAAAGTTGAAAGCCGGGCTACTTTACTCGCTCCTCTCTGGCTTGTGGACTTGTTAACTAGTAAACTAGCCGTGTGTCATCATAGTTGCTTGTGAACTATCTGTGAGTATCTCATTATTTGGTTTCATTAGCCGTGTTCCTTTTCTGCTCTTTTTTACTCGTATTTACTTGGAACTACTCCTGCTCTCACAGAGAATTCATACGTTTTACCATAGAATAACAAAGCTTACGCATACAAAGCACGTATGCGTAAGCTTTGTTATTCTATGGTTTTACTCAAATCGACCAATTTTGCGTTCCATTAATTTTTTACTCCGGAGTACTTAAAAGTAGAAAAGGAACACGGCTATTGTCTACAATATGACGGAATTAGTTCGCACGGGAGTCGTTATTTTAGCTCATACTATCAAAAGGGAGTTAAAAAGGAAAGCAAAGCAGAGAGTGACGAGCAGAAAAGTGTGGGAAAAACAAAACAAGACCTGGGTTCAACTCGCTAGCTAATTGGCTACTGGGCGAATAGAAAGTTTTGCGTGTCATCGTCACTATCGCGCTAGCTGACTCGCTAGCTTCAAAACCCGCCGGCTAGTAGCTTGTAAACTAGCTCAATGTCATCGAGCCTTAATTGCCTGGGAATTTGAGGCGATTTTTAGTACTGGTTCATGGTGGTTTGCGGACTAAATTTCAAAAAAAAATTAAAATTACAAATGGTGCAACAGAAGAAATATACAATGCAAATCGACAACAGTGAAAAATGCTGGCACATGTCCTCACAACATGCATTAGAAAGGTATTAAAGGCCACACTCAATCAAGCAATTCCATCGTACGAAACTACTATTCACCCGGAGTCCAATTTTGAGACACCTAAGGCAGCATCTTAGTAGGGAGATGTTAATGCAATGCTTGAGAGTATGTGGCAATTTCGTCCTTAAAACAAATTTCTTAGGAATGAAATTTTGAATGAAATATTATGAATGCCTCTTGACTAGATACAAGGACGAGATACTTGGAGAAGTCTGTGGTATCACATTTCTCAGATATCCTACTGTCGCAAAGTTCCTGAACTCTGTTTGAGAGCACACGAAATGACATTCAAAAGAATGTGGGTTTCAGCAACGTCTGTAGCGGTATCCAAGCTCAACTTCAACACGACCTTTGTATTACATAAAAATCCCTTCTTTACAGTTTTTTTAGAAACCACTAAAAAAACTGAAAGCGTAACCTAAGCAGAAGAACATTCACATTTGTGTAAAAGGAAACGAGCAAAAAGGGAAAAGAGCGCAAAAACTCCCGAGCCCTTAAACCGTCTGTCACATTTTTATCCAGCAGATTTATCTAAGCACAAATCATATATCCTTAAACTATACCCTCTCCGTCTGGCGTCACAGAAATAATTTTTGCATAAAAACAAGGACACGCTATAAAAATAAAAATAGAACGAGGTCATATCTAGCGCAGACACCACCCCCGAGAAGCCACAAAAAAATTGAAATCATCCCCATCCCGTGCGCCGCAAATTAACCCCGTGTTGGGCCAATCGTGGAACGTCATAGTCATAAATCAAACGAAAAAAGCCGAAACTTTATGAACTGCAAAATCGGTTGGAAATGTCCAAGGATCTGGCACTTCCCGTATATATCCTTGATATCCTTGATCGCTCCACATCCTTCCATTCTTTCCACTTAACATTATTTTGTGTCCCGTTTTTTTCCCGTCTGGTTCCTCGCTGTTGGTGTGTTCCCCAACTGATTGTGACGTCACAGTTTTGAAAAATTGCCAACATGCTGGCATCGGCAATTTCCTATTTGGTCTTATGTTATGCGGAGAAGGCTTTGTCCCGATTTAAGGACGAAATTGCTGGGTTGTTGGATGAGTGTAAAAAGTAGAGCATACAGCAGCGGATAGGCTGCTAGCTGGTAAGGATCACTCGAGATGGTCTCTAAGGACAACTAGCGGCAGAAGCCATAACAGCCGGAAAGACAAAAGCAACGACTCCGAGGAACGGAACAGTTTCACCACGGATGCAGGAAGACGTATGTGCTGCTTAAGGGAGAGGTGAAGGGCTAAAGTCGTTCCTTTAGATACAAAACGTATCCTTATCATTGGTGCCGCATGTCCTTTTCAGTCGACGACATGAAAGCAAAGCTCCAAATGTAGGAAATTCGGTTTCTGACAACCTTTGATGGGAAATCCTTCCCGCTGGGGTTTTCTGCCATTCCCCAAGGAGCAGTTTCGGAGTTCGTTTATTCAGGAATGCTCAGACGAGGCTCCAATGGATAATGATGCCGTACGTACACACATATATCAAATCAACAGGATATTTCACTGGTGCTTCTTCTGCTTCTCCCTAACTCCGGAACCCCAAGCCCCACGGGCGCCCCACCCTAAATTTATTCGATTTAAGAAAACGATTGGCATCAAAAGGACGACATGGATTCATCTAACGGCTTACGAGGCCACTCATCTCCTCCCTCACGTTAGAATTCTTTCGTTTTCAAAAGATGCCTAAGGATCGAAATTGTTACTAGTTACTGAGAGCTTACGTATTGGCTCCTTTTATCCCTGCGAAAAGAACGAATTCCTCGAGGAGCACGAGTCCTGATGGTGTACATACCTGAATTCCCAGTGTTGTTAGGATACAATGATGGCAGGGTTCCGTCCTTCTGGTATCTGGGCGGCGGTATGTCTGTATTCTCTACGAGATATGTTGAGGCGGCCTTCTTCCTTGTCTCGTCCTGCGGAAAAACAAGGATGAGATAAAAAAATAAATAAATAAATAAATAAAATAGAAATGCTACAAGAGGCTAAATTATTACAGTTATCCATTCCTAGGGCAGAATAAGATCAAATAAATTCTTCTTTACGGAATTTTCGTTTGTTTGGTAAGAGTTAATTGCTGGCCCGTGTGGAGTTTATCCCGCATCCCTGCGCGTCCCTGCTCTCCCTCGGCTCCTTCTCGCTCGTATCTAGGAGCGGATCCTCATCCCCGGAATTAGGTCAGAGTTGTTTTTTCTGATATTTTGGCAGGATTTATTCTTGGTAACCTAATTTTACGCTTTAACTTATTAATCCCGTCAAGTGCTTGCGGATAGACTGGAGAGACTCTAGTGCTCCTGTGAAGCTTTCTTTCCTCGTTATTTTATATACTTGTGTTGGTGGCTTTTCATACACTAGGTTAATTGATTTGCGATTTGGAAAGTATGTTTTTATATAAAAGAAGCAAATTTATGATACTTAATCGCTGCCTGTAATGTTCTAAATAAAACGATTAATGAATAAAGTAGGATGGAAAAATAAATTACTGAGTGGAATTGATGGGGTGAGAGTTGCACAAGTGTGGACGGTGTGTTTGCAGGCTTGCTTGAATTAGGAAAAACATAGCTTAACGACTCTCAATGATTTCCGCTTTCAATGTCCTTTCTAGAGGAATCGATTCATTCACGCGAAAAGCCTTAAACACTAGCGTCAGTAGGAGCAAATCGCATTCCTCAGCACTTCGAAGGCCTTATATTGGAACCAGACTCTGCTGCAATAGCTTGAAGTTCACAAGAAAGCAAGACTTTATGTGTAGTGGCTGAAAATTTGTTTACCAGCTCTGTCACCATCGTCTATGAGATCAACCACAAGAAAACCTTGCAGTTTACAAAGACCCGAAAACTTCGGTAGACCACTAAGCTACTCTAATGGCATTATGAAGCCTCTTGAACTCATCCCCATGGTGAGTTGTTTCAAGTTGGGAAAAGTTTCTTCATTGAATATTTTAATAAAAAAAATTAGTTATTAATTGTGGACTTGGTTACAAGTGATTTCTGTGAACTTTGTGAGGTGTTTCAGGATTAATTAAATTCTCAATAATAGAAATTAAATCTTCGCTAGAAGATGTACGAAAACTTTGTGTAACAAACTGTATAGTTCTCTCAAAGACGTAGAGAAAATTGGAAGAAGAGACTTAGGAGGACCGAGTCCTTCAAGGACTGTAGCGCCATTTAAAAAGAAGAAGATTGTCAAGTCCATATTGTGGTTACTTGATAACAGTGCCTCAAGCCAAGTGTTGAGACGCCTTCGAAGTTATGATCTCCATTTTGCGTTGACCTTACACTGGGCGCCAATTTTCTTAGCTAAGCATCGGTCTGTTGTACATCAATCATTTTCCACGATTGCTTCTTTTAGTTTCACTTAATTTTCCTGATTGCAGTCTTACTGCAAGAAGGTAGTGGTCTGAGTCGATGTTAGCTCCTTTATTGGCTCAGACATTCATCACGTTAGAATAATGTCTACCATCGAAGATTATGTGATGGTAGGAATACCAAGAATAGCATGGATAGATGTAACTAAGTAGCAATGACAGGATAATACCCCCCCACACGCAGCAGGATCATGATGATACTAGATCGACAGTAATAGACATTGTTCTAGTTACGTTTTATCCTCCACACAATTCCACGCGTTTTTATCCAGTCTCGAATCTTTAGGATCCACTTAATTTCTCCGAGTCTTTCGAAGGAGTGCACATATCTTGGAGTTAACTAAAAGAATAGAAAGTTAATGATATGTTCGTCATAATGGATTGTAAAAGATTTGTGTTTTACTGTATGTGAATTACAACCAAATGCTGTGCCGTGCATTATGGTTACAAGCGCTACTACCGTAGAGGGGGGAAAGTGCTCCTAATCATAAAACAGCCATCCATTATAATTTTAACAACCTGTCGCAATTTTACGATAATTTTAACGAAGAAAAGCACTGTACTTCACCCCTTGCACAGCCACCCGCTGGCAAGGAGGACCGCAAACGTAGGGCCGAGGGATGAACGTTGTCGTAAGCATTAAAATAAAGAAAGAAGTAATTAAAGGGATTTTTCATACTCACCATGTAATCCGGCTGGCTGCCCTCGTTAGAGTAAGAATCACTTTTTTCCGAAACACTAGAGAGCGTTTCACCTGTAACAGTGTCATTATAGGAGCTCGGGGCGTACATTTCTATAGTCGCCGTTTTGCTGTTCTGGTTGGAAGCTTCTGTCGTAACGAGTTTTCCGCAATTTTAAAATAAAATCCACATTCGGATGAATGTGCATTGACATTGTGGATTTAATGCCGGCAATCGTACAGCAAGCCCCGTGGGTCATTGTCCAAGTATAGAGTAGTAAATCAGACAGGGATGTTTCAAGTTGTAATGCCATCATCAACAAGGGGTAGTCGGGTGGTGAGTACAATTACGTCAATCGTTGAACCGAACGCCGGGGCAAAATAAACCAGAAAATGGCGGTGGAACAGATATTTTTTGTCCAATTTTATTTTTAGTTGTTGGTCATTTTTTTGTTGTTATTTTTGATTTCCGTGCAGATTTTAACCCAATGGGAATATTTCGGTTGATCAGGTCCAATTTTTTCGGTTGCCATTCGCAACGTTTAAAGTTGATTTGTATCCGGTTGTATTTTCGTGAAAAGATGACCAACGGTGGACGGAAGATTTTTTTTGGAGTAGATATTCCACGATGATTAACGAAATGCAATTTCATGTTGCAATATTTCAGGTGGAGAGGATTTTTTCATCATGTTTGTTGTTATCGTGTTGATGTTGATAGAATTTGTTGAATTTTTCACCAAAAATAAAGAAGAAAAAGAAAAAAAGTGACGAAATTAGAAAAATTCAAAAGTAATTTGTTAAAATCCATTTTTTATTACTAGGTTTAAAAAACACATTCATAGCATGAATTCTACAAAAAAAATTACAAAAGTGAATATTTTCTGGGTAATTTTGAGTATTAATGAGTGAACAAAATTAATACTAATAAAAGAAGTTTTGTTACCATTGTCGAGTCGATTTGATACGTTCAAAATTTGTAATCTGAGCTCTAATTTTTTCTGATGACATTTTATGGGCTAATTTTCAACATTTACAATTTTTGTAGCATAGTATAGAAGTGTTGAGCTCAAGTGAGAGAGGTATAAACAAATGCTTTGCTGGTACTCTGGAAAAATCAACTAGTGCCTAGGATTGCCGCAAATGATAATTTAAAGCGCACTGTCCGGTAACCCGAACACGAACATGTCTTTGGTCGGTTAACGGGACCACAAGAGAAAGTTTGTGTGGGCTCCAATAGACGATTTCGGACTTCATTGCCAGCCGAGGCGTACGGGTTTTCACAGCCTTTGATCTGACGACCCAGGACCCAACCAAAACAATTCTGAAAGTATACCAAGAATTGTTGCTGCATACTTATGAAACTACTTCACAAGCAACATTGACAACGCTCGACCAGATATGAAAAGGTAAGAACTATATAACTGAAGTTGAACCATACTTTTCCTGCAAGGTAGAAGCACACCGAGTAGGTACTGAGGCGGTTTAGACTGGGAACTAGGTCATGGCGGGAGGGATGGCTCGTTAATGAATTGTGTCAAAGTTTAAAAAATCCCAGGCAATTAGCAAACAAAAGAAAGATTTACTGAGCAACAAAGAATTGATCGAAGCGACGTTTTGCATATTTGCTTTAAACGAAATAGAAAAATCGACAAACAAGTGGACGTCAATTTTATTCGTATCATTACAATGATTGACGATAAAATTTTCCTGAATTGTTTACTGCTTTTGGATTATATCGAGAAATAAAACTTTGGACAGGATTTAATTTAATGCTTGAAAGTTCAAGACTACGAAGATCTTTGGCATGTTTAGATGTAGTGCACACACAATTTATTAAAACAACATTATAGAATCTCTTCCGATTTATACAGTCAATTAACCCCAAAAGGCTGGATTATCTAAACTTTCCGTCAGCATAAAGTGGACGTAACTAGGATAATAAAACTTAACTCGTTATCTAATAGCCAAACTTCGATCCTTTAATCGAACTTCCTGTGGAGCTTTTGTGTGTGTATATATAACTTACTTCCATCGAAAACTTCTCGAATCAAACAAAACCTTTATATCCACGAAACTCATTTCTGCTTCCAAGTGATTGAAAACATAAGCTTTCCGCACATTCCAGATAGTTGCTGGCTCTGAAAAGCACATATATAGTATATTTAGCACGTCCCACAAACAAAGCGAGTTTAACAGAATCCAATGTAAATGCACCTGTACGTGCCTCCACCCCGGCAGCAGTAGGGCCAACGGCGGCTGGGATGTGGGGAGCTGCTCTGCAAAAGTGTAATTATTTGCCAATAATTTGCTGCTTGCCGGGCAAAGTCTGTGCTATAAAGTGAAAATTCCTGCAGAGGAATCACAGGAATCCCAATGGATCCTGCAAGCTGCTTCTGCTGGAGAGGAACTTTCACGTCTGCCTTCGTCAAAGTTTTGCTTTTGGCTTCTGTTATCTTAACGGAAATTTCACCGATAGATAAAAGCCCAAAGCTTCTGGTTGCCTTTCTGTTGCGGCAACACGACCCTATACATATAGTAGCCGTACCTGTACATCTAGACAATGCCATATACACCGATTGCGGCAACACGAACCATGTTTTATCGAATCTACAAGTGAAAACAAAGAAATAAAGTTTGCACAAGAAGAAAAAAGTTTCCGTTTTTTCTTTTTCTTGAAAGGACGAAAAAAATCCTTCCATCCTTTTCTCGATAATACTCCGCCGCCCCCCACGCGTCCCGCTGTTGCTGGTGTCGTTGATAAGTTTTATCGCTCTAAAGCGAGGAAGCTGCAAACTTCTTTTTTATCCTGGGCGAAATTTATCCTCGTATACACAAAAAGTAACTTTTACAAAATAATTTCTAGAAAGCATTTCACGAAGAAAAGCACTTTTTTTATTTAAAGTTAAGAGCTGCGGTCGTCCACATTCTCCCTTTGATATTATAACTTCGGAGTTTGTTTTTTTCTTTGCTCCAGCGAATAAGAAACTTTTCACGGCAAATTTTATAAGCGTGGCAACAAAGGGGAGCGAATCTGGCTTGGGGCATTTTAAAATTGTTTTGCCGCTTTATCTCTTAGTATCGAATATCTACTTCCAGAAGTTATGGGCAAAAATATGTCGGAATTATGTCAAATGGAGTTTTAAAAGTAGTAAATTCTGCCCCCCGGGAGCCTGCTACTGCAGAGATATTAAATAAATTATAATATTGTTAAAAGTTTTACTTTTGCATGACTAAAGGTTGAAGAGTAAAGGTAACATGCAGTGAAAGTAGTGACGAACCAGTTATGGAACATTTAGAAAAAATTGAAATATCTGTGGGTAGAGCTTGGTGCGTTCTGTGAGGATATCAGAAGTTTGTAAAAATTTTGCCCTTAGTTCGTGAGGTCATGCCCAACTCCATCAACAGGGACATCGAACTTATTCTTGATTGGCGACGTTGTCCAATCAACGCATGCAAAATGAAGTAGTCTCATCTCTCGTAAATCCTGCACCGATCCTCCTTCTGTCTCAGTAAATGTGTAAGGGATATGTGTAAGAGTGGTCCAAAAAACAGCCCAAGCTTTCAAAATATTGCACAACGCCAGCATCGCACAGGAGTAGTGAAAACGTTTTTTCGAACGTCTAACTAGAAAAAAGTTGTATTTTAATGACCTTTAGCCTAAATCTAGTTGAAGCAATCTTAACGTGAAAGGCACTGCCACTTTGATGTGTTTGATATATGCAAAGGCCAAAGAGCAAACCATGGCATAGCTCCACCTGCTAGAGGCAATAGTTCCATTTTTGCGGGTTGCGCTTTAGCAAATCACTGCATGACTTAAGACGAAAAGTTCATTTATCATTTCGCAAAGTAATTTCACCGCTTCAACTTTTTAGTCCTTTAAAGTGAACAAAACGACAAATAAGAACAGAAATACACGTACGTACAATCCTTTTTGCTGCCTGTGTAAGCACTTGACTTCCCTTTTCCCTCAATATACCGTGAACTACTGTGACGCGGAGAAAATAATGCCGAACAAATTGGTCTCGCTCTAGTGAATATGACAGAGCTGCACAGCAACTAGGAAGGCCCTTAAGCCCCGAGATAAGCTCTGACCTGGCTCCTGGTGCAGGGCAGGCAGGGATCCACACGGAATAGGCAATGGGCCGTGATAGTTCCACGTGTTTACCAAATTTGGGTAGAGTGCTCATAAACAGCGCAGCACCCAGCAGGAGGCGAATACAACCTTAGGTAACAAGGACGATGTAGTCATCACAGGTTCTCCTCGGCACGGCGAACTTTAGTCAAAAGTAAAAACTGGGTACAGGAAGGAGGCAGGAAAATGTTCTGTGCTTCTGGAGTGAAACTTTCTAATTGATGGACGCGTTTTTAAAGAGATCCAGCTCCAGCAAATTAGGTACTTGGGCCTATTCTGATTTATTATTAGCTTTATTGATGGCAACAAATTCTTCTCACTCAAGTAATTTACGGTTGTTGCTGGTAAATCCTAATTGGGCAAAATGAACTGTTCAGAAAGTAGATTCCAGAAGCGAAAAACCTTTAAACAATTTAGTTGCGGTACAAAGTTTACTCATTTTTTAGACGTCTGGCAAAGTAGCAGCGAGGCCAAAGTTTTAGTTGGTTTTTTTTTTGTTAGGACTTGAAAAAATGACTTTCGCTGTTAATTCCTAATTTCGCACTACAGAAACAGTAATTTTTGTGGTTGTGAAAAATGTAAGCCACCACTCAAAGCAAATTCACGGCACTTTAACACGGAAAATTTATTCATTAATCTTCAACCAGGAATTGTTTTGGAAAATATGCAAAATGTCAGAAGAAGAAGCTAATGTCTCTGAAAGTTGCAAAAAATAGAAATAAATTTCGTGTGGCACTTACAAAATATGTTGGGGAATGTAAGATCACTAAAGATAGACGAAAATTTGATTGAATGACGCAGAGTTGAGGCAGCGACTTAAAAAGAATAAATCATGCAAAAATACAAAAAACGAATTTCGATAAATCTCAAATTCTAAAAACATTTTTCTGGAGTAAATATCCCTTATTACTTAAAATCAATGAGAGCTCCATCCAACAACCGAACCGACATAACTCACCACATGAAAGCAATCCAACCTTAAACATATCAGCACTATCCTTACTAAACCAGTTTTAACCGAGGAAAATGTTGTGCAAAAAGGAGTATGCAAATTTGAATTTTTTCCCTTTAATTATAGCCGAAACTGCGACGTCCTTGATGATATTTCAGCTGTTGTCATCGTCCTAAATGTCGTCCTGTGCAGCTTGAATCCCGGAAATTTCTTTTGAATTTCAGTAAAGCGAGCACGTTTCCGGTTCAGCATAAAAAGCAGACACAAAGTTTGTAAGCAATTTGTCATAAGTGAAAGACAACAAAAGGATTCTAAATGAGAGCACAGGAACAATATGAGAATCTTTGCTCTCCGAAAGCGACCGGGACCCACAGCTCCGATGAATGAAAAAAGAAAAGGGGGGGGAAATCCAGTCCTTTTGTTTTATTCCGCTGGAATTAAGCTCGTCCTTCTCACTGATTACATATCACCGTCATCGTGTCCTGAAATCGTGATTAATCCAACAGCATATCCTTTTTCATCTAACAAGAAAAGGCAAAAATAAGAAGATTCCCTCCGCACACCACCACCCGAGAGGGCTTTTCGGGGGTGGCTTTTGTAGTAGCCAAAAAACAGGAATTACCGCAGCGGTTTTTTTGTTGTTGCAAATGTGAGCTATAGGATGACTGTGAATGTGGTGGGGGGTCCGACGTGAGTTTCTTTCGTTTTTGCGGGGAATTTTTGCCGTTATAAGTAGAAGGATGAAGAAGTCCGGAATGCTGATCCCTGAAATCCTCGATGCAGTTCCATGGCCAGGGAACAGGAAACTAGTCCTGAGTAGACATTCTTTTGTGAGAAGCCTTCGGAACCCTTTTAGACCGTCACTTGAACGGAAGGACCTGGAAATGATGCGCCGAGAATATCGGAGAATGCAGTTTCGAGGAGTTTCCCTATGTACCTTATCCCGAGCATCTAGGATCTTGTCCTCGTTACGGTATCCTGGACATGAATAATTTTCCGCAGCAATTGAATTACTCCCATGGGCTGAAATAGCGAGTTTGGGGGTAGTTCTTAAGAAGCTCTTCCCTTCCAAAATGGAAAAAACCATCCAACATGAAAGTCCACAGATATTCAAAGGAATCCTTAAGGAAAGTCTGTCTGCACTCAAGAAGACCGCATTTCTTTATAAAACGAAAATTGTGATGGCAACCATTTTTGTTTCAAAAGTGGCGAAGGATGAATATTGTAATTTTGCAGATTTAAGTAACTCCTCAGTACTCCCGAAGTTGGTTGTGCTGCTCCTCTGGATTGCTGCTCGCTCTTGGAGAAGTGAATGAATTTACGAGAGCATGTTCAGCCAATTTTACTGTTTTTCATGCTGAGGAAAAATTGATTTACATTGAAATGAAATTCGTCTTTATGGGTGTATAAGGATAAAATATCATGGCTTCTCGATAAGGGCCTTTCCCCTTTTATGTGGTCCTTGGTGTTTTTATTCATGAAATGGTAATTGATGGCTGCAATGAATAGAAAAAAGACGCTTAGCATAATATCCATAATTTCAACCTTTTAGTCACTTTTTTGGGCATATTGGGTTTTTTATTATGATTTTATTTCGTGAATACTTACTTTGGCCATTTTTGGAGGCTTTTTCATGTCTACGCGGATGAAAATAACGAAGCATTTAGATAAAAGATGGTTCAGTCCAACAAATTTAACCAACGATTTCGGGTTGACGTTTATCTAATCAACCGACAAACCTAGGGCAAAAATTACCCAAAAAAAAAATTACAAATAAAAACAAGTTCAAAACTTCTCCCACCTAGATAACGGTTTTGTCTTCTGTCTCTCTCTTTGTGAGAAAGACAGAGCAGTTTGTCAAGAATCAGCTCGAGGCACTTCTGAAGGAGTCCCGGGAAAATGCCATCTCCTCCCGTGGATTTGTAGGGTTGAAAAGAGACCACTGCCCATTTAACCTCGTCGGGGCGAGCCAACTATTGTTAGTAACAAATTGCGTCAAATGTGATCCAATTTATATTTCATGAACGACTAACTGATTTATACTCTAGGAATCAGTACTGATAATATAACAGATCTTCATCCGTTCTGGCTTAGAGAAGCGCACTTTATACAAGCAGGTGTTAGGTAAGATTGAAAAGGACGCTTAACCTGCATAAGTAATCGAATTGCATCTTCAAAATAAACTCTCAGTGCAAAACTTCAATTTGACGGAAGAAGCAAGTTAGCTTTTGCGAAGTCTTCAACATCAAATATTCTGTCTGGCATTTAAAACCTTAAATAAGTTTGCGAGTCTCCAGCATTACTTCAGCTTGTTACCTTGATGAATCCTGCTAAGGTAAATGCAGCCACTTTAAAATCGCTCTTTTATTAATGCCTCAGCAACTTGAACTAGCGAAGCCACGCTTTTCACTGGAAATCCCTTTCTTTCAGTTCCATCAAAATATTGCTAAGCTATCAAAAGGTCCAATGCAAAACTCTAAATTTTTTTCCTAATATGAAAATCCCGAATGGAAAAATCCCCTGTATGCACACAGTCTCGAATCATGGCCGTAATCAACTTAGCAAAAAGAGATCAGCATGGAAATTGCGCTCTAGGGTCACTTTTGATGCACTGTGAGCGGACCGCAAATGAAACCACCACTGAATTTAGGTCAGGGGTATTTTTTGTTGATGCAGAAAAACCAATCAACCTTCCACCCTTAAAAACTTCCCAAAGTTCAGCTGAAAGTTTCCGTGCGGTCGATGGGTGAATCCTCCTTCACTAACCGTTTGCCAGCCGCAATACCAGTGGCAGTCAAAGGACCTGCCCAAAAGCCCTTCTGGAAGCTTGTTTATGCCCGTACATATGGCGGTCGGTGCACTTCAATGTGCGGGGGAGGACGAATGCGGATTCCTTTAACTGAATTGTTGTGGTTGCAAGGAGTAAATTGAGAAGTCCATAGATGGCTTCCTCGAATGGTGAATTTAACCTAAAAATGGGGTGCTAAGTGCATTCAACGGGTAGGTAATGGCGAACAAAGTAGTCTAACTCGACCACGAAACTCCCCCTGTATAGTGCACAAACACCATTTAGGACGGTTGGTTGGATTTTAAATGGTGGAAAACTGAAGGAAACATAATGCCGTAAACACTGTGGCTGCACGTGACCAGCAACCGATTCTATTCCAGGAGTGATTTCCTTGCCAGGTTCTAAGATGGATTTACTTGACTGGATTCGGATTATCTGGGATAATCGGTTTCTGCTTATAAAGCGGCTGTATTTTGTGTATTTGTCGTCCCTGGCAGAGGAGGGGAAGCTAATCCCCGAATTTCAATACCACAAATGATTTCTAATAAACTCTTAATCCGTGAAGTAAACAACAGTTAACCAGGATGACATAAAACGCCCATGTAATCAGCAAAACTGACGGAAATTAGCAGCCGCAGCTATCGCAGGGAGTTTCTTTTCAATTTTCACCAGGTTCAATGGAGCATTTCGAGCCGGCATCAAGGGTAAAATTGGCGATTTCCTGTTCCACTTAGGCAGACATCTCCAATCAAACATTTGAGGAAACTATTCAAAACTTCCCCAATTCCAGGATTTTACGTATCACCTAACCGCAAAACTCCCTCCCATATTACATCCTCCTTGATTTATGAAATTCCTCGGCAATAAGTCATCCGCTGGGACTTATCTGAACTTTTCATGTTGGCATAAGCTTCATTTGATGAAGGATATGCGACGAAATTCCGGTACGCCACCTCGAGAATGACTCGTCCTTTCTGTGGATGAAGAAAGCTCCCATCTGAGATTCCTTCACTTACACGTTCGCTACTTCCCGAACTTCTTCCGTTTCATTGAAGAAAAACTTTTGAACCATCCTTAAGTTGCTAGGTATTGCCTTCACCCACTATCGTCATATATACACTCCAATGTACTCGTCTACGGCAGGACTTTACTCCTTGCCTCAGTTTCAAGTAATTTTCTTTCCTTGTGTTTCGCCTGTTTTTATTTTATTTTATTTTTGCCCGGGAGCGGAGTTTTCGAGTTTCCACCTGAGGGAAGATATTTCCTGGAAAGGTACACCATCGACAGAAACGCCTGATCAGCAGATTTTCCACTGGGGAAAGGTGTGATAAACGTGAAAAGTTCAGCGCAAACAAAATTCCCGACCAATGGCAGTTGGAGATGTTTTTCTTGTGCAAACGTTTCAACAAATTTCTTTCGCTTTCTGATGATGAAATTTAAATTGACGAAAATAGTTTGTGAGTAACTGGAGAAAATTGTGAAAGCAACTATTAAGGGACCATCAAGAACGTTGGTGCAGGAAATGAGTGCTGGGAGTTAGTCTAATCGATTTTGTTTGCTCATCTTTTGCGATGTAATAGAAAAGAGAAAAGTCCATTACCTGAAAGGAGTAGGGAATGGCTTTAGTGAGTGATTGGTCCGACTTTTGAGCGGTCTTACGTATAAAATACATATAGAGTAGAGCAGAATTTAATTACTTTTTTTAAAAGAAAATCCTACTTACTTGTCGACACCTAAACGATTGTTTGCTGCTGCTTAAAGAGTGACTTAAAGTGGCGTGTGCACCGTTCTAAATAATATCAAACACAATGTATTCTAGACTTAATAAACCTGGCGTTGAAGAAAGTAATCCAAGATTCGGATCTGACAGCAATAGACACAGCCCTCGGGACTGGTTTGAGAGAGCCAGAGGTCGAGGTCGAGTCCCGGTTATAGAGCCGAATAAGTAAGAAAGGAAGTAAGCATAGGAAGGGCGGAGGACCGCACCTGCAGGCTTAGCCTTGAGAAAGATGAGTCTGCCTTTCGAACAGTTAAGTTTAAACGCCATTAGGCAGACTGCTGAGCCTTTTCTAGGGGTCTGGTCTATATCACGATATTTTTGGACCCTATATTTCACCAAAGAATAAGAAGAAGAAAGTTCTATGAATCTGCGGATGTAACTAGGCTATGTCGACAGATACCTGCCCTCCCCACAGAACCTTTTATGTAAGCAGGCTTGCTTTCCTTACTTCAAGTAGGCTTGGGAATATTTCCAGTCTATATAAACAGAGGCGAGAAAATGCGACCGTATGAAGAGGACCGTTCTGATACCCCAGGATTTCTGGTTTGCCAGCTAACTGAGAAAACAGACGCGGGCTGCATCCTCCATAAGTTTCACATGGACCGCATCATTCACCCTCTTCACATGGGCCACCAGGATTAGAATCCATTAATTAGCAACCTGAAAGTATTCATGCCTATCTGTATTGAAAAGCCGTATTACTTGGTTACCCTTGTAAGCTATTCTGATGCAAACTTAACTTTACATTGAAATCGACATACATCGATGGATTGGATCGCTCAGTAACATCGAAAAATTACTTCTGAGGAATAAAATTAGACATTGTCCAAGGGCGAAGTAACTAAGGCTACTTGACTCACGTTTAGCTTGACTAAGATTTTTCGTGGATTAATGCCTATAAACCCACTACGCTCATCAAAAGCTTTATTTAACAGCATTAATTGGCAGAGTACACTTCGCAAAAATATTCTTAGATGGACTAAATCTCCACTTGTTACAAGTTCCACAACGAAATCACTATATCAGGATCTAAAAAATATCTGAAAAGGAATATCACAAAGAAATTCTGAAATTTATTTACGAGTCAGCAATTCCCTCATTTCCTTATAATTTGTGTTATTTTCCCTTCCAGTATCGCATCAATCTAAGAATAGTACTTCCGACGTAATAAAGAAAGTTCCTAGTCGATGTTGTTGTATTGCATTAGGGCAACATAAAACCGTCCCCAATTCAATTTCTCAAGTGGCTAAGAATAGACATTTTTCTCCAGAAATTACTTCTGCCGTCTGCAATACCCCCGGCTCGTGTTCGACATCTCGAAATATACTAGGGTATCCTTCACGGAAGCATATACATTGCACCCCGTCGACCACTGCCCTTCTCGGTTTCTATCTTAATATAATCCAGCAACATCTTCTCGTCTCATTGAGCTTTATTTCAATTTCATCTTGTAACTACCGTCGAACTACCCCTAACCAATTGCAACTGTACCAGCTTTGAAGCCACTTGGAAAGGCCAAGTTGAGTACCGTCCTGCTAACTAACCTTCTGCCTTCTTCCTCTGGATACATTTGAGTAACTACACTCGCTCCAAAGCTAGATTCATTTAAAGAAGTCAACCTGGAAAAAACAAGGTAAAAACTGTGTAGAAACTAGCAAATAGCACACGAAAAAAATATGGAGAGAGAGAATGAAAAATATCATCAGCAGCCAGGTTGTATGGCGGCGGAGATGAAAGCCGGAAACTCATTTTGAAGAGGGATCAGTGCCTGGCAGGCGAGTTTAGAAACAAGTGGGGTTCAGGTAAAAATGAAAAAGTTTTTAATTAAATGACTTCACGCTACACAATAAGAGGATGTGCCGGCAAACAGGTGAGAGTGGCAGTGTAGAGGGATCTGTTTCTATCTACATTGGAGCACTCAGCCTCGTAAGCAAAACGAGCTAGTGAGAGTTTTAATGGGAAATTGCATGCAATCGAGTATACATATACATTCGTTCAGTTTAAAACGACATCTTATCAATTTGTCTTCAGCGATATCAGACTACGGTTTGTTTGCATTTGTAGTGGGGGAAAGTAATTTTGTATACCATTAAATAAGTGCTTACGGGGACTATTAAAAATCCATCCAATGCGCTAAGGATCTACGAAAGTTACGTTACTCTTTAAAACGTTGAATTCGTGGCACGGCGATGGCAACTTTAAGCGAGCAAGCGCTCTGTCCATTAAAGATGCTATGAGTTTTTTCCGCGAGTAAAAAGGTATATTTCGACATAATTCTAGGTATATACTTAGTGTGCCTTTTGTAGATACATTGAGAGCGCCTTACGAGACTACATTAAATTCTAAATTCGAATCCCATTATGCCATTCCATTCATTCTGCTTCGAATCGATTATGCGTTCCCATTCGAAACGACGAAATATATTTCATTGAATGGGACTGAAGGGAGCGATACTATTGAGTTTTTGTCATGCTCTTAGTAAGGTGCACTACAATAGTGTAAAGCCTGCTAAAAATTGGCTTTTAAGAGTCGATGCTGGTCTAATTTCAAAACGAACTAACAACAATGGTATGAAAAATCATGTTTCTTGTTACAGACGCAGTTCTGTGGCTACAAAGCAGTAATCATGCAGTTGAATGTACGAACAAATATGGTCTTGCTTTGTTGACTTTAAGACTAGGAGAGAAAAAGCTTTAAATAGTTACAGAGCAATCGAAAATATTTTTCCTTTCATTCTACATAACAAAAAAATAATAAAAGTTGAAAACTAGTTATTCAAAACCAAAGTGGAAATTATTCCTTTCGTCTCTAGCTCCCAATTCCTCTTCGTAGGCTTTAAGCGGTGGCAGTGATACCCTCAACAGGATACCATGTAACCAACTCTAGTAGATCGAAGAGGAACGAAAGATGCAAGGAGCCTCGTTCGCCGAGAGGGGTTTGAAGTTTAGACTGACACAAACCGACCTATAAGATTTAAATTGTTAGAAGAACTTTAAACTTATCTCGGACAGCTTCCATTTTAGCGACATCACAAATACGATAATTCGACACAAGATTGTGTGAGGAATCGGATTTAAGATAAAATTATTGACTTCCAGCCAATCTCAGATAAGTTAAGCAAAATAAGATTAAAGCTGAAATTTTGCAAACAGACAATATTATGAGCTTCGACTTAAGATTATTCATAGCATATTAGTAATAACAGAAAGTGATACAGTCTACTTAAACTCAACAAAATTAAAAGTCAAGATGGAGAGAATAATTTATTAAGCCCAGAGAGCAGTGAAAAGCAAACTTACGACCCTATACACAGAAGAAAACTCATAGAAATCATATAAACTCATTAGAAAATTAAGAATACTTGACGCTAGAATGGATTATAAGAAGAGAAAATATTGGAAGTGGACCTCGTAGGACGATCGCTGCAAACAATACACAATAATATGAAGAACTGAAAAGATCGAGTGCGGGAACAGGACTACAAATAAATAAGGACAAAACCAAAGCTATGACATAGTCTCGATCTAACAGAACAAGACATCAAGGAAATCTTCAAATCAAGGATCACAATTTACAGATATGTAGTTGGTAAATTCATATACCTAGGATCCATGATTACTGGCAAAAATGAGGAACAAGAGGAAATAGATAGACGTATCCTACAGACAAATAGAGTTATTTCGTCCAAAAGGATATTAAAATCAAGATTCGTGCACAGGAAAATAAGGTATGCAAGACATATTAAAGGAGGAGACAAGGAAACCAAAAAAACAAGTATTTAGGGATATACTAGGTGATAGACCAGTAGGAAGACCAAGAAAAAGAAGGTCGCGGAATGGTTTGGTAGAATAAGATTCTTCAAGTCAACAACGGGATTGTGGTAACGAAAGTGGTGTAATCATTTAAGTGAGTAGTGGTCGCTTAAAAGACATAATTTTTAACAATAATCATGAATAGTTTCAAAGCTCAATTCATCATTCCCCAGGAAGAAAAAAAGAACATTTTTAAAAATCAAGATCATGAATGTGAGTTCATCATTTTTGTACTTCCACGACATCCGCAACTAGTTTTTTGCAACTGCTATAAACCAAAAAAGAGAACCGCTGGAAAAGTGTTTTTTCAAATAAATTAAAAAATAATAATCCTGAAAAAAGTTAGGCTTATTTCTACAATTCAGAAAATATTCACTTTTTACTTTTGTCTAAACATACAAAATATAAAAAAATTAAAACAGTTTTAAAACAAACCTTTGTTTCTTTTCTTAATGACAAACCATGCAACAAGAGCAGCATTCACCAATAAAAGACCTAAAGCAGCTAAAGCGATGCCGATTATGACTAAATTCGGCATTTCAGACTTTTCCAATAATTCAGCTGGCAGCAGTTCAGTTCCTTTATTGTACATAAAAATAAAAATTAAAAAATAACACAAAAATTATAAAATTATAAAACGGAAAATAGAAAGCGAGTTACTCTAAGAAAATGTTTAAATAAAAATAAAAATGGTTCTAATGTCCACTAAATATATACGCTGACTGTACTTGCTCTACATAAGAGGATAAACAACAACAAAAATAATAGCCTGCGCCACAATTAGAGTCCTACCTCTCTTTATACGTTTTTGATTTCTTTTATGCAGGCAACAACCAATTAAAAGGATGTTGACAAGGACAATGGTGGTGCCAGATGCTACTCCAACAAGGAGCAGCATTCCAGAGGTTCCACCAACTGGAGTTGAACTCGTCGTTGGCGGACCTCCCAATGATGATGCTGGTTGTGATGGTGGTGGCGCTTCTATTTTTTTTTATATTTTTCGTGAGGTTTTTATTTGTATATTAAAAATAATTATGTTCGTTTTAAGGATATTCCAAATAATGCAGCATGAAAGTTGTTTTTTGTAACATGAACGCATCTTTTTGTTATAATACACGATCTTAAAACTAGGATGGCACTTACCTTTCGTTTGCGCTCTCTGTAGATCTGGAAGGAACTTGCTAGTTCCTAGTTCGTTCATAGCCTGAACAGAAAAAAGGTACAAAGTATTCATTTTAAGGCCAGGAATTGTCAATTTATGGCTATTGGGAAGACTGTCTATGTATCTATAGTGTTCACTTGTCGCCTCTCTGAAAATGAAGTGTGATTATAGAAGGCGGGAATTGACCCTAGATTCTCTTACCTGTATCGCACTCTGTATGAAGCCTTCATACCACCATCAAATCCAGGTGTCCAAGCCACAGTGACACTGTCATGAGTAACATTGAGAATGTTCAAGCTGAGTGGGGGATCTGGTGGTGAGGTGATGTCCAGTCGGACAGTTTCCTTCGTTTGCCCTAATTCGTTTTTAGCCACACACTCATATGCGCCGTAGTCTGCTGGTGCTACTTTCTCGATAATCAGAGTTGATTCGTAGGTCAAAGAGTCAATTTGCTTCACTTCGACGCTATACTTGTAAGTTCTGTTAATGTTAAGGTTCTGACCGTTATGCATCCAAGAAAATTTCGGTTTGGGTGCAGCTTGAGCTCTACAAGGCAGCCGACCTCGTTCTCCGGTCCCACTCGCAGCTCTCAGCAGGGGTGGGGACTTGTCAATTTCAGGTGCAACTAGAAAATCAATATACACCATTAAAAGGACTGAAACTAATCAAACGGAGCCGCACGGCCACTTACACTTAACTATCAATAACACGTCTCTGCTGGTTGGGTTCGCCACCCGGTTATCAGCTACACACCTGAACTTTCCGACGTCGTCCCTTTGAGCGTTCTTTATGTGCAAAAAGGATGTACCATTAGCAAATGTCGTTGACGTCTTAACAGTCATGTCATATCCTATTCGCTCCCAGCGTATATGCTCCTCTGTCAATGGTTTACCTTCAACGGTGCATGAAAGCATCGCGTCCTCGCCGGGATTGACGACAACATTTTCGGATACCGATTTGATTGCAGTGCCATCTAGAAAAATACATGCAAAGAAATTGGTTTACAAACGAATGTTCAATCCTTTTAACCAAGCTTATGGGTTATCCCCACGTTTTTTCCTCCATTTTAGAGCCAATTTACTTACATTCGACAACGACCGTGATGTTGATAGTTGCTGTACCCTGGGAGTTCATAGCTTCGCATGTGTAGATGCCGCCATCGTTTCGATGAAGTTTCGTTATATTCAGAATTGGTCCTTCGGAGACAATCCTTTGCTCAGCGCTATTAGGCGATATCGGTAAGCCATCCTTTGTCCATGTGTAGACTATTGACATTGGGTTTGCGTTCGCCATCAGAGGAACTTGAAGCGGCTCACCCTCTACGCCCACAACTGTTGACGATGGTGGTGGTACAAATTTCGGAGGATCTGAAAATGTGATACAAGCAAAATGAAGCAAATTTTATGTAAATTCATTATGGGTAAATGGCTGTAAGAAATCAAGCGTTTATGGAGAGAAAGGAAGCGAAGTGTTCCCTTTTTTTGGGGTTGTTTTGATAGACGTGACGAAAGTGTGAGGCTATTTCCCGGCGTTGTGAGTAAATCTTGTGGTAAAAAGTATATTTATGGCTAAGTTTTGCATAATGCGTGTAGCATATGTTTTTGGCCTTGGAATATGGTAAATTTTGTAGTATTTCATTGCAGAGAAGAAGTTTCAATATGGTTGATGTGGAGAATTGGAGGATATCGGAGAATAGATAAGTTTTTTTAAGTATTTGTCATCTACTGTAACATTTTATGACGGAAATTAGCATTAATTTGCATTAAGTTAATCGTAAAGCGATAAAAATCTAAATTATAAACAAAGTGTTATGGTGGGATTGAAATGAATCTGGCCGTGTCAGTTTACTGAGAAACACCAAGGAAGAAAACAATGAAATATTACGATTCAGCCTATTCGATATACAACTGAGGAGAAATGCCGGAACAAATGACTTCATGGCGTCGCTACATTATTTGCATCACAAACTTACAACAGACACTTTCATTCCTCCTGCAGTAATGAGGAGGTCCCTGATGAGGAGTTTACGCTGATGCATTTTCGATATGGAATGGTGCGCATGCAAATTACATTAGCACGGAACAAAGCTGGAACATTCTGAATGCCACATTGCAAACACTTTTTAAAATTTCAAAGCCTGACCAAAATTTGTTTGGCTGATGCCAACATTGCTCATTTTCATCAATCTGCAGTACTTACATAAAACCTGAAGTGTTACATATTCATTGGCGCTCCTCTGAAGTGCTTCATTTTTACTTTCGCATGTGTAGACGATACCGTTCATTTCCTGTGTCACATTCACCTTAAACTCCAGCGTGGATACGGTGCCGCCCCATAGTCCTGGCTTTGATGCATTGTTGATGCCTGAAAATGTTAACAAAAGGACTCAAGTGAAAAATTGTTTTTGAAATGCCCTGTATATATGTGTGTATGTATTTATAGGCAGCCAGGCAGCATTCGCAGTCCCATATAGTACCGGAGGGATACCCGGATACACGTAAAAGGCGAAGGATCCTCATTCTGGTGAAGATGGTTAAAGGCGGAACCAGCCAGATGGTTTGATTGTAAGAAACATCCTGACTTTTTTAGTCCTGTGTGCAGGATGTCGGATGCACGAGAATTGGGGAAACGAATCAAAAAAGATGGAGAACAATGGATAAAGTTTCACCACGAGCTACGCTTATAAAGCAGCATAATGTGGTGGAGATGAGTTTTTTGTTCTTGGTCATCCGGATCGGGGAAGGGATGCTGTGGGTGGGGATTTGGGGATTGGCGGGCGCTGGTGAATTGCGGAGTCGTAGGCAGCCTCTTTTTTTTAACTTTTGTTCTAAATTTTTTCATCTCGAATTCTTTAGAGTTCAACCCTGATACAAGAGATAAAAGGAATGCGAAGAATTTTGGAATGCTAAAGCGAAGGAATTCCGGAGCTACAAGGAAAACGGATTTTCTGATAAAAGAAACTGGTTGAAGGCGTCTGGAATAATTCTAAAAAAGGAGGAAATATTAGCTTCCGTTAAAAGAAGTAAATCGAAAGTCACCCCTGCTGAATGTTCTGCTACTGTTCTGCATCGTATGCCTGTTGTTCGAGTGGAATCTGATTTTTTTATTGTCTTTAAGGATTTGTCTATACACATATGAGCATTTTTTTGTTTGCTTTTCGCTACTACGATTCTATTGAAAGGATTTCGTAGAAGATTTTTTTACTTACCTTCAACAGGAATTCCGTTCTTCCACCATGAAACTTTCGCTGGTGGATTACTCGAGCTGGAATCACATATGAGTGTAGCTTCTACACCGGGCTTCAATTCTTCTGGTTCGATTCGTATTTTTACTGTTTCTGGAGCAACTGTAATAAGAACGATGCAAATTGGATAAATTAATTTGTTTGTCTTCAAAATATGAATTAGAATATAAGTGGTATGTAGATTAAAAGAGTGGGCACAAGATGGTTGCATTCAACCTACCAGCGTAGCCACTAGGTTTCATCAAACGCCTGGTTTTAGATGGCTTTGTGCACAGCCTTCTATATTACAAGCCATGAACAAGGAAAATATTGAGAGCGAATTTCCGCTCAATCGGACCACAACTCGGTGAAATCACGTTATGTTGTTAGTGTAATTTGGAGAATTTGGGAGAATTTGGTGGTCCGATTCTCTCAATTGAGATTCTTGTTCATGGCTTGTAATATAGAAGGTTGTGCTTTGTGGAATATACATACATAGTTCTCGCCCTCTGCATGAATTGCTAGAACCAACTATTGTCAAAAGTCTTCAGCACTGATTTTAGTTCAGGTATGAGATGGTTTGACACGCAAACAGTTCTCAAAAATAAAATTAGAATTCGCAGTATTTTTCTGAATGTAAAACCGCAAAGGAAATTTATGAGATGGTTTTAGCTACATTGGGCACTTCATGTCTTTTCAATGAAATTTTTCGGTTTTGGATAAAGCGTAGTAGATTAAGATCCTTGCTGTGATTAAGCTAGGAGATCTTGTGGATAATCTATTGATTCTCAAGAAATTAACCCTGGAGCCAATGCGCGCATTGCCTGATACTATTCTTGCCGGCCAGTGCTTTGGCCAACCATGTATGACGATTATCAGAGCCCGTCAGAACGGCAGCACGGCGTTGTCCTCTTTAACAAACACATGGCGTTTTGGCATAAGGACAGTTCCAAACCCGGTAATGAGGTAATCGCCCTTCAGTTTTGTACACATACTTGTATCAATTTTAGGCTATATTAAAAGCCTTAACCTTAGAGGTTTTAATGACTGGGCTGCCTCAAAGAAGTAAGTAAGTATATTTTCATGTACAATACTGAATGCTAACATGCTGGCATTGGTAGCCTAGTGTTTAAGGCATACGACTACCATACCAGAAGTCAGTTGTTCGATTCTAGACAGTAGCATGGTCCTTCATCTCTCCATCCCACCTATGTAGCGTTCCTTTTTTATTGTCTTCCATCTATGCAGAGACTCCCGGCCCTCTATCCTGCCCCCGCCTGTTAGTACAGTAGTCGGTGAGGAAGCCATCTCCTATTTAATCTCCGAAGTCAGAGCTCTGTCATTGTAGTTTGGATGACAGGCTTTGGAGTAAAGCGGAAAATATTCTACTTGTGATAGCTTTACAACGTCATTTTGCTGTTTTGATGGTAAATGAATAGAACAACTCGACTGTGGAATAATCTCCCGCAGTCAGTATTTCCGAATTCGTACAACATCTTGGAGTTCAAACGTAAGATTCATCGACCTATCCCCCAGCAACCCCCAGACTCCCTCTAATCTTTTCTATCCTTTTTCTATCCTTCAAACCAAGCTTACTACTAGACATTGCACCATGACGTGAACGACATGACGGACTGGTAGTACAAAGGGTGACTCCTAATATTCCTTCCTCCTTTTTTCACATAAAAAAAAATAAAACAGCCTTGAATTGGTAATAAAACAACAAATAGCTCACACTCACACAAACTAAAAATAAATGCTGTGTGCGGGCATTCGAAGTATAAACCATCAAACATACTATCGCGTAGCTGCGTGGAAGCTGCTTTGCTCGTATTCAGAGCTTGCTACTTGTTTAATGAACTTTTACTTTTGCGTCTGCATGCATACGTCCCCGTATATTTAGTGTTCTTATAACTGTTAAGGCAAATGAGATAAGGTTTTCTGTATTTTTTGCTCAGTTTTTGAATGTGTATGTATGTGTGAATAATACAGTTCTATGACAAGGCCAAACAGCGCATGAAGAAGAAGGACTGTCGGCAGCTTTTGAATTAAAAAGCTTATACTTGTGCTTACACTTAATATCAGAAGGGCAAGTCTGAAAAGAAAAGAAAAACACAAAAAACTTACAGTGAACGCTCAGAGTCTTCGATTCAAACAGAGGAATTTCAGTCGCGCTGTTGTGAGCCTCACATCGGTACCTAGCTTGATTGTCCGTCACATTGGCCAGGATGGTCAGTTCAGCTGACACAGACTTGTCATTGGTTTTTATAGCGGAATTTATCTGAAAATAGAAAAAAATTAAAAGGTTTTAGTAATAACATTTTTAAGCAAACTCGGAAGCAGTTACGAGTGTATAATAACACTTCTAACCAAAGCAACATTTATAAAAAAGCCACCTAAAAAAATCTGGCAAAAATACAAGCGGCTGGTGGTGCTTCATTTCATATATGGCATCTTTTGATAAGATTACTTCAAAGCAGCCCTGGTATGTGCCCAATTTATAAAAATAAAAGGCTAAAAAATTTAAGGGGGAAAAACGCTCGTCCCGAAAATAGGAACAAGTATCCTTTAAAATATTCCCCAAACTCCCATTTTTAGATATAAAAGTCCCTCAAGTAACAAAAAAGGACTCAACAAATTCCTCCGCATTTCCGTATCCCAGTCTGAAAGTGCACAGTCAACTCGTCCTGGCTTCAACGGAAAAAAGGATTCATAAAATATGCAGAAACGAGTTTAAAGCGATTTTTATGCAAAAAGATGATGTTTACATGGTGTCTTCGCTGTTGTCCTCAGTTTGTAACTCGATGCTGGTGTGCTCCACCTCGCCCGGAAAATTTTGGCGTAATTCATTTCTTTGCTCTCTTGTTCGCAAACAGTCGCCCCGCCGCCATCCCCGCCAACAGGAGCCCAATCACAGTTTCATGTTTTCATAGAGAAAATGTAAACAGGAAAATTTCCCTACGAGGACGAGCAGGCGTATCCCAGCAGCGGGGGCAGCAGAGCAAGGATTTATTTGCATCACAGTGTCCTGTTTAGGGTGGGGGTAACGACACCTACCGTAGTTAGTATCGCCGCAAAATGAAATTAGGCTACCAGCGCCGGGGAGGCATGATAAAAGTGGGTAATAACTTAAATAGTGGAATAGTTCGGGTCAAACTGCAAAATTTCCTTTGATGAAATGAGCTCCTGGTGTCGGATTATGGGGATTAAGTGGTACGTACGTCGGGCTTTTTTATGGAATTATGTAAAGCATGGTGCAAGGTTGTTGCTAGTGGTGGGCTACATGTAAACTTAGTTGATTTAGTGTGGCGAGGTGAGAGGTATGAAATATTGTGTCTTAGTATTTATGAAACATGCTTAAATCTCTGCTGTTAACATAAGTAATGCATTAAAGATAAGAATTTAGTTTATGAGAGTTGGAACGAAAGTTACTGAGCTTTGCGGTCGGGCGTATGAATTTTTGTGAATTGTGAACGGTGGAATCTACGTCACTTTCGGTTCCAGTGGATAACAGAATTCCTGCTCTAAATAGAAACTCAGATAATCTTATCAACTTGATTTTCAGTTTATTAAGGATTTCAAGCTAAAGTCAATGAGTAAATCATTTACCGTTAACGACATCACACAACATTGCATTATAACCTATACCTCGCTCGCTCAGTGAATAAGACGGTTTAGGCATACCAAACTACAGAAGGCAGAAAACTAAAACGAAAGCGTTATTTGCAGGAAAAAGACAAGACAGTGATCGGCCTAAAACGAGGTGAATCAATGACGCCGAAGAAGGGCTCAGAAGAAGCAGATAGAACATATGAGAAGAAAGGTGAGACAGAAAGGAATAGAACCGGAGTTGCTAGGAGGCCAAGGCATGATCTGTAGCGCAAGAAAAAGACTAAGGAGCACAAAACATGGGCACAAAATGAAAATATACGCACAAGGATAAACAAGACAAGGTTGAATAACGAACCCAGACCGTCAGCTGGTGAAATTTTTGTTATTTCCAATCTCTTACTAAATGTATCTACTAAAAAATTTTACAAAGCACTTTTATTACCAGAGGTAATAAAATGGTAATAAAAGGGTAATAAAACAAAGCATCATAAAATTCACTCGAAGCATAGTCTTGTGCTAAATATCATGAAAACTCGAGAAGATAAACAGGCGTGGTGGAAAAAATCCACTTGAAGTCACGTAAATAATCTCCATCATGTTATGACTTCACTAGTAGCTAACGAGCAGTAATTAATGCTTTTTAAAGCTAATCTAGCGTTGACTTAGCTAACTTTGGCTCACTCTCAATTTCAACATTATTCAACAGAACCTTAGCAGTCTTTCACAAGCTTTCATCATAGGGCGTGGTCACATTGCTAGAACTGTTCTGCTCTGATTTATTCCTGCAAAATCAATTTACACATTTGCGTATGTATTCAGCCCAATTTTGTTTGTGTATTCAGCGCCAATAGCGGCTAGAAATTGAGCTTGATTGTGCCTTGGCCCTAATGCCTGGTGGGCCATTTGAATAAAAATTTCAAGAAATACAAACACAAAACCATGTAGCTATACACAAAACATGTTTTACTCAAACGCAAAGCTTGCTCCCCTTGAATTTTCAGTAAACTTAAAAAAAGCTTTTGCGTGTGGATGCATACGTCTTCGGGTATCTGTGCCATTCTAGTGCCTAAAGTCTCTCTCCAAAAGATGTGCAGTTATTATCACTTTCTATCAAAGCTCTTTTTTACTGTTAGAATACATAACAAAACATGTCTCATTCTTCTCTAATTCGGTAACTCTTCCTCTTAGTAACTTATAACTAATCTCTACTTGAATTTAATAAATGGTAATTGACTCTACTTACTTTCTTATCATTCTTGTACCACGTTAAAGTCGCTAAAGGATTTCCTCCGGACGAAACGCAAAGTAATTTTTGAATTGATCCTGCAGGAATTATGGACCCTTCAACGTATCCAGAAAGTATTGGAGGCGATGGTGGATCTGTAAAGAAAAAGCGGATTAACTTCTAAACTTCTTTAAGTCCCTCAAAAATATTTTTATGCGAGTTTTAAAGAGCTTAACCTAATTTAATCTTCTCGAATTTGTGTGTATGCGTACATAAAAAAGATGTTTCCCACAAAACATTTTTTTTGTAATAAATTCCCATGAGTTGCCTTCACATGTTCCAGGAAAATGCAATTTTTTAATAAAGGCGTACCAACGGGATCATATTTCAGCAAAGCTTACCTAAGCTGATATCAATCCTTTTTTGCACACCCTCGGGGGGTGGTTTGTGTTAGACCCAAACAGCTCGATAATTCGAGGGTTTCCTAGTAACATTCTCTCCATTTGCAGAGAATGAAGGAGTGGGGGTATATAGCTTGCTGAGTTTTTGTTCGACCCCTCGCCCACAAAGCTTTGTTGATGGATTAAGCTCTGTTTATTCCACCTGTTTTTTAACCTCCTTAATTTGTCCCTTTGGCACTCCTTTCATGGTATGCTACACCCAGGCTCCTTTTGTCCTCCTCAAGCCCCAAAAACACTTTCGAGGATAACTGTCAGCCATTCCTATTGTCACCGCATCTATTCAGGCCTAAGTACGCAGCTATATACATGGACCGAGGACCAAAGAGCTCGGGCCAGAGACGCTGGAGTGGGGCAATAATAAAAAGCAAAAACGTAACAGGGATCTATAATAGGACCGTTAGGCTTAACCAACCTCATAAGGGTATTGTTAAAACCCCGAAAAGCTCATATGTCTACGCGAGGAGAAAAGCTGTTCACGTACATAAACGGACTCGGAGCCTGTTTTGCTTTTCTTATTAGCTGGAAGAGATGTCCTAGTTGCCAGGATACCGCACCGGGGAGGGCGAGAAATGGAATAATAATAACACAAAGGCTCAGCGAAGGCTTATGTTTCCCAGTAATCAGCTTTTAGCCTAGACGAAACCAATACATGCACACGAACATAGAAACGGACAGTTACACTCGTAAAAGGACACAAAGCGAAGGCAAAACGGACGGACGTGATGAACTGCTAGTTTGATAAGAAAATATTATCTAAGTCCCGCACAACTTATGCTCAAGGGCTTTAGCTTCTCATCCAAAAAGTTTCGAAAGGGTGGGGATTATTGAACTTTCTTTTTTTTGCTGGGAAACTTTTGTGTTAAATGTTGAAAGTTTCGGGCATTTTGTGTGTTTTGGGGGAGGACGGGGGTGCGGGGACCCCTTCTCAATGATTCCTATTTTATCTGTGAGCTATGCGAGGGATGGCTCGGCTTCTGGAAGGGATACTATCATAAAAAATTTTCTAAAGCTTTATTTTTAGAACTTAAGTTAATCACTTTTGTAGTGTTGCTTTTGTGAACGGGAAAAGATTTTGATACACATCAGATTAAACCTAAAATGGGAAAAGTCCTTAAGTTCGTTACAACATTTGACTAATTTTATTGATTTATAGCTGAGAATGTTTTTTCTTAGTCAAATTGAGTATTCTTAAAGGAAGTTATGTGCAGATCCAAAAAATATACTAAAGTTATTTACTCTCCTTTATTGCCAAGGATATACAATGCTAACGGAACTTGCAATTCAGAATGTGTTCCGCAGTGCAGATTTTAGTGGGCGACAATGCAAACGTACATGAGTTTTGTTCTGATGCGATATTCTACGAAAAGATTTGTTGAGCAGTGAACAGTTTCTCCTCGTATAAGTCGCCAGAAAAGGGATGCCTTAATGAAAACTATGCTCCAGAAGACACAGACATTATCAACCCATGGATAATGTCAATATATCAGCCTACGCTGGAGCTGCTTGCCCCACGGAAGAGTGTCAAATTGATTTTCGTTCAGAAGGTACATAGATAGATATGGACACAAACCGACAAAGGAATATGATTTGAAAAACTCATAACATTCTAGATATGAGTTTCGAATGGCATCAACCAGGCCATACTTGCGGAGAATAATTTGCACAATACTTTTGGGAATATTTAAATCATAGTGTTCGGTTGGGAACGCTATGATTGTACTTGAAAATTATTGCAAAAACTTCTGTAACTTAAGAATACTACTAGTTCTGGGTTGGTTAGCAATACGCCAAGCATTTCATTGCAGCCATCTTGTCATGAGTTTTACATCAAGCTAAATTTTAATAACGGAATTGAATGAATCGAAAAGGACAACATATATTGAATTGAATCTATTTGTGTAACTGTATAAAAGCTTGTCCTTGCCATTCTTGAAAGGTAGAAGTAGTTCTGTAAGCGCCCCATTTTCCATGCAGATATTTATTATTGAAAAGAGCGGAAATTTCAAGAAAAATTTGAATTTAAATATTTGCAGAGCCTTAAAGCTTTTCCACTTGCTCTTGATAAGTTCTTGTATGACGTCAGAAAAGCTCTTTTTTGTTGTTGTTGTATGAAGCAAACCAGAATTCGTTTTACGAACGTGAAACTCCAATTTGTATTATACCAATTTGAAGATTGGAATATTTTAGGATCTTTAAATCGGGCAAACAATTTCTATTGTGCAAATCATTAAAATAAAAACCAGACTCTCGTGATTAAAATAGAATCGATGCTAATTTTGTGGTTTCTAATTCTGGGAGCGTCGCCCTTCCGTACGTTATTTATGGACCAATTACGGATGCGATTAAATCTATGTTTGAACATAAGCAAGTTTATTGAAATTGTTTACAATGGCAGAAAATATTGAAGAATTTTTTATTGGGAAAACATAAAGAACATTTTTTGGAGAAAGCTACCAGAAAAGACCCGTGAAATTACTTCTTTTATAAAAATTGAATACATTTTGTAATCTGTGCTTTTTATCGGTTGAAAAGACTATTTTAATTTATAACTTTAATAAAAACATCAAAAATTGGTTTCTTAGCGACATAGTTAGGGAATGGTCTGCTTTATTGTTTGGTGGATAATGACTATTAAAGAACTATTATTACTACGATTGAAACAGTCTCGTTAGCTGAAACTAAGTCAAAACCCTCAAAATGGTTCCACCACATCCCAAAAAATTGCTATTGCGATGATACCCTTCTGGCTGACTGTACGAGCACAATCTTCACTTGTGAGAAATTCTTCATTACTAAGTCCTTATGCTAATACTAAAACGACCTCATGTTCGTGAGATATTATACACTCAAAAATATACACTTTCTGGATTTCGCGGATGCTTTCAGTAATATTGCAGTATTGAAAGGTGTCCAATTAACTATTCGAAAGATTACAGCTACAAGCTCCTCTTCCAAGTTCAATTCATCATAAAAGTCCACCGAAGAAAATGTGAAAAGTTTTTACTTCCTTAGCAGTGCACTCTCGCTCGCTACCGTCATGATATATTCCGTATTCGTCTGCACCACCCTCCGATGAATCCTGCACTCAATATACCTCTCCCAGGTAATGCCGTACACCCCGAAGACGATGTTTGCCACACGCCGGAACTATGCTTAAAATTCATATTCACATCCGATCTGAAATTTGATTTAGAAGAGTTTTGCACTCACATCACACCTTCGTCAGGAAAATTAGCTTTATTAGCAGACTCCCGGGCATTGGCGTGTAAAAAAGAGAATATGTCGGTCGTAGCCTCGCTTTCTTGTGTGCAGAAACTGAGACAAGCCCCACCGCCACTTTCTTGCACAGTTCATAAAAAATGTACGTTTTGCATCCGAAATCCTTAAGGAAGAGAGTTCGCGTTACCTGGCGCGGTTTTCCTTGATGTATAGCTTATTATGGGTGGAAATGACGGTTCACTGTCATGAATGTCAAAAATGCTCGAATTTAAGGCGCTGCGAAAAAAGAAATTCACCCTGATACTATTAAGGATTCCTTAGCGCAGGAAGAGATCCTTTATCAGGACCGTTTGCTACAAGACGACGGAAATTGTTCTGACTCACGGTGCATGGCGGAGAAGGTATTATATTTACCTCCTCGAGTAAATTTCACAAGAGCTTCGACGTGATGGGATTTATTTAGAAAATTGATTTCCTTTTACCTGGGAAAAGTCTCAATACGACGTCTCGTTTAGTGCAAGTTCTGCAACAAAGTTAGTCGACAGGTAACACAATGTTGCCGCAATCTTTATGAGATTTCAGGAGGTTAACTTTAAGCCAGACGTGACTGTTACCTCTCGGCGCTCAATAAATTGTTACTTATTTCCAGCACGCTCACCGGAATCCATCAAAGATATCGCGGAGCCCTTTGCTACAGATACAGCAAACCCTTTGTTAAATTAAAATTAACCTTCATATGACGTCATTTTGTACGAGAAAGGATAATTGCTACAGGCAAGAAACCGCTAAGGATAAAATTGCTCAAAGGCCTTCACTACCTTCTCATGGCTTTCTAAGGAGCCGCACAAAGAGCTGCTCTTTAGGAGGTAGGATTACGGATCTCTACCACTATGATTTATTGACTCTAGCGCTACGCTTCAGGTGTAACAAAGTCACTTCCAGTTGCAATTTACCTGATGGAAATGAACTTTACCAAAGCTTTTTCCAAGTAATGAAATTCCGACCCCACTCGCTTCCTCTGTTTCCTCGCAGAGGGCGCAAAAGTAATTAATCGACTTTGAAAATAGGTTGGAAGCCTGTCAGCACTCCCGGAGCGCTTGTATAGTGATACAGTGGGCCAGCATCCACCCAACTTATGCACTTCACTAGGGCTCCGTCCGTCAGTTATTTTAACTTAAGACAATTTTTCTTTCCTTTTTTATCCTTTTTGTGGAAAACGATTTTTTGCTGTGCCGGAAGGCAGTGAAACTGCAAGGACTAGATCCCATCAGCCTTCAATTAACTGAAATGGGTCAATTATCATCGGCCATTACAAGGATGCACTTGTGCAGGGATGCTTAATTTCTGCATTCAGCAGAACTGCAGTGGAAAGGCAGTGAATGTTATTTTCGGCGAGGTTTACTCAGTTGATGGCTTTTGTATGCAGCTTGAATAAACAAAAACAAATTTTTGGGCCAACACCATTGGTCGTGATAAATAGCGATTTTCTAGTGATGGGCCGCCACTCGTTGAAGCTTGTTAAAAAGTTTCATTTCATGCAAATTCTCGGGTGATAACAATGCTGTTTACATGTCAATTTTCCACTAGAGGCACGTTGACAAGTGCAAATCTTTATGGTAAATTCTCAGAACATGACTTTTTGAGGATATCCCAGCAGTTTCCTATGAAAAAACTAAGCTTAGGAACCAGCGTTTGCCATGCTAATCCGTCATTAAACCCATGGAATAGTAGCAATCTTAGTTTGAAGGATAGAAGAGGATTGGATAGTTTATGGGACTGAGGATATTCGAGCAGATGGCGATGGACCACACGTTTAAGCTCTAGGACCTTATACGAGTTCATACATTGATTTACAGAAGTTGGTATTTTTGGCCCACAAGCCGAGAGAGGACCCAATGGCTACCGAATTACATGTTATATAAAGCGCCTCAAATTAGTTTGAAATTTGGTCTTACTGATTAGGGTTAATAATGCCAACTGAGTAAATTTTGGCATTAAAGTTCTTAATATATTTACAACTGGTCTAGCTGGTGGCCACGATACTTGTGGATCTGAAACCCAATTCCAGAAAAAGAAGAAATCAGATAAGCGACAATAAATGCGATTTCCTAGGACCAATTTAATCTTAAAAAATCGCCATTCAAAAAGCACAACGTTCTATTCAAACAATCAACGGGAATAAACAAAACGAGATTGACTTAAGCACACATAAGTTGTTTATCTGTACTTAGGATTATTCAAACATAATAAAAATAGCTTTAAATTAAATCTAAAGATCATTCCTGCATTGCTTTTAATTTCTTCCCTTAATCTCCTAGCAAGCTCACCCATTTCTGTGCCAATCCCGAGAGATAATCTCCCCCCTCCCATTTATTTTTGCAAAATTAAAAATTCAAATCCCTAAAAAGAAGTTCAAATATTTATCAAGTTCCTTTTCAATGAATATAAATGCCACTGACTTATTATCATTAAAAATAATATTCACAAAGCCATTCTCAGGAAAAACTCAATTTTGTATAAATATTGTCTGCTTTTGATGCGTAAATGAAAAACGAAGGCACTTTTGTCCTCCTATTCAGCGGGCTTCGTCCTTTTTTATAAATACACTCGCGAATAGTCCACGCTTCCATATTATATCCATCTTTCCCCCAAAATAAAATAAAACAACAAAACATTTTCCGTCTTAATTCAAGTTGAAATCCTAGAAAAACGCGCCGCGAACCTGCGACGGCAAGGACATTACTGTGCAACAAAATATTCAGGACGAAATTAAATCCTGTCCCCGGCAAAAATAAAAAGTTAACGAAAAAACGGGCCTGAGACTTTTTTAAATTAAAGAAAAAGAAAACGAAAACAGAAAGGAAAATAAATACGGGCGTGAGAGTGAGTAGGAACGAGAAAATGGACTCTTTCCAATTAATTATTCCTTTGTCATAGATCTTCCGTCTTGAGGCGAAAAAGTTGCTTTGTTTTAGACAGTTGCCTTGACTTAAGGACACGACCAGCGAAGAGGATTTCTTTATCGTCGCCATGTTTTTAATTCATTTTAAAAGGCGTCGTCACTCCGGCATCTGTTTCTGGCAAAGATTAAAATAAGAAAAATTAGATCGGGTTGGGCGGGGGAGATGGGGGGGTTATGATTTCTCAAGGGAGGGGGAGGATATCCGTTTCTGGGATTTTAAGATGAAAGAATTGTTAAGATTATAAAAGGGCGACACATAATAAGGGTTTTTTTTATCTAATTTGGACAATCGTCCCCCATAAGTATGCACGTATGAAGCCCCGATACAATAATTTCTGCTTTGATTTTTGCAATGCTCCAATTTCTTTTCCGTTATTTTCCGACATTAAAAACATTCTCTGCTAATTTCCACAGAAAGTAAAACCTAAAGCATCCATCGCTTTGGTGAGCCTGGTCTAGTTGTTGCGGATATCTTCAAGGCTTTTGATAGAGTATGGCATCCTTGTTTTTCTCTTTAAGTGACTCATTGAGCCACCGCAGGATTGTAGCAGTTCTCGTCAAATTTTGCCGCTTTTACCAAAATGACCAAATTGACCTTGGTTTTACTGATATAAATGACTAACCGTGGCGGCAGGCCAATGTTTTTACCGCAACACAAAATTAGCCCCCTCGGTTCACTCGCACGGTCTACAGCTGTTTCGACTGTGGAACAGCCTTCCACAGTTAGTGTTCCTGCACTCATATAACATCCAAGAGGTCAAACGAAAGGTGCACCGACTCTACTTAGCCTATCCTATCGTTTTTCTTACCTTCTACTAGACATGGGACCATGACGTGACCAACGAAACCAGGGACCGGCAGGGCAAAGGGCGCCACATTGTTTTAAATATTCAATATCAGCACCGCCCGCCCTATAAAGGAAATTTTAAAATTTCACCCTTTATTAAGCCGTTATTGGCTTTTATGGCTCAAGTTCAAACTGAAAATCCACAGAGCGGGAATCTTCTGTTAATATTACTTTTTCCTCTGTATTTGCTCAGCGAGTGGATAAAGCTGATTAGATAAAATTGCGGTTTATCTTTGAATCTAAGAAGTTTCCACCGAAAATTGCATAACATTTTTATGGAGGAATATATTTTTTTCTCCTTTCTTTTTATCCATGATTTTTCATTCTCCTTGAACTGAATCCTTATCCCTTCGAGGAGTAAATCTAGGTTATGGCGGAAAATTGCAATTTCGTATGTAATATGCATGCAATGAAATTGTAAAAAGGAAATGGGTGAAATTTTTCTTTTGAAATTTTTTTTGAAACACAAAAAATATGCGAACTGAATTCGTGCTTTGAGAAAGCGTGTTGAAGTTTGCGGGTGGGTGTATCATAGAGTTGAATTGAATACAGAGTAAATTGGAGGTAGCAGAGAAAAATATTATAGAAGATATGATTAACTGGTTCTGGAGGGATATACAGCTATTTGTAAGTTGACACGCCTTGAGAATATTATTTCCCATGAATGGCGAAACAGTTCAATTTGGATCTGGGACGGCGTCAGTTTCATTGATCATCTGAAACATAATTTGATTGATCTTTGATTGGTCCTACAATCGCGGTAGAGGATATGTCATATCTCTACTTAGGTATGCGTTGTGGTTTCCTTCCCCGAAAGAATTTTTGGTGGCCCTCGCCCTCGGCCAGGCATTTTAATTACATGATTTAATCAAATATTGTATAAATAGTACAACTCAATGTATCCACTTCATTCATTGCGGCTGGGCCAAAGCGCTAATGGTGGGCATCTGTCCGCACTGGAAGCTACTACGGCTAACCTAACTTGTATTTATCTTTTTGATTTAAAATATTTTAGCATATTCTAGCACTTTTTATTTCACTATCAAAGCTCAGAAAAATGTTAAATCTCCTTGCACGAAAACAATTCGTCTTCACTTTTCCACTATATCGAAACACCAAATCCTTAAAGCCAAACATTTTTTAGTAGAACTTATTTTCCAGCTCGTTTCTGTCATCTACAAAACCTTTTACCTTCAAAGCGAAAGATGTCACCATTTAATGCGATTAATAAATTGGTGACAGTTCCTCTTCTGTTCCCTTCTAGTAACTAACTCACTTTGCTGGGGAAAAATTATCGCAAAACCTAATAATGATATTCTCAGTCATTTCTCCCCAAGTCCTTTCCTTTCGTCCGTTTTCCATACAGCATGCTCCGACCAGGGAAAAGCGCTAAAAAAACTCTAGGACGACGGCATTCACTTAATTCATCTTTGGAAACCACCCCAAAGAACCCCTAGAAAAAATCTTCTTAATTTGATCACCATAATGACTATTTCTGGCCATTCATATATTGGACACCCTGTGCGAACGCGACAACACCCCTTGTATTAGTCCCTTTTCCACTAAATATCTACATTGTGTGCGAGGTGCCCGTTCGTCCCGCTCCCCTGGCTCATAAATATTGGAGAAATTGAATCCGAAACCGATTACAGTCCCTCTTACCGCTCGGGACCAATTCAAGAAAACGAAATTTTCGTCCTTCCGTCCCTGTTCCGTCCCTTCGTTCTGTTTTCCTGCCTTGACTTGTACTGAACAGTAAATATTTAGTTCTTATCGCAGGGGAGTGGGGATACAGCTAATATTTACAAAGGAATTCTGCGAAGGGCTCCTTAGTGGAGAAGGAACTACTCATCCAGTGCCCTCTGCAGCCATCTCATTCGCAGCAATCAGCCCGGAGGCCACTTGGAAGTATCCTTGGAATCCTACGCCCTGTGCGATTCGGATATGTCGCGTTGAGTATCTAAATTGGGTCGATATGTTTCCACAGGCGGGCGGCGACTTACTTACAGGCTCGAATACCCTGAAAATGCGCGCCCCGATTCCTTCATCGGCAAGCAGCCCTGACACTGTATCCCTTATTCGGTATCGTTCCAAGGCCAGAAGCTCCTTGGGGAATCGGACGAAGTCAACACCACACAAGAAGTGTATGGAAGATGAAAATAACTCGAATGAGGACAAAAACTTGTTCTATGGCTTTTCTATCCACTCATCCGTGCTGCTTTGGCCTTTACGTAGTACTATCTTCTGGGGCCGCAGCTTCGCCAGCCCCAGCCCCCAATTGGGCTGCCCTCCCTGCCACCGAACAGGATAACAAATTGATCCTCCGAACTATGCTCCTATCAAGACGTCGTTTCATATAAAATCCTTGTGTATCCAAAATATTTTAACGAAATTAAATTTGTCGCTGTCCTAGCAAAAGGACGAGCGAACTCCAGTATTGTTGCGCTGGCTCGGGTTCGGCAAGAGCTTCTACTATCGGCCCCATTGGCCTTCCGCAAACAAGGGCGTCGCTGGGTGGGGGGTATTTCGCCGAACGAAGAAGGGATTAAGAGAGTGGACTGATGTGGCAAACAAGGACGCAGGACTTCGAAGTGAACCATCTTCATTTCTCTTGATATTAAAAACCTCGGCGCTATACTGTTTGCCCTTTTCGATATTGGCTGTCCGCAAATATCCAATTGATCCTAGTTCAATGCCGAATCCGGTGCAGTGGCGGTGTGCAGGAAGGGGGTGAAATGAAAATTTATATATAAAGTTTTTGGTGCAATTGCAAGATAAGGACTTCAGTTCTGTTTAGTAAAAGGAACTTTGGCATATAAGCACGGTTTGGGATTTTTTTGCTCCTGAAAATTGAGAAAACTCATTCTTGCTCGGTGAAGTCAACAAGTTACTAAAGGATCGCAGATTCCGTGTGAAAGAAAACAAGTATTTACGGCGACATTTTATTTGTTTTGGGTGTAATAAAGTGAAAAACTTGTTGGGAGTCCTTGTACGAGGAAAGGTTTTAACTGCTTTATTTTAGAGTTACTCGATTTTTTCCTTTTTTTCGGTTAACATTTTTATAATTGATGTTTTCTATTATAGCAAGAATTGCCCTGTTATGAAGAGGTCGTCGGAAAACTCTTCAGTTAATCACCAAAAATAGAGGAAATGGAAGAACAAAAGGGGATAGCAGGAGATTATTTTGCCAGAGCATTGAATATGTTCGAGGCTTGCAACAATTCTTAAAACCACTAGTAAAGGATGAGAGATCCCGAGTCTGTAAAAAGAACCGATGGAGCCGAATCTGGAACATTATTTCGGACCACGCATTAAATAAAAAAGGGCGCGGTTTATACTGTGCAGCTAATAGTCCCATCTTGTAACGCTGCCAGGGTGAACCAAATGCCTCAGATAGCTATTAAGGAAGCGATTCGGTCGTTTGAGCTATACAGGACCCCCGGAGCAGATAGCAACTACTCCATACTGCTACAGGAAGGCTTTGACCCCAACGTATTTCAATAGAATCGCCAACGCTGTATGAGGTGCGTGAAGCTGTAAAAAGGCCTAAAACAGCAAGGCAGAAATTTCGGGGAATAGACCAGTAGCATACCCGGGAGGAGATGTATAGAGTGTGTGACGGCTGTCGAAGAGACAATGCTCAACATATGGAACTGGAGGCACGCTGAAAGGTACCGTTAAACATGGTGAAATGCACAGCACTAGTAAATTCGAGAAGGATAAGTATGCCATTGACCAACGATAGCGACAAGTAGGGTCTCACACACGTTCACATCACAAAAGTATTATTTCCAATATTTTAGGAATTTTCGTGCCCACGTAAGCTAATTGTTATCAAATCTACAATGGTCCTCTCTGAAAAACGCTGCAAATTTCAACAATTCTTCATTGAAACTGAAAAAACTCAGATTTATTAAAAGCGCCGCATTTTTGGATTTCATAGCAAATAAAAAAGTCGAAATTTTTTGTTAAGAGCCCGAAACGATTTATGTCGACCTGTGAATCGTTAGATAAAAGGACTCTCATGAAATTTGTTTCAAAAAATCCCAAATGGATAAATGCAGACTTTTTATGCTTCTGAAATTAATTTGATAAGGCATTTCCCTCCGACAAAAAGTAGCCAACGACAACACGAACTGACATAAGTTGCTAAAAATCCAAATTAGGCACTCAAAAAGGGAAATAAAACGTGAAAAGCAAGACAAGTGCGCGTTACTCGCATTTTCACTCAACAACTTCATATCCACCTTCCAGAAGCAATTGAAATCCAACGAGCAATGAAAGATATCACGAACGAAGGTTATGAGACGGATTAAAAGCCACCATATTCCTCGCTCTTATACCCAGCTACCAGGGATCCACGGCGCATCCCATTCAAGGACATGGGATATCTCTGCTCCTGTGTAAATAAACCAGCCCTCAAAAAAGAAGGAATCAAGATAAAAAGTCCTTGAAAGTACCTCGTGTCACCCCCACACACCCACACGCCCAGTCATCAGAGATTCGAGTGCTATAAAATATTTTTTTATATCACTTTGTTTGTCATAATTTTGCGAGGATATTTTTTCCAGGTTTTTCGTGTATATCCTTTGTTTTATATTTGGTCCTTCTGTTGCCGTGCTCTGCTCATCAAAGTGCGTGCGTGCTTAAAAGCTGTTCGGATTACAGGTGAGAGCTTTATATATGTATACAACCCAGCCAGCGGAAAAAATATATCCTGTTTACGCTTTAGCTGAAAATCCTGAAGTCCTCTTCCCCAACTCCTCTTTAAGTAGTAGCCTCCTACTCGTAGCGAGTGGCGCGGCAGTCAGAGGTGACGATTTTTTATACACGTCAGAGCTGTATTTTTTATGATCTTAGCTACCTAGGTGTCGTGTAATAAACTCAGATTTTCACTCCCGGGTGTAAACAGAGATAAAAGAGTTTTCAGATTTACACGTATATAAGCTTCGGGTGGAATGGGACCTGGGGTTGGGGGCACTTTCTATTCAGGATGTTTTGAAGTGCGAAAACATTTCTTATGGAAAACGCAGCAGCAGCTTTAATACCGCGCTGTTGTTTTTCCAAATTGAAAAGGCAATTAATACAAAAGAGTGCTTGTTTCACCAGGATGAGGGGATGTCCGGGAAATTCATGGATTTTCAAGGGTTAGTTGCTCAATAACAAACAACTCTTAGATAACTGCGCAAATGGAGTCACCAGAGGGTGTTTACAGAGAAAAAGGTTGAACAACAACTCACAACAACAAAATACTGATAAACAGAAACAATCTCGTTCCAAAATTTGAAATTCGCTCTTCTGTTAATTAGCTAGATAGCAACACAATTATCAAACTACGACAAAATACCTGACATCACTTACCAATTAACTTTACAAAAAACAAATAAATACAATTCAACGGCAAATAGAGAACAGCATCTGCCCAATAACCCACACCCTTGACGTACCCTCTCCTCTTATATCCACCGTACTAAGTTTACTGCTAAACTTTGCACCATTACCTGAGCGAAATGACAGACAGGTAGTACCAAGCGTCCTATCTTGGGTTTTCCACATTAAAAAAATGAGGTATAGGGTTCACAAGTACTGCGGCTGCAGAACTATGGTACTCTCGAAAGCCCTATACCTCAAATTTATAGGCCAAATCACTTGAAGAAACTAGGCAGATTGTCTGTGACATAGCGTAGAGGTTAGGTCCTCTACCGTGCGGATCTTACGTTAAGGCGTAGTTACCGGTACTCCACCCAGAGTCCTTAATTTATTCATACTGCGTATCAATTATTACTGAGGCAGCGTTACTTGGCGGGAATCGTAATGGTTGAAATTTTTTTGTTAGAGTTTTACATATCACCCTGTATTTTCGTAACCCCATAACCATGAATAAGGTCTGTACGCAGAATACTCCCACCTATCTATTGCTCTGAAAGTGACGGTTCCATATTACCAACTTCCAAAGCTTTGAGTCGCCAAAGTCATCTTCTTTTCTAATCCTTTCGAAAATCACTGGGATTTTGTATCTCAACTTTGGCCCACGTTTTTGCATTTGGATATCTCTCTCCTATTTCTCAATGAAAAGCTCACTCAAATATTGTTAAAGCTTATTGGTATGGAAAATAAGAGCTTTCAGAGCGTACGTAACCATCTCCTCTCATCTCAACCGCACGACATTGTTGTTGTAAGTTAACACGATGGCCAGGATTTTCAACGGTATCCTGTCAGGAAATAGAATCGTAGGACGACCAAGAAAGAGGTGGATTGATGACGTGTTGAAGATATACGAAAACTCCGTACAACCAACTGAAGAGAACTAGCAAGACGTAAAAACGACTGGAAGCAGAGACTTAAAGAGGCCTGAATCCTACAAGGACTGTAAAATATCCAGTCTAGAAATTTTCGCTTTAAACTGCACTAATCACTATTTTTCAAAGCTCAGCAAAATCCCCTTCCTTAAGTCCAGGTGTTTTATTAAATTAAGAAAAATACGACAAATTCCAAAATGAAATGAACAGAAAAGAAAATAAAGAAAAACCTCAGCAAATAATTGAATTACTCGACCATCGACACTTGGACAGATTCCTGCCCCACACCAGCCCTTATTGACCATCTGCAATCCAAGGGACACCCCCTCCCGTTTTGATGGGCAGCCTTCTGCACCGCCGGAGTGCTGTTGTGTACCGAGATTCGGACTCTGCAGAATTCTGTTCCATTTTAAAAACCAGCAAACTGCAATCGACATTTGTGGAGCTTCATCGAAGCCTCGAGTAAGCCAACAGAGCTGCAAGTGGCGCAGTTCCCTATTTCACCCTTTCTATAAATCAAATCTGTCAATTTGCAGCGACAACTTGAGAATTAATTTAATTGGTGGGAGGCGACCACCATATTTTCCTGGGTACACAGGTTCGATTTTTTCTCGGGAATTATTCACTTGGAAATTTCGCATCCTGTCGGCAGAGGGTGTTTGTCCGTTTTGTCCGCCCGCCTACATGTTCTCACTCGATTGTCCCCTGTCAGTTTCAATCCCTTTCGCCAGGACATTTTTCAGCGGTTTTTTTTCATTTAAATTACAAAGTATCAAAGTACACACGATACAGGACATTTGCACAAAACTTCAATGTCAATAGTACGATGAAAAAATTCTTGCACCCATCGAAGTTTTCTACATCCATCCTTGAATTTACAGAAATACTTTAAAGAACACTCATTAACCAAATTATTTCAGAAAAATCATCCGCCACCCTTGCACGTTGCACAAACCCCTAGGGATGCCGGAATGAGTTTCGGATGCAGACGCGCTTTCGCCTCTTCAAGAGGCAACATTTGAGGCACTCCCGCACACCTGACAGAGGGCATTTAATTGGCATTTTTACCTTTTAATCAGCAGAAATGTGTGTTTTCGCCTTCGAAATGTGTTGAATTTGTTGTTCGTGCTAAAAAGGAATCAAGGACAAAACACGTTCCTGCACGGCATACGCGAGGCAAAAGATTTTCATATTTTCTTCCTAAGTGCGTTTTTGTACACGAGTCCTTTGTTCTGGCGAAAACACCGCCGGCAATTTTCACAGAAGTAGAATTTTTCTGTTTTTAGCGGTTTTTTACTACAGGTAAAATAAGAGGATTCAAGGTGTACTCACATAAGACATTAACTGTGTGTGTTGAAACGACGTTCTCGGTTAGTTGCATGTTCAGTCCATGGCAAATCACCACTAATGATCGCTTGTTGGGCTCCACGATTGCGGTTATATTCGATGTTGTTATCCATCCACCTGTGGGGAAAGTTTTAAAAATTTAAATGAAAACTTGTTATTTTTATAAATCTTCAATAAAGTTCATGAATTGAGCAAAGTATGGAGTGAGAAAAAGGATACTGGACCATACTGTTAACAGACTGCGGCTGAAGATCGAGTCGGGTCGAAATACCTATAACCTGTGTTGGAGTGAACCGAGCAGGCTAGTCTTGTAAACGGAAAAACCTTGCCGCGCAGACAGGAAGTTCTTAATTTCAGTGGAACAGTCTACATATATGGTAATAGCGATAACATTTTTGCAGAGCTGCTACATTACTACGGTGGCTCAATGAGTCTACAGAACCCCAAAAGTTGTCATCACCGGTGTGGCTCGGGCTGCTGGGTGAAGGAGGAGCTTCAATCGCTTATTTGGCGATTTGGATTATGTGATCATACCATCGCAGATGCTCCGTTAGAATTATGTCTAGGATGTTAAGAAATGGGTCAGCTGGTACACTCATCCCTTCCACTGAGACAGAAGGAAGCTCGACGCCGGTTTTATTAGAGATGATATTATTTCGATTAAAAGGATAATTGTTGTCGAAGGCGTAGAAGTACTGCACGGAATCATCAGCGGTGAAGATGTGAAGTGGGCTTGAGGAGACTGGGAGTAGATCGTTTAGAAAGATTAGTATAAAATGTTCTTCTCTTTATGCTCCCTTCTTCTTGTGATCTTTTTTATGGGCGGAAACAGTTGATCTCCAGTGGACTCTGTTTTGTGCTCCGCTCAGGATCACCCAGATTTTGTAGCTTCTGCTAATAAAATTCTCCTCCACGTTGTTTTAGGCCTTCCAACTCGATGGGCTCCTTGCGGTTTCACTCAGTAAAAGTACTGAATTATTAGTTTGATAGGGTAGCATTCATAGTAAAGTCTGCTTCTACTACTTCAATACCAAAGTCAGCGATATTTTATTCTAACAAAGCACGTACCAAGCGATGTTATGCTTCCACAAACATGACTTCTTTTATGGTGTCTTATCTTTTGATTGAAGTTTTTACATATTTTTTATTTTGGACACGATAACCTTGAAAATGTCGAGAGAATCTTGCTTGAAAAATTGATAATCTGTCATTTTTTCCTGCTTTTGTAATCAATAATTACAAAAAAAAACAGAAAATATTGACAAGAGGAAAACCGCCAAAAAATTGATAAAATATGAGATATGACAAATCTGTACGTCAGGATAATAAATTATAAGGATACTTAGCATCTCATTTATAACCGATTTAAGAGAATCCTTGCTGACGATTGTGACGCTCCATAATAGCCTGCAACGGATTTAAGATGCATATAAAATGATGCTGCGCGGCCACCAGCATCGTCCCATATTTTGGCGCTGTGCAAAGCAGGATAACGACACGAAATTGCGGGATACTATGCACAGCCACAACAGACACCATTCTCTGCGCCCAACTGTCAGAGTCCTTAATGGCCGAATGACTTGAAAAATTATTTCTAATGACCGAAAATACATCACAAGGCGAACGGTGACAGGGTTTCTGAATAGTCCACCCCCACCCATGACGGGGATAGTGGAGGGGGCGCTCGGTGGCAGTTATATTGTAGAACTTTGATGGTTATGTGTTGGAGGACTGCGGAGTGGCGATGGTGCAGGCATGACGCTGAATTAAGTTCGGAAAATTAACGACAGCCCATCAGCAGGATGTGCCATTGGCCAATGTCGTGAGGTTATGAAGTTGAATAAGCAAATTTTGTCCATAAAGTACAAGCCGCGGGCATATTTTAGCTTGTCATCATCCATCTTGAGAGGATACTGCAATATTTCTCCCTTCTATCTTGTCTCCTTTTTATAGCACCATTGCCCAATCCTCCTCCGCCGCATCACTCGCCACCCCTGTACCACCACTACCGCTGGCAGTTCTTAAGTCGCCTATTTAGGACTTGCGAGATGTAAAGTACCGAAAGCAATTTCTCAAAAGGTTACTTTAAGGGTGACTTCGAGAAAAATTTCATTTTATAAAAGAGGGGGTGGTTTTTCAAAAATTCAAGAGCCGGGCGGACTGTGGGAGAGGAATAATGCTTTCAAACTTACCTTCAGGGCTAACGACAGTTCTGGATGTCGCATTCCTCACTTGACGTCCACCGACCATCCACTTTATTTCGGCCGGGGGATTCGATGGGGCTGTTGTACAGATGAGTGGCACTGGGTCTCCAACCCTTGCCTCCGAGGGTCCTGATATCGACACGTGCGTCGGGGCAACTGCATAGAAAGAAAAAAGATATAAGACATGTAAATTTAAAAAAGGCATAAGTCATGTGATCCTTAAATAAATATTCAAGGACAGCCGCCCCCGTCCTCCACTCCATAGCAACTCCTCGAACACCAACAGCACTCGCTGGCGGGGAGGGGTGTATCTGCTGATACAATTTTCTGAACCTACCCAAGACTGACTTAATAAATAAATAAACAGATGAAATGACATAAGCGGATGCCAATAAATTTTTTATATTGTACGAAATTCGAGCGGACATGATGGAAAGCTACAAAAAAAAACGTCGAAAAAAGATATACTGTAGGGAGTTGACGGGCGGGACGAGGGGGACGGGGTAGGATACTTAGTCTATTCGGGGGATGTGTTTAGTTGCCACTGTCAAAAGATGCCAAGAGAGATGGGAAAGCGTGCGTTTTCTCAAGGCACAAATTTCTTAAGATGGAGGGTTGCTTGTCATAAGGTGATGGGCGGAGGAGCGGGGGGGACCTGGGGTAGGGAAATAATAGAGGAGGGATAGCAGCGGTGATGGAAACAAACATTGAATTACGAAAGTGACGCGTGCTGTCGTTCAATTACACTTCGTTACTCCAGAGGGGTTGTTCATTTGCAGGGAAATGGGAATGTGATGAGGGGAAAATTTTCTCATTTTTCACATTTTGCTGTGTTCGAGATGCAGGGTAAGCCCAGCCCTAGTTTTTACGAGGAGCACAAAATTATGCTGTTGACTTGAAAACTATTTAGAACTGAATTGGATCGGGGATGAGGTGTTAGTGCTGGTTGTGCTATACTTGTTTTAGGGGAGTTTTGAAGTGTTGTCTAGCACTAGAAAGGGACCGTTAATGTAGGTAAAACATCCTCCTGGCATGTCAATTTAAATTTGATTTGAAAAAACGTACATTAGGCATTTAATTCTGGGATGAGTTGTGAAATTGAAGGCTTTAAGGCTTTAAAATTTCGTTTAAAATCATACTTTATTATTTATGCTTGAAATTCAAGCGGCAACAGAGTCTTAACTTTATCTTGAAGAAGAAAAATAAGGAAAATTGTTGGTAAGAAATACTTCATTAAAATTTATTAAATTAAATTCGTATTGATTAACGCAGTTTTACTTAACTCAATTAAGTGCTTTAAAGGAACGAAAAATGTACTTTCTTAGAGCAATAACTTATCTGCTTGTTAATTTCGTTTTAACTTTTCGATTGGCGCTTCTGTGGTGCTAAGAACACAGGCAGATACACCTCACCCTTAACTGGGAGCCGTATTACAGGAATATCGAGAGAAACGAGAAGGAAGATAAATGAGGCCAGACTGGAGATAACACGGGCGGGCACAACGGTGGAGAATGAGATATCAAGTGCTAAAGAGAGATATCTAGTTTTTGCGTCTGGATGCATACGTCCTCGTCTATATTGCTTTTCAGTCTTGTTTAAATATTTAACTGATTAGTTTCAGAAAGGAAGTGTCGCCAAACATATTTTTGTGAACCAGTTGGAATATGAGTACGTGATTAGGGGCTTCTATAGCGTGATTGGGGTTGATTAGGAGTTTCATTGTTGGTTGACATAAGATGTATTTATCGAACAATTTAGAACTTTGGGGAGGACATCAAAAATAGTATCACAAGGCACATAAGAATTTACTGTATTGTTAGGTAAATGTAAGCTGAAACTTAAATGGAATTTTCCTCGTAAGTGCGTTAGGGCAAACTCATAGAAACATTACTCGACCAATGCCTTGTTTAAATACTTAGGCTAGTTGAGTTCCATCAGGTACATTAGCCATAGAGTGTGATTGCACAGTAATTTTGTTAAGGACTACTTCACTCTACTCGTTCGTAACTTCGAAAATATCACAAGTCATATTTTTTTAAAAGGTGAGTATTTTCTTCTCCTTAATTTGATGCCGTCAAGCAAAATCAAAAATTACATCTAATCAGTTATAACCAATATTTATCAAAAAAAAGAATCATAATACCCCAAAAATCTCCTTTTTCGCTAAACTCAAATAATTTCTTTTATTTCCTCGTTTTCTAAGGACGAGCAAACAACTTTAAAACTTTGATGTTTAGAACGGACACGGTCCCACGTGCCTTATTTTCGGAAAGGGTGGGCTTCGACCTTCTGTTAAATTCACTTTGCACGGACTCACTAAAGCACCCTCCTTCCATTAAAAAAATATCCTTTAAAGCTCCCAATGGATCCATATATTTGTGTATTCTCGTTCTGGAAAAAAGGGATTCTCCAGAAGTTCTGTAAAATACTCACATAACACGGTCAGGTCCACCTCCGCCTTGAGCGGTGTCTGTGACATGACGTTGCTGGCCTCACACCTGAATCTGGCCTTGTTGTCACTGGCCTCCGCTGTGAATGAGTAAATATTTTCCGAAAGTCTTCCTGCCGTCCTGCAAGAAAGCAACAACAAAAAAATGTTAAAATTAAAAAATATCACGACAAAAAGCAGCAGCAACAAATTACAAATTAAATGACCATCTTGAGAGTTAGAGGCGCTCTGAAAGGAGGAATCCTCACAGTCGTCCTTGGTCCACAGAATACGCCCTGAATAGAGGGGCGCCAGCGGGACAGGGGTTGATTGGTCAGAAAAGGATCCGTGCCGGGCGAGGGATTTCGTTAAAAAATTTATTCAGCTCCCGAAAAGCGAACCTGTTTGTTACTTTCGCCTCTCAATTTCCGCATCTCCTGTTGCTGGAGGCATAGAATCCTTTTTCTGGTAAAATTGGAATGGGCGAATCTCCTTGGTCCTTCAGAACTGTGCGCCAGGAAAAGACTAGAAGGAAACTTGTGGAGATGGTGAAAAAAGTGTGCCCCGATTTGAATTTCTAAGAAACTCGGGTATTTTTTTTACTTGTTTTTGGAAAGATATGACAGGACGAAAACGGAGTGAAAAAAGTTTAAGGTTGAGAAAGGATGACATTTCAAAAGGACTATCGGAATAAGAAATTGAAGTTTGATACCCGAAAGGTGGAATTTACCTAACCCGCCCTACAAATCTTAGCTATCAGATAATTGTGCCTTTTATGTAGATATGAAAAAAAGAACTGCAGAGGAATTCCTTTCAAGGATTTTGGTAGATTGAAGGTAAGGACATTTTTATCTCTTTTGTAGGCGCATATCTTTCTACTAAATTTTTCTTCTTCTATGATTACAGATTCCCAGATTTAAATTTTACCCATGGTTCCCCGAATTCTGTGTTCCGTTTGGCACATTCTTCAGGAATATTCATATTTCCTTTAAGCGGAATATTACTTTTCATTTAAGAAGGATCAAAAAGGATTTTATTTTATTACTGAAATGGAATTATGAATTTCGTGGTATTTTGTTGCTTCAAGTGATTACAATGGATTATTTTTATTAGTAAAATCGGGCAATTTGGAGCTTCAGTTGTCAAGTACATGGAGAAATTGGAAATGAAGTAGCTGTCTTCGAATGCTAGGGTTTGTTGATAGCTTTTGGCTAAAAAAAATTGCGAAATACAAATATAAATCTCTCACAGAGCATCTCGAATTTTCTGAAGCAATTTGGAAGAGCATTACCATTTCCTACTTTTAGCATTTGGACCGAGGTAAAACTGCATCAGTAACAGGAAAACCTTTTGCAAGCATAGGACGAAAATGTGGAAGACTCTTGTGGTCAAAGCATGTGATTGTGGCATATTTGAACCACTCCATTCGCTGTTTTGCGGTAATCAGCTTTTAAGACTGCACTTTTCGTTTGTTCAGCTTAAACCATATAAAAGGGATGGAAATTTTTAAAGTTTTATTTCAGTTTTTTTATAGTACTATGGAATATATTCTCACGTACGGCTATCTAGTAGGGGGCCAGCATGGGAATATGCCCCACGAACGCTTCCTCCCGACCTTCACATTAAAAACCTCGCCTCAAGTTTTCAGTGCCTTTATGCATTCATTTCTGATTAAACAACTTGATGAAAAAAGTCGCAAACGAACTCAAAAATATAACGACAGAAAACTCTCAAATCGGATGGCCACTTCGACAGCTGCTGTCTTTTCCAATAATATTCAATAACTCAGTAAATTATACCTGTAAGCCATTCGGACTTGCGATCCGTTCTTGTACCATATCAATTGAGCAGGAGGATTTCCGCCACGACTCCTGCACACCAGCTCCACGTTCTGTCCTCTCCGCAACGTTTCGCCCTGAGTGTATCCTTCAATGTATGGTGGTCCAGGCGGATCTGAAAAATACACAAAATAAAATATGAATAAATATTTGCCATTCGCAGTGTTTGCAATGCATTAAAACTAGACTTTTTCATCAGTTTCGTGGAAATGCCATGTTTAAATTTTACTTTAATTATCTTCTCCGGTAAATCTGGGAAATTAAAAATTGGAAAAAATAATCAAAAACGCCAAAAACAATTATTTCGATGTGAATTTCTCGCTGGGTTTTGGGTGGTTGGAAGGGATGAAAGGGGTGGCGGGGGGCTTCGGGTAGCGAAAAATTAATGGGGAAAATATTCTCGTTTCAGTAAACATATTATGAAATTCGCCTTTATAGATGCATTCACAGGCATAATATCGGAAAATTGTTGAAAACCGCCCCCGCTGCTCTTTGGTGGGTGAAATGCAGGTGGTGTATTCGCAAGGGGTAAACAGGAAAATACACCTGAGTATTAGCAGAGAAATTAGATGAAAATTGACAGGAATGTAATTAATGTTGCAAATAGGCCCTGAACAAATTTAATTACATTGTTTTATGGCACGCGCAAAACACAACAGGTCCCTGGTGATCGGGGTCAGAATGCCCGCCGATAAGAGTATATTGGTGGTTTGCGTTCCAGGTTGGTCTGCATTTGAAATATGGGGTCATCTGTGGCTCGGATCAACCCTGCAACCCCAGCGAGGCTTTTGACATGACACAAAATACAGTAAACGACAGAAATTTCAAAATTCTGGGCAAATACCCAAAAAGCCTCAAACGAATGGATTTCGGGTCGAGTTTAGACAATCTGACGCTTTCCGGGGCGCGTTCACAGTTCTCCGGGAGTCTTCAAAGAATTCCAAACTGCTGGCTGCGGCCAATGGCGGAACATGTTGTAATATCAACAATTTCGTTAACAAGCATGAAACGCGAACTTCTCTCTGACTTGTTTGTAAAAGTTTTCGTAAATATTTATGCTGTCGATAAAATTGTGTAGTGGGCGAGACTTGATGCTAGATTGACGGCCGATACTGACCGGTGCTGATGGCCGCCGCTTCAGTCTGTTTTCTTGTTATGGTAATTTTTATTGAGTTATTATGAGAGATTGTTGGAATATTTAATCAGAGGACTTGTATTAGTCAGGAAATCGTAAATTTCTTATTTATAATTTTGTGGCAAGAATGTTACGCAATCAAAGAATCGCTAAATGAAGATGTAAACATGGTGTTAGTCTCGTTATAGTGTCCATAAAGCAGGGCCAAATAAAGGAAAACATTCTATGGTGTTTCAGCGAAGGAATCGAGGTCTCATTATGGTAGATAATTGGTCACCAAACTGCGAAATGTGTGGATGATAACGTCAATAATGTTGACAGTGATACACGGAGTTGGGTGAGTTACCTTACTCATTTTTAATTAATCTGCAATAACCGTGTTTCTATGAGGTTTGTATGAACTGAAGTCCATTTCTGTAGTAAATAATGAATTTGCCTGTGCAAACATTGTATCTGAACTTGTGTGGGACTTGTGATGAAGTATATTGTCTGGAAAAGCACGTTTAACTTCATTCGACACAGAGACACTGCTATCTGTTATTTTACAAGCAAATCAAAGGAGACAACTAAGAGTTTTGAACAGATTTAATTATTGTATATGCATTTAAAATTGGTGGTGAATTCCCATCTAGAACAGAAATTAAAACTCTTTGCAAGTCGTTATTTCGCCTTCGAGCAGTGGTACCATAAACGTTTAGTGTTAATTGAGGACAAAATCTCTTTAGAAGCTGAAGGGATCAAAGAAATAAGGGATCGCTTTCTCTTAGCACAGGTCTTCAGCTTTACAGTAGGCGAGGTTTGCTTGCGATCACCAATGAAATCGACGTCGTTAGTCTATGTCAAAAACAGCAGCGATTCAAGCACTAAATGACAATATTAGAACTGCTATTGACGAAATACGACATACCCCGAGGCGGACATTTGGCAGATATTGTATTACATTATTAACCTCAGAGTTGGAAGATTAGATTAAAACAAAAATATCATCACTTTTTACGAAAATATTGCGCTTTTCTGCTGATGTAAAATGTCACCTCTTGTTGAAAGACTCGGTAGATGCTGGGCTTCGAAGTCGACTTTACGCAGTCGATCTGCAACCCCCATGAAGTTATTTTAAATCTATGGGGGATACTAACTAAAATTTATTGATTCAATTCATAACTGGTGGTCCACTTAAGCCAATATGTGAGGAACTTGTTCATAAATCGTGTGTCCCCAACTCTCATGCTGCATTTACGGCAACTACAAATAACTTCCTTGACCCGCATTCCATAATGAACTTGAAAACTAAAATTATGTGACACAGACTCGATTTTTAATTTCCAAAAACAGTAGAAGGACCTCATTTTAATTACGTCTATTGTCCTTATCAAGAACAAACATGAATTTCACAATTTTTCAATTTAAATTCATAGCTTCCCCTCAGCAACAAAACAACTCTCTACAAACTTCCGGTCAGCAGGCACAGAGGCACAAATTGCGTTGCAATGCTTGAGAGCGATTAATAAAAACAATTATCGAAAACTGTCACAAGGATTTTATTGTAACCATAAATGACAATCGAGATAACAAAGCAGGAAAAAACCTCGTAAATATTTAATTACTCGCGAGCGAAAGATTCCGGAGATTATTTATTCAGTTAAATATTCATGCCGTTTCCATTGATTAACTATAAAAGCTCCATTAATTTTTTGGGGGAGAAAATAATAATAAACATGACATAAAATGGAAAACATAGGGAAGTGGGGAAACTGCTTCCCAGAACGACCAAGTATAGTGCACGCGTCCAGCCCTGCGACTTATTGCCCGGGGCCTTCTCCACCGCGCGTTCAAGGACTTGATTTCAATGCAGCAGAGCCTGGATGTCACACGAATACGACGAAATCAAATGAATCCCGAGAATTAATTCGATAATTAAAATAAATGAACGTGCCGCGAATGGCGCTGGTGGGGGTGAGCCGGAACCAGCCCGGATTGTTAATATTCCATCCCTGGTGACATTACGTGATTATAGCGAGGATATTGTACGTGCATCCAGCTCTTTTGCATTCCGGTGCATCCTAGAATGCATCCCTTCGCAGCTATGCGGCTAGCTACTGTTTATGGTGGCGTTAGTGGTGGGCAGATTATGGGGCGTTTGCCATGGCAGAGGGGTGGAAATATGACGAGCATCCGCTGGAATTTATGTTAATAATGCGGAGCCATCTACAACGTATGACCGTGACTAGAAAGGACGAATGGATACTTACATAGTACAGACAGTTGCACTGTCGATCTCATTGGCATGTCGGGCTGCAGTGCCTTGTGTCGTGCTTGGCAGGAATACTCCGTGTAGTCGTCCTCTGAGGTAGGCTTCAGGCGAAGACGTGATGTCGTTGTAAAGCGTTTCCCTTGAGTTTCCTCCGTTTTATCTTCGCGTTTTTCTGTAACAATAAAGAAATATTAAATTATTTGTAAATTATGCAATTGCAGCTGAGATATTCATAAAAGAACAAAAGCAGTGTTGCAGCGCGTGCTGCGATGATAAGTAAAACACCCTGCGTTATCTATATGATCTGGCAGTCAACCCAGGCAAAACTGAGCTAAAGCTATTCACTGGGGAAACGACCCACCTCCTTGGATGAAATTTTCTCCTTCTTGGTGAAATTTCTGGATCTAATCTTGGACCCAAAACTCAACTGAGGAAAGGGTAATAATAAAGTTTGCATATTTTTCTTACGCCTTTAAAAAGACAAGGCAATCAATGTAGTCTTAAGCCAAAGATGAACCTGTGGGGCTGAGCAGGACCTATAATGTCAAAAAGTTGGGCAGAGTTCAGAGGACGGCAACTATAGCACCAACATGAGAACCGCTTCTTCTTCTTATTTTAATGAGGTAACAGGTCCAAAAGCACCGCGGCCGACCTTTTGCGGAACAGTGATAGAGGAGATCGTTAAGGGACAGTGCAAAAAGTACCCATGGCCTTGCAGCCCTCGACCTGATAACTTTACTTGGTAGCTCCGATCATATTAGCCCATCCCTTTCACGACAAGAGGCCATCACGAGGAGGTTTAAATCGCACTTTCACCAGTCGGAGATAGTTACGGCACGCGCCTATTTACATACACTACATATTGCTCCCCCTTCTCTCTGGCGACTGCCCACCACAACACAAAGTATTGCTACGTCAAAGTTGAACAGAATTTGTTGAGCCTTTTCTGAAATATCTCAGCCAGTGACTCTGGTTAAAGAAAACAATGGTACCAAAATTGGCAAAAACATCTTATATAAATATTGAAAATAAATTTTTACATAAATACATATGTATATTCTATTTTGGTTTCGACGTGAATTAGAGAGAGAAGTAAAGAAAACATCAAAGTATCTTTGCCAAAGAATTTCTTATTAAAAATTTCAATAGAAAAAATCTCATAAATACATTTCATGCGTGAACATTCCAAATCTCATTAATTTTGTGACTGTTGTGACTGGCAGGACAGGAGTGAAGCCTTGAATCCCTGAAAATGTTTCCCATCATCTCTCTCATTTCAAAGCAAGGATCTGTACAAATGAAGAAGGACGACGACGACAAAAAAGCAGAAATAACGAAGAAAACAACATTCAACGAATGCTGATATCGTTGTTCTATCATCAAACCAACACATTTCAGTATTGTTTTAGCCAAAGTATCGGAATAGCAGAACAAACACACCAGCAGCAGCAAGAAAGGAATCCCTCGGCTCTGCCCATACCAAGGTCCTACGGCAAAGACTCGGGGATTCTCCTGCCCAACTGAGCATCAGCGTGAGGAGATTGTGGGAAATGAAACACGAAAAACTCCTCCAAAAGTGACAATCCGGATAGAATTTTCCATTAATATAGAGTGAAATGATTCGAATCACTTCAACGACATCTATTTGTCACTTTTGGTGAGTAATGGTTTACTCACGGGCATAAAAGTGAAGTTCAGGTATAATGCATTTTCAGTCTATAATAGCCGTGTTCCTTTTCTGCTCTTTTTTACTCGTATTTACTTGGAACTACTCCTGCTCTTACAGAGAATTCATAGGTTTTACTCAAATCGACAAATTTTGCGTTTCTTTAATTTTTTACTCCGGAGTACTTAAAAGTAGAAAAGGAACACGGCTAATGATATTTTTCCATTTCAAGGGAAGCAGGTAAATCTCAACTACGAAATTGCCGTACTCAGGATTGGACAATTAGTGCCAATCTAGTTTAGGACTGCAACTTTTACAGCGCAATAAACTTATTCTTAAACTCATATTGTTCTTCATTTCACCATATCAAAAATTAAAAGTAAAACCCCGAGGATGCAGGCAATTTATGGGCCTGACGATGCTGTAAGAGCATTTTGTCTTCTTATTAGGGATCAATACCAAACCAAAACGAATCACTGCCCTTCTTTAATAAATCGAAAATAAGAGGATTAGGAATAAGTCAAGAAAAGTCGCTCTTCTGGAATTTGGTATTATTGGTCCATTGGATGGTGGTAGGTTATTGGTGGCCTTTTTGACTGCTCTACCTTCACAAAATATACAAAAATTATGAGGTAAACTAAAGCCGTTCTGAAGGTAGTAGAACACTTGCTACTCTCGCAATATGATTCTGGCAAGTTTCCCGTCGTGCTGGCATTACTACTCCTTGTTGACTAAATTGCACGAATGCAAACTTTTCGAAATTTTTTTTTATTTGAGTCCTGGATTGAATCATTTTCGGAAACCTCGAGTGACACTTTTTGGTGAACATTACGATTTTTTTTCAATAAAGACACTATCCTTTTCAATCAATTAATATACTGAAGACCCGTGATGTGGTTTCCATCAATTGCGAATTTAAAAGCCAAAATTAGTTTGTGTTACAGCAAAGGAGTTCTGGTAGATACCAACAAGCTTTTACTGCACTACAAATTAAGTTTCAAGCATTTGTCTAATTCCAGGCTGAGTATTTAGTCATAGACGCCTAGTGGTGGTGACCTACCTTTGCTGGATTGCAGGTAACAAAATTAATAGCGCATTCTGAACTCACAGAATTTGCCCACTAATCAAAATCAGCAAAGGAGCTGCGCTAATCGTAAAAGCCCGCATCTACGGTAGTGTAATTAGAAAATAACATTCATGCTTACATCCCTAACTGGACTAATTTAGCACAGCAACAAAAACAAACAATGGAGGGAACAACAAGGACTGGACCGCCGCAATAGAGGAAACAGGTTAATAATTACCGAATAAAAATAAGGATAAAAGGACAATGTCACCCCGAGAAACTAAAATAAATTAACTCATCGCCGCCCTACCCAGGAGCGAGCACAACTCAGCGCAACTGAGGCGTAGCAGCCCAGGGTGGGATGAAAGTTGGGCAAACCTTTTGGGCCCTTCGTCTTTATGCTGTCGTTTCCCATCTCGGACGATGATGCTGCGTTTAATTTATCCTGGAAAAGATATCCCTGAAGAAGTCTTAGCTGATGATGATTCTGCCAGGTTCCCGCTAGCACCGCCAGCCGCAGCAGCAGAATATCAGCAATAGAACGACGGACGGGCAGGAAGGCCCTGGCGGTGTGTAGGTAGGTGGAAACCATCTTCGCCTTCAGCGCAGGAAAGAAAAATTACAGTCGAGAAAGCTTAAAAAAAGTATGCGAGACGAAAATATTAAAGAATGGAAAAACATTTTTCCACTTTTCTTTTTTCTTAAAGAACTTTACGCAAGGATGAGTGTTTTTCACCAGAATCAGCAGTGTGCTGTCAGGACGAGAAGGAGCGAGCAGAAAAGTTAGCTGTGCGGCGGTGGCTGGGGGAACAAAGGAGGACGATAAATAGGATTAGGGGATCTGCTAAAAGGAAAACATTTCTCAACAATGAACAACAATTTTCGCACACTATAATGGAAAACAAAGAAACTGCGGCAATATCTTTTCCTGTGACTCGTAAGACCATGCAATGTGACAGACGTGAAAGGACGAGAGGTTCCGCTACAAGAACACAAGAATTAGTCACGCGTCCTAGAAGGGAAAATTCTTAATTTTTTCCATTCTTTTTTTTGTTGTGTCTTAAAATTGAAGAAAGTATGTTTTTGTCTCTTCAGTTCTCGCCTGGCTAACAATGAGATCCTCTGGGAAATTCTTGTCCTGGGAATTTTACAATTTTTACAATGCTAAGGTTAAATTAGTTGTCATCCTTAAAGCCGTCGTCATCAAGAGATCGCCATTATCACTGCTGATGAGGATTATTTTCCGTTTGATTTTTTTATTTTTTCTCTCCTTGATTTCTTGGATTTTCAATTTCTCTGTTACCGACGACATTTTCCAACAATTCAGCATCCTTTTACTCCAGTTTGCAGCAGTGTGCTGCTTCCTCTCGAGATTATATCGTTTTATAAGAGGGCGAAAGAAACCATGGACGTAATTATGACGAGGATGCAGCAGAGAACTTGGCATTTTTATTCTTTCACTTTATTTATTAGAAGGCTTCCAACTTTAATGAGGTTTACGAAATCTAGTTATGAGCAGTTGCAGTGCAAGTGCCACTCAATTAGAGAACGTTGAGTTCAAGTCGGTCCACGATTGCAATTAGTTTTTGTTGTGTAAGTGCCTTTTCAGTTTCCGAACAAAAGACGGAAAATATACGTAATATGAAACGGTGGTGGTTGGCTTCGGCGACAAACAAAACCTGGGCTATGGAAAAAATATCACAAAATGCTCTAAAGAACTACGAAATTTTATATACGACGAAACTTCACTAAAATCTTATCCATGGTAAAAATTTCTCGCATTTCATCTTTTGGGAATCGCTGAGAAACTTATTTAAAATAAGCGTCAAAGCGTCATAGGAAAACGCAAGCAAAATGGAAGCACCAGACACCATCTCTGAGTCAAAGCACCATGTTAGCGGGATGCACTTCGGGAGGCATAAAAGTACGACGAGGCTGTCTCTCGCTAACCCGACGGAGGCATATCTGGCTCAGCCGGCTGCCATTGAGGATATCGAATTTGCGAAATCGAATTGAGGATATCGAATTTGCGAAATTTTTTGTTTTGACTTTTGTTACTCCGTGGGGTTCGTGCAAGGTGCAACCATCCAGACTCCTAATCAGCCTTCTATTCCTTCCTTCGAACTAAGCTAACTACTAGGCATTGCACCATGACGAGTCTTACAGTCCGTGCCATCTGTAGAACACAAGAAATTTGAGCTTCCATGGCTTCCGATATCACAGAAATTTTTCACAAGTTCATTGCAAAATTTGGTAACGCCTTTGTCAAAAAGTTTGTGCAGTCATGTTTGAGAAGATGTCCGTGTTACGATGTTGCCTTACTAGCAGCAGCAGGTGACTTTTTGGACCTTCAATGGTTTTGAAAAGGTGGATGATGACGTGCTAGAAGATATATGAAGAATTCTGAGTAAAAAACTAGCAATAGCAAGACATAGAGGCGACTGGAAGAGGAGACTTCAAGAGGCCCGAATGCTGCGCCGTTTCGAATCCGTTGTCGTATAAATGTTAAAGATTATTCAAAAAAAACTGCGACACAATTTCTGTAATCCTTGTGCATAGCAAGTTATTAAAAGGGCTTAAATAAAGGGTTTGAAGTGCTTGACCTGTTCACTGTGTTAAGGCGCAAATGGTGTTTAGACATTTTGATAACAGGTCGGAGATGAGGTTCATATGCATTTCAAACATGACCACGTACACCAACTTATCAGAAAAGTGGCAAACCGTTTTCAGCAAGTGTTATTAAAATCCGTCCTTAATGTTCCTTTAACGAAGGACTTGCAATTTTTAAAATTTATCACAAGTTCCACCCTGGAATTGAGAATTCTTGCGCACTTTACACGTACCTATGTAAAAGTCGAATAACATTCCAGAAAATAGTCTCACTCGAGGCCATTCCAAGTCGTAAAAGCCACCCCCGCCCCATGCCATAGGGGTTAAGGATCTACCTGCAGAATGGAAATGTGGAATTACGCTGGCAAGTGGCTGGCGGATGAAATTTCGCTCGTTTGGAGGCGGCGTAAGTTAGGCAGAACAGCATTCCACAGTTATAGCAGTCCAATTTGGCGACCGTTAGAGGGGCACCCACGACGGCAACAGCCTTTAGATTCTGGAATCTCTAAAAACACCTGCGACTAATAGAACGAAAGATATTGGATCCTTCGAGGGTCCTGTTCCCGTGGACGGCGGCGGCTCTTGGCTGCGGGGGATTTGATGTTTGCCAGAACGACTCCGGGCAGCCTGTTTCAGTTCGGTGCACAAGTGTAAGCCATGGCCGCTCAGTCATATCAGCACCACCACGTATGGTCGTGGTGATAGATTCAGGTGGAAGACATTAAGCCTCGTTCCGGGAATAGTTCCCTCTCCGCCGGGCCGCCGATTTTACCGGGCGGTAAAAAAGGAGTTAAAGGAGAAATATCTTCCTTATGGCGATTGCCACTGGATGATTGAGTTGAAAATTTTAAATGAAATTGAAATTGGGCTGCTGCAGAGGTGAAACGTTTCTATTGAGTTTATGTCCTGCTGATAGTGGAGCCACTGTTTGTGTGTGTGAACAAACAAAAGCTCTTTTCGGAAATACTTAAAAACCGATCCGAAGGGCTTTTTAGCAAGTGATTTCGCTTAATGGCAAGTTATTTGGAGCATTTTAGGTAATGTGACTTCGAGAGCTGGGATTGAATTTCAATTTTTGCTAGTGGTGGGATTACGATTAGGGAAAATCTTTCAATATTCTGATTGCGTTGAGACTTTAATTCTTTTGTATAAGTGTCAACTTGTAGTAGTATAAGAAAAGAAATTTAATTTAATCTGTTCTCTGAGGGACTTTCAGCTTCGCAAACTAATCTGACTGGTGTTGGTTTCTTCGAGACACAGTTGTCAACAAAATCAGTTCTCATTTGATTCGTTTGGGCTGCTCTGATTTTGATCAATTAGAGACTCATTAGTGAGACAAGTCCTTCTTTCGTTAAACAAAGGAAGATATTGAAACTATGCTGAGTGTATCTTTTAGCCTTGCTCATTAGCCATATTTTTACTGGTGAGAATCTGTCTACAGTCGAGCAGCCGAGCATCTGGGCGATGTATGTTCGACCGCCTGTAAGGCCAATGCCCAAACAGAAAACACCGCCGGCGATCCGCACTTAGGCGATAGTGTCAGATTCCTACTGACTAAATGTGGCTCCTGCCGATCGGTTCTGTGAGTCTCTAAACCGACTTAAAATCGGCCGAACCCACAGCGACCTCTCTCGCGGGAGGCGTAGTGTCAGTTTTTCATCGTACATAATGATCCTCAGGAGGAGACCTAGGACGGAACCTTGGGGGACTCCAAAAGCTGACCTGTACTCCCTTACTACCTTATCTGACCATAAAAGGAGTTTTATCACAATGCGTAGGCACTAGATACCTCGATGTATCCAGCTTTATCAAAGTCTCAACGATCTTGCTCCACTTCGCGGTGTTGAAAGCATTTTTTACGCCAAAGGTTACCATTGCGCAACTTTTATTCACATCCATTGCTAGGCTCGTCACCACATTGACAGCATCCGTTGTCGATCTAACCTTCCCGAAGCCGACTAGTTTCCCGGCAACCCGCCTTTAATGTCGCCGCTTGGGAGTAGTCTATTATATACCACCATTCAAAAGCTTGCCCAAGGTGTTTAGGAGACCTTACAGGCCAGTAGACTGAATTCGTCTTTAGATCTAGTCCAAAGGTGTATAATGAAAATGTACGTCATCATCACAGAAATTGTGAAAGGCTCTGGTACTATAGAGATTATTAGAGTGTGAATTCCTAATTAAAGCACATACATCCATAAAGGCGATATACCATGAACGTTTGACAAATCATGTGGAATGATAGCATTAAACATTGAGTTTTCACTTCAACTTTATAGGTAGCATCAACTGAAAATTATTGGTAATTAACTAAAGCTCTGATACCTTTAAAACTCAGGTGTTTTTTAAAATAGAAGGGAGGGACTGGTTACACAAAATTATATCATTTTTTATTAAGGACTTTCTGTTTAACTCAACTTTTTGTTTAGCTTAACTTATGACTATACTTTTCTCAACAGCATAGCCTCGCGCGTTAACTCTGTGATCGATCTAGGGGTTAGGTTTGATAGTAAGATGGATTTTTCCACTCACATCAATTATATCTGCTCCAAGGGGAGTTTAGTCCTGGGATTTATAAAGAGATGGTCCAAGGAATTCTATAACCCCTTCATCACTAAGCATTTGTACATGTCTTTAGTTAGGCCTTTACTCGAATACGCCTCCCAGGTAATGTCTCCTCACTACTCCTCCCAAGTTGGTAGAGTCGAATCGGTTCAAAGGAAGTTTGTCCGATTCGTACTCAGTCACCTCCCTTGGCATGATTCACTTATACTTCCGCCTTTTGAGAACAGGCTTAAGTTACTCAACTTCAGCTCCCTCCACAAGCGTCGCGAGCTTGCTGACGTTATATTCGTTCATCGGCTACTGAATGGCAAGGTGGACTCAGGTTTCTTACAAAGCCGAACGTCTTTTAGAGTGAGTAATTACAACCTCTTGCATACTTACTCCTCTAACACCAATTACGGCATGTACGAACCTGTAAATCGCACGCTTTTAAATGTAAACAAAAATATGAGTGTTTTTAGCATGCATATAAGTGAAGATGTCCTAAAAAAATCTCTTTTTTGTAGCGTGACTCCTTGGGTGCCCGACTCCTTCTTTATTGTTTGCAATTTTATATTTGTTATTTGTTTGCATGCCTTAGCTGAGCCACAGAGCAGTAGTAAATGTTTCTCAGCCCAGTTGAGAAGTGCGCCTTCTGTGTTAGAAAGTTAACTCTATTATTAGAACTAAGCTTAGAAGTCACCCTGTCATATAGTACAAATCATGGATCGGTCACCACGTTCAAGTTATGGTGGTGCAACGTCTTGTTGTAATGTAAATGCAAAAACAGATAGAGTATAGGACAGGGATAAGCTGCGAGGGGTCTTGAGGGTCCTGCAAGAGAGCACGAGAAACCTTACATTTGAACTTTTGGAATTTTGTAGGAATTCGCAAATACTGGCTATGAAAGATGGTTCCACAATAGTTGTTCTATGCCGTAACGGATTAGAAATAATTGCTATTAGGTGGCAGCTGGAAGGGTTCTTATTGTCGAATGTGCTAGATTCGAAGATTGCTGCATTGTGAAAAATCGAAACACAAATCCTCTCCACTCTCCGCAAAATTTAATTGATACCTAGTTCCAATTCAGTATGTAGCATGCACCTGTAGAATTTAATAACATTTCCTTATAATAGTCCTTATTTAAATTCCAGGACACAACATTCCATTGTCGACGAATATGAAAGCAATTCGCGTCTCCGCCTTGGCTCCCTTCGCCTGGGCTCCACTGAAGGGAAAAGAATTCATATCCAACTGAAAATTCCAATAAGATTTCGTTTTAATCAAATCAAAAGTTAGACTATGTCGGCCCAACCCCAGCCGTTTGCATTTTCGCTTATCCCCTTTATATCGGCACTCAGCAAACAGGGCGGCACGGAGGGGTGTCACTTTCCCGGTACCGCGCTAAAAATGACAATAAAGCGCTGCTGCAGAAAATCATGAAAATTCCGGAAATGCTTTTCCACACTCCCCCAGAAAAGTAGATCTTAGCGGTTCTCGAAAATGCTAATGAGCTTACCAACATCAAAAATTTCCTCCAGATGAAAATTATGCAGGGAAAATCTTCAACGAAAATACTTTTGATGGCGTTTTCCCGGTTCTTCTTCTCGTTCTCCATCTTCGTCTCTTCGTCGTGTTCCCTGAATGCTTTTGTGCCGAAGCTAGTTGAGTGCCGTGGAAGACCCTAGAAGCGGAAGCTAGATGCCATCTATGTGCTCTGGGAAATATTCGATCTGAACAGATGTAGTAGGGTCTGCTCCGCTCGTTTCTGTAATTCTTCGGCATTTGCTGAATCCTTAGTCCTTTTTTAAGGCGACTTTCGTTGTTAATTGTTGACTTTATACCGAAGTGGAGGGGATGTATAAGAACGGCGAAGTTATAAGTATTTTCTACGCTTTAAGCCGGCTAAATCGTTTTATTACGGGGTTTTAAGCGGTAAAGTAGTTCATGAAAAAAATAGTTTATTATTTCAATGTGGAATAGCATAGGGAAATTGCTTGGTTTTCCATATTTTTCTACACAAGCAAAAATTTTTTCTATCCGCTTATGAACTTCAAAAATAGATCAAGTTGCAGCCACGAGGTAAAAATATAGTTAGCAGTCAACAAAAGTATCCAATAGACAAATCTAGGATATGGGATGGATATTGCTAGAACAATAACATCCGACAGGGTTGCCTGTGCCGTTCTCAAATAAAGAAAAAGCCCATACAAGGATTATAATGGAGGTATTGCTTCCGAGTTAGGTCTAGTCTAGTCCAAGCAAGACAGAAGACAATACTAACACCATGTGTACCGCTGCTTCAGAATATGTTACACGTTCTCTTTCCACAGAACTTGCACACCGGCCATCTCTCCACCCTACAGGTTGACCCAGAAGATGTCCCTTAGCTAAACGCAGAAGAGATCCTGGAGGCCGATTCTTTAACTTACATAGGACCGTGATAAGTCGAAAACATCCTTGTATCAATTACTTCAATTGTCTGATAATAATTGTTTAATAACCAAAATATATGAAAATGAATTCAAAAATTATTCCAATGTTGAAAAAATCCAGTGTTCTCGACTTGATCCTGGGGCAACTCTTGACTGCCTGCCTCCTTTTATAGAAAGCCGCCACTTGAGGCATAACGTAAAACACCACGAGTACTGAAAGACACAAATTTCAATTTTCCCCTTGTTAGCCCACTTAATACTCGAGCCATCCGCAGCACCCTTCTCAATTCGCCCCCTTGTATGTACGTAAAGGTATTTCAGGCATAAAAGGGTTAAGATAGGCAACGAGGAAGTAAGTCCCGGTGATTGGAAGGAATCGCTAATTTGCCCCCTACACGTGAAACCGTCGATAAGGAAGCGCGCAGTAATTGATGTGTTAGTGGAGGGCTTCTTTGATGTAGTGGTTTAAAATACGAACGAAATCCGGGCTTAATTAGAAAAAACTTTTAGCCAAACACCAACAAAGACAATGTGCTGGAGCGGTCTTCGCCATGCCCCACAGGAACGAGTTCCTCTGGGATTAAACTGGGTAAAGGCTGCACAGAGGAACAATGGTTCAGGTGGTTGACCTACATATTTGGCTTTGTTCTAATACCCATGGACAATCCGAGGCAAGAGCCCAGGCTCACGCTAAATTTGTTCGCAAAATTGCAAATTTTGGCAGGACAAACGCAAAAGGATGCTTTGTGAGTGATTCCTTTTAATGACGTATCAGGGCTGATTTTCGGGAAGAAATATTTTGGAGCGTCGGGCGGTTTGTGACGCAAACAAGTCTTTGAGGTTGTCGTCAATGGTTTGGGATTTATATGTATGTGACAAAGTAGGGCGGATAGAAGCCGTGAGAGTGTGGGTCTAAGATGGGTATGCAAATTAACAATGGCAAAATGAAATATTCTAATGCATTCCGCTGACTAAAGTACAAAGCGGAATTTACTATTCGTCCATTGGCATTTTGTAGTCGTTGTCTCTCTATTTGAATGAAACTATTAGAGTTGCTAGACCAAAAACGTGTTGGTACATTCTATTTAGAGTTTGCTTTGGCCGAGACTATTAGAGAAGAAAAACGACGGATTCAGCGAACAAAGTACGTACCACACTCCTTAGAATTTTCAGAATACCTCTTTACAGCAAACATATTTTTTTAACTGTCAAAACTCCTGATGTAAGTGACTTTTTGTAACTTTTGTCTTGTTTTCTGTTTTGATATTTGAAAGAGTAATTAATAGTCCAAAAGTACAATTTGGTAACAAATTCGACATAAAGCTATTTTTATCCGCCTGAAACTCGTATTCATAACAGGACTATGTACTGAAACATATTTCGACGGAAAGTCTGTGCGGATTTTTCAGACCTACAGGCCGACATTATTGTCTGCGCTGCTTGGTTGCCCAGACAAAATTCTATAGAAGTCTATAGCGAAAAAGTCTGTACGAACAAAAGTGTGGGTCGTCCACCATAAAAGTCAATGAAGGCAGACATAAACCTGTTTTTATTCTTACATTTACAAACAAAAGGTGAGGAAGTCCTTCAATGCGATCGCTCGAATACAATGCAGACTCTGTTTATATACATACATAGATGTAAAACCATGGCAATGTAAACCATATGAAAATGTTTTTGAAATGCGTCTCCCCTATTCAACCTGGACACAGCACAGCTCGTGCTTATTTTTAGCAAAGAAATGTCGAATTTGAATTGAATTGAAAATATCAATAAAAAAGATTTTTCTCAAGAATTGTATTAATAGTTACGCTTTTGACGTCCTTTTTCGTCCATAATGCAGAGTTTTAGATAAAAGCTGGCCAAGGATATTTTTATATAATGTATATAATTCCACGAAATATCATTTTAAAAGGGTCTGATTCCGGATCCCCGGGGATTAGCGAGCATTCAGCAGAAATATCGAGAATAAATACAGACAGAGAGAATGGACGACACGATGATATCCTTGCGTTATTTATGGCGATCGATATTTCCTCGAAGTTTGGATTAAGCGAAAATAATCTTCAACTTTGCAGATAGAAATTCTGTTTACTAGGATTTTAATTTAACAACAACAGCGGAGCAAGTAATGAAAATAAAACTCAGTAATGATGATGGGAACGACAAAAAGATAACTTAATTGAAAAACCCCACCAAAAAAAAACACTCTCAACTAACGAACCCTTAATATCAGTTGCATTTCGCTCCAGTTTTACCTGAATTAAAACTCTGTGATTACCCCCGTCACCTGGCCGAGCAACTGTCGTCAATCGGATTTCGTTTGATAAAATTTTAATGAAATTTTTTCTCCGATTTCACTTTAGCACTGGTTTGCGCCTTACCTGGCGTTTCTTATTTGGTCTCGGTTGAAAGCGTTGCCAAAACCAGCGGAGCTTGGATTCCATTTTCGCAGGGCCATCAAGGGAATTATGTGCGGATTCTATTCCTTGCTGCGAAGCTGACACCCACTCGGGAAGCTTTCAAGGCCTTCCGAAAAGCACCTTTAGGCCATCATCCTGGGACCCGGAATCTCATCCCGAAACTGGAGGCTAATGGGCGGATGTACTTTACTGTATTTTGCTGGTACCTAATACCTATATTATGTAAGTAATGCCAACACAGGTATTTACATACTTCGGTACTCGATTATTTTGTTTGCGTTATATACGACGACGTGCTCTACGGAGTGGAAGCTCTCCCGAAGGCTCAAGGGTGGAATCGTTGGCTGGAGGATCTCCAACATCTTTCCCTCTCGTTTGGTCTGTTTCGTTCTTCAAGGTTTTCTAGGTATTGGCCCAATTCTTGGGAATCATTTTCTGCCTTGTGCGAACTTTTCGGAGATGATGAATCGGTATGGGAACGTTCAAGGTTTCGGGTGTTTTTAGAAATGTAGTTGGGAAGCATTCTTAACATTCTCACCCCGAAACAAACTCGAGTGGTAGCAAACCCAAGGTTCAAGGTTCAGATTTCCAGTGATTTTGCCAGTGCGATATTTACTTATGGAATTTTTAATAATTTCTTGTTTAGACTTTAAAGACTTCGATTAGAAATCAAAATAATTAACACCGCCAGGACACCCTGTTGGACCCATTCCCGGAAGTAGGCGGCAGGTTTAGGGTAACGGTTAATATACCAATCCCTTATAAAATCCCTAATTCTAGTGTTTACAGGGATAACTAGAGCGCCCATGCCTCGAGGGAACATAAACATTTGCAGACCGGTCCGCTGGTAGGGGGTTGGGCGATAGGTTGACAACTTCTCGGAACACAATTCTTGTTATCGAATCGAGAAGTCTCAGAGCAGGCAGAATTTTTTTTCACGAGGCCCTGTTCCTACGAGGCATGTAGCGCCATTTAAGAAGAAGAATCAAAATATAATTAGATTAAGAAAGGTTTTATAGATTGTGAACGGACCAGTCAACGTGGTGTACTAATATTTTTTGGAATTGCTAAATTAAGCTAAAACCTTGTTGATAACCACGCTCTTTTCATTTTCGATATTATAGATGCTGTCATACGTCTGAATGTTGTCCATGCGAATTATGTTCTACTCGATTTCACTTTTGGAGTGCGGAGAATATTCGTAGCAACTGAAGCAAAATCTTTTTAAATGTTCACAATCCAAGTGGGCATGATGAGTGCACTTTTTTTAGGCAGACTATATTTGGATTTGATGTTTATGTCTCTATAAATCAAAAGTAGAATACAAGATGTTATGCTCATTTTTAGGACATTTCAGAAATACATTTGTCGAAATCGGCTAACAAATGTCAGACTTATTCAATGTTGAAATACCGAAGGTTTAGATGGCGCACCCTGTCTTTGATTTTTTCAGGCGAAAAACTAAAGCTTAGAGGTGAGCCTGCCTGTATAGTCGACTACTCTGTTATAGAGTGCATTTCGAACAGAAGCTCTAAGGCGAAAAGGTAGGGAAGAATGAAAGATGCCAACACACGGATTTAATTCACAGCGCTGTCATCCAATACATACTACCGCGTTAGAACCCTTTATTTGGCGCACGGTACTTCTCCGTGTTCATCTGGTTGGCGGGATTCACTTGTTTCAGGAGGCATAACGAGGCTGAGCCGAGGCTGTCTCCCACGAGTTGCATGTCTGGCGCAGCTGGCTCCTATTGAGCAATAGACTGCGAAATCCAAGTCCCGTTACAAAATTTGTTTGTTGTGATTTTTAACAGTTGGCCCCAGGCAAAGAAATTTCTCTTTGGTGTGAAGTCCTACACTATCCAGGTGTTCAAACGCAAGCTCCGTTCTCCTCCTTTAGCACCCTGTCATTAATCTAAAGGGCATAAAGGGTTAGCTTGGACTTTCACATAGAAAAAGATGACTTCCTCGCTTATTGCATGTGTACAGGCGATGGTATTAGAGAGGGTGAGGAATTGCTACAAAGAGCAAAGCCAAGAAAGGACGATGCTGTCTAGGTTGGATAAGTGAAAATATGGCGGACGAACGACGGACCTCTAGGATTGTAGTCGGGCGCATTATCCTTGGGTCATCGAGGCCACCTGAGATTTTTTGTTTGAAAAACTACAGAACAAAAATTAAGACTTCTTTAAAACTTTCTCGGAATTCACCGTTAATAGACAGAAATATTTCAGTTCTAATTTACTGAGGGCGTTGAACAAAATCTTATTTTCCATATAGTTTGCCATAAAAAAGACCATTTGCCATTTTAAATTTGCTTTTTACCTTTAGATAAGGTAAAACCCAAAAATAAAAGAAATTTTAATTGGGTGACTGCAATGGCTGCTGAAAAGTTTTTAATAGAACGTTGTCTGTCTGGTTCAGAAGGTAAGGTTGTCTGAAAAGTTTTGACAAGCTAAAAACGCCGCAGAAGCCATATTTTTTAAGATGTGAAAACTTGATCCATTTTTTTTGCTTTCGGTAGATGATTATCTGAAATCCGTATTTTTTTAAATTTAGGTAAAACAAATACCTGCAGACCCTAATTTATTTGTTTTGTGCCTATCAAAATGAAACTGAGTTGAAGGGATAGCATGATATAATAATTTTCAAGGACGGAAAGGTCAGAATGGGGAATTTTAATGAATTTAGTTGAAGTTTATCATCTTGGCTGGTGTTGGACTTTCTGAACAGCCGAAAATTAGCATTACAAGTTCACCAATTGGTACTAGATGATCACAGAATAACGAAAGGAACACTTTTGGCAGTGATACGTATATTGAACATAATAGTTTGTTTTTCATTGATGCTCGACTAGGGTTTGCAATCGCGTATTTCATTCAATCACAGAATCATATAGTAGTAATTAATGGGCAGCTTCATTAAGGTAACGTATTGTCTCTTGTTTTAACGTGTGTCGGAATGAACGACCAGTTACTCTCTCTAATTTGGGTCGTTTATGCTTAAGTTGCTAAAATCTTGTGTTACATGGCAAAAGGGCTCATTGCACAAGATTTCTTTGTCTGTAAATGCTGATTTTGCAAAATCAGTGTGTGTATACTATCCCAGTCGGAATAAACTGACTACTTAGAAAATAGAAATAGTTTTAGCACTAGTGGGAAATTGACTAGTTCCAGCACTGGTGCCAAAGTAATCCTGGGAGGAGATAGTTCAAATCACGATATCAGTGGTAAGCCCACACGATTTTTCTAAAGAATTTGTTTTCAGTTAGTAGTTTCCTTAGTTCAAAATGAATTAGTTCTCGGAGTATTTCAAAATGAATTAGTTCTGCAAATTAGTTCAGAAAAGGTATCCAACTGAGAACTACTACTCCCTCCTTGGAAAGTAATTATTCTCATATCTTAGTACTAGTTAACTTTCCCACTGGGATATTTATCTACTTCACGATGAAGGTGTACCGAGTTGAGATGTGGCTCAAGAACCAAAGTACTACCGTCGCTTAGGTGTGCATAGTTTCGGTGATGTAAAGGCAGGCCATTTTTTGAGCTTAACTTCTTTGAAGTTAAAGCGACATTGGCGACCGTATCTGCACAAATTTGTTGGCATAGCCCACCTGTCGTCTTAATATTTTTCAAAATTGAGGTAAACAGTTAGAAGGTCTTCCAGTTTGCCCTCAGGAAAGTTGTTATAAACGTGACCCTTAAAAGAGTTCCCGAAGAGGTGCTCACCAGAGCCCTGAACAATGGGGTATATGAATAAGCGACCTTCGTCTCTGATTTTTGATCCGATGAAGCCTGCTACCAAATTCACTGGCTCTCATCTTCCATTATCCCCGCGTGACCGACTTACTAGATTGTCCCGGCGGTCCCAAGGATCCGCTAAAATACTAAAAATCACAAGACTGAAAATAGAATTGTAGCTTAGATTATTCAAGAATTGCTCGCCAACATAATACTTAGTTGTTTATATTATTCATTACTAAGGAAACATTTAGGATAATTCGTCAAATAAATATGAGCAGTAGGGACGACACGACGCCTAAATGTAACCTATGGAATGCCTCCTTCGCTATACTATATTCTTTTGACATAAAATAAAAAGACAATTTTCAGTGAAGGAAAAAAATATCTAAATTGATGAGAGACACAAAACTTGAAATTTTAATAACTAAATCTCAAACACACTACCACCAAAAAAATACGTCATTTTTAAAGAACACAACTCCACTTTTTAATTTTCTCAAAACCCCGTAAAATCTGTGCCTCAGATCCTGATTCGGCCAACTATGGAAGATTGCGAACTCTTTATTATATTCACGAAAATTCAAATATATGCAAATTACTGTCATACGTGACTTTCTTTAAATTTTCATGTCAGTAGATTCCGTCATGCCCGCTGTAGTTCACCTTGAACAGCCCCATTCATCCCCTAAATAAATCGTATTGATATTCTCCCCAGATTCAGATCTTTGCTTTGACGTATCAATTTCCCAAATCTCTGCGCTCCGCACCAAGCTAGCAAGTCACAGCAGCAACTTGAGCCGCCCCCCTCGGAGACTCATTCAATCTGACGCACATACTTCAGCACAGATTTCACAACTAAATTTTCTGATGCCAAAGCAAATTTCAAACACGAAAATTACAATAGGTATGAAAAGATTGTTCGCCCGGCGAAGGGGGGCCGGGCGGGGTGAGCTGCTACCTCTACTACCTCTACCTACCTGGCTTGTACTCCACATTTCCTCGGTACCAAACTATCTGAGCGGCGGGCTTGGCGTTCGACACAACACACGTCAGCGTAAGATCCTGATTCTCCCTGACTTCGACTTTCGAGTTGTGTGCATATCCTTGAATCTCGATGGATGATGGCGGTGCTGAAAGCAAAAAGAGAAAAGGAAAATTCGTGAAAAACGACCATAGATAAAGTTAGAAAAATGATAAAAAATTTAGAAAAGGAAAAGCGGAAATTCCTGCAGTGAATTACAGGAGAAAGTGGCACCCGAACAGGATCAAGACAGTCCCGGAAACTGCCACAACCGTGAAGAACGGATTCTGTGTACATAAACAGGGACGCAGGGGCCAAGGGTGCAAATGGCGAGAAAAAAAGGATGAAAACGAAAGAATAACAAGTCAAGGAAAATTTTATCCGTCGTGAATTTTTTATCGTGTCGCAGAGATATTCAGTATCTTGTTCTGTAGCATATTTTTTGACATATGGCCATTCTGGCGAGCCAAGGATGCCAGCATAGACGAACAGTGAAAAAGTAACTGGAAGAATGTGATGACAAGGATTCGTGTTGCATTATTTCAGCACGGGAACTTGGGCCGCTACGGGAAGCACTCGAGCGTACCGTCGCCCGCGCCACACCGTCCTTCCCCAACCGGCGAGGCACTACCGGATGAAATGGATGTCAGGAATATGGAGAGTTTATACTATTCACCCAGGATTTCCGTGTTCTTTGTCCCTGGGTGGGGGTGTGCTGTATGCCGGTGGAATGCTGGATCGTAAAATAAAGATTTTAAAATATACAACCACTTCAAGGTGTTTTATGATGAAGATCCTTCGTCGGTTATGTACCGTTACACAAGGACAGTTCTGAGGAGATATAAAAATATTTTAAACCTAAAGAAGTGCCTTCGAGATTGGCGTCGTATGAGTTATTGCTTGTTGTGTGGTAGTGGAGTTACTGTAAACACTCATGCGACCGCATTAAAATGCAGAAAGCCTGAAAGGAGTCCTTTGCCGATTTTATGCTTGTATACACGGAGGCAGAGGGCATTTGAAAAATGAGTAAAAAGGGACATAAATGTAAATTCTTGTGCCTTTTTGTACTTTACAATTTCTTAGAAGTGTACATTTTTAAATAGTGGTCACGTTACGCCAGTTGAGAAGAGGAGGAGCGATTCTAGAAGAATGGATTCGGGAAGCGTTAGAGATACTGGGTAGTGCAGAAGCCAATCGATTCTATTCCCAGTGTGTTGAAACACGAGGAAAACATCGGTTTAAGCTACTATGGTTTGTAAAACCACGAAAAATGTGAAGCTAGAATCTGGGTTTGCGTTCTTCAAAGGCTCTTGACGTTTTCCCGATAGATGGCGTGAGCTATCACAAGCGTTCGCGAAGCCAGGGTTGACGTCGAAAAATGTGATGATGGGACTGAACGGGGATCGTTCACTATGAGGTATTTCCAGCTACTCAAAAACGGCCCAAATTGAATAAGAAGAATGGTTTTCAATCCCGACAGTGCCCGGTCGCACCCGACTTTGAGAGAGTTGGGAGAGTTTCGTTGGGAAGGTTTGTGCCTCCACGGTATAGCATAAAATCAATCAATCTGTAGGTATCAGCTTCTCATTTCTAGTCCTGACGGTTCAGCTGACTACTCTCCTGCTTTAGTATTTATCTTACAGTCCCCGTGTTCTTTTAATGAACTGGGTTTTGAGAGCTTTTGAGTTCCCATACAAAATCGAAAACCCAGGTTTTATCTGGGTCTTCTGGTTCTTCGATTTTGTATGGGAACTCAAAAGCTCCTCAAAAGCTCTCAAAACCCAGTTCATTAAAAGAACACGGGGAGTGTGTAACCACCAAACAAGGAGAATTTTCTGGTAAACTTTTATGGTTTTCAATATATGGCTACTAAAACCTTACTCGTAAGGGTTCGTAATAGAGTGTTGCTTATTCGAATGAGGTAAGAGGTCCAAAACTTTGCCTATTGTGCTACAACCCCTATACCGCTACTTTGTACCCCAGAATTCTTGAACATGTTCTGATGTTGGCTTAGTGACTCAGACTTTACTGATCGTTCGACACACGTTAAGTACAAGACCTTCCATGCCGGCGAATGAAGTGCCAAAATATATTCGCTCTAACTAACTAAGGCTGCATATGCACGGTGGTAATTTTAAGTAAATCATAAGCTTTTGATCATCTGAAAAGTACGTACTACAGCTTTCGTAACGTCACTAAAGTACGTACTAAGCTTTCGTGACGTCACTAAAAAAGCTACCACTATACGATCACTGATATTTGTGTACTCCTAGACATAATTCCACTATTCGTTATCTATAGTAGATATGATAGATAAATGGAATTTACGTACGACAATACCATTGAATAAGCGCGTATTACGAGGCATTCACATTACTTCTTTTTGGTCGCGTTCTTTTCAAATAAAATTGTTTTGTGCATTGCAATTTGGGTATGTTTCAGAATACAATATATCTTCCTATAAAATGCATTTAAATGATATAAAAATAGTTGCTCATATCTCTTCCAAAATACTCGGTTTGAAAACACAATTTTTATATTTATAGATCAAGTTGCACAATAAATAGAAAAGCGCATTTTATTCCCAGTGCAATCGGAGAGCTTCCCTTGCCTTCCTCCATATCTCTCGTTAAATATGTTTGGAGTCTAGATACTGAGATTGGATAGCCAATCGCATATTTCATCTAAAGTGGTCAGCACCAGACGGTAGTTTCACGTAAAAATCACAACTCCACGTAGAAGTTATAGAAGCGAACTGCAGTCTGATTCCTCACAGCTTATCTTTAATAGCTTCCATCGTCTCGAAGGTTTCGATTGCTTGCAAGGAACGGTGCTTTAGTGAAGCTGAATAGAAAATTTAAATCAAACTTTCATAGTGCACATCTTTATCCTTGAGCAAACATATCCAAGCAGCACCAGAGGTCTAGATCGGCACCAGCTCCAGCATATAAGTAGATAAACAGAAGTAAAACAAAGGATAAAGGAAAGTTGGTGGAGTTGAAAAATGACTCCCTGCCTCCCTTCTGAAGGGAACATATTTCCAGTATAATATTCACCCCAGGATAGGAAAATCGAAACGAGGCATTGAATCGTCCTTTATGCGGGGAATGTAAGGCTTCGCCTATGCATGTATGTGCGAATCTTTCTTCTGAATAAGAGCTCTTTACCGTATCCTGAGTGGCAGAACGAGGACAAGCAGAGAAGGTGGTTGGGCCGGGCCCGGGAACGGCGGAAAACCCATATACCGCATTAATAATTTAGTAATGTGCTCTCCGGAAGACAGCGATTAGAGCTTTTCCTATACCAGAAGAGTGCTCAAACAAGAAACCTTCCAGGGCTTTTGGGATAAAAACAAGCACAAAACGAGCACAAAAACGAACGACGGAATCGCGAGTCATTTTTCGTGTTCCTTTTGTACCGGGGATGCTTTGCGTCTCTTCTTATCTTGTGCCAGCAGCATCGAAAAGTGGTCGCACTGGTAACGACAGCAACCCTTAACAACCCGTATACCCACTACACCGATGGAGCCAACATATTTGCCGGGGGTTGGGGTCCTCCACTCGAGCGCCACGCCACTATAGCAGCGCCCCTTGACATTCCCGCTTCAAATTTGAATTTCCATGTATATGGAAAGTTCTTATCCACCCCGCCCTGATTTGGTACGAAAACTTGTCTGCTCCCCAAAAAAGTGCCCCTAAGGGTTTGTATCCGAAAATACGTTTTTATCATACGAGCGACTTGTACCATACATAGGCTCTGCTAGACGGCCGTTTGGGTAAAAAAACGCTGAAGGCATCCTTGACTCCGTGCTCAATCCTATCTTACAGGCGAAGGATTTTTATCCTTCCAAGTGTGTAGGAGGATTTCAAGGAGTCCCTCCGAGTTAGAATTTAAATTTATTCCGGGACAGGTTTCAGTTTCACCCCTGGATAATGACGAGTCGGTCGCTGGCTGTGCTCGCTCCAGTCGCTAAGCGCTAACAGCAACTCTTTTTCAGCTGCGTGCCGCCTCCGTGCCCGGAGATTGTTTACATGACCGGTGAAAATTTGTTAACGTTGGGAAAACCGTTTTGTTGGGAATTTTGTTTATGAAGGTTTTGCCAATTACCGTCAGTCAAGTTCTTTTTTACACCTGCTTTTATGGCAAGGTTATGATCAATTAAGCCCGCTGAGTTCAGTTTTGCAAAATGTAAATGTCGGGAGAAATGAGATTTCACTGAAAAATGTAACGGTGTGTATAGTGTAGGCGTTCAGCTAAGGGTTTCGCTTTGAGTTGGGTTCACTTTCAAGTCCACGCCCTCTCGCCGCTCCAGTCCTGGCTAAAAAAGGAGAGCTAAATAAAGTTTAAAGGGTGTTTTTGAAAATCTGCTTTTTAGCGTGAATGTGGGTCACGGCTTTTCCAGAGAGGTTCGTTGAATTGAAACGATGTTGAGTTGGGATTTCAAATCAGTTTGCATCGCTGCTCGTTTATAAAATTTTAGGACAAAGGACACGCAACCGAGGATGAGGTAAAACTTGTGTTTCGGTAGTCGAATTCAAAGCATCGCAAGAGTGGATCATGAAAGGACTAACGAACTGTAGATAGACACCAGTGGCATTCGTGTACTCTATCATTTTAACAGCTATGAATGGAACTCTTTGTCATAAGAGCATCAAGGTTAGTGCTTTTCGGCAGACGTTTTCATCACCTTAATTATTTTGAAGAAGTCCTTGTGGCTCTGCGATTTGTTCATTAGCTTGTGTACGTTTGGTTGCGTTAATGGTAATCTCGATTAGGTTCCAGCTTATGGTTGCTCTACTACGTGCCCACTGTTTCCAGTTGCACATCGGCACCTCTCTTTAGTCTCACTATACGAAGTAAATGATTGGATCCAAGTTGAGGCGAAACGAGGATCGATTTATATAGGAACGTCAAGAGTTGGCACTATACTCGCTTTGGACACGTACGATATAAAGTATAAATCTTCAAAACCATTGTTGATACCCACCTAATAATCTATATCTGGGTTTGATGACATTAAGGCACGAGTCCAGGTGAAGGTCGGGAGGAAGCTGGTGGTTCGCAGGGCTTGTTCTCTAAACCCTTGATGCCCCTATAATTGGCCACTACATAGGCAGAATCTTCCAAACTCTCGAAAGATTGGCAAAACCCCTGCAAGGCATCTCTCTTGGCTTTCTTGTACAGCTTTAGGCAGTCTTTATTACGCTTGATTTAAGTTATACAAAATTGAGTGAAATTCTAGATACATCTTCAATTTCACTTCTTGCCCAAAATATCCCAGAAAACAACTGCAATACACTAAAGAGCTCAAATGTGACTTCTTAGATGCATGTAATTAAAGGTATAAAACACCGACTTTTAATTAATTAAATAACTATCACCTTACACCTGAAAGTTTATTTTCGTTGGTGCTTAATTTCCCTGAGCCTCGCTCACGTTCAGCCCCAGTAGCTCAAACTCAGTGGCGGTTTGCGTGAAGGAAAGTTTTCACATTTAAATTATCCAAAAACTAAAACTCCCAGTATAGGGCTCGAGGGTGAAATATTTAGTCATTAACTCAGTCTGTGATTGCGTCCTTAATGACTATTAAAAGGAATCACAACGACGACGAATAGTCTCCCGCGTGTGATTGATGTTGTTCGGGGGAGGGCGGGCATCCTTCAGTCCCTTTAAGCGACAAGACTTGAAAACATTTTGCAAACTTGAATTCATTTCTGGAGGCAAGATGTAGAAAAAATGAAGAAGAAGCACGGAAAAAAGGATCTAGAAACACTTTTATTGAAGAGCATTTTTTCCAGGATGTCTGGGGTGCATTTGTCGGGACGAGCGTGTACTCAAACTTTCACTCGGGTGTGGATGAGAAAAAAATTTCTATTCACCTGCAAAGGTATTCAGTACTGATGAGGAGAATGGTGGGGATTTCATCTGAAAGAACTTGAACTTCTGCAGCCTGCGATAAGAGGGACTTATCCGTATCCCAAGCAACAACGTCTGATCCGACATCGAGCCGAGACTGCGGGATTTGAATTTCGAGTATTCTTCTTTGTGAAAGGATTCATTGTCGCCAAGGAGCTGCATACCTATGTTTTCTAAGTGCTGGAGGAGGAGGAAAGGGCAGAGCGAAAATGCGATGATGACGCCGGCCTCTGCAGGGATGGTTCCAGGACAAGCACACAAAAAATAAAAACTCCGACCAACCTTAGGTTGAATCTTTTCTGTTATCCTTATCCGAGTTTTCTCATTTCGTTCTCAAGTGTCGGGACAAGTGCATATATAGCTGGAAAAAATTCCTGTAAACAAGGCCTTAATTAGTCGCACAAAGCAAAGCGTTGACAAAGCGTTTTGTTTATTTGTACAAGAACTGGTTTTCCGGAAGGGGATGGGCTCAATTCCCGTCCTCGTGTACACTTGCAATGAGAGTTTTTTTCCAGGACGAAAATTGTCTAGCTCCGATGAGAAGGAGAATCCAAATATTGTAGGTCTTCGGTTTGGGGCACAAGGGTGTTCCGTAATTATTTAATGCTGTTTGCTCGTGGCTCTCGACTCTGTAATGTGTTCATACGCTTGCAACACACAGTCGGGCCCACCCCCGACAACGTTAGGGTGAGCCATTCTCCAACAAGGACGCCTGTTGTTACACGGCAGCAGGACAACATAAGTGGACCCAGCAAACTGTTCTTTCGCATGCAGCGGCATGCCCTGTTTACTTAACCCAATTTAAATGAAATTTGCGACAACATCCACAATTCTTAAGTTACAGCAACCGCTGCTCGCTGCCTCCAGGAAACGTGTACCTTAAACCGTTAGTGGGTGCTTGCAGGATACTATTTTTTTCGTTCTTTTTTGTTTGTTTAGTTTTATTCTGGGTACGCTTCGGGTTAGCTTCACAACTCAAACATTGGAAGAAGATAACATGTGCAGGGCTGCTAAATTCAGGAATGGACAACAATAGAGGAACTTGAAGCTGCGAGAGCTTTTCCCTTCAGGTGGATGAATGAATACTTGTGCGCTTAACACAGTTTCGTGCACACTACTCGAGCAATCCGTCAACCACACAAGGATTCGGGCAATGCAGTTTTCTCGACGGCAGCGACGACACAGACATAATAAACTCCTAAAACAGTAATTAAACAAGAAGTTTCCATCGCATGTTTTGCCCTTGAGGCTATTTTCATTATTCCGTCATGTCCTTATTGTAGGTGCACACATATCCTTTTCTACATGGAAAAAGCCTTCGCTTGAGTGGGGTTTTTTTGGGAAAAAAAACTTTCATTACTATACAACCACTTTCATGGGTCATGTCGAGTGTCCTGTTTTCTTGTTTTAAGGTTTGAATTTGCGAAATGCTGAAATTTGAGAGAGGAATAAAAACTTTGTGTATTGTGTTCTATTTACTCGGCACAAACGAAATTGTTAATCCGAGGACTTTTTGCTTCGTTCTAAATTAATTTTTTCTTCCTGCCTTTTAGCCCGGGGTTTGTAGCATTTTCCAATGAGGTAAAGGGCTGTGCAATTTGCTACGACATATTATTTAGGGCCTCATTATGTATGTAGTGTTAGCTCGCCCAAAACAAAAGTTTATCGCAAAAATAATAGCGAAATTAAAGCTAACAATCACCCAACGGATTGTTATGAAACTTGCTTGGAATTTTAATCCTATGTGGTCAATGTGGTCCTCTATAAGCTAGTTGGGTGCAGGAATCAATCCGCTAGAGAAAATCTAAAATCAAACAAAGATACTCAAGCAACACTAAAGTCTTATGAAACATAGCAGAATGGCACTTGTGTATACTTGTTAAAATTAACTTAAACCAGACTTAATTTATTTTGATCGAGTGTGAAGCATTATTGCATCTAACAAAACAATTATTCTAAATCCAGGATAGGCAATGGTGAACTTGGAATTAGGACGAAGAAGATGAAGCCTCAAAACTGCCAATTTAAAACAGCAGCAACGCTCTAAATCATTGTTCAGTTGAAACACTTTAAGCTGTGTGACCACATATTCCAAATATCCATATGAGCATTTCAATGTATGGATTTCTTAAGAAGTTCACTTTCCTCATCCAGACTGACATTCCGGCTGAAATCTATGATTCCTACAGTGGGTCCACCTTGAATACAATTCGTTAATCTGGGCTTGTGCCCCTAAAATCTCCTTAACGTGGTTGGGCAAGGTGCACCCTGACGCCATGGAATTCATCTGTGATGACAAATTTTGCGCTCACTGAACCGCTCCCACCTTCAACCTACCTAGGTTGGATGGGCATACCTTCACTCTATTTTCCAGGATGAAATTTCTGGGTCTCATCAGGTACCCAAAACTCAAATCAATCATGGGGATGAGATAAAGAAAACATGCATAGGTTTCTACGCTTGTAGAAAGATCTTCGGCAAGAGATGGAATCTCAAACCAAAGATGGCCCTGTGGTCCCAAGCAAAAGATGGTACGTCCAGTCCTCGCGTACGGCTAGCTAGTGTGGTGGGCATCGTTACACCTGGCCTCGGGCAATGCAGTGCAATGTCTGACTAGAGGGAATCTCAAAACCATACGATGATAGCAACATTTTGGATTTGCTACCCGTGGGTATAGTCGCCACAAGAACAGACTACTTCCCCAAGAATAACCTTCAGGAAAGTCTGCTCCGTCGAAATATCCTTAAGAAGGGAGTGGATAAATAGAGACATCCTGAAGAAGTTTTATCCACGGATATTCGGCTGAAACACGTCAAAGGGGGTCTTTCTGGAGACCATTAACAGTTGACTGTCCTTGCAATTTCCGGTGCATAGTAGTAAGCTTCTTAAACTCCAAAGGCATAGCTTTAGGCAATATTTTTTGATGCATCCATGTTTTATAAGGTTACGAGTATTTTGTCAGTGTGTGCCTTAACCTGCCAAAAATGCCACAAGAATTTTCATGATTGCGTTTCCAGTTCCAAAATACCCAATTCAAATTTATTCTCCAATCCCGCAGAATATTTTTGTAGATGCGATGCTAAGTTACGTCGAGAGTGTTACTCTATTTGGTGGTTGCGATGAAATATTGATCAAAAGATTAAAGATATTGTAAATATGGAACACTATAACTTCGCCTTGTTCTATTCTGGTGAAATTTCATTGCCTCACAGAAAATTTATAGAAATTACTAATAGTGTATGTCTGTTTGTTTGGACCCCAACAGTTGGAAGCCTTTAGACAAAACTATTATTTTCGGCGTGCAAATTCCCAATCGCATTTTTAATACACCTCCTTTACCAGGGCGCAGTAATTCCAGCCGCGGGAAAAACGGAATGCAAACTATTTAATATTGTCAGAAGCCTTTAAATTTTCTGCAAACACCCCATTATGAAATTGCGTCTATATAGAGCAGAGCACCCCATTAAGCAGCCTGAAAGATTTCCCTCATTTCCAAAATTGAATTGAATCCTTCCCGCACTACGGAACGGCAAGAAGAAGAAGAAGACGCAGAAGAAGAAGAAGAATCGGCACGAGTCCTCGAGCTCTAATCCCAAAAATTCCATTCTGCAAACTTTGTCAGAAACGAACAGGAGCGGAAGGATACCGTGGCATGGGTATGGGGCCTGGGCCGGGGACTGCTGGGGTGAAATTATTTTGTTTTGCGTTGGTGCTAAAGTCTTGAGCCCTTCCTGCTCAGCCTCGGCATAAGCCTTCGTTCCGTGAAATTGTTTAATTATGAAAGTTCACATTTATCCTTGCTGCCCCGTCGCCTCCTAATCTTTCGGTTCTGTTATCTGTTATCCTTGGTATCCTTTCTCCGATGGAGGCGCTTTCAATCAAATTCAATTCAAGTTTCCCATGCGGAAGAAGGCTGGTGTGCGTGTGCGTGTGTGCGCGTATTCAATTTAACGCTTGAATTATAGGCACAGCCGGAATAATTTGTGCGGGATACAATTAAAGCTGGGTTGCTATCACTCAAGCCCATAACCGATTCCCCAGCTCCTGCGAAAACAACAACCAGGCCCAAACCCCTTCCCGGAAGGGTTCCCCGCTCCTCGCCCCTTCCCATGTCGGGCCCCGCAGGCTCAAGGTTGCGATAGGTGCGTGGTCGGTCTTAATGTATGCATCTATGAGATAACTTGCGAGCCCGATGGCGGGGCGGGGGTTCCGAGGCGGCGCCGCCATTGAGCAAACTTTGAATGCCTGTGTAAGTTCGCAATTTAACGTGATTATAATCGCTCAAAAGCGACGTGGAATCCCTGAGAACGAGTTGGCAATTAGAAGGGCTTCTGCCTTGGTGTTGACAAGTTATTGATGTCTTCCGTCCTAGGCGGCCCACCCCTATCGCTGGCGCCGTCCCTGCACACCCTCCACAGATCCTTGTTCTTATATTAGCAATCAATCACCGGGAATAGAATCCCTCTTCCTAGGTCTTACGGTAAACTCATTAAATTGATTGCACGGGGATTCAGTCGGATTTCGGAGATTTCATGTTGATAGACGTTTTCCATATCGCGTTTGTGATGGATTGCTGCCATCTCATAATTCCGGCTCTCGTTTTCTTTTGAATCAAAATCGCAGCTACGAGAGCAGGATTGGTTTGGTGGGGGAGGGGGAGTTCAAGGATAATGTACCTTTTAAAATACTTACATATGACGGTCAGTTTAGCATTTGCTCTGATCGCTGAGTTGAATTTGGCTGGACCAACTTGGCATTGGTATTCTGCATCATCCTCTATAGAAGCGTTTGATATTCGAAGATTATAGGTACCCTGCGCTCTGTCACCTAGCACAGAGTATCGCGGAAAGCCTGGTATGACGGCAGAAAATCCTGCATAAATCGAATATGGATTAGTTCTCATTCTTAAAGGATGTTTTCTACAACTTACCTAAGGCAAAGCCGTCTTTTGTCCATTGCACTTGCCCAGCTTGATTCGTTACCTCGCATCGGAGTAAGGCCTCTGAACCCTCCAGCACTTGGAGGTCATGGGGTGTTATCCGAAATTTTTGCTGTTGAGCATGTGTGATTGATATGAAGATTGCAAACGTCACTGTAATAATAAACAATGATAAAGTTATTGTTTCGTGTAATTGTTTAGGTCGTGAAATTGCAGAATAAATAAATAAATAAATAAATAAAACCATTAATTATTGACAAAACAAACATAATTTTTACCAAGGCTACTTTAAGTTATTAATTGAATCAAAACCTTAGTAACAGTGAAATTTAAGTAACAAGACACCCAGCCACAAAAATATTATCAAAACCCAACACGTCCCTAAAGTTAAGTTTAATCTTATCCCTAACTTCTGTGCAGTAAAACCCTTACTTCTTTCCGTTTTTCGTGGAATATCTAACCACACAAGGGCTCCATCGAAAGGTCTCTAAACCTTCGTGTTGGATCGATAATTTCCAAATTAAAGAATTAATTTCAACTTTCAGAAAAAGTCGGCTTAAAGTCGCTAGTGACAGTAATGAGATTTTAAACTGATGGAAAAGTTGAAATTGCAGTAGGGAGTGGCGCATACTCCCACCAACAGATATACAATTGGTTCGGAAAGGGGATAAAGTTCGAAATTTTCTACAGAATTAAGAGTTTGTTGGGTCATGGTTCTTGTCAATACGACAGTCGATAGGTAATTAAAGAATTTTGAAGTCATTACATAACTATTTTCGTAATTAAAGCGAGAACTAATAGGCAGAGTCGACCAACAGACGACATTGCCAGTTTTTCAGTTAGTAAATAGTAAAGAGAAGTAATAAGAGAACTAATAGGTTCACAACCTTGATGTTGGTTAGGTATTTTTGCATCGGTGCTCAATTTAAATATATACCGTAAATTTGAACTAATTGGAACATTTGTTCAACAGGGCGGAGAACTTATAGTTGCTGTATTTCTTTCAAAATAGAGAACTAATCTATTTGGTTTTCTTAATCTCTCCAAAATTTTGTTGTGGATAACAAAGATTGGACGTACCACGGATTAGATAATAAGAATTAAAATATTTATGGTCTGAAAATTGTGGCAAAAATACGTTGTGTCGTAAACATCTGCATAAATGTTTTTGTGGGGGTTTTGTGAATGAAAGGGCAAGGATCGGTTTCACAATAAAGTTCGCGCAAAAAGCGTGCAAGTCGTTCAATGAGAATTACTTGAAATAAACTCCTCATGTCTACAACTACAAGTCGCAGTTAAAAAGTAATTAAACATAATGTTTCCTAAATACTTCTAAAACACCATCTAAATCACTATGAACCTCATAAAGCCATTGTCATACACTGCAACAGACATAACAGCTTTCTGGGCAGCTAGAACTGGGGAATTTCTTAATTTATGCTTCCAAATTGTGAAAGTTTATGGCCGCTATTAAAACGCTGGTGGCTCTCAGCTGAAAGCTATCAATGTGCTCCCCGTCGTTTTATTCCTTTATTCGCTCAATCTTCACAAGCCCCAGCCACAAAAAGCGTTTATAGCAAAGAATCCTAGAATGGTGAATAATACCCCAGACAATAGACATAATATGGCAGGAGCAGGATATTAGACGGTAGCAAAAACTAGGGAAATTCTACAAAAAACATGCACGTGAATATAGAGGGAAAATATGCTCAGCAAGGATCATCTAACAAAAGACACGAAATGTTGTTGGGCATCCCGTAAGCATCCTTCCCCGAGCTATAATTTCACATGCTCGCAACTCGGGGCTGAATTTTGAAAGTGGGGGGCCACATTGTGATACATTGGAGCCGCAGTTGCCATTTCCTTGGCACGTTCGGGTAGTAACTCTGGTGCATATATAGCGTGGCACTTACCCGTATGAACTACATACCTCCGCGGAGGGCTTTTATGGAGCCACAGAGATCCGCAATAATCAGCGCCAGCATCCCGACTCGCGTTCCTAGAAGCTATCCGTCATCGCTGCACGCTCCTTGCTTGCGTGGTTTTCCACAGTGCTTACAAGGACGTAATTAAAAATTTTCCTAGCCCGGCAACAAAGATCGCATCGCAGCTGCTGGAAGATGGATTTCTCAGGAGAGCGAAGCGTTCACCTCTGCTCGCAGCCACACCTGAAGGGGCTCTAGAGCAGCAGGGAAGTCTCTTAACTGCTTACATAATTAATCGAAGGAAAACCATTAACCTCCGGGAAAACGAGGCAAAAACCCCCAGTAATTTCCATTGCAGCTCAGATTACACCAGACTTCATTGAGTACGGCCTGGGCGACTTTACGAGATCCAGTCTAGGCTGCAGGTGGGACAGACGCACGGACAGAAAGGTTTTCCCACACTTTAAAAAAATACACCGACTCGGAAAATGAGCGGAACAATCATGTGAACTGGTTGCCATTGTTCTGCATAAAGCAGAGGCCCCGTGCTGGTCGGATATAAACACTCTAGTCTCTAGCCGCATCTAGCAGGCCGCTCTCTACTCCTCCAGTCGGACGGACGGATAATGAGTTTGGATATTATTTCATCCGTTTTAAGTCGGTGCTACTTTGCCTGATGTTTTGAGGGACTCCTTGTTTCGGAAATCAGATGACAGTCAGGTGATTAATTGATAGTGTGCAGGTGTGCGGAGCGGGGGAGGGGGCAGCCAGCAACACTTCTGCTACGAATGAATAAATTGAGCAAGTGAATGGGGTGCCGCAAGGTAGACATCTGGAGCTGCCACTGTTTTGACTGGGAAGGGCAGTAATAATTGTTTTTGTTGATTTTCGGCTAGAGATAAGTTTTAATGGGTTTTGAAAATGATTTAAAATTTCCCAGGTGATGGTAATTAGTTTTGTAGTAAATGGAGGATGGAAGATTTTTTATAATATTTTCTTAATTAGCGACGACGACTATTGGCTCGGGCGTTTTCATAATGGGGAGTAAGTGGATGGAATGAAACTAGATTAGTTAATTTGGTCTGGGATATAAAAGCCCATTCAAGTTTTCGACTTTTTTAATGTTGCTATGAATTAAGTGTGGTTGTGCACGGAAGTGAACGCTTTTTTACTACTGTATTATATTAAAAGCAATCGTTCTATGAATATTGCTACTTCCGACGCAAACTAAAATAGTTTAGAAGATGGTTTTATTCAACAAAAGTGAAAATTTAGTATGAGAAAAATTCTTGGTCTTACATTGAGATTTTTTTTATAAATTAAACTTTGGTGGTTAGTCATCAGTGGAATACGAGGTATAACATGTAGTATGTGCCGCAACTATTCTGGAGTGATGGAAGTGCGATCATATGGTGCTGTGAAAGCGCATTATAACGCGGAAAAGCTTTGCATCCGCGAATCAGGTTCGAATCAACACAGCTGCACTACGCAGTGAAATGACCAGAAACACCTGCGGCTATGGTAGTAACTCCTGGAGACGGAATGCTAGTTGACACGCCTTCCCAATTGCCAGTATTTCTGCTTCGAAGACACTAGATTTCTCCGGGAGCCGGAATTTTTTGGCTACATTGCATGATTCAGAGAAGACCTGGCACCTACTCCGCAGTTCATCATGGAACCGTCTGTGCAGTTTATCGTGCCAATATCTGATAAAAGTGTCCGGTTTTCCACTCCTGTCTTGTTGGAATTATGACTGCTTACTCAACTCGAACTTGGGAGTAATGGTTGAGATAAACCTTTTGTCAAACATAACAAGTATGTTGCTACACCCGCATGGCTTTTCTTGCCAGTACTGTCCGAGTCTGACCGAGCTACAAGAGGCTAGTACTGAGTATGTTCGTCCAGTGGACTATGTTTGTACCTAATATGAGCTTCAGATATAGATTTAAAATGGTTTCGCCAAGCTGAATACTCTAGTCGGCAGTGATCATCGATTTTAAAAAACATTCGGTCCTACCCATATCAAAATTGAAAAGCAGAAGTTGGAACTTGATATGAAATGTTATATCTGTTATTCGTCTGTGAATCACATTTTTTGTGAACAATTTTTTTCAACTAACTCAAATCACAAAATTCCCGCAACTCAAGCCACTCATGCCAAATCTGGTTTCACTTCTTTTGAATTTTAATGGTCTCATTTCTAGAATTATAATAAAGATTTAATTTCAGTCCGTCTGCAGCCAGCCCCGAATAAAAGACAATAACACTTCAGTGTCAATATCCTCCAAATTGATAACTGCCATCCCATATTTATGCATTATGCAATTATCATCCCATAACTAAGAGTTACTCCCGACTTAATCGATTTTTAACGAAAAAAGAGCCCCAAAGGAAGTCACAGAATGTGTGAAGATGGGAAAAAATTGATTACGAAAATTATAATCGAAAGTCGTAATTTAAGAAAAGTCCAAGTTGCTGTAACCGATTCTGGCTAATAAAAAAGCTTCTTCTCTACCTGTGCTATTAAAAAACCGATCCACGAGATATCAATTTCGAATCGGCATGAAACCCGCAAATGTGTAATTATTTCGGAAAATCTCAGTTCATACGGTCAATTTTCAATTAGGCTCCGGAGAAAAAATTAAGAAGATTGACGGAGCAGGTACTCGATACCTGTACAAGAGGTACAAGAGGCAGCGTCAACAGATTGTTGTGCATCAGCCTCTTCAACAAGCAAACAAACAACACGGCCGGAACGGACGCTGGACCACTTGCGAAGCCCGCGGCAATAAAGTTGTTTAGACCAGTTTTTGCCGTCTTGGCAATCTTGCAGGCACCTCTTCATCTGAGCCTAGGCCCTGGCACTACTTACCGCGATCCTCTTATCTTGTGGCCGTTGCCTTTGCATTTGGTTATTTCGGGCTTTTTGTTGCTCCAATTGAGTTCTTCCACACTTCTCCGAGATTCCACAAGGAACTCGTTTGGGGCTCTCCGGTCTCCTCCGAGCACTGCACACACGCCATAAAAGTTCATTCACAACATCATTCCGCGCTGTTCGGAGGGCTCTGCAGTTCCCTAAAGGGCGGGAGGTGCACTTCCAGTTTTTCCACCGCATAAAATGCGATCATTACCTTCGGTTTTTATGACAGTAACAATTTATTACGATTATTACAACTTCTTGACTCCTAGTCGCCGATGGACAGCGCATCGCGCTGGGCTTAGCGGTCAGCAACAACATCAGCGACCGGTTTCTGTAGCCATTTGAAACATGTTGGTGTCTCCATTTCTGGTTTCGTTTTAAGGCGCACCGCAGCGCATCGGAAGGTACTCGCTTGTTCCGCAGGCCCGTGCAGCGCACGCCTCACCTTACAGTCGTGCCTTAATTGGCCTCTTAGCTTGAAAGCCTGCAAATTGTGTGCCGTATCCACTCTCTATTCACGTTTCCATTCATAAAAGTTCGCGCAGCGCAGGGAGGCGATCGGCGCGAGCGTAAATGGAGATGCGTGGTAGGGTCGTTGGCCAACTTCGACTTTAAAGATGATCCACGCTTTTTCCTTCACTTCTCAGGTCTCCGATCGGATTAGCATACGCAGTCTTAAAATCTTACGAGATCATCTCGATGCCTGTCACAATTTGTTGTCCACTTAAGACGTTTACGACCGTGCGCGATCATGGGAATACCGATCATCATGAATGAATCCACCAAAAAAACCGTCGGCCAACTCGATCTGTTGAGTGTAGGTGATTTTGAAAAATGGTCTACGAGTTTGGCCTGTGTTATTGCACATGGTGAAAGCCCTGGAACATCACGAATGCGCAAACTCCCGTGGACCAAATTTTTTTCTTTGTTTCTTCGAAAAGTTATTACGAAAACGAACCGCTGCGGAGGCGTCGGATATGAGCTGACCTCTCTGCGCGTTATACTCGAGACAAGAGTGTATTCTCGGTATATTTTTAAGGAGAGGAAACGCATTAATTTTATCAGCACTTCAATTTTCATAAAGCTGGACATGGTTGCGGGCGTTTTTAATCGTGGCCCAATCAGCTTGATCTGTTGTCGATCTCGAATATAAATTTCCCTCTGTCTTTTGGCCGTTGACTGTGTAATCAGCTGATCGCGGTGATAGTATCTTTTGTGTTAAAATTAGTTGCGCTATGCATATTTAAATAGAGACGAAAAATTTGCTTCTGGCTGCTTCCTGTGTAATCTTTTATAATCAGTGATGCTTCTGCATTTTTGATTGATTTTTGAGTTTGTCCACTGTTCGGGTTTTTTCGTGCTTCGTTGCATTGGGATTTATTTCTAGGATTTTTTGCATTGGAAATTTATGCAAGGAACTAGTTATGCAATTGAGATGTTGCTTTTGAAAATGTTTTATGCTCGTGGCTATAAATGACAAGATTTAACGACAGGAAGCAACGTTACAGGCACGCCAGTGTGCTACTACTCGGCTCTAGGCAATTATAAAAAGGTTGAGTTCTTTGGTTTATCTATTAACATACTCGATGTTCGATTTATGCTTAGAAGACGTAGGGCATTACCCCAGTACATTTTATGTAATTGGTTTTAATATTAAAAGTTAAATTGATTAAAACCAGTAATTGGAATGCAGCCCTTTTTAGTAAGGAAATAATTCCAAGGATTACATTCTAAGAAATAAGAAACTTGACACCACTTGAATTGCTCAAAAGAACGTCCTCTACTGTATGATCGACATCAATAACAACTATCAAAATTTAACTACGGCTGGAACATTTCAATCAGCATGTAAAAAGACAAAATGACTGCAGCTTTGATAATAAAAAGAGAGTAAGGTATGCAGGTGTGGAGCTTGAATCTACGGCGCAGGAAGTGGAACTTTAGCTTTAAAAGGCCTAGAAGTTGCAAGTCACTAGATACGTATTTAGAAGGTGAACAATGTCAGAAATGGAGCATAGTAATTATTTATTTTCTACCCAAGAAAAGAGACCACATGTACGGATTGGAAACATGGATGTTTGCTAGCTACGACGAAGAGGTACTCATAAAATAAAAGAAAAAGCCCTTAGCATGATCGTAAACGTAGCTTAGCTATGTTAGTAGTATAGCTATGCTAGATCTGAGCCAGTTGTGGGTTGTTGTCCTGAATAAAACTCCACCCAAGGCCACCACCATACCTCAAAAAAGCTTTAGCCAACTTACTTAGTTAGTGGGCCCTTTAAGCACGATTGGGATTACCAACTGGAAGAGCACAAACCACAAGACTGAGAGCATTGAAAAAAAATAAGATGGCCAAGGTTCACATAGGGCTCTAGGGCCAATGATGGTAATGATGAGGAATGAAACCATACGTTAAGGCATTGCGAAAAAATGATTTCATGACTAATCCCGTTTGAAGATGGAGCCACTAATAGGTCCTGAAGTGTACAACTCCACCGTTATTTCGGGTGGAATTATTCAATTGTTTGCGATCAGGTTTCGTACTTCGAACGAACGCTCCTTGGTTCGCTTTCTTTGTTTAAAGCATTTTTCTAAACAAATTAATTAATGCCAAATCATCCGGAATTCATTTCCTCATTCCGTGTGCAAGGGAAAGGCATAAAATAATGAAAAAAATTAATTACAAATCAATTTTACAATTGCAAACAAATCACACATTTTCTATTCTCCATTCTCGGGGAAAATTAATTAATTTGTAATTATTTCGCAAGGCTCGGCTCCCTTTCAAAATGCCATTAGCCGCAATTGAGCAGGTGTATGGCATTATTATCTAGAAAATGACTCTCCACATACATCACATGTGACATGATGCCTCGCCTTCATTATTCTTTTGTTGGCTTCCCATCAATCGTTGCTGGCTTCCCCAATATCTTGAGAAAAAGGTGCCATTATCCTTTGACAGAAAAGGTGTAGTTCGAATGGAGAGACGAAGGTAGTCATTCAGTCAGGCGATGGCAATTAGGCTACTTACAAAAAATGGGGCAAAATTTCAGCTTTTATTTATTTTTGGAGGAGCACCCAAAAAGCTGCCGCCAGAAAATTGGCTCCATTTAAAGCTAATTTTTTGCATCAATTTTTGGGCCCGTAGTCAAGTGAATGGCGAAAATAATTGAACTAAATTTAAAGTGGTTCTCGAGAGATTTTCAATGTTCATCCTGCAACTGCGTTGGAGGATGCTCGGGACTTCTGGGAGATTATTTCGAATTATTTTATTCCTTTCAATTTTTTACCTCAATTTAGTTCCAACACGAGCGACTAAAAAGGATGTGCTCGGGACGTCAAATAAATAATGAAAAAAGTGTTTTTAAGCTTTTCGTAATTTCGCACGAACAATCCCAAACCAGTTTCCCCACAAAAGGGGAATCAATTAAAGCCTTATTTATTTATTTTTTATCTCCTCAAAAAAAGTGGAGTTTTTTAAATTTATCTCTTATCCGCACCGAAAAAGTAAAAATGGAGTGAAACGACAAAAAACAAATGCCGAAATTCATTACGTGAAAATTTCACCTTCATCGCTGTTAATTGTCCTGTTTTCAACAAATCTGATTTCTTTTCACTTCTTTGGGTTTTATTGTTTTTTTTCTGGGCGAAGATAAAAGTTTCTGTGTGAGAATATCTCGAGATTCAAATGTTCTCCCATAAAAGTTAGACCTTAAGCAAAGCAATCAAATCGGGTTTTATGATTCCGTGTTCTTAATTCGCTGCTTATATCGGGATTTCGGTGAATAAACTTTCCGAAATGCGCGGTGTTTGATTGGGTGCTGATGCAAATCAACATGAGAATTTATTATCACATCCAGAATACCCGGAGATACACACATGCAGGGCACCTCGATATCAAAGGGTTCTTCTTCGGAGAATGTCTTCTCTAACTTTTATGTGTAACGATTTTCATGGCAGAGCAACTTTTATGTATTTACATTTATTTTTTTTAGAAAATATTTATTTTTTGATTGAGTGAGTGATCAAAGCTAGGCAAGATTAGGGGGAAGAGAGTGGGAGGGAGGGGTTGTAATGGTTTGTAAAATAATATTTGAATTCGTAATTGAAGAGTAGAGCTTTCGAATGAATCTTCCCCAAAATATATGTAATAACGAAATCGTAGCTTTGTATCTTTCTAGAGTCACCTACATTCGTAAATCAGAGACTGTTAAGATCCTACGAACATCCAAATGCTTTCTCGGCAGTACAAGTTTATTACGTAGCACAACGAAATTAAAATTCATTATGGAAAATTGGACTAGTTGCCCTTTTGCATTTGGTTCAACGATGAGATGAGATGAGACGAACTTAATTGTTACATTGTGATTTTAATAATTCAACAATTTACAGTCGAGCATCGTGATAGACCTAATCGTCTGTCACATCATTGCCACTGGTCAATTTGCATATGGTTTTGAAGCGTTATATTCTCCACATGACGGAGCTGTCCCAGTAAGGCTGAGAAGTCGACGATCTGAGAAGAATATTGATATTGTAGATAGCTGCGTGCATGAAAACAGGACATCGCTTATCAAATGATTTCGACCAACACCCACCAAGAATCACACTTCTTTTTTGTTAACAACTGCAGTTTAACCAAACCTATGACGTCTATCGCTTTCATAAGAACACAATTAACAACGTGGTTTACAGATAGCAACAAGGAAGAACTTGGTCGTTGCAAGCATCAAGTTGGTAGTTAAAGATATCAAGGAAGTCATTTGGGTATTCCATTATGAAGTCAGTCGCAATCATATATGTACAAAGATCACAGGGGAAGACAAGAAAGAAGGAAAGTTATCTGGTTCGAAAAAATGGAAAGGCGAAGGACCATGCCGAGGAGTGGTTTCGAGCCACGGACATCTGGGATGGTAGTTGGGCGCCTTAACTCCTAAACTACCGAGACCGTCCGACCACCTAGCCACTCCTACAGCTTCGAACTATAGCTAAAAACTACTCAACAGCAAAGTCATGTCGCTATGACCTCTATTCACAATTCGTACACAAATTCCGAATTCTATAGCACGAACCGAACTAGCAGTAAAGTAGCATATATGAAATTTTACAATATCATTTGCAACTCGCCATCACCATTCACTGTCTGTCGCCTGCATTCAAGTTATTCATTAGTTTGCCAAAGCTCCATAAAAACCTTCAGGATAATCAATTCCAAAATGCAATTTGAAAGGTGACTACTTTCTTTATTATTGGGCGAAACTAGGTGAAATCGCTTTTGGAAAATATTTTATATGCCTGTTTGCATAATATCAGACTATGAGAATGGGAAAAAGCCCTGCAATAGCATAAAAGCTCTCCTTAATCCAACAACCAATACCAATACTGCTCTGCTTTAGTTTACGTAATTTTTAAAACCCTAGTTGGCTGAGCTCTCAAATGGGAGAACTAATATTGAAAACTCTAGTCAATAACTTGCATGAAAACTGGTATTGGCAGTTACTAAACAAAGTTTGCTTGTGGCCCTTGTGTTGCATAAATCACAAGAAGTATAGAATCGCAAAAAGCATGTATGATGTATGAAAAAAGCTTATTTGACTTTTGATTAAAAGGTTTTTTGCCAATGCAGCCGCAAACAAATTGAAATAGAAAAAAACTCGCAAAAATAGAAACCGAACATAAAACCCCATTTTGCAGCAGGCGCATTCGAGCACGATTTACTTTTCAATTTTATTTCGTCCTTTTTATAAAAATATTTCGTTCCATCGACGACTTTCAGTTGAAAAAAAACAGGTTTTAATCCACATAAACAACTTTTGCTAGCAAATCGCTTGCCTAAGCAAATCCGCGAGATTCCAACCAAAACCCCGAAAGGTAAAAGAATCTTCTATCACAATCACAAAAATCTCCTCTGCGTGTGCTCAGCGCTTAAAGTCCTGGGCTCCTGCAGACCGGATGTCCTGGATATTGGCGAGTTGGCTTTGACCGCAGCGAACAAAACGAGTTCACTTGACCCACAATTACGGGCTCTCAGTTTCCTGGTTTTCCTTTTCGGTGATAGCCTTGACTGTGCAAACTGACAAATGCCTGACAGGTATTCCAGGTAGCCACTCGACAAGGTACCAGCAAGAGTGGATCGGTGCCTGTAACGCAATACGGAAAAAGCGAAACGAGTGACATCCGGTGGATTGACTGCTCTCTGGTCGCACTCTTGTAATTGGTCACACTTCAAGGAGTTCACTTTTTGCTGTCATCCCGGGACAATATTCCAAGACCCCAGAAACCTTCCTTCCCAGGTCACCGCCACTCCGTCTTAGTCATTCCGTGGATGGGTTTTAATGTTTTTTTATCGCAGCACCGACGACGATGGCTTCGGTTTCCTCTTCAGGTTGGGTTCGGGTTTTGGGCTCGAGTGACTCCTCCTGGCTTTTGTTAGGGACCCCTGGACGGTCAGGTGAATTGATAATCAGTTCCCACGGCAAGACTCCATTATTTTGACCATCTTTGAAGACGGAATCAAGTGTGCATGTTATTCCCCTTTTGCAGCTCCTTGACTTTTATTGTTCCTCCATCGTCAGGGCTCTGGGGCCGAGGGGACAGGCACAAGAGCGTCTTCGGGGAGTCGTGTAGCCTCGCAATTATTCAAGTAATCAAATTTAGAAGCTTCTTATCAGAGATCTCCGGCGAGATTCGGTATATGTGGAGTAAAGACATAGAGCAAGATTAACGAAGAATGAAATTAGACCAATGTGGCGACTGCTTCTTTATTCATAAGACCTTGTGGGAAATTTTTGCCAAGCGTTGCTATAAAATTTATGGCAGCTAAAGCTATTAGCATTCGGGATAAAGCGGAGCTCCATTAGGCCGCAGTGACGGGCCGGGTGAAATATTTTCGGAAATTTTTATCCAGTTGCCTTCTGTTGAACTCTTTTTACCAAATTAATCCCCTCCACAACTTCTCGATCCAATCATGCCCCGGAGAAGCTAAAGCAATTTCGCCTCCAGAACCTTGAATTTGGAATTCGTTTTGTCATTTCATTTTGGTGACGTTAAAATCCATTCCTGGTCCGCATTTGAATTTCTGCAATTCCTCCTTCGATTTGGCCTCTATTTATTCTGGCAGGCCCCTCCGGCCTGCAGCCTCCCCGCATCCACAACCCCACCCCGCGAAAGATCATAATTTTCCTTTTTCTTCCTGGCTATAAGCGGTTGGGATTGGAATTTAGATAGAATCATCCTGAAGGATGGAATGAGCTCATGCAGAAGTTTCAAACATCCGGCGCTGTTGGCAATCACCCTGACATCTTTGTCTGCAGCATGGACCGCCAAGGATCAGCATCCAGGATAAATCGATGATAAATTTTTGTACTAAGTAAAGATACAACGGGGCTGGGCGCAAAATTTTTACCAACGAGAGCAGAGCACCATGTTCGAGAGAAGAGAAAAACTTAAGGCCACCGAGGACTAAAAATTGGCTAAGAGCCACTCGGAGTTCCGGTCCAAGGATCAGGATCCAGGATTAAAAGAGGATGGGGCAAGATAAATAATTTATGGTGCAACTGAAGTGTAACTTATTTATCGATAGCGTCTGCCCTTTCCCGGGAGGGTCGTGTTTGCTCGTCTTGAAATAATAATAACAACAAGGATGAACAACAATATTGACAGGGGCTGGAACGGGGACGCTTGACCCCACAAATCATCCTCGTTTAATTGTGATTCAAAAGAACTCGCCCGGGAAATAGTTGAAGCCTCTGAATGGCTCGCTTCCTGCTGCTGGGGGCGCAGATCCCTCGTGGGACGCTCCGCTAGAGTGTAGTCAGAGCCCCCAAGAACTAGACGAGAATCCCAGTAACGACAGTCGATTGTCCTTGCCGAAAGAAAGTTTTGTGTGGGCACAAGTTTCAGTAGTAATTCATTTTGGCCATCTACGACTGTGGCTCTACATTATTTGTCCGGCGGTGCTCTGGGGCATCGGGTGCGCCTTCATATCTGAGTCGGACAAAATATTTCCGTATGACAATCGAAGATTTACGACGATTTTAGTCACTCTTACCCCGGTTTTATTGCTGTTTTTCTTAGAGTGCGTCTCACCGATGAGCAGATAAATCTTCCGCCCACTCCCACGGCAATAAATTGGGTCTTAACAGTTGACTATTTGTGTTACAGTGAAATTCGTTCTTATTAGCCACGATTTATTGAATTTGAGTTATTGGGAAATAGCTGTAATAGTTGCTTGTCAAATCGAATATTAAATTATTATTTCGGTGACAAGTTTGTGTCGTGCGAAAGCTGCGGAAACTTTTTTTGATGTCCTTTATTAGATTTGTGGCCATTTCCAGAGGAGATGTAAGAAGATTCGTAAAGTGAGAGCTAATGGTAAGTGGAGTAGTTGTTTCTAAGAATTGGTTGCGTTTGAGTCCCTTTAAAGGAGTAGTAATAAATTATGGGACTGAAGTTGAGCCGGACTTATCCGAGGCAGTACATTTGTCCTTTAAACGATGGTAAATTGTACCGAGACCTCAATTTTTTGAAATGTCCCGGTTCAAAAATAATGTCCTACTCCTACTACTTGAGGCGAGGCGAAATTGTCAATTCGAATTGGAGCGACATTTCTTATTTCTTTTGCGGCAGCAAAATTTCTAACTAGAAATTAGGCGCGTTATATTGTGAAATATAAATATACATTGTGGAGGCATAGGTTTTTTACTTACTCTGAAAAGCTCTTCATTGGTATTTATTTTCTTTCTTTCTTTAATTTTTGTCGTTTTGGCATTACAATCGCACTTCGCCTCATTTGAAGTATGATATTGTACTGGCTCAAAAGAAAAAAGAGGCAATTCATTTTATAATCGTGTCCACTAGATTACTGAAGCATTTGTTATGATGAGCCTCATCCATCATCATGGGGTAAGTCCAATATGCTGACATCAGTGAGATATCCGACCCTAGTCCACAAACTCTCCTATATTGACGAGATTTTCGGTCTTTTTGATCAATTTTTGAACGTGATATTTCTATTTTCAGTTGCTAGTCTCACGTTTGAATTCCTGTGGTTTTTTCACCTGTGTGGTTTTCGCACAATAAAGAATAATAGTTCAAAGAATTCTCAAACCCAAAATATCATTCCTGGACCATCCCCAACAGAGGACAATAATTCTCAAAATATTTACCGCTTTGATCCTGTTGAGTTCGCCTTAAAAACCGCTTCAAATGAAAAAGAAACTGTCGTCCATGGTCACCGCTATTTTTACATAGCCACAAAACCACAAGCCGCGGATCCATCTTAAGTATCCAAAACGCGTAGACCTCATCTTACGTCTAAGGTACACGGAAGAAGTCACCCGATTCCTAACCTATGTAGACCACAATCGTCAACGTGCCGCCACCAGAGGCACGTATTCAAGCTAATTCTTGAGCTGCGCGATTACCTCCAGGCCACATCTAACAAAGCGCAACGACGTAAATACATCACCTGCCAGTCCCGCAATGTTACCTGTCCGATAGCGGCAAATTTCTACCGTTTTACTGCACTGCAACTCGATATCTAGGAGTGTTTCTGTCCGTGAAGAAAAAAAATTGGCGCATTTCATGGCTGCCATCGTCCACGCAAGCGCAGGTCACCAAAGCAATTAGAGCCCATCTCCTGCGGCCCCACGTGTCGAATGTCCCATCTCTGATCTGTGTGGCGGCTCCCATGCAGCTGCATTTTGCACCTTCCATTTCAAAGTAAGCAAGGCCCAATATCGCTTCGAACTAACACCCACCCATAGCGCATGCGTTTGTCGCCTACATTTTTGTTGAAACTGCTCAAGGTGGGCAGCAGTTTACCTGGAGAATAACTTCGGTGGGTGCGGCGCTGGGCCTTTCTTCATGATTTTAGGGCAAATAGAATAGGGACGAACGCGTTTGGATTTTGATTAATTTCGAAATTAGCCCTCGGCCCCTTCCGGAATAACGAAGAAGTGAAAGCGACAAAAAGCGGGACTCCGCGACGCCGTGACGACTTATGCGCGGCAGATGAGGCTTTTTTACTGCAATTATCTTTCTGTGTTGCCTTGGGCGAAGGGGCAATTTAGAGGGTTTTTTGTGGTTAGAAGGGCTCTGTAACGAGTGTTGTCATCTGCAGATGATTGGCATGTGTGGTCTGCGCTTGGCTTCAAATAGAACTAATGCGTTTCAGATCACACGTGTGCACTGGAACATATTCTGCTCTTCTCTGTGTCTGGCGAAACTAAGGAAGTTGCAAAATAATCTTTTCGTTGGTTGAAGTCGTTAAAAAGGAGTTTATTTGTTGGTGTGGGGTTTCATGGCACTTTTTGCCCGACAAGTTGGGGCTTTTCGTACAAAAACACAGAATATGAGTCGAGCACAACACTGTGGGGTTTTATCCAAAAACGTGTTCGCTCCTGTTGCTATAATTACCTTGCAAGGTGCTTAAGACATCCAAACAACACTTGCCAAAATTTTGCCGTGCACAGAACACCCCAAGGATTTCGCGAAATTCATTTGTTGCTGGATCAACTTCTCACGTCTGCAAGTTCATCGCTGGAGTGGTTCAGTTTCGCTTCCAAGTCTCCCGCATCGTAATCCAACTCATAAAAATTCAAATGAGGACGGCAACTACAGACAAAATCCGAGAAATTAGTCAGCAGCGCTGTTAATCAGCGACTCCAAGTGGGCGTACTCTTCGGCTTTTCCTTGGGTTTTTTATCATTTTCAGATATTTTTAGCCGAAAAGCGAGAAATTAATCGGACCCAACAATAGTTGCAAAGGAGGGGGTGTAACTTAATCCCAAGTCCCCATGTCTTATTATGCGAGAAATCACCACACGCACACGTCTCGAGAAACAATCGGCAGTAATAAACCACGGTACATGGGGGCGTAGAGGAAGATAAAAAGAATAATAAACACGGACCTTTGCGCCAGTGTTGGTGTGCGACGAAGTCCAAAGTCTACTTTGAAAAGGCGCTTTTCGTGGCGTTCCTTCCATTTAACCCCATTTGCCGGGGCTGACAAAAGGATCAATGGTCCTGCGATCGAGCCTCGCCAGGTTTTTGAAGTGCGGCGTCCTATGTATATCCGTGGTATTTGTGCTTATCATCATCCCTTGGGGATTTTAATTGGAACACGAGGTAGAGATAATGAGGGTTTCGTTCGTTGCGTGAGCATTTTCTGTTTTGTCTACAGCGAAATGATAAGGGGTGGATGGCGAGGACCTTAGATGTTGGATAGCCAAGGAATAGGGGTCCGTGTTTTTTCCAGGGTTGATATTCTGCTTCGTTTTTTTTCGTTTTTAATTTTGTGGTTTGGATGAATAGGAGCAAGAGTTGGTTGGAATTCATAAATTCTAATGAATAGACGTTTTAAGACAATAGTGGTGGCCATTAAAGAATTAGGAGCTCAGGCTCGGCTCTGGTATTTCCTTTATTTTTAACGCTTAGTTTAAGGAAGAAGTCATTTTTGAGGTAATTTCGAGACGCACCTCTAGGTGAGAAGTAAATAGGTCAATAGAGTCTTTTGAGTTGGGTAATCGAGTTTTTTGTGTGGCAGAATTGATGGGGGATTTTTAATAGTCTTTTTGTGTGTTTATTGTCAAATTTCAGTTAAGGACTTCATTTTTACTAAATAACTAGACAAAATGATTGATATACCTATCCACAAAAAATGATATTCTTCAACGGAGCCAATTTGAATTATCTAATGTATTCTTAATTTATTGGTGGACATTCCAGGTTTTTGGGACACCCGTCGGCCCGTTTCAAGAACAAAATGAACGAAGTGATGCAATCTCTAAAGCTTAGCTATACTGTAATGACCACGAAACAGAAGTTGAAGTAACCTTCGGCGAGTAGTACATTCCCTCTTCGAATACCGAATAAGATATGAGTCAACCGACCTTATATTACCGACGTCTTTTTGGTCGTGAGTGAGTTATATCAAATTTAGTACCGCGAAACAATCTGCTTGACTTCGATGACCATTTGAGAGCAGATTTTCTCGCTTCAATAAATGGCAACACAGAGAAAAAGCAAACGCAGAGACGAGATATGAAACGAGAAGAAGTAATGGTAATTAAGCAAGAAATGTGGAATTACGTAGGACCCTGTCTATGAATGAGCTCTAGTCGAGGCTTGATCCAACTAGGTACACCAAAGTAGCTAGTGCGAGTAGTAAAAGAATACCCCAGGGTAGGGCGCTTCGTTGTGAATCGGACGATGGCCCTAACGGGTATAAGACAATAACGGCATTCCTCAGGGATACATCCTGGGCCCTCATTTGAGGATCAAAATATATAATGATATGTTGACCCTAGTTAAAATGTGCCATGCACATTTGTTCGCTATGTGTGCTAGCTGTGGTCGCCGTGCCTGCTAGTGCGTACCTGCTGCATGCTAGTTACAGGCGAGTTTCGTTTTTATAAAGCGTGCCTAGAAAGCATTGGTGGGATGCTTGCTGAGCTCAAAACAGAAGCTGTGCTCCTCAGCAATCTTGGAAAACCAGTACCAGGAACAGATAATTGACTCACGGCCCGCCCTAAGGTACCGAAAGCTAATTTTGAAGCACACACAAGCATGGCGGATGAAGCTCCCCTATTTGTGTAGCATAGGCGAGAATGCTGTCCATCGTAGGGCCCTAGACCAAGTGGTCGCCTTCTGATCGTGAGGTCGGTTAGCTTAGTCCAATATTTTACACAGTGCTAATGTGGGCAGCAGCGTTGAGTGGGAGGGATAACAGTAGAAAATGGTGGGCCACATACATATAGACTAAGCACACGGCATCCCCTTGTATTCTACTTACAAACACAAAATTAATGAATGAATGCGCTCCAAATCCTTGATATGTTTGTTATTTTCATCAAATCGTTGGTTTTTAAAGGCTCTCAATCTTCACTCGCTTGTTTTCTGAAGAACATGTTTCATCTACAATTCCCCTTATTATGTCAATCGCACATCCTTAAACCTAATACAGTTAGTATTATATTCGTATTTTTCTCCATCTCCGCTCTCGGTGTATGTGTTGAAACTAATCTAAGCCAGATTAAATTGAGAAACTCAAGGCATCACTTACATTCCCAGTCCCACATCCTCAAAATCACTTAATATAAAGCAGGAAACGGTATAATGTTATCACAAAACATCTGGATTCTATTATGTATATATACCTAGTTACGGTTACGCAATCAACTATGAGCGAAAGCCCGAAACTCAATAACTTTCAGGGATTGAAATTATCATCAAGAGAAATTTCAAGGATTTAAATGGATAAGATCCCGAACGAAAACATCTCAAGCCAGAAACTCAAAATCCTTTTGATTATTTATGCTCATGAAAGATACCGCAGAGTGTGCTCTACGCGCTGCCAGAGTAATCTTGCCGCTTCTTAGAATTAAATTCGAAATCCCCGAGCCTTGTACGAAATTTAAGCCTTTACCAAATCATTAACATAACTAAATTGCCTAAAGGAATCCCCTACGAAGCAATAATATCTCATAAATACACAAGCTTCCTCCGGCCCGGCCCCGCCGGTACGGGTGGGTGTACCCGTGGACGCGCTAAAGGTAGGGTGTGCTGCTGATGCGTATACAGCCGCCTTGCGTATATAGGTGAGGACGACTACACCTTAAGCAGCAACCGTCATTAGCATAAATGAGTTGAAGGATTACGTAGAGAGCGTAAATCGACCTCAACTGTTTCCGCCCTGTACTCTAATCCCTTTGATAAGAGGAGCATGTCATCCCTTCGAAAGGTGGTACTTTCACACTTTGACCGTGTTCCAGTATATCCTTTGGCACATCCTCCGCGCCTATCCACAAGCCTAAGGCACTTGTCGTAGCCAGGACTCTGGGGCTATAACAATTTTGTGAGTGAGGACTCATTTTTAACCAAATTTCGTGTCAACCCGAACGCCTTGATGTCCTTTCACTATCTCATATTTCAGTCAGAAACAGCCAGGACCCTGCGGGGCGGATGATGGCTGAAGCAAAGTAGAAAGTTAAGCACATTCCGGAATGTGTCCTTGTGTCCCGAAACTACGGGCGAGGACTAGCCCCAAACATTACCCCGAAAGACTCTAAAGGCGAGAATGGGTTGGGTCATTACCATACCCGACTCTAGCGAAGGGTGGGTGGGCCGGATCGAACACAGCAACGACGCTCTTTCTATTTGGCTGCTTCAAATGCTTTTATGTGGGAAGCACACACACACAGAAACGGGAGGCCCCTTTTTGGTGGTTTAATCTAATTTTGCATGCGAAAAAGGATCATCGCATTGGTGACAACGGCAACTGCTGGGACGACTATATAGAGCGGAGACAAAGGTGGCGGTGAATGTCGTCCAGGATTTTTTACCATTGGGAATTGTTCAAACTTTGTTCGCACCGCACCAGAACTGATCCGGCATTTCATTTGTTTCCATTTGTCAGATTTATATTAGAATGTTCTTGCCGCTCCTCGGGGCGTTAATCCGAGAAATGTTCAATACTCGGAACAGGACGAATGTGTGCCCGTGTCCTTTGGAAACGTTGAAACTAGCTCTGAGAACGTAAAAGTTATGTTGCGTCTAATTTGGAATGTTTCAATTCTGTCGTCGAGGGTCATGAGTTCGGAGTTCGTTGATGCTTCGTGGTGTAACATTGGCAAGAGTCGACCAATGAAAGTAATTGGGTGGAAAATTGGGTAATTTCTAATTTAGTCTTAAAATTTCCACTAGTTTCTAAGAAAGTTCAGAATAAAGCTTTTACATTCGATGAAAATGAATCTTCAAAAGAGGTATGCTAACTCTGCTTTCTCTCTAGGCGGATATTTTCAGAGAAATGGGACGAGAGCCTTCTTTTTCAAAAAATGCCTGACAGCTTCTCAAAAGACAGTAATTGCAGTACAGCCAGAGTGTTACACAGGTAGGATGACACAAGTGTGTAATTTTTAATGCGTGACGTCATATTTTGTGTGGAAAAAGTAATCCAGAACCTAGCTTGCGGATTACCTAGGAAAGGAAGGTGCTTGTATCCCGGTTATCTGTCCAGAGTATTTCTGTGAGAGATCCAGTAGTCACTCGGAAGAAACTCTTCTAACAAACTCCTCGAGCTTACTAAACCTAAGCTTATAGTCGTAAAAGGCCTGCTCACAGGAGATGCACCTTTGTTATATCACCTAAAGAGCATGGGTAAAATTGATACCGACACATGTGGACGCTGAAAGGTAGAAACGGAGAACACAGAGCCGTCCTTACTGCACTAAAGCGACGATGGGTTTGACACACGGGCAAAACGCAACTAATACCTAGAGAAATGTAGAAAACAAACCCAAGAGCTATCCTGAGGCTAATTGGTAGCCTAAGTTAACCTTGTCCTTTTATCCTTCAAACTAAGTTTACTACTAGACATTGCACCGTGACCTGAACGGATGACTTGTCGCACAAAGGTTAATTTCTAAGCTTGCATCTCAACGTCTGGCATTAGTAGATATCAATTGTGCTAACTTTGCTGCGTTCTCCAATTACAAAGTCCGAAAACAAATTTATTGCAGCATGAATTCTCCTGTACCCAACTGAAGCCACCACAATTTTCGCATTTTTTCGGTATCCCTCTCCAAGAAAGTAACTTTTGCTGTCGACATTTTATTATTTAGGAATACTCCTCGAAATCTCTCTGACGGACTTCTCTCTAAGAATTGTTTAAAATCTCTCTAGAAGAAATTAAATTAAATGCTAACAAGGAATCTCGTAAAGTGCATGAAGCATGCCAACTACAACTAGAAAATCACAATAGCTTAAAGCAGTTTCAGTGGTGAAAGAGAATTCTTGTTAAATTAATTCAATTACTTCCAAGTCACAATTTTCCCTAATTAAGGTCCGCTTCTTAATGAGAAAATCATGCTGACTTGCATTCCATTCCAGCACTACCAGCATAAGTGCATGCCGCCCGCTAAACTCCTCACGGTCACCAGAACATTCCCTAAGAAATCCTGCACAGTGCAGCGCAAGAAGGCCGCCAGCACAATGTCCTGGTCTTGTTAATCAGGACTATTCCAGTCCTGCACGCCCACACTAATGCCCGAAAATGGCCGACCCAGCGAGAAGTCAAACAACTGCCGACCAACGTCCACTAATCATTTTAATTAGACGAAATTAACCAAAAAAGCACAGTAACGGAGTCATTGGAAGACAAAGTAAATGAGAAGAATGAAGGACAAGTGTCAAACTAATTAGTCCGCTAGGCTGTGTAATGTCGGTCCGGTTCGTAAGGAGGACGTCGGGGCGGGCCCGGTTCCATCAGAAGTCATAAAACCCAATTACGGATCACTTAACATGAATTGTCTGCGGCGAAAGGGAAACGCCAAGGACCGACAAGGAAGGAGGCCTTGCCCCAGGGGAAGTGGTCGCCATCACTTACAAAACAATGAAAGTTTCCAGTATTGGCAGACTTCCTAATTAGGGACATTCTTCTCCCCCATCTTCCACGCAACCAGAACTAGGCCCATGGGGAGTTTCCATCCTCATCTCCATCTTAATCTTAATCTTGAAGCTGTGTTAAGGAAAAACTAGTCCGGAGCAAAGGCACCAGTGACGATGCCTCCAGTTGGGCTTGTTCTAGGCCCCGCGAGGCACTCGGCTAATTGCAGTTTTCCTGCTACCGATGATGCGTATCCAAATGCGTTTTTCCACTTTAAGCAGTCTTCTTTTGCGCTGCGCTACCATCTAGCAATCTAGCAAGCACAGATTAAACGTGCCCAATGCCTATAATGCCCAACCTTCTGCAGAACCATGCCCCAGGTAACGACGCAGGCACAGAAGACGGGACGCGGAGAGGCGGCCTCTTGGAAACTGGTTGAAGCTGCTTCAAGAATACACCACCAAAGGACAGGAAATGGATTCTGTTAATTACTACTCGACGAGCGCAGCTTTATAGCCATCATCAGCAAGATTCTGCCGCTCCATCGCGCAGATTTCGAGATAATTCCGCAGTGAGTACACTTGGTCGGATTGAAATGCATCACGAGGAATGCACAGGAAATATCACTTAGCAACTGCCATAAATCTTGGGGATGTCCTTCACTACTTGAAAAGGGGAAGCCTCACATCTAGGAGCCATTAACTAACATTCAAGGGAAATCTGCTAAAAGCGCTCCGACCCATATTTCCCTGCACACAAAAAACTGAACAACTGCAGAGCCTGCATCCTGGCGGGTCCTAAATTCTGGAAAACGCTTGACTGACGTCCTTGTAAACAGAACATGAAAACAGCAGCCCAGGGACAACACCAGGTAATATCCTGCCTTCCGCGTTGATTTTTTCTAGCTTTGCGGTCGTGCATGCAGAGGGACCGGCGATGCTTGCATGTAACCCTAGAGACGAGTCCTTTTTCAGGGATGAATGCCGTGTGTGTGCACTGCAATTTCAAGTGTCCGCGTTTCATTCAGGACGTTTACACCAAACCCGGTGACAACCGTTGCAGCCTTGGCAAAACCACTCCCAGCGGGAGACTGAAAAAACTTCCGCCGGCTTCTGTCGCACATGGACCACAGCATCCACTCGTTGGTGGCGATGTTCACTTTTGGACTAGTTGCCGCTCCGCTGTCCTTGCTCGGTGCTCTTCTTCTGCGGACGCAGAGGGCTCCAATCCGAGTCCCTGTGTGTGAATATATATCGCTACGCACTTGACGAGTCTCCCTCGTCGTGCAGGGCCTCATCTGGGACTCCTGTGACATCCCGGAGCCCAAGTCTCGAAATAAACAAACGCAGAAAATAGCATCACTTGAACCTCGCTGTTTGGGGTCATCTGTGTGCATTTGGCTCGGTGCCGCCTCGAAGATTCCCTGTTTATGATGGATGGCTTCTTGGAAGGAGTTAGTTATGGCTGCTGCTAGGGACGGTGATATATTTGTGCTCCGCGGCTAATTGGGAGTTTTTCTGTTTGGGATCTGGAGAGATTGTCATCTGATGGTTTTTGAAATATGGCATTTTTTCGAGCCATCTAGATTTGGGATTGAAGGATGAAATTATGTGCTATTAAAAAGTCGTGTTTATTTATGTCTTGGCAGATGAAAGGAAAAAGAAGCAAAAGCAGTTCATGGTTTGTGTGTTCGTGAATTTCGGGAAGTGGCTTCAATGGAGATATTTTGTTCTAGGAAGGTTGAGACCACAATTGTGTAACTTCGAGCGAATGGGCTTTTGAGATTCTGTTTCAGGCGACGACCTTCCACTCAGCTCCACTCAGTTTGAAAAGAAGAATTTATTTCCTGCAATTCGAGATCAATCTGACATGTGGGTCCAGCAGGATGAAATTGAATCCAGCTTCTATCTAAGATGTAATTCCTTAGTGGCTTTGGATAAACCCTGCATATAAAAAAGCTTCCTACTGCCTGAAGTTAGTAAAACTATTTGTCAGCCTCGGTTTTTGGGGACTAAGCCATCCAACTGTCATCTCAGAAGGGGGTTAGAGTCCCACGCAACTAGCCCATTTTCCTACTGCCTAAATATCACTCTCTCTTGTCTTTCCTCTTTACAGAATTTGTCTTGTCTTCTCTCCTCTGACATCGGCTATAAACATAGCGAGGAAGAAGGGCTTCTGCTCGGCTATCGTTCTGAATCGTATTGAGTATTGAATTGGAACTGGTGGAGCCAAACCGCAGTGCAAGCAGCATTGTCGAAACAGTTGAAGTATGTAGTGTTCGACATTGAGCTTCCAAATTTATTTATATTTATAGCTTTAAATTCATTCAATTTTAGACACGTCCAAAATTCAAATCTTCAACAGCAATTTGCTCCGTAATGCAATCGTACAAATTGCTGTCGAATTCCCATAAAAGCGACAAGTTAAGCCAACTTCTTTCAACCGCGCACATCTTTCCACACCACCACCACTATCATCAGCAACAACAACCACAACCAACCAGAAAATCTTTTACTGTAAGCAAAAACTTAAATTGTTGTGCTTGATAACATTCGACTTCAATTTGCATAATGCAATCGGATACCTTCGAGTCCACCCCCCGGAGTCCTTGTGATCCTCCGCCGGAAACTTTCATCACACACCACGATACCAGCGCTGTTAATAATGATAGGAAACTTGCTCGAGTTTATATATAACTGGAGATTATGTGCCCCATCCACCCTTAGCCCGTCGAGGGCGCGCCACCTAGACCTAGAAGAATTCGAAATGTTTTAAGAATCCTGGAGAATCACAACCGGGCTACTTTGCTTGTTTAGTTCTGCAGGATACGGAGCGAGAATGTGACGAGGAAATATGAGCTTATGTGACTCATAGGCCCAAGTAGCGTCAATAGCATAAAGCATACACACACATACCCCCAATCGCCTCCCAGGCCGACAACACACGGCCATTTGTACAGGGAATATCTGCTCGTAAGCAGCGGACTGGGGGATTAGAATGCGCTGTATGTAGTCCTTTGGTTATGAGAAAATTCCAACCAGACCGACCAACCTCCTTTGCATTCTATTAAAAACGTGACTTCTTTGCTGCTTTAGCCCGATACCAAGGCAACACACTCAGAAAACAAGGATATAGAAGGATATAGAGCGTAGTGAGATCATTTGTGGCACACTTGAAGGGTTTGATGAACGTACAGAAGTTAAATAGAAAAAAATTATATATAGAGAGGCAAAAACTAGACACGACTATGATGTAAAATCCCAGCGCAGCCGTCGTCGGCCGGGCTTGTGATCTTATATACGCTTTAAGGACCTTTGAGGTGAAGTGAGGAGTATGCGAAATTGCTTGTCGGAGGGTTTATTATGTGGCTCAATTTAGACAGAAGCTAATGAAGGCCTTCTGAATCGTAAATGAGTAACAAAGGACAACAAGTCTCTGTTATTAAAGAGAATCTGGTTCACCGAAGGTGGTGTGCGTGTGTGTGTATTTGTGTGAAAGATGACAGCGAAAGCTCTAAGGATAATATTGACGTCAGTCCATCGGGGCAGAATGCATTCAAGTTTTTGTATAGCACATCTCTTCCTGGAAATTTATGTCAAGCAGGAATGAGGGTTTTCGAAATGAATTTTGAGGATGTTAATTTCATGTTAAAATTGGTTCTGAATATGAATTTTCGTCGCCAGCATGTGATGTCGTGTTTTCGTATGTGTACTAGCTGTAGTGAATTAATTCTGCCTCCTTTCATCTTTACAAGTTTCAATCATAATTCTGGATCCTCGAAGTGTGGAACTTAACCTAAAAAAATTATCCTGTAACAAACGAATTGCTACTAAGGACATAACCTCACAAAATGGAATCGTGTAAGTTATAGGTTTGTATAACTAACACCACGTACCCGGATCGTATCCTTTGCGTTCTATTTAAACAACACAATTCCGAAACTATAAATAAATTGCTTCGCGGTGGCCATGAGAAACAAGTGAGTGGAAAAAATCGAATCCTGGCCCACAAACAAAAATCCGCACGTGGGTTGATGCAGACTCTTTGATATCACCCTCAGGCCCAAAAAGATTTTCATTATTAATTGAAAATGTATAAAAAAAGAAAACATCTCAGAAGAGCAAGACTTGGTCAGACTTGAAAATAAATAGAGGCCAACCTGAAGTATCAAATTAGAATTAGAACTTGGGTTAAAAACGAGACGAGGATGTTTGCATACGTAAAAGCTCTTCCTGACTGCGTGTAGAGGTAAGAAAGTGTAGAGTTTCGTGCCTTCTTAAATAATTTTTTAGTTCGATTTCTGGGCGAACAAAAGCCCACTCACTCGCAGAAGTTAAAGCTTAGGGTCGGGATTTGAAAATTGTGACAAACATAACCATACCACCCTGTAGCTACAATGCAAAGCTTGCACCCCGTAAATCCGAAATCTCTCTGAAAAGCTTTTGAGTCTGGATGCATGCGTACACGTATATAATAAGCCAAAGGCGATACTGACACTGTTCGACATTTTCAGGGAATGTTGATGAGTCTTATCACTTCCAATCAGACGCGAAAGATCTTTTCAGCAAGGTGTCTTCCATAAAGGACGGTACTCTTTCATCAGTTTTAAGTGTCCTCGTGTAGTTTTGGCTATAGAAAGCGCATGTTGAAAACTTTTCTCTTCTACAAAAACTGGACATTTAAATGGAGTTTCAAAGACTTGATATGTTGCGAGCACAATACGGCCTTAAATCTGAAACGCTTGAGCGCACAATTTGGCATCAAACAGTTGTCGGTAGTTTATGTAGAAATCTAACTTCGAATTTTGCCAAACAAAGACTGGCGGACTTTGAAAGAAGTTGAAAATTGTTTCGTTGTCATACCAACTTCTGTATTGACCTCGGCGAATTTATCCTTCAAATGATGATGTCTTTGCTGCGATTTAACTTTTCCAGTCACCTAATAGGTAAAGTAACAAATCTAACACCAACAGAACAAGTTTTCGCTTTTGTTAATTAATGAGTTTGAATCCCTACGCAAAAGGCGTTGAACTAATTTGTAGAGATAACAAAACGTTTGCTGTGGGCATCGCCTTGCACGTTCCACTCACAATGGAGTCCTCATTGCACGAAATTATACAACTGTCATATAATTTCATACGTTTTTTCCCTTCAAAGCGTTATAAAAGATGTAACACAACTCTTCCCTGTCCAACCAGCAACCATCATGTCATGCAAGACAGCGAGACTATGTTCTAAGACAATGGGAAATTTTCGCAGTAATCTAAGACGACAACGAACGAACGGTGAACTTTTTGCATGGTGGTTGCCCTATCACTTTTTGTGCGAGCTTGAAGCCACTCAATCGATCCGGATTCATACGACAGAAGCAATCGATTGCTGGATATAGACGTTGTCGAACTGCGGCGACTTAGGGAGTGGGAACTGTCCAGCAAAGGTGGTCATGTGTTGCTTGCGGAAACCGCAATCCCACGAATATTTCATATTTCCCATTCGCCAAGTCCGACTTCAATTTAATAAACAACACAAAAAATCTCAGGCTTCCCAGTTTCTTGCCAGCCTCCTCGCCGCTTGTAAATAAGATCCGTGGGCATGCGACACTGTTAGCCGCCATCAATACTCCGCTGAGGATGACGAAATGGAGCAAAAACAGGTTACAACTGGTCCAACGTCTTCGCCTTAGCACCGGAGCACCAAGATGGACAAATTATCGTGGTCTTAATTTGTGCCCTCATGTCCCTACCCTCGTATGCATTAATTACGACTTAAGACGCTCGAGAAGTCTTAGAACGAAGCGAATCGAGTCTTCGGCCCCAACTACAGCAGAACAAAAAAAAAACTGAGGATGTGATGACTTGAGGATACGGATGACGTGTCCAGATCGGCCAGGTGGGATCAGGGCTGCAGAAGATCTGTGGGAAGTGATCGGTTTACCTAAATCTGGAACACTCTGAGCCAAACACCAGCGATTACGATCCGGGATTAGAGAAGTGTGTGCATCGGTCTTAATCGGGATTAGTGCAACTCCGCCAATAAAAAGACGCCAATGACGCCACGGTTGATGGCCACGCGATGGGAATGGAAAATTCGTTAATAGAGGCCCATGGGAAAATGGTCAGAGCTGCTTCCATTGAATAGAGCTAATGGCGTATTTATGTATATGCAACGGGCCCTAAATGCCTCTAATTTGATAAGAGGCAATTCTCTTGGGCGGATTATCATCTCCAAGTTACGAAAATATTTGGACAAAAAATTGTAGAAGTCAATGGGTATCAAGTGGGCATCGCTAATCGTTCACAGTTCATCAGGGGATTTCTGGGCTGTTAGCATTTAAAATGCAGTAAAAACCCGATTCGAATGTAACAGAATAATTCGACAAAATTCGTGCATAAATCACGGCCAGCGTTGCCATGCGCTGAATACCGCGCGGTGTCGAAATATATTTTATTGGTTACTAATAATTTTGTAAGGGCATCAATAAATTAGTTGGCATAATATTCGTGACATGGGCACTTTTGATTGATTGTGGCATATTGCGAAACGAACTGATAGTTTGTTCGATAAAGTGACAATAAATATGGTAATGCCCTTTCTGTGAACGGCGTCTAAAGGTATTCTAAGGGGAACTGTTGAGATGTTTCGTGTTGGCTGGGAAGGCGCCTACTAAATGCCAAAACATGACAAATTATGGTGCGAAGTATGAATGTAATGAAGATAATAAAAGATAGGCCAATATCAGTGAAAGTAAATAAAATTTAGAAATCTTAGAAATTGAAAATTTTACACACGTAAATCAAAACGAAGATAAAAACGTACTCGAGCACGCCTTAGTGTTTTTTTTATAAAGTTTTAGATGCATTTGAAAGTAATCTAGGCAGGTACGATTGTTAGGTTATCATTTAAAGGTAAACAAAGTTATTTCCAAGGGCGGTCCTTCACTCTAATGGCTTTCACTGGTGGCAGCTTGAGGGCACTCTTACGTATTCAAGGGAATTTCTTAAGGGGTTATATCTATGTGACGGTCAAAAATCAAAGCTTTTTTCAGGATTTTTTTTTGCATTGATTTTGTGAAAAAGGTGTTACAAATAATATACCAATCGATAAGACAACTCTTCAAGAGTACAAAAAAAAATTTTTATACGAAATTTAAAACAAAATGGCGGCTGTAGATCATGGTAACGTATGTAGTATTTTCAAAAGGTGTTCCGCGGCCGGACACATTACGCAGCCCCATTAGCATCTGGAACAATAAAAAATTTTCTTTCATTATCTTCATGAGTTTTGCTAGTGAAGTACCCACGATTATATTTTTAGAATTTTTTTTTCGCAAAATAGCGGCGGTTTAAAAAAAAAATCGTTTTTTTGACGAAAAAAATCGATTTAAATTGTTTATAATTTTTTTTCTTGTTAACCAATCGCAAAAATCGTGTGTACTTCACTAGATAATCATATTAAGAAGCTACAGTTAAAATTTCAAGTCAATCGGATGAAAACTGACGGAGTTTGGTGTCCGGCCGATTTCACAAACATGGTTTCGAGAAAAACGCGTTTGAAGTTTTAAAACGTTGTAGATCTGTGAAATTTCAATTATTTCCTACATGGGGATGGGGGCCTAAAGAGTGTATAATATGTGCTATATAGTATACAGTGACATCTATACTTCAATTTAGAAGTCCATTATCTATGATCGATAAGTAATAATTTAATTTACGACCGCCGAATTCAAAAAATCAAGAACCGCTGAAAAGAGCAAATTTTACGTTTTTCGAGCGTTGGAGTTGCTTCAGAAAATTAATTCTCAAAAATTATCTGAAGTATATTAGTATTTGGACTTTTTTTATTCCAATTCTAGGGATGTTTTGGCATACTTTTAGCCAATAAAAAAAAATCGAAAAAAAATTTTTTTCACATAGATATAACCCCTTAAGGTTTTTTAAAATCGCTGGCAAAGCGCCGTCTTAAAATTCATAAGTAAAATTACAGAGTTTTATTTTGAGGTAATCCTTACCATGTCCTGGCATAGACTTTTCATTATCTGCAATGACTGACTCAACCTCCATCGGCGAACTCTGGTTGCTTCAGTTTCAATCTTCCACTCACTCTGGTTCAAAGGCTAAGTCCTCTAATCTGTTACTTCCAATAGAGAGAAACTATACTCAGTAGTCTTCCCAATGCTTCCGTGATTTTTAATTCACCTCTTCCATGTGCTACACGTTTTCACGTTCTCTCCAATATTTTGAGATACTTTTTACATATTCAGATCTTTTAATTGTTATCATAATTTTTTTATAGAGGCGATGGCAGGAAAAATGGAAATGCGAAGAACCATGCCGCCACGGGGGGATTCGAAACACCGACCTCTGGAATGGCAGTCGAGCGACTTGACCCCTAGGCTACCGAGGCCGGTAACGCAGATCATTAGTCTTCAATAAATCTTAAATCTCTAACAACTTATAGCTTTAGCATGACCCTACTTTATGCTACATCTACTGAGTTTCGCCGTCACATGAGCTGAAAAAATGTCCAGACTGTACAGTGGTAGAATTTGGTTTTTTGTTTGCATATACAATCGGCTGTTGTTGTTCCTTTGCTGAAGCACTACAGTCCTTCCGTCCAATCCTAGTGGCTTTGCTTTGTGATAGACCAAAGGGCAAAGGACTTTTAGCTAGGTGGTAAGCAGTGTCAAGCTTGACGGATATGGTCAACCACCTCCTTGGACCAGAGCAATTGGCACAGCTGCAAGAAGCCATTGAAAAAGCAGGCGACAAAGCCAAGCCGATCTTCGAGGGAAGCTTCCCAAGAACAGGGTGGGTGCTGCTGGTCAGCTGAAAACCAAGCTACCGCAGAATGGGTGAGGAGTAAAGACGTCGCAAAATTGCTCTCAATATACTCTGGTGGAAGAAGGAAACTTCCTTCACACTCATGTGATTCGAGGCTCATCCCCCAGAGTTTTACACTCACCTATGAGAAAGTGCTGGAGACTATCGCCGCGTAAAACTCGGATGCGGCCGACAAGCGGTCCATAGGTGGGTTAATGACAATATTCTTCAGTTGGTCATAACAAAACAAAAGAGTTTTCGGGTAATCCAGCGGAGAAGTCTTTTGTGAAGATGCATCACAAGTGCACCCACAAAATCCGTTCAAAGTAAGAGTTATTCTCCAGTAAAATCCGAAACGCGACGCGTAGCTACTGCCAACCTACTTCCCCACATTAACTATTGGATTAATTAGTAAGCCTTAATTGCATTTATCCACTTTACGACGAGACATGAAGAGAGCAAACAAACAGAGAAACTCCCGCACTAAGCAAATGCCCCTTGACCTGAATTAAATTTCCTTTCTTAATTGAAGCGGAATGTTCATCCAAAATCCCATGCTAGCAGGTACTGACACGTTCCACATTGTTTCAAAAACAAGCATAAGCGAAACTCAGTTAACAGCTTATAACTCGCAAAGCCGGGCTTAAGTCCAAGTGTTTCCATTTTCCATTTAAGCAGAAAAAATCGCCATCAGCGTCTCAAGAGTGCCTCTAATAAAGCCGTCAAGTTGACACAAAATATTGAAAGGTTTTGTATGCCACGACAGAAGTTCCCATGCCCCGACATGCAGATAAGCTTCTTAGCAGATTGCTCTGATACGATTAGAATTACCTGGTCAAGCGAGTTTACGCCTAGAGCACGGCACAGGTGGGAGAAGCCCGGGAAGTGTGAACTCGTTTGGAAAAAGCAACAACTTGACCCGTTCTCGCGTTGAAAGTGTATCAAGAACAGAATTTGTGGAATCTCGCTCCGAAATCGACTTTTAAGAAATCCGACGGAGCGAAGGCATTCTCTACTAAATCGATGCGGAAGATTTACCCGATCGCCACGTAGAACTGTACTTGATTGTCATCGATCAGAGCAGCAAAACCGTCTTCGGAAAGTGCGTTCCCAGACGATGGCCGCGGCAGGTTCAAATCCGAAGACGTCTAGAAAAAGCGCCCTGTCTTCAAGATGAGCTTCTTGCTAGATGAGCCGATTAAACGCTTCTATTGGGCCCGCGGGAAGAATACTCCGGGGATTGTTATATGCTGCGAGGTTTGAAGCTTACGCCGAGCGAGTTGGTGCAGCCTTGAAGTCCGAAGAACGAGATCCAATGGGGCCTGGGTCTGCAGCGTCCGTGGAAAAGTGTTTCACAGGCCTGTAATTGCGCGCGAGTTCCTTTCGCTGGAGATCTTCGCGTCCCGGCACAGAAGCCCCAGAGATACGGGAACCAGCAATAACTACAACAATAACAACAGCAACAACAACACAGCAGCGGCAATAACGATAACAACAACTGCCCAGACCATGGCAACACAAATCATCGAAAAAAGAACAGTCGAAAGCGAGCAAAAACTCCAAGAGAATTTTCTTAAAGAACTGGTAAAGTGGGTATCAACAGACAGCAGGTGTACAAAAGGAGGCACATATGCATTAATGAGCACGAATACACCTGTGCAGGGTGTTTTGTCTTATTCGATGAACGTGTATACAAAAGACGGATGAGCGCGTCCTTATGAGGATGGGAAAGGAGAAGCGACAGCAGGTAAGAAGGGCAACAAAGCCCATTCGAGGCGAATCGAATCGAAGCGGGCCTCCTGCATGTGTATCGTGTCGTGAGAGATAGGAAAGGTGGTGGCGTAAGACAGGAGAGAATAATGGATGACAGGTGCTCCAATTGGACCGTTGGTCCTGAATTAACTCTTGAATTTTTGTTGGTTTTAACAGGGCGCAATTGAATTTTTTTTGTTATCTCCGAATTATTTGGATTGAGTTATGAAGAGTGACAGGTTTGCTTTTTAAGTGATTCTTATTAGAGGGTCATTTCTGGGGCTTTTTGTGTGCCTTGTTTCACTCTGGTACTTCCACGGCCTACGAAAACGATACAAGAAGAACTGACAAAAATTGATGAATTAAGGTTCAGGCGGAAATTTAAATGCTTACTTTAACGTGTTGGTACATATATGGAGAGAAAAGTCATGGCGTGGGTCTTCTCAACATTCTTGGAATCTTTCTCGGTTGTTAGTAGGCACGAGGCAAGAATTCTTCTAATTGGATAATGTGCTTGGAAATATGTCTTAGAGCAACATTTTTATAGATTTTTTTCGCTTGTTGATTAATTAGAATAATATATTTTCAAAAACTCATCATATACATATCTTTCATAGCTTTCATATCATACAAGGCTTCTCCGAATGACTTACATCGCCGAGAATACATCAATCGAGTAAATCCTCATAAACCACCCTAGAGCCAATGCTGTGACAGTACTGGTGATGCTACCGTGACATGTCGGACTTGTTTGTGCCCGAATTGAATTATTTGAGCCTACAGGACATGCGGTTCCAGAAGGACGCTGACACATCACACACAGCTCGTTCTACAATTCAACTTGTAAACATCAGCCTGGAGCATAAAATGCATCATGTATCTGCCGCCCAGAACAATCCATCATTTGCTACTACTTCCCTATAGCAACAGCGAGAATGTGAGAAGGGATATGAGGCTGTGTTACTCGCTGTGTCACCTATTCTATAAACTGTGAACTGTGAATGACAGAAGCATTAGGAGACTTGTAGTAGTAAAGGTGCCTCAAATGTGTCCCTTATAGTTGCCGAGAGATGTGCGCTTCCTTTTAGCTGAATCTCTGTGCAGACTCTTTGTGCTAACGCCGCAGTAACCAAAAAGGTTTCTTCACTAATCCTTCCAGATGGGGCCCAATGGCGATTACTTCTAGTTTTTTTACTGAAATCTGTACATTTTATTCTTCTTCTTTAATAGCGCTTTAGTCACGCAGGTTTCGGGCCTCTTGCAGCCTCTTCTTCCAGTCGTCTGTACGTTTTGTTAGTTTTCTTCAGTTTGTTCAACTATTTCTTGGTCGTCCTACGCTTTTTTACTGATGGTCTGCCATTGAAAATCGTGGCTAGCATTCTTTCTTCCGAAGCTCGTACAACCGGTCTGCTCTCTCTGAAGACAATCAACAACAACTTCATTGCAAGCATTAAGCCTTAAGACAGAAAAGGACCACCGATGACCTCGCCAAGCATTTCAAACATTCGTCAGTAAGGTCCGCTTCCTCTGGATATCTCAAAGTTTTTTGATCGACTATTGCGTCTAGGTTGGTCAGGTAAAATTTAGGCTACTGGTAGTGACCAAGCCACCCTTCCTTATTTAATTTTGCAAGTAACCACTAAAGTTGAGGAAGCTCAGCTAATACCAGGCAACTTTCTTGTTGTTAGTCAATGATTTCTTCATAAAACATGTTAGCTTGAAACCTTCAAATAACTCAGCGCCACATTACGAAAATTTCAGATATTTATTGTCTTCCTCTTTCCAAATTATTGGTAGGGTCAAGAAACGTAGCGGTTTTTCTGAAATCCACTAAAAACATTACGTTAACTACAGTTCTTTGCTACTGCCGCAGTAATTGCTCTACTGCACAACGCAAGTTTCAAAATATCACTCGCCTGCGAAAAACTCGGTCGCAGGTAATTTGAAGCAAACGAAAAAGTCGCGTTTATATGAAAGTTTTTGTTTTTCTCTAAACTTCACTTGGCTAAGAGTTCTAATTGAAATTTCAAAATGGATTGTGTAATTTCCGTTCCAAGCAACAACGCGCAACGTTTCGAAAAAATCCAAGAACCTACATCCAAGGATCTAATTAATTCTCAATGAGCATTTCCAAATATTTAAAAACCACTTCCAGCATAATGAAAAAGGCGACTTCCTCCCGTGAAAAAGTTTCGGTATTGTACAAAAATTAACACCGAACTTCATCGCACTCGAAATGTTCTGGAAAAAGTCGATCATGGGAAAAACGACACGAAAAAAGTTCTTATGAGCCACCAATTATCACCGCTTCACATTCGAATTATTGTTCACAATCACGTACTTAAATTAGAGCCTATCATGCCACAACCGCTTCGATTATTTTCCGAAAGCTAAGAGCGTTACGAATCGGAACAAGGTGAGCAAACACAATTGCCAGGTGAAAGAGAGGAAAAAACTCGTCCAGGAAGGTGGTTGCACTGAAATTTAAATGAACAAGAAAAGGCCAATAACATCCGCCACCGATCGGCTTCTTGCGAGCCAGATAAAGCCTAGCAGAACCTAGGCGCTCCGAAAGTGGTCGGACTTCGGTTCGTGGAGACTCAATTGAAGAAAAAAAACGTTGGCAGCACGACAGGAGAAAAACCGGGTACGTGCCCTGCGTAAAGTTCCGGTTATTAGCAGCGAATCAAGTGCCCACGAGCGGCCTAGGTATGGCGGTAGGAAGCGGAGGGCCCAGGTCGAGATGCCAAATACATAAGAAGACGGCGCACGAAGCCAAGTGTCAACCAGAGTATCCCCCGACATCTCCGCATCGCCATTGGGGGCTCCAAAGAACCTCCATCGTCGCTCGCAGTGGTTTTCGCAAATAAATCAACAGAACTGGCGGCGAGCACTTGAGGATCGGCCCCGATCGTGGTGGAACAGCTCCAGCTTTTAACCAGTGCACCAAGGCGCAAAGGATGATTCACCACGACCCGTAGGATGCCCCCGGTCCCAAATGCGATGACATCACAGTGGCCCCAAGACAGAAAACTCCTACGGAAACCGCTTGTGTCTTAAGGCAAGTCCGAGGCTAAGATCGTCGGATTTGAATAACAAAGGCCCCAGAGTGGACGGCGGCGGCGCAACGCGGTACTCCACTTGTTCTATTTTGTCGGTGATTAATTCTGAAGCGGTTCAAGCACTTGGCACGTCAGTCTTACGTCAATCGGGATTAAGCGGTTTGCTTGGATCGGAATGACTGCGGAAAAGGGTTTTGCACCAGATTAGAACTGGTCCCCCCCGGGTTAAGCCACGGAACGACTCCGCAGTTCTGGATTTTGAGCGGCATGTCAGGCGCTGCTCTATTAGATGTCGTTAAAGGTGCACGGATCGCGGGAAGTTGCTAATTTCTACCAAGAAAGATGATGAATGCCCAATCTTTAATTGGATGGAATTAAGTTTCTTTGACCGTTGCTTGGGTTATTCCAAAATTTGTTGTTGGTCTGTTCAAGATTCTTACAGATAGCTTTAAATGGACAAGGAGAATTTTAGTATTTCCCCTTTTTAAGAAAGAATTAGCTCATTTATTTATTGGAAGTTAGAATTTTCTTGAAGAACGGACGAGTCATGGAAAAGGTGTGGTGAGTTTAGTTAGTAGTAATCTGAAAGTACCATGGACATGGTGGAGCACATATCCCACCAAATCTTGTTCTTCCTTAGAGCCATCCGTGTTCCATTATGAACCCACCCCGAAATATCTTAGGAAAACCCCAGGGTAGCTAATTTGGTATTTTCCCTGAACTTTAAAATTTCCGTGGACATGCCATACTATTGTACACCTTCAGAATCCCTTCCATAATACTGGAAGTTATAGTACCCTGCTGCAGCACCCGGTGGCCATTCGTTCTAAGCAGCGCATTTCCCTTCTGCAAGATGTAGTGACGCCAAGTGGAGCAGAGCCTCCAGTTCAGCATTCGGGGATGATATTAAAAATAGTCTATGCCTCACCTATACTCGTTTCCGGCTAAATTAACCCACGTATTCTAAAAACAGTCAGAAGTCACAACACAATCACAAGTGTGTGTTGAGTCTCATCTTAAAGGCCTATACTAAATGAAAGTAACGTAGAAGTGAAGTATAGACGTAACTTTTGTCAACATTGACATAGAAATCAAAATAAGAAGTTCATAAGAAGTAAGCGCGTGTCGCCTAACTTGTGACTTATGACTGGTCACAATTTTAGAATGGGAGGCAAGTCTTCGTTTCTTAAATGTTTATTGATTCTTTTTCCGATTGAGCTTCTTTGATTGAATTTGGTAAGAGATAAACATTGATAACGAATTTATCCAGTTTTGCCAATTAAATTACATTTTCAGAGCAGCAGCTGCAGTACGGAAATTTTCAACATAAATATTTATGCAGAAAAAGGCGGGAGTATTGTAACAACCCCCAAATAAATAACAAGGCCTTTTCTAAATCCCCTCTCGCCTCCCATGCATTTTGAGAATTTTCCCATCAACAACAAAAATTTGCTCGAAATCACTTAAATTTAAGAACCTACTGCCGCCCTCCACTGCGATATGAAATTTCGCCGGGAAAACTTCCCTTAATATTTTCTCGCCCTTTTTGTAGGCAGCGCATAATAAAAAGTCTCAAAAGTAAATACATAACAATTATCACCGAAAGCAAGCCCACCGCAACTAATTTCAATTTACAATAAAATTGTTTTTTCCACCCTCTAGCCCGGCCCGGGCGACCCACACCCCATTCGAAAAACGTAAAATTTATGCTGCGGGGGTGGTTTTTTGTGCTTCTTTATTCCAATTCCAGAAGGGGCTGACGTTCCCGTTTACAATTTATTTTCCCATAAACGATGACACGCGTACATCAAATTCCACTTTTTCTTCGGCTGGAATGGAAGTAAGAAAAACCACCCCCGACAAGATCCCGATATTGGGGTGGACGTCTTCTTGACGGGGGGTGCAAATATTGCAGACTCAGGTAATCTACACAACTGCTCGGAAGCCAAAGGACAAGGGTAGAGCGTTAAAGCATATGTCTTTTCCATTTTAGGTTAAAAACAATTTCCTCCCCTTCCGAAAGTGGTCTTGGCAGCATTATCGAGCCCTGCCTCCCCCGGGCACCCCCAAGGATGGAAAGGGATCGACGCAATGCGGAAGTCCATTTACCTTGCATCATTGGCGCTGGTAAAAACTTTGAAAAATTAATTTCAACGCCGAAGATAAGGATAAGTTGCTCGTGGCGGCAACAGGTGGGGATGTATCCCCTCCATTTTGCAGAAATATTGCCCATCAGACGTCAGTGCTTAGGAAGCGCTCTTCCTATTTCCAGGATTGTATGTAATTTTTATGTGCTGCGACCCTTGCCCTTCTTGCTGGTCGGGTGTTGTCCTCATGTTTGTGTTTTCACTGTCCATTACTCGGCTGAGTGGGGATCTTCGAGAGGCTCCCGTTGGCCTGTGTGTCCTCCCGGTCAGTCCGCAGCAGGCGACTTTTTTCAATCTACTAATGGTGCCATTTTGGAGGATAGATTGAAACTTGAAAGTGAAACTAAAGCAAATTCATTCGGCCCCCGGGGACCCTTTCGGAAGGACATCTCGACCCTGGCTACAACAACTGTAATTTGAGCAGATTTCTTGTGATTTCCATTCCATTTTTCGTCCTTTCTTATATATATATGTCCTGCCCTCACTGTGTCTGCTTAGACCTAGAGGGAAAGAACGCCCTGAGAATGAGGTTCGTGACGGCTGGCTTGCCGGTTCGGAAAGTGTCATCCATCAGACTTGAGTCTTGAGATGTGCTGCTGTGGCTGTTACTTTTAATCTCTTTCGGGATGTGACATTTTTGGGGTTTCCAGATTTTAATATCAGTCCTCGACTTGACTGTAGGTCTGAGTGTCTGGCGGTCCCTTGCAATATAACTTGGATCTTCAGAGTGGGGACTACGGATGAAAATTGTTTTCTTTGACAAATTTAAAGTAAGTAAGAAGGATGAGGCGCTCGGCTCAGTGTAAGAAAAGGGTTTGGCTTTTGTTGTAGGTGGATAGGCTCCTTGATGGTTTTCATAGTAGAAAACTTTTTGAATAATTGGGATCATCGACTCGACACGAGATGGGGAATATATAACTTTATGTGTCAGTTTTGAAGGTCAATTAAAGTATTTTTTTTTCTTTAGTATATTTATCTTTCTCTTTCAAGTTTTATGTATAACCTTGGGCGGTTAAGGGCTCCTGTGGTGAAAGTCGAGTCGTCATGACACGACAAGTGGTTTGAGTTGAAGAAAGTGACGTTTCAGTCAAATCAGGAGTTTCAGTACAGGGGCCTAAACTCAACTAAACCATTTCCACTCTAGGCCCCTGTGCTGAAAGTCGCAATTCGACTGAAACGTCACTTTCTTCAACTTAAACGACTTGTCACGAAGCACGAGAGTGGTTTCTCTCTTTTGGTATGCGTGTTTTCGACAGCTGGCAACGCCGATGGCCTTTTTTATGGGGAAATGTTAAGAGCCGTTATTACTCTAAGAGATGCTATTGCATAGTGCTTGTCTAGTTCATTTATAAATAGAAAAACTCAACTGTCGAACAGTCTTCCATTTGTAAAAGAAATAGTTGCAAGATACTTCGACCAGCACAGAATATAATTGTTGAAAGAATTAGAGGATGTCTTGTCCCATCAAGAAGATCACGATCCTCGATCTTGTAGACACTGATTTTGGACACTAAATTATGCAGAATTAATCACATTTTGTTGACAAGAGGGTCTTACAATTTCCGAAATAATCTTAGTAGAAAATCTCGTAAAATATCTGAGGTATATTTCGTTCTATAATTTTTGGCATGATCACTCGAACGTGTGTGATAAATCTTAGGCCGATTTTAAACCCATATTCTATTATCAACAGGTTGTTATTAGGGAGTATCGCTTCGTTTCTTCTATTTAATACTTCCTGCGTTACATGAGGACCCGACATCGAATTTCTTTCTTTATACCTTCTGAGTTGCACCTCTGCCGACAGCTTTGGCAATACCGATATGATGATCCGGTTGGAGCGCTCTGTCGGACCAGTCGTCTCTGTATGCCTGTAGTGACAAGGATATGCTGAATCTTCCTGTTCTCCGAAAAATGTGGTCTCCATGTCTGCAATCACTCGGCATTGTTGACCAAATGCTTTGGGCTGTAGCTCTATCTACTTAAGCACCTGTTTGGTGGAGGCATACTTCACAGGATATATCGACGACGCAAATTTCAACGACTATCACGATCAGGATATATTTCCAACTGTTCCCGGTTTACCGCAGTAGACCCAAGTTGTGCATATAGTACACATAATATATCTTTTCGATTGGAGTAAGAAGCCAGCCTGACTTTCTAGCCATGAATACAACCGGAAAATGTAGTTCACAATTTGAAAATGTAGCTTCAACCTTCTACTTGAGGTCTGAGAACAAGTAGTAAGTAAACGAGACTATAATTCGCTTTGGAAAATTTGTATATCGCACCATTCCCAAGCGAACATTTTCTACAGCCATTCTACACAGTCGTGAGGTCTTGGTTAAAAGTTCCATTTTTTTTGCGTCAACGATGATAAGTTTTCTTTAATATCTCAAAACCAACTCCACTTTCATAAAAATTGATCCATAAAATCTTCACTTTATAAAATTAACATTAGTGGAGCTGATCTTACAGAAATTGCTGGGCGTCAAACGGCAATTATGTGCTTAAAATTGCTCCAAAATGCTATAGGCTTCACCACCGAAGAATTTACTAAAAATATGCCCTCCTTGTCTAAATCACCATACCAGGAGTGGAAGCCTCACAAGACCATCGCTTCTATCTGATAAACATTGAAATCTTCAATTTGTTTATCCAGTTATGTTACAGATTGCTCTTAAGTGCTCGATTATCTTCGATTGCGTTGGCCAGGTGCTCACAGTTCTTGGTTTCTATTGAATTCGTAAAGATTTATTGAACAGGCACAAGTGGCACACAGAAAGAAGCTCTCCAAAACAGCATTTTACCTTGATTGTAAAGAAACAATTTCAGGTGAATGCGAGAGAAAGAAAATTCGAATTTTTATTTCATAATCTTGAAGCCGGTGTAAAGTTAATGATAAATTGCCACGGAAATGATTTTGTCTAGATAACACCATCAGTTTGATTTTATGACTTATTTAAGTGTAAATCAAAGTAGTAATATGATAAAAAACTTGTCTTTGCAATTTGGTTCAAAATCACGGCGAAATTCTTGTACGGAAGAAGTTTTTGTGTAAGCAGAAGACTTTATTATAAAATATTGGACATTTGAAACCCACAGAACCACTGAAAAAATTTGGTAGTCTCTAATATGATGAGGAGAAGAACGGGAGGGAGACCCTACTCAGTTACGTTCTGGAAGACTTTAAAAAGATCTTCAGACCGTAGGTCAGATCACTGATGGGCTTCCTAACCTCCACAGGATGGCTTTAGACATCCGCTACAGTCGGCTAAACAACCACCGTACTTAAGATACACGAAGTTGTGGGATCAAAATTGTGCGCAAAGAGTCCTCGCACTGGAGATAGCCCAATGCCCAATCTAACCCTTCCTAACCGCTAATATATTAACACTAGAACAGCGTGAATGGGGAGCTCTGACAAAACCTCCATATTTACATGAAAGAGGAAAAATCAGAAAAATCTTTAGACCAGTGAGGCTCTGAAGGTGCATACTGACGAAAGGCTCGAAAAATTTTCGAGGTCAATTCGAGCGAAAACGTGATTGGCCTCCTCTAGTGTTGCAAGCAAGTAAACATACTTTTTTGGGATACTGTTGAAGGTGCGTGTCCTTAGGGTTCTGCACGTGAGAACGGTGGTAAAAATACTGAGTGCTCTCGCGAGTTTTCTTCAGTAAAGATAGGAATCGAATTAGGCCCGTGTGAACATAGCAATTCATATTTGATTGCCGTGTGAATTCCTGATTTTTAAACACTTTTTAAACACTTAAAATGGTTAAACCGCTGTAGTCGATTTTAAACGGGTATGTAAATAATAATTGCGATATCGAAAAGCTTTTTGTTGTTGTTTACCTATTGCAATTATTTTTTCATCCTTCCAAGCACGTGTGTCTTTTTTCAAGCGGCCGCCCACTAAGTACTAACCACGCCAAAGCTGCTTGACCTTCGTGATTGAATGAGAACTGATCTATTGAGTATGCTAAATGGCACCCTTTGCCGTCACTCATATATATGAGTCACTAATATTTTTCTTCGTCCTATTCTGATAGTGGAATCAGACAGCCATTAAATTTTAGTGAAAGGAATTGTTTTCAGTCCCAAACAATTTTTTTTAACATGTTAGTTACATCGAAAACTATTCGAAATGGTCATTTTCTACCTCTAGCAACCGCCGCTACGCAAGTTATCGGCTATTTTGGAATTGAAACAATTCTTTATGTTTTGCTTGTCTGACTCGACTATGATAAGATATCATAAAACGTTTAAAGTGTTTATTTCTCTACAAGTGTTTATCATAACTAAGTATTTACTATCCCAAATGTTTATTGGGTGAATAAATGTTTTACTTTTAAACACTTTTATCGTTTTGTTAAAGAAATAACCCCGTAATGTGCGAGTGTGAACGCATTTGTGCGCTTTTATATATATATACATATTCATGTGTTCGTATTAATATGCATTTCTTTCGCGCCCTCTAGCGGCAAAACTATACGGAATTTGAAAAAAGAGTACAGACAAAATTTGTATGTAATTTTGTGCTCTACAACTTTGCTCCCTTGATATTTTCACCAAAATGCATATTTTCTCCTCAAAATAGAGAAAAAAGGCGAAAAAACGCTAAAATTCATATATTTCTCAAAAACTACCCTTATTTAAAACTGCGGGTTGTGAAAATCATGTTTAGCCAACCCAAATAGTTCCCTTAGTACCGGTCTCATAGCTGTGGTAAATTTTTTTTTAATTTTTTCTAATTTGAGCGGACCAATGCTTGAAAGTAAGATAAGGAGACTTCGCAACTCTTGAAACTTCAACGTCTTGGAAACTGTTACACAATCAAGACTACCTTTGTTGACGTTAGCATATATCGCCGTTTGATTCGACAATCTGAATGTTACAAACTATGTTCAGAGTTAAACGCAAGTTTACGCATAGAAGCGTATAAATAAGCCGCCGAATGGCAGTGTTAGTTTTACACCAAACCTCAGGAAAAGATATTGGCGTGAGTAAAACCTTGATTTAAGAGTCATTGCTGATGGGATCTTGAATAATTTTCAGCTCGCTCGCACGCTAATCTTCGAATTAGTATGTCCTTTATAAACTCGGATGAAATTTGCTTCGATGGTAGCCCAGCCACCAAATTTTAACCATGCGCTTAACCACGATGGGTAACATCACAGTGTTACAAATTGGCAACAACTTTTCGTCACCGTTCGTGAGTCTGGGGAAGCCTAATGCGGCAAAACTAAAATTCGACCATATGATCAAACAGGAGATTTGTCGCTTATCGAAATCCCCTGGAATTTATCTACTTTACCTCACATAATTGGACTATCGTCTCGGACGCTTGCAACTGACACCAATTTTAAATGGGCGCTATTCGACCGTTATCGGTGGGAACTACTCGCTTTTTACACCAAGGAACCTCTAACCAGCCGAAGAAAACTACTCTCTATATTCGGTCGCAAAATCTTAGGCTCCGTAAACCCAAAAGAACAACCTTTCTAACTACGAGTGACAATTGGGTGAGGTTTTTGGGCTTATTTGAAAATTGTACTGGTTTGACCATTGCAATAATCCATTCACTGCGCTACCGAACAAAGCTGACTGACTCTTTTTTGGCCTGAATTTGATGCCATGGGATGATATGACGCCGTCACGTTCAACACAGCTCATGTAAGAATGGATCTATTGCGTGAACAATTTGCTGAACATGCCATTTGTCGAAATGGAGACATCAATTGGGCAATGTTAAAGATAAAGTCTACGCCAATGCTCCAGCAACGATTCAAGCACTCAAAGACAATATCAGAGCTCCTATTGGCGAAATACAGTTGCTATTATGCGAAAACGTGCAAAAGAATAACTACAAGAAGAGCCGAGACGGACATTCGGCAGATATTGGGTTCCATTATTAACCTCAGGGGTCGTACTTTATATTAAAATAAAAATATCTTCACTTTTGCCGAAAATATTGCGCTTTTATGTCGATTTAAAATGACAGCTCTGATCATTAAGTACTCTATAAAACCCTTAAATATCTTTATTTTTAATTCAAAATCAAAGTAAGTTTTTTAATTAAAATTAGTTAAATTAGTACGATTATTTTTGCTCGTTTAAAGCGCAGTAAAAACCGAACTTGTTTGATGTTATTTAAGCAAATATTTAAACTTGTAATGTTGAAATTGAAACCTTCAATCGATACTTTTCAGTTCTTTGATGTAAAGACTACTGGCAAACGAAATCTAGTTCTAAAAGGGCGTAAGACTTTGATATAATTTCAGCAGCACTTTCCATTCATTTCAAACATCTAAAAATAAATTTCGGATATGCTTCTTTGAAAAACGAGTACCAAGATAAAAAAAATGCTTCTCAGTGTTGCTAATGTGCGGATTACTTTTAAATCCGCACTCATCGAAATTAATAAATGGGCGTCAAGCCCACAACACATTGCCACCAACAAAAGTCACTCCGATAAAAAAAAAGATAAAACAGAAAAAAAATCTCAATAAATATTTCCATAATTTTAAAAATCGAATTTTTCCATTAAAAAACATAAAAAAATCCCACGCATTAACTTCATTACGGCGAAAGCGTCCTGGGTGGTGGCACGAACACATTTCGCTCTCAATATTATTGTATCCTTTTTGGAAGCGACTTTTTCATCCTGAACAGAAAAGTTCACAAAGGTAAAAAAAAAAATAATTATGAAAATGAAAATAGGCTCGATTTCCGCGTATTTCTATTTTCTGCAAAAGGCTCATAATTTCCTTTGGTTGAGTGTAAATCACGGTGGTGCAGGAGTAACTCCCGCCCACATTAAATTAATTAAAAAAAACGAGGTGAACGTAAAAAATCCTTTTTGTTATTTAAGTGAAATTTAATGCATGAGGGCGAAGTTTATTGGTGTAGGTGGCTTAAAAATGCTCATTCTTCTGTCAAAGGAAGTTCTTCAGACTTTTTGGACATGTTTATTTTTGGACAGGTAAAAAAAATGTGAGAAATAAAAGTCGTTAATTTTTGGAGCAGAGCAAAAAACAAATCCAAAAGCTTCTGATAGAAATTTATTTATATAAAGAAACATGACACAATCGCATCAACAAAAAAGCGGCGATGGCGTTCATTTGCATCCCCTTTGCGTGAAAGATTTATTTATAATCGAAATCCACCTGGGGGGGACTGAAAACGAGATTAAAATTTGTTTACAAATTGGATCAAAACATTTCTCTTAACAACTAAAATTTTCTGGTAGCAACCTGAGCGTGGATTTCATTTTAATCCAATTCCAGTTAAAATTTAAATGAAATCGCTTTGTTTCCCTTATTAAGAAGGTTTTTTTGTGCGCTATCGTGACTCTTAAGAAATCCTACTCGGAGATAATCTGAATGAAATTATGGAAATTTGTTTTTGAGAGATATTTACAAAAAAAAATTAGAAACAAAGAAAAAGCACGCAGAACAGAAACCGCGCGGACAAGATTGAGTTATCCTAATAAAACACCCGAAAGTTTATCTGATCTGCTAAGTCGTCGCTTCTGCCTAATCCCCCTGACAGTAATTGAGAGTATTCTTCTTGTTTATCCAGTGGAAGTAGACGAAGACGGTTGTCCATCTTGGCGGCGAAGTATATTCCGGCGGTCGAAAGTAAGTGGAGGCCTACACCTACCCAAAAGCCCGAGATTATCTTTACTATCATAAAAGCCGCTCGAGAGACAAGGCACCTGCAATTTTTTTCATGGGCTTTAATGCTGAGTTTATGCAAACTTCTTACCTGGATAAATATACCGCGATAACGCCTACTCCGCGCTCAGCACTTATTTCATATTCTAGGCATTTCTGAGAGAGGCTTCAAATTGCATGTTTCGGTTTTATGTATTGAGTGTGTGCAAGTATCAGAGGAGGATTTTACGTATTCTGCACAGGCCGCAGGTGCATATCGCGTTTAGAGCCTGGGTGACGCGATATTAAATGCATATTATGGGATTATATTGTAATGGGGAACTGCGGTAATAAATCGAGGTGCAATGACTTCTTGGAAGTGTGATTACAGATTTCTGTTCCGGGTTTGGAGGTTGGAGCGAGTTACATTTTGCTACAAGTGTGGGAATTTTCTGCTGATGACGACTGATCTGCTAGATTCAATTCTTTTGTTATTTGCAACTTATAAGCGTGTAAGCCAAGATCTTTACGGAAAATTCCCAATTTCTGTGATCACTAGATCCTAAAAAGTAACGAGGAATATCTCCTAGGAAACTTCGAAACGAAAACCCTTCGGGAAATATATAGAGAGGAGTGCACGAAAATGTAGCTTGGAGTAGAAGATAGTATCATGATTTCTATCAGGTGTATGTATAACAAAATCTTTAAAAATTGGCAGGATTCGTTATTAGAAGCGATAAAAGCATAGAAAAACTTTTATAAACAAAAGACCGAATTAATGGCAAGTCACAAGGGTGCGAAAAGATTTGCAGATTGCGCAAAAGAATACTTCCGAGCTTCAGGTAGAAGATATTAGAAACACCAAGCCAGGGACAGAGTTGTCAGTCGAGGAGGAGCATGTTACAGAAAGAAAAAAGGCCATGGAGCTAATGATGATGATGATGAATTTCTAAATGATTTTACCTTTAATAACATAAAAAAATAAAAACATTCAAGACAGTGATTTCGAAATTGTCTCTAGCACGAAATACCCCTTGTTTCGAAAATCACTGAATTTTAAGAATGGGGAGTATTGCACACCTCTTGCAGATTTAAGACACCTCGATGGTGGATCAAACAAGTTCAGATTTCCCTTTTCAAATTTGCAAGCTGATACAAATTGTTTAATATCTACAGCTAAATCCCCAAGCCTAATTTTATATCCAGATGGAATCGGTCTGAAGGATATAAAAATGATTTCCGGTGTGGACGATTTCATCGGTTTCAACTACACTAGGAAATAAGCAAAGACTAGAATGAACCAAAAAAAACAACAACAACGAATCATCCTTAGCCACACATTAAACTTTATGTCTAATTCTGCGCCCAATTTTACACCCTTCATGCCTTTCTCCATAACCAAAATTATTTTATAGTTTCCAAAAATTGGTGTTAATAATTGGTTTGGTATTGATTATGTAGTAGTATGTACCACTTAACTCAATGTTCTGGAAGGTGAAATTGCGTCTTTTAGAAGCACTTTATAGTCTCGTTAAGATGATAGAAGAGGGCATGAAATTGATATCGAAGGTAACCACATCAACTATAGATCACAGATCTGTTGCGAGCCTTTAAAGTGCAAAGGCTTGCCCTTATAAATACCCATGACTATTCTATTAGAGGTTATTGACCATCCAAGACAGAAATAGTTACCGCAATTCATGCAATGGGCGATGGCAATGCTACTGGAAAAGACGGCATTTCGCCAAAATTGTTGTCAGAGAGACACTACTACATCCAATCCTGGAAATAGCATGGAACAACCTGTACCTTCCCGAACGATTAGATGGAAGGTATCACAGTTAAAATACCAAAAAAGTGGACTAACAATATTCGAGAACTGGTGACGTATCTGTCTTTGTTATCTAGGATAACAGAGGCAGTGGATCGAACGGCAAGATTCAGAAAGGGCCGCTGCTGCATACATCATCATATTAACACCTTGAGAATCATAGCAACCTATTGAATTACGACCCTACTTTTACCTTGCTTTCATAGAATATGAGCAATCGTTCCGCTCGGTTTATAGGAGCTTTGCAATGGCAGGCACTATAGCAACGTGGACTGCCTGACAAAAAAAACTGGAATTGGTAATTGAATTCTATACGACAATTCTAAATGGAGAGGTTTCCATGATGGAAAATTATCCGACAGCTTTAAGATTTACGGAGGAGTACGACAGGGATGCCTACTTTCGCCATTACTCTTTCTTATAATAATAAACTACATCAGGCGAAGGAAACGGAATTGGATTGGCCACACCTTGCGATGCGAGAACGGAAATTTAGCCCAACTGGCCCTTGACTGGAATTCACAAGGAGTCTGTCGAGTTGGAAGACCTAAAACAACGGGAGGGCGAACCTTATTAGCAGAGGCTACAACTGGGAGAGCCTGGACAGGGCTATTGCACAAGACAGAGTCTGCTGGAGGGCAATTGTCGGCCTATATCCCACGAGCGATTAAAGGAGCATAAGAAGAAAAAGAATCTGGTAGATAATATCAAATATATCCCTTATACGAATTAATGGTACTAGGACTAAACGGACATGATCCACAACTATACGTCTAGTAACGAAGCAGAGGGTATTGATCTCCTGGCTCGTATATTCTTATTTATTAGGTAATCAAGTAAAATTACTAAAACTACATTGAAGAAAAACAAAACAACAAACACTTACCATAAAAAATAAATGTGATGTTAATCCATGAGCAGCTCGATAATTCCATTTTGTATACTTTACGTAGTCACTACAATGCACTTTTTTCATTAAATACACAGAACACACAAGTCACCAAAAAATTATTACAAAGCGAAATAAAAAAGCAATAATTTCTTATCAAAAAACACTAATTGGGAAATAAAATCATACATAGATAAGCAAGGATATCATAAATAAATCAAGAAAAAAACAAGGATCATAAATATTCAGTGTTACACAGAAATAATTCCACTACGTAAAATTATTCTAGGACTTTTTCTCCCTCATATAATGAATGGTTTTATATATAAACATATCCTAGTAATAATCCTTGTTAACAACACTTTTCGCCTTTCATATATTTTATCCTTCACAAATCATTATCACCACTTATAACTTTACTCTTATCCTTATTTTTTTTGTGGATACACAACACCAATTGGATCCTTTTTGCCTGTGTTTTTCCCCGACTAATTATAAAATCGGCAAAACATTTTTCTTGTCTAAAAAGTTTATACCAACACAAAAAAGTATAATTAAAATTTCGTTAATAATAATAATAACGGAAAAATTCAAAAATAAATAATAACAAATTTCCGCACTTTATTCTTGTCATAAGCGATTTGCCATTTTTCTTTTCCTTTTTACTCTCTCGTATCGTCCTGAAACTGTCGGAAAATGATGCCTAAATCACCGTCACATTTGCTTCAATTTTTATGTGTTCACAAAAAGAAAACGCACACACGCACACCTACTCAGCGGAAAAGTTAAGCACAGAAAAATAAGAATAACGAAAAGGATTCGCCGCGAGGAATAAGGATTCGCGCGCGCGATTTTTTTCTTTAATTTTCAATATTTTTATTGTGGCGAAAAACTCAACGTGAAAAAAAATAATTTAGATCAGCGGCAACACCCTGCAAATACACTCGCGAATTTTAACACGAAACCGTAATTGATAAAAAGGACAAAGCACACATGTCCTGGATATATTTTTTTTGCGTTTTCCTTATTTATTTATCTTTTTTGGCGGGATGGGTGGCAGTGAACACAGCAGAAAAAATTTAAGGACATACAACACACACTGGGCCCACACTATCCAAGTATATATTTTTAGGGCTGTCACTATTTAGAAAACAAAAACAACCGACTACAAAAGGACTTTTAGTGACTACAAATCACTCGGCAGGATGTAGGAATAGTAGTGTGTAGTAGTAGCAGGATCCTTTTCGGGGTGGAGGCCCATAATGCCACCATAATAGGGAAGAAGAAGAATTCGAGGAAAAAATTTCTTCCTCCTTCGTTTCGTCCTCGTTATCACAAACTTGCAGACGTCCTGCGAATGTGCCAACGAACCAGGATTTTTCTACAATAGATTTTTTCTTGTTGTTTTTGTTGTTGTTGTTGTTGATGATGCTGCTGCTGCTGATGCTGTTGTTGGTCCGTTTGTCTGTTTTCTTAGCTTTGTTTGTTTTTATAAAAGGACCACAGGAGCAGCTCGTGTATCCTTCTTGGTTTGGCGTTTTTCTTTATTTTTTTCTCTTTTTTTGTTGCTTTCTTCCTTCTTTATTTACTGTGTTAGGTTTCTAGGGAATAATTTATTGCCATCGAGTAAGCCCCGAAAAATCCCTGTTTGAATATGGGTAAAATATTTACATCACTATCTGGCAGGTCCTGGTGTGTATTTTCAGAACGAAAAAGCATCGGCGTACGTTCCGCACTTTACTCTCTCCACATATATTTTTTTCCACGAAAACAACGACGAAGGGAGCTGCTTTATTGTATTCACAACCTTTACTAAAAATTTTCTTTTGACACAATATTTTTGGCACTTTTTTCCTATTATTATTATTTTTTATTATTAATAATTTTAATAACAGCAAAAAGAACGTTCTTTTTTTGGCCACACCACTCTCTCTCTTTCTCAATTATCCTTGACAGCAACCCACGAATACTTCTTGTGTATAAAAAAAGCCCACAACGTCAAATCACCTCCCGTGTAGGCGCGCTGCAAAAATAATCCTGCAGCCAGGCTCCGTGTGTGCAATGAACCGGACCAGAGCGAAAAGTCCTTGCACGATTAATCACTGAGAACTCGCGCAAAACCCGTTTTGAATTGTTCGAATCCTTTTTTCACAGGATTTTTGTTATCCTTTTAGTATGGAGTCTTTCTTATAGTCTCTTGTATATTGGTATTTTCTACTATAAATATTTTTTTTTAATCTACAAATCTCCTTCGGCTTAATGTTCTCGAACGTCAGTGCCTTAGCACAGCTAGACCCGAACTGAAGCGCGGCGCAACGCGAAAACTGAGGCTGCAATGAGATTTTTCTGTCGATGCCGATCGGTTCCACTCAGCGTCCAAGAACAATACGAATCGGTTCCAGCCAAGCCTGTATACTTGTAGGAGCTCCAAGAACCTGCTGCCGTTGGGAGTAGCAGCCACTCTCGCCTCTCTGCTCCGCTGTAACTCACCACACGCATCCTGCCCCACCTGGGAGTCGCTCTCGGCAAATCTACACCCCACCCCACTCCCGGTAGGAAATGTTCGCCGCACTTCGGTCCAACATGGTCGACGTGGGTTCACGCACAAAATTGCTCCCCAGCTTGGGGAAACCGGTAACGGTAAACAGGTTCGACTGCGTGAGAGCGCTCCACACCACACACAGGAACGCGGCTGCCCGAAAATGAATGGTGAATATCGACGCGTGCGTAGCCAATGAAGCGGAGTTGCTGCCGAATTCACCACTCGAAGAGGGGAAAGTCGGGACCGCTCGCGACTCGTAATCGGTTCGCGTGCCAGGAAATTTCGCCGCTGTTCGGCAGTCCACTATCGGTTCTCACCAGTCTCGCCGATCCGAGCAGTGGAGCGTGCGCCACGGCTGATGGTGCTCGGATTCGGAGGGGATTTTGGTTACTATTTTGCGACAGGGTCCTGCGCGGTTCGGGACTCAGGACTCTGGGGTAAGCCAATATCTGTTGACTATTAACAAGGAACAACTTGTCCCTTTTTTCCTTCTCTCTCATTGTCCTTAAGGCAGAAAATTGTTGTCAACAAAACTCTAAACAAACCGACCCTCACTCGGGCATCGCACATCCACGGGGATAAAGGAATTCCGTCGTCCCTGTTATCAGTGTTACCGTTTGCATCGGGGCCACTTTAGGGAAAGCGCCCGCCAGGTAAGTGTAATTAAAGAGCAACCGAGAGCCTTGGATACTGAGGCGAAGATAAGTAAAAACGTCAAAAGTGGAAGGCGGATTTATTTATTTCGTTTCTTCTTTCTTTTTTACTCGCTACACAAAAAATTGTTTCTGCTTTTTAGGAATTCTCTGAGTCACCTCCTGTCGCTGGTGTATGCTGACAGAAAAGCGCCTCCCGGGTGACAAAAATTCTTGTAGATGTCGGCACTTTTTCCCTTCTTCAACTATCGAGGCGCCGCTCTTGAGGAAGTGACGTTCGTCTTTGATAAATGGAGGTTTATGGGTTCATCGGCGACTCCTCAAGTGTTTAATGGAGTTCGATTATTATCATGTTTGGTGAGGGATACTTTTACTAGTTTCGGCAGGAAGCGGCGTCGTGTGAGATGCTACGCTATGTGATGAGATCAATGTGAAAGGGTAGGTGCTGGCTGGCATTCATTGGGGTAAGATTTCGGGTAAAAGGTTGAAAACCTCATCTTTGTTATTTACGAGTCTACACTTTGTAGATGAATGCTCTGAATCACTTCTGCTCAGGTGTGGCATTATTCGTTTATAGTTGGGCAATCTGTGAGTTATTGACGACACTTAGGGACTATTAAGGAGGAGATAGGGCGTTTGATGTCTTATGAAATTATTGGGACAAAAGAAGTGAATAAAGAAATCGTACAGTTAAAAATTATTCGCTATGAGGAAAAGTATTTTCTTCCCTTAGAATACAATAGTAGATTACATATCAAGGGCCGAAAGGAGGCTTTCCAAGTGCCCCGAGCCATAATTATTTATTGGTTGAAAACTTTGAATAACACCGAGTACACGCAGTAAAGGGTCGCGTTTATACCGCTATTTATATTTGTTGGTATGCATGGCTCGGTTGCCTAGTGACAGAGTGCCTGGCAATCTGAGAGGCTCTAGGTTTTTTTCATAAGTTGAAAAACTATAAGGAGCAGGCAGTACATTCAGCGCAACCCAGAGTATAAATAAGTTACCTTGTTTATTACACCCTCGGCAAGAAATTCTAGACGTGCTAGTACAGGATGTCCGCCGGCAGATTTTACACCTTGAATCGGATTTTAAAGGAGTAGGGTTGCGGTGGCGCGGGAGAGGAGTATCATTCAAAGCGGAATTGTTGTGGGTTATTTAGTAGCCATAAGTCAGTGCCAAGATCGCAATGCGCTTCTGCAGGTGAGGCGTATTCCGCGAAAATTAATTTGGTTAAAGTAGCAAGGCGTGTTCAGTTTGATATTCGCAGAATCCATCGAGGGTACGTCAACAAGCAGAATGTTTATTATTGGAGCCGAACATAGCCCTAACGCAGTCCATCAAACTGCACGATGATGAAGAATTTTCTTTTATACCAGAGCTACGTAGCTATGCTGGTTGCAATAGCAGAACCCATTTCTAGGAAGATAGGGCTACGGGTTTCAACAGGGAAACTAGGGAGCATTTTTCCGGGAAAATTACCCTAGTAAAAATAAGACCCGCTCGTACTTCGCCTAAAACAGGCACTGTACGCCTGTAGCCGGCTACATGCACGTATCAATAAAAGACGCACGGAATAGTTTAAACGAAGCACGGTACGCTCACATTGTTTTAGAGAAAAGGTAGGAAAATTGGGGCTTTAAAAAATTATTGTATACTCTCTAAAAACGAATCAGCTCCTAACTATTCACTACATTCACTGGTTGAACCATGGCTTAGTCAAATAATGGGAAAACAGTGAAATTTTACTGTTTGAATCAGTGAAATTAACGTAAAAAAGAGAAAAAGCTGTTTTCTAACGCATGTGTGTGGGGCCTCATCTAAGTACTGAAATGCTGCTTGACCTCCGTAATCAAACGAGAGCCGGCTTATTGAGTATGCTAAATGGACCGCTTTACAGTCATGAAGACAATTGCTTAGAATATGAGTCACATAATTTTTTCCCAGTGAAATTACAATTCACTGGTTAAACCAGCAAAATTATTACTAATTCATTTTTAGAGAGAACTTTTTACTGGCTCAATCAATAAACAGATCCGAATTAACTGATTTTCCAGTGAAATTATTCTACTCAGTAAACCGGGCTTCGTTCGAATGCATAGGTTAAGCAGCGTTGGACTTGGAGATTACTTAGTTGGGGACCGCTTGGTAAAACGATACTCTCGTTTGCAATGGTCGATGCCGATGCCTCGTTTAGTTTTTCATGCCTGTAGCGCGAGCGTACATTACAGTGTCGCATTTGTTCCCTATGCGTGGTAGTTGCGGGGGCGTATATGCTTTAAAAAAACAACCTTCTTCTTCTTCGATGGCTCTTCAGCCCAATTTGTGCCTTGGCCTTTATCAGCTTCTTCCTCCAGACGTCTCTCTGCTCCGTAGCTTGCCTCCAGTTTCCGATGTTGAGGAGTTTTGCTGCACCGTGCGACCATTTTTCATTCTCTCTATTTTCCTTCTACTACAACTTAGTGCTGTAAAATACTCTTCATGGGCCAAATACATGAGGATGCTTGAAGCAATTTTTTTTAGTAAGAGAAGCGTGTCGAGTTGGAGAAAGCTAGTAGGCCCAAAAATCGATTTGCGTATGAAACTTGCGTCCTCGTGTATTTTGGCTGTGTGACATCATAAAGACGTCGCACTATTAAGCAGGCCCCCTGGTAAGCTCTGGATTAAGAATGACTAACAGCAACAATGATAGGTTAGGTCGAACGTGAAATGCTTTTGTTAGATAGAGAAATGTTCTACGATAAACGATAAACTATAATTTCCCACCTCAAGGAATGGACAGCTCTCCCATAATTACGCCCTCGGCAAGATCCGAGGTATGCTATCAGCAGTTTCATGGCTCGGAATGAATGTTATCTGTAAATTCAGAAACTAGCGTCGTTAAATTAAGGAATTTTGCCGTGTACAAATATGCATTCCTCAAACCTTCGCAATATTGCACAGAAATTTCTCATACCGTCGAGTTCTTTTCACTCGTTTCGTTCCCCTTCTCCCCACAAAAGTGAAGTAAGCTTAAAAGCAAACCGACTATGCACTTTGTGGTTGCACTGTGTGAGCTCTTCACGAGCATAGGGGGATGTAAAGTACTATTTGCATTAACTTCATACAATTCCGAATTTAACTGCATAAAATTGATTCCATCCAATACAAGCTTAATCCCATTAAGAACTGAAACCAGTTGAGAATTCCAGTCACATCCCGTTCAATAAGGCACGGTTATAATTTACTTAACCAAATATAACGACTGCAGAATTAGATAAAACGGATGAAGCCAGGAAGCCAAAAATTTCTCACAAAACGACTTCCAACTTTAACTCGCACATTTATAGTCGATGGTATATTGTCCTTTGGCTCACTATTTCCTTCCACACTAAATCGACGTCTCTGTGTGCTGGCACGAAAGGACGTGACTCCTTTGTTAAGCTACCCATAATTGAAAGGCAGCATCTCACTCCGCTGGGAAACTCTTCGATTTTGCGAAGGGTCAATTGAATATCAATTTGGTTTGCAGACGAAGCATACCCACCATCACCTAGGCGCAACCCCTTCATCTGCTGCTGGCTGAGTGTAGGAGTGTAGATTTCGAGGATTCGTTGGACCCCACCAATAATGCCCTTATCTCGTTGAGAATCATCGACAAGGGGTGAACCAAGACGTGTCCACACCTTGGCCACCCGGCATTGTTCTAGCTCCAAACGAGCAACCAACCAACCTTGCAGTGAGTGACACCACCAGATTGACCCGATGGACTACAATCTGAAGGCGTCTATAGAAGGATTCGAAACTGTTCCGCGTTCTCCTGTTTTTCTTTAATTTGAAGAAGCTAGATTCATTTCTCAGATAATTGTCGTTGTCCTGGGGAAATAGACAACGAAAATGGGGCAACATTTTTTAATTGAACAGGGCTGATGGGAGTTTTGTGAGAGGGAATCAAGATTGATATACTCCGCACGTTTTTGGCCCGAACCATAATAGTGAGTTTCATGGTAATTTTAAGTGCATTATACAGCCGAAAAGGCCCCAGTTTTCATGGACTTTAATTAAATTAAGATTTTGCCTTGGGCTGGGGTCAAAGCGCGCATTTACACACACAGAATCAGTGAAAGAAAGAGTCGAATAAAAATTATTTTTATTTATATTTTACTACAGTAGTGCGCTTTAATTTGTAGAGGAAACAAATTTTTATTATATAATCGAAGAATTATTGGCCCACTCTCAATCAAACCCCATCAACTACGCCCAACCAGGCTTACAACCCTTAAAGGTACTGTTGTCTATTTAATGGAATAATTAGCCTTCATGCATTTGGAGGGGCTAAAACCACTTCAAAATATAACCGCAAACCCCAAGCCTTGATTGTATAGATAAAACCATTAATCCCACGAACTCTCTGAATACCATTTATTTGCTTCGATGAAATATTTCTTTGCGTGACGCTAACCTTGTAAACGTTTCCTTCTATGTATGCTTTTACGTACCGAATGTTGTGTAAAGTCATCAAATTCCTCGCAATCTTGGATTTTATGCGGAATAAACTAGGTTGATGTTCGTGAAAAACTTACGATTAAGGATTACCTTCATTCATGTATACTGCCTCAAAAGATTATCCAATCTGCGATGTAATCCCAGATCTGCAAAGCTTTGTGACGCATTTTTCGCCCCGTTTTGCTGCATTTGCTCAAAACTTTATTACTCCAGAATCCTTTTGTTGTGTGCTCCATTTGTGACTATCTAATGAAGATGGTAATCAGTACGAAAAAATCCGTAATAACATTTCGCTATTAAAACTGCATGATGAAAGCTGGATTACTGCCAGTCCCATCCAGAGGAAGAACCAACAAAAATTCCGTCAGTAATCCTATATCCCAAACAAAATCGTTTCTTACTCGCTTTAAGCCGTGCTTATCTCCCTTTTGTAGACCTCCTTTTGTATCCATAACCCGACCGAACCTGAGGTAGTTTGTACAATTCGTAAGCCCTCAAGCAAAGGGTTGCGTCCTTCAAGCAAAAACCGGAGCAATGCTCTTTTTAATCACGGATTAAGCTCTACGTGCCCTCAAAGGGAGGCAGTGGCAGTGAACTCTCGGGCCCGCAGCAGGGCAAAAACCGATTCTGTTCATTAATTTCCGAGTTGACAGATTGTTCTGCTATTCCGCTCCCCGAGCCCCGCAAGTCCGGGCGTTTTTGCATGCTGGGAGCAGGAGTTCTAGGTAAAAAGCTCGCTCGTAATTCTACCTTTCGGTGATGGCTTAATTGACCGCGAAATTTTTCTCACAGTGGACAAGTTGGGATCCAATGTTCGGGGGCGGAGGCGGTGCCTCGTTTTTCGGTAAAGTTGATTAAAATTTGATAAAAATCAGCGAAATTCGAGGTGAAAAATGATAGCCCAGCGCCACTGCTTCCGCCTGTACAGCGTCGGCACCGAGCAGCGCAATTAATCGGAAGAAGGAAGCCGCGACACGATAGCAGAGATAGCAGGCCCAGAACCTTCGAGAGAGAGGCGATTCTTAAGTCATCTGGTTCCTGTCTTAGAAACTTCACCGTCTAAGAAGAAAGGCACTGAGGCAACTTTTGCTGAATGGCTAATTATTCCCAGGGGACAATGGTGGGAACCCCGGCCTATTGTTGCTAATGCCGAGGTAACTGACTGCCATGGCAGCGCCCCAAGTCCCACTCCGGCCAGCGGAAGACTTTTATTCGCTTTTTATCCAGTTTTATCATATCTGCAAATTCAATAAAAAGACGAGACCAAGCCGGAGCCCAGCAGCGCTAAGAAGTCTACTTTTCGGGCTATAAATAGGCGCTCAAATGTGCCCGCACATCTCCGGCGGAAGGAAGGCACCATTGTCAGCGGGAGGTGCGGCGAGTGGTGCAGCCGGAAAATCTCAGGCTAAATCGCAGGTGTTATTTGAACAGGTTTAAGACACCCTGAGATTTTCTTCTCTGGCTAATTGAAGGTGGCAATGAAATTGTGGACCTGCAGTCGTTCCCCGCTCGCACTCCGTAATTGTCCAATTTGGACTGGTTTATGACGGAAACTTCTCCTTTTTCGCAGTCGTATTTTCGTGGAGCTCTAGAAAAATTGTGCATATGTGAAAAATTGTGGCGTGAAACAAATCTTAATGAAATTTTCGCCTTTCGCTTCTGGTAATTAGTTTGTATCCTCTTCTTCTTTATTAGGAGGAGTTCATTAACGACTTTATTAATTACGCTCCTGTCTACCTTGCCGCAGGTGCCGCTGGACTCAACCAGTTTGCACTTGTTACCGTGCAATTAATTTGTCAGGGCAGTGACATCTACGGTCAAGGTGGAGCTCTAGGTGCAAGAGGGCAGAGTGTTTTGTGTGTATTAATTCTATCTAGTTTCGGGAGGAGCAGAAGGTCGGAGTTTAATTAAGACAAATAAATAATGGCAAATTGTTTACGGTGCCGAGTTTTCCCAAAAGTGAATTCAGTCACTCAGAGTATGCAGTGTTTGAGTTTTCTAGATACATCCCAGCATTTGCACAATTGAGAACTGAATGAATCTAGTTGGGGATCTTCGTTCTTACACAACGGAGTCTACTTTAATTGCAGGGGTCTCGACGTTTAAAGTGTAAGGTGCCTGGGTAAATTATCAAATTTACTTAACTACTGTTAAACTTCACAGATCCTACATCTAATTGATAGAGGGCATTTGCTGGGTATATTTTTTATCAGAATATATGAGTGGATCAAAATAAAATGGACAGTCAGTCGATTTTAATTGCAATCCTTCCTATGGGCAAAAACTGACGGCCACCAAGTAAAGACAGCTCCTTCAATCCCAAAAATTACAAAGTCGCAAGTTAAAAAGACGCCAAAAGAGCAATTCGACTAGTACTGTGCTATGGTAGCGAGACTTGGACTATGACCCAGGACATAGACGAACTAGTAGCATACTTCTTCATGATCCTTGTCGATTTATCTCGCTACATTCGAGATGATACTGGTTGTCCAGTAACTTTCTGGACTCATTCTACCTTCTCTGATTCCTCGATAGACTGGCATTGTGCTATTTGCGTTGGACGTCTTTAATTTCCCCGATTGTATAAACCGGATCATGACTGCGCCGACCATCATTCTCTAGGATGTCAATGGGTATCATCCCGGCTTTTCCCAAGCCACTTCCTCCGTCGTATCTTGGTTAGCGCATAGTTAAAGGCGATTCCTTTCCACATTTTTTTATTTTTACCTGGTGACGTCCAAATAGTATTTCCCACGTGGCGAGTGACACCTGAGCCCAAATCTTCTGTAGCACAGACCTGCACCCAGTATGCTGCCAAAATGCTTTAAATTCTAGAAGATAATTCTTAAATTGCCTTTAATTTGTTACGTTTAAAATTCCTTGCACAACAGTTGATTACACGTCATTAAATTAAGGAGCACTGCGCTAGAACTAATTTATGCGAATACAAATAAAAGTCAACCCCAAAAAGCGCCTTTAAAAATCTCGTAAATTTATTGCATACAAATAGAATCCTATCGCAGGTTCGTAAATTTCCCACATCCTGCGGAAAGTGCATGTAGTAAAATCCTCACAGCTCGGAGATGCTGGTTGGCGGGATGCAATTAAAAGTATCCCGTCAGTGGCACTGTTGGCCCAGATTCTGGCTCCGATTTAACTAGAACAAGCCAACTGTGCGCTAGTAGCACTGTGCCGCTATATAGTAGTGCACATTGGCTTGAAGCTGAGTAGAAAATTTGAAGCAATTAGAGGAAATCACAGTAACCTTTTATGCATAGTTAAACTACTTTAAACAAGCCACAGGATCGCTAGAACGGCCGGAGGATGCCTGCCGGCACAGTGCGTTTCCACATGCACAACTTCGTTAAGGTAATTAAAATTGCCACTGTTTGAGCTAATGAGAGCTGATTGATAGTGTTCAAATGGAGTCTGATGATGAACTCTCCCCTCCACCGGTACGTGCTCCCAATTCAGAGCGTGTGCAGCTTGTTTGACTGACATCAAGGGTAATGAGATAAATTCAACTAAGACGTGCTTTGTGATTATTAATTAACAATGAGGCGAGGAATTCGTTAATTAATTGGAAAAATACATTCTCGTTAATTTCATTAGCTATTCGCTTTAATAAATTTTTAGTCGTGCCTAACATTGGGGGGTGGAGTCTCGTTCTGGGTGTGGAAACAGTAGGGCTGGTGGAAGTCGAACCCTGAAAGCATGGTTTTAAAATTCAGCTTAGCGAAAGTCACATGTGATACGAAGGCGACGCCTATGTATTCTTGCCAAATGTCTGTTTACATATTCAAACTGCCTGCTATGTAATTCGTACTCTCATAAATATATAGGCTCCTGCTTACCCCCCTTTCCGGTTCTTTTCTCCTTCAACCCTCTTATCCGTCTTAATATCTCAAGTCTGGTCCCACTGTGTTCTTTCGCGTTAAAATTTCTTCATATTTTGCTTTCTTGGAAACTTTTGTTTAGAGGGAATTTCTGAAAATGTGTTCAGTCGACCAAATGGGCATCTCACTTCTGGACCTACGTTATTTTGCATTTCAACTGATATATGTACCCTTATCATTTTCAACCTTTTTGGAATTACCTTCTTGAATTGCGGGTGAAGGGAGTTATCGGTAGTAATCCCAAGCTGCTCGATGTTTGGTATATATTTTTCATACATCATATCACGAAATCTGCTTCATCGCGTTTCGGCATCAGCTGTATCCTTTACGACTGGTCTCTTCCTCCCTTTTTGCAATCCCGTCTTGATTACCGCAACCTAAATCAGGCCGTTGATGGTCTTTTTTAAGCAGGGAAATCCCTGCAACATAGTTGTTTCCGTTATCCTTGATGATTGTGTCGCCGGCCCAATCGATCGAAAATGTCCCGATACAAAAATGCTTGTTTTGATTTTTGTAATATTCGGGGGATTATTGCAATTTTTTTTGTTCTGTGCAATCTGCTCTACTATGCCCCAAACCCAAGTCGCACCAGACTCTGATTTAGGTCGATATCGCCTGGGTATATTTTGGCGCACAACTTTGAGATAAGGGACATTTCTTAAGTAAGCCCAGCAATTTGCAAACTTTAATAATCCTACAAGAGTCCCTGACATTGCAGGCCGAGCGTATGTCCTTGATCCTCAATTCTTACGTTTTACCCAACACGGTACTCCGTCGAAGAATACTCTCCGCTTAATAACTCGGACCACTGCCTTTCCCATATCCATCTTCTGCCTCAACCAACACAGTCCTCAAAAGTTTGTCCTCGTTTGTTCATTCTTCACTCTACCAAATCTATAAAACCTATGCCAAATAGATGGTTTAATGGGAAATATATGAACGCAATTAAAGGTAAAGAAGCTGCCTATAGATCGTGCAGACGTTCCCAAATGAGTCACTTCGTCGTGAGTATATTAAGTTGAGAAATTGTAATTCCCATTATCAGGAAAGCAGCAGCATTCTGTAAAAGCCTCTGGTCCTTGGTAACTTGCATGAAGAAGAATTTTACCTCTTCCACAACAATCGTTCTTGACTGAGGCTACAAGAATAGTGTCGAATTTAACGACTTCAAAACGAAGTACTGCCTCATAAATAAAACCAGCACCGACCTTCCTTCTGTCTCAGTGGACAGTGTGAATCTAACAGCTGATCCGTCTCTTAACATTTTGGGTATACTTTTATCAGATGATCTGCAATGGAATGATCAGCTATTTCAAATCGCCAAACAAGCATCCCAATGCCTAGGATTTCTTAAAAGATGCAAATTTCTTCTTCCATCAGCAGACAGCCTACAATCACTATATTCGGCCCCTCTTCGGCTTATCTGAGCTCGCGCCTCGAAAATTGCTTTAGACGAGGTGAACAACCGCGCCTACAAAACCATCGGCGATAACACCTTCTGCACTGCGGCCACTGCAGGACTGTAGGAGTCTATTAGTCTAGAGACTGTTCCGCTGAAATTACCGCTCTCCTGCCTGCAATATTTTTCCCTCCTTTCCGAACTCGTACATAGTCATTATTTTCGAACTCGTACAACATCTTTGAGTTGGTTCATCGACATCTGCACGAGCACTTTCCAGACTCCCTATTTTCTTCTTTCCTTCAAACTAAGCTTACTAATAGACGCTGCACCTGCCTGAGTGACATGACACACTGGTAGTACAAAGGGTGATTCCTAAGCTTGGTTCTTCCAAATAAAAAAAGTTATCTGGAGTTGAAGCAATAAAATTGGAACTTGGCTACGAATCACTCCTGCATCCACTCTACCAGATATGAATATGGTTTGGCGGGAAAAATTGGATCCCATGAGGAGGTAAACCTAGCAGCTACTGAATATTTCGAGCATTTGAGGCACGCTATTTTATGAAATGGTTTAAAACGGTCCTGGACAATAGTAGACTTTTCCATAGCACGAGGAAAGTTTTTGTTTATATCGCTCTCCCTCGAACTCACAAGCAGGATAGGAGGGTTCTGGACCTCGCAACTCTTTTTGGAGACCCTAGGTTAAGAGTCAGGGCGGCCATAAAAATGCAGCCTGATTTCCTTGGCAAAAAGGGCAATACTACAACATTTTTTAATTAATTCGTCATTAAAGCTTGAATCTGCTACAATTTGTCCTTTTCCTCTACGTTAATTATTTTCCGTTAGCTTCAAGGATTGCCCTTGGGGACATTTCCAGCAGCGCAGAATGCAGAAAGAGTCATGGCCTCCAGACACGAGGGAATTTACAGAATGCAGATGGAAAAGTTTCTTTCCCATTTGAGGAGAAATTTCTGCTGCCGTGCTCGAGGGTTCACTGAACTGCACCAAACGAAAGCTACAGGGTGGCAGCATCAATATCAACAAAGGCCTGAAAAGCGGGGCTGCTGCTGCTGGTGCAGGACTCGAAATAAACAAATACCCACCCCAGCCCGGCCCGGGGGTGATGTCTCGAAAATGTTCCTCTGTTGAAAACAAACGTCTGCCACTCGTAATGAAGCAAAACAGAAAAAATAAAGCGAAAAAGGGGGGGTTGGGGGCGGAGTGGGCATGCCAGGCAACAGTTTTAATAGGTGGCGACAAGTGGAAAATTGTTTTCAAATCGTTGAGACTTTCCTTTCATAACGCTACAATTTGCCTCGCTTTTAACGGGCGACTCTTCGGCGTGGCATTTGGAGACGGTTTGTAAAATAAAAAGAACGAGAAATCCTTGCAAGGACGTGAAGAGCCTAGAATCCACAACTTTTCACGGGAGACTGCCTCCTGGCAATTAAATCCCGCCGACTCACATTTAATAAGAAATTTTTGGCACCGGCCAAATTAATTAAAAGCGGAGCCGCACTCAGTGCACTCACCTTCATTGGACCCGCCGGGGCCTGTCTATCTACCCGGAAGTGCCCGGAACCGGAAGTCCCAGCCGTGGCTGCTATCGATCGCAGGAGCGCTGAAATTAATGAAATTAAATTTAAGTGCAGCCAAGAAAACTTTCGATTACATTAAAAAGCTAATTTCGAGGAGCTCCGATCGAAAATTTTAAATTAGGTGCTCGGGACTGGAACTCCCCAGACTTCCGCAATAACGCTGCTGGAAGAAAGGGTTGCTAACCCCCGCCCTCGACGGGAAATATTAAATGTGGTTTCGGCAGATTCAGAGTTGCCCGACCACTGCGGGATCACGGCTTCAATCTTAGATCTGCTTTATTGCCTAGAAAAGCGCTTTATTTGCTTCCTTAGTGCCAAACGGGTTAAGTGGAGACTTTTGAAAAATTTACCTGAGATTGTCTTAAATTCGCAAGGGAGTAATCCACACGTAATCTATCAGGAAGACTAAAGCGAGGACCTTGGGGAAATCTACTGCCAACCTTAAAACGTTTCATAAAAAATGTGAAATTTATTTAAATTCTTCTCAGGAGCACTTTTTGCCCGTGAATATTTCATTTGCAGGTGAAGTTCAAGTGTGGAATTTTACTTGACTGATCTTAATTATTATAATATTCAGTCCCCTTGGTATCACCAGCCCCAGCTTCGGTTCAACGGATTTAAGGGTAGTTAGATTGGAAGTCAGAATAGGAAAGGACCTTTACTTATCCTTAAGGCCTGCCAGACAATGGCGTTCGAACCTAGCCAAAGAAGTAGCACTGGAATTCTCAAATATATCCAAGCCTCTGTAAAAGCCCTTTATTCAGTGATCATGCGCTCCAAGTTAGTGTAGCGAAGCAGAGCTGAGCTAGATATACTCGCTACTTTGAAATCGAATATTCTCCTATCGATATTTCAGATCCTAAACTGACTCGAAAAATTAAAGAAAGTCTTTTCTTAAGAATTTAATTGAACTCAATAAATAAATTATAAATTATCAAACTGAGCTGAGATGCAGTTTTAATATAATTCAAGCAGTGAAACCTGTGCGATACCTTTTCTGTATTCTCTTCAAGTCACCTCCCAGAAGAAATGGTAGATTTGCTGCATTTTTCATGGTAACTTTTCCAATCCAACGGAATAATAAGAATTGCAAAGAAAATACCGACACCGTTTAAATTTCTCTCAGCAATTTAATTGAAATTCAATAACGAAAACAATTTGTGCAGAGCAACGTTGGTGCAGATTTCTCTCTTCCGATATATGTAAAGAAGGTTTCGAAGTGGATTATGAATAAATTTCGTTTTAAAGATTTATTTTTTTAAATTATTGTTGCTTGAAAAATTCATTAGCAGAGAAATTCAGAAGACTTAAGTGAATTTATGTTCTCGTCTTGCACTAGTAGCGACTCCACCACATTTTACAAATTATTAAATAATCTCCAGTAAGCAAATTTGGGGCTGGTTTAGTCGAGCGCGCTATACAAGTTTCCTGCAAAAATTAAGCCGAAGACAGCTTAAATATTTATGTGAAAGTATTAATAAAGATTATTTGAGGAATGCCGAATCAAGCCATTTTCAGGTTCCTGCTCGTACTATTGCCTAAAGACATCTCAGTGAGCGGTGTGCAGTAAAACTGCGACACTAGACCCTAACTTCGATGCCCTTAGTTTCCGCGAGCAGCACTTTTGGAGTTAACCTGCTGGAGTCAACTGGAATCCCCTGATAGCAGTCTTTTCCTCAGCAGAAAGCTATAGTGACACAGAGTTCACAGGATGCAAGTGTCGTCTTCAAGTTTTATCCTTTTCAGCTAATTCCTGAAACTTCCGTGCCCTATAGTTAGTGCCACTAGTCCCGCTGCATGTTCAGGATCTATGTTCTTGCTGTGACACTCGGTAGACTAATCACTACCTCAGAATGAACACACGTACCAACATCACACCACTTGTGGTGTTCCTCGGTGATGTAGCTCCTTGCCAACCTCTCTGCTAATGGCAGAGTATGATTCCGGAGCTCAAAGCCCTCTGAAGTCGACCATAGCTTTGTCAGGTTGTCAGACTTATTCTCATCGATACTGGTGGGTATACTCATACCCATGCTATAGTCACATTATTTTTCTTCGTGCACCTGTTTAGTTTTTCGATGTCCGATCTGTCCGGAAATTTCGTTCGCCCGGTCACCACTGCAGTAATACAGTAAAAACAAATACATATATATCAATAACAATCTTAATAGAAGGCCTATTGCTTCTTTCTTATAGAGCATCGTAACTTGTAAAAAGTAGACCAGACCGAACTAAACATTAAAATTCTATAAAAAAAATACATTTTTTTAGATGGAGTTATTGAAGGCATATGATCGCAAAAAGTAAATAAAAAACCATCATAAACCACGAAATTTCAAAAACATTAAACCACAAGCTTTCAATTATGATTTGTCACACTTTAAGCAAGTTTTGTTCTGCCGTCTTGCTCCATTCAAAGTCATTTTTTAAGAAATTAAGTGATCCCATTTTTTCCCGGGAACTTTTTCTTCGTAGATGTACCGATGGACAAAGAACAAATCCGCCATAAATATGAATAAATAACATGTGTGCTTTGTTGGACCAATCTCTTGACAATCAAACATTCTTAACATCTGCCTTCAATATGATTTTCTTGTTGCTCTCGAAACGAGTCTTCGTATCCTAAAATTGGCGTCGCATTCTTCATTGGCTCAAAGTAACTACGCGGGGTTTGGGAAAATTCACTTGCAGTCATGGGGAACGGCGTTTATATCAACTTAAGGTACAACCGCGAAACTTAAGTCTCAAATTAAAATAATATGGCCAACTCCCAAGCCAGCGTCTACGACGTCTACTAGATCTCCCCGTACCAACTGCGGCTCAATAAATCCATCACCTTAGTCACGCTCGCATACCCATCCGACTTCCACTCGAGACCATTACCTGCCGAGCGTAGTTATCATTTTTCAATTTTCCCATTTATCCAGTCAACTGCCCTCCATTCACCAGATCCGATTTGTTTTTCAGCCAGCTCCAAGTCGGCCAAACTAAGGTAGTCGTCAGCCGCGCTACAGCAGCATCAAAACATCAACGCTAAGCTCACCATTCTCTGACGGATAATCCAAAGCTGGCCAGATGCAATTACACGAATGCGCGATGGCTTCAATCACGGCAAAAACCACCTGTGCGACAGAACGTCAAAAGTAGGCTTCAGCGGGATTTGGTCCAAGCCAGCATCCAGTATATGCCAGAAGACCGATTTCGTCCCACATGAATCAAGAGTTTGGACAATTGAAACGCATGGTCACTGGCGAAAAAGTGCCCTGAAAGTGCCTGGCCATTGGGGACGCACTAGAAGTCTTTGGGCTCGAGACTGGCGATGATATTTTTTTGTACCTATTCTTCGTAGAAATTAATCGTGGGATTGGGAGACAGGAAATTGGGCTCACCTGTCGGAGAAAAACGAAATCGGGGCACACCGTTTTGACGGGGATAAAAACATAAATCCCAGAGCAAAACACCTTTCAGGTGTTTACAGTGATTTTTTTATGACGCCGTGTGCAAAGAGAATGAATTCGACTCGGGATTTTCATTTTGTTTGTTTTAGATTTTTAGCCGTGCTTTTGCAGTCTTTAACCAGCTTTACTAATTTTTTCCAGATGAATTGATGGCGCAAACTCACAAATTAGATTTACAAAATTTGCTGACAATAATTGAAAATTACTCGGAAGTAAGTGTACGTGAGCTGGGGGTTTTCATGGCCTAGTGAAAGTGCTAAAGGAAAGCGGTCGCTGTTACGAAATATTTACCAGCAAAATAAGTTTTTATGCGAAACAGCAGAAATTTAGTCTGGATTTTTTGTTGCATCGAGAAATGCAGGGAAATTTCCTATGAAGTTTGACAAGCGAGAATAATAAAGACAATTCCTGATTACATCCAGTTTTCTCCAAAAAAAATAGCTTTGGACAGTTAAATAAAAGTGGAAAATCAATTACCTTCTTGTACAGCAACAGTGGTGATATTAAGCTGCTTACCTAGGACAACACCCAAGATCGTGACGAATAATCTGTTACCGAATACGAATACCCTAGTGAAACTAGAATTTGTAATAGCTCCTGGCCTGAGTTCTTCTTAATTGCAAGGCAGGCTTTGAAGAATTCCAGCAGTTCCGCCTGAAGAGCACCGGAAGGTTGGTGGTTTTTTGTAAATTTACCCGGGAGAAGAGAACTCCACCCACACCAGACCTTGATTTGTATGCGTCAGTGTATAGAACGACGCCATAACTGCTGCCAGGCTGGAAGTTTTCTCATACCTCTCTTGTGGGGATCTGGACATCGGAACGTCTGCTGAAGTTGAGCTACACGTAGTCAGATGGCCCATCTACCATTCCCAGTGTTACAGAGGGCCATATGGCTTTTTCACTCACCAGACCGTGGCATGATTTCCTGCCTGACATATGGATCCAACGTTATCAGATCGGGAATTTCGTTCACTGCTTCAGCGGGGTTTGTATAGAAAGTCTTTCTTACTCCAAGATAGGCAATTCTTTGGACTTGGCGTAGTCTGGTTTTGCTCACTGCTCTATAGAATCAGCGTACCATAGGCGGATTCAAGCCACATTTTTCCCGAAGGTCTGCCTACTGACATAGAAACTCTACTGGCCGACGTTTCGATCTTAAGCCTCTAGTTCAGCTTTGGTCCAAAATAACACATAAGTACTGTGCAGATTGGGGTAGGTTCAATGCTCGAAAGTTATTTGTAGGCAAACTGAAAACGGGATTGGTGAAAAGCTCTGTGTTTTCCGAATTAACGATTGGGCTACTCACTAACCTTTCTAAGAGCCCTGTCCATAATCTCACTGATTGTGGAGAGAAACTTTGGGATACTAGGATCACCATGTCGTTCGCATAGGCAACAGAATCTGCCCTTTGGGGGTTATCTAGCGCCTTAACTCCTAGGTTACCGAGGCCGGCTATAAAGGTGTACGTTTGAAGACGCTTAGCAGAATTTTCTCCTTAAGAGTTTCAGTCCTTGGCATTTAACTAAAAATGCAAATAATTAAATCAATTCTTTTCTAAACCATTGAGTCTGAAATTGTATCAATATTATGTAAGCCTTGTGATTTCTCAAAACTTTCCGTCTAGCAACGCAATTAATTATTCTCCACAAAATATCCGAACCACGCAAAATTTTAATAAAAAAACATAACGAGTAAACATTTTCAAACAAGAAAAAAATCCCCACACATAAAAATTTATTAACATAACAAATCCCTTCTTCCACTTAGTTTAACAGGACATTCTCCTTCAATATCCATTTCGACTCACTAAAGGAATGAAGAAGAAAAATCAGTCATAACTTTTCTTTCCATAAACCGATACAACTTCAGAAGAGGACAATGATAACTTTTTAATTTCCAAGAAATTTACCCTCAATGGACAGAAGGGAGGATCCTTTTAATCTTTCAGTTCACTCGTACAAAAGAATCGGTCATCACATAAAGACGGAGCTTAGATTGAAATATGCTCCAAAGACCGACCACAGAAAAATCAAGCAACAAGAAAAAGAAGGAAGCGAAAGGGAAAACCTCCAGTGGACAAAATAGGAAAAGGAACACTCAAGCTAAGGACGAGAAAACAATTTTCATCTTCAAATCGGAGCGAAATATTTCCCAAGGTTTTCCCGCTCCACTCCTTCGCCATAGGGGTGACACCCCCTCAACGTAGCCATAGAACAGCCCTCACCAACACTCGGCAGCCGCGCGTGCATGGGGTCTATCTACACTGGACCAAGTCGTCATTCCCCGGGGATCGCATCCTTTTGCTGGGCGTCCCCGTCCGTTTGTGTGCCGAAGGTCTCCTCGAAGTTTGAGCAGATTTAATTTTGATAAATCAGCAACAATATTCCATTTAACAGGAATAATCCTTCCATCCATGCGAGCCTTCGAATCCTGGTCCACATTAAACTCCTAAACGATTTGCGAAGGGCGGCGTGCAGGAGGAAAACCCCTGAAACTTTTTTCGTCCTTCCTCAAGAATAGGTAAAACGGGTGCACCCACTGACAGAACGCCACTACTGGAGGGTGGGTGGTGCCAAGGACGAGGCAATTGATGTGCTTGTAGTGTACAAAAAAAATAAAACTTCAATTCGATTTTCTCGATAAATTTCTCTTAAATTGGATACATAAGAAATATCTCTTCCTCCCCGGCAAGTAGCGCCGGGATGCTGGTCCCTGATCCGGGACTAAACGACTAGAAGTGGAATAAACTGGATCAACGTATCGCCATTAATATGTGTGCGGTCGTTTCTACCGTAAAACATCAAACAAATCAACCCCAGCAGTCGTGTCTGCGTGAAAAATTCCGTTACTAGATAGAATGGGAAAGGTACGAATATGGCAGGGATTCCAGTCGCTCCTGACTACCATTCAAACTTTTGTAATCCTGGGGTCGTTACAGGACAATCAATTGGACGCAAGGAAAGGCCCACAGTGACCGTCATAAGGAACGGATCTGATTTACATGTGAGGCTTTTAGGACTAATAAATGGGAAGTGTTCTCCCGGTGCTTCGGATTTAAATTCACGTACTTTCGAGGATATTTATAATATTGGAGCAGAAGGGATTCCAACGGTTTGTGAGTAAATTTTCGGATGTCCACAGGATTCTACTCTGTCGGTAGTCGGTGGGATGCATATTCGTTTCGGTAATGACTCAAGGACGGCTTTGGGAATAGCTGAATTTGGGAACTGAGGGAGACGGTTGGCTCTTCCAGCGTGTTGAGCGTAAACCGGACCTTCCGCCGCTCGTGTTCTCGCCTATTTATTCGACAAATTTTCTCACTTTTTCCCCAGCTCTCAGTTGACGGGAACTCTGGTTTTGCCCGTCTACTGAAATCCTTACTCGACGGACCTTCATCTCTACTTCGAAGTACTCGTTGGGTCACCTTAAAAGGGCTATGGTGGTCACACTGCGTCATTTCCGACGATCACGTGGCGCTCTGTGTTATAAATACGGCAAGTTTTTTTCTACGAATGTTTGGAGCCACCCGTAGACTTATACACCAAGTTTATAGCAGCAAAATTAAATCGATTTAACTTAAACTTACGCCAAAATTTCGAATTAACGTATAAACGGCTAACTTACATTCTTCTAACTTTGGCTTAAGCCGAAAAATTTCGGTTTAAGCCATAATTCGAATTATCCCGTTTATACGACAAAAAATTTTGGATGATCCATAATTCGAATTATTTTTGGATTAGCTATAAACTAGGTAATAGACTTCTAAAGAACTGAATTGAGAGTTGTCTTTCTGATCCTTCAATTGACCTAGTAAATAACCGCACACCATCTCTGCAGGTATTCCCCACGGCTCAATTCGATCACCAGCTCTCTTTCTAGTTCTTATAAATGACCTGCACCATGTGAACGATATGACGCATAAAATCACATAAATCACATAAAAACATAAAAGTCGAGAGATTGCTCGGACTCGTTGTATGAACATCGAAAGGAGGAATGCTAGCCCGGATTTTCAATGGTAGACCAACAGAAAAGAGAAGCCACGAAATAGGTGGAAAGATAATTGGTAGAAGGCAGAACTAACAAACCCTAGACATGCCATGACTGGAAGAAGAGGCTTGGAGAGGCTCTACTCCTACAAACACTGTTGCCCCTTTCAAGACACTCAAACCTTTCTTCAGCTTTGTACTAACTCAATGTCACGAGGTAAATATGTGTGTTTTCTCTCAAACAAACACCACTCGAAAATCCACACCCACGAAGGCATCATTTGTTCTCCAATAAAAATTGTGTCCAATATAAATTTTCTCGTGGTTAAATTCGAATAAATTTAAGCCCCAACGGATATCATCCCCGGCGGAGCAGATTCGCTTCGCAGCAATGAAAATCGGTAGCTACTAAAGAGCACGACAAATTATCAAATTATTGTGAAATTTATGACTAATAAATCACCAGCCCCAATGGCCGCCATCACATCTTTCTGGCGGATGTTGGGACAATATCCGAAGCGAAGGAGCAGAATGGATTGGGATAAAAAGTGCTTTAAACCGAATTAAAACAAAGATAAACAAATACGAGCTCGTAAATGCCGCGGGTGTGGGAGGGTGCGAGCGGGCGAGTGGAGGAGTGCAGGGTCCATAAATCCGGTGTCCTTGGGGCATCCATCTAGGATTAGTTGCAGGTTCATGACCACCAGGTTAATACGATTTTCGCCTGCCGCTAGTAGAGGTGCTTTCGCATGTCCAGTTCAGGGATTAAGGGCCGTTTTAGTAGAGCGGCCGTAAGTGGTTGCGATTTCCTTTTTATTGGTCGCAAAAATCGAATTCACCCCCGCTGCTACGCCAGAAGCCAACTTCACGATCGGGCAGTGGGGGTGGGGTGTATCTGTCACAATATTTCAGGCTGTAAATTACCTTTGTTCGGCCGAGTCATACTTATTCGACAGTAATGGATTTTCCTGGCACACGTTCCAGCGGTTCGGCGGGGGTGGTTGCATTAAGAGGTTTTCCATTACAAGAACGAGGTTACAGCAATGTCAGCGGATCGCCGTTGAAAGTTTTCCGTGTACATTTCTGGGAACAATCATAAGCATTCAATGCTCGAAGGAATCCTAGGCTGGCATCCCGCTTTCCCGCCATAAACAAGAAATCCTTGCAGCTCCCGGAACCCATCATAAGTCCTGCGACAATTGAATTGCATAAATCCTCCGAGCTCTAAGAGGGAAAAATATGGCGAAATAATTTCTTGGAATTAAACATTCACAGTAGACGCCGCCGGAAGGACGTTGGTGCAGGGACTCGCGGGCAAATCGGCGGTGCGGGGCACCTAGTTGGGCTGCAAGCCATAATTCCCGGTGATTTACTTGTTTTAACGGCTCTCATATCTTAGGTGGTGTCTCCATAATTCTTCGGCTGACGGTATGATCCTCTGTCTAAGCTCCGCAGGAGCCTGCACTTCTTGCTGCCACAGCGGACGGGCATCACGGAAGTCCTTTTTAAAGATCCCCAAGACACATTTTGCCCGTGCGATTGGAGCGGGAATGGTGATAATAATGGCGAGCCTTTGTAACTGTACGAACACTGTCAAAGGACATAAATTTCAACTAAATTTACGATTGTGAAAAAAAAAACAGTGCGGCATAAATTTCAACCAATGATGGAGAACTATTCCGTTAGCAATTCGCGCTCTGTTTATGAAAATGTTCCCTATTATCCCTCCTCCTTGTTTATTCCCTTATCCTTTTGGTCCGTTTTTTCCGGGCGGATTGTCTTACCGGTTGGATTTTGTGGATTCGAATATAGTCGGATCAATTTATTTTCCTGTCAAGTTTTATGGTTTATTCCTTTCCATTCCGTATATATAAAGGATATCGAGGATTTCTTCCTGTTTGGCCGTAATAAAAAGTCCTTCGGCGTAAATAACCAGCAGTGGGAATCTTGGGGATTGAAGATTTGAAGATGTGCTATGAAAGTCCGCTTAAAGGATAACACTGGACAAGGGTATAAATTCTAATCTGGGCTTGAATATTGTCTTAGTTCTCTATGGGGTCGTAGGGCGGGCAGGGGGAGCGGGGTGAATTTTAAATTATTACCAGAGGATTTTGAAATGAATTTAATGTTTCCGGTATGTTTGTGTGAGGCATTTTTCAACGAAATCATCACTTAGGTAATTGCTGGACATTTCGGTCTGCAGGGAAAGAAGTTGTCGAACAGTTTTTTGAAACCAATTTCTTGGCACCTTCATTGCCGTAGAATGGAATTCTCCTCCTTTTCTCCTGTTTAATTGCAAGTCCGAATTTCTCTGCAGTTCTTTCTAGCGATATGAAGGCTTCTTTCATTGCTATGGTGGTTCTGGCTAGTATTAGAATACCGTCAGCGTATGCAAATAGTTGTACTGACTTGTTGAAAACACTGCCGCGGTATTAGTTCCTGTTTTTTCGCGTTTTTCATAGCTACGTATAGCAAGCATAACAGGGCATCTCCTTGTCTACCACTGAATTGTTCTGACAGCTCTCCTTCAATTCTTATTCTGTATGCTGTTATCTCTTTTTTCAAAGCTACAAGGTGTTTGGGAAATCTTAAATACTCCACGTTCAATAATAGCTCTAACATCGTCATTTTCTTGGACAGCCAAACTGCCCTGTTGGCCATTAAATCCCACGGGGTGTCATCAGAGAATCTCCAGAGTTGTCTCCTATCTCTGAAATCGCTCAGCAGGAACAACAATATTGCGCTGATGTAGGTTCCGGACCACGAAGGTCACATTGGTAATGAAACTGCCGATGATTTGGCTAGAATAGGGGTCATCACTCATCACTTGTTACTAGTTGGCCCGGAACCTTTTTGCAGCTTAGCCAGCTGCCACATAACATCGACCATCAGGAGTTGGGTGGATCAGCTGTTTCGTCATAGGTGGACAAGCAGTCAAGGCGCTCGTCGAGGTAAAAGATTCTTTCAACTCGACAAAGCTAAGACGGCCAAATTTTTAAATTTTAAGAGGTGGGAGCTAAAAATAATAACAGAGCTCCTGCCAGACCACTGTCCTGTCAATTAACACCTAAGCAGAATATAATCATAGCTGTCGGAGGCAGCTCCCGAAACTGCGAAGCACTTTCTGTGCGACTGTGAGGCTGCAGCGAGGAGGAGATTGTCTCCTCGACCGCTAATTCCCTGCACCCAGGGAGATTTGGGTTATGAATGCCAAATCAATTTTAGACTACATATATCACAAGCCTTGACCTGGAAGGCAAATCTTAATGCAGATTTACTTAATTTTTCACCTGAAGAAGATTTGTTGGTCAAAAGATGCGAGTGCATATTGCCTTGGGTAGATACTTTTAACTTTCGTAATTAGGATTACTTTAGGAATCATCAAAGCCTTGTCCTTTTACCATCCAGTCAGCAACTCGCTGATGACATTCACTGTAGCTCGTTCGCTTGCGAATATTAAAAAGTGTCACCTTGGTTCTGCTGGCGCACCTGGTTTTCTGCAACTATCGAACACCTCTTTTGCCTTCGCTTGTAAATTAATTTCATGGACTTCACAGTCACTGATGGCCGATGAAATATTGAAGAAGAGAGGTGAATTTAATAATAATAAAAAAGATGAGGAAAAAACGTATTTAAGCGAACATCTGTCAACTTCACACGGCATCCATTACTGATGGGCTTTCAGCTCTTTGGTGCTCCACCATTATCGCTCGCATTACAGAACGGCATCCGCCCAGGCCCGTTCCGGGCTGTTTACATTTAACGCAATTTTGAAATTAGTCCATCAGCATGATGTTTGCTGGGTAAATTGCCATAATCCCATTAAGGGATTTACTGGATTTGAAAACTGTAAAACGAATCCCGGCAAAAATAGGATTCCTCTTCACAAACTTCCCTGATTGCGATAGTTCCTGCATGCCGATGACGGACGTGGTAGCCGGCTCCACAGCCCCCACCAATGCAGCTGCAGTTTATTAGCCGGAGCTGGCCATCGCCAGGATCACTACCCCCAATTCGAGCTCAAGAGGACTTCAATATTATATAATTAAGCGGATATTACCAGTTGGTTACTGCAAAAAGGATCTCGGCATAACGAACGGAAACTAATTGCTTGATGAACAAGGGCCCTTCCGGGCTATTTGATTTGTTTAATTAATACTTTTGATTAAGGGCAGTAGGAGGGCCTGCGTTTAATTGAGTATTTAGACAGAAGTGCAAAGATTCACCTTGTACACCTGACACTAGCTTGATTGCTGGGGCCGAGCCTGATTTGTGTGCCATTCGGGCCAATGATTTCAATTACAGATGGAGGATTCGAATCCTGAAAGGATTATCTCGAAATTGCCTCGCAACAGCGACGATGAGTGCCACGCGAACGTCTGCGCTGCGAGTAAATTATAATCAATTAATTAAAGCCAAAGTATTTAGTTATCAGATGTCCTTACCATGGAAAAGCAAATTAACGTCAGCTCTTACATCCCTGCGGGAATTTTTGGTAATGAGCAGAAAACTTCCATAAAGCGAAACCACAACTTGACATAAACATTCCGGTGGCCTAATGTAGCACATAACCTCAATTATTAATTGCTTAATCACATGTCCCAGTTCAAGTGAGGCCTCTTATTACCAAAAAGGAAACACCAATACCACTGCTGTCAGGAGGCCTGAAAGAAGATGAGAACATTTATATCCACCACCACTCTAACCTCATCATTCTCTCGAGTGCAATAAGCCATCCAGGATCCTCGTGCACGCGTCTTAAGGAGGCTGGCGTCCTCCTGGATGTCGGGGAGAGCCAAAAATATCTCCGCTCCTCGTAGGCCTCCCACAACTCTAGAATGAATGATGTACGCACAGTGTTTCGTCCTGGCAGCTAGGATAAATGAAAACGTCTTCCCGTAACGAATTTAATTCATTAGAAAAGGGCCCAAGATAAATGGCAGACAACTTGGGAAGTCTTATATCGTGCGGTTGGCATCGGATGGGGCTGGTGTAGGTGCTTGCGGCTCTCATTGCACGTCTTATTAGTACCGCACGATTATTTGTCTTGATCGTATGGCTTCCCGTTATGCGTTGAGATGAGGTGATTATTGGTCAGGTGGTGGGCCCACTATTCATAAGAAGCTCATTACCGGAAACATTAACGAGAATCAAGACGCTCTCAGGTAATGTAGGTCATGCAAACCAATGCCTTCAGGAGTCTCAGCCGAAGGAAACTAATGTGTTGCCAATGGAGGATTTAATCGACAACAATAGATGAAAGCCGAATCCGATTGATGGGAAGTACATTGCACGGCTTTCGAGCGGGATTATGATGTTGGTTACAGTTTACAGAAAAGGAACAATTGCCGATTTGTGTTGTCCTTAAAGTGCTTTAGAGTTTTGTCAATTTCGTAACTTTAGGAAGAACAAACACCTGGAATACGCCCAAATAAACGGACAGCACTAAAAAACTGTGAAATACTATATTTTCTAAGAAAGGCGAGCTAAGTACCTGCTCTAAACGAATGGACCGATTAATATTTTTAGAGGTTTTGTGTCTTGCTGTTATATTGGTTTGCTTTTTCATTGGACTCGACTTGCGAGCCATCCTCGTTAGCCTAAGGGTTAAGACGCGCCCTACTGCCATCAGAAAGGTCCGTTCGATTAGACGCAGCGTTATAGACCTTCGTCTTTCCTTTCCACCACTTCCACTGTTCTATTTATTTGTGGACAAATTCTTTGCTTGTAGTGTGTGCGAAAGGAAGTACTGTGCTGTACTGCGTCTGAGAGTATCTAGTCTGGGTAACATGGGTAACATGGCCATGGACGCAGGACGAGTTAAAGCTTGGTGGAATAGTTGCTTTGCAAAATTGGACAATTTTCTGAGGGAGGGATTTGTATATCCTTGTAACACCCACGCATTGAGACGATCTTAGATTATGTCACACTTAGGACATTAAGATCAAGCCAAGGCTAGGGGCGTTACAGGTGCTGTTGAAGGTAAGTCAGTAACTTCGTTTTGAAATTATTCAATTCGAAATCATTCGCAGTTCGTGGACGCAATTGAGATCGAGTACAATTTTCCTGTTAGGCCAATCCGCTGACTAGTGGCCGCAGTTGCGAATCAACTTCGACAAAGTACCGCGGTAACAAAAAGAACAAGGAGGTGGGCCCTTTGGTCAGCAGAAACTCATGTTACTCCTTGATTCGGGCCGCAAAAATCGTGTGGAATTTAAGGCATCAAAAATGAAATACTGTCTTATTCCTATCCAGGCTGAGGCCCCGAGAACCGCCTTGGCTTGGCTTGCTGGACAAGGTGCAAAACCACCCTCTTAAACTTATTGGTGATGCGTCACTTGCCCTTCAATTGATTCATTAGCCCTCAGCAAGAAATAACCTTCTGTCTCCTGTCTGTTTTCCCGCAATAGCCAACTCGGCGCACTCGCACAGTCTACAACCCTTATTTTCGTGCACACTTTGGTCTAGAAATTCGTTTAAGACTAGAACAACTCGACTGTGGAACAACCTTCCACAGTCAGTATTCCCGAACTCATCCAAAATCCAAGAGTGCATGGTCTCCTCTTTATCCATCCCCCAGCAAACTCCCCTTTACCTATCCTATCCTTCTTCTATCCTTTGAACTAACCTTACTAGTTGAAATTGCACCATGACGTGAACGACTGACGACATCAATGCGTTCGTCAAAATGAATAGACACTCTGAAATGTGGTTTTTTATATGATGATGCTTATTGTACTTTTTTGAGAGTTGCTATAGTGTACTAGACCCGCCCTAAACACCAGGTTTGAAATTTAGAAAAGATATAGAACACGTCAGCATCGATTATTCCACATTGAGATTAATTCCATCCAGTACAACGGTCTTCCACAATTCCCGTTAAATGTCCCTTTTCCTTTTCGAACTCCTACAACGGCATAAATGTGGACCAAAAGATTCGCTGCTCCTTTCTTGAAAAGAAGCGAATTATTAAAAGTCATTTATCCTTGAAAATCTTAACGTAATAACAGCATGTCCCGAATTCCTTAAATTGCTGCTAGAAGTCTCCAGATTCCTACAAATCCAATTTCCTGGCGCTGGGAAAAAGTCCCTTGAATTTCTTTTTTTGTTGTTGCTGCAAGTTTCCTCCTTTTCCGTAAAACAAACCAATGAACATGAAAACCACCCTGGGAGGAAGTTTCCCTGAAACAGGACGAAACAGCGGCAAAATGTGATTTTGTTATCCTCTACACATGCCGTCAAAAGCTTTTAATGGATGCTGAAAAGAGCTTTGCAAAATTAGCTGACGTGATACTTTTAAAACTTTCCGAAAATTGTGATACACACCTAGAGCATAACACTGTACCTGTCTGCAGACATTATCCTTTACCGCTGGGTAGCTACAGAGGCAGCATACAGCCGAGCCACCACCTGCACCTCCAGAACACCCAAGGATCACTTGAAGTTTGCAAAAATTTCTGTTTCACTCGGAGCGAAACTTTGTTATAACTGACGGTAAAAAGCTAAAAGGAACCCACTTTAAGTGGCGTTTTTGCTCGTACGAGCAGGAATTACAAAGCTTCAAGGACATGCGATGAGTCCTTATTCCGCATCAGGTATCCTTTTATGCAGCGACCGCCCAAGGCCTTGGAAAACTGATATGTAAGCGTCAAATTCCCCATTTCATCTTGGTGGAGGTGGAACTTCTGCAGAAAATTAGTGTTGTGACTATGAATATCCTTCGATAAGTTGATAACAAAAGACAAAGAATCCCGAACCTATCCCGAGTCTCACCAAGGTGAACTTTGGGGATGGGAATAGTTTACGGCAAATTAGTAAAACTGATTCTTTTGTCCCGGAGATAGGATGGGCGGTGGGAGGCAGTTTGACAATGAGGACACATAAGAGGACGTTAGAGGCTGCTTTCAAAGGAATTGTAGTAAAAGGATTTCAATTTGTCAGAGGGACTAAAGGATCGTTCTCCGCTTTCTCCTGAGCCGATAGTGAATAAAGCCCGGTGGTTGCCGTAATGGCTTCGCAAATGAATGCATCGGAACGTTAAATGGAATTCAGCATAATGAGCGGGGTGCAGCCCTGGTGCTTTTCTAAGCTGCAGCCACTATCGCCGCCGTAATAAAGGAGGGACATAATTACTCCTGAGTGCTAGATATGTACTATTTGAGTGTATCGCACACGACCTGGCTTTGTTTGTTTAATCCAGCTTTGCGGGAGGATGCAGCCTCTGTAAATGGGTTCGATTAGTTATGAACGTGGGTTGGTTTCCTTTTGTTAATGGCACAATGGACGAAACCAACATCAGCAGAATGCAATAATTCTGTTTAAAAATAATAGTTTGGAGGCAAAGCTTAAACAAAGGGCTCTCAATGTGGTTTTGTGTTATTAGCAGGCATTGAATGCTTTAGTGCAATATTGGGGAATCAGATTGGATTGGATGAACTAGGGCTTGTTGCCCGACATTGCGCTCAATGATAGAACCGTCGATAGTAAAAAGGGGCATTACCCCTGAGCATTAGTCTTTCACATAAAAAAGCTCTTACACGTTGCCAACCTTTGCCACATTCTTCTGAATATTGAAAAGAAAGTGATCTGGAGTCTGGACAAAAGTCAGCCGTGGTAAGCATTCAGGTCTCGAACTGAAACCGTAGCTACATATGTATGTGATCACCTAAATGTTATGTTCAGATTATGGTGTAATGTCGTTATTTATTCTCAACAGTTGAACCAAGGGATAAAGGGCTGCCATTCCAGCAGTCCGCGGTTCCTTCGATTTCACCAATGGTACTTGATTTTTATTCTTCCCCCACCTAAATAGCATTCCTTCTTTCTAGTCTGGCCTCTTTACAGTGTTTGCCAAAGTGCCATAGTAACGTCAAAGACGTAGAAAAAACACGGTACCTTTCGACCTCATAGGTGATAAAAACTTTGCCGGCCTTTGTTCATTGGTGCAGTGACCGCTCGCGAGCCTTAAGATTAATGGGAAATTTAGTAATGAGCAAATTTTGTGGGTTTTTTAACTGTCATGGAAGAGTGCATCACGAATTTGTTTATGAAGCCCACGTGAGCTCGGATTTCTACATGCCAGAAGCTACTAAGTGTGGGATACCGGTAAACAGAACCTCTAAAGTGGTCGAGCACAGCAATGCTCCTTCTCATTCTGCATTAATCGTGCGTTTTGAATGATTTTGAGACAATATTTCATTACTTATGGATAAACCTACAACGAAATCTAATTTATTAACAACGAGCCTAACTTTTACATACTTTTAAGAAGAGATTGTTTAGAAAAATTCCTATATTCTTCTGCCTTCTTTCAAGGTAAATTTTTTATTTATAATTTCGAAATGGTGGGAAATTTGTTGGAAGAAATATTTGTATTCCATTACCCGTCCTTCAGATGGGCCTTTTCCTAGTAATTTATTAAAGCTGTTGAGTGAGTCAATACATCTACCTTAGGGATAGGATTCCTCCGTTTTGTCTCGGTATGAGATCTTAAGCGAAGCCGAGTTTAATATTGTGGAACTTTTCATATTTTCCTAAATTATGCCAAATAAATTAATAAGATCTCAAAGGAAACTCTCCTCCTAATAACATCTCAAATATACTTGAAAATGTCATCCCTCACGAAACGTTAAGTCAATTCTAGGTTAATACGTCGTCAGAGTACATATCAGGGATCAACAAAAACGCAAACAAATAAAGAATATGCCAGCCGTTCCCTAAATCGTAAAACCCTAAAGTCCTTGAAATAGCCCGCATCAATAGCGATTAGCGCCCTAAACCACCGTCGTTTACATAAAAGCAAATAGCGTCGTACATGCCCGTGCCTGGTAGAGACGGTATGCTCCTAAACCGCTGTTGTATAATTTCGAGTTACATCTACATCCGGGAGAAATATGGTCACAAGTGTTGTATATGCGATAACAAACTGTCCACCCTGTCCCCCCCCCTGGTCCACGGCAAGCGGAAATGGTAGAACGTGCATCGTGAATCTGGATCTCGTGGTTGATTTGCATATGACCCGGTTAAGTTGGTGCAATCCTGTCCAAATTTATGCATTATCCGTTGACTTAAGGTTCGGGCCGTGCTCAGAGATCCTAAATCCTGAAACGCTGACTATTCTAAGCATTTCATCCTGGAAGCACTACGCTGCAGTGGGCGTCCCTCTTAAGCGACTTCCGCGAATGAGACTATTCGATCCCAGTGAATTTCGACAATTTCTGAACTTTTAGTAGCTGCGGAGAGGACATAAATCGTCCTGGTAATGGCTTTATACACAACCCTTCTATACATGGGGATATGCACCGCCGCGATTTCAAATGGGTGGGAGATTACGCCGTATAACGACTTGCAAAATGGATGCAGCAAATCATTCCATTTTCTGATAATTTATCTCGAATTCGCGTTGCAATCTGGAGCAGGACACTTCCAACTTTCCTTTCCAGCTTGTTATAATGTAAGAAAGTGCAGATGCAGGAGATTGGAGCAGTTACATTTACGGTAATGAATTGGAGTAAGGTTGATGAAGCGTAATGCTGATGGACCCATCTGATGAATGCATAATTTTGTACTTTTGAATTTTATCTGCAGTCTGACTTATCTGTAATGTAAAGTTGAAACCCTTTCGATGGGTGCTACAAAAATACGCGCTTCGAAGCGGTTTGTCTTGTATAGCCTGTCAAAATTTGAACGTTAAAGCAAGTATGTTTCGACAGATAAATTATTGCAGCATTCTTAGTTTTAAGGTTGGGATTTAAGCTGGTTCCAGACCAGGTTGTCAAGAGTTAGCTCGAGGCACTTCTGAAGGACTCTCGGAAAAGGCCATCTCCTCCCGAAGATTTGTAGGGTTAAAAAGAGGCCACTGCCAATTTACCCTTGTTCAGGTCGAAGCTATTTCCACGGGAGTAGCGTCCTACATGAGGGTTCAGGAGAGTTCTACTTGGAAAGTGCAGGCACCTCAAGGTTTTCTCCTCATTGGGGGTCTACGAGCCATCATCCTTTTTCAGAAGGCTCACCCGTTTGAGGACTCCTTGGAGAAGAGCTTTTGTAGTCTACCTGACTCTCACAGAGCTTCCTCCAGACAGTCCTTTTGGAGCATTTCAGCTCTTTGTTTGAGACGGTAAAGGTGAACCTGTATTCTTCTCATTGCCCAGCATGTTTTGCCCTAGTGTACAGACTCTTAACTAAACTTCGCATCGCATTGCAGCAAGGAGTCATTTCACTAAGACACTTTACGGGACGACTGGAAGCAGTATTGCTGCCTGATGGGAGGAGATAAGCACCTCAGTGAGCTCCAATTCACAAACCGATCTTATAGAAGCGACTAGCAGGTCTGCTTTCGAGTCACAAGCCCCCTGAAGCTTACACCAATTAGTTTTCGTAGGAACCAGGAAAGAGGCGCGGACTTCATTACAAATATATAAGAAGTCTATCCGATTTTTTCTATCGGTTATTTGAGATCTCGTATTGAGGACGCTGACCCTATTACATACAATCTGTGAAAAAAATTGTTAAATTTTCAGCCAAATAGATAACTCAACAGAAAACTTTTGAGTCGTAGCCCAAAACCATGGTACAATAATCACAAGGTAAGCTCATAAGGGTCCCTTGGCGTCACTCAGATCTTAGCTCACAAGGAAAAAAACCTTTCCGGTGACGCCACTCAGATCTTTTCTAATGTAAAAAGGGTAAGAGCTTTTCAAGATGGAAACAGTGCTTTTCTTTATGAGCCTACCTTGTATTATTGTGCCATGGCCCAAAACGTGCAGAAAGAGTACAGACCCCAAGATTTACTAGTATCCATTCTTTAGACATAATTTCCTTCACTATAGGGGCCTCAAAGAACTCGACGTCAATAAATGAATTACTCTTGGCTAAACCCCTGCGCAAACACTTTGCCCTGTCATTCTTCTCCGGGGTCTACTCTCGCACAAAATAATACAACTGAGTCTGTTTCTGCCATGAATGTTCTAAAGTTCATGTTTACGAGTGACGTCACAAAAGCTTTCATATAAGAGAGCTTTTGCCGTGAAATTAATAAAAGCTCCACAGCTTTTGAATCTTACCCCGTGTTCTTTTAATGAACTGGGTTTTGAGAGCTTTTGAGGAGCTTTTGAGTTCCCATACAAAATCGAAGAACCAGAAGACCCAGATAAAACCTGGGTTTTCGATTTTGTATGGGAACTCAAAAGCTCTCAAAACCCAGTTCATTAAAAGAACACGGGGTTAATGTCGGTGCCATAAATATTTGCACACCCCAAATGTTTATGGATATGAAAGATATTAAACAAATTGGAAGAAAATCATGAATAGAAAAATTACATAACGAAAGTATCCCGTTAACGGCCAATAATCTGTATTTTGGTAAATAAAAATACCAAAATGTTTGTCGAGAGTATTCCACAACAAAGCGTTAATTATAAGAAAAATGTTGACTTCACCTCATAAGTTATATGTTTGTTAATATCAGTTATCTATCCTAATAATGGGTAAATGATACTCTTGTACACATCGAAATATGATGCTGAAACAGGAGAACTAATAACCCTTGTAGAAGAGGTAACTTCTAACATGAACTTTTATTGTATGTCTACCAAAGGTAATCAATTTGCTTTTATATTCTAACTCAGCAAAGTGGCAAAGCTGCTATACAAACATTATTCACATATTAAGTAGTTTAGGTCATTGACGGTCAGCAACCGCTTGTAATAATATCAGCAGCCACAGAAATGAATCTTCAGAGCATCAACGATAGCAAAGTTTCCTTAGTAACAGCTATGTTTATTATAGGCAAATTGAAGATCACAAATATTCCTTGAATCCTTCCATTAGTCTGGCAGGCAATCAGTGGAATATTCTAGCTATCATCATATTTCTACTTTCTTGATAGTTTAATGGTTTACAATTGACCAGAATTGATTAAATGGTGGCTTTAGGTCTTCCTACCTTTGTTCGTGGGCAATGAAGGCTTATAGAAAATTTCATTCGATACAAATCAATTTAAAACAATATATTCAAACAAAACATACACACAAACTTTTGCCCAGTCCTCCCTCAAATTGTTCACATCCTTTCCACGTAAACTGTTCGGTCATGATTATACAATCCTAGGCACCACTAAAGAAATCTCTTGTAAAGTGTTAAATCATTTTCCTGAAACAAAAAAAAACAAAATTGTGGGACTTTCGTTTGCCTTATCCTGAAATTGAATACTGCCTAGGAAACAGATTTACACCTCCGCCATTAGCCAAGATTTACATTCGTCGTCTCCAAGGAATCAAACTAAAATTGTGCACGTGCGCGAGCCCTTCTAGCCAATATTCGTGCTCATGCTACAGTATTTGCAATTGCCACGGAGGACGTAGCTCCGTCGTAAGTTTCCATGGGATGTAGGAGAGCTCTTAGTAGGAGCCTCTGCTGTGCCTTGAAGGAGCTCAAAGCTGCCTTTCAGGGTTCGTTAAATTTTCGCAATTAAAATGTCACAAAATGTAAGAATTGTCCTGGCCTGCCGTTTGTTTGCTTTCATTTTTCCCTCTGGATGCCCACGCTTATTGCCTTCGTAAATTCCGCAGAGGTTCCATATATTTCCTGCTTGAGGACGAAACGGAGTAGACTGCCGGGGCAGCTCCTGAAGATTTCTGCCACTTAATGGCTTTCCGTGTCATGTTCGTTGTTGAAACACTGAACCCTGCCGCCCTTCAACAGCCCTCGAGGCACTAGCTGTGACTGAATCTCGTAACGAAGTCAGTGGAACTGGGTGATTCGCGGCTGACTTATCTGCAGCCATTTGCCAGGTCAGTACGTTCAGGAGATTCCTTGTACCGCACGAAGGATTCGGTGTAATGTTGAGTACTTTTTAACCAGCGCGCCAAAGGAATGCTTAGGAATTGAAGAAATTCTCGTCCTTCTTAACACAGATTAAGCATAATGGCAGAAGAACCTCACTTACGAAAATTCTATGCCGAGCACCTTCCCGGCTTCAGCTAGAAATAACTACTACAGACACTAGTCTATTTAGCGCCGTTCTATGCTCGGTAAAGAGACGAGGAGGTGTGCGATTACACCCCATCTCCCACACAAGGACATTCGCCAATCCCAACATCAATAATGCAAAAATTTGTATTCGGCTTCCGTCACCCTGGAACATACTTAAGTGGATTATTATTGAGGGAAAATGTTCAGTCCTCAGATAACAATCGATTTTCCTCCATTTTCCACTGACTTCTGCAGAAGATTGGGTAGAGTCCTTTGAGGGAATCACCCACGGAGTGATGGGGATGTCTTGTAAGAGCTCCAGTTGGAAGTGTTGCCGCGATCTTATCCGGAAGAACTGCTATTGATTGAAATTCATTCCTCTCGCTTTGACAGAGTTTTGAATTTTTCAACGAGCCTCATGGATGTCGCAGTGTTGGAAGTACTTGGAGACCATTTTGCAGGATTCTCTATGCTTGTACCACCACGGATAAGGGCTTGAGAGTGTTCTGTGAACGTAGAGCTGAAAAGATGAGAGCATGTCGAGATTTTACAATAAGTATTCCTTGTTCCAGTTTCGTTCGTTCGTGGTAAGGAAGAAATGAAGATAGATGCACCCTTGAGGAACGTCTTTAAGAATATCTGAAGCTAATCAATTGACGACAAATTGACTTATTGTCTACATGCAGAGAAATTCGTGTTCTGTAGTTTGATTTTCGCTTCACTGGATAAGTTTCTATAATCCCGAAATGTTTTCTTCAAGCTACAGCAAATGCTGTCATTGCAGCTGTTGAACACTAGTTTTATACGGGTATGCATACGTGTCAGTTGCAGTGAGTGTCGTTTCCACCAAATCAATGTCGGAACATAAGAGACTAAAATCGTGCGATCTACATTTAAATTTGAAATAAATCAGAATTTAAGCGTTCTAGAAAGTTTGGAATTAAATCCTTGCAAATAAAGGACACCAAAGGTGTATTCGTGTCTGTGAAAACCTTTCGAGAAGTAGAAGCATTTTTGCCCATCTAATCAATGAATATGCGCAGGATGAAATTGAGAAAAAACAGTACAGAAGATTTCAATCGGTCCATATGTATCAAAATTAAAATTCTTGCTGGAAAACGATAACGGCATAAGCGGTAGTGTGAAGGTTTCGGCAAACATTACCGTGAAGAAAATTAAAGCTCAAAATCTAATAACTACCCACAATCTCCACCAAATAAGATCTCAACAAGCAAGATTGATAAACTGTATAAGTGTTGGCTCCAGAAAACTTGAAGTCAAAAACTATAAAGGTTGGTGCGAATTATAAACAAGCCGGGGCCCATTTCGAACAGTAGACCAACTGGATTAATTACGATAATCAGAATTCATGTAGTTTTACAATTTTGGTCAGATTATCGTCCTTTTATCATTACCTTCGTCTAAGTTCCGCAATTTATAAATCTCTTCGGTACGAGCTAAAAACATGTCGTTGCAATTGTTCTTTAAATCTGCAGTGGATTCTGAGGTCGTCGAATTACTAAAGCATGAAATTTTCACCAATGAAGTTATTATATACGGGTAATGTCAATCCCTGACAACTATTTTCTCCTAAATAATATTTTTCATTGTACTGGATTTGGCCTCCATAAAAGAAATTATCACAACAATATCTTCCGAAAGATTAAATCAAAAGACCCTTTAAAACTTTCAAAGTTTAAAGAAGCTTGAGAGCTTTGAGCTTTTATGACGTCATGGTTTATTGGTTAAAGCTATTTGGTGATGAATTGTGGTCTGGATTTAAAGGTTCTCGTATCATGATAACCTATTCTTACGTAAAGTTTGATTTTTACGAGTGTGATTACAAAATGGTGTCATTTAGCGCTATCTTATTTTTTCGCCTTTACCTCCCTCCCTAAGACGGAAAGAGCTTTTTGAGTTGATAATTTGAACGATGGCTTCAAAGGTTTAATAAAACAGTCTCAAATTCATGATTTCGTGGCAACCTTTTGATATTTTTCAACTTCTTTCAAGTTATCGCTCTAATGTCCTGTCAAGATTTACATTTTTTTCGAACTCCGTGAGAGCCTCTACACATCCCTTACTTATTACCACTTTTTTAGTAATGTATACCGAACCATTATGCTCTTCAACGTCTTTCAACCCACATACAACTACATATGACAAGTTCCTGACAAGATCTCATGCTGTTTCGACTTCATCTTAACTCAGTGGTGGCAAACCTTTTTATGTGCGCGTGCCAGAAAATTACAAATATTACTTATCGTGTAGCTGGCGTGCCGGACAGTTTTTAATTTTAGGGTTTCAGAATTTTATTTACACAATTTCAAAAATTAATTTACAAAAATAATATATGACTAGAATCAAAATTTTTAAAATTAAAGAAAAATTTAATACTATTGGCATTTTCCATCAAAGCCTATTTTCATTAAAATAATACTTGTGCTCAACAAGAGTTGGAAGCAACTCAATTGAAACAATATTCCGGGAGGCCGCAGTTTGATAATGAGCACGTACGACATACAGTCAGATTACCTATTAACAAAAAGTATGAAAAATTGGCACCAGTCCAGGGGCTGCGCGCGGGTGCGTTTCTGCACAATATTTTTATAAATATGTAGGAATTCCGGTTCAAATGCGAAATATGAGCAAATATGAAACCTTGACAGTATGTAGTTTATGGATAAGTAATAACGAAAAACCGTTTCTTACACCTGGCGGGGGTGCAAAATGGTTCTTACACGGCTGATTATGTAAAATTTCCCAGCAAATTGCGAAATCTGAGCACCAATAAAATCGACAAAAATAATAAGCCGTGTAACAGAGGATCTGAAGCAGCACAAAGTTGTATACATAGTAACAGCCACAAAATATCCTTGTTATCAGCATTGAAGCAAACGGTCAATCCTTTCGCGAGCGATATTTATAAAAATATGCTATTTCATATTTCGACGGGAGCGATTAAACGTAGATTTATTGCTCAATGTTGATCAAAAAGGGAAGAGATCAGCATTTATTGATGAGTGTGCTACCAACGAAAATCGTTTCGAGCGCTCTACACGTAAATTTAAAGTACGTACATTTGCTGAAATGATCGCCAAAGAAAAGTAAGGCATTGGAAGGAAATGCCATCGTGTTTAAATTGCAACCCGTTTTATTTGGGCAGCTGTTAAATATTTCGTTAAGAAAAAACTCTCGGCATAGATAAAGTATTGACATATCCTTCATAAAATTTGGTCGAGCCGTTTTTGTTTTGTTTAAACGACGTGATTTTTGTACCTGCACGATATCATATGAACCAAAACCGATATCGAATTCTTTGAGATGCCGATCGAAGCATATTAACGAAAACATGCTCTGAAAAAATTTCATAACATTCGGTCGAGCCCTTTTTTTGTTTAAATGAAAAGACTTGGGCTAAGAATCACAAGCACTACTTTAGCATTAGTTTTTCTAATATCTAATAAACACGCTGAAATGAAAACCGTTCTAAATAAGGTTACCTGTTCCGGATACCGCACAGCGATATCTTCCTAACAAGACCACTTGTCAAAATCCGTTACCCTTTACAAACATCAGGAATTTTTCAAATCTTAGATCAGTACTTTTTGGACAGGGAATTGTTTTCCACCATCGACCATACACACTCACGATTGCGGAATCCGGCCCCTGGACTAAGTACCCTTGTAATGACTGGACGGGTTCACAAAAAGCACACGAAACTTCATCCAAAACATGGCTTAATTTTAAAATTAATCTATATTAAATCCAATTTAATAATAAATCGTTCACGTGCCAGCAAAATTTTCGTACGTGCCATCTCTGGCACGCGTGCCCTAGGTTCGCCACCACTGTCTTAACTGGTCCTCCAACAACCTAAAACAGGAAGGCAGCCACAAGTGTTCTAAGTAGGTTACTCCCTTTCATCCAACCTACCAAACAGATGCCTAGGAATCATTCAAAATTCCATCGCTATTATAAAAAAGGATTAATTTTTAATTCTCACTGCGCCAGCAAACCCAGGGCCTCCGTGCCACATTTCATAATAAAATCAATTATAACTGTTTACATACGCTTTGTTCTTATCCGCTCCAAATGCATTCGGGTTAATGTACCTGCACGTAAGCCAATCTAGACTCCTTTACAAGGATGCTTGACATAGAAACAGCGTTATGCATTTATGGTAATGGAGGATATCCAGGTTGCTCACGAAGTCAGCGAGTGTAACGTTTGTCGTTCACAGATGAGTTCATGCAAGTGTTTACCTGATACAGAATAGAGCTCCTATGGCTCACCAGGGACGTGGAATGGCGTGGCTATCTAGCAACGGCATTGGCAAAGACCATCTAAAGCGGAACGATTTAAAGAAAGTGCTGAAGATTTTGCTGAATATGAAGTATTTTGGGGAAAGTTTAACAGACTCCTCTCTTCTCCCCTCGGTCTACCAACAAAAGCGCGTGCAACATTGTGGGTAAAAGTATCTTTCTGGGTAAAAGTATGCAGTTCCGTGACTGGTTATGCACCAAAGTTTCGATTGTTCTCGTCGGTGGTAATGCAGTTTTTAATTACTTTAAAGAAGTATTCACAGCTTGGACGGAATCAACTGAGGGAATTTCCCAACAGTTTCCAACCCTCTGCAGCTCGTGCCAATTCTATTAGACGCTCTGCGTCTGCAAGCATTTCAATCAATACCCAAGGGTAGAGGTCCAGGTTGTGGTCAAGACAAGTAAGTATTTACTAGCTCTACACTGCATTCTGGACTGCATCAGAACTCGCCTTGCTCAGTTAAACAGAACTTCCGCAAACTTTTGCCGACTTAAATTAAATTATTCACTGTTTTGTACAGACCGAAGGAAATTTGCATTCGGGCTTTGATAATCGCGTTTTTCCCCAGCTTAGAACTTTTGTGGGAGGGTTGAAAATGGAAGCATTACGCTCAAACGAGCTCCAAAAATATTTCTTCTAATTCGAACAATTTCACTGAATCAAAAAGCGGGACTTTTACCTGTGCTGCAGCCCGGCTACAAAAATAATCGAAAAAAGGAGAGACGCGCAAGGACCTTTTTCAATGTACCGAAAGTTGGCAGGTACACAGCACGATTGCATGAACCCTTGCGCTCCAATTCGGCAGAGTCATTTGGCAAAACATTCCCCGAAAACTACAAGAACATGACAAATGACAGCTACATTAGGGCAACAACAAAAAAGCATCAGTGGAACGCAAATCTGTCGTCATTTGTTTCCGGGGCTGCTCGCTTGTTCGGGGTTCTTTGTGTGTGTGGTCTTATCCTTCTATTAAAAATGTTTTTCGACAGTGGTTGAGTGGCGTTCATTTATCAACTGGTCTACGGCGAATTTACACAGTTAGCATCCACCAGCTATGAGCCATCATCTACTCGGGAAGGGGTTGCATAGGTTCACGTGTAGATTCAGGAGGCTCCTTAAATATCCTGCAGTTTGAAAAACGTACATGGAAAAGGAAGAAAAGGAACAAGATTGAATCGTGGTGGAAAACTTCATTTAAAGGCAGATCTTCTGTAGTAGATCAACATGCATGTTTGCACCTTCGATATTTATAACTGTGATAGTTTATTTCGCTGTTAGTTTTGTAGGAATTGGATCCTGCACTCCTGTAATGGAAGCAAGTTTTGCAGCTCTGCGATTTCAGTAAGTAGCAACGTTCTTCTTTTCCAGGTAAAGCCATTGTTAATGTGTTCCAGTTTGTATTCCACTCATCCAGGAACTCAGTCTGTAATTTACAAATCTTACACTAGGCTATTTGTTCACTATCGACCTATTGACCCAGCTAAAATAGTTAGCATCCAAAGCAAACCTTTATTACTATTGCCACAGCGACGTAATAGCTCCCTGACTCACGGGTCATTCTCACTGTACTGTTTTCGCGTGTAGGTACTACATTCAATGAATTCATTCATAAATAGAGCAACTAGCATTTCAGAACTCCTATAATATCCAAGAACTCAAAAGCAAAATCCACCGACAACGATGGAAAGAGCAACGACTCCTCGCTATAGCGGGACAGTGCCAGAGTATTTGAAGGACAGGCTCCTCCACAGATTCTAAGTTAGGTTGCAATGCCCGGTAGTCAAGCCAACTAGTGTCTTGGCTACTTTCCATTGCGCCCCAACAATTCTCTGCCCGAGTTGTAAGATGACAGCTACTTTCACTCGGTTCCAATTCAGAGTAGGAGTAAAAGGGTGTCTTTGTTAATTCAAAAATAGTCTGAAGTTACAACTTGTTTCAACAGTTATTAAATTGATGTCTAGTAAGTAGATAACTCGTCAAAGCTCATCCAGCCGAAACTAGTAAAAATACCCCGTCAAGAATTGATTCAAACCAGATCCTCCACAAGATCCCACCCAAGACCCACATCACGGAAGTTCAACTAATTTCCCATAAGTGGCGCGTGAAAGCTCACCGAAAGCACAAACCAATCACAACGAACAGATTCAACTAATTTCACACAGGTGGCGTTCCTCCGCCCGCGAAAGGTCAAAGGTTACTGTCCAGAACCGGAACAACTATACTTCTTAGATAGCCTAATCACCGACAGTCTTTTTTACCCGGAACTTTATTGGCAATTTAAAAAAACAGGGGTTAACCCAACAAAAATGAAACTTTAACTAGAATAAAAATGGTTGAATCGCAATCTGGAATTCAAGTAGCATTTTCCAGAAGTTCAACTTCAAAATTTAAATTAACATCGAATTATTTTAAGCTTGCCTTTTCTACCTGGAAAATACCTTTTGATGCAAGGTGCAAATTACAACCTCTCGTGAACTTGGGTCTTCTAATTATATTCGCACATACAACATTATACCTCGAATAAACTTTACAGACTCTGTACCATGATGGAAATTCTTCAAGGTTTTTTAACATCCCGTTGCCAGGTCCACCAGCACTAATAAACTAGACAGCTAAATTGAAAATAAGAAAGGTATGCTGCATAGAACTCATTCACTTTAGTCAGACTTATTATGTACAAGTGTGCTCCCTAGAGTGCTCTTCAGTTGTCTGTTAGCTGATTCCAATGGAGGCAATTCATGTGGGGATTCATTTGCTAAAATCTTTCTCCATCAGAACCGAAAAACCTTGTTGCATTGTTGCACCTAAGTACAGCACCCATTCAAGTGTACACAGCCATCAGGATGCAATTTCATTTCCATTACAAGTTGTTAAAATATCCCCACACACAGCAAGGCGGAGCCCTGCGCATTGAAGTCCCAGAAACGTTCTGGGTATTTGCATATGACGAAACGAGTGCGTAAATTTACTTTTTAGTCTGCATGAGGCTTCTCCCACCACAGTGTTGCTCTGCACCAAGAGGATGCTCCGAACAAAATACTCAAGGAATTACCCCACAAACCCACCCAGAACAATGTAATGAACGAAATCCCAGCTCCTGCTTGCTGCAGCACAAGGGAGGCCTCCTGCGCTTCTTCATGTTTCTTGTGCCAGCACCTATACCTCGCCGGAGATCCTCCTCATCCCGAATGCAGTTTGCTAAGTAGAGTGGTTCGGGGTGCAGCTAAGAGGAGTCCAAAGCCCTACAGATCCCACTGATCTTGCGAGTAAATTCCAGCAGCAGCAAATTAGCTTTAGTACATTGTCGGCCACTGTGAAGAGGTTTCATTTTTGTGCAGCATCCATGGAAGTTGACTCCATTGAGAAGTAAGTGCATCCTTTAAGCCCTTAACAACGAAAGACTGTACGGCTTTAGTCTATGGTTTTAGTGTAACAAAATTCCTGCAGCTGCCAGCAAACCTGGGGAAAGTACAACGCCATGGACCGCACTTTGGTTTTGAGTAGCGATGAAAAGATTATGTTCTCGGCTGGATGTGAGGAAAAGTCAACAAAATAAACTACTTTGGACTGTACTATATCCGGAGGGCAGCTCTCTTGCACGATGTCAGCAGCAGGGTTACATCTTCTCGATAAATGCTTCAAATGTGTACACGAAAGTTGGAGATCAGCTTTGGGGCGAGGTTAACGAAACACCAAAAAACATAACGATTTTCTAGACGTGCTCAATGGACGGAGCAGTCCCCTGTATATAAGCGCTATGGACACCAGGCAATTACAAGAATAGCATTGCAAATTTCTCTTACAAGTCATAAAGTTAATAAGGAAATCCCTATCCTAATGTAGAGCTCCCTTAATACCTTGATATCATCCGCAATTTTTATTTCAATATTAGGAGGAAAAACTCCATTTATATACGCAAACTATCCCCTAAAGATGCAAATTAGTACCTGGAGCACCAAAATAACGTCCTATAATGGCCATCTCTTTGGACCTTATTAAAATGAAGTCAGTCCTTCAATTTCCTCGAACCATAAAAAGAAGGCCATTTCCCTGGATATTATTTCAGGACATCGAATTTGGGATCCATTTTCAGCTATCAGAGTACAGCGGAGAAGGTACTATGGAGAACCAAGGCAGCCAAGAAGAAGAACCAACGGCTGAAGGCGTCAAAAGTGCAGGAAGACAAACAGGAAGAAGAGAAAACGTTAGAAAGGACCAGATGGCATGTGTCAGTTTTTACAGGCCTTGGAGCCCCATTTCGGGGGGGGGGATAGACCTAGACTACACCGGACTTTTGCCTGCTGGAACTGAGGAAGGACAAGAGCCTTTTTACTATTTCTAGCTGTTTTTTTTTGGTAATTCTTTGGGGGGTGGTTACCAATTCCACTTTTCCCTTTTAAACGTCATCTTGAAGGACTGTGTTCATGAGGCCGTGAAATAAACGGCCGACCTGGGAAATCAGGGCATTAAGGACACGACTATGAGTGTAGGCAATAAGGATAACGTGTACGTCCTTAATTATGCAAATTTTTGTGCCTTTTTTCTTTTAGGCTATTCTGGATCTCGGAATTTTTTAAGAACGAACTAAAGAGGTTCAGGGATTACTTGACCGAGGACAGAATTTGGTTTATTTTAATCTTTAAAGATTTTATGTAATCTTGCTTTTGCTGGATCTTCGCTTATTTTTCCCTTTATTCCTGTTTATAAAAAGACTTACTTCTATTTTTGAAGAGGTATTTGTATTAAATTGGTTGGTGATAGAAAGCTGTTGTGGTATAATGGGAACTCTGCCTTAAAATGGCAAAAGCTTTTCAAGAAAACCCGATTCAATTTTGAAGGGCGTGTGTTTTCTTGTTTATCTAACATTAACAGACGAAAAACTAAACAAAATGGAGGAAAATCATTCATGCTATCTCTATTTATATTTATTACAATCTAAAGTTGATATCGTAGGTTAGAGTTGATAAAATTTAGAGTTGACTAATAATCAAACTGCACGAACTAGTTGATGGTATTAGCATTTAAATAATAAACTAACAGCAAGGATTCCAATTAAAAACAACTTATAGCATGAAAAAACCAGTTTAAGCCAGATGTAATCACAGTATCCTGCATAATATAAAATAAACTTTGAACCCTAAGACTTCTATCGACATCATTGCAATGCAAATACATATTGGCAAGAATTTAGACATACGAAAAGCTCCTAAAAAGCATCTATTGTTAGATGAGCTTCTGGAAAACTACGTCTTGCTAGTACCTAAATTAAAAGGAAAAAAACAAGTCTTAACGCACTAAAGCAATAATTCTAATGGCAACGGCAGCCCCAGGAATCCTAATTAAATTAACAACCCGACTGCGGAACAATCTTTCGCAATCTGTATTTCCGAAGGCATAGAACACCCAAGATCTCCAAACGCAGGGTTCATATCGTCACCTCCTTCAACATTCTTTCGAACCATGATACCCCTAAACCTGTTCTATCGCCCGTACTAAGCTTACTACTAGACATAGTAATACGACATGGCGTACCGAATACAAAGGGTGATTCCTAAGCTTAGATCTGCCACGTTCAAAAGCAGTAAATACTCTTTATTAATTTTTGTTTATGGAACATTTCTGCCTTTCTGATAACAAGGATGTACAAGGCTGATATAAAAAAGTTTTTAAGGATGGATGAAATGACGGCTTTAAATAAATGAACCCCATTCATTTGCTTTTAACAATTCGAAGTACTCAGATACGTTCATCCCTCAAAAATCACGGCACGAACTCCCCGGACAACCTAGCACATACTAATTGAGAATCAACTTTGTCGTGCACTGAAATAATATCGTTGACGCTTATTTTTTTGTGAGTTGAATCCATTTTAATTAAATTCGTATTTGACATGTTACACATTCCGAACCACTGGAATTTGTATCCTGCGTCCTTAAATTTTCCCGACAGATTTGTTAGGTGTGAAATTCCGCCACCATCGAATTTTTATTTAGCGACATTCGAAACCATTAAATCCGTCCAATTGTACACCCTTCAACTTTAAATTTAATTAAGTGAAGGGCTTTACCATAGATTTTTATTTTCGCCCGGAGGTTCATCGACGACGATTTGGCATGGCATTTTACTTCACCCACACACATATGCCACACTTTATTTCACTTGGGCGGTACCGGAGCCGTTCGCAAAGCAGCACAAGTGTTCATATCTCAACTGAAAATTCCGAAAGCGTTCCACGTCTATTTCCACCGCTCATAAAACACGGCTTTTATCGCTATCAGTCGCACCGAATTGACTCATCATCACTCGTGAGTTTCCACTTCTCAAAGCGACGCGGTTCGCCGCCGCCACGAATGGCAACGAGAATAAAAAATCACGAACAAATTAGGATTTGGCGATAAGGGCGGCCACCGGGCGAGCAGGAACCAACGAAGTGAAATAATAGCCCCACCCTTTTTCGAGGGCATCGGACGGACCCATTTCTATGCAAGTGGCCGTGATAAGCGATGGTCGGCAGGACCCTTATCTAATGTCGAATTGTGCACTAGGCCGCTATCCAACAGGTAAATCACGCTAATGGCCTTCCGGGAACAGCATTCTACCGTTATCTAGGAAGTTCTGGTTTTAATTGGTCCTGGCGCGGCGCAAGTATCACATCGGCTGCCCTTTGGCTCTGGCCGTGGACACATTTTTCTAGGAAGGCCCACCAGGAGGGGTTTGGCGTCTTATCTAGAATTTTTTCGTGTAGTTCACTCCCGGTGGGTCTACCTCTCAGGTGGCGCTTGATGGAATTTTCTGAGTCATAAACACGGGACCGTGTGAAAGTGAAATATAGATTCTCCATCATCCGAGGCTGGGCTGCAGCAGGGCGAGTATGGAGTGCGAAGCTCTCTTGTAACTTCCAACTCCAGTTCCACATCCAGATCTTGACCAATTCTGCTAACGAAGCTTGTCGAGTGGAAATATTTACTTGAAAGGATACTTCTCAGTCCGCTTGAACTTGCTGCGTTCTGTGTGAAAACAAGCATTTTTAGGGGCGCAAAAAACCTGGTTTTTTCATCCCGCGTTAACACTGAGCAGCCACAAGGGCCCTTTAATAAGTGTTGAACGCTTTACACCCACTTCGACCATAGTTGGCGTAACTTGCCTCGTTTATGTGGTCCTTGACAAACTCGGTGTGTGCAAAAAGGAATTTCACATCTGGCCCAACTTTTGAAAAGAGTGGCGGCTTTAAATACGTGCGAGGGTTGCGGTGACCCCTTCGCTGAAAGGCCGCTGCTGCCGCCGCAATGGGCTCATTTAACCTCTGGCACACTCGAGTGTGCTACTTCCGCACTTGAATATGAAGTGACGAGAATGCGATTGATTTTATCGTCCTGATTACGTTGGCTCCTGTTTACTCAGCTCCTGAATTATATAAAAAAACTCGGCGAACAACGGCATTGTCAAGGATGGATTTGAACAGGGCCCATTTAACTTTGGTCCGTTTTTTGTTTTGGGAACGGCATGTTTGCGTTTGCGAAATCCTTAAACTAGGATCCTTCCGCTCCGAGCCAGCTCCCACTTGTTTGGAAGTTTCCACCTGCCACTCGCGTCCCTCCCACAGTTCTCTCGCAAGGAGATGCGGGAGTCCTTTAACTATGTCTGGAGAGGGCTTCATTGGAAAATAAACACGCAACCGAAAACAACAACACCAGCAGCAATAATTAATGAACAACAACACAGCGCCGGAAGAAGCCAGCAAACACGAACCGAAAGGGTTCCGCAGACGTTGAATACAGCCCCAGCCTCCCTCCTTAAGGGGAAACTGCCGGAGTGCCCGAGGAGTGGGAATGGGGCTCCGATGACTTGTTTTCTGCACGAACAATAGAACCAATAAAAGGTTTCGCAAAAATAGGGGAAAAATGGAATCAAAACATGAATTAAATATTTTGGAGGGTTCCGAAATTGGATCAGGAGCTGCAGGGTTCGTTTTGGGTATGATTTGCAGGTCCTTAGGTTTATGGACAGAAAAGATTTCTTGGCTCTGTTGATTTACTTTGTTACTGTTTGTTTTACAGCTTGTTTTACTAAATTAATCAATTTTTCATTCTTCGGCAAATCAAAAATAGTTGCATTTCATCAGAGGCAAAATAAGCGAAAATACTCAAGGGTTGAAGCGCGCTCCTTTTTCGCACTGTCAAAATAAAACAAATTGGAAAATATCCAAAGTCAATTGCAGGCTGCTTTGTTACATTCTGCATCCATTAATTTCTATCAAGCTGAAAATGGATGGTGGTGGGTTGTTTTCCTTGGAATCTATCCTAAATAATGCATTCTTTGTTTGTTTTAAGTGATATTCGCAATTAATTATCCTTCCATCGCTGGCTGCTAGTTTCTAAGTGGAACGAAAATAAAAGACGTTTCATCCTGTACGATGTAATAGTTACTACGTGTGTATGTTGCAGTTAATAGGGATAAATTCGAGCAAATTTGAGTTCTAACTGAATCATTCAAACTTGTTTGTTCACGTCAATGGTCCTAAGTTTCCTAGGGGTTAAGGCACTGAGGTCCTGGAGGTCCGTGGTTCGATTTTACGCTGCGCCTTGGCCTGTTGTATTTTTACTGCTCCGATAAAAATGATTCTTTATTGTCTTCCTGCCTTACAGCAATTGTCTGCGTTTCATTTCTGCAATCGCCGGTGAGCCCAAGTCAGAGCTCTGCCGCAGTAGGTTGGAGAAAAGTCTACGCCGCCTTTTGGGGTTGGCAGTTCTTTCATTCTTGCCTCTTCCATTTTTCTGGCTAGAGCTTGCGGTTCAACATTGCACTGTAGACAGGCCAGCCGACAATCATTGCCATCCACTAGCACCTTGTCAAACCTGATTGGTGGACTCCTAGTGACCCAGATTTCCTAAGTATGGCGTTTTGGAAACTGTTTTGTGGGCCTCCGAGCCTTTGGATGTTGCTGCCGCCTTTGTATTCTGAAGTGCCATCCATTCCTCAGCGATGGCGTTGTGCCTGATTTTGCCGATCTTACCTTACCCAAAAGAGATACCAACACTCTCATTCTTTGCAGTCTTTTATCAATTATTCTCTCTTCCCGGTTCTGAGCCAATGTTCGGCAGTTCGGCATCCCTAAACTCTGGCCGTCCTGATCTATCCCATCCTTCCAGCGAAGGCTGCGTCTCTCTTTCTGTCACACCACGTAGATCTTACCACACACAACAAACTCTCCGAGCAGGTTCCTCTTCGCACATACGAGCTAAATGTCCTGTTCGCTGGATTCTACCGAACTTTATTCAGTAGCATGGTGATTGGTCTGGATAGTGTCCGGATATCCTGGCTTGCCACATTGATTATGATCAACCTACATAATCGTGCTTATTGGGGATGCCGAAGTCTCTCATGGCGTTATGAGTTCTTCTGCGAATTTTGTTCATACTGCGACGACTGCATCATTGGTGCCTCTTGGACTTTTGTTGTTGTCTCTCTTTGCCAAGCCCCCTCACTCTGGCCAACCCAGTAAGGGAGATCCGGTCAGTAATTTACCGCATACTACCTAATCACCAAAACATAGCCCAAAGTTTCACGGATACATGCCTCACTACCACTTGCATTGCAAAATTGTCCCGAACTCGTTATAATTTTAAACAATAGACATTGCGGCTGTAGGGGCAGCAAAAACTTCCAGATTGGTCCATTGCTCTTGCCTTTTAACTAGTTAAGTAAATGGCAATAAATCTGGTGTTGCAAGCTGCATATATGCCCGAAAGAAATGGCTAGGAACTACCTGACCAACTCCTCTTCGAATTAAACCTGTTTCTCGGGACGACAATAAAGCTCTCAGCTAAAAGTAAAATGCCTAAATGGCAACATCCAGCAAAATTGAACTTCACCCTAATTTAATTTGCAGCCGCAATAAAGTCGTCTAGTTCTTTACCACCGAGCAGAAAAACTAGGCGAATCAAACCGCATCAAATCCGCAGAAAGATGTTCTTTTCCTCTCTTGTTGCTGGCTGGCGTGTCTACCTTCCCCTTAAACTCGGGTCATAATAGCATCATTGGATGGAGTCTCGTAAATCTCTTAAGGAGGCATTAGTCGTAATGAGATGCAATTTTTCTTCAACATCGGACAAATGGTGATTCGCATGTTTTCCCCCGACGTTGTTGGATGCCTTCAGCTGAGCTGGGAAATGGCTTAGTAGATGGAAACGAAGAGACCGAACAGATCAGGGACAGCGCTGACAACACTATGAATGACCTCGCCCAGGATGATGCGACTGTGAGACTGTGTGCTAAGTTCTCCTTAAGGAAGATATCCCGAGAAATTGACAAATCGACTTTGTTTTTCTCCCCTAAAGGATGAGTTTTTTCCTTTTCAAAAAGGCTTTATGTAGACAAATTTTAAGGATTTTTCCAAGGCAATGAGATCCTTGTAACACATCGGATGTGGGCAGGAGCTTTCTGTTCTACATGTGTCTAGAGACCGCATTTCATCAAGCTGAAAGAGAGAAAACAATTTTTGCGACTGGTTTTTTTCTTCGGGGGTTGTTTGCTGTTCTTGATTTTAAAATGAGGGAATTTCGTGTGAAAAACTGTGAGATAACATATTGGAGGTGGAGCATGCAGGAGCAGTTGACACATATTTAAATAATGTGGTCTTGGGGTAAGATTAGCAAGTTTTTGTGGCTTATAAAATTGGGAGAAGCAGTGCCATTCCATCGTCTTTGAAACATATTATTTTTCTAAATAGGGTTATGTAAGTATAGAAAACAGACCGAAGGAAATAGAAGGGTGGGATGTTAGGAGGATGATTTGCTGTTGCCGTTCCATCTCATTTCGTCGTCGTGCATAGCAATCAAATATATTTTGGTTAACAACCCACTAAGTCTCACCTTATCATAAATCACTATCACTTGTATAATGCTCTACTGAATCACTTCAACCAGTGGTAGTCGAGTCGGATGATGTTGAACACTGGGTTCCAAGGGTTCTACGGAATGGTACGTAAACTTTTAAGTGAGTTATACCCACAGCTTTAATTTCGAAACTTCAGTTAATGAGATGCTTCTGTTTGCACATTAAGATTTATAAGAACTTTGGCTTTTAGTTTAATTTAAGATAAGGTTCAGCAATTCTAATGGGTGTTGGATTAGGACTGGATAACACGGTAGTTGTGCGTTAAGGCTTAAATCTTTTCGAACACGTATCACTTAACTACTATTCTCCAACTATAAGATTCGTATGTACGCTGTTGTGCAGCTTTATATATCTGCGCCAAAAAACGAAATCCTTTCTTGTATAGAGAAGATTACGGCAGACATGCGCCGTAGGTACTTCGCGTTGGTCGATTTTGGACCTACTTCAGTTAAATCCATCGAGGTCGCGTTGTATTTTTCCCTAACTCCCCCATACCTATCTCATGCTGCTCTACCAGAAATCGTTTCATGTTTCAGTTGCGAGAAAATAAAAAATCTAGGGATGCTCTGAATATCAGTGGACATACAATCTCCTTATAGGCAAAAAAATAGGATTCTGTCGAAACTTAGGTTCCGTCCAGGTGGTTTGCTCAACAGAGCTGCCGGTATGAATTTAGTGAAATCCTTACTCCTACCTCAGCTAATGCATGGCGCATCCACTTTCCCTTCTCTAGGCCCGTTTTGTGCCAGAAAGCTTCAACTAGCCTTCAATGATTGTGTACGCTTTGTCTGTAGGTTCCGCCGTTTTGACCATATTTACCCTATCTGAATTCCGTTTTATACTGCTCTCTTAACGTTTATTGGAAGTATAGGCTTTTCCGTTTGTTCACGAAGTATTGTACCGGACGGAACTCCTGTACCTCAAGCAGATTGTGCAGCTTTCACAGACACAGTTTGCACGAAAACACTTGTGGCAACGGAAACGAGTCGTAGAGATAACAGTAAGTGAGAACGTGGTAGTTTTTAGTAGTAGGCTTGCGCGTAAGGATATCCGCAAAGTAACCTCGGTGTCGCCAGATGGAGCCAATCGTAACTGAATAAACCATGTAGTGCTAGGCCACTGCCATAAAACCGCAAATAACACAGCTTAAACCAAACAATTTATACTTTCAAAAATATGTACTAATGCGCAAAAATTCCCCTAAATTTCTGGGTTAGCGCGATCAATAGCATTCCACGAATTGTCCGCAATTATAATATATTTTCCCCAATATCAAACTCATAAGAATTACAACCGCAAAAGATAAAGAAACCAGTCCCGACGTGTTTAAATAAATGTTCACAAATAATATTTTTTTTGAAAATCTCCAAAAATAGATAAATTTATCCAGCATGATTCCATTTTAACCTCAAGTTCATCCCGAAGATTAAACATGTACTATGAAGGCCCACTCAAAAGATTAAGCACAGTCTGCCTGGAAGTACCTGGGCTTCGCTTTAATAATCTGCCCCGGAACAAAAAATACAAAAGGAGAAAATCAAGAAATATAAACCCGAAATAACATCCCTTAGCGCTGCTGTTATCTCGGTTCACAATTAGGTCAGATCCTTTCACATAAATTACAGCCCATCTACGAATAATCCGCAGAACAACCCTTTCGAGTTCGCAAAAAACACGCCACTCCACGGGTGAAAATTCCCTCCTTTCTATTTTTAATTTTCCTAAAAATCTCAGGAGCAATAAATTTCATTTGAACAACGAAAATAATGGGAACAACAGAAAAATGTCGACGGAACCAGGACGCCCTCGTGAGCGGGGAAGTATATGAGGTCGAGGAGGTGGCGGCTGGTCAAAGGAACGGGCGCACTGGGTGGTGGACTCGGCCCTTAGGAGAGCTGGAGCGGCGAAGGAAGTGGCTGATCCGAAGACGCACAAAAGCTTTTTACAAGGCTCGTTAAGTTCCTGCACAATTAAAATGTCGCCCATCCACCCCCAACCCCACAGCCAGCTCCGGGCGATTCGGGTGCCAGTGGGTACAAAAAATTACTTCGAACCGGGCCGAGATTGCTCTGGATTGTGGCAACGTCTTCAGACACAGGAGAGATGTCCCGAAAATGCCGGAACGGAGGAATTATTCCTTCACGGGTAATGACTTCGGGTAACAAAGGACCAGAGTAGTGGCGGCAAGGACGAGTTTGTTGTGCAACTGCAAACAGCACAACAAAAGAATTAAGTAAGTATGAGCTAAGTTATTTGACAGATTAAGAAATTCAACTATTTTCGAGCTGTTCGCCCTTCTGCGGGGTTGTGCTGCTGCGATCTAGACGGCGGGGCCATTCCCTGGAACGGAACTCTTTAAGCCGGGCTCGGTTGGACTCCTTCGAGTACTCTCACTTGGAAGTAAAATGAGTTATGCAAAGGCCGATTTATTTATTGTTCCATGAACGCATTAAGGTCCTTTTGACATACAACAGGAAGCAGGACTCGGGCTATTAATTTCGCTCTGCCAGGACCTTAATGGGGCTAATTCCTTGCGACAGAGTGGGCTGGGCACTGTGGCAGTAAGACCAAGTGCTTGAGTTCAATACCCAAATGAGGCAAAAAGTTCGTTTCGGGACTTCATTTTTGTGGACTAAATATGAATAGTTTGTAGAAAGTGCAATTGAAGGCAGTGACACTAAGTCGCTGTGTTTCTGTTATGTGGTTCTAAGCTTAGGGATCACCCTTTGCACTTCTGGTCCACACGTCGTTAGAACTCTTGGATGTTGCAGGAGTTGGGAAATTCAGACTGTGTAAGGTTGTTCCATAGTCGACGTGTTCTATTTATGAATGAACTGTTTGTAGTCTGCGGGTGGGAGGCTGTAAGCAAAGGGAATGGGCCTAACTGGATAATCTGAAGAAATACATATGATAGTAGCGATAGAACTATGTCATGAGTGCTACATTCCTCCAGTGGCTCGAAGTGGCGATTGTGGAGCAAAAGCTGTCATCACCGATAAGTTTGAGGGCCTTGTTTGCCCCTTTGAGTGGTATTCGAGAAGAGGTCGAATGTAGAATTCGTATAATGCAACACGGGCCGATGGCTGGTGGAGGAACTTCTCTAGAGGTGGAAGTCAAATGAATGATCTTCATCGAACTTCAGAATTGCACTATAGTCCCTGAAAGCCTAGACCGGGTCATCTACGGCATCTTACAACTCCCTTTGAAGGCCCCTTGTTAATTTTGTTTATACTGTATCTGAACAAGGTTGTGATATCTGAGAGCGGAAAGCTATGTCAAAAACTCCTTTCAATCATTCCTATCTATCTACCTGTCTTCCATATCAATCACAAGTTAAGCGTAATCAAATTTACGTGTTTTTTTACTTTGAAATAAAATTTTGCAGAAGCCATATTAAAAGTAAAAAAAGATTTCGAGAATGTTTCGTCATCTTGGTACTCACATCTCAACTTAATACTATCTATATTAGTTACAAGAAACTTTTTAATCTTATTAACAATCAAAAACATCTTTTTAGAGCCACTTACGCTATAATTCAAGTTTATAAAATGTAAATCGTGTGTAATCCACATCGAATTTAAATTTTAAAATGCAGAAAACGACTGTATTTGTTGGGATTAAGACTTGTAGATATTTTTCTAAAAAACATATAACCGTAGCCATAAATAAAAAAAACTTGTTCATCTTTTTCCCACACGATGTCATTCGATTTAATATACTGTAATGGTGTCACATAAACGGGACCCATTATGCCCTACGCTCGTCATCCAGTTTCATATATTAACTTAAACTGCGGAAAAAAGATAATTTTTATAGACTCCACATTAAACTCGGATATCGTTTAAAAATCTGATAAATTGCGAAAGATAACTCCACTGGCGTCTAGTTCATCTGCAGGTGTCTCCGGCTGGTATAATAACGATCTTGATCCCCTCGTCCTACCCACAATGGCTGCTCCACTAGAACCAGAGATTGCCATCGGGAGTACACAATTACTTGTTCTTGGTGTTTTCTTCATTTACTCCGCTTTTCAGTCGAAATTATCTCGTCGCGCAACAGTTATACAAAGAAGAAAAGACGCGAACGGAAACTGGTTCTATAATGAAGCCCGGAGTCTCTTCTGGTCAAGCTAGTCCAGAGCCATTGAACACTTTAGAGATGCTGGATCTTGAGTTTCTGATCACCTTTTTCCGTTCATCCGTTCTTCATCATCATAATCATCTTCAGAGGCACGACCGCGCAGTAATTGCAGCGCGTTGTTCATTCATAAATTTTCTCCTGTGTTATAAGAAATGCGCATGCGTGAAGCGCTTATAAAAACGAAAATGAAAATAACAACTACACAAAAAAAATGGCAGCCAACATGAACGAAATTAGTGGCGACAAAATGTTGAGCGTTATCAATGGCAGCAGACAAGGAAGGTGCCACGGGACGTAAATGACTGACATGACTGCAAAAGTTGTTACGCTTGTGCGTTGCACACCTTAAGAGGATGGCGCAAGCGCGCGCAGTGCACCTTTTCAGAATTCGCGATCAGGTGTAAAGCAATGTTTCTTGCTGCCATCCGGCTGTATCTGGCCGAACTTGTTATTGTACAGAGGCAGCACGACTGAGCGGGCAAATGATGTAGGCGACGCGGTCTGGTCAATGAACGGGCACCCAACTGCAGGCAAAGAAACCAACTTTTTTTCTACAATTAAAACGTTAAAGGTGAGAAGCACGTGGGTCGATTTGAACGCCTTTGCACTTTTTCGTGCTGGTTTTCATAACTGTGTCAGTCAAGTTAAAGGTGTTTTCGTTTTCATATTCAAAAGATATATTGCGTTTTCACATTGGGCTGAAAGAGCCCAATTCGGAAGTTTACAGAGAATTATGAAAAGTTTGGTTTGTTCCAAATTCATCAACTCAATCGAAAATCTTAGACCAAGTGCACAAATTGCTACTCCGTAACCAATTTAGTAGCAACATCGACGCCTCTTATCGCACACATTCTAAGCGCAGTTTACTCTTATCCAAAGAATTGCGGAAACGCGATTGTGATGTAGTGCTACTGAGTCTGCCTCGCAGGAAGCTACCAAACAATTGATTTTTCTGCCAATTTTATCAGCGATCAGTAACGGATATACTTTCGACAGTTCGACAACAACGGTGAAAATTATTTGAATCTTCTTCTCTTTCTCGCTCGCTTAATAATAGGGTACCAAAGTTCGGCTTAGATCCGCCTACACCTAGCGAATGGTGCACCTCCTTGTTTACCTGGTAGTCTAGTTCTAAGGACAGCAAAGGCGGGATATCGACTGTGCAAAATCGAAACCCGTTACAAAAATTTTTGGTTTTGATTTTTGTTACAATTTCTTCATTACAGCGAATTTCTTCTCTTCAACAACATCCAGGAGTTCAAACGCCTTTTTGTCCAGCATCCTCCAGACAGATTAACCTATCCTGTCCACTATTCCTTCTTTCGAACCAATACTACTACTTACTTCTATACATTATGACGATTACAACCAGATGTATTGGTAGTGCAAAAGGTGAATCGTGAGCTTGGACTTTCACATAAAAACACCTAATGTCCTTTAAGGAATGCATGACAGAAGAGATATAATAGACTTTATTGAAAAAGACTATCAGCCATCAAAATACGATTTTTGCCAAAGCCAGGCACATCCACAACAAGCTTAAGAAGTAATACTTTCCCATTTCATCCACTCTTCCGTAACCCAATATTTGGACTTGTACAGAGCGCTGCAAAAAGGTGTGTTCATGTAAATTCAATTTTTCAATCCAAGTCTCGGTCTATGTGTACACAGAAAGTAGTAGATAAGCCCTTTTTTATGAAGCAGCAACAGCGAAAGATACCTGTCAATTTTGACCTTTTCGAGTGGCTTGGGAAGAACAACAGGTAAATCTCGAAACGAGGATCAAACATGGTCTTTGGAGTTGGAACGGAATAATTTATTTACTCAGTGAGAATAGCAAACAAAAACCCTCGCTTTTCAATTCCTATCGCCATGCTACAAGCTTTTCCTAGAATCCTGATATGGGGGAATTTCCCGGCAAGGATGAACGTTTTCGTGACATCGAAGGATGCGATGCATCATGTGGGGGAGAGTGCCCTTCCGGTTTCTTGTCCGGTTCGACGTCAATTTTTCCAACACTTTTGACGTTCAATTCGCAACGAAGATGTTAAAATGTGAAATATTTCCACTGTGTAAATTCACAAGAGCGGGAACAAAGGGCGAACGAGGGATGCTTTCAGTTCATTTCCAGGACCAGAAAATTCTTCAAGATTTTTTACGCCGAGTATAAAATTCCGTGTTGTTGAAAATAAGAATTTAATCAGATCTTAAGTAGCTGAAATTCAATAAGAACCCGGGATCGCGGGCGGGGCGCTGCGGTAGCTTTTCACGAATACAACAACTCAATCCCTTTTGCTCCGTTTTTTTAGTAAAACGCCAATCAAATCCATCCACAGAACGGGGATTCAATGGCCAAGTGTTGATTTTCAGACGTTGCTTTCGCACATTTATATCCACTTTAGGAGGTCATTCATTCCAGCTGAGAAGACTTGTTTTGGCCCGGACAGGATGGATTTTATTCACACATACACAACGCCGCGTTCCTGAAAGACATGCATTCAACTCCAACCAGGCTAAGAAGGCCCTCAACTCCGTGCCAAGCTTTGAGTATGTAAAAAGTTTCCAGAAAACAAAGTTCTTCAAATACACGTCTCCGTTGTTCGGTTTTCTTTGCGTCACTTTTTCATGCATCCGAGCTATAATCGAATGCGCCACTCAATGCAGCTCCGAGTGACCAATGGCCTGGCAATGCAGCATTTAAATCCTCTGCACTGAAAGACGAGCAAATAAAGTAAGGATCGCCACAAAAGAGCAGCTCAAGAGGCCAACATCCACATCTGGTCACTTTCCATCTTAGACTCGAGATAAAATCGGATCGCGTTTATTTACTTTAGCCGAAGATGGATGCCATCAGGTTTTATGCAGAGCAAGAAATTAATGCTTTATTTGAATTCCACTTTCCTGGAGCACAGCAATTCAAGAGCCAGAAGGCGAGCAAATGCCGCGTAGTCGCAATTCCTGTTTTATGGCGAATTGAAGTTAATTAAACTTTGGCAAATTATCGGGGCTTCAGATATTTGCTAAGAAAGAGATTCGCTGGTGTTGTGAAAAGCATCAAAAAGTTTTGAAATAATAAAGTAATTATCTATTATTGACAAAACACGAGTTGCGGCCACAATTAAGTTCAGAATTTCACAAATAAAATCGTCAGGGTCTGAAAGTCGCAACATCTAATGATCCGAATTATGGAACCGAATTAGGAGCACTCTTCCTAAACATAGAAGAGACTGTGGAAGTAGGTATGTACAGCCGGGTGCATTCTTTGTTCAATCCAAAACCATTCCTCCTTCTTCAATTTATCTCTTAGGTAACGATCATCAAAAACGGTGTATTCTGTAAGCCACTTTAGGGCCAAGTTACACAATTTAATTATTGAAAAAAATTTGGAATTTAATTTATGAGGGACTGAAGTCACCACTAAAGTATTCTACTCTAACATCACCCAACTTTCCACTTTGTCACCGACACCGACAATTTAGATATGAATTGTTGTCGTTTTGTCGGTGACGGTAAATTTTAATTTTGTCGGTGAAACTCTCCATGTACAAAGGGCCTTCCAATAAATAATGCGGTTTTCCCAAATTGAATGTCGGCGGAGAAAGGTTCAACTATTGATATCAACTTGTTATAAAGATCTTATTTATTATTAGTGCAAAGTTTGAAGTGTATATATAGTTCAGTTCTAAAAGAGTTGGAGGATACATCCTAGAAGTTGAGCCTCGTCCTGGAAGAAGAGTGGAGCTTGACGAGGAACAAAACCTCATCGTAGCCATTGACGAGTTTGAATGTTCTTCACAACATGTATGTCGCGATAAATGTCGTAGATCTCGTCGTTGTAGAGCCTCCGGAATCGTCCTTCCTCCCATAAGGGGCCAAGAATTCCCCGAAGGATTTTCCTCTCGAACACGGTAAGAGGCTAAAGGGCTTTCTGCTAAGCACCCATATCTCGGATGCTTATGTGAGTACCGGTAGGACCATCGTGTTATATAGTAGCAGGTTAGATGGTCAGAGGCTTGGACTTGAAGAGCCTTGAGCTTGACAGACAGACAGACTGATAACAGTTACTTTTGCACGATTTACCTTTCAGTTTTTCATCAAAGAACACTATTCTGATCACTCTTTAGAACCTCGATCATATTAGCAATCGAGTTTCCTTTTACACCATTTAAATAAACTCGAGTTAAAGCTTCATTAGATTTCGCTGAGTTGCAGTTTTTAACAGTGAAAATTGTATCAAAAACAACAGAAAAATAACAGCCTCGTCTACTCCATAAAGAGCCAGCATCCTCATCATTTTTCTAATTAAACTTTATAACACCATAATTTTCTCATACATTTCCATAATAGTCAAAAATTAATTTTCCCAATTATCACCCCCACATAAAACAAGATAATGAGCTGCTGACAGTGTTTAGCTGAACAAATTGAATTGATCACGCAGCCACTTAAGCCAGCACTCAGCGATCACCTCTGCTGAGCATAGGCATCAGGAATAAAGTGTCTAGTTTAATAGCGTTAAGCAAACTACGTCTTTGCCCGTCAGTCAATTAGTCACAGTTGATGGATCATATTCAGGCAAATGAGCGGTGACTTCCTTTCGACAGACGCCCCTTTTCTAATAGACTTCGACGTACTTGACATGTCGGGCCCCATCCATCAGTTCCCACGCGCAGGAAAAAACAAGCTGATCAAAAGAAGATCAGTGGATCTTGTCCCAGTAGTTAATCACTGTACAGGAAAGCCATACCTTAAATTTAAAAATTATCTAAATGACCGGTTGCGTTTCTCGTTTTTTTGTTTGTGTTGGTGCTTGTTCAATTTTCTGTACGATCGACAAATTACATGAGTGATCTTGGCCGATCTTCGGCTGGGGTTAATCAGGGCAAGATCACTCCTGGGACACATGCTTTCGCCTGTACGTGGCTGCGGAGCAGAGTATTGACGACAACGAAAATAAATTGAAAAGCCGACGAGGAGGAACCAGTTGGGAAGATCATTTCCTGCCGCAAGAGTGGTCGCGCGAACGTCCTCCTTCGGCGATGGGCCGCCATCAAGAAGATCGAATCACTTGCTTCCCTTTGGGGACACAAAAACTAAACTTAATCTAAAACCGGTTCCACTTAAGTGGTAGCTCCGAGAGGTTTCAAGTTCTCCTTCTTGTGTTGTTTACATTAAGTTTTTGCAGACAATTAAATTGATCGCGTCCACCAGTGGTCCTACCTGATGCACAGGTAAGTAAATGGTCATCTTGAGACCTTTTGACAACTCCCTGTCCACTGGTTACTTTTTATACCATGTCAGAAGCGTTCATTCATAAATTTCTGCTTCTTCAGTGCTGCTGGCCTTGGTCACTGTTAGCGTTAGGGCAACGTTTCTATCTCCACATCTACGGAGGATAGTTGTTATTTGTGAACCCTGTCTACGCTGTTAATGACAAGTGCACTGCTCACCTGGATAATTTCGATTACGAGGCAGGTTCAGAGGTAATCATCGGCCAGTCATCGTGGATATTTGATTGACGTCGAGGTCTATTTGCATCGACTTATGAACTGCTCGCTGGCATGCCTGTGTGTAGTGTAGCTTTGATGTCGGTGAGTCTGCAGTTCTTTGCATGCAATTAAAGGTGAATTTCAGGATGGAAACTCGCTTGCGTGGAATTTAATGAAGGAAAAGTTTGTGAAATGGACAGCGGCATGAATGAACAAAATATACAATTTTGTTTTATGCTTTTTAACTGATGCACTCTCGCTCTCTCTGTGCATGTTAGGTACAAAAACCGCATTTCTGTCAAGGCGTCTTCGTTTTTTGTCGTTTCGTATAAACGGATTCATAGATGAGACTTCTTCATTCATTTTGAGTGTTGTTATTTGCATAACTATCGATGGAACACATTTTAGCACACCTATACACTGGCTTTGAAACCTGATGCCTGTACAAGGTTTTCGCATTAATAAGGAGTGACAATTTCACTCCTGGAAGAGGTTTCATCTTGACTGACTTTTCCTGACTGATTTATTTATTTATTTAGCATTAATTAGTTAGGCTATATGTAAATCCTTGGACTAGAAGGAAGAAAGATTAGAACTATCAGAAACTTAAGTGTGGCGAATTCATGTAGCAGAATTCGAGGTCAGCTGCTTAGATGCTTAGCTGCAGCACAACTTTGTTCAATGTGTTTAAAACATCTTTGAAGCATATTGATTTCACCCGAATGACACAATCAAGGATTTACTGTCCGGGATGGCCCAGCCGCCTTTCAATCGTATTCAAAAGAAATGAGGATAAGCTGACAGGTCTATATGATCGTTAGCTAAGATCGATAGCAAATGCTAGCTAGGGATATTGTTCTTGATCCACAATATTTGCCTGTTCGCCGACTTTTATCAGAGTAAAAATTGTAATCGTGCCTTAATATCTCTTATTTTACAACGATTTCAGCAATATTAATTCATGTCTCACTTTTACGTTTCCGTTCTATTCTTAAATATTATCCTAGCTTTTAACGCCGTTAGAAAACGTTTGTTGGCTTTATTAATAGGCATAAGGAATAAAAAAGGAATCGTTCAACAACTTTGTTGCTCTTCCTAGAACTTTTCTCAAACCTTGTCCATGCAGAAAGCACCCACGACAACGCAACTGAAACTAATATAGCTCGGAATCAAGTATGGCAAGATTTTTTCAAATTTCCTTTCTCAATTGCAGCACTTTGATTGCATAGGCCTATTTTTTTGGAACACTAAAAATCCCACTCCCCATGCCCAATCTACGGGAATCTCCATTTCCACCCCTCCTCCGCATGATGCCCAAGATAAATTCACTGAACATTTACCTGCGAATGTGTTTATCTCAAATTACCTTTAAGGGTTGTATCAAAGTTCAAAAGCAACTTGAGCTCTTAATCTTGAGTATCTTTCCTCCTTGAAAGTGCACCATTCAATCTCTGGAAGTTGCTGCCCAGCTCATTTGCTCACCTTGTGCCGGAGCCACCTGCTTTCTAATTGCAATAATTTGCCACGAGTTCATCTGCAGGGTGTCTACAGTTTTAAATGGACTTGAACCTTTGCCCTAAATATCCTTGCTGTAGATCCTTGTTGGGTAATGGTTTCGTACCCTTCCTGAATGGAAGATAAACTTTCCTTTAAACTGCTGAAGTTTTCTAAATTTTAATTGAGGCACCGGCTTTTATGTGCAAATACAACCCGGAATGGAAACTTCTTTATCACTTTGATAAAGAGTCCCTTCGTCGCCACCCACTCATCCTTGGAGCGGGGGAAACTTTTTTGAATGATTACGAAACACAAATCTAGAAATTTAAATCCTTTAGGAAGTTTTCCCAGTCCTTTTTATTTTTTGGTGATTGCTCCTGCATTAGGGCCGTCCAGGACTCGGGCGGATTGCCAATGCTGAATCCTTAAGACAATCGGGACTGATTCGGGCACAACCACCTGGAAATCAATTTCCCATTTTATTCGTGCCATTACTGCTGCTACATAATCTGCCGTTGTTGGTGGGTCAGCCCGGAATCTGTCGTGTACTTAACTGCACGGGGACTGCTTGCTCCTTGGACAAGGACATCCCGGGGATTCCAGACACGAAATCGTAATGTTCTGCACTAAATATTTCATTTTGTCGTTTATTTATGGGCACCCAAACCAGCAAAGAAGATGAGCTGGGCCTTTTTATTGCTTGGATGGACGGAGCCAATATAGCTCCTGGAATTGCCTTCGGTTAGAAAGTCCTGGGAGCTGCCATCCTGCAACTAGTCGTGTGCGGTCGATCTGTTCATAGGACAGGCATATAAAGTGGTTGTGCTATCGTCCTTGTAGTTAACCACATGCCTGGCTGCCATCAAAGGACTTCCAGCTCTGCTGTTCTACCGTAGCTACTTACCAGTAAGGCTTTCAGGCATAGAGGCAATAAAACAGTCCACAGTTACCTCAAGTATGTGTTCCGGATGTTGCTTTGATTTAATTTTCGAGTTAACCTTGGGCGGATTGCGATAATAATCCAGGACGTCCGCATTCGGCAGGAGGTCGGGAGTTCACGTTTCTAAATTCCTTCTTCGGATTGCGTATGGAATTCATTGTGATGATTTCTGTTATCTCTAAACATCCTATGACGAACAAATATTGCCGCAGAATATTTATTGGTGCTCGAATTTAAGCGTAATCCTTGAAAATTTCTTTGTGACTGCCTTCAATAAGACTATGAAAATATGGCATACTAATGCTGGATGTGGAAAAACGCCAATGGATTGAACAAGGGTTGCTCTACGAAGGTTTATGTGCTAAAGTGTTGCAAGCCAAATGTATATGCCATAAGTATGAATATTGGTGATGTGCAGTATTCTAAGGCAGTCGATATTTTCCTCTTAACTTGTGCCAAAGGATAAAACACTTTTTAAAGACCACAAATTTTAGTAGATTCTAAATCGCTTGGATAATGCAAGTTAAAGAGGGCTTGGAAATTACTGGAGAATAAAAGCCCTTTTACACCCCAAACGCAAAGTGGAAGCGCTAATTGGAGCTCTTATCCCACAGAATTTTGTTTGTTTCTTTCTCTATCCAATGCCTATCTATTCCAACAGAGAGAAAAGCATACAGACCCTGATTATACCACCGAATAGAAAGTAGGTACTTCTATTGTCTTCAAAATAATCATAAACCCCAAATTAATAAGCTAATGGAAAAGCTTGAACAGTTGGAGTAAGGCTAACATTGAGCTGAAAACATTAAGCCACAAGACGCCGAGAACATCAAACAAGTCGAAAACTCAGAGAAGAAAGGAAGGAGTGGATATACAACAAACCACGCCACGCATTGGAATCGAACCACGGACCTCTGGCATGGTAATGGTGCATTATCGTCGCTTTTCAAATCAAAGTTACTTAGTTTCGCGACAAATGAGATTCAGGTGATTTTGTAACTATAGTGTCCAATTTTGATTTTTTTCTAGTCCACAGTATTTTTAGAGCTGAACCTCAGCAGTGATTACGAACCTAAATATACCTTTCACAATAAGAGAAAAAAATGCGAAAAAAATTCTCACAAAACAAACTTTCTCATAATTTGCAAGCAACTTCGCCGAGATTAAAATCGCGTGCATGTCACTTCCCATACTAATTATTATTGCAAAATTCAAATTATCCAATTGCATGCATTTTATGCATCCTAAACTGCATATGATCCGGATCGACATGCCCTTTCGGTGTATGAGCAGAAGAAACCATGAGGGCGGTGCACCGAGGCGACTCTCTACCGTCGTCCAAGGTGCAATTAAATGCAAATGTATGGCGTTAAGGTTAATTGCTGCGATAAATACTACAGACGCGGGCTTAACCACAAGGACTAGACTCCATGGGAATCTGGACTGCAGCTCTTATAATTAGGTTCAGAAGCTCTTGAGGGTTTCGTTTGTAATTGGAACAGAGACAGGCTCTCAGACCTGCATTAGAACCGCTTGAGAATGGGAAATTTTCATCACAGCGCAATTAGGGACATGGAAGATCCGACCGAGAGTTGCCCGTAGTCGGCCGGGTATCAAGTAGCCACTCGTTCGCAATTAAAATGAGGGATGATAAGGAAAACGATTTGAACTTAATTCCCTCGGAGTTCCCACCCTTCTGGGCCTCAAAATCCGATGTTTTACAGCTCCCACCGGATAATCTCGAAACACCAAAATCATCCCGGGATCTTCTAGTTCACTTGGAGTTGCGTCTTATCTCCGTGATTTAAGATAGTCGCAGGCGGTCGGTCGTCTCTATGTGAATGCCTCCGCCCTCATAACCAAAAATGCAATTAAAGACAATTCACGAGACAAAGTCTCACTGTTTATGGGGTTTATGGGGCCCCGGCTGGGAAGTCGCAGCAGCCTAATCTTCCATCAAAGCCGCTCGTCTGTCCAATTAAGACTGAGTCACGGCTTTAAGCTTGTTTAAGCTTCAAGCGACTGGAATAGTTGCGACTGGAGGTAATTATTCAAATTTGCGAAATCAGTTCAATTGGCTAAGAGCGCGGAATTCAGACCAGCTAAGCTGATCTGGTCCATTGGCATCTGCTCTCGGGAATTTTGATTGACAACGAAATTTAAAGCGGAAAATTCCGAGAAGGCAATTATCTGTGATATGCGAGATAAGTGATTTAATTGCCCGGAGAATTACACGTTTTATCGGCCATCGTCTGGGAAATGAGAAAACACAAATTGCGAGAAATCGAAAGTGAATTTGTGTCGTTCTAGATAAATTTGTCACTCAAGCCCCAGCGAAATGCCCCTTGTATGCCGGGGAGCCTGGATAATGCGCCTTGTTTGTTATCAATCTGGAAATATATTTGATGAATGAAAAGTTGTCTAATGACGTGCGACTTCACATCTCCACCAAGTAGAGGACTCAAGATTGTGTTTGAGAGATTTGGGATTAACCAACCTCTTTTCCCTACCGCGCGAATATTCCTTACACTGGAACCGGTGGCTCGATGGACAACGATTAACTACGAGGAACTCTCAACCGCCATTTTCAACTGGCTCAACACCTGTACGGAGAAAAGGTCTGTAGGAAACTTAAGGTAGAAACAGAATGGCACGGCGACCGTGGCGGAGTCCGCCGCTCAGAGAGTTTCCCATACATTTAATTTGTCCGCGCCGCCTGGGGAGAAATTAAATGTATGGGAAACTCTCTGAGCGGCGGACTCCGCCACGATCGCCGTGCCATTCTGTTTCTACCTTTAAACCGCCACCAATTATTTTCTGACGAATACATTTTTTTTATGACCAAACGGTAGTATTCGAGTTTTGCGTAAATCTAGGTTAGTTTCCTAAAAAGGCATTCGAGGAACGAACTGAAGGAATGATAGTGTCAATCCCTTTGACTAAAATAAACTACTACAGGATCTCAGCACAGGTAGCAAGTGCCAGTTTGTATCGTCTCGAAGTACCCTTACTGCTCGTAATATGCATTTGGTTACTCGTGCCAGGAAAAGCATGAGGTTTATTGTGGTTATAAAGTAGTTGCAGTTTCCCAGTAACTAGCTCAGGAGCGGACATTTGGTTGGAAAAAATATAGCGGAGAAGTACGTTGAATCTTGACGGTCAAAGAAGGCGGTTCGTTTCTCTTAACGATTTTTAAAAAATTAATCCCCGAAAAAACTTTTAATCTAAACCTTAAAGGATCAACAGCCTTAAGGACTGGCATTAAGGCAAAAACTAATTGTTACCGCCGGCACGTTCCGTAACCGTTGAAGAGGTTACCGCTTAATGTCAAAAGTATTTTTTCTAGTTAAGACCCGTCAATAGCAGGCAGCTCCTTGAATGAAAGGACCCTCGGCCGATTTATATTCCATTCGCACCACTTGGTATGTCCTTAGCAAACAAAGGAGTCCTATTAGTCTTGAAAAATACTTCACAACCCGTTCGGGATGTAAACATTTCACCCAGGAAGGCCCTTGAACCTTTTTGATCCTTTTCGCAGTCCACAACAACGCCAAAGGGAAGCGTCCATTCATCAAAAGTCCTCGCATAAAGCACGAAAACAGAAAAGTGATAGCTGTGGCGTTAGCATATTACACATCCCGGGGCCTGCTCGGCTCCATATGAGCACCGTCCAACCCTTACGCCAGTCTGTAGAATATGCTGCTATCGCGGTACTGGAAATTTATTCAATTTTCATATCTTGGCCGCAAGAAGAGGCGCGATGCCGCCCCCCTTTGCCAACGACCCAGGCCCCCCGGGGGAAACGAATGGCCATAAATTTGTGGTCTATTCCCAAGCGATTTTTGTCGTCCGAAATGTTATCTGGGCGACATATTTGCATTTATGACAAAGGCTCGCGGGTAGCAGCAGCCCCAGGAAGCTCTCGGTGGTGTTAAGATTACCCCAAAAGCCAAAAGCCAAGCCCGAGACTAACTTGGAGATGTACGCAAATAGCCCAACCCCAAGCGCCGCGTACGGGGTGGGAAATCCCTGCGATTCTGGGATTGTTGGGATTCACTTTCTGGACAGATAAACAACAAGAGATGGCGGCCTTGGCTCGTAGAAGACATGCGGATTCCTTCCAGTTTCTTATTTTCTGTGATTCTATTTCAGCCGGGAGCGGAGCGGGACTTGCCGAAGGGCGCCTTCTCGTGCAAAAATGACGAAAAATTGTGATACTTGGGAGCACATATATTACATGAACCGTCAAGGGTGTAGTGTGGAAGTTCTGTGGGTTTGGGCTGTTTACATTCCAGAGCCTGTTGCTGCTTGTAGACACAATCAAGGACGGCACAATGGATTTTATTTCAGGCTTGAAATGCGCAAAATTTGACCCAAATATCTACCTTTTCGCAAACATGGCATGTCCCACCCTGGAAATGGAGACCGCCCCGCTTTGTATATTTGTAGACTTTCAGGACTTTGTTTCTTTGCTGGAAGCGACCGAAATTTATTGAGTTTCTTGCCGGATGGTAGTCTTCTTTAGTTTTCAAGGATTCTTCTCTGAGGCAGCCATTCTGAAGTGCGTTGGAATTTTTCCAAATGGAGGAAATATCCTTTTGAGGATTTTGGGGGAAATTAACTGCAGTTTGGGGGTTTTCAATGAAGAATGGAAAATATTACCTAAGAGGGCGGTTTTATTTATGGCTTTATTAATACAATTTTAAGTAGAAATAAAAATAGTGTTTGGTAATTAAAATTGTCGCGACAGTTTGGTCATTTCCATTTTTGGTACAATTAATCGAAAGCAGATTCATCTTGTGGAAAATGTAAAGAAAATCCCTAATCTTGTAATACCACTGGACGCAGTAAAGGAACAAGTAAACCTACCCACTGCTGATGGCGCTACTCTGGGTTACCTCCATGCCTTTGACAATGTAAGACAAAAGCGTCTCAGACATATTCTGCCAGATCGTGACCTCAATCAGTAATGAGATCGAACCCATACTTGATTGGAAAGAAATCTTCGAAAGAAAGAAAGAATCTTGTTCAATTCAACGCCTCAAAAACAAAGTACTGCTTGATTTCTAATAAAACCTGCACAGCGTTCGTCAACCTTAACTGGACAGTCTAGAACCAACCGCCGACAACTCCTGTAATTTTCTTGAATTCAATAGTTCATCTGAGCGCGGCCCGAGAACAGCTTTAGCCTAGCTGGACAAGGTGCAACCCACGTTCTTAAACATGGTAATGACGTCATCTGCTCTTCAATTGACTCATTAAGCCACAGAAGGAAGGTAGCAGCTCTGGCAACATTTTACCACTTTTCCCACAATGACAGTTCCACTGAGATAAATCACCTTCTGAGACTGGATCTGAGACCATGGATAGATTTTCCCGCAGCACACATCTAACCAGCTCAGCGCATTCGCACAGTCTACAGCTCTTATTTTCGCGCACATTTCGATTTAGGAATTCGTTTATAACTAGAACAACTCGACTGTGGAACAATCTTGCACAGTCAGTATTCCCGAACTCATTCAACATCCAAGAAACCCAAAGAAAAAGAGAGAAATGCAAAGAAATGCAAGGAGAGATAGGAGCTAGGTAACTAGAGCGTTCGACTGTTCTGTGGTGAACACCTTCGAGAGATCATTTTTGGTGCGGACCTTTAACGTAGGCATGAGAGCCATAGACAGGCGGTGGCATACATTTAAAGCTGCTAGACCTATGTAGGATTCTTACCACTCCCTCGTAAAAAGGAAAAGGGCATTGAGATGATTGTTTGGCGATTTGGAATATTTGATCTTTCCATTGCAGATCATCACATAAAGTTATACACAAGAGATGAGTCAGCTGTTAAAGACACACAGTCCACTGAGACTGAAGTAAGATCGGTGCATATGAGTTCATGGGACAGCTTTCCTTCCTTTTAGTGGTAAAACGGTAATATTCAAATGTCATCCAATGTAAATCTGTACTCCCAAACCAGTATAAAATTTGGTAGACGTGATAGACGGACACACCATGATAAGACTTGCTTAAACGTCATTTTTGATAGTCGACTATTTGCGCTTCATTTTGGAATCTATTAGGTTTCTGAGCTAGAACTGTAGTCATCCCTTTTTTACTTCATAAAGCAAATATCATTCACGTGTCGACCTTATCTATCGCAAAAACAATTTTATAACTGAATTAATTTAGTAATTATTATAAGACGCAAAAGGACGAAGTTTTGGCAGTAAAAATTATGACCCAAAGAAGCAAAAAAAATTAAAAAATGCCTTCAAAAGTTTGAAAGTAGCTCACAAGGACTTGATGGCAAAGCTACGTGAAAGAGAAAATTGAAAGGAAGCAAGAAATTAAAAACTTGAATCTGTCCTGATTTCTGGGTTCTTTTGTTGAACATATCTGGTTGTGGTACTTTTAAGCCGTCGATGGGAGCACAATGGGATCCTTTTCTGTGAATAGGCTCTGAACGTGATATACTTGAGCTATTGTGAGGCATTTTCAAGTAACTTAAACGTGCCTTGACGTTCCTCTATTAGAAAGCATCTGACCCACATGCGAAGATTCTTTTTGTCATATTTGGCACCACCAATAATTACAATGCTCGGTTGAAATGAGGACTTCCGTGTTTCACTCAAATAACTCATTATTATTTCATAATGTATTTTCGACACCGAAGTAAACGACTTTAAGAGCTCAAATTCATTTTTAAAGCTAGAATTTTTAAGAAGAATGGAAAAGACTACGAAATTCATTCGAGCTTAATTCGTAAAGTCTTATCCAGTCAATTTGGCTACACTTTATGATAACTTATCACTGATAAGCCATATCTAAATGGGCACATTCGTAACACCTTTTACTAAAGGACAAGCAAATTTGGCTAGCAAACAGAATTCCAATTTATTTCGCTTAAGCCCTATCAGATGTGCATCCACTTCAAAGGGTAAAAAAGATGGTCTTGCGCTTCATAAATTTCCCAATGTCCTTCGCCCTTGGTACACAAGAAAGTTTCAGTTAAGGACTCAAGTTTCGCATTTTGTCCCTCTAAAGATTTATGGGAAAAAGTCTCCCTGTCGGGGGGTGCCCTCGAATTTCTGATCTCAGTTGATCCATTTCTCAGGGTAGATTGGTCTGTTTCAGAAAACTGTGCTCCGAGGCGGGTGTGTAGGTATTTAAACCCCTCCCCCCACCCCCTTGAATCACTCTTAAAATTGTAACGGAAGAATTCGACCCAATTATTCCCGAACTCTCATCATTTTAATGAAGTCCTTAAAGTTAATTCATTTCGGATCCCCAACTTCTCAACTGCAATTACACGTTCAAGTTTAAGGGAAATAATTATTCGTGCGTTTAATGTCCTTTTTAGCAATTAAAATTGATGAAAATTGAGGTCAAGATTTCCATGACCTACAGACTGGCCCCGGCTGGGGAAATTTACGGCCGAAAATTCTTAATAAATTCAAATGTGTCACCATTAAGTCAGGAACTTTTAGCAAGCCTTCATCTGGAGGAAAAATACTCCCAAGGCGCAGGATGTGGCTGAAATTATAATCAAATTAAATTTTCAATTGCATAATGGCCGAAAAAGCATTGCGTTCACATCTTTCCAGAGAAGGAATTTAATCAAATAAGGCTCGAGTGGGAGAGACCGGAGCTCGTTTGAAGTTTTTGTGGTGGCAACTTTGATCAGTGGAAAAGTGCATTTGTACAAAAAAGCAATTTAGAAGACTTGTTAAGATTGCAATTTGTGCAAGAGGAAAAATTAATCATGGATTGATGGAAATGAATGGGCCCAAAACTAGTTGGCGTTCGTTGGGATGAAAAAAATTACGCTGAATGCAAATCAATTAAAAGTGATTGACTTGCTTGTAAAAGAGATGACGATATAAAAATATAAGAGAAAATTGGAAAAGCATAAATTTCCTAAAATCATTTCTGGTAAGATGACAAAAATTTCTAGTTCGCAGGAGATCGCATTTGGTTGCCAAAAGTGAAGCTGGAAACTAGGCACCTCATCCAGTCCCCAGGAAGAGCCCGGCTAGCATTTAAAGGGGGTGCAGATGGGCCCCTATAAGGCTAACCCCACTGCCTCATGTGGTCCCCGTGTGGATTGCCCTATGAGGCCTACAAGGGGTATCTAACGCCTTGCACCATCTCGAGTGGAAAATTGGCTAAAAAAATTCGAGAATTTTGGCGTGCATATGCGAGTTATAAATAAATAACTTGCGGCGGTGTTGAAAGATTTTTATTTTCAAGCGCGAGTGTCGTTTTCCCCAAGCGGTCCCCACACTGAGTACTAATCAGGTCCAATGCTGCTTACCTTCGCAACCGAACGAGAACCGGTGTATTGAGTATGCTAAAGACAGCTTTCACGCCCTTCGACATTAAGGCCCAAACAGATTGGCGCGGCAGCGCGGTGTAATTAAATGTATAGGAAACTCTCTTGCAGGCGGCCACCGCCGCCTCGCCAATCTTTTTGGGGCTTTATTGACTGAAATATGAACAACAAAAACTAAAAACTTTTAACCAAGCTTTCTGAATACGTAAGGCAGATGTTGGGATTGCCCCATTTCATTTGTAATGAGGTTTGCCTTATGGGGCCCTTATGAGGAACTGATAGGGCATACCCCACTTCAGTATCGCAGATTTTTTCTTTGTGTGGTGCTCATGGGGGAATCTAAGGAGAAAGTCCTCTTTTGGCTTACTACAGGGGGTCCCCATAGGAGACCTACGGAGAAATCCCTCTTTCGGCATGCCCCTCATTTGCCACATGGGGCTCACACTCTGCATGAGGCATGCCCCTTTAAATGCTAGCTGAGAGATGAATAGACTGTGTGACGGCTACGGTATAGGCAATGCTCAACATTCGGCGTGCTGCAAGTAACAAACAATTGGTTAAAGTTAGTTACTCATATGTCTGCTAAAGAAAAATTGTTTGAGAGATAATAGGGTTGACTACCATCTCAGCGAGGCTCGATTCCTGGTGGCGGGAAAGGTCGTGAGCCGTTCTACTTTTTAGCAATTTCTTGGTTGCACTCTTTTGCCTTTTTCTAAAAGATTTAACTTGAATCGTGAATGAAGGGAATTTTTGTTCCTAAACAAATCTAAAAAGATCTGTTATCAATACACAGTGCATTTTAAAAGACAAAATTGTCTTTGTAAACTGGTGAGATGATCAATATAAGTTCTACAGTAACTAGTGAGTGTATTGGGAAATAAAGCGGATTTAACCACCTCCAGACCACAAAAACGCATCTCCTGCTCTTTAGTTTAACTGCAACACTAGCTGTATTCAGCAGTGCTACTGATTATTACAATAAACTTTACTATTACAAATGCAAATTTTCTTTTTTTTCCGAAACGTAGAAACTTGCTCTGCACTTAAAATTCGGAACACATTTTGTCAATTTCGTGCATTTCTAATTGAGTTCATTGAGCTTAAGCAGAACTGATGTTTTATCTGTTTTATACCATCAGATTTAGCCTATTGCATTCTAATATCATACATTTTCACAACAGAACGTCTATTACTAATAATCCTTACACGGAACACAAAAGATAAAATATATAAATACGCCAGCGTTGAATGTAGTAATGGGCTCATGAGAGCATAACAAAGCAGAATCCTTCAATAAATTGAATCTAGCCCTCTTCCACGGAGTCTCTACAGCTGAGGTTGCTAAATATTCCAATCAATTCTATCGAAGTTCATTTATTTGATTCCTCCTAAATGAACCACGAGGTCATTACAGTCTCAATCCTTAAATAACCAATGTCAGAGGTGAACGGATTACTGCTGCATGCCTTGCAATTCAATGTTGATCACCACCTCCCGGCATAAAATGAAAGTCACGTAAATTCACGGTCTGAATGGAATCTTGTTACACCACAAAGACTCGCTGAATATTAAATAGACAACGAAGCGGCATCGCCGTAGCATGGTGGAGCACACCACCTTCCATCACCGTCATTTTCCGCAGGGGAGTCGTAAAGTATTGGCACCCAACGAGTTATGACATCAGAAGTCCCTCAGCAATCTGCAGCAGAAGATGAGATCCTTATGGAGTTTCTTGTCTGTGTGATGGAAAACAGTTTTATTAATTGAAAAGGCCATGAAAAAGGACAATGGCAGTCGGGATTCGCTTGAAGATACTTTGCGCTGCAGAAACTCTTCATCAATATCAATCCATCAACTGGAGGAAATCTGGATCGCTCTTTGGGCTCTTCTCAAACTTAAAAATTCCCAATCGTTATCCTCGTTCCTTCATTGGCTGAATTATATATATGGCTGCGTTTTACGGAGCTCCTTACCCAGTCTCGCCTAGAGGAAGCTGACTTGGCTGTGTTTGAATTATATTACAAGGAAATTGAAAGGAAACACCAAATTTACAGGAAATTTAGGAAAATTCGCCTACTGATGCTGATTCCATGGGGATCCTAAATGAAATTTTGCAATCCATCACTCTGCAGAGAGCAAGGCACTGGTACCGCTTCTGAATATATGAAAGTTCCCGAAATTCGCTTCATTACCGAATTGAACCCGGAAAAAATTTCACTTCATAGCTCTTGATTTTAGTGAAAGCCGAACTTGTTGAATCCTAATGGATATATAAGCAAAATAAATTCGATTCCCATACTTCGCCTTGAGGCATGACGCCGTCCAAACTTGATTCCCGACCAACTTTTGAAATTCTACGCCTTGCCATCATGTTTCCATTGTTGTCCCCACAAAAATCCTACAATTATGGAAAAAACGGTCGGGATGAGTCTCTTATTGTTAAATTCGCTCCTGGACTCTAAAGGCACCCCAGAATCCTGGACTGAATTTTCACAGGTTCAGTCATTATGCACAACCTCTCCTCTCAGACAGATCCTTTTGTGGCCCGGAGAATGAGTTTGCCGACACACAAAAACTCCATGGAAAATGGAAAAAAGCTTAGCGTCATAATAATCGGATCTGGCCTTTTATCTGAATTTCAATTTTTTGACAATAGAAAAACTCCATCCAAGAGGAAAATTTTAAGAAGGGAAAATATGTTCTCATGATTTGGAGGGAAATTATATCACGGATGTGCCTCTATACTTTATCTTTCAACGGCCGTCGTTGGCAATTTTTTAACGGAGGGAAACAACCTAAAAAAGGTCTACGGGTCCACCCGGGTACTCGAGCGGGAGGGACTGTATTCCTAATTGAAAGTCCTGACAACAAAAAAATCGGCGAATCGAAGAAGCAAGCAAAAAAACACCGCAAGATTCAAGGAGCGACGCAAGGAGAATTCACGAGTCCTTATCGCAGTGAACATCTCAGCGAACAAACCCCGGGCTGAAGATTGTGCACTCGCTCCACTTCTAATCGGGAATAATAGCATCCTGGATTGGAATCCAATTACTGCGACCAGTTTGGATGATTCCCGATAACAGCGAGCACCCAAGGCTCCTGCAAGGACTCCGACAGGACATTTAGAAGAAAAAATTATATTTCATCTAGCAAGATGCTTCCTGTTTGCATTTTCACAATCTTCTCGGCTGCCATCCAGACTGTGTGTGTGGACCCAGTCGCATTATCTTTGCGACTTCCTCCTTGGTTAGGTGATTCAATTGTCCGAGGGACACAGTACCCCCTTCCGCGCCACATCTTTCCGCAAGGACCCGACTCAACAATGCCAGAGGACGGCTAGTCTCCGGCAATTTTCTGTCATGAAATTAGCCCGTCGTTTTGGTTTAAGTTCATCTCGAGAAAAGCGAAATGATCGAAAAGCTAATGGCGAATGTGGTATTAGGTCCTGGGATGAAGCCTTGCAGAAGACCGTTCTGTAAATAAAATTATTCCTTGAACGTGTCCTTTGAGGCAATAAGGCTATTTGTTAGGATGGGCTCTAATATCATTTGGGAGCAAATGGTTTGGTTGCTTACAATTTTGTCCTGTATGTATGTGGACGTGCTCAAATGCTGTTTGGACTCGGCTGTGTGTGGAGAGGATTCAACTTTTCTAGTATTTTTATTTAGTTTAGAATAATTCCATTTTTATTTTTCAAGCTTTCGCATCAAGGCAAGGGTTAAAAGCGCAATGCTAGGATTTAAAAAGTTACGCAGTAATAGATAAGAACCCTAAATACAGTTCGAAGTGAGTTTAGTTGGATAGAATGTGTTTGTTGCTGGGCAGGCCGTAACTTCGTTCGTACTCTTCTTCTTCTTAAGTAGCGCTGCTGCTGTAGAACTCGGGCCTCTTAACTTTCTTCTTCCAGTGATCTCTAAGTTTTGCTACTTCCCTCTCACTACTGGAGATATTGACATGACCGTCCTTTCTCGAGCAGCTCGTTAGATCAATATTGATCCATATTGGAGAGGAGAGGCTAGGGTGGTCTTTATTCTCAAACCTGGGAGAATGTCATACAAGGGATCCAAACCTCTCGAACTATCAGCCACTCTTCCTTTCTCCTGAATTCGATGGCTCTTACTCATTAGGGTGGGTTTTACAGCGAACCCACTCCACTGCTTGCATTTTGCCTACTGGTCAGGCAAATATACTGAGACTGCCATAGTTAACAATAATAGGTCTGGTAGTCGATTATAGCTATCGCTTCTGAGCCGCAGCTGCCGAAACAGTAGAGCACTTGCTGAGCGGTTGCGAGGCTATAGCGAGGAGGAGATTGAGTCTTCTCCATCGCGGCTTAGCTGTTCCCAGGGAGATTTGAGATAAGAATCCCCAATTAATTTTAGGCTATATTAAAATCCTTAATGTCGAAGGTTTTAATGGCGGAATTGGGACAATAGACCTAATAGGTCGTAGCCTGCAATGACGCCCTCTCAAAGAAAGAAGAAAAAGACCCTTCAGGTTTGTTTGATGTTCACATGAATCTGACTATAGTATTGTGCCACTGAATCATCATACTGCGACCACAATCAGGCTGTTTCGCTGCATTGATTGGCATTTTTATTCCTCATTGGTAACGAGGTAACCTTATTTTCTATGAAAGCTTAATTACTCAAAAAAATAGCGCTCAGAAGTAATGGGTTCTATCATTGAATGCAATGTCGGACAGAAAACTTTAGTCGGAAAGATAGTAGAGAGAAGAAGGTTTTATTTCATCAGCTCCCAATCCAATACTACCGTGACCCAACGCTCACTTCGGTGGTCGAAGTCGAACAGGAGATTGCTTCCTCGCTTCTTGTGCTTAGAGGTGATGGCAGGAGAAAGGACAGACAATTTTTTTCTAAATAAAGAAGAAAACAAAACAAAGAAAGTTGGGAAAAATTGAAAGGTCGGAATAATTGAAAGGCGAAGGACCATACCACGGGGTGAATTCGAACCACGGACCTCTGGCAGCCGGGCGTCTTAGTCTCTAGGCTACCAAGGCCAGTCGACAAAAGATGAATTCGTATCAAATAGTTCGTGTGAAATATATAAATGCGTTACGACATAAAATGCAATAAAAAGTGGATTTTATTTTTGTTCTGAAAAATGTGGCTTCCTTTGAATGCATTCAAATGACACGACCAAAAGTGCATACGGTGAGCCCACATTCACGCCATTTATTACATTAATAAAATTCTTATCGACTAGCCATTATTTTAAACAGATTTAAAACTGAAAAATAATTAAGGCCGCCAACAAATTGCCGTGCGGGTAAATGAAGCTGCCCCAGCAGAATTGGCAACTTTTGTCATCGTTCATTTCCAACTGCAACTAAAAATTCACTTACGGCCCGCTGAAAATCGAACGCGTTTTATGGGCAAACAAGCATCTCCACACAATTCCAGGGGTCGTAGCGTAGGGCAGAATGTCAACCCTTCTTCCGGTTGGTCCTTTCGACAATACCGCCATTTCGAAAATAACTTTTTATTCGATGCGAAACGAACAAGAGCGCCGCGAATAGAGCGCAAATTCTACCAATTAAATGGGCACGGATGAGGCTGTGTACAGGCGGAATCCGCCACCATTTATCCATAATTTTAACGTTCAATTAGGGGTTAATAATTTTTAATAACTGAATTCCACCACCAACTGGGGCTAATTACATGGCAGTGAATTGTATACGAGTAACCCCCAGCCTCCCCGTTGAGCTTTAATGGTGCGCGCCTTTTCCTTCGGTGCGTTTTTAATCGTGTTTTATCATCGACATTTTCGCCGAAAAAATTCGTGTATTTTTTCGTAATTCAGCGGAAATCTGGGAGAGTTTTATTAACACCGCTTTTGGATTTCATTTTTAGGAAACATTTACACTAGTGTAAGGATTTTCAGGGTCTGAAGTTCATAGAACGGCAGCCATTAAGGACTCTCCATATGAGCGGCTTTTAAAATCGATCGGTTCGTGAGTGAATTTAAGCATTGTTTGCCTCTAAAATTACTAACATTTGTTTACATAAAACAAGTCGGAAGAAAGTTTGGGCATTGATTCAAAAGTATATTAGTAGTACAGTACAGCTGGACTGGAAAATCGGGGTATACGCCCAAAAATTCTTGGAAGGATGATTTTTCATAAATCGTTAATGGAGCATAAAAGAAGCTTAATTCTAAATTTGAGGGAAATTTCGAGTGGACGTTTTTTGGAAAACTCAAAAAAATTTTGAAAAGCGTTTTTCTCTGAATCTACGCATTTTAGAGAAAAGTTGTTTAAACAAAAAATGTAGAGGACACTGTTACCTACAATTTGTTTCATAGAGGTCAGGCTGTACAACTTCAAATACAGAAGCTAGGTGGCGCCAAAGTTTCCAAAAAAGTGTTTTTTCGGTTTTTGTCCCAGAAAAAATGGTTTTTTTACAAAAGTGTAAATCAGTAAATTGTTCCTCTTAAAAATGTCTACAACATTTATTTAAACTTTTTTTCCCTCCGACTTACCGTTCCAAAGTTATAGGGCACTAAATGCTACGCTGCGTAGTTAACGGTCCTATTGTTCCTAAGTAGCGTCCATTTTTCAGTTGCTATGCGAGTTTTCGAGAGTGTAAGCGTCAAAACTTTGCTCTTGTAAAATGAGTGTGTGTTTTGTTTGTAAAAAGATTGTACTCAAATTAACCTGTGTGCAATCTTCAGAGCACAATTCTCACACTTCAGCACGCTATAACTTTGGAACGGTAAGTCGGAGGGAAAAAAAGTTTAAATAAATGTTGTAGACATTTTTAAGAGGAACAATTTACTGATTTACACTTTTGTAAAAAAACCATTTTTTCTGGGACAAAAACCGAAAAAACACTTTTTTGGAAATTTTGGCGCCACCTAGCTTCTGTATTTGAAGTTGTACAGCCTGACCTCTATGAAACAAATTGTAGGTAACAATGTCCTCTACATTTTTTGTTTAAACAACTTTTCTCTAAAATGCGTAGATTCAGAGAAAAACGCTTTTCAAAAACTTTTTGAGTTTTCCAAAAAACGTCCACTCGAAATTTCCCTCAAATTTAAAGTTAAGCTTCTTTTATGCTCCATTAACGATTTATGAAAAATCATCCTTCCAAGAATTTTTGGCGCATCAATATTACATCTGTACTGTACTATAGCTGAAATTACCTGACCTTTTACAACCTGATATTAAACATGGCGCCTTGTTACACAAACCTTGTTGAGTACTCATAGGCATTGCCAAACTTTATAGTTGCGAGCGAGTTATTCTGATTCCCATTTCCCAAAAAACATCAGTCATAGTCCTGAATAGTACTGTCCATCAGCATTTTTTCCAAATCTGTGAACATGTTATTATCAATAAACAATTGATCAACAGATCAATTAATAATTGTAATTGAAAAATCGCCCCATCCCATCGCTCTCTCCCACCCTCTTTTTCACAAACGAAGTGATTGAAAATATCCTACTTGACCCTGATTCTTTTTACCATGCCATGCCATAGTATTAAGTGACCTGATTGTTCTCTTGTTTTTCTTCTTTCAGTAAGGTATCAGGTCCGAGGACAGCCACAGCTATAACAAACATAGACTTTTTATACTCTTAACACCCCCTATACTTCAGATTTGTGGACCAGACACTTTAAACAGTTATAGCAGTGAGCTTAAAGATTTATTACTCAGGCTTGTTTGGTCAAGCAAGGTGGAGTCGAACAGCGAAAACGCTCATCGCTATCGTAGGGCAGTGGAAGAGAACATGCAGAGCAGACTGGTTCTACTCGAAGGACAGCTTGCAAGTGGGGAGATCCGCCTTCCGATCCCCCATAAGTAGTAAATGCAAAGCACAATATTCAATGACAAAACCAACTATTGCACTGACGTCCTTCCCATCGTTTTCCTGTCAGATAGGATAAAGGTCTGCATGTTAGCCTTAGCCCTTTTTAAATTTCCACAGTTGCATGTCAATATAACATATACCCTTGCATGATATACAGTAACTAGGGTACTTTCGCTCCAGATCTCGGCAACCTGCTTCTACCTTGGAGCCATTCGTGTAACATACCAGCCCACCTTGTGGTATTTTAGGGCAACCTCAGTATAGACTCTCTAGTATGTTCACTGAAGGAGGCATAAACTTTGCGATCATGCAGTTCTATAGCATTCCTAATTCTGGGATATCTGAGATAGATCATACCCGCTAAAGACCCCGCCATTCGATCTCAGTCTAAACACGAAAAAATAATCAATTGTTTCCTTCGTAATTCATTCTGAATCACTTCTTAGAGCATTAGTGCTTCCTTTCCCATTTGCGGAGAAGGTGTGAAAAAATTAAATAATATTGTGTATCTATATAAAAGCTGTGCTGCTCGCATACATTCCCATAGCCTCAACAAAATTTGAGCTTCCGATGGGTGCATCCACATCTACTTAAGAACATATTCCCTTCTAACTTTTTCAAGCTTTTTCATTTAATAAAAGCCTCCTGAGCTTTTAGAAAGCTTTTTCGTTTCATAAACACAACGTAGAAAGCTTTTATGACGTCACATGATAATTTTAGCATACGTGTAAGTTTAAAGCATGCAACCATTTCTGACAAAAAATTTGTTATTTGAGACCGGGTTTTACGTGACAAATCGTAAAATTCTAAAATCTCGTAGCGGTATAAAATTTCCCGAAATTTCGAACAGGTTCGTGAGGCTTGCCTTCTGATTTTTGTTTTTGCATAAATCCAGCACTTGAAATTTTCTATATAATATTATTCACCCTTTTATCGCTGGGTATAGATTTTCGTTTATTTCGAGGCTCCACCTTCCATTTGCAATGTATGTTACCTGACAAAAAAAATGGCACCTCATCAAATTCTAATCCACACGGCGCTTCCTTAAACAACAGCCTACATTCCAGCATACGAAATCAGTTGAAAAAGTTTTCGTTTCCGCAAGGATAAGCACTCCTTTATCCTATATCACGTACGTCCCACTAGAAGCGATCACGTCCCATCTATCAATATTTGGTCGTTAAAAGACCACCCATTCAAGTTTTATGTCTTCGTCAGGGATTTACTGGTGCACTTCATGGGACTTTTATAGAGACAAAAGGATAAATCTGGAGCGTAATTATAGGACCTAAATTGATAAAGTGTCTCCGTCCCGCAGGACAATGCAATTCACGGATTAATTTTCTCGCTCGTTCTCTTTCTCTTTCTCCCTCTCTGTCTATCAAAAGGAAAAGAAATTCTCGTTACTAAATTCTTCGAAGGCCCACCAAAGGGCAATCATGAGAGGATCCTGAATGTTGTTTTGTTGAGTTCTGATATCATTTAGGTCCTTTTGGCAAGGATTACTCTCGTTATGTCTTTCGGTTCGGTTATATCATCTTTAAGAAAGTGGAAGGACCAACTTCTTCCATGCAACGCACACACATGAGCTTCCTTGAGAGTTTTGTTAAACGGGAAAATTGAAAAACTTTTCCTTGAAAACGAACAGTTTTCAAAAGACGTTAAGGAAATCTTCGTACTGTGGGCTGTATGTGAGTCGCATGGACGGTGCGGAATGAACTACGGACCGTACAAAGATACACAAGACTTTCGGGCGTGTAACGTTAACAGTCCAGGCGGCGCGGTGTGGGATGCGGCGTGAAGAACTGCAGAAAGATCCTTGAATATTTTCCCATCCGGAAGAGTGCGAGAGAAGGTAGTAAAATTGCTGAAAAGGAAAAATTATGTTTTCCTTCCTTATTAAAAACTTTCAATAGGAAAATTGAAAAAATTGTTTTTCCATGCGGTTGAAATTTTCCTCTGCGCCTCTTCTTTTTTCGGGTTATCGTTATAAAAATTTTATGGCCTGCAAAATATCGGGTTGATGGCTGCGATGTGAAGGCAGGAAAATAGGAAATTTTTTTATTGACTTTATTTTGCTTGTTATGAAAGTAAAAGTGGAGAGCCCAGTCGAGTTTTTAATGAAACGCTTTTTTTTTATTATTCAGAGTCATTTATTTGAGTGGAATTAATCAGAATGAGATCGAAGTTTTTCTGTGCAGAGGAGGATGAGAAATCGCAATTTTTTGCTTTATTAATGGAGCAGGAAGCCAGTGTCTTACCTTCTCTTCCTTCATTAACAAACTTTCACTCAGAGGAAAAACAAATTCCCGATCATTTGAATTCCTAAAACTCATCGTCAAAGAAATTTAATCAGGAAAAAATCCCTCCCTTGGACCCTGCACCTGTACTCGAATCCAGCCGGCATCGAGTGGGCCTTGAGAGGCTGTTCCACCTATCTGCTAAGTACTTTACGCTAATTTCTAATTTATTCATGGACCAATTTTTGCCATTCGAAATCAATTGACTGCCACTGTTATGACGATTGGGACAAGTTGTCCCGGGATTGCTGAGAAGGCACTAGTGGATGTAGGACCCACTTACCCACCCCTGGCAAATCAGATTTCGTCGTGCTCTTGCTCCTCGATAATGTCCAGATAGATGCAAGGCCCGTGGATAATTGAAAGCACTCGTCTACTTCGCTGTCGGCAGAGGGTAGAGGCCCGAATTGAAGTCTAATTAAAAAGAAGTAGGCGATGGTCTTATTGGATTCACCCATTCTGGCACAGTCTCCTTAGAAGTAGACCGCTTGCTTCTTGTTGTTTGGTTTCCTATAAGACCGGGATGCTGTGCCCATCATCATCATCGGCCTTAAACCCTGAAGCCCGGGCCCGGCCCCAGAGCCCATGGCCGAGGGTGAGTTTTAATGATCCTAAAGTACTCGAGGAATTGGAAATCATTCCGAGATTCTGTCCATTAAGGAAGTTGTCTAATGCGATGATTGGTGATTCCTTGAATTTCGGGGTCATTTACTGTATATAGGAATTGGTTGCCCGGGACAAGGGCGAAGGAAGCTGAAGCATCCTCGTTACAGCGTTGGGTAGACGATATTTTGGATGCTTTTTGCTGATTATATCGACTGATTTCATCTTATTGAATGCTATCCCCACGGATGAGTATTGAGGAATGCTTTGAATACGCTTATTTTAGACATCCATTCTCTCCCTCTCTCTTTCTCCTTTCCAAAGCAGGTCCGGACGTAGATGATCCAAAGAAACGTTAGTGAATGAGGTCAGGATTGTTTGCAGAAATAAACGACCGAAACGCGACTGTTTGTGTAATGGCCTTGTTATAGCGAACGGCTAGGGTCCAGAATTGGGTTAAAGCTGTGAGTTACACTCTGTCATAACAATTTGTTATATAAATTACTGGCATATAAACATGTTAAAATGATTTATTCATGAGAAGCTGCTTTTAAATATGTTCGGGATTGATAAGGGCTGGATAATTGGTTAAGTTATTCTAGCGTAAATTTGAAAAAAAAATATAAATAAATTTCGTTTCATTGGAAGGTATTGTGGATAAATTGCTTCGGGCCAATTCGGCTGAATTTTGAATAACAATAAAAAATATTTTCTCGGAATCCATTGAATAACGCAAAAAGTATTTTTTAATGAAGAACAAACGAGCTTTTGGAGGTCTGTTCACGTACGCGCAAGGACAGACGTTTTCACACATCTCCGATTTTTCGAAGAATTGAGATTTTTGTAGCAAATTAAAAAAACATCTTATTCAATAAAAACAATGGCAATAATTCTTTAAATGCATAACTTAATGCATGAACAAAGTACGTAAGGTACTCACACAGTAGGAATTGGCTTTTTCTGAAAATTAGTACATATATCCTTTTCGGCGTATGCCATCCGTAGAAGGTGTACAGGATGCACAAGCGGAGGAATACTATCCGGCGTTATACCGACTTCATCTCAAAGTTTCAGGAATTTATTCAGAGAATTAAAATACAAGTTTTTGCATCAATTTGCATGAACTGCCCATCGACTGAACGCACTTATGCCAGCGCTGGATCCTGGTAGCATGCTCCAGAAATCACCTGAATCGATGGCTGTTGGATGGTATTTTTTGACTTCTTTTGGCAAGAATTCATGACGCATTGTAATCCACGAAAAACGTGAGCATCACCTTTTTTTCGACTGAACACGACGTGTTTTTTCAATCTTGGCTCATTCGATGTGCGCCATTAACTCGCTTGACGTCTGGATTGCGTGTCATACTCATAAACCCACGTCTCGTCTGCAGAAATGATGCGTTTGGCGAATGTTGGGTCGGATTCAGACTCGAAATTCAGGTCTTTCGGTCCCTTGTTTGCAGCGACACGTTTCAAGCCCAAATAATTAACCAACAATCCTCGACGGGATCCATAAGCGATGTTTAACTTCCCTGCCAGCTGCGACGGTAAATGTTCGTTTTTCTGACATCATTTCTTTGATTTTATCAATGTTGTCGGTTTTCGATGTCCACGGTAAACCAATGCGTTCGCCATCCACGATGACTGAAGCGTTCGTGCCACACTTAAACGATAAAACAAGGGTCGGTACAATCGAGATACTCCTTTATCACCCGAATTGATCGGTAAGTACTGCTCAATCGATAAGATCGAGCAGCAAAACCACGTCCGTTCAGTATTGGTCCTCAGAAAAGACACTAAATTCTTGTCCACGACAATGATTCATGACAATTGCAAGAGTTGGATTGCGAACTTTTAGCTCACTTACACTTATACCTCATTTATCTTCCTCTAAACTCATTTATTAAGTTCAGTTCAAACCGAGTTCCTGCATTTCACCTACACCAAAACTTTGACAATTTAAGAAAAACATTGAAGTAATCTGCAACAAGTTGCAAGTTAGCAGACAAAGAGTCCAACCATGAACACAATGAAGATATCTTAAAACCACCCTTCAATGATGAGGCAATAAAGCAAGGAATAATTTCAATAAAATCAAAATATCCCACGGTTGTCAGTACATCGTTATCCTTATCCCAACACCCAACGGCGGCAGTAAATTTTTATGGGGCTGTATAAAAGCGGAGTCATCCTCACGGAATGAGTTAGGGGCAATTTGCATCACGAGAAGCCCCCGAAAGTCAAATGCAAAACTGGCAAAACAAAGCGGTGAGGTTGGCAGTACTTTTCGCTGCCAGAAACTATGTACAAGGACTACACAGTATCAAGGAGCGGTGGTAAAGTTTCTGAGCGTTCGGCGGAATATAATGGGAATCGCACTGGGAAAGTTGCGAGCTGGAAGTGGCATTGAAGCTCCCCAGTTACACACTCGGTCTGGACCTGTGCTCGTAGCAAATTTGTAGCACGTAATTCCGGACGTCGCAAAGGTGAAAAGTATTTAACATTGCAGCTCAGGTGTATCGTTGACTACATGCAAAGGGAAACTTTTTAGTTACAATCACAAATTTCTCTCACTTTGTGCACACGAGTGGCAGGAGTAAACGGGTCGTCCTTAAAGAAGGGTTCTGAGGTGCCAACCTGCCCAACTCATAAATTTCCCAGATGGAGTAGATGTCTTTGTAATCTCCAAACTCTTACTTCTGTAAAGGGAAATATCCAAGAAAAGTTTCAGGTGGCAGAAATGCCGTTGCCTGTGTGTGTGGAGTTAACCAGAATCCTTTTTGGGAAATATTCGCTTCGGAAGGAAGTCAAGCAAAGTTCATACGAGCAACAAGGAGCAACACTAGCACAATGGCAGAAAGGTAAGCAATTTCGTTTCATTGTGCAATTACCAGACTCATAATATACTTAAGGACGTAGGGAAAGGGCTCCTTTTATCCTGGCGGACCAAGTTTCTTGATCTGGTAGAAGTAACTTTTGCTTAAGGGCGTCCTTTCTGGCTTTGCTAAATTAGTAAAGAGAATGAGAGTGAAAAGTCTCTGGCTGCTGTTGGTTCGTGTAAACCCGGGGTGGGGCCTGAACTGCAATTGATTTAATTATCTGCAGGTAAATTTCAAATTCATGTTGTGAATTAATTGAAACCCTGAGGGCATTCTACACAATGGATTGCGCGTGTAATGAAACTGCAGCTGACAGCTCCCTATGCCCTGCTATGCCATTTCGCACACGAAGCCCTAGCACCCATCGGTTATTGTCGGTAGCGGGCTCGTGTACCACTGCATCCGCGCTAGAATTGACCACTTCCGGAAAACACATCGCAGAGACCCCCTCTCAATGCAGGCTTCAGTGACACGTATCCTGACTAGAAATTGTATTGCTAAAAGTCTGAATGGCCGGGAATTTCGGGCAGTGAGTTCGCTTCCAGGATATCCACAACGGCATACCTCAGCTGGCCACCTTTTAACAGCAATTACAACAGCGGTGGCAACGTTTAGTCCTTTTGTTGGGTGCAGTCCTGTGCAGTTCTGGCCCTGCTCCTGGAATATGCAAATATTCACCCGTGCGGCCCCGTCTCTCCGGCTGGAAGCTTTGTCCAGAGCAACCGTTCTTAATTGCTTTCATCATTGAAATTAACATCCTGGGATAGAAAGTTGGCTAACAAACGCCTGCAGCAGGGATAATCGCATGAAAATGTCATTTGGTCGGAGTACTTTATACTGTCGGCTCTCTTCGAAGTATCACTGCAGAAATTCTCGATGTACGCTTGAGGTATCGCCGCAGAGTCGGGGGGAGCCTTTTCGAGATACAAAGAATTAAATTAGGATCTCCCGAAAAGAATTACGGTGAGATTATTCAATTAGCTCTGATTTTTCCGAGCGTGCTAGTAGTGTCCTGAAGCACTGCTAGTGAAGGATGCATGTAGGTACTCACTTTGTAAAGCTAAATTTTTAACTCTCAAAACGAGGCAGGAAAAGCGGAGAGGGAAGTAGTAAGTTTAGTTAGAAGGAAAAGGAGAATAGACCAGGCTGGAGGAGGTCTGGGGGGTGTTCGAGTAGACGTTAATGGCGTTTGTCTTATTTTTGAACTCTAAGTTGTTGTACCAGTTCGGAAATAAAGTATGCGGAAGATTATTCCACAGTCAAGCTTTTCTATTTGTAAACGAACTTCTCGAACGTAGTGTGCGCCAACTAATCGTCATGAATTTGATATCCCAGTTGATTGAATTGGACATAAGTTAACGGTCATGAAGACAAGGTCTGGCACGCTTGTCTTATATTGTTGAAGTCGTACAGGTAACGCAGAGTACCATCATCATCGAAGTTGCGGAGTGTGTTGGTGGAGATTGAGAGCAGATCATGCATGAATATTAGGAAAAATCCGCTGATAGCATTGACGGAGCTTCCGGAAACAGTGCTCTATTCGAGAAAGTGATAACGTCTTTCAACATAAATATTTCTAAAAAGAATAAACCCCTTTTCATATTTCTGGTGGAGTTTTCATTTTGTGGCCTGGTAGCTTTTAAAACATTCCTACCTCCGCCGACAGAATTATTTCTCTTGAGTGTGACATTTATCACACAAAACCTATGATATTACCAATAGAGTATATAAGTCCGCCCTCGAACTGTAAGGGAAAAATAAACACAAAAGTCCCCAAAGAAAACCGCAAAGTGTCAAAAAAGGCGAAACTTTTCTCGACAACCGATCGTCCTCTATTTTTCACGTGAGCCATGAACTTTGTCTTAATATGACGGTATTGTCAAATCAGTTATCAAATTTCGAATCCCCGGAGAGGTTGCCACAAGTAATTTTCGTGTTATTAAATAATCCACAGAGAAGTGAAAGGCATCCCTTCAAGTAATACAAACTAATCACCAAGAATTCCAGGGAACCCCAATAAAATCGAACAGGGACAAAAGGAATCCCGTTTATCGTGGGGCGGGGGTGCAGGGTGGATTAGTTTGCTACACACACGAAGCTCAGCCCAGTATGGATGATGTACTCCTTCATAACCCCAAAGTGTTGTTACATGGAATGGATAAATAGTGACAAGGACTATACGATAAATAACAAAAGTTCAGGACAAGACCTCAAGAGCTATATCCTTGCTCCCAACGAAACAATGGAGAGCAGCATTCGTGGCGAATTGTTGAAATTCCATGTTGAAGCCGTATACACCCGAAAGTTTCACCAATTACTTGTCATCTTGTGTATCCGCATGGGATCCAGATAGAAACTGAACGGGGGGCAGCGGGGGTGTAAGACTGATTATTTCGAAATATTTTGCTTCACTTGATGTAGATTTATGCGACTACAGGAGAGAGACTCAGCCGTAGAATCCCTATTCCGTACATATACATGCCTCATTAATTAAGAGATGTGTAGAACGAGGAAAAAAAGGATGTGGAATATGACAGAGCCCCGAGGCACTCCTCAAGAGGCTTGGAGTGGCTTAACTCGAGAAGTAATTATACTTGACTTAAACATAAAATCATTGAAATACTTTTTGCTAGGACGAGCGGGAGACAAAAAATAAGTTTTCCAGAGCACATCATTTCCCAAGGGAATTTGAAAACATTTTCCCGACGTCAACAAGGTGAAACTGTCAACAGCACAGGAGCTCAAAGGAGCCCAACAAATAACGAAATCAACTTCGGATGTTGTCTTGAGTTAGCAGGACGCTTCTCGCTGGGGTAAGGGAACTGTGTCAAGGGCTTGACAACAATACGGCAACCGGCAACATACCTCGCTCCTAGAAAAGGGATGTCTTCCTCAACTAATTGGAAAAATAAATATTTCCATAGCCGCCGAAATTGAGGGCTCTCCAAATGACTTCTGCAATTTGTTTGCCGGGGAATCCTTGATGAATGGAGCTCAACGGGTTACAGAAATTCCCACTTCAAAAAGTTAATTGTTGACACGCTCCATTCCGCCGGCCGATGAAGCTTTTCAGGCGATTCAAGCTTTCCCTTTCTCCAGGTCTCCGCCCGCACCGAACAACAGTTGCTCCTTTCATATTGGAGGCTCAAAAAGGATTCGGCACGAATATTGTGAGTCAAAATGTCCATTTTTGAGGTTGGTACACAGCCGGGGGCTCTCCCCAGCATTTTGCTTTGAACGAGGGAGAGAAAAAATTAAAAAAAGACGTATCGCTTCCCTAGGAGCTCCAGGATCCTCCTTTGTAGGAAACTCGATCATAAAACCGTACGCATCCTATCAAAGGAAACTGTAAGGAACGGCAAATAAATTATTTACGAGCATCTCAAAGGGAATGGTGACCTCAGTATAAGAAATTAAGCCCACTGGCTGTGTATGCTAGTTTCTGTGGGAGATGCTGGCTGACGTCACGGCCTTACGTGTATGGTCAACGTACAAGGCGTTCTGCAGGGCAAGGCCAAGGCAAACTGCTGCTCTATGGACTGCGTTGCCAGGTACGTGACTTATTTCGGGAATTGATAACTCTGTGGTCTCTTTAGTGCTCCTAATTGAATAATTGATTCGGGAAGTAAAGTTGGGCCACAAGCCAGCCATTGTGTCAGGGCACTGGAGGTGGGCCTTTGTTTAGGAAAAATTCATTATTATTGAGGTGAAATCCTGAATGGATTTTCTTGGCTCGGAGCTGAATTGCGATTCCTTGTGGGTTACAAATCCAAAATAATTGGACATGCGAAAGTTGGATTGTCGTCTTACATCATCTGAATTGGGTATTCCCAGTTTAGTGTTAAGGTTAAGGATCGGGTTTCTTAGGTGAATGTGTGTCATGTTGAGAGGGTGGACGGGAGGGGAGTGTCTAAATTATTTGAATTGAAGCTCATTAAAAAAGACAGCCCAGTTTTAGTCAATTAGATTTGTATGTCGCATTGAGCCTCAAAAAATTTCTTGTGACGTTAAGAGTGTGTTGTTGTTGTTGTGTCTTTTCACGGTTTGTCATAATATATGAAACGAAGGTCTTCTAAATATAGTTTGTATATGTTTTTCACTGAACCGATATCTTCTCTGCATATCGTTGGTCTAAGCTCGTTTTGATATTTCGGAATCAATCTCAGGCAAAAGAATTGAGAAAACGTGTAATTCTAGTGAAAACTTGTAGGTTTAGTAAGTGTCCATATACTTTAAATCCAGCTTGGGTAACCATTTTAATTGTTACTACTCGCAAACTTGGTGTCTCATCTTGACAGGTCTGGGGAGGACACTATAGCTAAAGGATATTCGCAGGGGCAGTCTTATCTCCACTTCTTCGTGGTGCCTTGTTGAGATGAACTCCTAGAGCTCCTAAGTGGCTAAAGCATTATCGCCAAAGGTGACGCAGACGATGTTCTCATTTGGTAACAAACAGGTCAAACAGAAGACACCATGCGAAGACGTCTGTAGCGCACGTCAATCCCGACAAAACGATTCTGGTTTCATATACCATGAAGTGAATATTGCCGAAACTTGAGAGTGACGTTAGATGCCAAGCTTAACTGGAATAATCAGATAGATACTCTGATCAGAAGGACATGCAGATACCCGTAGGGCTGCCGCAGAGCTTATGAATCTGCATGAAAGTCATGTACTGGATACCACCATCATTAGGTTCATGGCAACCTACGGGTCTTTATTGCGGTGTCACAGAACGCCTCTTAAAAGTCTCATATTTAAATTAAGCAAAATTCAAATAATGCTGCCTTTCCATCACCGGAGCCATCCGCACTTACTGCAGGGCGACTGGTATTTTACACATATGCTGCCCTTCATGGTCTCTGCGCGTCTTAAGACGAGACCCTTCTCGAGCAGTCAAGTCAAAGCAAGAACCCAATAGGCAGACTGATGAACCGGACCCCTTGCCTGTAAATAGAAATATGGTAATCAACAGTACCTGCACTAAGATGGTTCTAGGCCGAAAGGCTAAAAGAGATCCATAAAAGATTCGGCGTCACTTTAAACTTGATCAAGTTTAGTAAAAATAATCGTACCAAGCAAAATAAGCAGAAAATAAAAAGATTATTAATAAAGTCAACGTCATAAGAGCTAAGAACTTTAAGCTTGGGTTCGACTGGAGTGAAACCAGCACACCTATATCACTGGGCATTTGAGGGGATTTCTAAATTCTCCTATTTCATACCTTTTAAAATAGATAATTGAAAAGCATCATGAATATTTCCACTTTATTTCGAATCCTGCTTCTAAGTCAGAATTTATTCCAATTTCCCTTCAAGGCTTAGTCCAGAAGCGTGTCAATAGCGTCTACATGGCGAAGACGCTTCCTGCAAACTAAGTTTCCCGCCACTCACCCTCCTCCGGGGAATGGAAAATTAAAGCAATTTTCATCTTAAGAGCAGAAAACAACGACAAATTTTGCAACTTCTTAACGCGGCAAATTTAAATATTCCTTTTCAATTTGTTAGTCCACATACAACGCACTGCTCTCGATAGGCTGACATATTTGCCATGCCGAATAGGGAAAAAAAAGAAAAAAGCACAAAAAAACAGCGGCGTTAACTCCCCGGAGCGGGACACACATAAAGAGTCCTTCGGTATTCGCAGCACGCCGGCAGAGAATCCTCCATTTTGGGGTGTTTGGTACACAAAGTTCATAGGGAAGCAACCACCAAAGCTTACAGGGATACTCTATCTGCTATCTGAGAAAAACAAATTTCGCCGAACGGAATTCTGAGCTTATTTCGCTTTGCCTTATTTTGCACACGTTCGTTCGTTTGCGTACACTCGCGACGTCAACTAACACATGCACACGATAAATAACTAAGTTCAACAGGAGAATTTCAATATTGTGCGCGCCTTCAAAGAACAATAACATCACCCTTGCCCCAATGCGCCCGGGCGGGGGCGGATGTTGTGGGTGGAGGGAAATTCGTGGAATTCTTCAATAGTATCAGTGGCAATAGCACAGCAATGGCAACATAGGGGCGGACTGCCACCCACCCCCCTCCGGATGGATCCTATCATGCGGGGCAGGGGGAGTCGTTTCAGCAATCCTTTTCTAAGCTCCTGGGGGGTTGCCAAGGTGGTTACAGCCTGACAGTATGGCTGATGTTTTGTTTCTTGGCTGGGCTTGTCATTCCCAGGATAATTATGATGAATACGCCAAATTAATGAAATTCTTATTGAGGTCGTATCCTGGGTGTTGCCACTTGCCTTCTTCTACGTTGGTACACACACTCGTTCACAATCTGCCACTTTCATGCCTTGTTTTTCATCTTCCCCGAAAAGATGTTTCTGATAACGTTGCTGTTATCGAAAACGGTTCGGTGCCGCCGCCTGTGTGAGGCCAAGTAGAATTTTGTTTAAAACTTTTTTCTGCCGGATTTGAGAATTTGATTCCAAAGTTCGCAGAACTCAGCTGGAAAATACAATTTGCCCGAGTTCGATCATGTATACTTTGTTTAAAGTTAACAATTTAAGGTGAAACTTTTCTTCCTGCAGCTTCTTTAAATATTTAAATATAAGGCAACCTTTTCACCGAAAATTTGTATTCCCTTATTTTTTAATTACACACGAGATCATTATTCTGCCAGAACAAGCGAAGGCTGCTGCTGGAAGATAAGTTGAAGCCGATAAGTGTAAAACCAGCCATTCTTAGACCTGTGAACAAAAGTATTTCTCTCTGCTCAATGAAATTCCAGGAATTTATATCGTTTAGTCTTTTTTCTTGTATTTCGCTTGTCTACCCTTGAATATATCTCGAATTTCGCAAATTTCTTTGAATTCCAGATTAGAATTCTGAGAAGAAACGAAAAAGAGTCGATATGGCACAAAAGGAAAATTTTCCTTAAAAATTTTACAAATGGAACAATCTTTAATGTAAATCTACACAAAACATCTTTTTGAACTGTATTTACGTTGTTAAAAATTATGCTTATCTAAATAGAATACACGTAAAAAGAGCTACAAAATGTACTCTACAGAAAAAGTGAAGATTATTCCGAACTGATAATGTTGCAGCTTGCCAACGAAAATTTTTATCGTATTACTAGCTCAACTCACCGCGCAACCTGCAGCTTAGATATAGTCTTACTTCTCAACTCCTACTACATCCAAAAATTCAAACGCCAAGTTCTTCGCCACCGTATCCAGCACAGTTTGAATCGTCTGCCACAGTTGGAAAGAGAAGATCTTACGTTAGTATTCATAGGTCACAAGTAGGTTCTGCTGATCCAATAATACCCCATACGATACAATAACGAGGGAGGTCAAACATATGCTGAAAAAATTGCGTAGATGGAGGGGGTTACACCTTTAAAACAACCTATTAACAAGATCGCAATAATTACTAATAAAACAATTTATATAGTTTTGGTCAGATAGGCTTCAAGCCTTCCCCTGCAAAAACTTAGTCCCAGACCGCCGGAACTGGTTCTATAAAGCTTAATCAGCCACCCAAGACACACACCGCCTCCTAAAGCTCCCAAGGGTACACCGGCGCCATAAAACTTATTCAGCAAAGTGATGACGTAACATTCAGGAGGCTGTCCGACCGACCGACCCATTACCTACTCAGGATTTTTACTTCGGACCACCCAATCTGTTACATGATCTCTATACTGTAATATTTCTGTAGGTCTGAAAATTTAAGTACATAAAATTAAACTGAAAATTTGCCAAAAAAAACACCTGGCAACAGTGTTAACCTAATACCTAACTCGCAACAGCTAAACACTAAAAATCCCCAAAAAAGCGTAAACCAAAAAAGATCCACGTTAACATAAATTAACGAATGTCGAAAAATCTGAACAAATTCGCCTACTTTCGGTCATAATTTTTAAGGTTATCCCACCAACGAATTTTTGAAAACCTCTTGATAGCAACGATGAAACTGGACCGGAAACTCCAGATCCCGAGATTGATCCTGGCCAAGTGGCTGCCCACTGCAAACATCCAGATTCTGCAACAGTGAGCGGTACCCGCATGGCAAAATCCCAAGGATTATGATGCCATTAGGCGTAATTGTTCATTAAAAGCCTGCCATAACCTGATACCCAGGCTCCAGTATACGGCTCTCAGGTAGAACCCATTTATCTCTAATCCGACCAGCGCCGGCCCTGTATTTAATTATAAATCAATACACGCGCGACTTGAGGAGGTATCTTCTGATTCGGAGGACTCTGGCAGGAACCGGGCTCCCGTCACTCCCCTGGGGTAGGTGCACACCCCATACCCAGGCAGTCGCCGAAGCTGCGGTTCCTGGCGTGGATATATTGATTGAGCCATATTCGGACCTAGTATCCGCGATCGATAAGTGGCATCTGCAATTCAGAGTCGTTTTTTCGTCCTTCCTCTTAATCCAGCGACTGGCTTTGCAGCCGAGCCCGCCATCTGCATCCTGGCGGCGCACTGGGTTCTTTGGGGAAAATTTAAAACTTTAAAGCAGTTAAACCGTTCGCCGCCCCGGGGCAATCCTTGGCACTGTTGCCGCCGGCGAAGAAAGTTTCCAAACTAATTCTCTGCCGCTACTCCTTCAGCATGTCAACATGGAATTATTCCTGGCTATAATTATGGGAATTAAACTTTTAATAGCTCCACTAATCCGCTCTTATTATCTTATTCTTGCCTGCTCCCCCAGACAGCAGGCAGCCGTAGCTGCGCCCCGACACTGTTCTCGAGTCGACTTCCGGACTTTTCCGAGTTACCTGCTGCAGGAATCCCTGCCTGCCTCCACATCGCCGTGACTCCAGAAGGAAATGAGCTCAATTAGCGAAGTAGTTGCCGTGAAATTATTATTTGCGTGCTGCGAAGGACTTGTTGCGACAAATACTGCGGATTGGAATTGTTTGCACAACAACAGCCGCCGGAAAGGGGTGGCGCTTGATGGCGATATTTAAGAATAACGTGTTTTTAACGGCCGATAGAACGCGAAAGCGCTTCCAATTGTTACGTGACAAGTGCTGAAGTTTGATTGGAATGTGGATATTACATTTTGCACTGCTTTGGCTAATAAATGGCGAAATATAAAATACGATCCCATTAATCAGCCCTTTTGCAACGTCACGTGATGTATACTAAATCAGGGTCGTAATCCGGTTGGGGAAAACACGATCGTAGAAGACTGTTTCCATGGAGTGAAAATTCTCGCTAACTTTAACTTTTAAGGCCCGTCCTCACTACGCGGACTTAGAATCCACGCGCTTTTGGTCGTACGGCCAGCCAAAAGCGCGCGTGATCTTTTAATTTTATATTTATATTTATTTCATGCAACACACAATCATGCATATAGAGTTACCCTTCTAATTCAGAAGGTACACTTCTTAGCTGGGCCAAGAAAACTTTACCAGCTCAGCACAATTAGCACTGAGATAGGCTCAACTTAAGCATGCAACATGTAAATTGAATATGCAATCCCGAAAAGGTCACACCCCGCACATTTTTATATGCGAGGTGTGACCCCCCAGAGATTGCACACTCAATTAAAACAGAAAGAAATGCAATACACAAAGAAGCGTGCAAGAAAATTCAGTCAAGTCAGATTGAAAAGACTCCTTTTAAGGACGTCTTTACTAATGCTTACGCTAAAAACATCGATATTTCTATTCACATTAATGAACATGCGATTAACAGGCTCGAATCTGCCGTAATTCGTGTTAGAGGAGTTGGTGTGTAAGAGAGGTGGCCCTCTCAAATTGTATCTACTCTCTCTAAACGACGCACGGCGACTCAGAAAACCTGAGTCAACCTTTCCATTAAGGAGCTGATGAACAAATACAACATCGGCAACCTCACGACGCCTGCAAAGAGAGCTTAAGTTGAGTAACTTAAGCCGAGATTCATATGGTGGAAGAGCTATTGGGTCATCCCAAGGAAGATGATTCAGTGCGAATCGAACGAACCTCCTTTGAACTGACTCAATTCTTCCGACGTGCGAAGAGTAGTGAGGAGACCAAACCTGGGACCCATACTCGAGTAATGGTCTGACAAGAGAGATATAAAGGTGTTTAGTAATCAAGGGGTTATTGAGTTCTTTAGACCACCTTTTTATAAAACCCAGGACTAAACTACCTTTGGAAGCAATATAGTTAATGTGGGCAGAAAAATCGAGTTTACTATCAAATCTAATCCCGAGATCTTTTACAAAATTAACACGACGGACACTCTCGTTAGAAAAGGTGTAGTTAAAAATTATAGGAGTACGACTTCTCCCAAAAGTCATGGTTTCACATTTACTAATATTGAGAACCAGGTTGTTGTTCACACACCAAGAGTAAAAGGTGTCAAGGTCAGCTTGCAAAAGTTTGCAATCCTCGATACTTTTTATGTGACGATACAATTTGATGTCATCAGCGTAAATCAAGATTCTACAGTGTCTTAGCAAGGGAACAATATCATCAATTGATAGAATAAAGAGCAAGGGACCAAGATGACTTCCTTGAGGAACACCGGATGACGCTTCAATGGTTACTGATTTGGATCCACGAAAAAGAACTTGGTAGGTCCTGTCAGCTAAGTAAGACTGGAACCATACTAGAAGGGCTCGCGGAAGGCCCAACATCCTTAATTTGAGAAGTATAATGGAGTGAGAGAGCTTGTCAAATGCCTTACTAAAATCAGTGTAAACACAATCAGTCTGGCAACCGGAAACGAAGCCCTCGACAGTATGAGAAGTGAACTCAAGAAGATTGGTGGTAGTGGAACGGGCTGCAAGAAAGCCATGTTGGTTCGTTGATACCAACCTCCTGCAGATAGGCGCGATTGCAGAATAGATAATCGATTCAAAGAGTTTCGGAATGACAGACAGCTTCGCAACTGGTCTATAATTCGATATTTCATTCTTGCTACCACTCTTGTGAATAGGGATTATAAACGAATTCTTCCAAAGAGTAGGGAAGTACCCTTTATCAAGGGATTTTTGGAAGAGGGTTTTCAGGGGAGACTGTAGAACCTCTGCACAGGACTTAAGGACAGCAGGAGGAATACCATCGGGGCCAGAGGTGAAGTCGAATGGGAGTTCGTTAATATGTTTCGCGATATCAGCACTGGTAATTGAGAGGGGTAAAATATTAGCATCACGGTTAGTAAATATGTGACGAAAATTATTGTCATTAGGCTGAAAGTCAGAAGGTGAGAAAGATTGACGAAAAAATGACGCAAACATGTTGCAAATCGCAGGCGACTCACTACTAGACAAGTTCGTGTGCTGCATGGCATTAGGGTAGTTATCAACCTTTTTCTTAGAGTTGACGAACTTAAAGAAATTTCTAGGATCAGTAAACACTTTATCGCTCATACAGCTAAGATATTCTCGATACAGAGCAGAAGAGAGTGAACGAAATCGGTCATAGCTATTTATAAATAAATTGAGACTCGGAGTGTCTTTTCTCTTTAAATAGGTTTTCCATAGTCTATTCTTCTGATTTTTCAGATGCTTGAGCTCATTATTGAACCAAGGTGGAGATGAACTGGGTAATTTTTGGGGCTCATAAGGTACACAAGAAACCAGGGCTTCGTATAGTACGCCATAAAATCGTGCCACGTCGTCATCCAAGTCATTAGCAGAAAGTAGGCTGTTGAAATTAATCAAGGCAAGCTTAGATGACAGCTCACTAAAATTAGCCTTTCTGAAGTTAAAGGCATGGGATACCACCTCCGGACAAGGATTATTCTCGGAATTGAAGCAGTAATTGAGCAAGAGAGGAGGATGGTATTTGTCAACAGACGACATGACTATAGGACTGGGTTCAACAGTAATGTTGACTGAGTCCGTAAAAAATACAAGATCTAACTGCCTCCCCAACTCATTAGTCACCCCACTCATTTGATTCAAGGCGAGTGAGAATAGGGAATTGAGAAAACAGGATTCTTTAAGATTAAGGTTCCCTTCAGGGAGGTAGTTATCGTCATCTTCGACATATACCCACTGAATATTGGGTAAATTGAAATCGCCTAGAAGCAATAGCTCATCGCCGGTGTTCATCATATTCTGGATATGATCAATACAAGAGATGAGAATATCATAGAGGTTTTTGCCTCCATCGTCAAGTCTGCTTATCATATCTGGTGGGATATAGCAGCACAGTAGGAAGAGATTAGATTTCGAAAAGGAAATTTTGAGAGCGACAAGCTCAATGTCAAGGTGGTTAGAGAAACTAGGAAGCGAAATTGGGTTACAATTAAGATGACTACTGCAAGCTAGCAGTACGCCACCCCCACGAGCTTCCGAGTCAGTAGTCATGAGTGAGAAAAAATCAATTCTCATTTGAAACGGCGTACGCGCTTTTGAAAAGCTCATAGTGTGTGGACGCACAATGTACCTTTTTAACCACAGACTTTTGTCCGCGTTGTTTGGCCGCACGGCCTTTACCATGGACAAAGTCGTAAAAAAGTCGTAAAAAAGTCATAAAACTCTATATGAAAAAAAAGGCAAAAGCGCGTACGACCCAAGACCGCGTAGTGTGGCCACACCATTAGTAGCACAGAATTGTAAATTTATCGGATCAAGACAAAGACAATAACAATAGACCACAAAGCCTACGTGACAAGCTAGAATCTTCCGACTACTAACCAAGCGTCCGTGGTTCGATTCGAAGTCAACGTCCTCTCGAAGGACTCTGATTGAGGACGATTCCGGGAAAAACTAAAAAAAATCTCGGTAGGCTCCGGTATGCCGGACATCTGGTACGATTTAAGTGAAACCTGCTCGGGACATTCTGTCATAGTTAGTTAAGAAAAAATCTTCATTCTTTACTTTATGACACCATGTGACACGGCATCATTAAGTTCTTGTCATATTAATTGATGAATCCTTGCCCAAACACGCCACAATACACATCCAATTAAAGGAATGGACATGGACCTGCCCCACCCCCTCGAGTAGCCTAAACAGTCAATCCCATATTTTAATTAAAGTCGAAAAGGGCAAAATGTTACAACGTTACTTAATTCAAAAGAGTTTGCCCTACGAAGGGATAAATTATTGATCAGAACAACTCATTTAAAGTGTCACAACACCAGTAACCAAGCGTGATGTTTATTTAAGGGAAGGATCCAGTTCTTTTGAGCTGGACGTTTATATAATACGATGTCCAATGATTCATACTAAGTGCCACTATAGCAACCGATAGAATTGGCTAATTAATAGACAAAGGTCTTCCCTTAATCAAAACTTGATCAATAATTTGTGTAATACTGCGCGCTTGAACCCCGCCTACAGCTTCCTTAAACGGAGGCTCCTCCCACGTCTCTGATACACTGAAAACAAACAATTGCCTCAGTTATTACGATTTAATGAAGTTAAAATGATTTCAGTTAATAAATAATGGACTATCGTAGAGATTATGAGTCCTTCCATCACTCACATTAAGTTCTTTTAAATGATATCTTTAAGCTATCGACCATGATAATTTAAAGCACCGCCAGACGCCCACAAAAATCCCAAAATCCAAAGATTCAAACATTTAAAACGATTTCCAAACCACTCAAGACGAACTTCTCCTAAAAGCAATTTCCTGCCATCCCTTAATGTCCGTTAGCACTCAATCTAAAAAGGACTTGGAAAATATTCTCGCCCTCAACTTTGGCCGGCATCGGGCAAGGATATGATGGCGCTTTATTGGTCAGATGGGGCGGGGGTGGCCGGCTGCACTGGGCATGGGGATATGGGCTCTTCAACAACTAACGTTAAGTCCAGTCAAGGGGTCAGTCGTCCTTGAAGATTAATTTGACCCAATTTTTCCTGTTGGTGGTGATTTTTCACATCAGTTTGATGGCACGAATCAATCGCATTGCCTTCAGCTACATGCGGACGACGGACTACGCTATGCGAATTCAAAATTGATCGAAGGGTGTAAATTATTGAATTAGCATCGATACGTCTTCCGAGCCTTTACACACCCTTTTCGCCTGAGGGTTAGCTTGTTGGATATCCTCCACATTAGGGGCTGCACAGATTTTTTTCCATTGTTTGTGGGAAGTGCTATTTGATGTAAAGTTGTGCTTTTACGGAATAAATTTGCAAAAAATTACCCTTTACTGGAAGTGGCACTTGATTTAATTAACCGCTGCAGAATTCAATATAAAAACACTTTTGAATGGACTCTGTGAAACCCGAACACCCATGCCGGGCTGAAATTAATTTTCCGCGGATTGGAAACCCATCGTTATTGACGGCTCGAGTCTGGCATGTCAGATTATCGCTCAAATCTTTTTGATAGTATACAATTTCAACGGAAATCTAATCAATCCTTGTTAGTAGCACAGCACGATATTGGCTAGAATCGGACACGCACACTCTCAAATAGTGGGGGCTGCAGTACAGCAACCACTGGGGGTGAATAATTGGGGTGGATGGTGCAGGACTGGGGATTTTTTATTGCACTTGGAGCCTTGCAGCGAAATTTAATTTGTTTGGGTGATGCATAAAATATAAATTAAACGCCCCCGCACGCACCTTGAAGATTTATCAGGGTTTAGTTTCGTGTGCGTTAAAGGACGTGTGCACGTATAAAAAGGCCTTCCATATTTCTGAGAATAGATTTAATACTCAATGAAATCTTAGTAGTGAGCCCTACGGAGAAGGTGTGTTATTGTCTTTTTTTGATTCAAAGACTTACGTACTAAATCCCTCGCGTTTAAACTCTTGGGTGTTGTAGAAGTCCGGGAATACTGATTGGAGAAGATTGTGCCACAGTCGAGTTGTTCTATTTAAGAACGAATTCCTTGTCTGTAGCTTTCGACGAAATGCGATCTATGGGTTGTAGTTAAGATCTTCGGCAGATAGTCTGGTGTTGCAAGTGGTGGATTGTGTTTTCAGAAACTTTAAATAACGCAATGAAATAAGACAACATCACAGACAAGTTTTAAGATAGAAGTATTAACCAAGTTATTCACAGTCTTTTCTGAACAATACTACAAGGATACAAGCGCGTTCTTACAACATTACGTACATATAAATTCACAATATTACTTTATTCAGTCGAGCAAATCTCCACCATCAAGTTGTATGATGTTATCTGCTGTTATGTGAATATCCAACTACGCCAATGCCATAGCATCAATTCCAGACCAAAAACAGTCAGGCAACATCGTTGGGTAATGCAATCCATTCACTGTCACTCACGGGGAGGCCCGATAGACCCAGATAAATGAAGATCGTTATGGATTACAAAACCTTTCCTATTACTCCTGGCGTAATATCTCTAGTCATCCACACAGCATCACCTTTTTCGACGTTAATCCTGGCTTAATATAGCTTGTCCACGATCTTCTACGCTTCCGATTGACGTTCCTATTTTTCACCACTGCTTCTGAGACGTTTTAGAAATGAGTGGATTGCATCATGTTTTTCGCGCTCAACTCATGAGATTGGTTCCTCATCGAGCTTCTTTTTGCACTCAGCGTTGTGTAGGTAAATGGTTGAAAAGAGTTTTGTGGCCAATGTCTGCGCAGCGTTCTTCCATTTTTCGTAATAATATTGCCCAATATACCGACCGCAACTTTTCATTACTTTTCTTCATTTTCAATCGCAAACAACTTTCCAACCACTGCACAAATTCCGATGTTTCAAAGTAACACTGCAACTGTCACCTGCAACGCTTACTGGTGTCGCTGCGAGTAGTGATTCGTGACTTATTTGCAACTAACGCTATCTATCGGGCAAATGCCGCGAACTTTTTCCCAGATCAAATATTTGAAAACTCGCAATACTGCTGTTTGGGAAGTGTAAAGGTATTGAGTATGGAAACCAAAGCTGCATTAGCTTTATTGATTGACGGGTTCAACATGACCCACGACGGGGGAGCTGCATGCACAGACCATACTCACCCGTGACGTCGGAGACAACGAAAATGAAACGCCTTCACTGCAGCAACATAAAGTGAATCCGAAAGAAACTAATGGAGCGAAAACCCAAAGTGGTGCACAGGCTGCCTGCTCCTGCTCTGCACTGATTCATCGATAGGAGATCGGACAAATTAAGAACTTAAGCAAACATGACGTTCACGACTACCACTCCTTGGCGGAAGGAAGAGTTCCAACGATTTGTAACGCAATTCCACGAGACAATCAATCATTGCAGCCTTATGGGAGTCATGCTGTAGTGCGGCGGATCAAATCTCCGGTGTCTTTAACAGGGCGCACAAAAGTAATTTCCGGGCTCAATTCGGAGCAAACAACATAATCACGTTGCCTCATACACGCTCAGCCCTAACCGCGAAATAATATGATATTTCCTCGGAGCTGAGTGCCAGCCGAGCATTTTAAAGATGCCGTTTGCCGCAATGGTTTCGCTGCATCCATCTCCACCTGTCTGCGCGATTATATGGAGCGAAATTGCTCAAGAACGAAATCCAGTGTTTTGTATGCGCGTCTCGTCAGTGTGGAACATACTTAAGCGGATTATTATTTGCGGGGGCGGGGGATAAATGCTCTCTCTCTGGATAACAATCACCTGGATCCCCAAAACTCATTCAAGTGCCAGGGTGCAAAGGATATCAAACTGACAAATCCCCAGGACATATAAGAGTTTGGCGGGAACTTAACCCTTCACCGAAACACCCCGGCGCCAGGCTTTCACCTGTGATTTGAATAAAGCCCTCATATTGGGGGTCGTTGAAAACGGAAACTTATTCCTGGATTCAGGATTCAGGAATTTGCGTGCCCTCCTATACCTGTTTTAGGTCCTGAGATAACAAGCAGCTCAGCACGTTGTGCTCCATGTTAGCGGCGGGGGAGCGGGCGGATGGTTATCATGGCAAAGGATTTCGGTAATTTGAGATATGCAAATTGGAAAGTCGCGGAGGCGGCGGCTCCAAACCATTCTCGGAATACTTCGAAGTTAATATGGATTCCAATAACAGCTGAAAAAGTTTATAATGGAAAATGAGTGATTTTGCTTAGAGTGAAAAACTTTTCGAGAATTATGCCGCTGTTGTTTGGGAATGGGACTTCATGTGCTATATCCTTACGAGGTAGTTGAAGGTTAGGAGGAAAGTTCGGTTTCCAAGGAAAACAAGCAGGAGATGTTTGCTAAATTAAAGTTAACGTTAATCCTAACAAAAAACAGATCATCTTGATGTTTTCTTTATAACCACAATGTGTAAAGCTCCCTGTATTGTTTTGTTCAACACTAAATTATTCCATCTGTGTAATGCGAGTGCTAATTTCATGGTGGTGTACGTGCCGCAGGATGTCTTCATTAACAAACTTACAATCGCAGTCATACAAGCTGTTTTTTTCGTAACTAATTAAAGTAAAACTCCGTAATTTTTCTTGCTGCGTGCACACATAAATCTAAGTCAAAATTTCGTATTTCAGACTACTTTGTTCCGCAGCAGTTAAGCTCGGCTAAAATTTTAACTAACACACATATATAGAGATGAAGACTCTCCTACGGTCACTAGTTCTTAACAAGTTGCTCACATATCTACCATATTCAACAATTGAGTTTTAAGAAGAAGTCATACATATATCTGGAATTTACATACACACTGATCGTGTTGAAACCTCGAGAACAATATAAATCATGAGACTCAAACCCCAAAAGTGCTTACTTGCCATAGGATCTGTTTAGACGGTTCACTTCCAGGATCCTCACGAAGTTTGTTGAAGAAGGAGAAAGTGGAGGTGTTGAGAGGTGCCACCTCACTTCTTCCCTCATCCATAAAGTGCGTGAGGACTCCTCGTGGGAGCGAAACGACTAAGCTGGCCAATACATCACAATCAACATGCCCATAGTCACCTACGCAGGCTAAGGTTGGTGCCTAAGGATCCGAGAGAACAATACCCAGAAGCTCCTCGAAAGAGCAAATCGAACACTTCTAAAGAAGTGTAGAATACAAACCCAAGAACTATCTTATAGCCGATTAGCAACCCACATTCGCCCTTGCAGGGGATAAAAAAAGAGTCAATCACGGTTCATGGGGTATGAAGGACACTGCCTGGCGGACGCTCAACGCTCCGAGATAGAACCCAATATAATGATCTATAAAAATCATCCAAGGGAATGCCATCGAAGCCACATTTGATAGAAAACTAGTGACCAAGCCACCCACACACACACCGAATGCCTGGTTGATGGTCGTTAACAAATCCGAATATTCCCCTCACTAATCGCACACTTAACTACACAAAGAGGCACGAATTTCCCCACGATATTGCTGTTTGGGGGATGATTTTCGGTGACCCGGCTGACCATCAATCACCCCGTAGCCATTTCAATTACTACGTCCGTTGGTCTGCCGAGTCCACATAAAGGTCAGCAATTCACTTCCCCCGGACGATAGGTAACCGGTTCAGGAAGCGGCCCCCCCACCATCGAATCATTGATAGGCATTTAATGCCGTCCCTGGATTGCATTAACGGTTGTTAGCTCTGGTGTGGCCTGCAGATTCGTACAAGGATCCAGGATGCTGCACAGACAGGACATTTTAAATAGGATTAAAATAATTTCAAAAGGCTGGGAGCTGGGCAGAACGCTGCTACGCGACGGTATGACGTCGGATTAGGGACACTTAATTGACGTTTGGATTTCTGGAATGTGACAGGCAAGGATAACTAGGTGATTCCTGGTCACTTCTAATTCCAGTCAATTACCGTCACCACTAGGAACCTGACATTCACTTTGGGCTGTTCTCTCGTAATTTGGTGGGCGTTGAGTTTATTTCTAGGCAATTGAAGACTCAGGAGGTGGATAAATTACGATCCATTATCATTGAGATCCTACGGCAAGGAGTGGGGGGCTAGAACACCTGTGCTACCGTAAATGGGTTTATTCAGGCGGGTAGCTGTCAGATGGGGTCTTATGAGTCCTGCCTAATTACCTCAAGAATTGTTCTCTAGGATCTTTTAATCCGGCCCGGCAATAAATAATTTTCCTGGCATCCCCAGCCAAATGACGGTTACCCCAAAATGAAAACTAATTTAACCTCAACCCTTTGGCTATCCCTTCACGGCCGTAATGCATCTTATTCGTCTGCCAGCAGGAAGCAGCCGGGTAAACAGGCAGGGCCCGAATTTCCATCCTTTCTAGCAGTTTGTCCAAAATTATGAGATCCGAAGGTGTACAAATAGCCTGGCGTCCGGCTGCCAGCCAAAGTGGGGACGGGCTCCTGCGGGGTCCTAGATATTCGTTCCTGCCGATGTTAATAGGAATTTTATTCAAATTACGACGGCATCGGAGCCCCGTCGACGAGGAGGGGGCAGCAGTTCCGAAAGTTATCCGAATGGGTCCTATCTAGTCGCAGGTAAGAGATATCCAGTTAAAGGGGTAATACCTCGACACGACCTCGAAAGTGGAGCGGCAATCATTCCTAATTCGAGTGTATCTGGGCCGGGCAGGGACATTCGAAAAATGGAAGCGTCCTTCGCCCCGTCCATCCGCTCCGAATGCCAATTGTTATCCAAGCTACATTTTCCCCAAATAATAATCCACTTTAAGTGTGTTTCAGGCTGACGGACTTCGAATACAAATTTATGTATTATTGATGTCCCCGCAGATGAAAACGGAGAAAGTGAAGCCAGACGGCAGCTCACCTGACTAGCGGTGGACGGGGGTGGGTTTTATGAATTAATAAGCCCTGGCTTTGTGCTGCGCCTCTACGCACGGTTTTCACTCTGGAACGCTTCACAAGAAGGCGACAAAAGTGTTCTGGAGTGGAAGCATAAGGCATGGAAGTTGTTCCGTCAAGTGTTGCCATTCAAATTGCTTGGGGAAGAACATGTACACTACGTCAGGTGAAGAAAGAAGCGCTCCGGGGTGGTTTAATTATGCAGGACGCTAAAAGCAAACACCTGTCTGCAAAACCTAAGCTTTATAGAATAGTTCGCGTTTTCTTGCTGAAATGTTTGATTTTGTTAAGTAGACACTCAAGGTGTTAAGTATCGAATAATAAATAAGAAAGCGGCAATGGGGGGGAGGAGATCTACAAACTTCCTGAGGGGTTCTTGTAAAAGTTATTTCAGTGCTAGTTTGAATTTCAAATAAAATTTTTAAATAGTTCTCAAGAATTTCGAGCAACTTCTTGTGACTCCCGAAAATTCACGAGCGTGTTCAAAGCTTTGAGCAAACATTATGGAAATTTATTGAATTATTTTCTGCGGTTCCACAAAAACAAGTGCACTTCTATTTTCCCCGCGCTTTCGTGCATTATGGGCTGAGCGGGTTGGGATACCACGAGATTGGACACTCTCTGAGCTTCCCTTTCTTCCGAAATACTCAAATATTAATCTCCTTCGTCGTATTTAGACACTGTTTTTCGTAATTCTGGAGGAGCGATGATGTTTTGCATAAAATAGAGATACCCTTACTGCCACTCATTCTTCGATTGTTTTTTCCGAACTAATGATTGCAATTTAGTAAATTCGACGCTGAAGAAACTAGAGAGGCTTGGTAGAAGGCATATCGTGGCTCTCGTCTGGGTTTTGCGGAATGGCTATCACCTGTTTTTAGCCAGTTAAAGGTGAAGCGCATGGGAGACCTGATTTATCTCTAAGACCACTTAGCCTACTTACTCAACCTACAAAGAAGGAACAATGGGTATCACCTAGATATATCCCGAAGAGATATTGCCAGTATTACGGCAATCATCACAGGATATTGACCCATACCTGCCAAGCTTGGTATCCTACACAACGTCTGGAAGACTTGACAGAAATCTCCAGACTAGGGCTCCACAGGGTGACTATAAACATCCGCCACAGTCAGTTAAACAACCATAAAACACGAGTGCACGAGTTTGTGGAATCAAAACGGCGCGCAAAACCGCTTTGCGAACTTAGGGGCGCTGGGGACACCTAATATAATATAAAAGACTCTCGTTAAGCATATGCACCATTATAGAAGAGGAACTGGTTCACAATTTAACTGTATTTAGTGTTACTTAAAGTTTTTAGTTTTTTTCTGGTAAGTATATGTGCACAAGCCGTTGGGAAAGACTTAAGCGGTGCTTGAAAAATGTTGCCTTGAACGGAGTATCTCAACTTTGCATACTTTACTGTGGACATTGCCACAAGGATATTTGACGGAAAGACTAATTTTCAGTTTATTATAAAATCCCTTAACGAATAACAAAATGTTCAAGAAAAAGCATGTTTTCGTGTAGCTTTTTGCCTTCCAAAGGGTCCTCATGATTTTCGTGCCCAAAGGTCCGGTTAAGATTGGCCATAGAGGCGTCTTAAAGCTGAGATGACTAAAAACTGAGATGACTCCCCAAAATCTATAAGTTCCTAATTTGATGTCAGAGATTGAACCCACGAATCTTTATTGATTTATTGATTTCCACAAGCTCCAAGCCACTATTTCTAGCTCCACAGACTTTACAATATTCCTCTCGGTTTGCAGAGACATGCCGTGTCAATCTACAAAGCAATTCATTTTGGCACTATTAAGTGCTATTAGTAAGAACAAAACACTTTCGGAGCATTTAAATCGATCGGTTGAATGAATGTTTACTAATATCTCCTGTTTGAGATCCTTTCGACCAGCTCTAATCCAGAAGACCCACAACATTTGCATGTCCTGGGAGACTTTCGAGTTATTAAGCCTCGTAGCCTCAAATCGAACCGAAATTGAGAGATTTATTGCATTTAGGCTCATGTGGCTATGACTACGACATGCTGCTTAATACCACTCCTTCCCAGTTGATACTAGTAATCAAGGTATCAAAACCCTGGTCAAAGCCTTTTAGTTATATCAGGATTGATGAAGGTGTTGCTATCAACTACTCTATAAACTGTCATCAAATACAATCTACTTCACTTTATGTTGGGTATTTGAAGGAGTAATTGAAATGGTTTACTTTGTTCGCATTCTGTCAAGCATGTCTTTCTCAAATGGACTACTCTTCATTGACAGTCCATTTCGGGTTCGGTGAACTGATTTGGCAGACCAATGGGGAGGATTCTCACAAAAGGTGGACAATTTCAGGTATTGCTAATTGCTTTATTTTGTTCAAATTTTAAAGAGGAAATTAAAGAAAGTCACCCAACTTCCATACTAGTACAAGTAGGTATAATAACACCGTTATAAAGTTTGTACAGTTTGTTTCTGTGTTCAGATGAAGATTTTGAAATCCTCTTCTATATAAATTAGATTCTTTTAAGGCAGCTTTGTTAGCAAAAGACACAAAAACATGAAATTCAGGATCAAAATCTAAAAAAACTTTAATGCAGTCTTTCTCTTGTGCAAGAACATTCCCAGAAATTTGAAAAATCCGCAGCCAGCTACAAGCAACGGTTTCGCAAAATAAGCTACCAAACGGAACCGCAGGATCGTTAGAACACTGTCTCCCAGTCAAGGATTAGGAGTCCTTATTTCTGTCTCTTAAGTATTAGGTGGAGTAGGAACTTTGACTTGACAATTCCGGACTTGCGGCACTGTTGCAATTGCATTCCTTCAGTTAAGTTCATTACCCTCTGTTAAGGACACTGAAGGACATGACTTTTAGTTCATTTCTCAATGTCACTTCAAAATTTTTGCTACTTCCTGCTACACGCTTCGTGGCTGGGCAACAGGTGGAGGAGCGGAGCAACTGTGACATATGCAGTACTCAAAAGTTGCAGAAAGTTCAGTTCGCTTTGCTTGGCAACAGAAATGATGTATGAGGTAGTCGAGTCCTGTGACTGATGAGCTTTTGATGTCTTGTCCTGGCAACTTTCATTTATAATCCTCACCGCAGGAGATGCACAAATTTAAAGTAGGTGTGTAAGCCAGACTGCAGCTGGATGGGTTTTGTGCAAAGACATAAGCTTGTCAGATTATTTTATAAGTAATTATCAAATTACAAATTTTCTATGTGGTAGTGCCAAGCCTTTCCGTATTCATTTTCAGTTCATTGCATTTACTTTGTTGATTGTTGTAATTGTGTTGCAGGGTCCTTGGACTTAAATCCGTTTAAAATGTGTGCAAGGAGGATGTTTGCACTTATATCCAACACTCAAACAGGGAAATTTACAGCCTTGCAATGAAGAAGGACGTAAGATTTAATTCTGCTAAATAAAAAGGACGTAGAAAGTTCTCGTTCTTGATTTAATTTTTTCTAATTCTAGTTTTCAATTCAGGGAATGCTTGATTGTGTTAGTGATAAAATTATTTTCTTCAAAGTGAAGTGCCTCGATGAAAAGTTAAAATTGGAACGTGTATGCTGAAGAAAATTGCGACATTTTTTGTATATAGCTAAGTCATCTTTTCTTTTGGCCTCGAGTCCAAAAGTATCGCGACATTCCCTTGGCTTATTGTACTACAACACTTTACCTCATATTTGTAAGCAGTGGCTTGTCGCTTAGACTTCACTTGACACTCGCAAAGAGCAGAATGACCTTCCCAAGTCAAAGCCTACAGGTCCCTCGGGACTCTCATAAAATAAATATTTTTAATGAGGCAGGATAACGAAGGCAATTGGGGTCTGGTACTCATCCTTGTTCATTTTAGTCTATGGTATTGCTGGCGTCACTGTCGGCTTGTTTCAGGAGGCATAATACTGCGACGAGACTGTCTCCCGCTAACCCCGACGTTTGCAGGTCTGGGTTAGTCAGTTGGTATTGTGGATATGGGCTTTGGCAAATCGAGGTCCCATTACAAAAATTTTTTGTTTTGATTTTTGTTACAGTGGGTTCGCGTAAATTTCTTGTCTTTGGTGTGATCTCCTACAACTTCCAGGAGTTAAAACTCAAGGTATATCGCCCCTCTCCAGGCTCTTATTATTCTATCCAGTTCTCTATTCCTTCCTTCGAACCAAGCTTATTACTAGACATTACACAATGACGAGTACGACATGACAGAATGGTAGTACAAATGGCCTGTTTAGACGGTTCGCCTCGAAGCGCTCCTCACGAACTTTGATGAAGAAGGGGGAAGTGGGGATGATGAGAGGTACCACCCCACTTCCCCCTTCTAAACAAGCCCAAGCGGTGACTTCTAAGAGCTTGGGCATTCACATAAAAAGAATTCTTCTTGTGCCCAGCGACAATTCGAATACTCTCCAAGTTTGGCAGCATCATTCAAAATAGTACAGAGTGTCCCTTGAGCTCTAGCTTTCACATAAAAGTATCGCCATTTCAAATTTTAATCACCCATTGCGAAATTAGGCTGCACTTAATAGTTCCAGCAATATTGTCGCATTACATAACTCCGCCATCAACTGTCTTCAAACATTACTACTACTAACTTTTTTCATTTTAAAGCTTTTACATGTTTCGAGAAATTGGGAACATATCGACAAAGCCAAAAAACGAAATTAAACGCAAAAAGTAGTTTTTCCTTGAACTGAAGACAAATTCATCAATGACTCCTGATATTTGTGTAGTACGAGTACCAACACTTAAGCAAACATCCTTCTTGACTCAGTTACGTCCAAACAGATTCAGCAACTTCAGCAAGAGCAATCCTAGGGTATGAGTCATGCTCGTGTAAACAAGGGAACATGCTAGGATCAACATTGATGGTCTTACAGGAGTGATGCTGATGTAACCTTGAATTTTACCCAGAAAGCTTCCCCCACTATCGCAATCAAAAGGGTCCTGCAATCGCTTCCGACAATGTTTAAAGCCATCGAATCTTTTGACTGCCTCCATTACACTGCAATAAGAGGTGTGACAGTGCGACTTTCTTCCTCCGAGTTTTAATTAAAAAAGAAGTTACGACCACGCCAGGTTAACGGGAGCATCCTTAAAGAAGTTTGGTATCAAAACAAACTTTGTTTCATAAAAATTTAAATCTGGGCCCAACTCTTCTCGTCTTAGGGAAAATTTTATTTTCACGCTTCGCCAGGAAATTAGTCAACTGGGTCATGACTCCGGGATCAAATTCAAATTAAGACAAAATGAGGAGGGTCCTTGGTACTTCTTTCTCCCTTTTCCCTTTTACAAACTGTTAATTCACCTTTGACCCATGTTGTTTTAAAATTTTTGTCACATACCGAAGAACGTGGACGAGCCTTTCTAGGGAAATTTCACCGCCATGCCCGACCGATCCGCCCCCACCACCACCAGCACCGCCCTCGTCCTCCTATTGCCCAAGAGTGATACTGAACTTTTTACAGCTGTCATTTTGTCGTGCTCCTGTTTCTTGCTTATCTGCAGACATATTTTGCCCCCGCCCGCCGCCACGTCGTCCTGGAAATATTCTCAAATTTATTTCGGATGAATTTGGATGAATTACTCAGGCGGATTGAGAATTAGATCACTGGATAAACGAGTCCGAAAGAGGCCCCCACAGCCATGGGGAATCGGGGGCCGCGGAACATTTAAAATTCTCAAAACGTATTTTATTACATTTAGCTCAGAAAATAACGAAAATAAAAAATATTTACCGCAGTGAGGGGTTTCCGAGTTGCTTATCTGCTGGCAGCCACCCCCGCCCAGGCCCTACGGTTGGGTTCCTTCGATGGATTCAGGCTCATCATCTTCAGTCACGCATAGCATTTTCGGGCCGGCGGCGGCGGGGTAGCGGCGGAGAGTATCCAAGGTTCCGTGATGGGGATGATTATCTCTGGTACTACAAACACCAGTAAACAAGTTTCAGGTTGACAGTAAATAAATGAGGAAATGGGAAAAATATTGAGAGTGGAGGCCTGCAGGCAGCCTGGGGGCGAGTGACTCCTTCTCTGCCTTTGACTTCTTTTTAGTTTCTTCCAATCCAATAAAGATATCCACTCGACCACTTAGTTGTACCGCATGGCATATCAATTCCCAAAGTGGATATCAGCACTCACAAATAACGGGAAAACCTTTAAGACTCCCCGGAGCTGGAGCCGTGGGACGAAGGCCGGGGCGGCAGGACGGGAAAGTGACCATAAATTCCAAACCCTCAATAAACAACCCCTAAACAGATATAATCCCCTGCTCTTCCCTTTTATTGTTTTAAATCGACATCGATAAAGTTTTTTCTGTCGTTTTATCCTACCGTTTGGGGATTTTTTCTTCTTCCATCCCTTAAAAGTTTGAGGTGCGTCTTTGCCCCCTACAAAAGAGAAACTTCCCAGCGGGCGGGGGCGGAGGGCGCCCGGGAGGATGCTACCGGTTTTTCCGTTTGTTAGTCTCTTCTACATGGTCTCATATGTCCGGATTTGTTTTCTCCGTTGGTTAACGAAGGTCCTGGAAAAATAGCCACCATAACGGCAGTTGGATATATCATGGAAATGTGTGCTGCTGCGATTTGTAGGCCTTAACTAATGCTGCTAGTAGGGATTAAGAGTGCGTTCATATATTCAAGGGAGGGTTCTTGTTGCCAATAAATATCGCAAATTATTTTAGCTTTTGGGAAATTCAAAGATAAATTCCGGACAGATGGCCGAGGGTATTATGCCGACCGGTGTTCGCCGAGATTATTGAGGTATTTGTATTCTGGCTTTAAACTCATATTTTATGGATGTTCGGCCGATGCAGAATTTAAAATTGTGTTTCGGGATTAAAACCGGATTTATTTGCGGTAATTCCATTTGCACCCTTATTTTTTGAGTTAACGTTTCAATTCGGGTTCTAATTGGTTTTTGTGAGAGAAGGTTTCAGCTGCGATTTAAAGACTAGAATTTTAAAGTAGTCTCATCAACGAACCATCTCTGAGTAGCTTTAACGGAGCTGACAGAGACAAGTGAAATTTTTAAATTTTGTTTAGAAACTAATTTTGGAGTGATCTTAGTACAAGGGCCGAAACCCGGAAGCGATGTGTTCTTTACGTATCATACAGAATGCGATGGAGAACTCTTTTCGAGTAGCGTACCTTACTTTACCTGAAGAGAGTACCCTGACAACCTCTCAATCATACAATGCGCGAGAAATACGAGGGGTAGAAAGAGGTAAACTTTTGCGATGGCAAAAACACGAGACTTGGAGGACTTCTGCTCGAGCATGAGGAGTACCTACACCTGAGATCAGCGGGCTTCAGAAAATGATCTCCAAAGTCGAACTCGTTCATCGTTGAAGATGCTGATTGAAACTGGCTTTCTAGTCAGATCGGTCTCGGATGATCTTAAGATATTTGAAATCGAACGGCAAAGGCTGAGATGGGGCTGAGAGGAGCGCGACAAAAGGGGGGGTGAGAAGTTTGATAGACACCTTTTCTTCATTCAAGATATCGGGGCTTGATGGGATGTTCTCCACGTTGCTCCAATTGGGCAAATACGCCATTTCACTTAGAAGGCATTTTTAAATGACAGGTCACAATTAAAGCGGTAAGAGACCACGCTAGTATTCCTCTCCAAGTCAAGAAAGGAAAGGCTAACAAAGTCGTTCAGCCTTGCCAGCCTAACATTTTTTGTGTTGAAAACGATGGGTGTAGTGGTGGAAGACTATCTGGAGAGCACTGTGCTAAAGATATATCCTTTAAGAAGAAACCGGCCCGCCTACAAAGACAATACTACACCACCTGGATTACATAAACCTTCGTTAACATACAGTTGAGCAAACTGAAGAATGTCCTAGTGAGGTCAGCCCCATGGTAGTAAGGTCAGTGGACAATATTCTGTTTGCTGCTTCGTGCAAGGAGCAGTAAAGGATGCCTATTGAGCGGTCAGCACTACTGTAAAACTTCGCTGAGCGTATTAGCGGTGTTTGTCGTACCGCACCCATTGCCGTAAAGTAAGTGCGGCTTAGCTTGCCGCCTTTGTGTCTTGGGTGCTTCAAGTGGATGATACAGGAATCCAAAATGCGCACGTGAAGATCCTGGATCTCGCCTGGTAATATAAGCCACCCAAGATATAGGACATTGGAAGACGTACATACCTGACGGGTCGGCGATGATTGACGGCAGAGGGGCGCTTGGGAGTTCATTCTTTAGAGAACATGAGGCAGGCCCTCTTGAACCAGCTACTCGCGATAACTTTAGGCCGAGGGACGAAATAGGATACCAAAAGACTTCCCAATTCGACAACACTCAAGCAATCCAAGTTTTGATCGGGGAATCGTGGATGTATTGTATATATATAAAAAGGGCAGTGCTACTGTCGTGTCTTTCAATGCTAGAGCAATTAATTTAATGAAACAGATCAATAAGCATCAATAATATTAACTGAATACAAGTTTATATGGTCAATAAAACTAGACCGTGGCCATATAAAGATCCTTCTTAAAACAAGCCACTCACAAGCTCAATGGGAGTTTAAATCTCCGCTCCGTAATTTAAAAATAAATCGAAAGATAATGGACGAAAACTTCTGCACGGAGTGATAAATTTCCTCTTCGAGCTCTAATTGAACATACGAGAAGTCAATTAGACTTAGTGCTGGGTTCGTCCCCCTCCCGCCACCACAAAATCCGCCATACCCATCGGCACTACCGTCCAGAAGTAATCTATTGAAAAAAGCACAAAAGACAAACTTGGACCCTTCGAGCCATAACTCTCCAGTAGCCATTCTTAAGCCAATTGATACCTTTTAGCTCGATTCTAGCGTGGGCAGTGTGTGGGCCGTGGTGGGTGGCTCTAGAAATTTATCGAACTCCATTTAAAACAATAAAACTGGATCATCCGCTGCGGCATGTCGTTTTTATCCTTGTACCCACTTTCGGGGACTCTCCTTCTGGCATTCTGGCAGGCGCCACCACCACCGCTGCCCCTCGGAGCCCGTGGGGCGAGAGTTCTTTTATGACTTCCAATTGCGCTGCCCTTTGTGAGGGATTTTATATCATAGACTGTTTCGAGACTGCCTTTATCCATAACTCCGAGGACAGGTCATTTACTAGAGTAGACTCATTTAGCGCGGCAAACGAAAAAGGAGCAGCCACCAGAGGCAGGATAAGACTTGTGCATTTAAAATTTCAAAAGAAGCCATCAGTTTCCCTTGTAATCCGCACTTCTTAGAGTCAACGAAGGCTAAGGAGGCTTCCCCGTAGCTTTGACTTTATCCTTTTTGGCATAAATTTCCGCCCGGCTAGCGCTGATCCGTGAGTCCCAGATAATTAATTTCCGCCTTTCGGAAACGTACATCCCCGAGCAGTCAGTGTAGCTGGGAATAAGGACTATAAGGATCTACTAAATGAAAGACTAGGTTGGATTCGGCTGTGTGTGCTGAGGGCGCCAGAACCTGTGCGCAGCTCTAGCAGGACAGATCGGCAAGGATATGGGGTGGTCAGGTGGAGAAATATATATATATACACCAAGAAAATGCCGAGATAAAGACGTAGAAATGGAAATCGGCTGCGATTAATGTATTCTGGATGCTCCAAATGAAGTGAATGATGATAAAAGTCGCTCCTGGCAGGGGGCTCAGCGGTGGAAGCGCTTATCTCCCCAATCTTCAGGCATCGTTTGCCATTTGCTCCATCTCATTCATTCGCTATCACTAGCCTGTCGGAGCTGGATTACTTTGCACGTTCGGAGCAGGGTATGAGTTCGGGATTTGTTATTTACAGTGGATGTATGAAATCTCATTACTGGCTTCCTTTTATACTCCTGTGAAACTTGATTTATTATCCTTTTCTGGAAGATCCCAACTTTCTTCTAATGAAGAAACTGCGGCAGGAGTCCCGCCCTTGTGGGTCACGTTATTCTGACATATTGAAGGTGCTGGGCTAATTAGAAATTGTGATTCATTCATGGGCATTTTTTGCGGGTAAGTAGTATTGAATAAAACATCCGTGAAATCCGAAAGAAAAACTCATTAACGGGTCCGTCATTCCTCAAAGCTTCCACAGATCCACCAACAAGTACTCGTAGATAAATCTTCACTTATCCTTTATGGAAATATATCGAACTGTAGAGCAGCCGGTCCTTGCTGCTGGTGTTGCGGAGCTGCAACACTTCAATTAATTAACTCGAATCCTGCACTAAGCTCCTTCCACTGCGTGTCAACAGAAAACCGTTTCGAGATTCTATCAATCACATTTCGTCCTTTAATCCTAATGAGAAACTCACTAAAAGTTTTACAGTGCCCCAATCGGAGCCGAAGCTGCTGCCGACCGCCTTAAAGCCGTCAGTCAATAGGGCACTGCCTGTCGGATTTAACTGCCTGCCATGCATGTCCTTCAGGATAATTGAAATGGCTGCCACCGCCATTAATTTACTGACAAAGCCGAATGGCAGCCAGGAATTCTCCCAGTTTTGTGCTTAGTGGAGTGTCAGCTTTGGCCAGTGGTCGTCTGTTTTGGGCGCTTAATTATTGCTTCAATGGCTGCCAGCTATAGTCCGGGCGCAAATATAGGCAAGTTTACGTGTTTTATCCGTAGTCAAATGGTTGCCACTCAGACGGTTTCGTGTTATGATTATTGTGTCTGGGAATGAATTCTGCCGCATGTGGTACAAATGAGTTGTTTGCTTTGCGTGCCAGACATCTTGTTAATTAAGGACGATTCGGCCTTAATGAAAATGCATCCCAGCCTCCAAACAACAAATCGAAATATTACGTGCCAAACTCTATTCCTTAATTAATCTTGCACATTTTGATCGGTATTTTCCACATGACGTGCGGACAGGTAGGAGAGGAGGTGCCCGGGGTGAATCTGGAAATAGTCATTCCCTCAGAAACTGCCACCAACCCTTGCTGAACACCAAAATGAAAATCATCAACATAAAATTCACTTGGTACAGTAAAACTTCGTGGTTTCGACATCTCCTATTCAAGTCAAGGGAGCCGGAGTCGGAATAAACTAGAAAATCGTTCCGCTTTCGGTCTGCACGGCAGTAAGAAAGCAGTTTGGAAGTCAACGCTGTCCTAAAATATTTGCAGGTGACTAAATAATTCAAAAGCTTATTTACGAGATCAATTTCGAGTTAGTCCGGAAAATTTCATAGAATCTCTACAGTAATCCCTGCATCTTTACGATATTTTGCACCTAGTCGTAGTATGACTGTACACTGCAGGTGGACATGGTTCCTTTTTTGGGCACTTGAGGGCAATATTTTTGGAGGTGATTAGATAATTTTATTTACAAAATTGTGGGTGTGTGTGGAAACTGAAAGAGGCTGATTTCGACCAAAGGCGATGGAATTACAAAACATCACAACTTCCTTCCACCTGTGGGTGATTGAAATCGTATCGTAGCTGTCACATTCTGTGGATTATGTCGCCTGTGGTTCAATTCGCTGATATGTGAAAATATCAATTAACTCGAACAAGCTTCAATGCAACCAGAGTCAAGTATTCTGCTGAACCTGACAAAGGCAGAGTGATGTGAGTATAATGTCTTTCCTGGTGGATTTATTGTTGAAGTTAATTAAAGTGCAGCTTAGACTATGTTCACTAACCATGCAGCTCACAAGTGCAATAGTAGATTCCTATCATACTTTAATAAGATGTTTTGTTTAATGGTTTAACCATCTCCAGCCTATCTCCACACCAGACACTGCAACATGCCTATTTTGCTGGACTTTTCCAAGAATTTCATCAGCTTTTCAACGATTAGACGACCAGAGCGTGACTAATCTTTCAGAGTATTCACCCCACGCGATGGACCGAATTGTCTCTTCAGGACGCGTATGGAGGTGTCTCAAAGAGCTTAGCGTCAATAAATCCACTGGCCTTGACAGTATTCCCCCAACGCAACGATACGACCCGGAATACATACGTGTATGAGCTAGAATTCACCCTCAGTGAGTGAAGGGTAAGAACTGCAGAGAATAGGTCATGAGATCTTCCCAATAATACTTTCAAAACTCTCCAAAGGATTTTACTTGTTATTCCCCTTTTTAATACTTCTTCCTTGTTCTACCCGGACATTTTCAAACCCTTCTGCGGCGCATATCTCACGGCAAACAAGACTCGACTGTATTGGAGTAACTTTTAACTGGGTCTGCCCCGGGGATTTATAGAAGAAGATTTTTCTTTTGAGTTGATATGCAAGAAGTGAAGTCAAATTGAAATGTCTGTAAACCCATTAATTTCGTTTTTAAAAAGGGATTTCGGAAGAGAATACAACGCTGAGAGTGGGTGCTTGCCACAAATCGTCCATAAAACCTGAATCAGCTTCCATAAGGATTCATCCCAGCTGAGCTCTTGTATGCACAGCTTTTGCAGAAAAATGCCTTTCTTTGGCGTTATGGAGTGGTAAGGCCTAATGGATTAAATAAAGTTGAAACTATCGAATATCCTTAATGCAATGAAGTTTAAGTTTTTTTTACGTAAAAGCCTTGAGCTCGATTTTGTCATTAAGTGTAATGTCGGACACGGACAGTAAGATCCAATCGGAAAGAAAGTAATGCAAAAAGTGTAAGAACTGAGAACTCCAGCACACGATTTTATTCCGTTGCTTCTCATCCAATACTACCGCGACAGAACGCTGATTGCAGACAGACGATGGATTCCTTACTAGTTATTCTAGCAGGCGATGGCAAGAGAAACGACAGGGAATTTTTGTAAAGAGGGAAAACCAAAACAGATTGGTGGGAGAAATGGAAAGGAGAAGAACCTTGCAGCAGAGTGGATTCGAACCACAGACCTTTGGAATTGTAATCGCGACCCATAATCATTTAAACAGAAATGGTCCATCATTATGGGCAGTGTTTCGGGCAATATTCCGGGTAGAGTCATGATGTCATCAGTGAAGAATTCCTATGGTTTCTGGTTGAAAAACGTAATCAAATAGTTTCCATAGGTAGATTAATTCCATTAGCTCTGCAGAGATCGGGACAAGTGCGGGCCAGGGAGTTATATGGACTACATGGTGGATGCTTCCAAACCTCCCAACCAACCTTTTTTTACGGGTCATCAAAAAGTGTGTGGTTGGGTGTTATGGCGGAAGACAATATCTTATTATTCAATTCGGACGATTTTCGTTCAATTGTTTGGAGTAATCTCTCTAGTTGTCCGCAGTAGAGTTGGGAAATAATTGTTTGACCAACTGGAAGTACCTGGAATCTCTCAGTGGTTGGTGACTTATTTGCAATTGACGCCATCTAACGAGAAAACGCTATGAACTTTTTCCACGACCTTATATCGGAAACAATGTCCGCTATCTGTAATATACTCAGATAGCATAGGGGAGACATGGCCTGCCTCGTCTTCATCGTGATGTTGGAGCAGAATTCAGAAGACAAAACACTCCACAAATCCCCCAAATACAGGATTCCGAAGACGATATCGAAATCATTGGAAGAACATCACAAGCTAAAGCTATACAGGACACTTTCATCCAGATCGGACGAGTCAACTTGGGATGCGCATCAATAAAAGCGAAATAAAGTATATGGTGGTCCCATCTGGATGATGATCTAACATTAATCTCAAATCAACGAAAAGAGAAATAATGTTTGAAGATATCAATTCCTACTGCAGCATGAAACCAAAAATAAGGCCACGATTGCTTAAAGCCAACAAAACCAATTATAGTCGGTCAAGGTTTCTCAAACCCACGCATCTTACCAAGATATCAAAATTGCGGCTGTATTAAGCTAGCTCTTCACGATGCTATGAACACCCTCCAACGTTGGACGCTTGATGATAGGACGCATCGTGTGTCCGAAGCTCGAAATACGATTATCCAATGTCTAGTTTCCAACGTTGGTATTTGGCACGTACGTATTTGGACACGTTCGGGCTGATCTCGGTATTGAGTCAATCGTTGGAAGCCGACTTTCGAATGAAACGTTCACCGCATCGTGTAGGTGTTCTTACCAGTATTCATATACGGATTCAAGACCTCGGTGCTTACCAAAAATCCGTATACGAAAGGAAAGTCGTTTGAAGAATTGTTGGCTCTTAGTAAAGAAGACGATTCCAGAGACGCTATAATGACGAGGTCTACAAGAGCTCCCTAGACGAAGATGTCCTTGACGCGTAAAGCTTAGAGAGCTGGATTACATCGTTTCCCATCAGGATCAGTGGATTCAGTAATTACGGAGACCATGACGAGATCTCTCTTCTAGAACCGGACTACGTAACTTCTGCTGCTTTGGAGACAATTTTCCACGAACGAACTATTTTGTCAGCAGAAAAAGAAATTCGATTTGTTAAACCAATTCATTAGGCATAAAAAATTCAGAACATTTTCTAATTCAGAAAGTCTCTTGCGTAGAATCGCACTTATAATCGGATAAGCGAATCGTCAATCAGACCCGGCAGAGTGTCTATGCAACCCAACTACTTTGGATTGCAATAATTCTTCAATAGCGTCCTAATGGGACCCAGTGCAGTGCAAGCATTTAAAAATCACTCTAAAAACTGAATAAACATTCCCACTGCAAAAGCAATTATTTTCGTTCTTTATCCGACCCAAAACCACCAACTAAATTATTATTCCCGCCTCCACGATAGGCGATTCTTGAACCTAATAAAACATGAATCCCATCAGCATTTCAGATGCGTCGTTGAAATGAAATTACTTTATCCGCAAGAAGGGCAAAAGCCTTTCGAATTCATATGAGAAAATATTTGTTTTGCCGCAAAACACTTTAATTAAAGCCACAGGAAAAAGTCCCCAAACCCATACACGGGCTGCCGAAGGACTCTGAACTCTCTCATCATTTCGGAATTCATTAATACGCGAGTCGCAAACATTCAGTCGACAAAACACGGACTAATGATGTCCTTTGCATACACTTCACATGTGCATCTGCAGACGAGGGCGCCGGAGAGAGGGCCGAGCGGCCGCTCCACGTGCACAGACGGGATCCTATTGGGGGCCAGCACATCACTCTTTGATTTCACCTTCATCAGGCTGCATGCAAATTCCATCAAATCTGCATCTGAAAACTTATCCTATCAGAGTCCATTAAAATGCAGGAAGCATGCATCCATTAAAAACGTCTCTGAATATGCACAGCCATATATCAAGGCTGGTGCATCTGCTGTACGTAGGTAGGGCTGCGTCGGCTGCATTTTCGGTGTAATTCAGTTTGCAGACTCGGCTGTCCTCCTGGGAAGGGCTGCACTGGAAATAAACTTCCAAGTGGAGACTTCGCCATTGTCCGTGATGAATGTCAATCCTTCGTTTGCGGCCTGTCCTCGTCTCCATCTGCATTTAGTTTTCCACCGTTTAAGAAGGGCTCCTACGCTCTTGAAAGTTTAATGAGGACATTACTCGTCCTTTCAGGATACAGGCACCTCTTAAATATTAAGGGCACGCTAAGTGATATCGTGATGCTCTCGCTGAATACTTTGAACGTGCTTCATGTTAAAAATAGATCAACAAGAGCGGAGATTTCCGGGAGCTAGATAATAGCGCTGGCAAATTGTTCGGGAGTGGGGACTTGTTTTGCGCTCCTGATGATAATTCCAGGTGCAATAACTTCTCGAGACGATAACAAGGGCGGCAAACTGGATTGTTAATGTCCGTCGTATCCGGTGGATGAGAGATGGCAGCCAAGCGACAAGCCTCGGTTTCATTCATGCAATTTCCACTACGTGCCTGCATGCAGTCTAAGCCCCAGTCATTAGCCCCATTTCATTGAGTCCTACATCCCAGCGCCGCCCCATCTTCCTGCCCGTGCCACGGCCCCACTCGCAGGCAACCAGCCCTGCTCTAAGACTCTCAAATCTCTCGACTGCAATCGGCGAGGACATTAACACGACGGCACCGGTTACAGATGCACCTCGATTAAGCAGTATCCTCCTATAATCCCAACATATGGGCACCTATGCGGCAATTAGTGATTTTGTAATTAGTTTCGAATCTGTACAGTCAGAACCAAATCCCAAGATGTCCTGGGTGCAGCAGAGCCGCTCTTCTGCAAGGTCCTTATGCAGTCCTCGGCTACGGGAGGAACCGGCTTAGTTTGATATCGACTTTATAGTGTGGCAATGTCTTCATTAATAAAAACCTGCCATCGCCTTGGGATCTAGCGAAATATCGCGGAGCTGTTAAAGCGTTTACGAGCGGAAACATTTTATTGGCGGATTCGTTTTGCTCTTGGCCTTGGCCGTGCTTGGTGGAGGCGACCATTTCACATTAAAAGGAAAAGTTGAACTCGGCGCAATTAAAAGTCCTGTGGAACTGGTTTTGCATGAAATAGATCTGAGTCTCTTGAACTAGATTCGTGTAGTGTAGTCAGCTTCCTTGTGTTTGTTTTACTTTGGTTATCATCCGGTTCTGATGTCAAGAGAATGATAAGAAAAAAATTGGATTAAGAACAAGATGCGACGCGGTCGTGTGAGAGGATCTTTTGCAACAATTTTTATTGGACATTTTCCTGTTTTTAAGGTTTTTAATTTAATTTTGAATGCGAGCTTTAAAGGGAATTATAAATTGGAAATTATTGGGTAATTCAGAAATGGGATGGGAAAGACATTTGTAAATTCTTTCTCAGGATGCCTTGATGCCTAGCAATGCCTTTAAAATATGTGGAATGTGTGGTAAAGAGAGCGAAATAGGAAAAAGTGGAATGCTAACGACAGACGCTTAAGAAGAATTCTTTCCTTTTCTAACAAATTAACGGATACTGAAAAGGTGTAAGAAAGCATAAGTTATTTACAAACTGACGAATTAGGCGTAGATATTCACACCTTCCTAGTTCATTACCCGAAGCGAATATTCAACTAATAGCTAGAATCTACGAACCACGGGGTATGGTCCTCTTCTTTGTTCGGAACGGTATTGGGTCCACTGCTTACCCTATTGTACTGCACAATTACGCCTAATATTTGTAGGCCAGACCCCGTGAAAAGTTCGGCAGTCTGCCTAGTAGCTTGTCTTGTCCCTTAGACTTGTCTGTTCGAACAGGATCTCTTTAAACAACGAGATCGGCAAGAGCCTTCTTCACGAAACTAGGGGTTGCCCCAATAGCCATTTCCGAGGTAATAAATAGAATGTAAGACTGGGCATCTGACTTTTAATCGGTCCAGTCCCACATGCTTAGTATGAAAGGAAGGTCCATCCAGACTGCACCTACATATCAGCATAAGGAACTATACAACTGCGTGCGCCTGGTGCCCATATGAGATCGTTATAGCGAAAGTGCAAAAGCTTCCCACAGCCCTCGTCACGATGAGATTAACATCTTGGCTAGGTTTAGGCTTTGAAGGGTGTGCTCCCTCTCACCTACTGCAATCGTGCGCCTCCTCACGGCGGCACCACCAATTGTAAACTTTATAAAATCGGGAAGGTGTTTTCTTTATTGAACCACAAGCCGTAGACTCCCCACGACTGGATAAAAGAAGGTCTCAGCCCTAAGCCCACTAATTGCCAGTGTCACCGAGCAGGATAAAGCCTTCCTCTATCTCTACTCCCAAACAGATTAAGTTAATTACAATTTTCCTACTCTTCTTGATGTTTAGCTTAAAGTAATTGCCGTCAGTGAAAACCAGCTTTTTCCCTTATTATCATTAATTCGAAGCTTTTGCATCCCCAATTCATATTTACATAATAAATTCATGAATTTTATAATTTATTGAACTCATGAATTGTTGAGAGCTTGCAAGGCTCCTCAACGTGCGGTGAATTGTCACAGTTGGATGACCTCAGCAAAAGCCGCAGTCAACAGATTCTCAATTGCAATGCAAACAGGGAAAAGGCCATTGGGTATAATTCCACAGCAAACGTTTAAAAATTAAATAGTGGCGAAATTCTTTGGAAACATTCATTTTCTGTGCTAAAGAACCAACGACTTAGAATAGGTATAACATGTTTTCGTGAACCTTTTCATTCAAAAAGAGAAAAGTCCGTACAACCAAAAGTCTGTGTCGGGTGAAGCCAGCATGAAAGCCCCCATGCACTTACAGACAGGTATGGCCCGATGAAGGCCACAAATTACTCAGTCTGACTGAGGGATGAGGACTTCAGGCAACCGCCTGACTAGGCGTGGACTGCACTCGCACTTGAAAATAAAAATCGGCCGTGGGACTTACCTCATAGTGGCCCTAACTGCACCCCTGTAAATGCTAGCTGGTTAGTCCAACAGATCGTCTTAAGCCAGTATTTGGATGGATGTATGGAGAATTATGACTGTTGAATAACATACGGTCTCGTATCACGTTCTTCAGCGCCCGATTGAAGGGGCGGAAAGCCAGACCGTCCGCTGGGCAGAGCTCGATGAGCCATGAGTCTTTATATTAGTTTATACTGAATATCTTTCGTATTACACTACACTTTTCTTTCATAAAGAAAGTCAATTCATATCTTACAAAGAGCTTACCCTTCTGGACTCCTTAACCCTCTGGAAAATAGTTTATCATTTGTGGTACTACTTAATTTACAGAACACTGACAACACAACTTAAAAAAACCAGAGATTAAAAATATCATTACGATTGCCATTTTAGATAATCCTTGCCATACTTTCGTGAACAAGATAGTGCAGAATAGACGTCGACACAGGAATTTATATTTTTAATATTATTTCTCTGTTATTGTTCTCTTTATTGTTATTGCAAAGGAAAATTATCTCGATGCAATTATTTCTAGAGTAAAGAACTTTGGATAATAGCCTGTTATAAATAAAATTGGTTTTTTATAGTTTTTTGAAGTCGAATCGTTGTTTGGTATGGAGCGACTTCTATAGTACCAACACGAAAAGTAAGTCAATGCCATACATTTATGAAATATGAAAGAACTTGATGTCTGTGCTAAAACTATCTAAAAATATATGCTTGCTATCGCCGTTTTCAGATCAATTGTTATTTTACTAAAGCAAAGAACCCTTACAGTTTTTTTTAAATAAAAATTGAATTCCTGCTCAACTCAATATCACAAAGCTTCCTCGCAATCACATCTGTTTTGACAATATAAAATCCGCTTTTATCTTGCTTTGGCGAATTCCAAAGGGAAAATTGAAAATGCCTTTTACTACTAAACGCAGCCCAAAAAAATGTTCGTTATCATTTATTTTCCATTGGTGTGATTTTTATTAAAAATTATGCAACCGCCGAAATAAAATGTGGAAGAGAAACTGTCGGAAGGATAATAGGAGGAAAAAATCACCATCGGATAGAAAAAAAATTTGCATATGCTGCAGCCTGTCACTAGCCTGATTTCAGGATGTTTTCGGTGCCCCCATGACCATGCAATTCCTGGGAAACCCACTCCGAGAACATCCCGCCGCCGTCCTTTCGCCCTGTGGATGCAAAACTAATAAATTACGGAACTAATAACCATTAATTAGCCCCATTGTGCGGCTCAACCCTGAATGCGGCCTGTTTTGGGGCAAACACCCTTCGTTCCTTCGTTGTCCCTCGTTCTCGCACGGCCACAGAAATATTTTGTGCCACCGGCCACGAAAAATCTATCTGGTTGCCACCCGTGGTCCGTGGGTTCCGCAGGGTGATCAAGGGTGAAAATAGTATGGTCGTCCTCGTTTCACCCGGCGCGGTGCACTACCACTTTCCGCAATTGGCATGGAGATGTATCCCTGCTGCTCCTGGGGACCCTTGGAATTGCGAAACCGCACCCCCAATAAAGGGTGTGTGTAATGCCGAACCGACGGGGAGCCCCACGCGCTTTGTTCCCCATACGGCAGTGCCGCGTCGCTGTGACAGGAGAAGCGAAAAAAGTGGCGGCCCAAAAGCTAATAAAAAGGCTGCTACCAATATGACGACAAAATTATGCATTGCAATGGCAAGTTGTTGCACCTTGTTTATGAGTTTTGGTGACGTAGCCACATTCGCACATTCGATAGCCCGCCATGCAGATGGGCACTGCAAAACCGCAAAAAGTGGCGGCAGCATAAAAAGTTCCATGGAGGCACAAAGTCATAAATTTCCGTAATTATTTAGCGAAATTCGATGCGAAAAATGTGCGCTTCCCTGGCCGCGGGCTAAGGGATTTTGTTTGATTTATTTTCGCACTTCGCTGGCCTCGTTTTTGGGGCTGCTGAAGGTTAAGACGTTCTCGTTCTACGCAGACTTCTGTCAGCATACGCACATCTGCTGCACATGTGGTAAGTATGGTGAGTTTGCGCGGAGCAAGTCGCAAAAAGTTTCGGTTTTCAGTCTGGTGGGAAAATTTATGTTGCGTGAAGAGCGGTAGTTAAGGACTTCTTGTTGACAATTCAGGGAAATGGCCCTCAGCGCAATGAGGACCCCAAGCAGACTATTTGCAAAAAATTGTTTTGCCAGATGCAGCCTAATGTTGGCAAGTTGAAACAGGGAATTTTTGGTGAAACTAGGTCGAAGGAAAAATTATGCTTCTATGGACTCGACATCCTGGCCCTGGTCCGGCAGCTTGCAAGTTTAGCTCATGGATGTACATGTAGGAATAGAAGAAATTGTAGAGAAAACTGAGGTTTTTTATCTGAGAGACAATTTTCAACCCTCAATCCGCTTCTTTAGCACATAGTCATTGCCATTGCGGAAATCACTTGAACCTATTTTTTAGCTGAATTCGTTATGCACTGAAAAGGATTTAAAATTGGATTTAAAAACTGAAAATGATGAATATGAAGAAAACACCCACAACGAGGTAACAAACGATAACTGCATATTTTCGCAAAAACCCCACCGTGGATATGGAGCTTCAGCAAGGATATGGTTATGCTTGTAAATAGGCTAGACACACAAATAAACAAACCTCGTTATAAGCTCGGATATCGACAAAACATTTGGCGTTAACTAAACTCAGAAATCTGACGAAAATTGTGAAAAAACTACCAAATTTCCTTTGACAGCACAACACAGACCTGACTTTGTCAAAGGTCTGACAACTGAAATCACAAATCAGGACTTCATTTGGAAAATTAAATGGCGCACGTTTATCACCGGAATGGGTTGTTTTGAGAGCTTGATGTAATAGTATTTCCGAAGCCCTTTATCGACCCATAGAGACCGATTGAAATAAAGTGCACTCAGGTTGCACTGGAATATTTATTAGAGCGCATTTGGAGCTGGTTTTTTATTGATTCCATGTAAAATTTGAACTGCGATGTCGGAAAACGTCATGTGCTTATTTTGGTACAAGAGATTCAACGTAATTGAACTTTGATAAGGATTAGAATGTTAGACCAGGATAATTTTGTTGATATATGCTCACTTATTTCTCCACGTAACGGATCATTATTGGCGGGGCCGATTTTTGGTCATGTCACGGATTAAGTTGCTCGACATTGTACAAAAGCTGGTTACCATTGACAAAACGAAACCGCATGTTCGGGTTTTCACCTAGAGGACGGTACAGGTCTTTGTTCAGGTGGTAGTCTGGTGCTGCCGGTGGCACAGCCTTAGTCGGTTGGTTACCGCGATTCACTTCACATGTTTCAGGAGGCATAGCTCTCTGACGAGGCATACTACGGTTGCGTTTCTGGCTCAGCCGGCTGCAATTCAGGATATCGGCTACGCGAAATTAAAGCCCCGTTACAAACATTTTTTGTTTTGAGTTTTGTTATATGCGTTGGCTTCTTGCAGATTTCTTCTTTTCGGTGTGAACACCTACAACATGCACAACATGCAGGGGCTCAAAATCCAGGTCCATCACTTCCCTTTCGCACCTTTCTAACTCCTTAACGTATCCTCCCAGCTAATCCATCTTTTCAACCAAGCTTACTACTTCACCATGGCGACGGATCGATTAAGGTTTGACTTTTATATAAAAAAATGCCCCGTAACTCGCAGCACACTTTTATACATGTACGGGATTCCCCGGTATCTGAGGGATTCCCCGTGTGTAGCGATCAATATAGAAATGAGCCGGGGAATCCCCGATACCGCAATGTAGGGAGCTTAGTATAGGAGGCAGAAAAGAGACAGGTTTCAGGAGGATTCTAGACTCTCAGCTCTTGCCCTTTAAGCACCAGACATAGCCACCGCAAGGTTTCCTGCTTGTAGAGTCTTCTTAAATCACAATACCAAAATCAAGGCTGCGACACCCAGACCAATTCCGTTCATTACTAATTTTCAACCAGACAAAAGGTCACCTTTGCATTTTTCGCGCAAAGCTGTTATTCCATTTTTGCAATCAAAATGAAGTCAGCAGTTTCAATAGGATCCTACACTCGAGCTGTAATCTACATCCGTTCACATTAAAACAAAAGTACAGCTCACTCTCAAATTACAACGAAAGATTTAAATCGCAGAAAAAGTCTTTAAAATTAACGGGGTAGTAACCTGCTTCTCTGCTGCTTCATCTTCGTTACTATTTATTATTTAAATACCCAAAGATCAACTACGAACACGTTTTAAACATCTTGCTTCAAAACCTTGAAACTGCTTCGAACTTGCGAAAGGACTTCATAAAATCAAATCCTTAAACCTTACGTCTTGACAAAAAACTAGCAAATTAATTGTATTCAAAAAATGTAACAGAAACCTTCAACTTTTGGGCATCTAGGATCACTAAAATGCAAAAGTGAACAACTTTCAAACATTGTGTCCCTTTCGCTTGTGCCCAGGTTGACAAGCAATATTTTTTAGCATGAAGAAGCGTCCAACTATAGTATATCTGCACCTCTGGTCCATTTATCATCAATCCTCATTAAATCAAAATCAATAACAAGAATCATCATTGACCCCACATGGCTCTATAGTGCGTAGACACCACGGGCCGGGAGACTATTCATGTATTGTAGTAACTAGCAAATCCACTTCAGTGTCACACAATTCATCTAATGATAGCAATAATAAAAATGGACAGAAATGTCTGACCTAAGTCCCGTTTATGTACACCAATTCTCGTGTACAATCGAACTTTCCCCCACCCTTCCGGGGTGGAAGAGCATATGTAATGGTTACGAGGGTAGTGGCCGCCCAAACTCTCGGCAGCTGTTTTATTGTGGCATCATCGCTAACTAAGCTGCCCGCTATAAACTTGGCAAATCCCAGTTGGCCAATATTCGTAAATCTTATTAAAGTCCTTGTGTAGTTTCTTAAGTTCTGATGGTAGCTGCCTTCGGAGAGTCTCCAGTTAGACCGGATGGTGTGGTAGAACCCTGCAGCATCCTTGCACGAGCCAAAAATTCTTGAAGGTCCTAGCTGTCAGGTGATAGCATCCGCACAAATCGATAATTGAATTCCACTTTGGGATGCCCAGCCTCGGAGATGGCAGCAGATTGAGAAAATGTGCATCCCCAGTCAGCGCAGCCGCCCCAGCACCGGTTCTAGAGAGAATTGGGGAAACTCCCCATCTGGGCCCATGGTGAAATTCGCACCTTATCTCTCTTGCCAATGCGACCGGTTCTCTTCTGAATACCAATAAGAGGTGTGCAAAGAGAGCATCGTTTGACCTTCAAGAGAGTCCTGATGTTAAAACCCGAAGGGACACGAACTTGTGCGTCTGACGATTTAAGGAAATGGTAGATATCTCAAAAGGCTTAACCCAAATCTACCCCGCCGTGTCGGACCAGCTATACTGGCACGGCAAGTGTATTTTCGTCCTTCGTAATTCAGAGCGCGTGGACCCAGGTGAAGATAAAAGGGGTAATTTTTAAGCAATTTGCTAGAATGCCCGTCACTACGCTACACGATAGGAGAGAACGTATCCATCCTGCTCCGCTCGAAAGAATGAGACGTATCCTTCCTTGATGGGACTCCCCACTTTATATCCAAAGGGCAAGCATAAATATTTATGTTTGCACAACTTCTGAGAACTCATTTAATTAAACGAGTTTAAAGATTCGCGTGTTTTCGATCCACAGCCCCGAGATGGGTTGAAGGTCGATTTTATCCATGCAATTTGCCTTCCAGCGACGAACTGAGAATTGTCTCCCCCTCCCCAAAAAAGAAAGTGCGCAAAAATATATTCAGCGGAGTTTTTTATCCGTTTCCACCTGTCTAGCCTGTCTGGGTGCGGAGACAAAGATACACTCCAGTAGAATCCACCAGTGCCTTGAAATGTATCAGGGTTCAAAGGGACACCGAGAATCGTTCTTCTCTAATGCCCAAATTTATCCTTGAAGATAAGACAGGAACGAGCCAGCGGAATGGCGAGGGCGGGCGAGGCAAGCAAGACAGTTTTGTTTAGGCATTCAAATGTGGATGAAAAATGAAAAGAAAATCGATTTACTCGTGAAAAAACAAATTATTGAATATAATATAGGAAAAAAGGAAAACTGCTGCCTTTGAAGAGGGGAAATTCTCCATCATGCATTCATCATGCCCGCAGAGTGCGTGGGTGGCCGCCGGGGATGGGGTGAATTCTCGAAGACAATGGCGGGGCTGGCGGCTTACAAGGGGGATGTGTGCACCTTAATTTTTAACTTTCTTACTTCGGCTTCCCTTCTACACATGCAAATTGTAAGTACATCATTTTGATAATAAGGGAAGAAATTGTGTGGGATTCTCATCAAATGGGATTTGTTAGGTGAAGGGCACGGTCTCAATCAGGTGTATCGATTCTTTCATGTGCGGCTTAACATTATTATTATTTTTATGTTGCCAGCGATTCTGAGTTAAGAGCTTTCAGGTAAGCGCCCATGCCCATTATATATAGTCAAGCTGTACGATGGGCGAAAAAACTGCGAAGTGACATTTGTCTTATTTGAATCCATAAAAATTATTATACATATATTTTTTGAAATTTCTAGATGGATTCACGGAACAGTCATTATGTAAATTAATGGCAGTAGTATCCTTTATTGCTAATAAACAAGGATCGCAGGAGCAAAATTTATAGGAAGTATCCTGAACGTGGTATTTACTTCTCACCAGGCAACTTTGGTGGCGCCTCAAAAAGGGGTGTAAGGTGTTTTCTCTTAAGAGTCGATAGTTGTACCTCGAAAATGTTCTTGCAGTGATGCTTTCAAGATTTCGTGCCTTGCTTTTTCGAGAGAACAAGCGGTTCTGCGTGATTTTCACGACTGCTCCGAGTAAAAATAAGATTCGCCCACACTTAGCAGAAAACAGGCACGGTACGCCTAAGTAAAAATTGTACTTTTCCAAATACAGTCCGCTACAGACACGTATCAATAAAAAAAACACGGAGTAGACCAAACGAAGCACGGTACGCTAACACTTTTTAGACTAAAGGTAACCGGCTTTAGAAAATTGTATAGGACGAAGAAAACTGGCAATTATCTTGGTTGCCATTAAAGGTGCCATCTCACTAAGCAGCAATAAGTGCATACGCACTATACACAGAATCAAAGACCTCTACAAATTAAAATTGCCAGAGGCAGCAACCAAATGGTTCGCAAGTTAAGAGTAGGCGAAGGGTGATCCTTAGCAAGCAAATATTTTATCAAAAGCGGTATTATCTCCGCATTCAAAAAACCTCCTCCATGCAGCATCTTCCAACGGTCGATGAAATTGTGAGAGCTTTCAAATAGGGGATCTGATTACATCACTTTCACTTTGATCTAATTTCATTTACTTATGAATCTAGGTCATGATCTAGATCCAGTTATGTTGGTCACCTAATTCCTTGGATGTAGATCAGTATGCCATGGCCTAGTTCTCACACTCAATCGCCTCCCTACCTCCTTACTGTTTTAAAGCGGCCTACAGGCTCAACGTGGATTTTCAACCGGTTATCAACAAGCCTAGTTGTCAATGAGTTGCACGTCTGTAGTCGTGTTTATCAATTTTACAAAACTGTCTTATCAGCCAATAAATATATTCCTATTTTTGTGACCATTGTTAGTAGTTATAGAAACTAGTAACCAAGCGAGACACCGTAGATACACTTAGAACACTAGCAGTAATCCATTCCAAAGAGCAGACAACGAGTCAAATTTGTATCCATAGTTTTGAAACGCTTTACTTTTGGTAAACATTTTCAGGCATTCATATGGTTTCTGAGATATGCGAACGAATTATTTAAAGAAAGATAACGTGAATCCCTTTGATAAGAAAATATTTCCCTGAACCGAATTTATAGCAATTTTCTTCAACTGTTTTCCCGAAAATGTATTCCACGCTCGCAACAAAATTCCGTTGGCATAAAGAGATTGACATGAAACATGTAAATCCATTCCAATATATATTTGTAGCGTGATTACAAAACTTCTATCTTCACGTATCCATGTGAAGATGAGAAAGTTAAAACGAAACTGACTGAAATATGAAATCCTTACCGCATCCATGATAAGCCAAATAATAATAAAAGAAATTGAAAAACCCAATGAACATTGTATACACATTTCCTTTCAGTTTTTTTATCCAGGAAAATATGGTTATATTGTACACGTGCACATTTAACTTTTTTGAAAATGTCTTCCCCTAAAAAGACTGTTGATAATAAATATATATGTATATAAAAAATCCTCTGTGTTCACCTGCTCTTGTTTACACAGAATGCTTCCGTAGTTGATAAAAATTCACATTAAAGGATCCCAGCCTCAGTCAAATCCAGAAGTCTTCCATTGCAAAGCCAAACATCAATGCGGGGTCGCGGAGGGCGGGAGGGCGACTGGTGAAGGGAATCGACATAATTCCAGATATGCCTTTTTATCTTATTTCGGAAGCTCTGCTTTTAGTCAAAGTCGGATACTCTCGGTGTGCTCCAAGGACCTCTTCGTTCCCCACAAAATTGAAATTTAACGCAAGACAGAAATTTTTATGCGAGTTAAATTGCATGACAAACAAGACACGAGATAAATGACCAGATACTCCTCGTCGCACCCGCCCCGGTCCCGCTCAAGGGATGGCGTCCCATTTGCACCCTGACGACGGTGGTGGGTGTGAGAGGCGAGCTGACGTCCTTTTATAGATGGTTCTCGGACTCCTTATATTTTCGGGGTCTCAAAGGCGCACATGTGACTTTATGTACAATGGAAGCAGCATATGTGCGCGGCTTCAAAAAAATCTGATGGGGGGTGTTCGGTGTCTGCAGGGTTGGGCGTAGGGGATGACTATCGAAAGGAAGGGTTTGGTCCATGGTGGAAGGAAGGAAATATGAGTATAAACAATTTTTCGTTATTTATGGATTTTTTTATTTATTAAACATGACTCGACAAAAACTAGAGATGCTTAGAAGACATGAGGGAAGCGCCCAATGAGGGGAGGCCAGCAGCGACTTCGGCCACCCCCCATACAAGCTAGTCGAGAACGGCTCTCGAGAGCAGGCTAGACGCAGATCCCTTTCGGCATGGAATATCATTTTTAATAACAAATTCATATGTACATGTAGAACAAATATGGGATACCAGCCGTCCCCCTGCCGCCCGTAAAATTCGCCATCCATTCCGAAGTTGAGGGCCCTTGCTCCTTCTAGTGTTGTACACAGCCGAGTCAAGGGATATCCTTCCATAACTCATCCGGTGCTATCTCCATGTAAATATTTCCACTCATAATTCTCAGAATGTGTTAACGTTTACAAGCGTCGCTAGACGAGGGTGGCGGCCACCTTTTGTGGCGGTCCTTCGTGTGTGTATGGCGGCCTTGGGGCACACAAAGGATGTACATACACGAAATAGGAGCTTCACGTCCCTGGGGGTGGGGAAAAATTAATTTGACTGATGACAGTGCTGGCTGCACCTGTTGTTTGTGAATCAAATTTTATGAGGGTTCAACACTCCGGAACGTCTGTCTTCCCAAGGAAAGCGTATGACGTGTGTGTGCGCGCTTATTTTCAATGCCGGAACTTTCGTCCTAGCAGAACGGTAAAAATAGGTAGAAAATAGGGTACAATTTTGGAATGGGGTACGCTTCCTCTGTACATCCTAGATACAAGCTCTTTACACAAGCTCCTACAACAGTTAATTGGAGTTATGAGTGCTGGGACAGAGTAGTAAGCCAAACTATCCGGTGACAAAGGTAGATGTTGTCTGCAGATTAATGATACCGAGGGGGCGGGGGATATATTGAAAACATGGCGTTCCAAAGTCTGATTAAATTCATCTCTTGCCAGTGCCATGCTCCATGTTTCCAGGATGTGAAAGAAAGTTTTGTTTGGAATTGAAATATTGCAAAATTTAATGGAGGAACGACGAGACCTTTTATCGCAGTCTCTTGTAAGAGATTGTTGCTAACGTGTTCAGTTTCGTAGACTATGGAACAAGTTTTGTTCTGTGTTGGCCAATGCATTTCAAATTTTGATCTATGGAATTTTAGGAATTTTATCTATTGTCATTGAGTGTTTCCTTTCCTGCTATGTACAAAGATAGAAGAGTCAGAAAATTATATGATATATTACGAAACAAGTGGGGGTGGAAAGTTTAAAATTACAATAGTGAAATTACTCTAGGAAAAAGTTGTTTGCGATTAAGTCCAGATTAGTTCCTATGCCATTTTGTAAACCAGAAAATAGAAATTAAAATAGTTGAATTACAGGGTGCAGTACAAATACTTTATTAAACGTAAAACGTAGTCCTCGCACTGAGTACCCATCAACATAATTGCCTGAAATATGAACAGCAAAAAATAAAGCTTTTTGAGTAAAATTAAAGCTTAAGCTTAAAGCTTTTTAAAAAGCTTTCCGAATACGTACGGCAGATTTTGGGACTGCCCCATTTCATTTGTAATGAGGTTTGCCTTATGGGGCCCCTATGAGGAACTGATATGGCATACCTCACTTCAGACTGGCAGAATTTTTGTTTGTGTGGTGCTCAAGGAAAGCCCTCGTGGGGCCCGCACGCAGCATAAGGTATGCCCCTTTTAAATGCTAGCCGGCAATATAACTTTTAAATGAAATGGATTGCTCCTGGATATATAACCATTATATGGGCTTGTTGACAGTTTAGTTCTGCTGTTCAATCTTCTACGCCAGGCAAACAATTTCCTCCATGATTTGTCGATGGCACAATGAGAAACAATAATGAAAACTTCTGCCAACTTCTGCTTTTAAACTGCTCACGAGGATCCGCAAGATGCACAAGTTCAGAGCGATACACACAAAAAATCCCCTCAAAGGAATCCCAGGAGCTACACTCCAGTGTATTATTAAGGCTTTATGCTGCTCCTTGAATCTGCTCTAACAATTACCGACTTTTGCCGGGGATCTTAACCGCCGAAAATCGCTTTTTCAAGTTTTAATTGCATCAGCAAGCAACCACTTTGCGCCAAGAGATGCATAATTAGCTGCGGCACATCAGCCACGGATGCTGTCCGCTCGCAACTTCTATGCAGGAAAATTCCATCTCAAGGATCCTGAAGGATGTCGAATCTGCACCAGTTTTTACTAACCGCTACCGTCTTGATCCCGCAGCCATCTCAGCTCGGTAGTATGCAAATTATAATTGGGGAAAAGATGCTCGAGTGCCAAGTTTTTATAGTCGCGGATTTTTTTCTTGGTTGTGGAAAGATTTAATTGCTCTAACCTCAGTGTCGGCTTAATTGCGCATCTAATCCGCGCTTTAATGTCTCTTGACTTGTTTGGGGCCAGCGGGAGGCGGTGGGGCACAATCCACGTTTGTGAATTTATGTCCTTGGAGGATAACAATATTTGAAAATTTTAATGTCACTTATAAGAGGAGCTACTAAAGTGTTAAGGAAGGCAACTTTACGACAATTCAGAGATGTTTGAGCATCAAATAAGCCGTAAAAGGATTTATGGGAATTTTATTAAAAACTTTCAGGGGAATATGCTTGACGCGGTTGAAGATCCTGTAGAGATTTTGATAATGATTTGGGGTTTTTTATTTTGAATTAAAACTCGTAAGAGCACGATGCAAGAACTTCTTTGTAATTAGAATTATTGGAGAATTATACGGAAATCAGTCAGTGTAAACATAGGGCTGAAGAACTTATTCAGAGTGTAATTAGATGGTCCTGGCTTGGATATAAACGTTATGTTGCCACACCTCCAAACATATGGCAGCCTTCGCACCATACGCACTCTTGTGCGCTTCGTAAATATAAAATTATTTCTATTCATATTTCTAACGGCTTTCCTAACTAGAAAACCCAACCGAGCGCCAGGACAAAAATGTCATGCCTGTTGCGTGGGAAGTTTGTATTCTTTACATGGACCGGCGAAAATGATGATCGGACAGACCCGGGCTCCTCTGAAACCCGTCAGTCTTTCATTAGTTAGCAACGTAATGCCTAAATATCCTATAGTGGGGCTGTACTATATGTGTTGTAGCAGTGACGCGATATGATAAGGCTAGGTTAGTAGATAGAGATAATCTAAAAAGTATTCACCCCTTTTGTTCGGACCTCGCTACCCCAGGCATGCTTTGACGATCTGTACGCCACTCTCATTGGAGGAAGACATTATCTCCTTCAGTTTCCTGGGGAGGTGGGTCCCTGGACACATAAGGGGGGATGCTGAGCAAAAGGTGATCATGCTCTTGCTTGCTTCATTTGGGCTGTTTCCACTCACTCTTCCTCTCGTCAATGCTTTAAGCCAGAATTTGAGCATTCTGGTAACTTCCATTTTCGTCACACGCCAAGAGCCCGTCCCTATTGGCCACCAACCTACGAAGGACCTATTCTAGTTCCAGGTTTGCTGTTTATTTTACTTTCCTGTATTTTTTTCCTTTTTATATCATTATATTTTACAGCAGAAAGGGATACAATAAACTCCTTGAATCTGTAGTGTCTTCTCCGAATTAAGAAACACAAAGTTGTCGCGGTAGAAATCGAACGTCATTTAGTAATTATGATTACCAATCGTAGTTATTACTTGTTATCTCTAGACCACAGCTTCTTGCAATAAACGTTCTATTCCGGAGTCTAATGCTACTTATAGAAACTCCCACAGTGTTGTAAAACACAGCGTTGCTATCTATAAGCGTTCTGCTGGTGTAAGTAACTACACTAAACCAAAAATTTGCAATAATCATTCCAACTCAGTTAAAAAACTCGCTCTAAGCCTTTAAGTAATCTCTGCAACGACAGCTCCAGCCTCAGCCCAATAAAAAAGTGTGCATTAACAATGTTTGCAAAACAATGTCAAAGCTTAAAAGCCACATCAAACACAGAACACAAAGTAGCAGCGTCGTAAAAGTTGCTTTGATTACATTTTATAGGATCCTGACTACAGAGGCTTATCAGAGAGATGTGGATTTGGTGTATGAATAATAAAGCGCCCTCTCCGTCTCTGGCAGCAACAATAAATCAGGAAGACAAAGTGGGCTCGGTCGAATCATTCTTCAGACTCCGCAGCCCGTCTAAAAGACATTATTCTCCCCCGGAACTTATATTTACCATTTCTTGGGCCCAAACTAGCTGTGGTGGTTGCTGCTAGAACTCGGCCAGAACGCTGCTCCAGTTGGGCCGCAATATCAAAGGCCCACACATAAAAGTCATCACTCAGAGCACGCCAGAAGACCCTTTAACTGCGGAGGCAGCTGAAAATTAATTTCTTGGCCCTTTTCCCTGTGTTGATGAGGTTCCTTGCACTAAGGTCCTGAAGCCAGGACTTTGCTTCGTTCGCCGCTGATGATGGTGTGTGGCCGGCTGTTTTCCCCTCAGTAGCAAGCAAATAGACAAACAAACAATTTCGTTGCAATTTCCTGCACACAAAGGACCTTCTGCTTGCGCCCAGGAGCTTTGGCAATTACGGGACATCCAGTCAGGAGCCCTGACATATTGAAGTCACAGACATTAGACGGAACGCCGGGCTCTGCTGAAAGCTGCTTATGCTGAAGACAAAGAAGCAAAAGGAAATTGCGTTAGTTTGTGTGTGTTTGCTGCTGAAGGATATTCCCCTCTCATGTTTGAGCAGCAGACAGTATCCCCGGCTCTCGTAGAAGACTGCAAGGAAGCAGAGCTGCGAGGATATTGCATTAGACGTCATTTGAGTCTGTTTATTCTGATTTGCCATCTGCACTTTGTGGTGTCTATTTGGCGGAACTGCATTGATACTACTGGTGAAGGTGTCAGCTAAGGAAGGAAATTTATATTCCGGCTTTGAGAACATTAACTTCTCGGGAAGAGGATACTTCCCACATGAAGCTCACATCGCGATGTATTGTGGAACTAAGCGAAACAAATCAGTAAATCGAATGGGTTGATGCATAAGATGGCACCAAAGGTCCATGCCCTGATGTTTACGAAGAGACTGACTTTCTCCTTGGTTATTATCTTCCTCGAGCTCGATGCAAAAGAATCACAAGAAGAAGGGTTGTATTTGGAAATTGAAAGTTTCTAGATATGTAACTCCATACGATGTTAGGCTCTTGTTTCAAATCGAATTTTTCTCCCTATACATGCCTGTAGGGCATTTTCAAGAAAGGTGTAGTTCAAGTCGATTGGTTCTCCATCAAAGCTTTAGCGAGGCTCTATGTTAAATAAGCCTTACTCTAACGTTTGCTGATGGGTGCAATCCCAGATTAAGGGCTCTTAATTGTTGGCGAAACAAACTTGGGTTTTGAGAAAAAAGAACCTTACCAGCAGCAATACCTTCAACACAACAATTCACTTAGCCTGGGAGACTCCGGGCTTAATATCCACTTTCTCAAAATTTAATCAGTCATAAATTACCATGAAAAACGCTCGAATCGGGGAGGAAGGGAGAAAAAAATGTAATCACACAACTCGAAGCAAAAAAGACTCCAGCCAGGAATTAAGGATATACTGACGCGGCGGCATAGAAGGGGAAATGAATAAAATCTCATCGCTACAGCTGCCCCGAACCCACAAGCATCAGGCAGCCCCCTCCGCCGGGCTGTCAGGACAACCTCGTCTTTATTATTACAATCCTGCCAAATGGTGCCCTCGAAAAAGTACCATCTTGGGAATTTCGCAAATTAAAACAACAAAAAGATGAAATGGAGAGGCCAAGGGCCGGGGCGATGCCAAGCGTTCCATCCCTGCCCGCCGCGAAGCCAGGGGGACGACTAAAAAGGGTAAAAGTAGTACCCTCCATCAATTATGCTAATTTATGTTTTTGGAAAGGGCCGCTTTACTGCAGACAGGCCGACCACGAACAACGCCCGGTCGGCCGCAAGTTGAAGCCTTCGATGCCCTTATCAGCCTCGACTGTCTACCACCAATGGCCGCTGTCAGCTCCAGATGAAGTTTCCAATTCTGAGAATAATTTCGATACTTTAAGAATGTGGAGTGCGGGGCACGAGGCAGGATTCTATCTAGCGATTGTCTCCGTCGCAAGTTGAAGCCTAATTTAAGTTGACGCACTAGGGACGAGGGAAGTCCTTTCCCTTCTTGGTCACATTGAATCAAAATAATCGAAGTAGATGGGACCAAAGTTAAAATGGCCACCAACACTAAAGGAACAGAAATCCACAGTTGGGAATATTTCTTCCCTTTTTTGGCAGAGTCCTTGTTGTCCTTGTCTCCATTGGGGTGTCATATGCGGCGCCTCCGGTGTCGATTTTAGGTTGATCTGCTGACTCTGCTGCTGGCTGGATGGGACCTTTTCTTAAACTTTTCGAGCCCCACGGCCAGTAATGGTGCTAGTGAATGGCTGATTATCAAGGACTTGCAAGTGGGTCGTTATGTCGGCTATTTGAAGGGTTGGCCCGATCCCAATAAACGTAGCCATTTAAATGCATAACTTGACCGAAGGGTTGACGAATTCCGGCGAGAAGCCCTTAAGTGGGACTTCTGGATTCAAATGGATAACAAAAGGGGCTGCCTTTATACATTTCAAGATGAAAAACTTGAGGATTATGTTAAGGGATGATTTTGTGACTTTTTTTGTCTCTTTCTTTACTTTCTTTTTATATGTAACAAATTTTATAGTCGAAAATTTGTTAATAAGCATGCATGCGATTTTTCTGTGTGCTTGGAATGATTCATGAAAACGTTACGAGTTCCTTGAAAGCGTTGCTGGTTTCCAAACAACTTAAAGCTGAAAGGGAATTGTTTAAAATAAAAAGGGAAAACGTTATCCAATTTATACAGTAATCCAGCCATTTTCGCGCTAATTGAAACTCAAATATCACCTGATGCTGATTTAGGTCACTATCATGTGTCAGAGGACACCTTGTGCACAACCTTTACCCCGGGGCTATTTTCATCAATTTTAAGGATGACGTGGCTTATCTTCATGTATGTACCTTTGGTATAAAATCATCATTCGAAACCACGTCATATTTTACTGCTTCCTATACTGAACTCCTAACAAGTAACGAAGCCTCGAAGCTAACCCGAAGTTATCTTTGTTACAGGACATTTCAATATTCACAATATATGTAAATTGGCTGAGTTACGCAGAGTTGTAGATCATCCCACGAGAGTCCGTAATTCTCCAGGCCAAGGAGATTTCCTTTTTTTTTGTGTTTCCAAAAAACGTCAGTCAATATTCCCGAACTCCTAGAACATCAAAAAGTTCAAACCCAGGGCACCCCCTTCAACCGCCTTGACCGCTCCTAACTCCAAGCCTATTTATCCCCTACTAAGGTTACTACTAGGCATTGTACCAGGGCGTGACCAACGACATGACGGACTGGTAGCACAAAGGGTGATTCTTGAGCTTCGAACTGCCACAAGGAAAAACAGTAAATAGGATGAAAAAGCACCCATTTAGGCCCAAATCTTCTAAAATATTTTATTACCAAGTTTTTGGAATTCTTTAAGATTTACTGTGTACTAGCAAATCCCATTCTGTATCGGTTATAATAATTTAAAGTTGTTGAACTTCGTCGTATAAGTTTTAACAGGTGGAGACTCAGGTAACACCACCAACTAACGATTTCACTTTCTTCCCCACAGTCTCCCAAAGATTTCCGAGCAGCAACATGCAGGCAAGTTTTTAAAACAATTAAAACTTTAGTTTCGAGCAAAAGGCATTAACCGAGCTAAGAGCCTAGGTGTCACGTTACCAAGTTACCTGGTGTAAGCTAATACCGCCTCGAGGCTGCTCAAATAGAGTAGAAGCGCCCATGTGAGCAGCAGCAAGGCGGTTAGCCTCTGATCTCTGAGGAATTTTCCAATGCCTCCACCGGCGGGATTCGGGCAGACACAAACTCCACCAGATGAAAATGAATGGCACGTGCCCCAAGGGCCATCAGGTAGTGGTCGGCAGTCACTTTGATCGCTGTTGCGGCGATGATCGAGCACGACGCTTGCGGTCGCAAGACCTTTGATTCCGTACCGCAACCTTTCCGGCAAGCACCCTGCACAGGATCATCATTAGCCGAGCCCCAGCCGCAGCAGCACCGCCCGAACAGAAGGGGTAATATTATTGACTCAAATAATTAGCAATCAATGTCGGGACAGTCGCCCAACAGGTGGCGCAATTAATACTCGCTTTATCCCCCTGTTAACATGCTTTAATTATTGTGTCAAGTGCTCATGACGGGGTTGATATATCGGAAGGGGGCCTCCGCGCTGCCGAGAGGCTGAATGGAGCCACCGTAGATTTAGCGGAAATTCTTTGGGAAATTTTTGTTTCATTTCACTCACTTCATCCCCAAAAGTTTTCAGTCGCGGTTCCGCAGATGTTCAGGTGTTCCGGGGACTCTTTTGCTTGAGCGCTTGGAGCGGAAGTATGCGCCGGCACCGGCAGGAACCACCACTTTATGTGGCTCTGATGCTTTTCACCCCCTACAAATTCGAGTTGACGCCTGCTGCGGCAGACTTAATTGAATTCGCGATAATTTTCGGTGTTTGCAATGTGATAGCACGGGAAATTTTTAGGGCTCCGTTTTATGAACACGGCTCAGAGGGATAATGAATAAAAGGACGAGAAATGAGCTTTTATTAGATGCTGTTAAAGGAGTGTAGAGGACGGGAAGGACATGAGTGAAATTCAAGGTATTCGCTTAGTGATATTGAAATATAAAGGATGAATGCAAAGCAAAACTCAAATTACCAGAAACCAGGGGAAAAATGTTTTTCTAAGAGAACAAAAGCATAAAACTTCTGCATTATTACATGGACTTTTGCTAATAAAGTGTAAAACGGAAACGGACTCATCAAGGACTTAAATATTCTTCCATAGATAAGAGATCAAGCCGAATCAAAGCTGACTCCCCAAACCCGAACCAAAAATCATATACTCCCCACCAAATTTATTGTTCGAATGGAAAATAAATTCCGGCGCACAGTCGCTGTCAAGTCAGATCTTTAAGCGTGTTGAGCTTGCAAGATATAAGAAAAATCGTGTTGAGATTTTCTTGAAAAAGTAATTTCGATCTAATAAAAAGTCTGTGTTGAGGTCTTTTTATCACACTCATTCCTAAGATCCACTGACGTGTTGAGTCAGTATAACTAAAAAACATATGTCACTGAACCTACACAACTAATAATTGATTTTCAGCAATCGTTACGCAGCAGCCACGCAGTAATCACGCAGCAACCAAGCAGCAGCCAAGCAGCAACCCCGCAGCAACACAACTTGTGTGCGAATACATCATGTTGGTACAATTTCATGTTAAGATTCAATTCTGGAAATAGTTTAGAATTGTTCTGATGGCGCTGAAAAGCAGCTTTTGCCCCCACTATGCGAATATCTCCCAGGTGAAATGTTTAGTTTGACTAAACTAGTTGTCCACACCTTGGAACTCGATCTTTGAGATGCAGGGTGATGACATTGAAGATTGCTAAGTGATAGTGTGCAATAATAAACATAAGCATAGCTAAACAAAAATTTTGTGCTCATTGTTTATGAAACGTCCCTTGCATATTCGAAATCATAATTAAAAGGAAACTTGAAAACTACTTCCACTAATTTTGGCATTTTAGATGCATTCAACCAACAGTTGCAGTCCCGTTATAACATACGAACTCTGCAAAAATCCTTGGGGAGAATTTTTGAAAAGTTATGTGCAATTTCATAAATTCCGACTAATTAAGACCACATTTGGGGGCACCTTTGGCTGTAAGCGGAAAGATTTACGGATTAAAATACGTGTGACCTCACTGCAGAGCCACCAAACAGAGACCCGATGAAGTCGATGACTAAAAACTTTCAGCCTTTTCAGTTCTCACAAAACAATTTCCCATTTCTGTCCTTGCAATTTTATTAAAGTTTGTGGCAGTTATGTTGGTTCTCGGGGCTGCTCATAGTTGAACAAACTACCACCCTCCACCCCTCCGTACATATCCTGCAGTTTCCGTGTGTTGTGGTGTGTGTCAATTTCGGACGGATTTTGTAGTAAATGAGGATTAATTGCTGGAGCTCTGATATATCAGGAATGAAAGGGATTATGGACGATGACAGGACCCATGATTTTATTTTCGGAGTAAATTCTATAAACTGACTAAAAGCCCTCTCTAATTGTGTATAGGTTAAAAAATTATTCAGCAAATAGAATTAGGCTAGTTTACGAGGATTTTGACAACCCTATCTAAGGGGTATTCATTGTCCCTTTATTCGCTGGAAATTATTATTGAAATTTGAATTTGGGAAGTATTATAGAAAATCAATAGTAATAATTTAGCTCTTTGATCAAGCAATCCTTGACAAATATGCCAAAATAGTTCACATTTGGCTTAAGCCTAAAAGCATGAACGTGAATAATAAATCTGAAGAAATCTACTTAAGGCTTAGTAAGTGGATTAATCTGTGCACAAAGAGTCTAAATTGGCTTTCATCTTTCACATGAAAATTACCAGAACGAAAGCGAGCGTACCATTTCCACCGCAGATTTTAATAAAGTGCCTTCATGGTACACAGTACAAATTGCTTCACAAGCCTGCGCAGCGGTCTTATCTTTGACGTAATAACATGTCAAAATATAACGCAACTTTTCATTATTTTTCTCCATTTTCAAACCCATAGAACTGTGACAACCGTGTGATTGTAGTGGACTACCCCAACTTCCGTTTTACTAGAGATAACAATTTTAATGAATAAGAAAATAAATAAAAAGCGGTGGGGATAATATTTGGACAGATTGAGAAAGACTAGAGCTCAGAGTTAAACTCCTCTTTACTGTCGACCGTTTTATCTATAGTGCAATGTCGAACAGCCAAGCTATAGTCGAAAAGATAGAAAATTGACTACCAATTCCAACAGGCGATTTTACTCCATCGACTCCCATCTAAAACTATCACGACAAAACATTGGCTTCGGCGATCGAACAGGATCTAGTCTCCTCACTTATTAAGCTTACATGTGATGGCATAAAGAGTGCAGGGAACTACAGATGGCATAAAGAGTGCAAGGAAGACGAATAAAAATAAATGTAATCAAGGTGGAAGTAGTCGAAAAATGCGCCCTCAGAGGTATGCACGCTCCTGCTACAGGCATGAAAATCTAAAAATGCCCCCGCCAGAGGTATGCACGCCTCTGGTACAGATATGAATGTTTTTGTAGTCGACCATTCCAAACGCGTCGTGTCATTTTCCCAAGCGGTCTCCCAACCAAGAACTAACCACGTCCAATGCGGCTTGACCTACCAAATCGAACGAGAACCGGTCTACTGAGTATGCTAGTGCCACCGTTTATAGTCAGCAAGCTAATCGCCCGTGTACTTCACTATCCAATGTTTTAAAGCTCCAATTTTGCTCCCTTTAGTTTAGAAAAAGGGCGATCGTAGCGGTAGTGGGCTGCCTGTGAAAAAATAGGTACCGTGCCTGATTGATGCTAAGTGCGGTTGAGTCTAATTTTTACGCTGGTGTGTCGTGCCTGTTTCGCGTGCCTGTTTCAGGGCGAGTTTTATTTTTACTCAGGCTTACATGCCCGAGATAATCTTTTCAAAAATGTTCAATTCACTAGAAAACCACTCATCCTTATTTATTAAACTAGGAAATGACTGCAACATATCTTTAATAATTCTAGTCCCGGAACAATCTGTTAGCAGTTCCCTGCATATTCTGAATAAAAATGTTGCATCGAATTTTTCACTGCTAAGAGGACATTAAACATATCCTGAATAGCCCTTCTTTTGATAGACCAACTCCTTGTGCAGTTTCTCCTTTGGGTTATAACGACAATGCTTTCATTTCCTTTTCTCCGCCTTACAAGGCAGAACTCGAAACGACTGCTTTAGTCCCTTAGAAAAATATTAAACTTGCAGCAAAATTCATATAAAAATCCTTCATTAAATTTGATACACAACTACGACAGCACTAATAAAATTCAACGACCATGCGGGAAGGCTCCAGAAATGCATACAAACTCGAGTATGAATAAAATTCAATTCAAGCAAACGGAGTCTATTCCCTTTCGGGACATCAAAGGACGAACGCTGACGGAGAGAATGCAAATAGCGTATTCCAGCTCAACTGGAGAAGTTTTAATATTAACGTGTGTTCGGTTTTGGAATTCCTTAATTTAATTCTATATTGTAATAAATCGCAGCCTCCACACTCGAGCACTGCTCTACCCTCGCCATTATCTGAAGCGAATAATTATGCTTTGGTAAAGATGAGAATGTTTTCATATGTTGCGGTCGTTATCACTCCATACGGAGGCATGCACGCAGCATTAAATTTAATTGCTTCCAATTTCAATTCCAAAAACGATTTCAATTCACTACGAGAATCGCTGTATGGGCCCCTGTACCACCCCGGAGCACCCCGGACGCGCTCGCAACGAAACTAACATCAACTACAACACCAGGGCTCAAAACCGCAATCTGCAATGTTGCCAGAGTACGTCTGGAGCGGGCTGCTGGATCGGGGCATCCTCGAGAGAACAATTCCTTCCACCCTGGAACCAACCGACGTCGTTAACGGCTGTTATTACAAGAATCCTAGCACGCAATAGGTGCTCCCTGTAGCAGCAGCAACCACTGACAGTAACACAGTAACGATTCCAGGTGTGCGCCCCATGTTTGGCATAAACATTCGACCAAATTGTATGTTTATGTATCGAAGGATCCCAGCTACATGCAAAGGACTCGAACGTGTACCTGTGCCGACTTTTCCGCAATTTGAAGGCGTATTTGGCTCGATATGAGGCAATGGCTGCTAACATGCTAGTTGCGCAGATTGTATTACAACAATTGCATACTAACTAGGCGTAAATCTTTTGACGAGCACATTAAGTTCGGAGCTTAATATTCCGCCAAGAGTTATTTGCACATTTCGGTAATGAAATCGGAAGCCACCCACCCCGTCACATGGGGCTGTCTTCCGTGGCAGGGGAGGCGGTTCTGCAAACTGCTCTACACTACATCCCGGCAGATTAATACCTGATGTGCACAGCTGTGTGTACGCACGCTAGCTTCGGCCTGATTAATAAACAGACTTGAGACAATTGCAGAAATGGCAAATTAGCAACTCGGTTTGATTGTGTGCTTAATTTATTAGCGGCGCCCAACGTGCAATCTAGCCGCCCTCGATTAAGGCGTTAAGTCTCATTGCCATTCTGGCATCGGTTTGCGCGGTTGAGAAATTCACGTTTATTTAGTTTTGCTTTAATTAAAAGCGATAGTTTCGTTTGACACCCCAATTAACTGTCGAAGAAAGCGAATTGTTGAGTGAGAAGAAAGGACACGAACAGCAAAAGTAGGCGCCTTGCATGGATTGGTGCTTGAAACTGAAATGCCATCTTAGGACTACTCTTTGATCAATCGCCTCCAAATATACTTAACTATAATGCCGCTAACTCATTGCAGCACCGAGCCTGAGACTGATCTTGCTAGCAGCCATCCGAACAACGAGGAAGACTCGTTATTTTTATTTTTGGGTCGACCGTTAGATTTTCATTAGTAGAGACCAATATCTTTTATTTCATTTCATTTACTTTATTTTACATAGAGAACGTCATGAATACGTCATATTATAACGGTAAAAAATAAGATTTTTCGATAAGATTATGATTAGAGGGCAATAGGCCCAATGAGTGCCATGAACACCAGAACTGAACTGATTATATGACCATTTCTAAGACTATTCCCAAATCAGATTAAGGCTTTCGAAGTAGCCCTTAACGAGACTGGGATTGACTTTCCTTACTCTTTTTGCCCTTAAGAAAAGATGCCTGAGATATTTGAGTCTACACGCCGCGTCGCTCTTGTGTACACCAAACCATCCACATGATATCCTTTCACTGTCTTAAAGACTCCCAACTCACTGAAACTGCACTACATCTCGTCCACTTTAAAAATCACAGACAACTAAGTTCCTGTAACGTTGTTATCCAGTAAAAAGTTTGGCATCCCATCGTTTCGATTTATGAACCCAATAATAAGCATTAACTTCGGTTCGATTCATTTCCGCCACCTCGAACAGCAGTGGGGTATCTCCTTGCTATCGGTAACCTCGAAGGGAAGCTCTATAAGGATCGCATCTTTAAGCCCAATACCTTGTCTCCTTATACATAAGTTTAGAAGTTTCGAGTGAACGTTTCCCAGGTGGAATAATCTCCGACAAGGGCATTCAAGCCAGCGCTCCATGCAATACCCAAAGGACATACCGCTCGGGATTGTCCTGGACAGGAGGAAAAAGTTTCCTTTTCTTATTTTTCTAGGGGAGATAAATCTTCGTCCTATTTACTTTTACTTATTTATATAATCTGAGTTGTTTTTTTAGCTACGATAAAGTCGTTTGTGTCGTCCTAGTGTTTCGTGCATAGCAGATTCGAGAGGTGCTTTGCAGGATGGATGGATCCTCACCTCTCTGCCATCGCTCCAGACACTGATAACACCATAATCCGAAGCTCCAAAGTTTGTGTGTACGGGCTTATCGGTAGGAAAAGTAAGTTCCACGTTCTCGATACAAACTTTGTTTATCCTTGGGTTCGGCTGTGATCGATAACCTGCTCCCCAGGTCTGAGGAGAGCAAGACACTCAACCATATAGATGGAAATAAAAGTGTCCGGGATAAAGATGGACGTGAAGGCGATTAATTGTCATAACAACTTTTCTCCCCTGATACCTATTGTCAGGTTGGCGTACTAATGGCGTAGGTGATGATAAAAGGGTTCCGGTGATGCTTAGAAACCCACAGGGCCTCCCGAAAGCTGCCACCATGTTGACTGGCAGTGTGTGTCTCCACCAATTCATTTCTTGGGTGTTTTTTATGTAAATCAATAAATGTTAACATAATCCGACTTTGTATTTTTATTTTGTTGATATAAATTGCTTCGGCGGAGAAACGAAACTTCCTTCATTGATGGCTTATTAATTTAATTTTCTTGTTTGTGGAAAACCCAAGCTTAGGCATCACCCTATCACCAGTCTACCACCAGTTTACTACCAGTCTGTCATGAAGGTCAGGTTATGGTGCAATGTCTAGTAGTAAGCTTAGTTTGAAACATAGAAGAGAATAGGGGAGGTTAGAGGGGAGGCTTTGGAGTACTCGAATAGATTTCGATGGATCTTACGTTTAATTTTTAAGATGTTCGATACGGCGCCGAGTTCGGAAACACTGACTGCGGAAGATTATTCCACAATCGAGTTGTCCTAGTTGTGAACGAGGTCCTGTTCAAACAAGGATTAATGATTGTCAGGTAACATTATCTATTTATATTTTGTATGAAGTATGTTATTTTGGAAGTTTGGCACATTATATAACATGTTTAATTTACTTATGCCGGCCAAGAAAATGTTGAACTAAAGTTAAAAAATATTTCTCTTCTTTTCCCAAAAAAGTTATACCACCACTCTCTGCCAGCTGAACAATGGACATGATTAAAACGCCAATTTCACAATTTTATTTCTTAGCAAGAAAAAAAATTAAAAAAAATAACAGCCATGCCATTGTGAAAGTCCTAGAATCCTTGTTCTCAATGCAGAAACCTTTTTCTAGCTCAAGCCTTCTTTTATTGAAGTTCTCGGAATTTTTTTGCAATTTTTCTATTTGAAAAGTTTTTCGTAGCCACAAAAATGGTAAAAGATTCTTGAACACATAAATTTTTATCAGAAGTCTTGCAGTTGTTGGACACAAGACGTTTCGTTATCAATCGATAACAAGACTTGATTTTCCGTAAATTCTGCACGACCAGGAAAATATGAAGTGGCAAACTTTGCACTTTCTAAGTGTATTCGAATTATTAAAGTTTTGTTGCCAAGTCAGCGTCATGATTTGATAAAGTTGAATTGGATAAATGCATTTTTGGGGATTTTTGAAGTAGTTACCAATTTTTAGACTGCATTTTGTGGTGTGTTTTGTGTGTTAATAATATATGTGGTGGCATTGTATCAGGAGATGGGCGACATTAACATTATACTTGAGCAAATCGGATTATAGCTTTATTTAAGAACAAAGTAGGGTGGTTGGGCAAGATGCAGAACTGCGACCTCAAACTAATCAGGAATTGCATCATTGGTTTTTTCATAGACTTATCGTAGGTACGTTACTTCTCAACATAAGTTTATTACTCTTACCTTCAGCATCCCATAATTCCTCTTCATCTAACCGACGCTATAGTTCGAGCTAAGCTTACTTCTTGGAGGACATTCAAACAGCTCTGTGTGGCTACTGCGTACAAACTTAATTTGCAAATTTTACTCCAAACCACACAAAAAACTCCCACATGATCAGACTCACTAACTCGATCATGTCCAACTCAGTCAAGACATCGTACAAGTATCTGCGCAGATTAAAACCATCCACCTGGCCTGGATCCCCTCGGTGAAAATGACTCTGCCCTGTCAACTAAACAAGCTCCGCAGATGTTGCAGCTCAGCGTGCCAGTAAACGAGAAACTCGCCTTAGAAGTAAAGTCGGCTCTACATGATGCGTGAACGTGAACGTTAAATTAGAATGTTGGCTATTGAGTCAGCACCGACAACAGCCCGAAATCGTCCAAACACGAACGTTGGTCGCCTACCATCAAGCGTCCAACGTTGGCATCGGGTAGAGCCGGCTTAAGAACAGGGGACTATTTATGGCTTGCCGTGTTAATCTTATTTTCGTAACGACAAAATGTCGCCGAAGTTCTTGATTGATCACGCTCGTTATCTTCGTGGTAGTTACCCGAGTAAAAAGTCTTTACGGCGCCCGCAACTAGCACGCACGAAATCACCGGGCCACAGTATAGGGCGAAGAAAGCGGGCAATTATCTTGATCACTATAAAGGGTTCCAATAGCATACTCAGTAGAACGGTTCCAGTTCGATTGCGTAGGTCAAGCAGCATTGGACACGGTTAGTGCTTAGCTGAGGGACTGCTTGGTAAAACAACACTTCCGTTTGGAATGGTCTATGCCGAAGTGGATGCATTTATGTATAAATGTTCATGCTCATGTAGCGAGAACGTGCATACCTCTGGCAGATGAATTTTTAGTTTCTCGTGCTGTGGCGGGAGCGTGCTTGCCTGTGGCAGGAGCGTGCATGCCTGTGGCGGGTTCGTCCATACCGTGCTCATTCGTTCGCTATGCGTGCTAGGTGCAGGCGCGTGCATGCTTTTAAGAAAATTATTCAACTAAGCTGTTTTTACTCGAGTATGTATTCGAGAAATTCAGTGCTTCCTTCCCACTGACGTATTCTTAAGCCCTCTTTTCCTTCATAATAAAATTAATTAGTCTTGTTAAACAGTTTCAATATTTACCGAGCAAAATGCTTCTATTTAAATGCAAGAACCTCTCATAAACTTTGGCTCTGAATAATGAAAATATCGCTTCCTGTGAAATTATTTAACTTAAAACAATTAACTTCATCAGTTTATCCTGGCAAGGACGACTCTAAATGTGCCACCTACCAACTGCACTTGGAACCTCGGTATTTAAATATCCTTTCCGTAGTTGAGTTTCACCTAAGCATTTAGCACATATCCAGAATTTCCAAGTTGCAGCAAGGAACAGAGCTTCCTTTTATCCTTACCGGAGAAGACTTCCGTTGTCCACATATGAACTTTAGTAGAAGTGTAGCTGCCCGGGGTGCTGCTGGGCTATAAAGGCATAGTGAACTTCCTCAACTAGTTTCTAGCACTTTAAAGGAAACTTCTGGATAGCATTTAATATGCACAGTCTGCCAGGACATTACTTTACATGTCCTGAGACTCTGGATTGGTAAAAGTTTTCCCATCTCCGGAAATAAGAGGTAAGTTTGAATATTTTGCAACCCTGCTGGCGGACAGACGTATACGAGTACAACTGCAGCAGAAGGGTTTCCACTTTGAGCAATTTTTCATAGATGTACTTTTCTGGGCTTTTGTGTCGCTTGAATAAATAATAATTTATCCCGTTTCCTTGTTCTGTCCTGCACGACTACAAACAATGTCTGCTGTTGGTTTCGGGTCTTAATAGTTTTGCCTGAACCAAAATGCAATTACCGCAAATATTTTAAATACACACGGAGTGGCCAGAATTCCCCACATAAAGGGCAAATGTATGCAAAATGCTACAAATTCCTTCCGAGCACTTTAAGGTGTCACAAATCGCAAGGCGGAATGCACAGGGGCTTTGAATTTGGCACACAAAAGCCATAAAAATTCAATAAAATATGGAGAAAGATAAGAGGCTCAGAGACCGATGATAAAATTGAGGTAAAATTGTATGAAAATTCTTATCTTTCCCGTAGAGAAATCCCCAGTCACGACATTTTCAAACTAAGTTACAGTTGATAATTATTTTAAGGATTAAACTTTGTTTTATTGCCTGAAAGGACGAGCCATTCTTCACTTTTACAACTTTTAATTTATTTATTTTCCCAGAATCTCGCCACTCTCCTTCTCAATACTGAAACGACCGGCATGGGTGCGGGGCAGTCTGGGGCCAGGGCAGGGGAGCCTGCCAGTTTTATTTCCCATTATTTGATTAGGAACTTGAGTGGGGGAAACAGGAAAAGTTTCGAAATTAAGTTAAAAAAGATATTCCCAACAGATTCCGAAATTTTTATGTAAATAATAGACCAAAGGAATTATTGTAGTTAATGGTATACGAAATTTCAAAGGAACGAGGTTAGATAAAAAATTGAATTGAATTGATGACTTCCAGAGGCTTTGGGCACAGTTTGGAATAGGAGTTGCACCAATTCGGCGGGGTGGGAGCTAGCTTTGATGGTACTTTGGGAGGAGCGGGGAGGCCGTGGTCGTGTCGAGAGAAATGCGGGCTTTGGAGCAAATCATGTGGAAGTTTGAACTTGAAAGCACCAACTTAAACTGCGAAAGGTCTGCTCATTTTTTAATTTCGCTTAAGTTCGGCAGTTTTGTTAATTGGCAGAAGTTCGTAAAGGCAAAAAAGTGGTGTTGAAGTTCTTTGATCTCCACCAATTGGTCTGTAAACCAAATTGGCAATTCGACTTTAAATACTGGGGAAACTTATTTCTTTGTCGTCCTACGAATACACAGGGGGTCGGGAGCTGATATTGATGAGAACAAATTTATCCGAACTAAAAATTGCACTTCACAGTAGTATGGCAGTAGCGGTTCTGGGACACCTTTTTCATACAAAATGTGACGTCACGATCTCAAAAAAAGTTCGTGGCATTACTGGTAGTACATAAAGCACAAGCTTGTGGCGCTGGTGTCGCTAGTAGTAGTATCAGCATATGCGCATTCTTTTATATTTTACGTCGAAAAGGATCGGATTGAGCGTCGTTGGCGTGAATGAGTGTGATTTGAACGTGGGCGGGCCGTAAGGAGCGGCACATGGGAACCACTCATCAATTGTCAAGGACATTTTTTTGTTACCATAGTGGTTATGTTGTAAGGTGTAGGGAATTTATTGACGACATGATTTTTACGGAACACCGCGCGCTGAAGAAGATCCTTTCCAGTGGGTGCTTAAAATAATCGGGCGCAATGGTGGCATATCAGCTTGAAGCAAAGAAAAAATTCGAGGGGAACAGAAATGCAATTTGCCTTGGATTTATCTGCTATCACCTCCTCTTTGAAATCTCTTATATCGTCTCCTGAAGAATTTTCTCTCATCCTCTCGGTCGTACATTTTAAGTTTACCAACGCAATCCCAATTGTTCAGAAGTAATTTTCTACGTCGCCTCTGCATCTCTCCCTAGGTATGTCTTATGGTCTTCTTTATTCTAGTGTTCAGACGAACAGTATTTTTTGGGGCGCTCGTTCAGGCTCTTATTACATGGCCTATTAAGCACAAGCCCAAGCTCTTGATCCTGTCATCTTCCTTGTCATATGGTATAATATTTTCGCTACGCTTGTGATCCTGCGAAGGAATTTTTGGTTGAAACTTTCGATAGCCTGCTGGTCACCTCCGGTAATCGTCTATGCTTCAAATCCCGTCGTGAGTTCTGAGATTTTAAAGAACATATTTTCTGATAGGACAGGAAAGTGCCTAATGCAGTCTAGTGTAACAGTTGAATATTTATTAAGAAGAATCCTTTTTTCTTTTTAGAAAAAGCTACGTTAAAAGTAAGCACAACTACACAAACTTTCGTAGCTACAATCTTGTAACGATCTCTTTTAAATTGTCTTAAATGTCAACAAATCTTTAATTGCAGAAATTTAATTTCTTCAAACTGTTGGGAACGTGGCCCAAACCTACGAAAAATATGAAAGTGCCTGGCTGAAAGGGAAAAACCCGTCAAATATTTATCCTCGAGCGCTTTTTTCGCTTTTATCTACAAAGGATTGCAGCAAAAAAGGAATCTTCCCCAGAAAAGTAATGGAATCCTAAAAACGAAATTTTTAAAGGTCGTGTCCTGGAAAACAAAAAAAAACGTAGAAGAAAAAACCACACACAGCCAAAATGTGTTTCCGCCATGTTCTGTTGTCGTTTATTTTATTTAACTGTCACTTTGCATGTATTAGAGGGATCCTGCCTAAGGACATGCAGGAGGCATTAGGAAACACAGGCGCTCTCTGGGTCGCGCGTCAAACGAGAGCAAATTGTTTTATGTGCGCCATGATAAGGAGCGGCGAGTTTTACTAATTTTTAACGATTCGCCGCGAATTTATGGGGGTATCGGTGGATTGTTAACCATTTAAAGGCTGTTATCAAGCCATAAAAACTTCCTTATTTCTCCTTGCGACAAGACAAATGGCCTCTGTTCAAAAGTTTACGTAGTCAAACTTTTATTAATAGCTTTACGGCCCCGCGTCGTACCCTGGCGCGGTGCCGGTCGAAATTAAGGACCTTTCGAATGCTGTTAAATTTGGCGATCGTTTATTTTCACTAGTACACAGGATTCTCTGCTGGAGCATTAAGAGATAATGTGATAAACAATTATCCTGCGGAGCTTGGAGCGCCGAATGCTAGTTGAGATGTTTTTGCCGGGATAGATTTGTACGCGTTAAAAGTTATTGCTATTCGATTGGTGGTGCTTAATGTAAAAATGTAAAAAAAAATTAATTACCACAAGAATAAGTACTGCTTAGGTTTCAGTAGGGAGCCAGCTCCCGGATTCGCCAAGGAACCATGTTGCGTGCTAAGTGTTCTTTTGCTAAGGGCTGAATACTGTTAAGGAAGACCGCGGATATTTTTTCTCGGTAAAATAATTTTCCTAAAGGGGAAGCCGGATTTTCACTTAAGTTTTTTTATAATGTTGAGCAGCAGACCTAAAGAGTACTAAATGAATTCTGCTCCTACCCACTTATAAAATAGAGTTTCTTTAATTTTTTTATAATAAAGGCCTTTCAACAAGAGGTGTCATTTTAAATTTGGCGCCATTTTTGAACTGTCATACATACAACTGTCATTACGGTGAAATTTGACAAGTAAAACTGGGAGGTTTGCAGATATGGATTGATAAACACTCGTAAATTCCTTACAAAAATGGTGAAAATATCGCGGAACGGTTCGTTGAGTTCGTACTTGGTCACATGGTCATCATCTCGCCCAGTTATAATGAATTAAATGAATACATTCGAACGAACGCCTCGGACAAGTTAGTGAGTGGTTCCGAAATCCCAAGAGAAATGGTCGAATGGCCCCTCCAACCACAACGAGTGAAAGCTTGGTGTGGTTTTTAGGCTGGCGGTGTAATCGGGCCATACTTTTTTGAAAATGCTGCTGGTTCGACCGTTTCAGTGAATAGATTGCGGTCTTGTTTGGCCTGTAATTGATGCTATGAATGTGGACGGCGTTTAGTTTCTGCAGGACTGTGCCATGTTTCCATCGATATAGCTCGTGAAACAATCGGGCGAAATCAGAAGACCAATAACACTGACTAAAAAGTGTGTACTATTTCACTTTTGTTTTCCTTGATATACCAAAGTAGAATTTTGCACTTATAAGGTCTGTATAACTATATGGTTCGGAAGTTTGAACATTGAAGAACGTAGACGAAGCATTGGTAGGACAATCCCAAGACACTAGACTTTAAGTATAAAAAAAGTGGATTCGCGAAGTGAAACTAAATTTTTCCTCGCAACATCCAATGGATTGTGACTCCTTTGATCTTCGGACATTCAACAAACTCATTTAAGTGCTATAACCAATACCAGATTTTGGCTCCAAATGCTCCAAAAGACACCAGCTTTAGTTTGCAAAATAAAGCAGTAACCTTAATCTAAAAATATTCCATCCAAAAGCCATGTTTTAAGGTAATGCTCCGAGTCGATAACTAGAGCAACATAAAAAAATTTCAAACGTCAAGAACTTATTTCTCCAGTGAAGGGTGATAAACTGTCCCTTATCACAAAATTACCGTATGGCTGGGAGCGTTTCATTATTATTATTTCTTCTCTGATAAATTCTTAACAATACATTATTTCCGAAAAACATTAAATCGAAAAATCCTAGAACATATTTTCCCAGCTCCCATTCAGACCGGCATCGCAGCCCTAAAAGTCAAATATTTTCCAGCCATATGCCCCGATGTGAATTATGGAACAGTTGCGGGGGAGCCCCTAAAAATATTCGGGATAGGAAAAACCCAATTATCCGCACCCATATACGCACGTCCTAGAGGCAGAAAATAACATTCGGTGAACTGTGAAAAACGTCTCCAAGTCCAAATCCGTGACTTTCATGACACATTTTCCAGGATGAAATAGGTGCGAGCGGGGCACTCCATAAAGTAACGCCACCACTTAACGGCTCAGAATTTTATTAAGTACGACAGGCAGCCTGTTTCTAGATGATAACAGTAACGAGGTAGAGCAAGGATATACCTCAGCAGTCGGCAATCCTGCCCGGAGAACAATGTGACCCCTTCCTCGGGGACCCCGGAATCGGGGATCCTGGAACTCTAACAACAGGCTAAACACACCACTTCCAGAGTGTGTTATGGCGTTACGGGGGCAATTCCGCCCAAAAACCGAAAGCAGCAGGATTGCGTGCTAAGGCGGGGCGGCGTTGGTGGTGGTGGTTCGGCAAGGACTTTGATGGTTGGCGGTCGGGTGGCATGCCTGGGAGAAGGAATTACGGAATCGAGTTGAGATGCCCTTATCAGTGCCAATTTTCGTGATGTGATTTTGTTTCTACGTCACGAAGTGTTCCCAGGTATACGCAGTGATTTGCCGACTGAGATTGTGCACGTGTTCCTGGCATCGAATGAAATTTGGGTTATGATTCCCCCGATGTTTACTGTTTCATATCCTCGGGATGCAGGACCTTTATGCTGTAAAAGTGAAGATTTTATTTGAAAATTGCTTAAAATTGTTGACACCGACTCGGCCCGCCTCCACCATCCCTGTGCTCCCTGGCAGCGGGAAAATATTCGAGATTAATTTTTTTCTGCGTCCTAAAAGGCTTCTTTGAAAATTAAAGTCTGCCCGAAGATGGCCACGATAAATTTACATCAGGATAAAGCTTAAATCAACAGACTTCCTGGGAAAACGTGCCGGGCTCAGATCGTTGCCAGAGCAATGAACGCCCCTGGGCAATTTCACTGAGAGCACCTCGGGCCTGGAATACCCGACATCCTGAAGGTCGACTCATAAAACAGGACAATTTTGACCGTTCAACATCAACCATTAATAATGGGGCTTTCTCGAAACCCTCATAAATGCCCTGCTCCAGGCTTCGCCCCTTGTTATTAGCTGGAGGGTGGCACACTTACGTCATTCAGCTGCCAAACGGATCACTTTCACATTTCATCAGGGCTGATTTATCGATGGGAACTCTGCAGTTTCTAGAATGTGATGCCGTCATAGTTTTGTGATTTCGACTACCAAACAAGGTGAGCGATGCGATGATTGCTGCCATGGCGTTTTCCATCAGGTGAAAGTGATAACAGGCCTGAAGTTTTCTTTCCTGGGATGTGAATAATTTATCAGGTTTGAATTGATTTCTTGATTCTGCGACAGCCAAACAATTGTTTTTTTCGAGTTGTCGAGCATTTGGTAGAATTTGGAATTTTGCTTTTTTACGTGTTTTAAGTAGATTTACATAATTGTGTCAAAGCCATTTCAATGTAATTCAAAAATTGTAACCCTCCAAATTTTTATTATCAACGTGGGACCATAAATTCAAAACTCAGTTTCTTCTTCTTCTTTTTGCGGTTACATTCCTGCGCGGAACCCGCCTCCACACTTCTGTTTAATCCAACTATTTGGATCCAGTTTGGAAGATTCAATCTCCACATGACAGCAGTGACCGTTGGACTACCTCTTCCCCTTAAGAGATGGAGTCACAAGTAGATACTAATGACAGACCTGTCCAACTTGTAGTCTTCCGGATTCTCGCATCAAGGACTTACTTTTCACACACGGAGATCGAGTTTTGGATGTATGCATTTCTGATCGTATAGTTGCGTAAAGGCGGCTACACACGTAACTGCATACTTGACAAGCAAGCATGTTTAATCTTTTTGCGCATTCTTGCACAACTTCTCTGTAGCCTCCACACGACGCAATCATGCTTGAATAGCCGCAGTTTATCCTTAAAAAGTGTCGTTCAGAAAGTGGCGACGCACTCGCTTGCACGCACACTTTTGTTTTCAAGCGAGATTTGTTAAAGCATGCAGATGAAAATTCGGCCAATCTTCAAGCTGATGTTCAATCATCACGCTTGCGCAAAAAATCTCATACACACGCTCAAGCACACTTTCACACAAATTGTACTTGCGTTCTTGTCAAGTATGCAGTTAAGTGTGTAGGCGCCTTAAGGCAGCTGTGTTGATTCAAGCCTGATTCGTAATCGCAAAGCTTCTCTACGACCTAAGGTGCTCTCGGATATTAACAAGATAGTAATGCGAGTCAAAGTTGGCACCTCGGTACGTTGGTTTCGTCTTTATGTCCAAAAGGTGGCGATGGTCTGTCCACATGCGATCTATTTGGTTTTGGGGATATCCGAACGCGCCATCTTGGCACTCGCGTTGAGCACGTTCTTATTTGAGTCTATCTCTGTATCTACTAATTGTCTATTGTCATAAGTGTTTCCATGCAAGCTGTGACTGCCAACGTACTGGGTTGATACGTAAACCCGAAGATCTTACATCGTACTCTGCATTAAGTTCGTGTTCAACTACTTCGAAGAATTGTTCTTTTTTGACGTTCTGGACTCTTCCATAGGTGAGTGAACGCTCACGAGGCTTATGTTCTAAAATTTGCCCTGTAAAGGTCAAAAGGTTATTATATAATCTTTTTTGTTTTCACTAGTAAAATGCCAACTTTTAGCTAAACATATTACGTCCCTTGAATTAATATGAATGATGTCACCATAGACAGTACATATTAAGTTACTGCCGCCTGCACTGCACTGTGTACTAATAAGCCTCAATATTACCAGCCAATACATCTCAGATCACATATACAGGTATATATATTAACTAAGCTAATTACACTTGTGTGAATAAACTATAACAAATACGGACTAATCTGTGGAACGAAGGTCGCAATTATCTAACAAAACACAAACTGCGCACTTTAGTAGCTCCCAAAATAACAGCGTATAATGTATATAACATATATTCCCCGTGGTCGACACGTGTGCAGACCATAATATGATATAGTGTGTTAACTAGGATTCCAGGAGCAACAAAAAGGGAATTAGTCTCTATCACAATTCCCTTGACAACAACCAGGCAAGGGTCGTCCCGCAGAAGGTCAGACAGAAAGAAATAACCTCAGACTTCTCATATAAAAGTTTTCATATTCACAAGTCCTGGTCCTGATGCTGATTGAAATCTGCTGGCATAATTTATTACATCATTTTTCATAATCTCTTCCCCCTGCCGAAGCCTAAGCGCACGTCACATATTTCTCTTTTTACAACAAACCCATCAGCCCCGGCTTAAATCATTTTTTGTGCTGAAAAATCCTTCTTCTAACAACCCAAAAATCAGCCGAAACCTGTATGAGCCTTGACATGACCCCACCCATGGGCCCGGCACCTTTCCGCCCCATCCCAGTCCCGAAAGTACGGTTCATGACAGAAGGCAGGAGGGGGCTGCAAAGACTCCGTCTTGTACATCTGCATTAACTCCAATTTTTCTACATTTTTTGTTCACTTAGAGAAGCCCCACATATTGGATCGCGGGGCCATGCACGAAGCACAAAGGGGAGCCGTTCCAGGACGAGCGGGAGGCAAGGCCCCGATGCCGGCTCCCCCGGTTGCCGGGATCCATCCAGCGGGGCTGTATCTGGCGTTGTCTGCTGTTAAATTTATTTCTCATAAACGGAGTCATACATCAAATTTCAATTTTGTTGGATGAAATAAAGGTTGGCTGCCGTTCTGCTGGTCGGAGTTTTTTACACTGGAAGGAAAAGTCCGGGACAAGGTGGGAATGCTGGGGTGAAAAAATTTAGGGGTGGCAAATTTATGAAAGGGCTTGACGCATTGCGGAAGACAATTCCCATCTGACTAAAAGAAGTGTTGGGGCGGGGGTGGGTTGCCCCGGGGAGGGTCGAGGGGACCTTCGGCTAAAAAGGACGAGGAGCTTACAAGGATAAGCTAGGAAAGATTTCACGACGTTCCTGTTTATGTGACAGGATACACGTATATGAGCGTATTTGCAGGATCCGGATGAATTAATTTTGTCATCCTGCATTCATACATCGCCATAAATAAGCGGGTGCGCGACAACTACCGTTTTCTTTTTCCTGTCAGATTTACCTTGACTTTACCTCCGGGTGTGTTCGGTGCCTTGGCCCTGGCCCTGGCACCGACGACACAACACCGCAGTGGTGCAGGATTAGGCGGCAGGAGCTGAAATACAGGAGTAAGCCTTTTAGCGACTAACTCGAAGGATTTTTCTTTCTTACAAATTTTTTATTCTCCCCTCATTTATACTTCAAGAGGGTGGAAAATTTGTTTTATGTGTCATCCGATGTTTGTAGCCTGGCCCAAAGTTTTCTCATTACGCCGTCTTTCCCGAGCCGTGCCCCCGCCCCGCCTTGGCAGGAACTTGAGGATGAAACTTTCAAAACAATTCTTTTGTTTCGGTCTCTCTTGCGGCTGATGGATCCATATCGGTCGACGGTGAGTAATTCTGAATAAATTCGCATTATTAAAAACTTTATTTTACTTAATCCTAAAATATTTTATGAGCTTCGGATAAATGCCGGTGGATAAAGGGAGTCTTGGAATGTTGTCGTGCGATATTGTCTAAATTTTTATGAAGTGCGATCAAAGAAATTATGGAGCGGTGTTTTATTTTGAAGGGACTTGTTGCGTGCTTCAGAGTGATTTGTTGATATTAGCATTCATTTAGTATGAAAAGGACTCGGCCATTTCCTTAGCAACATGATTGGTTTTATGTAAAAGACTTGAGCTCAGAGGTAAATTTCTTTGCACTACAATAAAGTGTGCGTGGTCTTTTCAAGGTGTCGGACGGTGATGATCTTATTTACTTACTTTGGATTTTACACCATGTCAGAACTGTGTTCTAATTTATTGACCTTGTTCCATGCCACTTTGTTCATACCCATGTTTCTTCAGAGATCTTGTTGCATCAAGATCAATTTTTGGGTCAACTCATAAATCATTTCAGAACTCTGTGCTGAATCGACCATTCCATGTGCACTGGTGGCGTTAGTCGATCTTGACTCGCATATGTGGCAATTACGAATGCGTTATCAATTCAAACGTTACTCTAGTCTACACTAGAACAAAGGTTGGTTAAAGTTTGGTTTTTCACCAATCACTTAAGAACACATGACGATGGCCTTTGTCCTTTCTCGTGACTCTGAGGCATAGTACTGACTCTACAAATTAAACATTATTATCATTAACTCTACATGAACCATGGAAATTCTTATGTCAATGGCAAGCTTCAGGTCCTTTTCAGTGCTTCAGTTCAAGTCAGTGAATTCACAAGGAGTTTTGTGCCACCGAAGATTGGACCTCTAGTTCCTTTACAAGCTCTTTGCCTTCGTAAGAATGTTGCATTTAAAGGACCCCAGATGCATATTCAAAAGCGTCTGCATCCTTGCGAGCATCAAAATCACAGCGAGTCGAAAACTTCCCCCTCTGCCCGTGATCTTCTGCAATTTTTTTTCATCTAGGAATGAAAAACAAAAAATTTAAAAATTCATCACATGAAAAATTTCTCATAAAAACGGTTGTCGGTAGCGTCTCAACAGGCAACAAGACTTCCTGACAGGATACTCCGATAACATATGGTGCGACAAGGCGCCTCATGTTGATAGACTTTAAGAAACTTCTTCTGCTTGTTAGACAGAGACTCCTGTGAATACATTGCACACCGAGCACATTCCTTGACGTATAACGTTCAGGCACTGGGAACATGTTACGTCACTGAACAGACACGTTCTATATAATCAATCACCGGTTTTCGGGGACAGACTGGTGGCTAAAAACACATCCTGACAGGAACGCTTGTATCTTGTGGGGCGCTTTTAAGCTTTCGTATATTTTAAATATCTCAGAAGATTTGAAGCTAGCTTCTGGGCCGATCTCCTCCTCAACTAAATGCCGGCATCCTAGTCCCAGTAGGAATGAGCAAGTAACCGTGTCTTATGTGCATACAATAGCACTTTCTGGAATAAAAAAAACATATTCATCGTCTCGTCCTAGGAGATCCGGGGTAGCTGTAAGAGAGCAGATGGAGCGGAGACAGGTGGGGGCTGGTTTCCCAAGAAGGATGTGTTCTTAAATTCGGGCGACAAAGCCTTTTTGTGTATCACACAAAAGTTTTCAAAATTAAATCTTCCCCAAGAGTCTCAAGGGCGACACAAATTTTAATTAAATCCATCAGCCTCCAGCGAGTTCTTTAATTGCACTCGTCCCTTTATTTCTGGAATTATTTAGGGACTCCGGTAAGTACCTGAACGCTATCGCACAGATCACGAGCATTGACAGCAGCCAGTTATATTTGAAGTTTTAACGAGCTGCTGTCAAACGTTCTCACCTTAATTAATTGGGTCTTTATGTCTGAAGTTATGCAGGATTTTGCCTTATTGCGGAGTGAAAAAGGAAATCTTTTTCAGGAAAGGGTTAAATTGAAAGTGTGCCTTAGTTTAATGGAATGGAGTACGTTCCAGGAACAACCTACACACTGACAGATCGCTTCTATTTAACCGAAATTAAATATGCGAAGGCGGAGAAAACAAAGGACTTAAGCGGCGCTGGATTATAATCAGTGTCTTCTGTGAACAGCTTTATAAGATTTAGGGTTTTTGGTTATCAATATCGTAGAGCAAAATCGAGGGATGATTGACATTTGGCTGCGACAAAAGCATTCCCTGGTCCCATCTGGAATTTGTGGAAAACAGCTTACATGATTATTGTTTGTTCCCTTTTTGGCATTTACGTTATCTCTACGACTATTTGGTTCTAATGAATCAATAGATTACCAAAACGAGGTTCCAATTATTCTCCTCGAATAGTCTCGGCTGTAAATTAATAGTTGGTATAGCTACAATTGCTACTCCGAAATTTAAATGAAGTTAGTCTGGAAATTGCAGAAGAAGTCTACTCTCTTTGTGACGTGGAAACCAACAATGATATCGCAGACAAGTTGAAACCACTTCAGGCAATTTAGAGTTTATGCCTGGACCATGTCATGGAACATATTACAGTGCAGGGAATAAATTTAAAGTTGGGCTTCGTGATGGATGGCCACAAGGAGAGGTCTCCACTCTCCACTTCTATGGCTGATTGTGAGCGATGAACTCCAAACGAAACTATAATTTAGCAGTTTTAGCACTTAACCCCTCAGACCCCTTCTATCCTATCCTATTCTATCAAACTACTAGAAATTGACCTGGACGACATGATGGACTGTGCTTCACCTTCATTAGGTAAATACTTAAATAGTAGCAACCGATAATAAGATAGAACCAGATATATGCGGTTTGTAAAAGTCAACCATGCCTAGTCTGGCCAAACTTGTAAAATCCAAGCAAGTAACCAAAGCATCCAAATTGCCGTGCCGTGTAAAGCGATGGTCTTACCAGTTCTCACATATGGATCTACAACTTGCGTGCTTGCCAAGATCCATCTAGCTCGGTAGACTCCGATCGGCAGGAAGGACATAAGCTTGTATAAGTGAATAGGTTATCTCGGTCAGTCGTTTTTGGTATGGTCTATACTGGAAGGACGGCGTAGATCAGGAGCCTCAGAGCTTATTAAGTATTTCAAACTGGATCGCTCTTTCACGAAGCCTATTACCATCCATATTAGTTTAAAATTCTTTCAAGAACAAAAATTAAATATGGCTGGCTTCATCCTCATCCTAGTCCACATTCTTCATTGTATCGCTGGTGACAGTTTCGTTACATCAGAAAGAAAGAAAACCAACAAAACTCCAATCTGCAAATGCTTTAAGAAAACTTTGAAAACATACTGTTTGTAGCCTTCAATAAATTTTTATTGTGAGCTAAGAGAAAACCAATTAGTCATTCTGCAGCTTAGCAAATACCCGGCAAAACAAATATAGCATTAAACAATTAAGAACTTGTGCTATCGTTCCATTAAAAATCACCGAAGTCATTAAAATCACCGAAGTCATTAAAGCTTAAAAATAAAACATCTTGCACGTATCCCTGCCCTCAGTTAATAATGCATTTCCGCCCTGCAAGTCCTGAAAGCACCGAAGTGCACCACGCTGCAGCAGCAAGCGCAAAAATTACTTTCCATTACGAAAAACAAAAGATCTCATATCGGATTTTATCGTGGAATTATTTAATAATTTTGTCCCCGAGGAGAGCACGAACAGAGTTAATGGACAGCCCGCCCTGAACTGGTCACCCTTGCACTATAACCAATTCCCCCTCCTAATGCCCTTTATCACAACATCAGGAATTACCAACCCTTCGTCTCATGCAAGTCCTGAAACCAATACCACCAACAATAGCGATAAGGTCCTGCAGTCTGGTTCATCTTTTTCGCATTGAATTGTCGACCGACCATCTTCGCTCATTTCAGCTTTGTCCTTTTGTTGTTGCTAGGTTCTGTGGCTGTAGATGCCGGACCGCTATTATTATTACAGTAGAACTCCGATTATCCGAATCAATTGGGGATGGGGGCAGTTCGGATAATCAAATATTCGGATAATTGGATATAGATTGGGAATCAAGCAAAAAGAGGTAACATATTGTACATTGAAGAACAGAATTTATTAAGTTGTTATAAATTAAGCAAAAAGTAATCCATCTACTGAAAAAATGTTGTTAGAAGATATACATACTTATGTATAGTACCGGTAATATATAAAAATTAAATGTGTGGGCATGAACATTTAGCGAAAATTTTTTACTATCGCCCCGAAAATCGATTCGGATAATTGGCGATTCGGTTAATTGGCGTTCGGATAATCGGCGTTCTACTGTATTACAGTTCACGGAAATAAATCCGTTTGCCAAGAACATTATGCTTACGCCAGCGAATTGGCAATATTTCAAATACTGTGGGGCGAGAGCAGTGACGACGACATGTGATACACAAAAAACGATGTCATACAACAACAAGCACAACAGTAGCAACAAAAGCACCGACTACAACAATAGAGCAAGGAAAAACAAAGCTGAGGATTTTTGTCGAGCTTCCGACAGGACATCGGACAACTGAATGGATACAAGCTTCGAGGAGGAGGTTACCACTGCGAAAAAGAGGACAAATCCTCAATGGGCAAAAGCGTTTCGATCGCACAAAATTTACGGAAGAGCTGCAGATAGGAAATTTCGGACTGGAGAAGGATGTGATGGCGCACAAAATGTAAGATACAATCGCACTCAAAATCTTTGTACTCCAGTTGCCGAACTGCTGGTTGATATGAAAGCAGTTTGGACAGCGGGACCGCCCATCTAGCACATCCTTATTGGCAACTATCTTAAGGAGTCCTCCTGAGGCTGATGTTGTGCTGTTGTGGAATTGACAATATTACAATGCCGCCTGCAGCCGGGAGTAGTGCTCTTTCATGATATACTTGGACAGAAGATGGTGCAGCTCCCAAAGGAACATGAAATTTGGTGAATTTGTATATGGTAAGAAGTTTTAAGTAAGGCAAGTAATATATCGTGTCTTATATAAGGTGGAATCGTCATTTTCTTTCAGCACTCGAAATCATCAGTATCATTTCCGGTTTTTTTGGGTCAAATACTTTTTTTGTTTTATGTGAAAGTCTAAGCCCAGGAGTTACCCTTTATAGGACCAGTCCCTCATGTTGTTGACGTCTATTCTAGTAGTAAGCTCAGCTCGAAGGATAGAAAAAGGGTGGGATGGGTTAAGGGAAGTCTGTGGGATGTACTTCGTTTTTGATGAATTGAATTCAAAGGTATTAAGTGAATTGGACACATGAGTTCATGATCATGCAGACAACGTCTGACGCATTCTTGTCATCAGCGAAGTTGTAAAGTGGGTTGGGGGAATTGAGAGCAGATCATTAATGAAGCTTAGGAAAAGTGCGGGTGATAGAATTGACCCTTGGTGAACACCGGGCGAAATGGTGCAGGGTTTCGATTCGACGCCAGCCTTGACTAAACGCCAGAAAGAAAACTCACCATCCGTTTTTTAGAACAGAGTCGATACCAATAGCTTGGAGTTTAGTCAAAAGTTCGGGGTGTCAATACTTATCCAAAGTCTTGGAGACATTCCATAAGCATGCATCCATAAGAAATATTCAATCATGACCTTATGAACCTCAAGCTTAAGACCTGCAAAAACATTTTTTTTGTTCCCTAATCTCGTTAAAATTTAATCAAAAAGTTGGATTTTTTATAATTACTCTTTCAACCGAATAAATTCCATCTTAAGCAAATCATTTCCACGAAAATTGTTAATCCCAACGAGATCCAGAGAATGGGTAGTTAGATCTTAATTCCTCGAAATATTACTTTACGAAGTTTCATGTAAGCGAAAGCTCCCTCGAACCTCTTTATTTATTAATAGCCGTGCCCGGTTTGAGACTTGCGTGCACCACAAAGAATAATGGGATTATCTTAGAACGAAGAGTTCTTTTACAAATGGCTTTACGTAAGGTATCCCTAAAGGCTTCAGCCAACAGGGTTGCTATCATGTGGTTGAACGTAGTTTCAGGAATATCAAGCTTGGAACTATAAATATTTCTTTGGAGAAGTCTTCACACTTCAGCTACACCATTGGTTTTCGATTGGCCTCTTTGGTCTACTTTCTTAGGTGTAAGAAATACTGCTATCACCTTTGAATGTGTGAAGATCGTAGCGTTGCCGATCAGCCACTAATAACTTTGTGTGAAGTCTTTGCAATTTTTAAATAACTGAAGAGGAACTTAATGCCTTCATCAGGTATAATGAAAAGTCATTTTCGTAGATTTGCACGTCGAAGAAGGTCAGGATCCTGTATATAAGCAGTACGACGGGACCAACAGCCTACATGAGAACACTTATGACAATGGAGAAAGCGTGATAAAAATGGCAGCAAGAAAAAATGTGATCGTTGCAAAACTGGGTTTGGGCATAGCATATCCATAGAAGCCCTAGTTATCCCCTGATGGAGAATTCCTTTTCAGCTTTCTTTCATTTAGTGAGGTGTAGGGTTCAGGGAGTAACGCGGCGGCAACGTTAACCTGTTGTGCTCATACCAGCACCTATATTTTGATGCCAGACTAATTGAACAGGTGCAGTAGTCTTCGTTAAGAATTAAGAACTTATGAAGTCAATAGCTAACAAATGGACAACATGTTATTAGACCGTCAAAAACTGTCGGTCCTGATAGCTGTACGGATCTACCGAGGTGCATAGTAAGGTGCTCGAAGGTTCTGTCACTATCTTACGGTTAGTCTACGCTGCTGCCGTCAAGCTTAAAAGACGCGCTATGGAAATTGCCCACTATTTTAGAGATTTCCAGGTCTGTTACTTCTAGTCTTAATGGGCAGATAGTGTGGTACACTTTTATGAAAATAAGACAGTATCGACTAGATTTTGGAGGTGTTAAGCGTTGCACGATTTTTGCCACGTCAATAATGAATTAATCGTGTCGAAGCTAAGCTATTATTAAAGACAAGGCTCGGCATGTGATTTACTGACATTATCGAAAGCTTGGAAATAACGCGAGAACGAACTCTTTGCATCCATCACCCTTCTAAAATAACGTCGTGGAGATTAACATTAATATTAATATACTTCTAAGGCTGCGATCCATGGCACAAACTAAATTCAATAATACGTATAACATAATGAAATATACCCTTAGCACATGGTTCAAAAGCACCCTTCATATTTCATAACTAATAACAAAAAAATCGTGATCTTCCTCCACCACTACATATACAAGTCTACAAAATAAATTTTCATAATTCAATTTTTCATTGTCGTCCAAGGAAACAATTGAACCCTTCTTTTCTATTTTGAAAATAAATAGCATCCCTCAATGTTGTCGGCATTTTTCATTTTTACCTTATTTTTTCATAACCCCTGATTCATATCACCTGTAAAGGGTTGCCTTTGTCTCAGTCACATCAAATTTAAATTTTTCACAACAAAAAAGAAACAAACAAAGGAAAACACACAAGAGAAGTGTTTGGCCTAAAGTTTCTGAGAAAGAGCGATCGTTTCACTTTCTAGGAGACATTTTCCGCCCTTTAAATCTACCCAGCTGGAGGCCAATTTTTATCAAAAGCAACCCTTTCACCACCTGTCGTTTAAAGTGTCTACAAGTAGTGACGTTGGGCGCTTCACCAGTCAATTCCAGAGGAAATTAAATTCCAATGGATCCCCTGTCTCCCTTTTTATCCTCTAGAAAAGACTCTACTCCTTTTCCTTTTCCTTCTTCAAAAAAAAGAATAACGAAAAATCTTTCTATATGACCTTAAACTGAGCAAACCCTAAAAGCCCCGGAAGTGTTAGGTAATCTGGTGTTCTTTGGTCTTCGGTACCTATGTGAACCCTTCGCATGGCTGGGAATCCTGAACCCTTTTCCACAGGCGCGGGGCTCTTTCCACAAGAGCGCAGCCATTCATCCAAGAAAGAAGAGAAAATTGGGACAGATTGAAGAATTACCCGCCAGGACGAGGGATGATTGCAAAAAGTGACAGTCACAACCCTTTCACAGGGCCAAATCCTTCGTTTCCAGTTTATTTCAATTATTTTGTCAAATAAATTTCATAAAGGCTCCATCTAGAGTAGTTTCTACGGTTCGGGTGGCACCCGACCATAAGCCAAGCACCAACCTGTCAGGGGGAGGGGGCTGCTAGTAAACACGTGTATGTGTGTCCTCCCAGGCAAGGATTTGATTTTAGGCGGATCATAAATCAAAGCTGGTGGCTCCATCTACCAGAGGCTGGCGAGACGCAAAGGAAGTTGTTGGGCTCAGTTCGATCCTTTTGAGTTATGGGAATAGATGGAATATTTCCTTTTTTCCTGCATTGTGGAAATAGCAGCCCCAAAGGTGGGTACTTGGAAAGCGAGGTGGCGAGGGGCTGACGGAATTATTTGAATCTGACTTTGTTACTTGACAATGAAGATGCTGAGTCAGAGTGCGTGGCCTGGGAGATATGGGGCTTAGGTTTCACAGTTAATGCGGTCTCCAGAAATTGCTTTCAACGCACGAAATGTCAGATTTAATTGAGAGGTTCTTTGAATAGGGCTCCCTGCTCGTACAGCAGTCAGATGGCGGTTAATTTTCTGCCCACTCCAAAAATTTCAACTGTAAAGAGGATTTACGAATCTTGGCTTTCATGATTTATTGAATCTTGTAGTTTCAGCTATAGAAATTCGTTCATTTTGTTGTATAGAATTTGTGTTATCACAAAATACATTAAGCTTCTTTGGAGTTGAGACGAGAATGTTTCCGTTCAATAATAACTAGAGCGGAGGGGAGTTACCCTTCAATACGGAACGTTTATTAACAAAAAGATTTTAATTCCATCAATTATGAGATTAATTTGTCAGATTTTAGGCTGGGCCCTAAACGATATGCGACCGACTGAGAATGGCGAATATTCAAACTGATTAAACTGTAGGGCTGTGGGCATAATAGCAGTATGTCGCCAATAGCAGCTCTAATATTGAATCGTTGCAGGAGTATTGGGTTTATATCGCACGATCTTGGTGGCCAATTGAAGTCTCCATTTCGAAAATCCACAAGTCCAGGAAATTTTTCACCCATTAGTGCCATTGTTTCACGAACTGAGCGGTAGATGGCGCCGTCCTCCTGAAAATGTAGCAGCCCTTCTCAGCCTCTAGCGGTGAAACTTAAATTTTTCCTACAACTTAACAGTAGCAGTAGTAGAGTCATCACAAATTTTTGCCCAACGCGCCTTTTCAGTTCTAGTGTTAAAAAATAGGTTTGGGTAATTAAATAAATGTAATATTTATGAATAAGTTGTGTTAATTTCTCAGTTTTGTTTCGCTTACAGTTGTAACCAGACGGAGTGACAGCCAGACATTGGTGACCCCAAAAAGTTTTAGAGCCCCAAGATCCAGGATTCCGAGAAATAAACGGCCACACAAAATGGCGTCAGCCAAAAACAAGAAGACCAAAGAGTTTTTCAGAAATCGGGCGCTGGCGATAGCGTAACAAACGGTGAGGGAACGCAAATTAGATTACCACATTTTTGGAGGAAATATCCTTGGTTTGCCCAAGTAGAGGGCAAGTTCCTATCGCAATGACAGTTTTATTTTGACAGTTCAAAAATGGCGCAAAATTTAAAACGACATCTCTTATTAGACAACCCTTTACAAAGTTTCCCATACTTTCCACGAATAGAGCTCGAGAACGTAGGAATATAACAGCCCTGACAAAAAGTTTACTTTCCACTCTATGATAAGAAAGAACCATCGCCACACCAGTTTCCTGCAATTCACTAGTCTATACATATACCTAATAGTAAAAGATTGTGAATGTAGTAAATTTCTGAATTGTAGCCACCAATCCAATAAATTCAATCACAACTGCTCCTAGACCACATGACCTTTACTAAGCTCAAACTCTTCCAATAGTAAAAAGAAATCCGTGCCAACCATTGGATCGCATGCAGACATACAATAGTAAAAGTAAGAAACCTCATTTCTCAGCACTCCCTCTGAATATTATACCTTATGAAATCTTGCAGAATTTGCATAATAAAAGATACCCTTTTGGATATCTGTGCAACCTTCCTGAATCACCGCTTCCTTAACTGTTTCCCATTCTTCTAGAAATTTATTAAATCTCCTACAAAGCTATCTGCAATATCAAAGTCTTACGTCACAAAGAACCGATTTATTTTAATCTCGTATCAATTTTCACCCTTTAAGATCGTTTCTGCATGAGAACACTTCAATTTTACAGACGTGATAAAGCCCTTAATCCTTTGCTTCCATGTGTAAGAAGAAAGCCAGCACCACTACAGTGACAATCTGCTGCGTCCTTGTACCGTCGCCCTGAACCCTTTTAACTTAAGCAATAAATAACCTTAACCTACTTCCAAACCACCTGGCCCCACCCACCGGTTTTTCATTGCTGGTGCTGCTGCTGCTACATTATCTGTTTGACGATGTTTAAAAATTTGCTGGGGAACGCAGATCCTCCATTAATTCGACGTTCTCATAAATTTCATATTCCCCAAGGTGCTTCCGCATAAATACATTATCTTGACTATCGAGGAGCCCGAAGAACTCTGCCAGAGCCTCCCGGACCGACAAGCTGCTCTTAGCAGTCGGGCCAGGCAATCGATACTTGCGATAAATAATTGGAAGGAAATTCCTAATTTTAGTCCTACCCCTTCCGCAGGTCTTCGGCGAGTTGGTAGGGCGACATGTCCTTATCCGTCTATTTCGCTGTCCCTCGGAGTAGTTAATTTCATTTCGACAAGGAAGCAACAGCGAATCCCCGGCTGGGGCGTCGTGTCGTGGGGCCGTCTAAGACTGGGGTAGAAGGCAGCGATGTATCGGACACCTCCTACGTCACGGTCGAGTGGTGACAAATAGGTCCGATTAACGTCGACGTGGCCCTCAGGAAAGGTGATCATGTGTAAATGAGTCTCATTAATTAGCATCGAACCCTGAATGAAAGGAAGCTCACCCCTAGACTGGCTGGTCGGTTATTTGTACGGGCTGCAACAGGTCATAGTTCGGCACGCCATCATCTACTGGGTAAACAGCAGCTTGTACCGCTTGCGAGCTCCACCCTCTTGACACTTGACTGACACCCAACATCGGATGTTGAAATTTAATTAGGCATCTTGCGAGGAATCCTTCGCCGCCGGTTGCGTGTCCCTTGGAACAGATTTCAAAGATACACGGACCCCCGTCTGTGGCCGAGCCGTGTGGAGATTTCCCCCAAATTTCGTTGTGTATGACATAATTATTGCGACCTAAATAAAGGCCTCCAAGGAGCTCAATCTGAAGGAAACATGCAATGTGAATAATATAGTTTCCGTACGTTTCACATACATCATTAGTGCGGGGGGATTGGGGGCGGTCGGACGAGGGCGAGGCGACATCAAGGAAAAGACATTGGGAAGCCCTAATGAATTTAATTTCAGATGGCAAAGACGTCTTTGTTAATTAGAGACGAGATGGAGTAGTCTGCTACATACTCGTTAATTATTAACATACTCTGGTTAAGATCCCTTTCTCAGAATGTGTATAGTTTCCGCCCTTCCGGATGTCACTGGTGCGCTCCGAACTAGTTTATGGCTCCTCCAAATCCCCTCCAGGACCGACTTCATCTAACGAACGCCGAATAGGGCCTTTTACGCAACTGATTACACTACGTCAAAATTGTTAATGCATTCATTTTGGACGTGTTCCCTCACATGCTGTGCTGTCGCCGACACTCAATATTGGTGTAATTAGAGCGTAACATTCATAGGGTGACGCAGCAGCTTCAATTGCCCAAAATTTGTTGTAAATGTTTTATTGTAATTAATTCCGCCATGGTTAATATTACGAGCAGCGTTTTTGTATTGATAAGCCAATGTTTCATGGCTGCTTAAAAGGTAGTACCTATTTGGTACTTAAAAGGGATATGGACAGGAATCTTTATGACACTCAATTTTTCCACATGAAACTTGCTACTCTACTTTACCAAAAACGCGGAATGAAAAACTGAAAATTGCGAAGTTCAGGAAAAACCACGTCACAGTACCTGGCAACAAGAGGATAATATATAAAAAATCTGGGGGAGACTTTAGTGAAGTGAGCTATGAACTCAGGCAGCTCTTGGGAGAATATTGAAGATATAGGGTCAACCCCATTTTTTTTGGCACGAGGATTCGTCGTTTTTCTCAGAATTCCCGAATATAAAAAGGACGCAAAATGTGCCTTCTTGCAATCCGCCATTTCCACTTGTTCCACCTAAATAGTATTCCTGCTTTCTTATCTTTCCTATTTACAGCACTTTCCTGTCCCTTCTCCTGTTATCGCCTTTAGCTGTTCTTTCACCTTACCGTCTACCGTCCAAAATTGCACTCAATGATAGAAGCGCCTGGTAGTATAAGGGGTCTTAAACTCTGAGTTAAGCCATTAATGCTGTGTTCCATAATGCACAGTCCCAGAATTTGCAATCACCATTTTTTTTAATTAATCGAAAAGAAGTGTTATTGAACAGGACAACTCTAAAACAAATTTGGACAGCTTCAATCTATGGAAAAACCATGTCACATTAAAAAGTCCTTTGCATATCCCTAGGAACCCCATTCGAGAACGACCGTGTCCAATTTCTTTAATGCATTCCCTTGTTTCGGTGCTATTTTTAGGCTCACTTGCGAATTTCTAGAAAGCACTGGAAAAACAACAAACTCGAATCCCTTTTACATAGTTCCAAGAAATTCTCCGCGTTCACTCTTCTACAAGTTTTGCGATAAAAATCATGGTGACGACAGCAACATAAACCGAATGAGTCCTGAGCGCACTTGTTACGGTCCACAGTAAATAGAACTTTGCAAAACTTATGCACGAGCACCTTTCAACAGGTGAAAATTGATTTGGAGCAGGTTGAGAGTACGACTATACCCCAGGGACAAGTTTCCATCCTGAAAAGAGCAAAAAGCCACCCTCTAAGAAAGCACGATGGCTTTATAGGAGGCTTGAGCCGCCCGCTAACCCAGGGAAGCATTAAGTGCGACTACGGCATCCATGTTCCACTTCAGCCCAGCGAGACTCAAGTAATTTATGAGGCATCACTTTCCTGTATGGGACGGCAAAGCAACCCCAGAGTAGTAAGAAGGTAGATGGGGTAGGTAAAGGTGGTGGCTTGATGGAAGCGTTCTTGGGGAAGGTTCTACAAGTGCATAGAGATGTCTGGCGTGTTTCCTTTTTAGGTTGATGTGTTAAAATTATTTATCGAAGTATGGTGGTATGTGCAGCAAGGGAAAAATTGTTCACGAATGAGTGTGGGTTTCAAATTTATTTACTATTATTAACTTTAAGTGACTTCCATTTTTGTGTCTGTTTAACTTGAATTTGTTCATTTTTATTGGATAAACATCTGGAATCTCCATAAAATGAAAATCTTCTTCCGACTTTCAACCATTTTCATGAAAGTGGCACCAAAACTTTTGTGTTGCATTCTCAAAATTCTCCTAACACTTTCTGGTGGTGTTTTTCTAGATGATGTAAATATTTTTAACTGTTATGTTTTCCTACCTTCTTCTTCTTTGAATAAGGTACCAGGTTGTACCGAGCCCATCACTTGACCTTTTGTACTACAATGGCACAATGACAAAAAAACATGAAGGGCAAACTCTTCCTCCTCGAAGCAAAGCAGGCACGCGGTAAACCTCTCCAAAGATGATTTTTTGAGGACAGTGCCCGGTAATTAAGCCAATCAGTGTCCTGGCATCCTCTAAAGAACTGGATCGAGAGTTTTCTCTCTGGCCGTTCGATTATGGTAGTATTGCACCGTGTTAAATCTACACTCAACACCATCTGTGCCCGTATCGCCAACAGGATCTATTTTATCGTTTTTTCCTTAATCTTTATAAACTAGTTGCCCTCGGGTCCACCCGACCCACTTCACACCTTCGCTGATGACAGTACTTTGCGTTACTCTTACGCCTAAGATAATGCAAGCCAAGCGCGTGTCAGATCTTGTCTCTATGATCATAGACCAACTCAATCAACAGAGATTGGATCCGTAAGAATTATGCGAAAACGAAGTATGTTGCAGGTGTACATCTCCCCATCCGTGTCAGTGGTGCAAGAATTTCTAATACCCATTCTCTTTCGCAATAATTTTAGGTAAGACAAGAGTCAAGCTGTAATGTCGTTTTATTGCCTAGTTTCTGGTTGAGTCAAAAGTATTCCTTTTACTCGGTATTCAATTACACATCTGCTTTTTCGTCCTTTATGAAATGTTTTCTTTCAAATTAAAAAAATCCCCAACTCTTCGCTCACTCCATTTTGTAAAGTAGAGCAATAAAACTCCGTACACATAAAAGGGCTAGAATGTTTCCATTTGATATTTCCAGATAACACCATTGCGCGAAATTTCGTAAACAGTAAATGATGTGTGTCCCGTGTATCCTTTCGGCTATGGCCACTTCAGTCCAGTAGGTAGCACATGGCTATCAGGGACTATGGGCTATGGACGTCTGGATAATATTGCCAACATGAGAGGACGACGAGTGCAAATATTCCACCCTTCACAGCAAACTGTGTCCAGTTCAGCATCTCACAAGGAAACCATCATACCAGTGAAAGGAGTATATATGCTGCCATAATATCCTGGCAGGCTTAATCATCTCGTCCACGGTAATATCTTGCCAGGAGTGGTGAAGATAAATAGTCCACACGTGTCATTTATTACGAAGCAGAATACCATCAGGGCACGACAAAAACGACATTCAAGTCCTGGTAATGATCACATGGTTCTGGCAAGTTGCTCCAAAAATTTAACCAAGGACCCTGGCCAAGAAGCCTTAATGCACTGTCATCCTGCAATCAAGGTGCAAACGAAGCCGCCATCTGCCGGAACATAAAAACTTCCACCAGTCCAAGCTCCAGGCAATATCCCAAGTTCAGCTTTTGGGTGGGAACCCCTTTCACAAGGATCAAGGACTATACACCTTACCAGGACGTTATTAAAGAAATCATCCAAACGGTATTTTCCCATTTTTTCGCAAAGTGAAAGGAGCCATCGTTAAATGGAAGGAAATGTTTTTCCATTTTTTTTATTCCTGCTTTCATATCTGTTGGGGTGGGGGAACTGAATTCCCAGGATAATAATGTTTTGTAAGATGAATGATCATCGCCAGCAAATGCTTCCGACATGTGAGAAATAACGTCCAGCATATTCATGTAGATATCGTGAGGCCCGGGATCTAAGTGATGATACCAGTTTGTCAGTGTCATTAGGAAACCTTCGGCGACCAGTTAAAAAAGGGAAAACTTTAGCAGATTAAAATAGGATAGAATGTCCTTTTTATCGTGATGAATTTCTTTATTTTGGGAGGGGTTAACAGGAAGATAATTTCAGTTTTTTGTTCCTTTTAGAGCGTTTTGATTCATTGTTTTGCTTCGGGATTTCAATAAAGGCCTACAAGGACATTCTTCTCCTTCTTCTAGTGCTCCTTTAATCCCTCGTTGGACATGAGGCGGAAAATTTGGCTATGTAGCAGACTCTATTTTGTGCGACAGCTCTCAACTCTGCCCAGGATTTCACAGTTGTTGCGGCCTCTGGCAATAGGGTACATTGTTCTAGGTCTTCCAACTCGACGGGTTCCTTGCGGATTCTAGTCAAGGGCCTGTTCAGCTAGATTCTCGATTTCTCGTAGCAAGATGTGGCCAATCCAGTTCAATTTCCTGCGCCTGATTGCGTCATCTATCCTTTCTTGACGTAGGCATGTGTTGATTAAAAGTTGAAGGGCCTTTCATGTTTCCCAACCATTACATACCATAATTCTGGAACTGCGGTCTTCTTCTGCCTCACCATTTTCGATAATAATGCTTCCGATGTAACAGAGTTTATGTAAGCTATTCGGATTTAGCTTATTTATCAAGGCAATAAAAAGTAGGATAATGTAAAACATTAATCCGGTCAGTACTAAGCTAGGGTCCGAAGCTGGGACATTGACCAAACAAACAGATTATCAGCTCAAACCTTCGAACGGAAAATCCTAAGAAGAATATTTGGCGCTGTAAGGGTTAGCCAAAAAAAGAGCGAATAAAATGTTGTTACACGCCTAACACTGGCTAGACTACGATGACTCGGAAAACTTTGTATAAGAAATTGGAGAGAACTAGCGAGACATAGAGGCAACTGGAAGAAGAGACCCGAGCCCTACAAGGTCCGCCAGATCACATTGTGGCTTAAATTCTTCTCCTTTGACCTAACCTCAACCCTTTGACCTAACCTAAAATTTTTTACCCTGTCATACCTCTCCGAAAATTATCCAAATACTGCAAACAAACTCATGTTTAGTCTAGTTGGTGTTGGATTGGTGTTAAACTGGTGCAAAGTTGGTGCTTAGTTGGTGTTAAGTTGGTGTTAAGTTCGTGTTGTGTTGGCGCCTGTATTGGTATTAGCGTCGGTGTAGGTGTTGGTTTTAAAAAGCAGTTGAAGCATTAACAGCACTGTTGAAAGGTGTTTAGATCCATTAACTGCCCTGTTGAAAAGTAGTTAAGTTAGTTACAGCACTGTTATCCGAAGCTGGAACATTCTTCTTGGAGGACGTATCCGAAGCTTCAAAGGATCAAAATAATATCCTTTATGACTTTGTGTACTGAAAACCACAAAGTTTAATTTTTCTACAAATATCTTGAGCTCTTCTAAAAGTATCTTTAGGATAAGCGCTGTTATTATGGGATAAGAAAAGGCGTCACTATAAAAAACGGATTGCATTTAGAAATTTTCGTGGTTTGCAGCGACCACAGATTGATATTCTTAAACTAAAAACATTAATCTTCGGCCACATCGGAGTAAGAAAATGAAAGAAGGAAATTGTATCCTGGAATAATGCCAAGGATTTTTTTCCTAGGCGTGAATAATTCCTTTTAAAGCATTTGAAATAAAAAGAACTGATGTTGTTTCATGATGCATGTTCATTTCACGCAAGCTCTTTCAGGAACTGCTTAAGGCTCCACTTTCAGAAGTGTCCTATCTTATTCTGTCCTTTTTTCATTCCTAGCAATCTAATTCCTTCGTTACAAAGAATTTTTATTTAGGATAAAAGGACGAACTTTGTTGAGCTCAATACATTCAGCAAAGTGCTATTGTGTAGGGAATTCGTGCAACTACCAAATGGCAGCCATTTCTCAGATTCGTTCGTTTCTTTAAATATTTCAATTTCTATAAAAATGGAATCCGGTGAAAGTTTATTCTCTCTCTCGGCACAATAATGCTACCAAATGAAGTCGAAGAGACTCGAAGAGCATTAAGTAAATCAAAACAGCAAAATCCAGAAAACTTACAAAATCGCAACTGGAACCTCTTTTTCGTCTTGTACATCACGCTTTGGAATAGGAACTTAACGGAGAGTTCAGGTTGAGATCCTGCAATCTTAATAAAAGCCTTCAACAAAGGACAATACTTGAAATGAATCATTGAACAAAGGACTTTTTGCGAAAATCGTCCTGTGTCTAAGGAGAAATTCAACGAGGCCATCTCCACCCTAATGTAATTTCTGCCGGAGGAGAGGGACTACCGAAATGGACGTATGCCGTTCCCACTCTGCAGTCAAGATTATTCACGAATGATGTGGATGGATGCTGCTCTCTATTATACTTCAACAGCTGAAGGAGCAGAGCTCTGTCCAACATTAAAACGGAAAGGATCAGGTCTCAGGAATAGGATGCTCTCCAGAAGTAGCTAATACCTACTACTACTATGCATGGCTGGCAGGCTCCTACAGTCGTTGGGCCGTAACTACAGCAGCAGCTGAAGAGTCAAAAGCCAGCCACTGAAATGCCGAACGGGTGGGAGTGGGAGCTCCGTTCATTGTGGGTGAGCTCTGCGAGGGGACCGAAAGGATCCTGGGAGTAATTTCATTTTATTGTGCAATTACAGTGCGTCATAATATCCTCTGTGTCCTGGTATTCTTGTATCCTTGTGGAAATTTATACGGCTACCAAGATAAAACGTTGTTTACTGTAAATTTGCGTCCTTAATTTTCATTTACGCGAATGGAATTACTTTCGAGTTATTTGGAGAAGTGCAAAGCATAGGACGGAGCAGCATGGCTTCACGTCTAATATACCCCTTGGTCAACCCTCTCCAATGAGTGGGAAAAGGGATGTGGCAGGAATTTCACTTTTTTATTGCCATCCTAGAAGCTGGTGTGGGAGAAACTAGGATCCAGCATTTCAGTATTCGTTACAAGAACTCCGGCAGAAGGGCGCACGGAGCAGAAGGTGGCAATCGAATAAGTGGAAACCTCAACATATCCCTTCAGGCGAAGGGAAATTTTCGAAAGAATTATCCATGGTATGCCTAGTCTGGCTTTCGAGTCCTTTTCCCATAGCAAATTCCCTTTATCTCTCTGCTGGCTACAAGTAGCTCCAGTGCAGGGCTATTAACTTTTACGGAGACATCTTAGTGAGATTTGATGATGCTTCGTCCGGATCAAGAATCTTTTTATGGTAGCGCACTGTATGGGAAGTATTTTGCGGCCAGATTAGGGCCGAAGTAGCCCTGGATATTCACCCCCCCTCCACTGCCAGTTATTACCATTTTGCGGAAAAGTTTACTGCTTAGCTATTTGAGAATGAGCACTAAAAATATGACTCAGAATTTTCCATTCCAATTACCAAACCGATGCTGGGAATTGCTTGTTGTTCGATGTTTTCTGCTCTGTAAATATCCTCGCAGAGTCCTTGAAATTACAGCGGAATATTATGCATAACAGATTAATCAGGGAACATGTTTATTTAGGGGAGCTTAATGGGGGTTCATTGATCCCGGAGCTGGGGCTAGTCTTTACGACAATATTATCGGAAGTTGTTACGCAAAATCGTAGTTATTGTGTGCCATCAGAGGAAGTTATTGGCTTTGAATAAGCTTCGGAATGCTTGGATTTTAATGAGTTTATTGTGTTTAGTATGCTCTTTAATGGACTCTCTTTGGCATCTGTGTTTCTGAAGTATTGAGTAAGTTTAATGTATTGTGGAGAGAGATGCATTGCGCCCTCTGGAATTTGTTGGTATTGCACGTAGTTATTGGTAGAGGAAACTAGTTTGGAGCGCAATGGAAGGGTACAAGTACAAAATGATTCCGGCTTTATCCTCAGCTGAAGACAAATAACTAAAATCAGCAGCAAATTTGCAACATGATCAGCTTCAAGCAATACAGCTAAAGGTGAGCTTTTCCTTTTCACTTGTGTCTATCCGTCCCTTGGCAGTTTCTGATGCTCAGTGTCCTTAAGTCTTTTTCCACGCTAACGATCACTGATTCTGGTGTTGAATTCGACACGTTTATGGCCGCAAACACGAAGGAGCTCGATGTCCCTTCTGATAGAGTTGGACAAGAGGCAACGATCAAAGCTTGCCTTACATTATCGAATGCGTAAAAAAGACCATTCCTACATGAGGGACCATGGTTCTGGCAACACGAGCTTTTTTCGGGCAAGGGAAGCGCGCAGAGTGCCCCCCCCGCACGCCTCCCTTGCCCAATTGTGTATTGTATATTTTGATGAGTCCCAGAAACTCCATCGTCACTAGGCTCGGTCTGTTAATTTTGTGAATAAGATTTTCATGGAAGCTGTGGAAGCCATGACATACCGCTTGCATGAGAATAAAGGTATGAACAGCAAAAATTGAATTGCCTATTTTGCTGGAGTCGAATTTATAGGTAACTTGAGCAATTTAGAACAACTAACACAGAAAATTTCACTACAGTTCACTCAAACGCCTGACCAATGGCATATCCCCTTTAACACAGATTATTCAGCAACTGAGAAAACACAAGAAAGAAGAACACCGACCTCAATTTCATGAGCAGCTAAACCAATTTTTGGCAGAGGAAAAATATCACAAAACTGAAATTCCAGCTCTCTCCGTTAAGACCACCGATGTCCTTTCTATAGCAATGCTCCTTGAAACAGTGCCAATCAATATCCAGCAACAAAAGATTCCTAATCCGTGTTAGCCGTGCTTACGAATGTGATTAACGGCCCTAATTTAAATCGAATTCGCCCGCATAAACACATAATTTACACCTAAGACAAACTACCATGTGTTCCGTATCCGAGTATGAAATATTCGCAGTTGTTAGTACCATTATGATTATGATTGTTACCCTAATACCTGGCAGTCATTTCCCAGGTGCTGCTCAATCAATCGCAGTATATCACGGCAGTTCCGCCCGAGTTTCCCCATTTCAATAAATCATGTCTAATTCATTGCCCTCACACACTTATCACCTGACAAAAATTATACCTGTCTTATCAGCCCCGGCCAACAGCATCTTGAAGACATCTCAGAAGCCATCTTCGTCGTCACCGTCGCCGCCTCACCCACAGATCAGCAAGTCTGCGGCACCGTAAAGACTACCGACAGGTGGCGTCGGCTCGCAGGGGGGAGGTAATGTGTTTTTAATTGATTACATCAATGAGGTGCTCCATTAGAATCGATTTAATCTTGCAAAGTGCCCCGTTATTGTTCACCTGCCTGCCTTGAATAATGGGTGATAGTTTATAACGGAGCCAAGTGCACAGCTGATGATTTTTATTCGTTGCTGCCAGCGCGGGAGAGCAGCCCCTCGGGCGGGATGATGGGCCTCCCCCAAATTTACTGGGGAATGTGATGGATCGTCGTATCGTTTACTTAATGTAATTAACTTTGTTTTAAAAAGGACTGCGCTCCGCCATTCTACAGGTTGTTGAGAAATGGGCTCGGATTTCGCTGCTACCAGGAATCCTGAATCCGGAAAATAGGAGCGCAACGCACGCCCCCGCCGCGTTTTCATTAGAAGAAATTCTTTTCATTCGGCGAAACATGACTGAATCTTTTATGATTTCGAATCGAGTTGGCAGATAACTGCGGGCTTTCTCGGAAGGATTCAAATTGGATTTTTTAAGGATATTTTAAGTAATTTTTAAATTAATTTAATCTTGCTAAAAGCAAACTGCTCTTCAGGCGTGTCCCAACTCATGTTCGCGACTCTTGCACAGAAGATGATTCCAAGCTAATTTGAATTAGACACGGCACATTATCGCTCTGGAAATAGATTGGGTATTTTTATGTTCTCTCTTAAAGCGGTGATGCTCATTCCGATTTAAGTTTAGTTAAGGTTTACGCCAATTGCAAAGTCTGAAGTTTCACACTCACGCTGCTCGGATGTAAGAAAAGTAAATGTCCAAGTTGGTCTTTAGATTGATCAATTCGCTGAACTGGGACGGTACTCCACGGAGATGGTGAGGACAAGTGTTCACTCTATCTCCGGAAAAGTTACTCTCAAGTTGCGGTCCAGTACTTACGTCACTTCGCCAGTTTGTTCTCTAGGAATTGATGAAAGTTTAAACATGGTTTACCTCTTGGTGAGTTGCTCAACTCATATAGTCTAATTACCTCTCACTCCTTTGTGGTCAAGTATTCACTCCGATCAACCGATTTGGGCTCTCCTGGTGGAAATCCAGTTCTTTTATCACTTTTACCTACACCATATAATTATCGGTCTATAATAACATTTGTGTGTAACTCATGTCTTTTCTAAAAAATCCAGGCTGGCCTTTTTTCCAAAGTTTATGCAACAGGTTCGAGACATCGTAGTATACCCACTTTTATGTGTGTAATTATATTTATTTCGCATTTCGTAATCAATCATTCCAAAACGACACTAGTTTTCCCAAGTGGTCCCCAACAAACTACTAACCACGTCTAATGCTGCTTGACCTACGCAATCGAATGAGAACCGGTCTACTGAGTATGCTAATGGCATCCTTTATGGTCACCAAGAAAATTTCTCGTATTCTTCGTCCTATACCATTTTTTAAAGTCCCAATTTTCCTCCCTTTAGCCTATAAAAATTGCGAGCGTACCGTGCCTCGTTTGGGTGCCATACAGGCGATTTGACGGTGAGCGTGAGTGCCTGTTTAATGCTAGGTGCGGGCGAGTAGCAGGCGTACCGTGCCCATCTCGAGCGCCGAGCAGGCTAGTGTGTGCGGGTTTTATTTTTACTCGGAACCGTCCTCCCTTCTTAGCATGGTGCAACTGATCATCAAACCAATGCCTCCAATGTTGTTTGTTTTTTTGTTATTTTCTCTAAACACTTCGCAAAAGTTTTTTGCTGCCCCCACAGAATTCTTACTGGGGCCGACAACGCACAGTAATGCACGTGTTCGAAAACGACAGAACTTTCCCTTATGGCCCGTCCACACGACACAAGCAGTTTTGCGCAAAACTTGCTTTTTTATGGCTTTTACGACTGCTTTTGGTGACGTCATTACAAATTACAAAAAATTCATCGGGGCCAGTTTACACGAACGGGCACTGAATAGATATCGAACATACACCGAACGGGCAAAAGGAACGGGCGACGTTTATGGGGAAGAGAGTGAGAGAGTACGATGGGGAAGGCGGACTGGGAGCGAACATTTTGACAGTTCCTGCGTTGTTGTTGTTGCTAGGACGAGAAGAAGACAGACAGACAGAAAGCAACAACAAAAAGCTAATTGGCATTTTACTAGTTTATTCGTTTGTTCGTTGGTTGGAGTTTCGCCCGTGAAAATGCTCATGCGACTTTCCAGCGGACCTCAAAAGAGAATTTTGTCTATTCGGTGTCCGGTCGTACAAATCCAAACCCGATTACCGCTAACACAAAACTCTTGACCTGATTGATATCTCTTCATACACACACGAACTTCTTTTTTTGTACCGTAATTACTATTCAAACAAAATAAAATTTCATTCTATACGCGAAATGGGAGGAAGGAAGAAATCAGGAGTTATTATGGAATCTGTGCTCCCACAGCAATGGGTCCCAACCACCCACCTCCGTCTACGTGGTCTCGGCGATTTGGTAAACTGCTGTCGGCCATTCAAATTCCTTTTCCTATGTCCTGAGGAATCTGCTATATACACGTAGAATTGGGTCAAGTTCGAGCACTGATTTGACTTGTGTTATCGGATCAAATCCTGCCAACTCATAGCCCAAGAAGCTGCACAAGTTTATGTGCGGCCGCTTGTGAGCAAGAAGTTTCCAACCGGAAGGGTTCTATTACTGCGGCTCCAGGGACCCTGGAAGCTGTGGATAACTAGGGCCCGGCATCCCCACGAAGCGGCGCAAAGGGAGGGGATGTATGTAGTCACTGCCGAGGTCAAAGGTTCCCTTTCGTCACTAAGTCTGATTTAAGGACTTGACTGACTGTTCCGAAGATTTCTTATGATATATTGTATATAACGGGCGAGAGTGGGGAGACGCCGTTATGGCAGCAAACAGATGGGACGGGCATGAAACTTGATGCGAACAGCCTCTGGGAATAATTCGATAACCAGGACGAAAATAGGCCCGACCTTTTCCTTTAACTCCGCTTAGATGTGGCCCAGAAATTGTTTTCTTTGTTTTAGGAGAATTTCGGGTCGTAGCAAAACATGTGCAGGATAATTCGTTTTGGGATTATGACGTGAATCCTAAACAGTATTTAAAGCGGGCTTCTCCACGGCCTCCTTAAAGGTGAAGCGAAGGTAGCTTTGGGGGGAGGTTGTTGATCCTAGTGTAGCCGAACGTGTCCTCGTGGTGCTTTCTTGTACTTTTATGGCACTGTGTCGCTGGTTAATCTCCTGGTAGAGAGTAATACATTGACATTATTCGCATGCAAGTCAGAGCTGTTGGGATTCACTTGGTGCCTTCCAACGACTTATTTATGATGCAATAAATATGGGTTTATGAAATGTGCTCGTCTGACGTCGTCATTTGCCACTGAAATATACTCGAGCACAGTTCATAGGTGTCATTTCTTTAATCTGAGCCAACATAAAGGCAAGTCGTTGGTGAGAATGCTGAGATTTTTTTGTTGTTTTTGTCTTTTTTATGCCTTGATAATGGCGCGACCTTGGCTCTTTATGACCCACGAGTGTTGACAATTTTACGTACGATTGTAAATTTTTTTTACTTTTTATTATTATTGCCTTTCGCATTGTGTTTTTCTTTTCGCATTACAATTGGACTTCTGACTTTCATTATTAATTTAACACGGTTTCCATTTATTGTTCAAAGCAACCTTGTTCCTTCAATATAAGTAAAGTAGACACAGTTCTCACACACAAAAAATAAACATAAATTTTTAATTTATATAGAAAATTAATTTGATAAATAAATTTAAATAAAAAAATTTTATTGAAAGAAATGGTACCCATTATTACCATGTCTCCCTTTTGACCTTTTTTAATAACAGAATTGCAAAGCCAAGAATAACTGCGTAAGAATGCGCTATATAGAAGGCATGCATGAATGACATTCTTCCATATTTCTTTCTACAAGGGTGAACAACCCAAAATACAGTGGAAGCACACTCCAGAAGCAAAAGAATTGTTTGTATAAGTAAAAGTACAGTTCCATGCTTCAGTGGAGATTTATTACGCCACCATGTTTGACCTGACAGCACAGAAAGCTCGCACACCCACAAATGCGAAAATAATGCTGCTTGTCACAAACAAAGCTGCACAAAAGCTACTTCCTCGCAAGATTCCTGTGCATGTTCAGAAAACTTTCAGCAGAACTTTTTGTTTAAGAAGCATGCTTCCTCGTGTATTTGTGCAAACGTGACTCAAAACGAAATCAGTTTTCATTACATAAATGAATGCTGTCCGAATTGCGAACTTTCGATTTCAAATCAGATCGATCACATACGATTACTCAAAGACTGCACATACGATTACTCTGCTGCAACTAACCAGCTTTACGAAAATATTTTAATTTCCTACCCGAGTAAAAATAAAAAACGGCCTTATAAAGGGCGAACACCGGCCGCTTGGCTTTTTAAGGGGCATATGATGGCCGTAGAGTTTTTAACCATTTTTAATGGGAGCACATACGGCCTTACGACGGCCAAATTTGACCAAAAGATTTAAAAGGCCAAGTACTGAGCTGTAGAAACGGGCATTCGACGGAATATTTGAGCCAAAAAAAGAATCTGCACCAAATGTATTGTTGAATGTGTTTTATGGGAACTTCATCATTTTCATTATGTACAATGGTTCTTTCGATTTATCCTACTTAAAGATATCGATGCACAAAAGAAACGAGCTCGCCAGTCGTCGGCTTGTTGTACGTGAAGTGTGTGGTGCGTGTTGATTTATATTTTAGTGGGAAATTTTGTTATTTAACGGCTTGAAAAAAAAACACAACCGAAAAAAAAATCGAACATTTAATTGCAGTGAAATATATTTTCTTATAAGAGGGCGAATATGCTCGTTGATGCTACTGTACCACCGTCGTATACCTGTAATAGCAACCATACGGCCGCCGTACCACCGTCGTATGGCCGTTATTGGAACTGTAAGGCCGTTATTTCTCCGCCAATCGCCCCCTGTACGGCCGTATTGTCCTGCAACGAGCCTTCTGTTAACCGCCAGATGGCCGAGGACTATGTTTCAATCACAGTCGGCATTTGCCCGTTCTAAGGCCATCATTTATTTTTACTCGGGTAGTGTAAGTCCAAGCCAAGACTCAAATATCATCAAGGGACAAACTTCGGTATTAAAGGAAATAAAGAGGCTCTCTAATTGTTATTTTTCCACTACAGAAAAACTTGGACAAATATTCACAAACTAAAGCAAAAGTTCTTTTCATTGAGTCTATAAACCTAAACTTTTCTCAGAATTGTTACTAGGATCGAAAACTCGGCAACTTTAGCAAAACTCTTTTCCGCTCCAAATGAACGGGCACAAAATTGCATTTATTTAAGCGTCTTAAGTAAAAGGTGTTGAGAAGTTTACGTTTATCACAATGAGTAGAATCCAGATGCACCAAGCCACAACAGGATCTCAATTCCACAAGAAACCCATTCGTGACGCCCTTAAGCTGAGTTCATTCAAATGAATCCTTAAGGGAAATTCTTTCCTTATCCCCAATGTCTCTTCTAGTCGCTGCCACAGTTGCTGCTACTATACTGCTGCTGCTGCTACTGTTGCTGTTGTTGTTGTTGTTAGGAAACTATCAAGGAAAACTATTCCTAAGCATCTGTACATTTGTGTATACACAGCGAAAAGTTTCTTACAATGTAAGGAAATTTATTAAGGTAAGAATACCCTCGACGACACCCTGTTGCCCCGGCAACACTAAATCCCAATGCACTTGTTACACGCCACCCACTCCGGTGATTGCAAGTTGTTAGGGCAAACTTTACGCGTTAAGTGTTTAATGAAATTCAGGTGCTTAGGTACTGCCTAATGTCGATAAACAACGCCGAGCTACGGCAGATACCTGCGAGACGACAGGATGTCTTATTTGAGCGAGGATTACTCCTTCTTGGTATGCGAAAACTGTAAATATTTCGCGGTAATTGCAGTGTTTTCAACTTGAAATCTTCAAGGATCTTCGCGGAGTTCATAGCTTGTTAGTTTTAATTTCATTCCCTAAATTATTTTTGTTTAATTTAATTTGCCCGAATACAGGGGCTCCACGAACGAGAACTTGCTGGTAGTTAGCTGCAGGTGAAGTTGGAACGTATCTGAACATAACTTGTGAACTCTGTGAAGCACTTTGGCAGCAGCTAATATTGCTAAAATATTTGCCCGGTGCTCAGTGATGGCCAGCTTAAGTGCGCACTTCTTCCATGCAACACTTGAGGGTCATATGATGGGACTCAAGTTGAAAGGTGTACCAACTCCAGTGCAGTGATGGATGAAGAAACCCAAGCAGTTTAATAGTATGAGTGCAAATTAAATTTATTAAAGAGGAAATACAAATTACTTCACGAAAATCAAATGGAAGTTTCTGCCGAGTGAAAGTCGTGCCTTCTTAGTTCGATCAATTTTTCTTTTAATATTAGTCAAGTTTAAAATAGTTGCCAAAAAACTCAGTCATCGTTTTTGAGTTCTTAAAGCGTTCCAAGCCGAATTTATTTTATATTCGATTTAGTTTCACTTAGACTCCGTCTGCATTGTTTGCCATAGTAACTGGATAGGACTGAACTTAAAAACAGTCATTGTTTACAAATTTTTACTGAGAATGTATCAGTCATAAACGTCCATGCACACAGGCATCATCTATCCATACAGCTGACGACTCCTCTCTCTTAGTCGGAGTGGTAACTATAATCTCACCCATCGTGCCCAATCATTTTTAGGCGGCCGAATAACCTACAAAATCAAGCAAATCAGCACCATCGGGTGAGTCATCCGTCAAGTCTGCATAAGATATCACAGACTCGGTTGTGTTGACCGGAAGCAACCGCCTAGGCCCCCAGAGACTAATGGTTTTAACACGCAAATCAAAATCATACAAAACCCACTGTATTGAAACCGTAGTAGGACTTTACTCTCTCAATATCCTCTCTGGATGCATAAACACGATCAACAATCGTGATGATAAGTCCACACTGGTTTGTTCGCAACTTTGGCATCCCTTAAATTTATATATCTATGGTTTCACGGCCATCCTTTTCCTGCAACAAACAACCTGACTACTAACCTGAATCCTTGGTCGTCCTTGTCATCTCCTTTCTTCACATTTGTATCTACTTTTTCGGTAGTGCTGCATTTGGTTAAATTAAAGCTGCTCCAGGAATTCAGAAGTTGTTTTGGTGTAAAATCCGCCACAGGTCTTTACCCGAAGGAAAAACCGGTCCAATTCATACTACGAATTTGGTTTGTTCGAACCTACATCTTCCACAAACCTAACACCGGAACTCCAATGTTCGTACGATCTCCTTTTTCTTTGCAAATCAAATTATTTATCAGCAAACTTAAACCTTAAAATAAATTCCATTTCACACCTAAAACGCCAACATAAACAAAATTCATAGAGCCTGACCATAATGGATTCAACACGATTAAAGTTGCAGCCCTAATAGTCCTAAGTCATTGTAGATTCGTCCTGTGCTAAGTTGGCCCGTGAAGGCCCATTCAGCCAGCCCTCAAGTTGCCCTGTCAAATAGAAATAATTAAACGATAAATCTTGCCCTAATGTTGAGCTTTTCTGCTTACTCCGGAACTATTTTAATTTACCCATGGTCCCAGGCAATGGCCACCGAATTTTCCCCCATTTGCACCCAATATAGTTGTATGAAGTACACCAGTCCTGCCAAAGCGTATTACTCAGCTCTGTGTGATATATTTACGGGTGCCACGCATATAAAATCGCTTTTGTCAATTTTGCAGTATCTGGGATTTATGTGCGTTAGGCAGGAAATAATTAATCCGTCCCCGTCGATGGGGCCGGTCTCTAGACAACCCGAAACCTCTTTCGGGTCAGGAGCAGGGTTCTCTGAAACACCGGGGAGCGGGATTTTGTTTGATTAATTACAAACTAAGCCTCAAGCAGCTCCTTTGTGTTCGTGTTCGTGCTCTAAAAATTCCGCTAACTTAATACAATCCCAACCCTTTGCAGCCCTTCAAGATTCAGAAAATGTTTAAACTGACGACTATATACGCTTCAACAAGAGCGGAACTAGAGGTAAGCGATGGCCCCACCATTAAACCCCATCCTGACCACAGGGGTAGCATCTGGTTCTTCCCAACTGCGCACTTACACATATGCTCCACACACACATGTAGATGCATCCCTTAATTGAATTTGTAAATTCCCAAATTGAGTTCCAGCACTTTTGAACGAGTTATGCATTTAAATGAAATTTTATCCAACTACAGTATCCAGTCCATGGGGCTCCTGGCGGTGAAGCTCGAATGGGACGGGCGTCCTATCTGCACTGGTATCTTGAATTCCTGGTCTGAGTCCTTGCTGCATCATCCACGGCAAGGTGAAGTCTTCGATTGCTTTATAGTGAGCCACTTGGGTGTAATTTCTGGTTACTCTACCACTATCAAGGATACTGACGAGTCAGTTGATTCGGTTGATTAAACATGGAAGCTCTATCGACTGGCGTTTCCTTCCTGAAGTTCTAGAATTTCAAGGATATTGCCGCAGGTCGATGGTGGCCGTGTGGGAGAAAATATTTGCGAGAAATGAATACTACCACGATGATAATGTGCAAACGTAAACATTTCAGATATTGGCTGGCAAATTTAGCTCAAAGATTTAACTAGGAGCAACTCCACCATGAGATAATCCTATAAGTTGCAGTTTAACTAAGGTGTAAGTCAATAAAAGCAGATTATACTCAATAAAAGAGTTCGTTATATGTAATACGTCGGAAATTCCATTGAAAAAAATCTCGGCAATCAAGCTGCCACTGCTTAGCACTTAACTGTCTGGTACAAATAGATGAAGTCTCCCAAACAGCGAATGAGACAACCTAGAATAAACATAGGGAACACATGTTCTTCAATAAATTTAATAAATTTGGTTAATATAGAGAAGAACATTCTTTAAAACACTCTAAAAACCAAATATTAAAACTTCCGAGAATGTATTCCCCAATATAGGCCCTAAGTACCCGCCCAGCGAGAAATGAAGTGCTGCAATAGCCATCTTTGAGCACTCCTTAAAAAGCTTACAGCGCTCGCGTTCCCATACCAGTTCCATATACTTTTTAACATTGCATGTTTTGCCATACCTTTCAATGCTCCTTCAAAAGCGTTGTGGAAGCATTATAAAAAAGTTTTTTAAAACGATATTCATGTTGTCGACATCATCGTACAATAATTGCAAGGTAAGCTCATAAGGGTCTCGTGGCGTCACTCAGATCCTTTCTCACAAAGGAAAAAGCTTTCCGTGACGTCACTCAGATCTTTTCTAATGTAAAAGGCGTAAAAGCTTTTCAAGATGGAAACAGAGCTTTTCCTTATGAGCCTACCTTGTATTATTGTACCATGGTCGACATGTTGTTTTCTGAAACTTCAAGCTTTCTTTTCAAATAAAGCTATTTCTTCATTATAATTCTAATTTCTTATTTGTGGGAGTGCAAGCTTCTCGTGCACACGCAACTCTCCCCTTTTTCACCTTCGCATACGTCCCTTACACTTTTGCCACTCATACACGACGGACCATGCTTCTGCAACCAAAAGCTTTGCTGCAAGTTCGCTGAATGAATATACACAAACAGCTTTTATATTGCTACGTGATGTTTGTTTGATTTTTATATGGCAAAACCAAATGCACCAGCGACTAAGGCAAAGCTTTCACATATAACATCTGAAAAGCTCACCAAGTTCAAGGAAGGAAACGTTCATTGTGGTTTCACCTTTAGGGACATATTCAATCAAACCCAAAGCTTTTCTTAAAGTTTACTTAAAATTTAAAGGTGCAGACCTTGCCTTCGAACAAAGCAGCTTTTGTTTAACTACACGGTTTATGTTTGTGTTCGTGAGAATTTTAATACTTAGACGAGGATTTATTTTCTTATTTAAGGGAGTGTGAGCTTTCGTTTTCCTGAAAGCAGACGTAAAAAGTTCGCTATGGACGCACGAAACGCTTTTAGCACCTCTTGTCCGAAAAAGCTTTTGCATCTATATGCTCGTCTGAACTGGTCTATAAAAGTGGCGAGGAAACCTTTTGAACATTAGAGCTTTTTTACTTCCATGCTTTCAAGAGCTAAACTATCCCTCAATACAGGGCGCTTCCCAACCTTATGGAAGAACTCTTTTATAATCCCTGTTCATAAAAAGGGTTGTAAGAACGAAATATCTAATTATAGACCGATTGCGAAGTTATCATGTATACCAAAACTTTTCGAATCCATTATTTATTCTGCTATTGCCCCTATCTGCAAGAGACTTATCTCAACTAACCAACATGGCTTTCTTGCAGCTCGTTCCACTACTACTAATTTACTAGAGTTCTCTTCTTACACTGTTCGAGGCTTTGTCACTGGCTGTCAAACTGACTGTGTTTATACAGACTTCAGTAAAGCTTTCGACATGCTCTCTCACTCTATTATAGTTCTAAAACTAAAAAAAATAGGCTTTCCGCATGCCCTGGTTATGTGGTTCCAGTCGTACTTAGCCGACAGAACCTACCAGGTTCTATTCCGCGGAGCCAAATCTAACAACATCGAGGCGTCCTCTGGTGTCCCGCAAGGAAGTCATCTTGGTCCTCTTCTTTTTATTTTATCAATCGATGACATTGTTACCCTGCTGAGGCACTGTAAAATCCTTATTTATGCCGATGACATCAAACTGTACCGCCACATAAGGAGTATCGAGGATTGCAAACTTCTGCAAGCAGACCTAAACACCTTCTATACTTGGTGTTCCAACAACAACCTGGTCCTTAACATTAGTAAATGTGAGGTCATGACTTTTTGTAGAAAACGTGGCGTTATAACTTACGACTATACTTTTCTCGATAACAAGATCTTCCGCACTAACTCTGTTATCGATCTTGGGGTTAGGTTAGAAAGTAAGTTGGATTTCTCCACCCACATCAATTATATCTCTTCCAAGCGCAATTCAGTCCTGCGATTTATAAAAAGATGGTCCAAGGAATTCAACAACCCCCTTATCACAAAGCACTTGTACATATCTTTAGTTAGGCCTTTACTTGAATACGCCTCCCAGGTATGGTCTCCTTACTACTCCTCCCATGTCGATAAAATCGAATCGGTTCAAAGGAAGTTCGTCCGTTTTGCACTCAGTCACCTCCCGTGGGATGACCCACTTATTCTTCCGCCTTATGTGAACAGACTTAAATTGCTCAACTTGACCTCTCTCCATAAGCGTCGCGAGGTCGCTGACGTTATATTCGTTCATCGTTTGTTGAATGACAAAGTTGACTCAGGCTTCCTACGAACCCGTACGTCATTTAGAGTGAACAACTACAACCTGAGAGGTCCACCTCTCTTGTACATTAATTCCTCTAATACCAATTATGGGATGTACGAACCAGTTAACCGCATGCTTATAAATGTTAACAAAAATGCGAGTGCTTTTAGCATGCAAGTTAGCGAAGATGTCCTTAAAAGGACTCTTTTTAATGTGGCGTGACTCCTTGGGTGTCCCACGTTTTCATTGTCTTTGCACGCTTCTCTGTTTGATGTTTTGTGCTCTTAAATGTTGCATTGTTTTTTGTTTTGTGTTTGCATGTCTTAGCCGAGCCACTGTGCAGTGGTAAATGTGACCGCGTTTGTGTGCAGGGACCGGACCGGCTCGGTACAGGAGTGCCGGGGAGGGTTGAGAAGGAACCCGCATATTCGGTCGCATGCTCGTTTTGCGGTGTTTTTTCTTCTTATACCTTTTTTGGTGCTTTCGGCCGGATTCGGTCCCTGCACATAAGCGTGGCCCGTTTCTCAGCCCAGCTGAGAAGTGTACTTCTGAGCTAGAAGATTAACTCGATATAACATAACTTATATTTCTAATCAAAGCTTTGCGGCGGGCTTTTTCCCAGATGAGTCAACACTTGATCGAATTTTCTTGCTGAGACCCGCTTTCGAAAACTGCCTTAAGTTTCAAAAATCATGCCAACAACAACCACTATTAATGTGACAAGCCAAGCAAAGCTATTGCAGACATTATCCTTACCATCCAATAACTATGTTGAGCTGAAATAAAAGAATTGTCTGGCAAGTCTCCTGTACAACCTGGCAGTAGTCCATTTCTTCGACCCGGGTTAGCTTGGTAGTCGGCTTTCTCGTTTCCATCAATGTTCCTGTATCCGGGAGAAGAGAATAACCGTAGATCAAACTTCTTCATTACGTCTCCGTGTCTCCGCTCTCTTCTTGACCCTCAGGTAGCAAACCTAAGAAGTTGCTATGACCGTAGGGTTTGAGGTTCAGGATCCGAAATTTCGGTGTTGGCCAAAAAGCCGTATTTAAGAGGAACGTCCTTCTGTAGGTGATCGAGAGAAGTTACCGTAAGCCTTAGTAGAATGAACTAACCTGCCTAGTGTGAAGTCAGTCCAATCTCCAATCTCTTGCTGTGGTTTTGACTAGTAGGTTCAGCTGTGGCACCTCTAAAATTAAACTAAGCCTAGGCCCTCTACCCAAACTAATCCGATACTTGGCCGCCTTTAAGCCCTTTGCGGACATTTCGGTATCTTTAATACAATTTTCGTAAACGCTGCCCGGATTCTGTATATATCAGGGTTTTAAAGGCCTTTAAGGACTGGAAAGGGTGAAAGCGGAAGTAAGCTAAAAAAAGAAAGCATCTTGTCGTGAGGCGTCTCCAAAGTGGCATAAAGCTGGTCATTTAATCACTTTAAAGCACAGAAAAGCGACAGAAAGGGGGATTACAGGACCTACCCTCGATACACTTACCAGAGACATTTCCGCACGAAAAATGGGAGGAAAAAGTGAAAAACATCCCTTGACGATGCTGCCGTGAATGTGTATATATTTGTCGTTCCCTTGGAGATTTACAGCATTTTTAACAGCCTCTCTCCAAAAGATACACGTCCCATAAAAAGCGGGAGGCGAGCGGGTGGGGCGAGGCGAGAAAAACGATGGAGTAAATTGCATGCGAAAGTAGTAGTGGGCCACAGAAAAGGGGGAACCGGTTGTGGGGCTGTAGATGGAATGGAAATTAGCTCAAAGCACTATAATCCGCGTCTTAAAAATATAATTCGTAGCGAGGTCTTATCGTGGCGTTTTTGTTGTCGAAGTCATTTCCCGGTTGTTCCAGAGATATCGCGCTCTCGACCCCAGACGATGTAGTTCTTGTTGTCGGGGAAGTGATTTTAGGTCCCTATCAGATCGCGGAGGGCTGGCAGTTGTTGCCGTTTCCAGGAGTAATAGGCTCCAATTTATATTTTTAATGTGCCTCAGCGGGACCTCCTTTGACTGTTTGTCTTCCGGCCCGGGCAAAGCGGAAAATGTCGGCCAATTTGTTATTTCGAGGGAAAACTCCGCCGTGGCGGCCGTCGTTCACCTAAAAGCGCGACTGTGTTAAGGGTACATTTAATAAGGGTGTGGGCTTGTTCCCGTATTCAGTCTTTGAATAGCTGCACCGTTCAATCCCCACTAGTCTGGGAGGCCTGCCCTCCACCAGGGTGCCTACTGCCTTGCTCCTGCCTTGTAGAAATGTAAGCAATTCCGCTGCTTCACGGCTTTTGTTTATTTCTTCAACTCTTGCTGTCTTACTAGGATCGCTGGGGGAGGAACGCCTCGCAGCGGGGTGGGAAGCAGGCGCTCAGGATCACTGCGTGGGTTGGATACTGTCTACTGATTCATGGCCCTTTGGAATGTTATCCTGAAGGATAATAAAATTTTATTGGATGTCCTTTTTCTCTCCTTTCGACATTTGTAACGACCCGGTTTGTGAATGTTTTGTATTTCGTTTGTGTCTGTCTATTTAAAAAGAGTTTCCTTCGAATTAATTTTTCGTGTGAACTTGTGTTTCCCAAGGAAAATGGAGCCTTGTCGTTTGATTTTTATGGCCATCGATTTAAGCCATTGGATCTTTAATGGATGTTTCTTCATGGCTCTACGATTATTGCAAATAAAACTGTAAAAGGGTACTTGCCAGGATGGACCGTTGTTATAGATGTTAAGCTAACCCGTTTGAAATTAATGGGAGGTAGTGGACCTTTCGGGGGGGCATGGGAGTATACCATTAAAATAATGTAAAAGAGGTTCATTATTGCTTGAAAAGGATTTCTTTTCATTCTTGATGTTATTGCATCCTGTTCCTCTCTAAAAATCTTTGTATTCTTTTACCCAAGGTTTCAAGAGCCTTTATATTAAGAAAGTAAGTAAATCGGAAGTTTTTTATAAACTGAAATAAGGAAGTTTCTAGTTTTAATGATGCTGTTATACGGTGACTGTTTTGCATTTCACAGAAGTTTCAAAAGTTAATTGCGGACTAGTACGGGCAATAGAAACAATCTCTCAATCAATAAGACCAGATAATTATATTTTACTCCGTAACGTAGTTGTTGTTTTCGTTCAACGCAGCAGACATTGAAATTCAAATATATTTTTTTAGTCAAGTTCATCACTTGGCAAAACTCCCAGGACTGTTTTGTCTGAATCGACACTTAGTCCTTAGTCAGGTGCCTTGACGTCAGATAGCCTGTTTCACAGTTTACCCTAATACCCTAAGAGCCGCAGGATCGGAGATGTGAGTTTCGCCTGTACAAATCCTTTAGCTATAGAGTCTTCCAGAAACTTCTTAGGACAAGTGACCTTTAATTTTCCAGGCCTCAGCATAGAGTCAATAGTGCCGTAACTAGGGTAGTGCACGCATGGCGAGATATTTTAAAAAGAATTCTTCACTGTATCAAATTTCTTAATGGGAAATCACTTGAATCAGTCCATAATTCTAACCGTGGAAACTTTCTTGCTTTATGGCAATCTTTAACCCGATTTCAGAAGGTCACCTCACTTATGTAGAAAATCATCCAGGATCAACGTCTCATCTTTCGCCACATACTCAGAATGATCCACCTCACGGCTTCAAGTGTTCGTCAAAATTCACTTCAACGCATTCATAAAGCTAAAAATTGTGGTTTTATGTTTGATTCGACACATTATAAGGCGCACCGCGTGCAGATTTCAGAAGTAATAAGATATGTGGATATAGATTTTGAAAAAAAAAATTGTCCAGGTTAAAGAATCTTAGGAAGTCATCTTAAAGCAGCCAGAGAAGGTCGAAATGAATCTGCAAAATTGTCGGTCACAATACTGTGCTTTTGTTTAACCTTTAAAAGTTTTTATTTAACCTTTAAAGCTTTTGCTTAATCATTAAAAGCTTTTTTAAAGCTTCAAAAGCTTTTGTTTCAGCTTTTAATTAAGCTTTAAAAGTTTTTATTTGAGCTTTAAAGCTTTTATTTGAGCTTTAAAGCTTTTGTTTAAGCTTTAAAAGCTTTTATTTGAGACAGCAGAACTAAATTAATGCCCCGGCGATAATACCTAAGTTCAATAATGTTCAGTTCAATCCACATAAGTGGCTTCACCGGCTAAAATCCAGTTAATGTTCAGTTCATGATTGAAATTGTTGTTGCTTTTTCGCCAGAAGTAAGAAATGCAAAAGCCCACTGGAATGGCATTTCACTATTCCAGTTGAGCGAGATTTTACGTTTAACTTTAGTTCGAGTCCAGTTGGGCGAACTGAGGTTTGTTTTATCCTCAGTTCAATATGAAATTGTATGCGAACTGAGGTTATTTTAAAGTTGCTCGTTGCGATTTGGCATCTTTGCAACGCTATGAACAATACTGCAGTCGGCCACTCACAGACCCGCCGAGGAAGTTGCACTAAACCACCTGCATCTTGGGTGCTTCCTACCGTTGCGAGCCAACAGCAATCTCCTTTGTGGAAATCAGTTTAACTACCATTAAACATCTCCAGTTAGCATCAACTTTAGCAGATGCGTCATTTGCGATGGATCTAGATCTTAGTGGTCGAATGGAAATGAACAGCGAGCAGCATTTACCCTTAGTAACCTTACAGGAACCTTAATTACGCCTCGGGACATGAAGCTTGAAATGCCGTCCAAGGTATGTACATAAATACTATGTTACATTAATCAACATACCATAAAATGAAATAATTTCTTTACGGAAAAACAAACCCGCCAGCCGCTCGTTCCCTCAAGTTGCTACCTTAATTTTATATATCATAAAAAAATACGAAAAAGGAACGGTCTACTTAATTTAAAGCCCCCAAGAGACGAGATAATCAGCATTAATAAATATGATTTTTTTCGTCAAGCAAGAAACTTCCTAATCACCCCAGGTCTGTTCCGTATGTACACATAATTTCCTACTTTAATATCCTTTGTACGCTTTTAGCCATTTCTGTTGGCCACCCCCGCTCCTTCTGTCCAGGGATACATTAGAATATTAAAAACTGCTCGACTACAACTCGAGCAATAGGAGACCTCGTCCCGGAGTTACTTGTCTGGGACTGCACTTGGTCCCTACATAGTTTTTGCCATTTATCATGAGACTTTATTCCTGCTGCTCTTCTCGGAAGGACTTAATATAAATGGGTATTCCGTAGATCCTTAAATAAAAGGAATAAAAAAAGCGAAAGGACGACGTAATAATTGCTAAAAGCTTCCCTGAAACCAGTCAAAGTCCCTGGAATAACATTTTCAAAGAGGATACTAACAAGGCCTGTCAATAAAAGCTCACAGGACGCCTCTAACTTCTTGAAAACTTCAACGAAACTTTGCCCAAGAAAATTCCAACTGGAGATGACTAAACTACAAGAAAATTTTCCCGGGGAGCGACGGTGAACATCCTGAGGAAAAAGAAAAACCGAAATCGTCCTGAACTCTTAATAGACCTTACGTGACAATCACCACTAGACTCGCCCATACACCGCTCCTGTCGATCGACGTCTAGGGTTATCTTGAGGGACGTGCTTCCAAGTAGCAGACCCCCGCCCCAGCCCTGGCGCAGATCGATTATAGCGCTGGAGCCAATCTGAGAGAAATTATTTTCCCGTAAATCATGTAACGCTCGCCAACGTGACATGACTTGGCAGTAATGCGAAGACCCATTTCCACCGCCCCTAATGTCATTTTAAGAAGGTCGTTGCGACTCCTCTCATTGCAATTTTTGAGGTCGGTTATCTACTTCTAATGACGCTCCCAGAGATAAATCTCCGCAAAACGGTAGTCAGCTACTAGGGCTTCCGTGGACTGGCTCCTGGAAGGTGGGCCTACCGGCCAAGTCCTGCTCCTAGAAAACTGAGTCTACTTCCACTGACCCCACCTCAGAGGCTGTTATCACACGGAAGGACCTCCATAAACTTTTGATTAATGAAGATTTCGATGCGATCCCCGGCCAGGAAGGCAGCCGGCATTACACATTCCGGCCCTGAGACTTATTGGTGTGCGATGATATGTGGCGCGATGATGGCCACTTGTGATTCATGGCAACTGCCCTTGCTGGATGCCCTTTAGATACCCATCGGCAGGTCCTGCATCCTGTTCGAAAATGACAAAAATCACGCACTTCCAAGCAACTCGGTGCGCATGCAAATTCCGCCGGCCGCAATCCGTTCAAGCCCAGTCTGCATATTCAATTATCCGCCAATTGTTCGGTAACTCTTGCTAATTCCACGGAAACAACATTTGGGGTGGCGGCACCAAAATTAGGGTATTTCCAGCCCACCGGCGATGCGATATCGTGTGGTGTTAGATGAATATGCCACCGAGCACCTGCCCGAAGGCGCGTTCAAGTATGGCCTGACAGAACTGATGTAAATTAATTTGTGTTCGGTCCTGGCCGGGCCGCCAGATTTGCCCGTTTTGCATGTTTGGTTGGCCCAATAATTCCCCGGAATTAGATAATTCTGCAAGTGCATAAAATTAAACCGAAGCCTCTACGCATTTAATTAGGCGTCCTGCTGTCAATTGAATGGCCGAGGTCTGCAATTACAGCGGGGATTTATCATTTGTTCGCCTCGAATCTGGTACGAGCCCAATAACGACTTGCTTGATGGTTTCGATAGCAGCAATTGCGTATTTAATAACCATACAACAATTGCACTGCAGCCATTGTTTCAGGAATTGGAGGATTGTGGTGTAAGACTATTGAATTCCGGAAATGTAACTAATTGAATGCATAGTGGTTTGTGCTGAAACCCGCCAGGTTTCGGGGAAGTTAAAACCCAGCTAAAGCCGAAATACGTTATATTTATAAAGTGCTGTTCAGAAAACTTCAAACGTACGAAAAAACACTAATATAAGTAACAATATGAAGCAATTTAGTAGATTCGATTACTAAACTTTAGCAAATACCACCAATTTGTTACTTGTGTTGCGACCGACTACCATCCCAGAGGTCTGTGGTTCGATGCTACGCTGCGCCATGGGCCTTCGTTTTCCACTTCTCCCAACCACTTCTTTCTTTCTTATCTACTGTAAGGTTAATGGCATAAGATTTGCCAGTGAAATTCCCTTTAACAATCCCTAGATGAATTCTTCTTTACCTGAGCAAAAAGTCTTGGAGTGGCAAAAAGTCTTGCAGTCTTGTCTTGTCTTGGTCTTGCTAAAGGTACAAGACGAGGCAAGATTGCAAGACTTTTTGCTCATAACTAGGAGAGCATCCAGAGTGCTCAAGCTCACCGCTCTACTAAACCTTTCACCCCAGATGCCAACTCCCATATTTACCTCTCTCTTGGAGCCATCCGTGTACCATTCGAGTGCACCCTGCGATACTTTAGGGCAAATCCGGACTAGGGTATTGCCGAAGTAAGCATTCGTTCTCAGCGTCAGGGTAGCGGTTATGACTGATTTCTCAAACTCAAAATGGAGTAGTTCTAAGTGGAGCAGAGCCTTCAGCGCTGTAGTTGGCGAAGTGTGAATACCTTTGATGATGGGAAAGGTAGGGCGAGTGTTTGCTAAATTTGGTATGAAACTATTAAGCATAGTTCTAAGCCAGACCCTACGGACCTTGAGATGGTATTAGATTGAGTTTGCTGTTCGACATTGCACGCTGGATAGAGCCGTTGAAATGACAAATGGGGCTTACCGCTGAGCTCTAGTCTTTCTCATAAAAGAGATAAGTCAAGTTCTAAAAGAATGGCTGTTTGACAATCCGTCATTGACTATGGACTGTATGGGGGGAAAAATCATTATTTCAGATTAACAACAGAAAATACTTGGATAAGGAAGGAAACAAGGACTCTTTGTTCATGGAAAACTACTTTAAAGCTAAAGCTATTACGCGATGTAGCGACTAATCTCTACATCATTAACAAACACCAAGCTTGACTAGAATTTCGAATAATCCTAAATTGAATTGGAATCTGAATTTATCGCGATTGAAAGGGTTGATGCTTGACAACGTGCCGACGCTATCTCGAGTGCTAATCCCGAATTCTCAGCTGCATTAGATGGCACGTCCTTTCAACACAATCACCAATAATTTACCACGAGATACAAGTTGAGTTCTGTTCGAAATTGTTTACATCGTGCGCCTTCCAGTGCTGCACGTCGAGAGGGTGATTTGACTGTCACAATTTCCATATCCTTAGACTCTTCAACCCGGCGTCGCCCCGCCTCCCGCGCAACGACCAAGCACCGCCTGCCTTAATCCTGTTGCCGTGTTAGGGAGGAAATCTTAAGGAGCAGCTCCCGACCGATATTCTTCTTCCTGATCATCTTAACTTCACACTTCATCAAAAATTTAGTGAGATGTGATGAAGCCATTGGGCCGAAAAGATAAATTTACTGTTATCGATTACTGGCGGTGATGAAGGGGCTGACGCGTGTATGCATGAAATTTTCGCCTAGGATGAAAGCAAAAGAAAGCCACCACACACCCACACCCACCCGTATCCGCTGTAAAGGGCAAAATATGGGGCAAAGGACCTTTCGCAGCGCTTTAGGTAATTTTTCTTTGCTCGTGCTGTTGCTGTGTATTAAGCTCCATCCACGAGCATCGACCCTTCAGTTGAGCTCTGCAATAAGCAAATCGAGTTAAGGAACCGAAAATATCGAACAAAAGAAGAAAAATGGGTCCTTGAAGACAACACGTCCAAGTGGGGTCCTTAGGAAATCAATGGGGAGTGTAAAATTACTGACTCGAGAGTGGAGCTCATGATTTTGACTCCGTCTTCGGCTTTGGATATGAATAGGAACTCAATTGCATTGATTCGATTTATCTGGGAGACTATCTGCAATTTTTCACCCCTTGATTAAATTGAAATGGGGGCGGGGGACGTGGCAGCGGAAGGAACCCCACTTCTGAAAGACGCTTCAAGTTCAATTAAAATTTTTTCCTACCTTGATTAGAAGAATGGCACTTCCCGGAAAAAATGAACGGAAAATTTCCAAGTTGATTGTAGAAGGAAACTCTTAATCCTTTTTTAATTTAAAAAATGGCAAACTCCTTTAAAATTATCTTCAAATAAAAGTCGCGCATAAAATTTAAGAAATTCCTGGAAAATATTATTCCAACCGGGGTCGGTCCATTAAGGGTGCGATGGTGTGAAGTTCTGAAAAAACTATGAACCACCAAAAAGGCGACGTCAAACTTTTCCGCATGAAATAATTAACATGCGCCAGGATAACTCCTTCGCCAGGAAGCCAGCCCGAACGTCCAGGACTGCCGTGAACTGTTCCCGAGTTACTTTCGCACAGCAGCAGCAACTTTTATGCAAATTTTCACATGACGATGGTGATGGCTGCTTTTCAGGGCATTTATTACCGCCATACTGCTAAAGCGGGGCAGTTGAATGCTTTCGGCTGGAAGACCTCAAGTGGAGGACCGTTCCGCAGGAATCTTTTTAGTTTTGTTAATTAATTTCGAGGAAACATTTTCCGCTCAGCGTCATGCGACGCAGTTATTTTGCTTGTGCTGCTTAAGAATCGATTTTTCTCTGTCTGGCAAGGTAAGTCCTGTAATTAGGATGGGATTTCAAGCAATTTTTCACTTTTTTCTATCTTAATTGAAATCTCTGCCAAAATATTTACTTCTACCCTTTTCTCGTGGCAATTTTTTTAACCAAGAGCATCCTGTAGACACATAGTAATTCACTCTCTCTCTCTCACTCTCCCTCTTCAGGAGGCAAATAGTCCTTTCAAATTGTGGATTTATGCTTCTTCTATGAGCTTGAAATTAGTCACCAGAATTTTTTTTATTTTTGTGCCGATGTATGCTTTCCTTTTTTAATATTTTCAGATTACTGAAGCTATTGAGGTCTTAAAGCATTTAGTTTGCAAGTCAAAATATACCTATACCTCATATTCGTAGGGCGGACCGCTTTGAACCGGTTCAGCAGTCTTTTTTTACGAGGGAGTGGTGAGAACCTTACATCGGTCTAGCAGCAGGGAATGTGTGCGACCGCTTGTTTAAGACCCTGTTTTTATTTTAAACGATACAGGTTCAGGGATGGTCACCTTTAGCCGGACCGGCGCTGTAGCTTACCCATGGCTTCTATACAAGAGCCACGTCAACACCTTGGTGGCCATCACCCTGTTTTGCAAGTTGCACTGGCGCACCCGCATCCTTGGGTGCGCCTGTTGAGGTAAGCCCCTAGGATTTTCCTTTTTCATGCCAATTTTCTTGTCTTACTGTAGAATAGGAACATGCCCCATTCTTTTGGCTGCATGAGCGACTTCTCGTCGATGCTTAGGGCAAGAGTCTTTCCGTTTTGGTCCACCTTTCTACCCATAACATGTCAAAAAGTCACATCAATCGGCACTCTTATAGACCGAGGAGTTGATCCTCTCGAATGGAATTTATTTATTTATTTATTGCCAAACAAGGCACACTTAAAGCTAACAACAAATGATACAATGATTTTTAATAAAATCTAATATACAATTACTATGACATACTATATAAATTTAATATGTTGTCAACTTAAATTTTAATTATTAGTGGATAGGATTTTGGTTAGGATGTAAAGAGGGCAATCATTTTCCTTTTATAAGATGGTTTACTGATGGTAGGGGAGAAACATGGACTGTGTCTATTAAAAACCACACAACATTTGTTGACGGGTTCGTTCTTTGCGTATTCGGTACGATGTGGATATTCCTTTAGCAGTTTCGTATGCCTAGTGTGTCGAACTTCAACATTGAATCTGATTCTGTCCGACAAAAACTGCACTTTAATATTATGGCTTAGAACGTCTAAGGTAAAGCAAGAAATAAGCAACTCTCTTCTACAAGATAGCGGAATAAGCCCCAACAACTTGAGCCTATCCGTGTAGGGTGGTAGGTTTTGATAATCACGCGGGTCATATAAGTTTCTCAGAGCAAAAAGAAGAAATTTCTTTTGCACCGATTCAATCCTGTTGCTTCTTATTTGGAATATAGGATCCCAGATAGGGCATGCGTATTCAAGAATTGGGCGGACAAGTGAGCAGAAAAGGGCCTTTGTCACCCAAATATTGTTAAATTCCTTAGCCCTTCTCTTTATAAAGCCTAGAAGCTTATTGGCTTTGGCAGTGATATTGTCGTAGTGCAAATTGAAATTCAACTTTTTGTCTAGAACGACACCTAGATCCCTAATTTGATCGACATGATCCAGTGCTTTCTCATCGAGATAATAGCACTGGGGCTGTGCATTTTTACTGCGGGTGAAGGTAATTGCGTGACATTTGCTGGTGTTAAGTTGCAATTTATTTAAAATGCACCACTCTTGTAATGCATTCAGTTTCGACTGCAAGAAGGCTACGTCAACTTGGGACCTTATGACATTATATATTTTGAGGTCATCTGCGTAAAATAAATGTGGGATATTCTGTAGTTTAACAGACAAATCGGAGATGAATACATTAAATAAAAGTGGACCTAAGTGACTTCCCTGCGGAACACCGGAAGTTACTTCGATTTCTTTTGACAAACATCCTTGAAATCTCACAACCTGTATTCTTTCGTTCAAATATGATTTAATCCATGCAAGGGCAGGACCTGATATCCCAAATTTTAATAACTTTGCAATTAAAATATGGTGGTCAACACGATCAAAGGCCTTGCTGAAATCAGTGTAAACAGCATCAATTTGATGACCGTTCTCCATACCACACAGAAGTTCGGAGATTAGAATCATAAGGTTTGTGGTGGTCGAACGTCCCTTTCTAAAACCATGCTGCTGCTCGTTAAGGCATGGGTCAATTAGAGGGACCATCTTATCAAATACAAGTTTTTCGAAGAGTTTAGGAATTGATGATAGGATGGCAATGCCTCTGTAATTATCTACGAAGTGCTTATCACTTGATTTGTGGATTGGTGTGAGATAGGATCTCTTCCACATTGTAGGAAACTTTCCTTGCGACAATGATTTATTGAAAATAATGTGAAGAGCGAATAATAAATGTTGTGAGCACAATTTCAAAAAACAGGGAGGTAGATTGTCAGGACCGTGACCTTTAGTGACATCAAGGCTGTTTAAACCGGACATAATGTCGTCAATAGACAGGGATAGATTGCTTATAAGAGCTGATGTTTCAGTTTCCGTTTCGGTGAAGTTCGGGTCTGTGGTACCAGATTTGGGGCTGAAGACTTCACGAAACCTATCAGCAAACATGTTGCAAATTTCTTGAGGGCATGAGGAGGATGTGCTACCATTTGTCATGGTTTTCGGATAACCTGAAGTCTTTCGTTTAGTGTTAACGAAATCAAAAAATCTTTTTGGGTCCTTTATGATGTTTTCTCCGATAGTATTAATGTATTCAGTATAGGCCTTGCGTGACCTATTAGAGAATTCAGAAGCTAGTCTAGTGTACTCTAAACTCACTTCCTCATTTACTTTCGGGCTATTTCGCATTATATTGTATAGTTTGTTTCTCTTGTTACGTAGTGCCCGAACGCTTTTATTTAACCATGGTTCCGATAGCTTATCCTTTTTTTTAATTTTGGGTACATATTTGTCGACGGCTTTAAAGACAATATTGTAAAAGGTAGAGACTATCGCGTCAAGGTCGTTACCTGGTAGTCTACTATTCCAGTCGATAGAGGATAGTTCGAAGCCAATATTGTTAAAATTAGCGTTCTTGAAGTCGTAGACAACAGCGTTATTGAAGGAATGATGGTTAGTAATTGAGGAATTGAGCTCGAGAGTCCATGCGGAGTGGTGCATAGTATTAATGAAAAGGTTCTCCTCTTCGGAAGCGGGTAGAACGATTACATCCTCATATGAGTTAGTAAAAATTAGATCCAACCAATTTCCATTAGCATTTGGTTCCCATATAACTTGCTGTAGATCATGGCCATATAAACTATCAATGAGCTTTATGTCTATTGCATGTGTGACATTTATTGGAAGTAGGTTACCATCTTCCTCGTCAGGGATGAAGTATAAATTAGGACGGTTAAAATCACCTAATACAATTACTTCGTGGTCTTCTTCGTTTCTGCCGAGTGTTTTGTGTAAATCATCTAAAATATGAATTAAATCATCATATTTAGATTCGTCCGAACTGGGGGGAATGTAGAAAGTACCGATAACTATTTGTCTTTTGCCAGATTTAAGTCGTATCAAAACGTGTTCAAAAGATTGAGACCGATTTGTCATGATTAGCTCACTATCTATAAAATCTTTGATAGCTGTCCTTTTCTTCACTTACTTTGAGGTTACAGCACTCCCAAATCGGCAACCTGGTGACAGTATTAACCAGCCATTGCCTGGTGAGTTTGATTTCACAGGTGATCTTAATGGGGCTACCTGCCACCTTTGCTCCCATAAACTGAAGTGAACAATCGCTTTCAAGGATTTTGCCCCCCTCCCTCAGGATGGACTCACAAATTGAACTTGTCCAGAATCACTGCCATGGTGATCCCTGGCAACTTAGCCCGGTAGGAGAGTCCTTGCGGTTTCGCCCTTCTCTTCTTCTGGACAACCTGGGCCCCTGGAGAGTCCTCTGACCCCTGCCTTTTAGGCAGCACACCAGATGGGCACAACATTGGACTGTTTCCCCAGAAGATGTGAGAGCTGGTGCTGCCAATTTTCTGATAGGTCCAGAAACTTTTGGCAGAGCGGCGACTGTCTGGCTTCTTGGGGCTTCACGGGTTCCTGACCGCGTCCTGCCATCGGCGGTTTGGGAAGGACCTTGCGAAAGCGGAAGAATGGTCCAAATCCATTCCGGCCCTCCTTGCCTTGTCCTTCTTCCTCCTGGCGACGGGCACTGTTGTTGATTGCAAAGCTGAAGGGTCTGTGCTGGACGAGGTACCTTTGAGAGATCACTCTCTAGCTCTGAGCTGATGCAGATTGCATCATAACTTCTTCATCAATTTTTGTATTTCGATTTGATTGGTTCATAAAAGTCCTACGAGCACGATAGGAAAGGGACGGTCCAAGCTGATAGAGCGCTCGTATCAGGATTGGGCATTATACAACTGGGTGCGTCCGGGGATCGGGTGCGAGAGGAGATCGTTAGCGACAATGCAAAAATATTGCTTGCTTCGATTGTGAAAAAGATAGGACTTGCAAGGAAGGAAATTGCAGCTCTCATCTATAAATCGCATATGCAGTTAGATATTTCACATAAAAGGTTCGAGGCGTTCATAAAACGAATTTTGGTGCTAAACACAACTAAGTATCCTTAAACTAAGTATATTCAAAATAACAAATTAACAAAGTAAACAAATGAACAATAAAAAATTCAAATAAAAGAAAACTTATTCCAGTTTAAGCTACGAAATGAGTTTAAGGTTGCGCTGTATCCTATTCCGCCCCCGAAAACACTACCTTTTAGTTGAAGAAATATCTGCCATAAAAATTTATTAAAACTGCTCCCTGCCGCCCTGAAGGGGATGTTCACGTAGACACTTTGCCATCATGAGGTGTTGTCCCATTTTAGGGTGCAATCAGCCGATCTTCATACGTTGTGACATGATGTCGACAGGGATACTTAAAACCCTACAAACCTACATATACGCTGCATGCCCTACACACCAGTGTGCCCCGAAGCCCTTCGTCCTATATACGGGTGAACATCCTTTATTTTGAGTTCTTTAAGGAATGTTTTGCTCAAGTTTCCAATTTTGAAGCCAGCTCTCGAGTACATCCATTTAGGTAGCTTTAGAAAGATCCTGAAGTCATCCAGGGCATTTCGCAAGGGTGTGCTAAAAGGAATATGTGCCACTGCTATTATCAGGGGGGCGGCGGTTACTTTATGGATGGCATCCCTGACGGTGGGTAACACTTTGTTTTGTTCCATCGTAATAGAAGTCGGTTAAATTAAACATTTACAAGATGGGCTGGATATGGAGTGGTATCCAGGCAGATGGCAAGTAACTTTTCATTATCCTGGCAATTGAGGTAGAACGAAGTCTGTAATGACCCAGAAGTTTGTATTTCGGTGACAATTGCAACATTAACTTAAATAACTGCTGGTAGTGCTTGAGACTAGAACGAGCTAAATGCTGTGCTCGCTTTTGAAAATCATTAGAAGGGAGATGGTCGTTAAAGTTAGTGCAAAGGATTATGGCCCCAGATTTTTATAATCTTTATGGAAGCTTTTTTGGAGATAGTAAATTTTGTCTGCTTGATTCCGGTAAATGGCGGGGAAATCAATTTCCTTTTCAGGAAGAACACAACGAAGCAGTTTTATGTAATGCACAATACTTGCTTGTTGGTGTGCTTAGTTATATAGTGTGCAGAGTAAGTGTTTGCAGCCCAAAACTCATACTATTAAACATATAAAATCACCGCAATTAAGTTCCAGAGTTTTAGGCTGAAACAGAAAATTTTCCACAATTTATAATTTTATATTACTAAACGGATTTATGTATTTTTACAGTTCGTTCTACCAGTGGATCTACTTTGGCATTCTTACGGTGTGGGCGTTCTGGTTTACCTCATCCATGTGGCGAAAGTTTGGCCTGCTTTGTCGTCTCATCCCACAAATCCTATCACAAGTTTCATTTTCTTCTTACCATAGTGCTAGTATACTTCGTCCTTGTAGAGCTCCCGCAATCGTCCTCCCTGCAATATGCCTTTGCAAGCACTCAAGTCCTTGATCCATAAACGAGTACTAGACCATCGTCGTATACAGCAGCAGTTAATAGGTATATCACGATTACACATGTTTGGATTAGGCGAGCTTGCGACAGGTTAGCAATATATTTAGACAGGATAAAAGCTAGCTGTTACGCAAGCTCGAATGTGCGTAAGTTCCATGAGGAATATCTTATACTGCTTCCACTTTTCCTTTGCAACTATCGTCAAATGTTTCGCCAATTATTTACCTTACCGCTTAATTATAACATAACCTTATCTTCATGTTGCAAAGTCGCTTATGACGCGATATATTTGTGCTCCTACAACTCCTACGGCTACATGCAAAACGGTTCATAAAAATCAAAGGTTGCGAAGTTTCATATAAATCACCTTTGAGCAATACTTTTTCATCTTTTTCAACAACACCCCTTAAAGCTAGTAAAGAATGAAGTCTTTCAAAACAACGCAAAAATGTTGTATGATACTCGGCAAACACTTTTTTCCATTAACTAAAAACTGAAAAATAAAATAATAACACCAACAACGGCAGCGAAACAAACACCAACAAAATAAAGCAAGATGAAATTTTATGCGAGGACTTTTATCTCTAATAAATGTCAAGGAAGCATTCACTTACATTCACACCATGCACTTGAACCTTTTATCCAGACGCGGCAACATCTTCTCCATAAAATAAAATGCAACTGCCTTAAGTCATGTACTTGGAAAAAAGGGAACAAACATCCTTCAAAACCCCGAGGGATGAAATAAGCTTTATAGACTACAACAGAATTCATTGTTCAGTTACGAGTGCCTAGAAACTTGGGCTGGGGTTGGGGGTTGGGCATGGGTATGGGGCGCAGGAAGAAAGGCTTTTATGCAAAACGCCTGGAGAGAACTTGTTATTTCGTTAAAATTGCTCAACCAGGATATTCGCTCCTTTCACCTTTCCTTTTTCTAGAAATTTCCCGTACAACTTTTTCATATTTCCATTTCAGAGATCCTTTTGACTCCTGTTCATACCTTCCCTCCGCCCCGCCGAATTCAAATTATGAAGGAGAGAGGGGAAAGTCAAGGCAAAAAACTGCAGAAAAAATTCAATTAAAAATTAAATAATTACCAGCCCCGTTCCCTTATTGTTGAATTATGAATAGAAAATTAATTTCGAGGACTTCACTTCCAATTGACAATAGTAATGACTTGCTGCATCCGTAAGGCATTGGCCAGGCTGTAATCCGGACGCTTTCACCGATTGGTGCACTAGAATCACTATCATCAACCACTAGTCCGTAAGATAAGGCCCATTCAGATCCAGCAGCAGCAGCGACAGCAAACAGTTCCTATTGGCTAATGGTGGTCAAATGACAACAAAAGCAGCAGCGATTGCAAGTAAAATTAAGCTTGCTGCCGCTGCTGCTGGATCTGAATGGGCCTATACTCGTATGTTTAAAAGTATAATTAACAAAACAAAGCAGCATTAAAAACATCCAATCAAGCTAGTATAGGATGGCGTCGGAACTACACATCATCTCTGCCAGTGTTGCCAGGGCTCAATTCCATCACCCGGAGTTTTCTTTATTTTCAAAAAGCGATTTGTGACTTTAATAGTTTCTAAGCTCCGTCAGAGCTTCGCTACTCCTATTCCTTCGACTTGTAGGACAATCACATTTCAGGCTTTGTCTGTATGACAGAGACATCATCCTGTGTTGAATTTTACGCATCCAAAACGAAATACTGTACTCCCATCCCAATGAAACTTTCACCTGACTGCTGCCATCACAGCGCACGGTGTAGAGCTATCGGATTACCCATTTCCAATTTTGCTAGGCAACTACATTCCTACAGTGCTCAATGCATCTAAGGAAAAGTAAATGGAGCTATCTCCAATAAAGCACTTATCGAAGCCCCGAGCGAGGCAAACGACTTGAATTCAAGGCGCGATCGGATCTACAGTTTTATGTATCACCCTGTATTTTTGTAACGCTATAACATATTTTCCATAATAAGATGTCAGTGTACGGAGAATACTCTCACCTATCTAAAATTGTAAAAGTGACGGTTCCACCCTACCAACTCCAGAGTTATGAGTCGCCAAAGTCAAAATTTTGGGGTTTTTTAACTAAAATTACAAACCTTCAGTTCTCCAAAAAAAACATAGTTAACCTATACTCTCTTTTTCCAAAATTAGAAAGCTATGAACAATCCTATGAACAATGTCCAGACAATTTTTATGCTGTGACCTTTACTTTTGAAGTTAAGAGCAATTTTGATTTTGGTGCTTATTTGGTACTTTTCAACAAAGCTTAGATTAAAAAGTACTAAAAAAGCACCAAATAAGGCACATTTTTGACCACTAGCGGCTAACCCTTTACGTCAAAGTATACAAGAACATAAGCTATTAACCTCTTACCAGGCAGGATCATAAGGGCACAAACAACCAGCTATCAAGCTTTGCTGAAATATTAAAATGGCGTTTTAAATGAACAGAACAGAACCGAAAACAGGGTTACATTCATGCCATTGGAGAGTTGCTGGAGTTTTATGAGACATAGCAAGTTTGATAAATCAATCAATCCATTTTTCAATCACGGTGGGCTACGCTTACTAATTTCACTGTATTTCTTCTTCGTTATTTCCCATGGGATCAGCGCTCCGATTTTCTGTTCATCAGCAGCATTCGTACCCTTCACGTAAGGTTGGTGCTATTGTTATTTTATATATTCGTCTTCTTTGAACATTTTTGCCTCACAAATCACTAAATATAGATTTTCGATGGTTTTATCGACGCTCTTCTTATGTTATTACTGAAGTGGTCGACTGCTTTCAGGAGGTGGTACCTGGTACCTATGCAAGGTCACTCCATTAAAAATAGTCATTATAGATAAGTTACCGTTCATGTATTCCGCTTTGGTCTTGCTCACTCCAACCCTTCTGCAGTCTAGTACTGTGCAGTTCTAGTATATATGAATATTTTTTTCACAACTTCAATCAAATTAAAACATCACAAGGGAGAAGTTTCGCAATTTACTCTAAATGTCACCTCACAACCACTGAGTTTGAATTATGCTCTCGGAATTCAATTCTATGAATTTTAATCTCTCAATCCGCAAACTTAAGCTGCATACATTATAAACACGCTCAATTCAATTACGTGCAAATCCAAACTCATATGGAATTTACCTTCAAAATAAATCACAGCTCCCCAAAGTGTGTGTACTGAAGTGCTCGCGCGACCTTCGTTTTTGTCGGGGGCCAATATCCCCTCAAGAGAGTCCTTATGGCCCGACACCCCCGAAGAACGGGAGTCGGTCAGTTTATTTACCAGAAAGTGCACACAAATCCACCATTATGCTCCCGATTATGGGGATTCGAAATTCCACAGGATCCAATGGCGTCGGGTCCTCATAAATTATTTCAACTTTGACATCGTCCTGCCATTCCGGCACTCGCCGATGCTCTTGGTGTTATCAAACGGTGAAATATGGAGAAAATGTGAACCCATACATCCTGGCAACTTTATCGTTGCGAATTTATAGGGGATGGGCGCGGGTTTTGGGGGAAATCCCGTCTCCCGGGGCGCTCAGTATTTCACAGGATTTCAATTTTTTGTTCGCCTTTATTTAGAAACTTCAAAGGGACTCTTCCGAAGGATATTTATCTCTTGCACGACAAGTGATGCACTGGATGACTAAAGGTTGACGTTATGGAATATATGGGGGTAATTTGGAAGGGAATGCAAATTTAGACATGTATATACGTTATCTTGTTCGAAAGGATGCTCTTCCTGTAATGTAATCATGTCAATTTCCTGTTATTGTGTGGAGCTTGGCTATGCCAGGTACCCTACTTAAGTTATGGGGACTGCTTTGGAAGGCAATTATCCTCCTTGAAGCTGACGTGACTTATTGACAATATTACATTCCAGGCAAAATAGTCCAAACTAGTCCAAAACTTCGGGTAATCCTCTAGCCGAATATCTGTACAAACCTCAAAAAAAAATTAAGCAATGAAAAAATTCTAGGTGTCCTGAATGGGAGTAACCTAGAAATCGTGAAGTCTCACGAACGCTTTCAGGTAGAGAAAAAGTATAAGAACGATTTTTGTAGGTAACCGCATGATCTACAAATTTTATTATAACTGTTTTTGCTATGAAATTTACCATTTAAGAGATATACACCAAACCTCCGATTAGACGGTGGCTAGACTGTGGGGGTGGCCACGCAAACTGGATGAGGACATCAGGTCAGAATCAGGACCGCTGAAGGTAGCAAACGTAAGATCTTAGTGCAAAATAATAAAAATGAAACAAGAGGATCAATTTTTTAGTTTTTTTGAAATAAGTAAATTATGATCAATCAGATCGCAAGATTAACTTGTTCTTCTTAGGTGGCGCTACCCTCCTTGAAGGACTCGGGCCTCTTGAAGTCTCTTCTTCCAGGTCTAGCTAGTTCTCTCCAGTTTGTTATAAGCAATTTCCGCGTGTCTTCTAGCACGTCATCCATGCACCTATTTCTCTGTCGTCCTAGATTAACTAGCTAGCAACTTACTGTGTACAAATTGTCACTTGTTGTACTTCTTGTATGGTGAATTCTTGTGTGTTTGTATTTCTTTTTCGGGCTAGTTCTTACACAATTGACAGAGCAGAGTTCCACCAGGGATGTTAGTGCCAATATGATCATTTTAATATATGAGAGTTGATTATCAGCCGTGTAGCCTGATTGCGCGTAACTTGGTTGGCATTGTCTATATCGGTCTACCTACAGTTTGCGAGAGATATGCTTCGTCTTTTCCTTTATAAAGCTAATAAGGTAGTTATTTATCGGTGTAGTTATTACGAATTTTCGATAATGTAATGCTCTGTTGTATAGACTTTTGGTATTTTTCGATTTTGTTTACAAATTCAATACTTTCCTCTTGTTTTGAAGCTACTTCCATAAATATTTCATAATGCCAGTAAACTTCCGAGTAAATATGCGATAAATTTGTGTTGATGCTCAATCTCTGGATGGAAAACATAAATTTCGCTCCTTATATAACTTCTGATTAATGGTCGACTTTTATTTGAGCGATATCTAATCGCATTTTTCTAGTATAAATCATCTGTATCAATCTCTCACTGCGATATCAGCTGTCTGGATTCCCACTAGAAATAAATTTTCAATCATTTACTCCAATCGTGGAGTTGAGAACACACACACACACACACACACACACACACACCAAAAACGAGGTGAATTCCTCGTCTTCAGTCAGAATGTGATGGATTCTGTAGTGAATATTCCGCCAAAAATCCACTCCACTAAACTAGTGAGCGATAAGAGAGATTACCGTGGGGATGAATTTCAGCAGAGTTAATATTTTGACGGGTTGGTAAATAAGCAGCTGAGCCTGAATCGTAGAACCAAAGACCCAAAGTTTCCGCCGCCAGTTTCTGGATACGCTCCAAAAGCGTTCGTTCCTTGGTTGGCTGGCTTCAGTATGAACTTAAGCCAACGATTCGAGCCACCAATCCACCAAACACGGAAACACACACCGAATCCAGCCCGCAGCCCCCACACAAATTGGAATAAATTTTAAGCCTAGGTAAAGCCAAAAGGGATTTTCCAGGCTCATAATTTAATGAAAGTTATGTCGAGCCATTTTCCATGTTCCACCTTCGCGGATGGGGAACATAGCGAACAGCAGAAGGGTCTGTGCCACTATACTATATAGTAGCTTCATGCGAGCATCGTCTGCGGAATGGAGTGTATGTAGCGGAACGCAACTTCCGGAAGAAACGTTGCCAGCTGCCAAAAACTTTTCAAAAGGACAAAAATGACAAGGAATTCTGGCGGTACGCGGCAGTCCCTTTGTTTAAAGTTAAGGAGCTGTAAGTTATGCTAAACGGATTTCATTGTTTTCCCTGCAGACGGGCTGAAAGTAATTTAAGGATGGCAGGATTTGCGGCTTTAAATTTCCTTCCGAATCCTCGAATCTGGGCTGGCTCCTAGTCGAAGGATTCACCTGGAACTGTGTAAAATTCCGCCTCTTCGCTGCGTAGATTCAATTACGCAAACCTGAAATGAACCAAGTAACTTTAAAGCGAGTTTCCATTAAAAACTTCAAACAAGACCGAAGCCGACAATTTAACTCGGGGACAATCGAGAGGCCGCGCTCCCCGTGTCCGACCCACCCCTTACCGAGCACATTTTCCCATTTCACTCCTTAATTTACGTCCAATCCGATCCTGACGGACAGGCAGACGCACGGCCCGGTGTAATTGCGGTTCAAATTGCAGCACTGTGAATGTCGTCGTCCATGCCGCTGTCGGAGAAAGTCTGTTAATTGCCAAAGCGAATAAATAAATAAATAAATCAGAGCCACATTCCAAAATAAGAACGGGGCGGGCGGGGGTTGGCAGTTTTTAAGGGCATATTTTTAATTCTCATATAATATCGGCAGTGGTTTGTGTGGTGGTAGTGGGGTGAGTGGTGGCGCGAACTGCGAAGGTTAACAGGAAATTGGATAAACACCGGAGAGTTGCCATTGATTCTTTGACCTCTGGATTTGCAATCAATCTCGATCCTGACAGGTTCAGTAAATTGACAGGTTTTATGGCCACCGTAATTACACATTTTTCGAGGGTTTTTCCCAGTAAATCCCGGAGATTTTAACAGTGATTAAAAATGTACATGTGTGGTGTAAGGTATACACTGACTGGCGATACTATTGCAGGTATGCCAGGTAAATATTTGTCATACGTCGAATCGATGCCAGGGCTGCAAATCAACAATTACGGCAAATCTATTTCCTGAATGGTGTATCTGGCGACTGTAGATAGTCTAAACTGCAAGGATGTGTATTTAGAGGCAGATACTCGACCCCTTGAATGATCCAAAACGGATTTAATCACAAAAAATGGATTTTTTATGTGATAGTCTCAGATACAACCAGCCCGTCATGTCGTTCACCTAATGATGCATGTCTAGTAGTAACAGCTTAGCTCCAAGGACAGAAAAGCAATACGATAGGTTAAGAGGAGTATGGGGGCTGCATCAGGAGGAGACGCGGTGAACTTCGCGTTTGAATTCTTGGATATGAGCTCATTTTTTTAACCAGCCGAGACTAAGCCATAGCCGTCAGGGTTAGTGGAAGTCAGTATTTCCTAACCCCATTCATCAGCAGAAACGCAAGGTCATCGTCATCGATCATCCTCCCGACTTCGCATAACCTCAAACCTTTTTCATGCCTCAACTCAAGCTAAGTTCACTAACAGAGAACTTCATAACTGACCGATAACATGACGAAAAGTTCGATGAGAGACTTTTTAATTCGTTTTGCCGTTTTCGATACAGCAGTTACGCTTATTTTCATATACATGTCATTCCCGGACTGGACACTTTCCTCGAAGAGTGGTATCCTTAGCTTGGGTACACAGACACACCTGCGATACACCTAGCCACACATATCTATTTCACTCAAGAAGCAAGTTAATCTTCATGGACATTGGTCGAATGCTTGTTATTGAACAAACAATCGAATTCGTTTCGAGATGGCAATAAATACTCTCACAGGCACACTTGGAACATCCGGAAGCTACCTTCTAAAATGCACCGAGCTACACATGTTTGTAAATCTTGTAACAGTTCTTCGTTTCGGGTATCTGCATAAAATCTGTAATCCTTGACCCGTATCAAATGACAAATTTCTCCAATGGTGCATACAAGGACATTCTTATCCATAAATTTTCAAATAGCATAAGCCCTCTTTCTACAGCCTCCCATACCTTGGGGCAGGACAACAGATTTCTCACAGGTATACCGTACATCTTAAGCATCTGCATAAGACAGCAGTCGTTCGTATTGTCCTTGACTTTAAGCTCGACGGCTTTGTTTTTCGATTTTTACAGCCCGAACAATGTTCGCAATTGCCTCGACAATGTAATTTGGCTGGATTCCAGTTGTTTCTGAATTGTCCCTAGAACCCCAAGGACTGCTGTCTTAATGCATCTGTACAGCGCCTACTGTCCGCCATAATGCTGCTCTGGCTCCAGGCAATTATCTTCACCCGAGCACTTTGCAACTTCAGCTACATTCAGGAGAGTCCCAGCGAGTTCGGATGGCATATTTAAAGTGGAGCTCACCAGAGACTCGCCCAGGACTTTTGATTAGTCCTTGAAGGTGGATTCCATTCATCAAAGACACATCTCGTGAGAACGGGGGTGCTTAAGGTAAGATGGCGTGAAATTATTTTGCGATGAGTGGTGTGCACCACAGCCGGGGAGTGGTGGGGGCGACCGTATCTGTTGCGCACAGTTCAAGGTAAATGGCGAGTTACGGGTGGTCTTTCCTTGCTGTATAATTTCCTAATAAAGATGATAATGCTGCTCCCCAGGACCCGTGATGGGTAGTGGGCAAGGGCTGACTCATACATAAGCGGCTGGCATTACAAAGCCATCAATGTCTCGTTCCGGGTATATCTGGCTTAGGTGAGGCAATGGCCAGCCACAAGATTTATGTTCCACTCCTGGTTTTTTCCTCGACACCCAAGGGAACTGTGATCAAGGATTCTGTTATTCATACAACGAGTAAAGGCAAGCTCCGGGCATTTCCCATGGGGATCTAACCAGGACAGTATCAGAGTTAAAAAAATTTTACGAGATCCTCAGAAGTTTTCTCAGATTTCTTTTGCAAATATGAAGAAGTTGAATCCATATTCAGCTCGTTCTGATAAGGAATCGCTTTAAGTATCTCCTCTGCTGGACCTTACCATCTTGCAGGCTTGGGCGGGGGCTGGCGGTCTTCCTTTTTCTGGGAATCCTGCAAGGAAATTCTGTTTTCAGCTCCTTCAACCACACATATCGGATTAGCATTTCATTTTGCTATCAGCTTACTCTTGGCAAAGTAGTTGCAGAGGATTTACGACTGTCACTCAGTGGCTGTGGCAAGCGCCGTAGGATGAGAGATTATGATTATAAGTCCCGCAGGATACACCATAATCTTACCATAAAAGTTTGTATCATTCGTAGTTTCGTTGGCAAAGTATAAATGAACTTGAAACTTCTATTTGTAACTTGTGGAACTGGGAGTGTGAATAATGGCGAGCTTGCTGGCATATTGGGAAACAGCAAGGTGAGACGCTATTGTTTGACGGTTTTTATATCCTTTGGCGAAACAATTTAGATAAAAAGTTCGTGGTTCTGAAAACCTTGTTCGCGTTAAAAACGGTGCAGAAGACTACTGCCATATTTGATTATACTCAAAAGGGGAATGGTTTGAGCCTAGTATTAAAGCAAACTCGCTAGAGAATTGAGATCGGTGAAACTAAGTGAAATCATTGACGTATTAAAGAGAGCTTACGGGGATCAGTAGCCAAACAGTACGGACTTTTTTAAATGGATAAAGTGGTTCAAGGAAGGCAGGGAGAGAGATGACCAGCGCTCCGGAAGAACATCGACCTCAACCAATGAAGACATGTTTACTAAAGCAAGATTTTTTCTGTATGTGAAAGAGTCTAAGCACAGACTTAACTATTTGCAGTACAGATGTTGCGCTTCATACACAAACCGGTTTGTTAAGATGAAAAGTGTTAGGCCGTTTAATTAGCCTCTGAGCCTGGCTTAGTTTTGCTCTCTGTTATCACATCTCCCTTGTACATGAAAGCACTATTATAAAATAGAACGAACACTGGAGAGAAAAGTTCTCAGGTGCATAATAGGCCCAATGAGAGAGGATGGACTATGGCGAAGGAGATACAACAGCGAGTTGTATGAAGTTTGATTGAGGATAATCGATAATCAGCTCATGGTGGCAGATACTTCAGTAAATAGATCATTAGGCAAACCCAGGAGGATATGGATAGACTCTGTGACGGCTGACGCAGAGGCAATGCTCAACATTCCGAGCGGAGCAGTCTTAAGGCTAAATCCGACTGAAACTAAAGAAATGCGGATAAATGCAAAGACAATTGAACGCACAACGCTGAATAATCGTGACGTGGACGTGGTAGATAAATTCTGTTACCTCGGTCGAATTATTACCGAAAATGGCGGGGCAGAAGAAGACGTCAGTTCCAGAATGAATAAAGCAAGAAGCGCATATGCATGCCTGTTTCGCATTGAGATCGACGGAGATCTCACCTAAAACCAAAATGCGGCTGTTAAATTCCAACGTTAAGGCAGTGCTTTTGTGTGGTTTCGAAACATGGAAAGTCACCCAATACCTTCAAGTTTTCATCAACAGATGCCTAAGTCGTATCCTAAAAATACGCTGGCAAGATAGACTTACAAATGAAGAACTATGGCGCGGTGCCGGCCATGAAAAGATACACGACGAAATCAGGCGAAGGAAATGAAATTGGATTGGCGTGAAAACGAGAATCTACCCACTGGAATCCACAAGGAACCCGTCGAGTTGGAAGACCTAGAATAACGTGCAGGAGAGCCCTGTTAGTAAAGGCCGCAGCAAACGGGAGATCCTGAACGAAGCTGAGAGCTCGCACAAAACAAAGTCCGCTAAAGGGCAACTGTTTCCGCCATATGTCCCACGAGGGATTAAAGAAGCCAAAGTAAGTAACATAAACAAATAATTACATATATAATACATTTATTGCTATTTCTTTTCACTATGAGAGTGAGCGATAATGGATTAACAGATCATACAATATTTATTATATTTTTATATTCAGGCAATAACTGAACTTGACTTACAATTACAGCTTAATATACTCCAAGCAGTTTTTAGTTACCGCCTCTATCTAATAGTGCTTTTTTTAATAATTCTACAATTTCTTCATGACAATTACTAATAGCAGCAGCCAACGGATTTGTTGCGACATCCTTTTCTTCTGAAATAATATCAATATTGGCACCATTATCTAACAACAATTCAACCATTTTTAAATGACCACTCTGTGCTGCCATATATAATGGTGTAAAACCTTGATTGGCTAAAAAGTTTGGATTGATGTCTTTATGTTTCAAAAGAGTTTCAGCAGCACTAACATACCCAAATCGTGCTGCAAAATGTAGGGCAGTTTCCCCCCGTAACGAACTGGCTGCATTTGGATTGACGCCTTTGTCCAGTAGTAGTTTTACAATGGAATAATTACCAGTTCCTGCTGCTAGGTGCAATGGTGGCCATCCTTCATTACTCGTTTTGTTTACATCAATATGCTCATAATTTAATAAGTGTTCAGCAATATTGTGATGACCACATCCTGCTGCGATGTGCAACGATGTCATGCCATTATGAGTTGCAGCATTAACATTGGCGCCTTTTTCTAGTAAAATTTTTACAGCTTCTAAATGGCCACATTCTGTTGCAAACATTAATGGAGTATAGCCTTGAGCAGCAGTTTCGGCGGAAATATAAGCTTTTCTATTTAGTAGTTGAATTATGATTTCGACAGATCCATTATGTGCAGCTACGTGCAATGGTGTCGCACCTTCACTAGTAGCAACAGCATCTATTTCAATGTCATCTCTTAGTAGTAACGCTTCTACAAATTCAACCCGGTTATGTTGTACAGCCACATGCAATGGAGTAACACTTTGGTTGGTATTTACTGCGTTTATATCAGCACCCCCGTTTATTAGTAGTTTGGCCACATGAAAATGTCCTCTGTCTATTGCGTAATGAAGTGGCGTTAGGGCATTAATAATCGTTACTGGACTTAAATACACTTTTTCACTTATAAAGAGGCTGACAATTTCCGGGTGATTACATCGCGCTGCCAAATGCAACGGTGTTTTACCATCATTGGTTATGTGTTTTTTAATATTATCGGTTTTATTTAGTAAAAACTTTACAACACCTAAATGTCCGTATTTTGCAGCACAATGCAGCGGTGTCAAAACCTCATCATTTATTACGTTTACATCGAAGCCGTGTTCGAATATTAACAGTTTTACTATGTTTACGTGGCCGTACAAAGCTGCATAATGTAAATATGTTTGGCCATTCCAAATTGTTGTTTTGCAAAAATTCGGGAATTTTTGTAGTATAATTTTCATTATTTTTATATGGTCATTGTGTATGGCATAATGTAGCGGTGTTAACTCGAAATTATCTTTAACATTAAAGTCTACATTTTTATTATCTAAAAGTAATTCAATAATATTTTCACGACCATATTTTGCTGCTAAATGTATAATTGTTGTACCAGATTTTGTTTTACAATTTATATTGGCTTTATGTTCTATTAAAAAGTTGAATATATTTAGGTAACCCTTTTTTGAAGCAATATGTAAAAGCGTTTCGTTTTCAATATTTAATTCCTTATTTACGTTTATATTTGTAGTTTCAATTATATGTTTAATAATATCTTTTCTACCATTTAAAGCTGCTATTTCAAGGATGTTTGTGTAATTTATAAATTTTTTTTCGTAACGAACATCCCTATCAAGTAGTTTAAGAATTTCTAAGTTATTACCTTTGGCGGAGTAATGCAATATAGTCCATTGATTGATATCTTTCGATTTTAAATCTGCCCCTTCTTTTTTAATATGCATTAATTCATTAAGACTGCCATTTTCTGCAGTTAAAAATATTTTTTCTTTATTTTTAAGCAATTCTAAACTATTTTGATAATGCTTATCCAAGAAATCAATGCCGAATGCATTTTGAGCAATTATTAAATTGTTATCTTCAAAAATGATTTGTTCATCTATAACGAATTTCAATGCATTGGAAAAAAGAGCTATTGTTGGATTTGTTAGTAATATTTCCACTAAAGCATTACCATGAGCTAAATAATTCCCTAGTTGTTTCCCTGTAAGTAGTTCTGTTGACTTATCCAAAAATGATGATATTGAGTGCTGATTAGATTTATCAAGCTTTTCTGATTTTTCTTCTAAGAATGCAGTTATATCAAGTACAAGCATTTCAATTGCTGGTTGTAGTTTAAAGCTTCTACTAATATTTTGTATTATTTCCCAATTCATACAATCACCCCTCTTATTACCAAATAATAATTCTTTTAATGTTTTTAATCTTTCTTTCAGGTGGTTTTGAAATTCATCATTTTGTTTCGTAACAATATCTTCCATAGTCGATTTTAGAATTGTTTTTAACTTAACTTTTTTACCAGCAAAAAATTCCATAAATGATTGTGATACATTTAAAAATTCACCAGTTTTAATAAAATATTCAACAGAAGATAAAAATTTTTTATATGTATCAATTTCTATTTGTTGCTTACAATTATTAAATTCTTTTCTATCAAAATATTCTTTTAGTGTGTCACTCTGTTTTTTTCGTATTTTTAATTTTTTTCTTAATAATTCAAATCTATTTTGTATTTCATCATCAATTTCTCCTATTTCATTCTCTATTAAATTATGTAATAAATCCGATATGTTTTGTTTTACTTCATATTGTTCCTTATATTCAAAAATGGTTTCTTCAATTTTTTCATAATGATTGTTAATATTTTCGTTATTTTTTAAATGTTGTAAAATATTTTGAATTTCTTTATCAATATAAATATAATCTGTTTTTACTTCTAAATTATTTTTATATAATTTTATATCATTAATATTACCAAATCGTAAGTTAAGATTACAATAAATATTAATAAAAATATCATTTATTTTAGAATTATCTTTAATATTTAATCGTTTTTTGTAACTTTCATAAATTCGTTCTGTAATATCAAGTATTTCTGTAATTTTAAATTTTTTATCTGGTTCCTGCATATTTAAAAGAATTTCTTTAGCAATAGATTTTATATTATTTATACTTATATTTATATTAGAATGCGATTCAATATTTTGAATTAACATTTCTAAACGAAGCAAATTTTTAATATAATCAAACTTATTATTTGTGCCACGTAATATTTCTTCTGCAGCAATAATTTCGTAAATTCTTTCAAAAAATTTATTTTCAACCTTAATAGGATTATTTATTTCTATTTTGTATTCATCAATTAAATTTTTAATATCAGAAATTTCTTTAATATTAAAATATTTAGCATCAACTTCATTTAATTTAAAAAAATTGAATATTTTCGCGTGTTCTTTTAATTCATTAACATTTGCATAATTAATATTTTTTAATATTGTTTGAATTACATCTAATTTACTATAAAATTAAAATATAACATTATCAATAGAATAAAGAAGTTTTTGTAAATCATTTTTTAAATTAAATTTTTCAGATTGTATACGCTTGTCTAAAATGAATGAATACGATAATCGATCACGTAATCTTGTTATTATTTCCCTTGTATCATTATTTAAATTACAAAATAATAAATCGCTTAAATTTTTCGACATATGTGGTGATATCAATGTATTTTTTAAATATTCACCAGTTACTTGCAATGCCCTCTTAACAAGAAGTGATCGCAATTTATTAGGAATGGTTTTTAGAACTGTTATATTTACATACCATCGAATTTTATCTAATGAGTAAATATCTTTAATTTTTTCATAATCAGAAAATAATTCATTAAATTTATTATTATTTAATAAAATTTTTTCAATAACTTCTTTACGATTCTCATTTGGTAAATTACAATCAATATGCGATTGTTTAAGTTGGAATTTTTTTAGCTCATCCTTAAAAGTATTTAAATAACATAAAATTTTATTTTTGCTTAAATATACATTAATAATATAATTAATTTCTTGTTCTTTAACATTCGATAAGACAAAACAAATTAAACAAAATTCTATCTCTTCCCATGGAAATATTGTATATGTCGATTTTAATATTCTTTTTAATACATTTAAATTTTTTGCAATAAATCTCGATATAAATATAAATTTATCATTTACTTCTAATTCATTTAATGCATCAATTGCTTTTACCACGATATCAATTCTTGCTTGAACATCAGTTGATGATGATTTACAATGTTTTATTGATTCCGATTTTTTTTGATAAAATCGTAAATTAATTAATTTATCTTCAATAAAAATTTCCATTTTTTCTACTAGTTTAACATTAAATAACTTAAGTTCATTATAAGCATTTGAGAGATATTCTTCTAATTCTTCGCGATTTAACAATTTATTAAATAAAATTTCCAAAATCTCAATATTACTTGTTCTAATTGCATAATAGAATACATTGTGTTTCGCATCATCTAAAGCATCTGGCTTGACCTCGATTTTTTCGATATTATTGAAAAATTTATAAAAATTACTATTTTCATCGAGAACAACTTTAGTAAGAACATTGAACTGATTATATTTACACGCTAATAAAATAGGATTTGTAAACTTAAAGCTACTATTGTCATCACTAATTGTAGTTACTTTACCACTTAATATTAACTCATGTAATTCATTCAGCAGTCGGCTTAAGCTTTCTATACCGTCAATATATCCTATTTTAAAGTAATATTTCAATCTAATTAAAATATTATCTACAACACAATTGTTTCCTTCAACTAAATACAATTTATTGCAAATATTTTCAAACTGGTCTTTGCTTACAAAATTTAATAAAAATAAAAGTTTATCCACTTTATTTTTATTTAAAACATCACTATTATTTAAAACAGCATTAATCCATTCAAATAAAATTTCACTTTGTTCAAAATTCAGTTGAGTCCCCGTCATACGATTCAATAAACAAATTACAATTTCAAATCTATCATCAAATTCCATACGCGCTGCTTGTGGCAGCAATGAAAAGGCAATATTCAATGGAGTTCTCTTAGTATTACTTTCAACATCAACTTGTGCTCCATAATCCAATAAAATCTGAACAATATTCAAGTAACTACACTCAACTGCATAAAATAATAATGTATTGCCATCGATATCTGAAGTATTCACATCAGTACCCTGTGCCAATAATTGTGAAACTCCTTTAAAATCACCCGCTTCTGTCTTAATCAAAGCCCTTACCTTATCACAAAGTTCGCGTGTGTCCGTTTCTCGTATCATTTTAAAAATGTATTGAAGCATTTTCGATTCAAAACTTTTTACACAAGAATTTGATTGATTACTACTAGTCGAACAGCTGGGCTCAATATTATTTTGAAATTGCACCAATGTTATAGGACAACCAATGCTGTCAAATTCTTCCAAAAGTAATTTTAAACAATTTAAACAATTCCTTTCATCGATAATATTGCTATTTTCAGTTGTGCTAAATCTAGATATTATTTCGGCATATATCTCCCGCAACTGTGTCAGTAAAACATCTCGTCTACTCCCATCCATTTCACTTAAAAATAACTGCACCTCTGTACTTGTATCATGCAACTTAGAAGAACTTGCCTCGTTTAAGCTAAGATCCTTAAAGTTGTCACAGTTTTCCTCCATTTTTTTGGTAGCGTACTCGTATTCCAAATTTCGAACGTTCTTAAAAAATAATTTACAAATTTATTTATCCTTAACCAATTCGAGACGGATTATTATTAAAACACCCGGTGTTGATAACCAAGAGCTTGAGTAAGGAGATATTAAAAGTTATCAACAAACAACTGCGAAAATATAAAGGATGATTCAATACCGTGAGTGGTAAAGGCATCCAAAAGAAAAGGTAAAAGAACGAAGAGACGCTACCATATTCTACAGCGGCAATAGTGATGAACTTTGGGGTATGTTTCTGTGTGCTCAAGCTCAAACAAAGGTCATGGACATTATCGCGATCAGCGATCGGATCGCGACCTGAAAAATTAAACACACACTCAATGGACAGAGTCTTCTTCAGGACTCGATATGTAGGTGCCGTGAAAACACACAAAAATTGCGGATGGCCGCCGATCATGAAAACAGTCAAACCGGAACTGTCATTCACTATCTGAAACGATTAGCTGGCAAAAGCTGCGATTAATTGGGACTAATGCCCGGGATACACGAGGCTAGGAGCTAGGATAGCAAGTTAGTGCTATCAAGCTAGCAGGTCTGGTTTCGTGTAAACAAATCTAGCATCATTTCTAGGCTAGAAACCTAGTGAGAAAGCTAGTAAGCTAGCGTTTCAAGCTAGGAAAGTTTAATAGGATGGGGTTATATTTTTTGAGCTAGTAGTGAAGCTATTATTCGATTAGCTAATGTACAATGACGACGCGTTTTGTTTTTGGGACCGCTAACCACGAGTTTTCGAGACAAACATGGCAAAATTTAATGCCGAGGGTTAACTTAAAGTTTGTGCAAATATATCGTGAGGAGGAATGTTAATGGAACGCCACCAGTCCAACTTATAAAGACAAGTCTATGCGTAGTTTACCACTACAAAGCATACGCGAGAGATTATTGATAATCGACATACAAATGACGATCCAAGAAATCAAAAATAAAATCCAAAATACTGATACTGGGTTCAAATTTCCTAGCGTCATGGAAACAACTCTAGCTTGTGCCAAGCCAGGATAGCAAGCCATATACGGGACAGTATAGAATAACTGGCTTGCTATCCTAGCTTTGAAAAACTAGCCTGGTGTATCGCGGGCATAAAACCTGCTGCTATCTACTCGCAACTACCCTTGCTCTTGTTTTTTGGCAGTTACGCAATAGATGACCTTTCCTTTTTGAAGGATAAGTTTATGAATTTCGAAATATATTTAAAAAGAACAAAATGCATAAATTCATATCCAGTTTTGATTGTATAAAATATATATGCATTATATTATACCAGTTTCATATAAAAACAAACTCCAAAGGTATTTTCATTGGAGTACGTATACGCCAGCGTATTTGGGCACATATCGGAGTAGATGCTGCTACACCGCAATATGGACTGGGGTAGCTGCAACTACGCCGATGTGCGCCCAACTAAAGGAGTATCCACCCATATCAGGGCCGTGCCCGGGACGTCACAGGGCCGTGTTCTGTTATGTCTCAACGAGGCCGTGCCCGGACACGGACATGTGTGAACGAGTAAAGGAGTATCCAAACATATTAGTGTTCCGTCAGGGGTTCAAAAAATATCGGTGCGTGCATTTTATATGAACTCGTTCACACATGTCCGTGTCCGGGTCGGAGTAAAATTCTAACTTCCCGGGCACGGCCCTGATGTGTGTGGATACTCCTTTAAGATGTTTTCAAACTCCGTGAACTTGAACTAACAAATCTCAACAGCTCTGCGCACCTCGTTTTATAAATTTTGTTCTACCATTTCCCCTCTTTTAATTTAAAAAGGCAACAAAAGCAGAAAAAACTCAATAAAGTAATTTGGGAAGGGATGCGTGCGTTATCGAATAATCAATAAAATAAAAATATTTATGGAATGAACGGAAAACTGTTAGCATGAAAAAAGATGGGTTAAATCTCACTTGTTAGTGAGTTTGGTTTTGTACTAGATATTTGCTAAAAGATGTTTTTTAATTTTTTATTCTTAAATTGTAAAAGAAAAATAAAACCAAAACGTCCGACCTTTCCTAGTAGAAATAAATCCCCTCCGAACTCAGCCTGGTTAGTTTGATTGTTATTTCTTTTTTCCTTTTGAAAAGCTCTTTTTTATCTTTGAGATATGTTTAGTATCAAAACCCAATAACAAGCAGATTGGCTATCAAAATTTATATTTGCACAAAAATCGATAACGAATGCATTTTTAAGTAGTTCCAGTTTCCTTCAGCAGCTGAAATGATATAAATGAATTTTTTAGTTTGTAATTTTTTAGTAATACCAATTTTCCCACTCTGAATAATCTTCATAATTGAGTTAAAGCACGTTTAAGTTAAAGTGAAAGCACTTAAGGCGTCCCAAATAGTACAGGGGAAAGGATGGATTCAATAATAAAATGTAATTATGATTTGTTTAAAGGTGTTGGGCAATTTCCAGAGCTATGCACATTGGTTGTGGACGAAAACATCGCACCAGTTATCATGCAGCCAAAGAAAGTGCCGCGATACAGGAGGGAATCGGTTCGCCTCGAAATAAAATTATTGGAGAAAATTAATTACAGCGAAAGAGTGAAGAAACCCAAAGGATGGATAAGCAACTTGGTGCTGCATCAGGATTTTCCATATTTTCTCGACTGCTCGGAGCTAAACAAAGCCATAGTGCAGGAGATGCCCCAATCCCCAACACTGCAGGATCTAAAGGATAAATTATCCGGAAAGAGATTTTACTCGGTTTTAAACCTTAACAACATTAATTGGCAAATCGTACTGGATGATAGCTCAAGTGATTTATGCACTTTCCACTCACCCTGTGGATACTACAAATTCAGGCGTTTACCACTGGGAATTTGCTCAACGACACAAATATGTTGCGAATACATCTACGAATATTTTCACGATCTGCCGGGAGTTTTTGTGTTCAACGAGGATTTAATTATTTATGGAAATCACCGGAGAGAACACGATGATCGTTTAAAAGGTGTTTTCAGTAGAGCACGAGAAATCCAAATAAGATTTAGGAAAGACAGTTTTCTCTATTGCATGGAAAGTGTTCGATATGCCGGGATTGTGTTTTCGAAACACGGTTGTTGTCCCGACATCAGCCAAATACAACCGATTTTAAAGCTGAAATCGCCAGAAAACAGAGCAGAATTTAAAGGAATTTTTAATCTGCTCAACTGCATTTCTATTTCCACTCCAGAAATCGGCCAAGAATTAATAAAATTTAAGGAGTTACTCTGCGAGAACAAGTTTGTGTGGAAAAGTTATCACCAAGAAACTTTAACAAAAATAAAGAAAACGATTTCAAATCAAAACAACGAATACAATGAAAATGAAGCAGTAACAATCCAGTGTCATGCCTCCGAAACCGGGTGTGGATGCTGCCTCATGCAAGATGGCGTTCCACTTGGCTATGCCGCAACAGGATTCCCGGGAAGTCGAAGTCTTTACTCGAAAATCGAAAAGGAGTTTTTCTCATTGATGTTGGCAGTGTTTAAATTTCACGATTTCATATACAACAAGCACGCAAGTATCCACACCGACCACAGGTGCTTAATGAAAATATTCCACAAGAATTTCGACGATGTAAATTCAGTTCGCTTACGAACAATGAAAATTGCGTGCTCGCGGTACGACCTAACCCTCCAGTACGTGCCGACGGTGTATCTGCCAGTTGTGAACGCTTTGTCCAAAATTGTCCTAGATTTCATACCTCTGTTCCACGACAACAGTTTCTATGAAATCAGGCATGACTTAGGCCTAAATGATTACAAAAAGCGATATTTAGTCGAGGAAACCAAAAAAGATCCTGTTCTGCACGATATACAAAATTTCATTAAAAACGGTTGGCCCGATCGCGATCTGGATGTCGATGATAACCTGAAGTTCTTTTTTCATCTAAGGGACGACATTTACCTTGAAGATAATTTAGTTTTTTACAATGGCAAAGTTATTGTACCAATGAGTATGGCTGAAATCGTTGACGTATGGATCCGTGAGTGGTTGATCGATAGAAATTTAGTTTTTATTATAAAAAGGAAAAAACGAGACAGATTTGAGCAAATTCGAAAATTGATTCACATTTTGAAGAAATAAATAATTGTCTTAAAATTAAGAGTTTTTTTGTTTAAGCATCCGGTCAACACAACCGAGGTAATAAAACACTTGTTTACATTTCACAATCACTTTTTAGCTTATCTACGCGGGAGTAAGAATTTTTCATCAGTCCAGCAGCAGCAGAAGGATTTGTGCTGGACCACCTATAAAGCCCGCGCCCGAAACAGGGTCACCGACAGGGTCCGCACTCAGACGGCAGTGTCAGATTTCTACTGACTAACCTCAATACTTGACTTTTGAGTCCAGACCGGCACAAGCCGTAAAGGCATTACTTCGTCATCATAGTGACACCTAAAAGAGTCCCTCGAAGGGGTGCTCACCAGAACCTGAACAGTGGGCAGACGGACTAGTGAGCTTTGTAAGAAAAGTGGATTCGACGAAGCTCACTACTTAGTTACTAGCTAAATAAGTGCTCGAGGGCGCGTCGAAAAGTGGACAGCATACTAAAGAGAAGATCCTGCCTATCGGTTCTGTGGGTCTCTGAGCCGACCTAAAATAAACACCTCCTTATCTTCCATACTCCCTGCGTCACCGACTTACGCCATTGCCTCATGGGGTTGAATCAGCTATTATAGCTGCTCTCTCTTCTCTCCTTTCTTTGCCTTTCTCTGCTGGCTGGCATTGCTTAACGTTCTGGTAAATGGCCTTCAGCCTCACTTTCACCTTTCTCCTGACCTTTGAGCTCGTCATCTGGTTCAGGATGTTGTTAGCTACACCTCGGCTGTTGTTTCCAGTACAGCCACGCACTCCACAAAACTAGGGTATTTAAAGAGGATCAGGCATGTCTTCTTTATTGTCTGGACATTCTAAGCATTCTCTTTATCGTCTGGACATTCTATTAGTCCATCGTCAGAGTCCATTCCACTGCCTTCGGCTCCGCTTTGCATATTCTGGGCCCCCACTTGCTACGCCACTGCCTACACCCAATTAGATCCGGTCAACAGGTACGGGTAATCCCACAACAACATAAATCTTCAACTTTCGTATGTTAACTACAAAAAAGGTGACAACAATAATTCATCTCCTATCCACAAAAAAAATATTTCTATTCCAGCTACGCCCATGATTGGGAACCATTCCAAATGCCAGAATAAAGATAAAAGCACGGGCTATCCTCATGCCTCTAGTTAATGGATAAATATTGATTGAGGTTACGTGACCGATGCCTCCCAGACGTGATGTCGCTCGTTGTCTTGTTCTTTCGGTTAGGATGTGGTCCTTGGCTCTTCCATTGAACAACTGCAGAATTTTCATGTTGGTTATACTGAAACTTTTGCACGTGTTGCTACTTAAAAAGTCGTTAAGTCCTGTCCTGAAACGTAGCAAGGAATACCAGGAATCCGTTCATGTACAAATTCGGATTTATTTACGCAAACACATCTACTAACACTTTCCTCCCAACGAAGCCACGATGGCAATAAATTCAATAACTACGTCATCTGCAAATTAACTGAGCAATCCTAAAATTCAATAAGGTGGCAATATTGATTGGTCATTTACATTTTCTGCATGTAATCGTTCAGTACTTCAAACACAACCCACATTTTCGTGTAAACTCGCTGTTCAATGTCCTGAATTTCATATCGTATAACTTTTAAATACCACTCTACTGATTACATAATATTGAAAGCTTAAAACCAAACACAATTCTTAAAGTATGTGTATGTTACGATTCTGCGGGTTCCTCCTATATCCTTCAATTAAATCCTTTCTCCGACAAAACTTTTACGATAACGTCAGTATAAGTTGACCTAAACTGAGTTTATGATTTCTGGGTTATGGAGGTCGTAAAAGCAGTAATAGCCATCGTCCCTCAAAATCAGCCAATTTCAAGGAGCGTTGAAATCTTGTGCGTCCCATCGAGCGCTCTTGTTGGCAATCGTGTTCTGCTAATTACCGGAAAGCAGCTTACAGGCTTATATGACCGCATACGTACTCGTATATGAAAGGTAGACAAATCACGACTGTGGAGACAAAAGCCTTTTAATATGGTTTGTCCTAAGCTAAATAATCTCACTAGAAAATAATGCTCGACTCACTCCATTCGTAATTCATTCGTTTTAAATGGATCTCGTCCGATGTCGATGGTTCCTGATGAAGTCCGCAAAGAAGCAGCTTAGCCACCCCTTGAACTCCTTCTTTCTAAGCCCCTTTCATATTCAAAATTAATTTTATGCTCACTACCTTTCAGTGTGCTCGTCTAAATTGAAGTGTGTGTGAATTGTCCCTTGAAGCGCCTGTTATTGTTCACTTGACTGAAAGTTATGTTACCAAACAACCTATGTGAGTTTATAGTATAACAAACACTGTCTCCTCTATGAAAAGGGTTTTCGCTGGTCCATTCTTGTGTGATAGTTTGTCCGCTACCGACCTTCATGTACAGTTCAAAACAAACACGTTCTCGCTTAAATGTCTCCACGCCCTAGCTTCGGTGGGCCTTCTTTAAAGGGCATTAAAGCATCGTTCGCTTCCATTTGAACGTGAGCCCTAAAAGCTCCCAGTGATGGAAATTTTTTAATTTACACTCTCTAATGAACGTCCTGTGACTTTCGAGACACCTCATAGCACTATGCTGATTTCTGTCAGACGACGTGACAGTGATGTCGAGCTGACGAGTCCTTGCTTTTTTGTCTGGAAGAGTAAACTTGGGATGAAGATTTATCTTCACAGTTGAACGGACTTTTGACAACATTTAGGGGCGCTGCCGGTCATGGTAGGTATACAAATTGGGCTCCGAGTTTTAATTTTATAAAATATTTTACCAACGGAACGCTATTAAGACAATGAAAGGGTCGAGGTAGTGGTATTGCAAAAGGAGACAAGGGTGCATGTCCGTCTGACAGGTGACAAATCCGGGAAACTGATGATGGTGATATTTTTTTGTTGACACTGAATTGAGTATGTTGATTAGACCATCTTGATTAAAATATTTCATTTATAAAAACAAGCATCCCGAAATTTCATTTCTTTTCCTTTCTCGACTAATTTATTATCTACGAGAGTAAATATCTACAAACTTACTACTCATTTATTTAGCTGTACAACCGTAGTCCGGTCCCGAAACTGCTCCCTTCACCGCTCCTGATTCAGACCCGATATCATCATCCAGTTTAGCATTGGGATTGTTAAGCTCTAAAAATCTAAAGTCGTGGTCCTTCCAGCGGAGGTTTGGTCCACCTCGCTATCGCATCTCATAAAACCTACCGCAAATGACTTGCCAAGCATACCAGCTAGATTTCTTCCCATCGAAGCCTACTGAGCTTTCTTTTCTTCTCGATATCTACGTCGTGTTATCGCTTGAAGATCTCATCATTGTAGGGCATCTGGAATTATCTTCACTCAAATAAGGGGCGTACAATACTCTAAAGGAATTTGCTCTCGAACACAGCTAAGATGTCAGGGTGCTTTTTGGCAAGCACCCATATGTACTACTAAGATAATCGCGTTGGATTTAAAGAGTATTGGCAGACACTCCACTACCTTGATCGTAAAATCGTTTCACAGATGGCGCCAACAAGTACTTTGATTTACTGTTTACTGTTATTAATGTGCAGATTTCGTATCACTCACTCAATCTGGCTTAAAGCATCGTATACAGTTGTTTGTATGCTTCCAAGGATGGCCAGTTTTTGGTAGGACTTGCAGAGGATGATCCCTCTTATCGTAACTTGGATAATTTTTCCCAACAACAGGTTAAATTGTACGCAGGCAGTTTTTGTGTGCCCGTATTCTATCAGACTGCTTCATTGATCAGTACGCAGAATTCTTACTTTCAGACGGCAGCTTGCTTTCATCATCAAACCAGTTTTTCGGATCTCTGCAACTTCTGACAACAGGCCGAATGTGTTTTAAGGCATCACCAACTCTAATTGACGCTCGGCATATCGTGTCCAGGAATTACTCGTTGTGATCGAACTCTAACGCATGACTGTGTGTGTGGCCTTTTCTTTGCCTTATGCAGCTGTGTTATTAAACTCTGATTCTTGTACGCAAAGCTTTTCCGCGATATATGCGCCCTAGAATCATCTTACAATCAACATAATATTGATAAGATTTGAAGTTGGCACCTCCACCGTATGTCCGCACCGCCATCAAACCCGAAAGACAACCCAATTGCGGTGGGCAACGATAAAAAGCATTATGCAAACTGAGATAACAATCTTTCACAAGAAGAAACGTGAACAACCTGAAAGAGTGAACTAACAAATATTAACTTTAAGAACATTGCTCATATATTTCATTTTGTTGAGTTTCCATTGAGCAGACGCTTGGATGGAAATATACTGGGCAATAATGGTAAAATTATATTTAAAAAATTGAATAGAATACATTTTACGTATAGACAAATGCAGCACATTTAAATTAATTAGTCTTCAGCTTCGTTGGAATAACTTCTTTCGCTTTTATAAAATTAACGCACCACAATAGTATCCAAGCTGGATAGAAAACTACCGTCCCAGCAATATACAACCAGTTTTTATAAATCTGCAAAAAATATATAATTACATTTGTAAATAAAATTCAACTATTCAGTCACTATTACAATTGAGTCTACAGCTGCAAAAGTTAACGCATCCATAGCTGCAGTCGAAGCTCTAACAACCACTTGTTGTAAAGTTAATTCGGGGAAGGCGCTCAAAGTAACAATCAGCACTACGAAAAAAACAACTACCAGAGGGTGAAGTAGGATTGTATAAAAGATAGTAAACCTTAAAAAAACGGTATTTAATTATGAGTTTTTAATTTTCGTAGAATCAAAACAAACTTCTTCAGACTTTTCTTTGCCTTTGTATCTAAAATAATAGCTAAGGGAGCTGCTATTGTAGCCAAAATAAAACCTAGTGAAAAATTTAATAATCCAACGACGATTAAGGCGCTACCTAAATACAACAAAGTTGCAATATGCAATAGCTGAAAAATAAATACGTTTTGCAATGATAAACGACGTAAATGCGAATTGAATGAATTACCTCCAAGCCAAAAGGATTAACATTTATGAAAAATGGAAGTATGAAGCCTGGAACAGAAGTGAGCACTAAAGCTAATGAAATAATTGTTTCTGTCGTTAATCCTTGCGAGGATAGGTTTTTGTTCAACGAAACGTTAATAGGTAAAAGCATCGATAACACTCCTAAAAGTAATACTACGCCGACCACAGCTGCTACTGTTGTATATTGCATATCAGGTCTCTTATTTTGATTTTTCTTCTGTTTCTTCTTCTCGTCCTTTTCATCTTCTTTTGATTTATCATTTTCATCGTCTAGTTTCAGCCATAACAAAAATGCTTTTATATATAAAGGACCAGCCATGAGCATTAGAGAAGGCGTAAAATCTCCAATTGATACGAATCTATCGTTTGCTACTAGAATATAAAAGAAATAACTTTGATGAAACCTTTCAAGCAGATTATTCAAGGATCGCGATATGCCTTCGACGGTTCGCAATAAATTTAATGCGCCAGTTGTGCTTCTATGGTAGTTACTATTTGGTGACTTCACCGCTTCCAGTGTTAAAGACTCTATTCTGTAGCGATGAAACATTCCATGATTCCCCGTTGGGACACCATTAGCTTGAGTGAATATCATAGAGAGCATGTGCATTATGTTTTCTTGGACGGTAGTGTAGCTGGAGCTACGTTTCTTGTTCGGGCTATGCTTGTAGCCACTTATTAAGTTTTCGCGTGCCGTTAGACGTTGAACTAAGTTAAACATGTCCAAATTTGGTAAATACCCATTTATACCTTCAATCTTGACATCCACGTAATCTGAAAAATCGTTATGTTATAAATTCCATAAGGATGCAGATGTTTTTATAATAACAATTCAAGCAAACTTTTCATTAGGTGTTTGGTGATATGCCGCAGCTCAACCTGGAGCACGGATACACGGTTCAAGGCATTGACTCAATTGCGTCGTAAACCGCACTCGGATCCCTCTTTTGGCCTATATATGACCTAGGAATTGAGTCAGTGTATTGAGCCGTGTATCATCGTCTAGGCTAAGCTGAAGCAGGTCGTCGAACAGACGTAATACATTAATCCTTTGTCGTTAACCTCAAAATTCAAATTTTTTTCTATTAATTATATCTCAATTAAGGTCACGACAAAATAATCATCGAAGCAGTATCTCTCCATTTCAATGCTTGCTATTTGCTTCAGTGAAATTCCCCGAATTAACACTCACCAACGTCCAAGTCTTGAATTTCCAAGTTCAGTGCTGCCTGTAAGGACCCAGCACGACCTTCAAGATCTCCAGCATCAAGTACATCGTCATATTCCATACCGCCTTTATAGTAAGCCTCTAACCATGCGTGCATACCCAGTTGTTCTAAATCAGTTACCAAAAATATTAGATCTTTGGCCCAATAATTTCGTTCTAAAATAAAAATATTGAAACCGTGGCAAAATTGATCAAGACATATTAATATACTTCTAGCAAACTCTGCAAACGATAGCAAAATGGGAATACTCGCTGTTATATCTGTATGAACCGAATCTGGCGGTCTATAAGGAGCTGAGTAAACAACGCCTTCTGTTGATCCGATACGTGGTGCGCGTAAAATCCCGTAGACATTTTTACCCTGATAAACCTTTCCACCACCCAAAGGGTAATTCAATGTGAAATTATGTGTAAATGTATCTAAACCAATTTGCCTAAATTTTGCCATTATCCAAGCATAGGGAATTCCAGTTTTATGAGTCTCTCTTTCCCTGTTTAATTCTTCTAAAAGCGACTGTGCATACTTAGCTGATTGCACTCTGATTTCAGAATATACAAGACCTAAAAGTATACTATTATAATAAGGTTTTAAATATTTTATGATATACCTGGAGATAACGCATTTTCGGAAAGATAAGTTGCATGATTGAAGTTCTTATATCCTAAACAGCAAAACCAAACCACTCCCGCCAGATAAAGTATTGAGCATATTTTCCTATTATGCTTGACTAAACTACGACCTAATTGGTTTCTTTTAGTTAACGAAGGATCGGTTAATATTCCCATATTTACTAACAATCATTCGGTGGTTCGGACTAATGGCCATGAATCGGCCAAAGAAAACATCAACAATTTTCAATGCACGAAAACTGTCACTGTCAATGAAAAATTCACATATGGCAATTTTACCAGGGAAATTAATTCTTGCAGTTGACCCGATTGCGGAAATGGCAATCAAATTTGCGTTTTTGAATTAATATCTGCAAATTGTATTGAGTTTGAATCCAAGATGCCAAGATGTAAATAAAAAAAGTTAAAGCAACTACAAAATTTATTTGCCATAGAAGGAACCAATTATACTTGTGCCTTTTTTTTTTATTTCACATGGCATTACTAATAAAGAAAATCACCCTGTATATATCCGGTATGGGAAATTTCAAAATGATGTCTCGTCCATTTTGATTTTGACGTGCAACAAGGCTGGTTCAGCGCTGGTTAATTACTAATAAAAGTTGACTATCTCGACCAGGAAATTGCTCGAATATGGTATAAATATTACAATACTTAATACTCTTTAAAAATTATATATTGTGGAGAATCGCGGTTTTTTACAAATAAGTTATTCCCAGCTCCACGTGGGCGCTAACCTCAATAAAAATATTAATCAAACTTTTATCTATTTTAGGCTGCTGTCGCAAAAGATATTGAAAAGCCCCAAGTGGACTCCGCGTCTCTACATCGTATCCGCATCACTTTGACATCCAGAAATATAAGACCGCTGGAAAATGTTTGCCGGGATTTGATTCAAGGCGCCAAACAACAAAAACTTCGTGTCACGGTAAGTTCATCATTTTTTTGCAAATAGGCCACGCATTTACCTGGAGGAATTGAGCCGCTGCTCCTTTCCTAGTTACAATAGATGCAATATTAACGACTGAAATCATTATTCTTCTTTCCTAATACTAGAGAGTAGAAATATGCGTCAGTCAACAGCCATATGCATACATATCTTATATTTAAGATATTTTAACGAATTTTTTATAATTATAAATTATATTTTTTACAATATTTCAGGGGCCGATGCGCATGCCGACAAAAACACTTCGCATTACAACACGTAAAACACCTTGCGGTGAAGGATCCAAGACATGGGATCGTTTCCAGGTAAGACCCAGTATTACTTAGCTTGGCAGTGATTTTTCCCATACTCAATTGTTGCTATCGATTGGTATTTTCAAGACACTGCCCAGAACAAACGAACTTTTTCATAGACCATACTGCTGTAAACCCAGGCCAGTAGGGCTCCACAAAGTTTTACAATTTCATTTACTTGATTTTCATTTCAAGATTTTTCTTATTGATGTACTCTCTTTTACAGATGAGAATCCACAAGCGGATCATCGACTTGCATTCTCCATCAGAAATTGTGAAGAAAATCACATCAATTAACATCGAACCAGGTGTAGAAATTGAAGTAACAATCGCCAATAATTGATTTTGTATTGTTTTAAATAAAACAATGATCTTCTAATATTTGTTCTTTTATGTTAGCTTACTAAAACAGTACCCATATATAAAAAATACTTTTTGTATGGTCGTCCCTTCAACCTGGTAAACCTTCTCATGAAGAAAGCAAAAGTGGAGTGGTTTGAGTTGAAGAAAGTTACTTTTTAATCGAATTACGACTCATCTCAGCACAGGAGCCAGCAAGATATCAGATTTGAGCGTATTAATTTAAAAGGATATGATGGTTGTTATATACATAAGGCGGAGAGTTCTCAACAATTTGATGGCCCTTATTCTGGTTGTCACTTATGGTTAAGTGGGGCAAAAATGCTATTATGGTTCTCTAAAAAAGTAACAATTCAGTGAGATAACGCGAATTACAGGGGCCGTATTTGGTTTCTCGAGTCGATGGATCGACTCGACAAAAAAAGCTTCTCGATTTTCCCTAAGTTTCATATTTGGCATTTCGACCTAATCGACAGCGAGCCCTGCCACACAAAACCACCAAATTTTGTGATATTGCTCCAAGTGTTGCAAACCACGTGTATTTAATTAAAATAGAAATTATTAAAAGTTTATTGTATGGGTAAATTGAGCTTTTTAATAAACGTCCAACGTCTTTATCGACACGTAAAGAGACGATAACGTTGTCGATATCGTGTTTCCAAATGCCAAATTTTATTTATCGACAGAAGTCGATATCGACTCGAGAAACTAAATACGGCCCCGGGCCTCGATTCCCGCCGCAACTGCCGATTTGTGATCCGCAACAATTTTTCCGCGGATTTGAAACGGCAAATTTGCCTAAGCAAATCCGATATCGCGTAAGTGTTGACTCTGAATTTTTTCGGTTCCGCGACTGCGGATTTGAGAATCGCAGTGTCAAATCCGCACGCACTTCCGATCCGCCGGATCTGGGAATCGAGGCCACAGTTGTCACTGATATCGAGAAACGGCGAATCCAGTGACAATTGTTCTCACTTAGAAAGATTATTCTCATTTGATATTTAAAGGGGATATTTCCACTAGGGTGAATAAGGGCCGATACCTGAAACAGAGAAGGGATAGTTCATTCGAAGCATTTTCATATCTGAAAAAGAGCATTCGCGAAGGCCTTCGGGCAACCCCGATTTGGCCGCTATTGCGTCATAAAATAAAGTAATGAGAATGCATGAATTTAAAATCTGTTCATAGTGGAAATGACAAGTTAAATAATCGTGGCAATTTCACTGAAGACAGATTCTAAATTCTCATTTTGAATGTTTCAACTAGGAATGCCCCAATACATACAACAAAGTATAACGGCATTTAATATCGCGAGTTGATTTTTTATCCCGACCTTTGGGAAGACTCATAAGACAACCGTGTCTAATGAGGAGCAATAGGCGGTTAAAAAGTTTCAATCATTGAATTATTTAGTTGCATCATTGTGTTATAACAGAATAATCCAGCCTCGGCCATTCAAAATTAAATAAGAAAATCTGATGGCGAATTGATAAATGTCTCCAACTACATGGACCACAAATAGCAATAGTACAGCATAATGTGGTGAGTCACGCAATTGGATTTTTAATATCCGTCTATAGGGAAGACCCATCTAGCGATTGAAACACCAACAGGCGGCAATAGACGGCTTTTTAAGTTATACTAGTTATCTTTGTATCTTCATGTACAAAAAATATAATGTAAGAAACAAAAACTGTCTTCCAATGTTATAACCGAAGGCAAATTAATATTACATTCGGGTGTTATGCATGGAAAATTTATCTGTGTCCTTAAGAAGATATTGAAAACAATAAAACTGGATTCCGACAACTAAAGGACACAAAATTTTGTTTGAATTTGTAATGACAATATATATGTGTATATGTATGTTGTATCAACTGCTTGTACGTTCAAATCCATATTTAGAATAAGAACGAAAGATTCTGTTGAAACTTCCTATCCCGCTACGATTTCATCAATCATTTCTACACAATGAAGTGAAAATTTAATTTTTAACTCACAGCGGAGATTATGATATAAGTAAAATCGCTGATATTTATGTACTTTTAAATTTACATATAGACACAAAACTATTAATTGAGAAGTGCATCTAATAATTAAAAGCAATTTAATTTACGTCCTTGATAGCACTTCACAGTCCATTAATAACGACATAGAAGTGTGCAAAGGACGAATTGACAATGGCTGTGCACCGTTGTGTTGTAAATGTGAAGCACCCAGTTTATACATAAAAAGAAACGAATCTTCTGTAGTTTTTTAAAACATTTTTTTATTTCCTTCCAAACAGAAAGAATTTTTCTACAAATAATTATCTGGGAATTCAAAAGTGACGTCCCTTCCCGTGAGTTTCTTATACACTGATGTGAAGGTGTCAACCTGAAATTAATAAAAAAAAAACAAATTATAGCATATTTATAAAAGTGTGTTGTTAAATGAATCGGGTAAACAATATTTCATCAGTTGAAACCCATATTTAAGTAGTCTAAAATACATTTCTCTCGAAACAATTGTTTGGGACATTTTTATCCTATCAACAGCGTACTAGAATGTGCAGAAGTATATTACGACGCTTCTGTACTTAGCTCGATTACCACAAAAATCTAATAAAACTACGGAGAAGCAGAAGAATGGCTTTTAGGCACATTTGTCCCAGTCCACAAAAAAGGTGAACTGCAACAACCACACACCAATCACGCTATTGAACCAGGTACTTTCACATATTTGTTAAGAAGCCTAAAATCATATAGGAAGACCAAGTAGGAGATTGTGAAGCAGGATTTAGAAAAAACAGGCCAAATTTTCATAATGAGACAAATACTTGGAAAATGCTGAGAATAAAGCATAGATATATAAATACATCTTTTTGTAAGCTACAGAAATGCTTATCACCTGCTTAACAGGGAGTTGAGGAGCAAGATGATGGAATGAGCATCCCGAAAAAGTAAATAGAACTCTTCAAAATGACAACTAGGTTGTAATTCAACAAACTTCCCTCTAAAATAATGTTTGCGACAAGGAGATGCGATCTCACCAATTGCTTTGGACAATAATGAGGATAGGCGAATTTAGTGGAGCAAAAAGCATCTTCACAAGAAACATTCCGACATAGTCATACATAATTGGACGCAAAGCGCAAGACGTAAAGGAACCCTTTTCAAGAATTGTAGTCAAGTTCAATCTAAGAGTAAATCATACGAAAACAAAGTACATGATTGAATTGAAAATAGAACAATGATTGGGGGGTGCTCCACAAGACACTAATTCGGACGAGTGAAATCGGTTTTAAGGGAGAGAAACGAAGTGAAGAAAGGGGAAAATAGGCTATTTTCCCCTTTCTTCACTTCGTTTCTCTCACATAAAACCGGTTTCACCCGTCCGAATTAGTCTCGTGTGTAGCACCCCCCAATAGGACAAAGCATCAGCCTTGATGATCATAGAATGAAAATGGTACACAACTTTATATATTTAGGGACAACGCTTAACGTAGAAATAAGATAAAGGACGGCATTCATCGACAGATATAAAACCTATTTCGCACTAGTCCGGATTCTGAAAAACAAAGAAATCTCAAGACAATGCAAAGTGAGAATATATAAAACTTAAGATACTGTTTTTATGATTGCAGATTCTTCTTCAGATTCTGGCTTTACAAGGAAATCAGCGCTAGTTTAAAGGATTAATTAAGCCCCAATTTTCTCCTGATTCCTAACACTTACTTTACATTTAAGTATAATTATATTGATAAAACAAAGCCCTAGCATCTTAAACACGTTCCTATTTTCTTGCGTCCTCCAACATATTGTTTTTGTACCCATCATGTGAACACTTGCTACTTGAAGTATAAGAAGAAGCGATAAATAACGACGATGGGCATTAATGTACGTCCTTCAGACATTCACAAGCTTATAAGTAATGCTTGCAAATAACACAAGGACGATCAATTTGTCTAATACAATACTACCTCGTTTTTGAACTGTAATTACTACAGAAAATACCAAGCTAACAATGAAATGAATACACCAACAAGGGCATTTAATACTAGTTACCCGACACTCGTCTTTCATTTACACTAACGTACACAATATGTGCTGTATGAGCTGATTAATCAACGAAATGAAGCACTACAATTTATTCCTAACTAAGGATCACCATAGAAGATATGAAAACTTTGTCCCCATCATATGGAAAACACTTACTGCCAATATTAATCGCAGAAGCGATAACGAGAAGAATGGGAGTTTTAATGTACGTCCTTTTTGACAATCACAAGCTTTTGATTAATATGCTTGCGAATAACACAAAGACGAAAGTATCAACACAAACAAAATATGTCCGCGTGGTATTTCAATTGATTCCTCACCTTATGTTCAATTGTAGTCTGTTGATTCTTATCCAGATGGACCTTAATTAGCTGTGATCCATCAAGCTTAACACGAACGCGTTTACCAACTATTTCAGCAGGGAATACAAGATCCTCTAAAATAGCATCATATACAGCTGTTAAAGTTCTAGACCTTGGCCTTTTTTGTTTAAGGGGATTCCTTGTTTTCCTTGTTGGCTTAGGTAGAATCTTCCTTTCACCAATGAAAACAACATGGTTGCCAGAGAACTTCTTCTCCAATTCACGAACTAATCGAGTCTGAATCTTTTGGAAAGCCCTTTGCTTTGGAATTGGAACGTAAATAATGATTGCCTGTAAAACAAAAAAAAATACTTTTTAGGTTAGAAATTAATTATTTCTTTCATATTTACTTTCTTATTGTTAAATTCAATTTCCCTTGCTCGTGTAATATGAAGATCCCTTAATTGTGGCTTCAACTCAGAATTCATCTCCAAGTCAAGCAAGGCTTGGCCAATGGAAGTTTCAAAGCTATCGGGCTGGCCGCCGCCGGATTTGATTATTTTAGTACCACTCATCTGAAATGATTAAAATTTCAATTATAAAAAAATACCAAAGTCTTAGTATTAAAAAAATTAATTTAATTGTTCAAATTCGCTTGCACATATCTATATACAAACTTTGTTCGTGGCGGGCGAAACAAATTTTTAATCTCAATTTATTCGAGTTTTTGTAAGTCATCTCAAATAATTTCTTCATTATTTAGATTTAGAACAATTCCAAATTTTACGATGAATAGATATTTTCACACAATTTATTGAATAAGTACGAATTTGCAGCACTTAAAAGCACGAAACCGAAAATAAACCTACCTTGGCCACTATTCTGACAGAAAAGGAAGTAGTTGGATCCACTGAACTGTGCAAAGAAGAAAATCGGCTTGAACCGGTATTAAGTGAAGTGTATTGCAATTTGTAAAAAAAAATGTCTGCAGATTTAAATTCTCAAATGCCAGTAGTTTATTGCATATGTGACAATTTTAATTCGAAATTTCAATTTTTATATTTCATTAATTAAAAACATAGTCAGTAAACAAGTTTAATTATTTAAAATAATGCAATCATTTTGTTCTTGATGTCATCTTTTCGACAATGTCTAAAATATAAAATAGTATATTTTTATGTTAAGGCTCGTTTTTTAACTCAAATTAAATAATTTAATATAGGTACTAACCAAAATGTAAAAAGTTTGCATTTTATTTACACATATGATAGTTGCGACAATGGCAATATTGATTGTCAAAGTTGTATTTTTGCCATTCTTTGCTTATTTTTAAGAGAAACGTTCAGGCAAAGGCCTACGAAAAATTTGCATTTTATTCTGAAATTAAATTTCATTCCGAAATAACTAGTAAATTATATAACACATTAATTTTAAACAGCGGTACTTACCTAGTTTATAGCTACTCCAAAAATAATTCGAATTATGGATCATACAAAATTTTTTGTCGTATAAACGGAGTAATTCGAATTATGGCTTAAACCGAAATTTTTCGGCTTAAACCAAAGTTAGAAGAATGTAAATTAGCCGTTTATACGTTAATTCGAAATTTTGGCGTAAGTTTAAGTTAAATCGATTTAATTTTGTTGCTATAAACTTGGTAACTGAAAAATAAAATCCCCGACTGGAACCAATTCATACATTAATGCCTAATCTAGAAGGGTAACTCTATATGCATGATTGTGTGTTGCATGTTTAAAAATCTCCAATGGGAGAACCAACCACGAACCAAACAACCAAAATGCTGCTTCCTACTCCTTCTCATTGTAAATTGATTAACCCGTCTCGCTCGTGTTTTGGTCGACTTGTGTAGCTTTCCGTGTGTGTTAGTTAAACCATTTGAGTTGCCACATTCAATTCAGCGAGTTTTTTTCAGTGGTTCTAAACAATTTTGTACAGAGAAATGTCAAATATGCAGGCAAAAATGACGTTAAGTTTAATTTGAATATCGCGTCAAAAAATATGTCAACACAAAAAGTGAAAATGAAATTTAATTGGAGGGCTACTAGATTAGCTAATGTTTGTAAATTATTTATTTCATATAGAATTTTTCGCCGCATTCCCGATCAAAACAAGACAGAAATTTTTGACATTCCACATCTACATTGATAGAAATGTGTGTGAACGCATTTTGTCAGCTAATTCAGCCAACTGGTACGTGGTTGGTTCGTGGTTGGTTCTCCCATTGGAGATTAGGCATAAATGCACTGCTTAGCCTAAGAGAATTTTATAGGGGAATACCCGTTTAATGAAATTTCTGGTCTTTTTCCAATGATAATTATTAATGGTCAATATTATATTCAGCAATAATTGTATGAGAAAGAAAATTCCAAAAAAATGTCGAATTAAACCAAAATAATAAATTTTTATGATATTAATTATATATTAATTCTGAAAAGGGTAGCATTTTCCTTGGGGATAAGATACTTGGAATGGATGATGAGCCTAGTGCTCGTAGTAAGAAAGAATGAATTAAGATATGGATCCTTCCGTTTTTTATTGTTAAGAATCGTATTAACAGTCTTATGTAATATTTTCCGAATGTCTTCAGCAACATCCTACTCTAAAGTTGGAAACAGATTGGAGGTAGTAAAACATGAATACCAATTGAACATTTTGGTAGACCACAAGTACACGTTTGCACTAACACAAGCAGTAAAGGCATTACTTCAGTCTGGCGTCATCAACGGGACCCATAAAAGGGTTCCTCAAAGAAGTGCTCTCCAGATCCGGAATAATGGGGCACTTGGATCATCGAAATTCAGTCTCTGCTGCATACTAAAAGGTCGCCAGTGAACTTTTTTTGTCTGGAGCTGTACCATCGTCTAAGGTTGGATTCTAGGTACCCTAGAAAACTTTTGTCTCTATGGTTTTGGAGAGAATTGAAATAATTGGTAATGGGTGGTAGTAGGAGGGGTTGTTGGATCCACTTTTTAGGTAAGGGCTGAGCATGTGCAAATTTTCCAGGGTCTGCATAAACTCTGGGGAAGTATGATGGGGCAAAGACGTCTTTATATTGTCGGATCCAGTGGCATCGAATTCCTTGAGGCTCATACATTCCTCGCGAGTCCTGGAAAAGACTCTGTCTATTAAGTGTGTGAAATATTTGGCGGCAGCGGGCGACATAGCAGTGGCGGCAAAGAAGAATTTGAGGAGAACTAAACTAGAGGTGCTAATAAATCGGCCTTGGATTTCCTTTCTGTAGATAAAGAGGGGTTTAGGAACTAGTAAAACTGTTCTTGATGGAACCTTCCCAAGAGCTGCCAGCGGTTGCATTAAGGAGTTTACTTCGCAACTTGTAAAATGATGTTTGGTGGATTTGCAGGAATTTCTTAGTTTTATGTACGCTCTGTTGAGACCGATTCACTTCGCAAAATCTTCAACTCTCTGAAGACGCCTCTTCTGTTCGACCTAGGCTTCAAAGATTTGGTAGAATGTGAAATGAGCAGTCAGCCAATTGGAAAAATTATTGTCAAACCCACTTCATTCCTTAATTTAAGGGCATTTTCTGTTTTCTCACTGAAATGGAATGTTGCATTTAGGGGGCATTCACATTATATAATTATAAAATGACGCTTCTCCTGGTTTATGCTTGTTTGGAAACTTTATTAATTTTTTTAATACAACACAAAATTTCTCCCCACAAAAAATATTGTTATTGTAGTTATATTGTATAGCAAATAATCAACACATAAAAAACTTAAAGAACAAAAAAAAAATAAACAATTTACTAGATACAAGTGCTAGAACAACAAACTAGCATCTTAATGCTGAAATTCGGAATGCTTTGTTTTACAAATGATTTCGTTTTCTCGAGTTTTTCTGACGATTTCGAAGTAAAATTTATTAAATTTTCCGATTTAAAATTAAAAAAAAAGATTTTAATAAACTTTTCTTTGGTATTTGGTTTTGGTGTGCAATCTTAATTTAATTTTTTTAATAACAGTAAATATTTAACGAAATCCAATTATCCTTTACAATAACTTAGCCAATACCTAATATATTACAAATTTTCATTTAACCATTTAAATCACATTTAACAGATATTTGGAATAATTAGGAACAAAACTCGATTATTACACATTATTCCAGAATAAAGAACGGGAATAACAGTTGAAGAATTGCAAATGAATTTAACACTCAATTTTAAGATAAAGGTTAAAGTAAAATTCATCTAATTAAAATGCTTTGGTTTCTGTTTTAGAATGTCTGTTGCCGAATGGCTGCCAACGTTAATCGTTACAGCTTCGAAAAGCCACTTGGATTTTGATGTTGCCAGCGCCAAGTATCCTCGCACATTTCCCGAAGGCCCCGTTTCGCCTTCCATCCGAGCTCACGAGATGCAAGCGATGCATCTGCAAAGCTAGTCGCAATATCGCCAGGTCGTCGTGGTGCAAGCACATAGTTGATTTTTCTGCCGGATGCTGCTTCAAAAGCTTTAACAACTGCCAAAACAGAGTAACCACACCCGGTACCCAGATTATACACTACGAATCCTTTAACTCCGGTTGTTTTAAATTTATCCAATGCTTTAACGTGACCTTCTGCCAAATCGACGATGTGAATGTAGTCTCGGACACCAGTTCCGTCCTTAGTATCATAGTCAGATCCATAGATATTCAGTTGTGGTCTTCGCCCCACAGCTACCTGAGATATGTATGGCATAAGGTTGTTTGGCTCACCGTTTGGATCTTCACCAATTTTTCCGCTTGGATGTGCTCCAACGGGATTGAAGTAACGAAGTGAAATAATTGACCATCGCTGAAAAATAAACATAAAGTAGTTTTTAGTAACTTTAAAGTGATATAGCAATGTTAAGTTACCTCGTCAGATGCGCACAAGTCTTTCAATATTTCTTCAGTGAAATATTTGCTCTTTCCATAAGGGCTGGTACATTGGCCTGTTGGATGATTTTCGGTTAAAGGGAGGAATTGCGGCTCTCCATAAACAGTTGCACTTGAGCTATATACAAGTTTAAACACCCCAAACTCCTTCATGACCTCGAGGAGAATGCTGCTTCCAGTGATATTGTTTTGATAGTATTGCAAAGGTTGTTTACAAGATTCCCCGACAGCTTTTAGGGCGGCAAAGTGGGCTACGCAATCTATTTTATGCTAGAAATCAACAGATACGTTCCTATTAGAATCTTAGTAACAGAGATGATTAGAATGGTCTACGTTAAGTAAACTAACAGCGCCTAACAAAATTGCGATGTTTATGATAAAACTGCAGAATTAGTACTGATCTTATTAGTACAATCCACAGCAAAAATCTGTTTCTTAATGGAATGGTTCACCGTGAGGTGCTTCCGTCTGTTCAACTAATGATATAGTCGTGATAGGCAGGATAATGGTTGCAGTTTTCGAGGCGCCAGCAGAGATAAACGAGTCATATTCAGAAGGAACTTGAATCTCTTGAAAAATTTCAGATATTATGATGCTTCTTTGATGACTTGGTATTTGTGGCCAGTTTGAAGTTTAGTCAACTGAGTAGAGTAGAGTAGAGTATTCTAGAGCAATCGGACTAGAGTCACCAAAGCGATAAATACTTTGCTCTGTTGACACAAACGAAAGTCGCTAGTATCCTTCTGGCCGAAAGCAGTACCTCTTGCCTACAATTTGGCTGGATTTCAAATATTCCTCTTATTATTTATTACTTCCGTTATTTTGGAGAAGAGAAATAATTGCTACTTGGCAGTAGTTAAAGGGATAGACCTGGGGAAGTATAACTTCCAACGGGTAAACCAATTTAACTACCAGGGGTCTACTGTCAGCGAAGGTGGCGATGAAACGATCGACGTGCAGTAATGAAATTTAGAAACATTCACAGAAATCCCAAAATAAGAATCTACAAAGCGATCATGCGCACAGTGGGTACGTATGCATGCGAAACATAGAGTACCTTGCAAAAATTTCGAGACAAGATGGATATATTCAAGAGGAAAGTCCTCCGAACGATATACGGCCTAGTCAATGAGGACAATACACTAAAATCGCGTATTGTGTCTTATAAAAAGAGTGTAAACTATCAACAAATGCCAAGCTACTGCTTTTACGTTGGTCTGATCATGTTCAACGAATAGATGGCTCAAGGATACCAAAAAAAGCCCTGTACCTACTCCAAACCAGTTGGCAAACTACGGTTAAGCTGAGAAGTCGGAAGTTAAGGATGATGCCGCAAAACTCCTCAACACAAGAAACCGGAGGCCAAGGTTGAAATGGACTGTGGAACCATCGAAGAAGTTCTAGTGTTAAAGAAATACATAAAATTTACAAAAATTTTCCACAGCAAAATATTTTCCTGTTAATAGATAATTTATAAAAATTAAATGATTATTTTATAACCGACTGATAAGACAATTGTTTTTTAAATTTCTGTAATCTGTAAGCCGCCACCGTATAAGGTATTGGAAAATATTTCAATCTAACGATAATGAGTGACCGCGTTCTTCCCAGTGCCCCTTATATAACAGGTGATAAGGCACTTCAGAAGTCAAGAAAATAAATTTGTTTGATTTGAGAGGAAATTATGAGTTTGTAAATAATTCAAATCTCTTTTGTGTAAATTGCCAGCAACTGACACGTAATTTGTTTTAGCTGATTGAGATTAATTGAAAAACAACAAAAAAATGCTTCTCAGCAATTGCGTACACAATAGTCAGCGAGTGGAGCAAATTGAAGTGCTTTGTAAGCAAAAGGTGATTTGTAATTGTGTTACTTCTCTTTGTAGTCTCAACTCACCTTCTTGAAGGTTTCACTTAGCTGATGGCTATCCCTGATATCGACTTCGTAGAAAGTTACTTTCTTCCCGGTAAGATCCTGAACTCGCCTGAGCGCTTCCGGTAGCTTTGCGCCAGATTCGCTGAAGGCATTGCACAAGTTGTCCACGCATATCACATTATATCCGGCATTGAGGAGCTCCAAAACAGTATGGGACCCGACATATCCGGCTCCTCCAGTGACTAGAACTGTTTGTGTCATCTAGCCATAAACAAACAATTTCAAAAATAATATTTGTTTGTAATAATTAAAATTTACCTTCTGTGCCTTCCTGAATAATATCCGCTGCTGTTCACTGCTGTCTACAAACTTAATAACGATAGCAAAGTTATGCTAATTACGCGCTCCCTTCCCCTCATGTGAGTTCTTATCACACGGATTCTAGCGAGATTAGTAATGGGCGAATATTCTGATCGGAGCTTTAATCGAAATCCCCAGATGACTCCAATTGAACTTCTCTGGTCGACTGCGATGCGACCGTCAGCTGAACCGTGCGTGGTGATAACGCAATACTGCTTAGTTCTTTTACACGACTCTAGCTTTGTTCATTTTTTGGGTTTTATCAGCATTTTGTATAGCAGTCGTCAAAAAACGAATTTTCCTCGCACAAAATTTTTACAAGGCAAAACTCCCGGCTAAATGTAAACAATACCATTTGACAGAGTGGGGGTGGTGGATGTCACAATCTGCCATCTCTATCGCCATCTTTGTTAATAATTCAACTGATTTTTGTATCGGATGTTAGTACCGCCATATGTAAGATTAAATAATTATTGCTAAAAAAAACACACGCGTTTTTTCTAGATGACTTTAAATTATTTTCGTCAATCAATTTTGCAATTTACGATCAAAAGATTGGGTGCCTTCCATTTAGACACAGAAAGACAATTGTGTCCGACACAGCGTGTCGCTCTGTGTCGTTCTGTGTAAGCCCAAATGGAACACATAAGTTCATGAAAAATCCGCCACGGCGCACTTTCCTCGTTTCTATTTTTGTTTGGCAAGTAAATCGTAAATTTTATGTTGATAATTTCTTTAAATTAATTACCCGACAACTGATAAATGCTGGGTATCTTAAAAATAAACAATATTGTTGTAGATTATAAATTAACGATCACATTTCAATTGGCGAGGGTTGGTAGCATTGTCTTAGTTGTGCCCGGCTGTGTCTAGCTGTGTCGTTGATGGAACACTTCTGTGTCGGACACAGTGTAACACTGTGTCTCTCTGTGTCTAAATGGAAGGCACCCGTAATCATTTTACAGTACCGTCAATATAATTATTCTAGTACTCAAATTCTTACCCATAACAAATGGTGTCAATTTGGTTGTAATTATATTTTTTATACATTGTTTATTTTTAAAGTGAAGATATAAGTGCTAATTGTTTTATATATATTTAAAAAAAAATATCAAAAAATATTACCTTAAGCTTTTTTGTAAATTCATAGCAAGCTTCGATATAAATTAACTGTAGATGTCACCACGCTCGCATTAGCTTAAATAGAATTCAAATAGGCGTAAATAGTTCGGCAGTTTTTTTAAGTTTAAATTGTCAATTTGATTTCTTTTGCCAGCGAATTTCACAGATCCTTTTATTAACCACGCAAATATTTTATTATTTCCTTGCTTACTAAAAAATGTTTTGCAAAAATATGCGTTTTATTTTGTGAAAATATAAGCAAATGCCAAAAGCTTTCGTTGCTGAAAGTAAGGTTAGTTTTTTTTAATTTTTTTATTTTTTAAATGAACTTTACTAAAATGATTTCTTTGATTATATTGTGTGAAAAGATATTTTTTTAGATCTATATAAGCAATTTTTTGTTGCTTGAAAGGCAGGCTTTCCCTCCAGATTCCGTGGCTTACCCTTGTCTCTGTTTTGGGGCTATCCTTGTACAATACTAGTTCTCGCTGCTCTACTATAGGAAAAGTCCAGTATAGCCCATACAAGCCAAGGAAGGTGGCTGACGATTTGGTCCCTTTGAGCCATAAGAGAATTGTGGCCGCCTTGAAAAACTTGATCGTTAGCATACAGCGATTGCTGCGTTGAAAGAAACGCTCTCTTGCTTCCACGGAAATCTTTTAGCCGCAACACCAGATAAGTTCACTCGGGTCATTGCTTCTGCCTACAGTCGCCTTTGCGTTTCTCCTCTTTATAACCTCAAACCTGTTACATCCCTCGAACTAAGCAATCGTGTCGAATCGAATCTGCACCATTCTTTTTTAGGTTTTTAGAAGATCTCTTTAGGTTCTAGATATCCTTTTAAAATTTTCCTTATGAAATTGACTGGGGATCCTTAATATAAAAAATGCAATCAATAATCCGTTATCCTAGTTCTTCGAATTCTTCAAGCGTAGCAAATATCCCTTTCAGACCTTGGAGAAGGTGAGAGAGCAAGGGTGGGCAACCTTTTTATAAGATAGGGCAGAATAAATGTTGCGTTTTTCTGCGGACCGTAGTAACCAATTGGCACCTTGTGACCTGTAATTTTTTTTGAGTTGAGCCGGACTTACACGAGGCAGTAAAATATCCTATTTGAGCTGAGACGAGGTGAGATTTTAAATTCGAACTGGGGAGGCATTTCTTACTTCTTTTGAGGCAGTGAAATTTCCAACTTGAAATGAGTCGAGGCAAGATTGTAAATTCGTAGATATGGAAAGACATTTCTTACGTCTTTTGCGGTAGCAAAAGTTCCAACTTGAAATTAGGTGAGGTGAGATTGTAAAATATAAATATACATTGTGAAGGCATAGGTTTCTTACTTACTCTGAGGTAGTTTAATGCATAGAAGCTTCTTTCTTTAATTTGCTGGTTTTTTGTCATTACAATGGCCCCTCGCCTAATTTGAAGTATCCATCACTCGGTCCTCAGCTCAAACAGGTTTGTGTATAATGTAGGTATAACCCTCTAAATATTCATTTTTCTGTCTCTCGTGTAATTCCAATTACTCATGTGCGCACACCAACTACTCAAAACTCATTTTTCGACTCATGTGCGCACACGAAATTATTCAATTACTCACAGCTCACGTGCGTGAGTAATTGACAATTCTCCTTATTACTTCCCTGCGACCTCTTGTCTATATAAAACCGGTTTGAGGATGATAAAAGAAACGAAGCGTAGTGTAACTTACCCCAATGGATGTAATATTCCATTTAAACTAGACGAAATACATCGAAAAATATTTTTTTATAATTTTTTCTAAACATTTCGCGGGCCGGAGGTTGCCACCGTTGCTCTACAGACCCTAGGCAGAAATGAGATACCCTAAAAATTTCTCTAAAAAAATCGTGCACCATAGCATGGAAATGACCAGTAAAAGAAAGCCAGTTATTTTGAACCATAAAAACCTTGGAAGGTGATTTAAGTTGATTTTTTTTTCTATGTAAAGAAGAGCTTCATTTCCACTTTGATTAAGACTTTCCAATTATTTGTCTTTGCAATAATATGTTCAAACGCGCCAAAATGTTGCGACTATGCTAATGACCACAAATTTATTAACGACCTCCAGATAAGATTCCTTCTCAAGTATCTTGGCTATCTGACAACAAATTACGTCGAGTGTAGTGCTACAATGTACTATCTCACTATCGATTACATAAATCACAATTTTTTATTCGAGAACAATGCAATGAAAGCCATAGAAAGGGAAAGTCTGTTTGAATAATGCAAAAAGGCAAGAGCCGCTTCTGCTTTGAGATAAGACCGCCAAAAATAGTCTCTGTTATCGCTGGCAGCTTTATGCACAGGGTGTGCTGCCAGTCAAGTGATATTTGGCTGGTTGTATATTAAACAGGTATTTCAAAGTTCATTCCCTCTGCCCATAAACGAATCGCTTCCCGGCTTCAAGGTCAGGTCACAACCACCACAAATGAATCACTTAACGTCTGGTTTAAGATTCCGGTCCGAAAGATCATCTGCAGCTGCTCCAGTGAGAGGATCTTGATCTGAACATTCCAATTCGGCGTGGAAATTTTCTTAAATGAACGCTAGCAGCAGCTTGATGGATAGGTTATCACTTGATAGCGACGATTTAATACCGAGTTGGTAGTCGGAGGCCTCTGGGACTTAGTAACTCCGCTGTCGCTGTACAATATCCACTGAACAATAATACACGCGGTGGGTGCAGTTTTAATTCAAAGAGATATCTTAAAACGATCTGATGCAATTGGTGAAACAGTTGTGCTAGTTTTTTATTCCTTCGATAATCGCTAGACTAAAGAATTCGAGGGGTTGAAAAGACACGCGTACAATCCCATTCCTAGCCACTGACCACGTACGCGGGTAGTTTGAATGCCGACTTAAAGATTTAGTCTGACGGTGACCGGTCGAGAAGTGAGCGGAGTGTGACGGTTCGTTATAAGACTTTCGTAAGCTTGTGGCACATTCGTGTTTTTGGTGACGTTAAAAACAGGTCGAAGCGGAAACTGAAAGTTCAGTAGGTCAGATAAAAGCAGAATATAAAAATGGTGACTAAGCTTGTGGTGCTTCTGGCTAAAAGGTAAGTCTTCCTTCATGCAATTAATTGATTAACAACTTGAAAGTGTGCCTGTGGTCGTGTGTGTTTGCTTCTTCTTTGATCTTTAGTCAAGTTGCTGTGTGTAATCCGGATGAAGCTACATTGGAGTAATCAAACTACATAAAGATAGCAGAGGGGCGCTTCACGCTGTTCATAAGCTTACTGATAAGAGTAAAAAACAAATAAACAGACGTTAAATCACTTCTACAAAATACGATTGCAGGGCACCCTGCTTTGTTATAAACAAAATAAGTTGCTAATTATCAAAACAATTTTGTAATCGAAGCATATTTGCTTGTGTTTATATCACTTATTTTGTGGCATTAAATCAACATTGATAAGTTCTTCTATAAATAAATTAAAGTTTCCATTAACCATCAATTTTGTTTGATACGACCAAACGACGGGTGGAGTGCGTTTGGTAAGAGGTATGCAAAACAAAATATTTTAATGCATTTTTGGCGATCGAATTGTATCAACACTATTTATTATTCCTAGTTCGATGTGTCCCCTTAAATGTTTGATTTGAGGCCGTTTCTAATTAAGGAAAGTTTTACTTTAATATAAATAGAGTTGTACATGCAACAAAGAAAAGAAGAAAATTGCTGTGTGGTAATTACTACCGGTTGTCAGTCGAATTGTTTTGAATTTATTTAATTTTTATCTATAAGTAACTAAGAATGATGTTTTTATTTTTAATGTGTAGAGTTGCAGAGTACGGATTCTAATTCCTTTTTCTATACTTAATATTTACGCGATATAAAAAAACGAAAGAAACTAAATTGGAATTTTCCATCAGCTGTTGCGGATAATCCCAAAAGGTTGTGTTTTACATCCACATTTGACTTGGACGAAACTTTCACTGTGCATAACCTCAATCTGTAATGGTCGTGTTCATGCCGGAGCAGCTTTGCTGTTGATAGCAGCAGTATAAAGGCAAAAATTTTGATCACTGCAAACTGAACTACATATCAAAGCTGGCAAAGCTTGTTTGTCTTAAATTTTCAGTAAGCATTCAGAAAAGCTTTTGCGTCTGGATGCATACGTCCTCGCCTATAAACGATTTAATAAGTCTTCTACTTCTTTTGCATTTTTAGTATTTATTTTAACCATTAGATATATAAAAATATGTAATATTCCTTCAAACTTATAATCTTTAATATTTGTCATATTGTCTTGGGGTTCTTAGCATCTTTCGCTATTTTTAAGAATTTTGTCTTATTTTTGTAAACTCTGTCTAAATGCGGCCTTAGTCTCAATTTGCCCCTGTGGGTAGGTACCCACCCTTACATCAATAATTATGTTCTATTCTTTACTTCAATTTATTAATTCTTATCTACTTCACGGTATTTTCCACCAGGTACCTAAGTTAATTTGGCCAAGTATTTTGCCTTTTTCACTTGTATTTATTTACAGTATTATATCGTCATTATAACATAAAATTCAACTTTACTGAGGTCATCCTTATCATCGGTACGTGCTTGTACCGATAAGAAACTGAATTGAAGCTGAATTCGCCCCTCTTCTTATTCAGAATAATCTGGTTTATTGCTTGAAATCCTTCATCTGCTCATTTATGGTTGACCTCTTCTATTTTCTAAGCCGCTATATTACTGACAGATAATTCTTTTATATATTTTCTCCTTTGGCTGGCGATCTTTTTACTTGAAGAGCTAGTACAAGGCTTTCAACAAGAGGCAGTTGCGCTTTCCTGGTGAAAATAAATGTCGTCCACATCGATAGCACCAATTTCAGACCAAAAAAGTCACTCAATATCCTTCGGTAACGCAAAGTATGGCCCGATTTCACCGCCACCTCAACGCACTAAACTGTAACTCGTTGTGATGGAGAAGCTGTTCGACTATATCTCTTGGGTTTTCGGAGGCCCAGATGCCCCAGTTTTGTTTGTTTACGTACCCAGCCAAATGAAAATGAGCTTCCATCACTCAGAATAATATTGTTTAAGTCATGATTTTGTTCATGCATCCCCACCACCGTTTTGCGAATGTGTGATCCATATACCATATAAGTTGTATTTTGACAGTTCAAAAATGGCGCGAAATTTAGAATGACACCTTTTGTTGAAGGCTTTTTACTTGTTTTTATATTTTCTTGATTAATCCGCTATCTGTTTTTATAACCGTGTCTTGGAGCCGGTTTAGACGGTGCGCTCCAGCGCATGTGCCTCACGAACTTTGTGGATAAAGGGAGAAGTGGGGTGGTACCTCTCTTCATTCCCACTCCTCCCTTCATTTCCAAACGTTCGTGAGGCACATGCGCTGGAGCGCACCGTCTAAAACAGCTCTTGTACTTGCTGCAGTATTAGAAAAAGAACTTAAACAAGAATAATATTTAATTGCTATAACAATTTACCAACAGTTCTTTGTTTCTTTTATCAAATTACGCAATATATTTAGAGGTTACGGCTAAAATTAATCTTGCATTTGGCCAAACCGCTTTTAACCGATCTTTCAGCTTAAAAGCTTGCGACGGCTATAAACGGAAAACGGAAATATGTGAAGAAGCTTTTGACCAAAAAATGTAATTCGATTAATAACAAAAGCTTCAAAAGGTTTCACTAATCTAATATAGATGGTGCTGGACTCATTTGGAAGTTTTTGAAAGATGTCGTCATATACGATAATGACCTAGAATCACTCCCAGATTAACAAAAGTATGTATTAAACAATTACCTACTTTCAATGTTTCCCTAAGAATTTAAAAATTTTTATGTGGCAAGTAAATTTCTCTTAATCTAGGGTTTACAAAATAGTCAGCAAAATGATTTTTGTTAAGCTGCAGGACAAATTTTACGTGTTCCTGATATTACATTCCCATGTATAAAATTCGTTAAACAGATTAACTAATTTTCGCCAATTGGTTTAACGACGTATTATTAATATTTATTGCTTAACGATGAGACTATTTTTTCTTAACGACGCTGGATTTCTACCGAAAAGAGCTAAGGTGTTGGACCTTCATTCAGTTTGAAGAGTAAAGAAAAACGCTCTTCCTGCTAGAGGTAGTAACAATTTTTATTGAAAATGTTGTTATCATTTCCTCTGCAATTGATGTGCTGCTTCGTACTTGTTGTGCAACGGTTGTTTCATAATGAAATCTGAGCTTTCTTGACCTGTGAAAATAATTTGGCTTGAACTTTCTTATTTGCTTATGGGATCATATTTATACTTCTATGCACTTTTGCGCTACCAGTTCGTCGAGTAAAGGCCCAACTATAATGCACGTAAGAAACGCACGTCATCTGGGCGCTCTCATGGAAATTAATGTGTTCGGACATATTGGACGTACGTCGGTCATATTTTGTTTCGTTAAGTTTCGTTAAACGTAAAAATGCGAAAAGAACCGCGCTCAACGTACGTTTTGTGAGAATTGGGCATATTCACACAGTGCACATTCATGGCGCCTAAAACCGGTTTTATAGATGAGAGAGGGAAGGGAGCGAAAGAACTTAACGAAACATTTTTCACGCAAAAGCAAACGCGTGAAAACTGGCCACATATAAAAAGTTTCTTCTATCTCTTGCATTCTTTAGCTCTGTTTTTCTCTAACAAGTAGATTTCATCTGCAATACATTTAAAGGTTCCTGTATAGCATTCAAATTTACTACACTCATTTACGCCCCGTCTGAGTTGCTGAGTTGAATAAAACCGGTTTTACTCATCACAGTTGTGGCAACATGTGAATATGCCCATTTGTAGTTAAATTGGTGACAGCTGATTTTTTTGTTGTTGTTTTGTGGGTTTTATACAAGAAAGAGTATGGAAAATGTTGTGCTTCAAATTTATGGGAGTGATTTTGATGAAATATTTATTATAATTAAAAATAAATATGATTATTTTTAATATGCAAAGATTAATAGACAAGTTTTAATAGTCAATGAATCATATTTATGCATTTTACTAATTTTAAACTTGTGAAAACTTTCCGTATACACAAACCATTATACGTTTGACGAAAGTTTGATATTTACGCACGTCGGCCGACGTGCGTTTTTTACGTGCATTATAGTTGGGCCTTAATATATTACGATTACATGACAAACTCACCACCAACCGAGAACAGCTTTCGGTACGGTTTCGATCTTGCTGACATTTACCACCTATACGTGACCAAATCGAACGATCCAGAGATTGAAAGTGAGAATCTGCGTATTCGACATCGTCGGATCGAGTAATTGAAGTTTAAATGGATTCAAACGTAAGCGAAAAGCAATTAACATAACCTACAATTTGTAGTTTTCGTATCGTTTTACTGTTGTTTCGCTTTTTCATCGAACTCCGCTCGATCCTATTTGAATTCGATCTGCGTATACATGGATTTTTCTAAGATTCAAGCTAGCTTGAATTCGGCTTCGATTTCGCTTGATTAGTAGAAAGTAATACAAATATATAGAAAATAACTTCATAAAAGTTTCTTATTAAATATCGCACATCGATGTAGCTCCTCTGTGGGCCGGTTATTTTCTTCTTCATAGAGTGCTGTGAGGCTGTTATTTTTTCTGTATACTTTTAAAAGCAATTTTTTTAATTTTCTCCTTATTATATTTAATTTTGCAAAATTTTGGTTAGATTCTAGATAGATTCTAACGAGGAATTAGACGACAAAAAGTGTGGATTCTTATTAGTGTCTCTATATGACTTTTACAGATTTGGCGAGTTTTAAAGCAGATTATACAGGGCGTTTGGCAGATGGCAGAATATAACAAAAGTGATTTCGTGCTATTACAACTACAAACAAAAAAGTTATGATGGTTTTAAGGTTAAATTTTGAGTAATTTTGTAAAAACACAAAAAAAAATCATATCTCAGCTACCGTGGCCCTTAGGACTACCGGCGAAAAGAAGCAAATGGGCCCCCAACCTACCAAAAAATTTTGACGGTTCATCTGCCAAACACCCTGTATATGATGAACCCTAGCATACGAATGGGATAGCCATTTAGATCAAGTTTTTCAAGCCAACTTACATGCTAGTAAAATTGGGCTCTGGTTCGCTTTTTATAGTGACATTCTTCTTAGAAATTCAAGAAAGTAATGGAATTAAAGCCTACTAGGTGCCCAAGGAGAAGAGCTCTGACTGAGATTCTGAGTGAGATTTTTTACCTTAGAACACGAATTGCTGAAACGTATTTGCGTACCTGAACTCAACATCCCATATCTGAAGACAACATCTCATATATTTGAAGTGGAAGCATTAATATCCGCAGTGATTGTTATATGGGAGTAAAGCATGTATATAAAAGCATGCGATATTCTGTATAATACAAAAATATTTTTAATGTTTAAAGATGCAAATTTTTGCATACACGAGGCAACAACTTTAGGGTTTTTTTTACAAAGCTAAAGCTATTTTTTAAAACTGGTCTTGTGACCACTTGCAAAGCATGCCATAAAAGCAAAGAACGTGATTTAGTTACTAACAAAGAATTACCCATTGCGTAAAAACTACAAAATCAAAGTTCATTTCCGGATTTCAGAAAAGTAAACTAAAATTCTCTTTACGAAGTCGATAAATCCGGTTTTAAGGAGCTCGGATTCATTTATTCAGCCTTCAACTAGATTAAGATTACTGGAGTAGTTGCCACAGATTAAGATTATTGGAGTAGTTCTGAGTTTATACTTTTGCACGCGATCAATCCTTCTCATAATAATTTCACTATTTCGGGCCACAAAAGTAAATAAGTAATTTGTGAATTTCAAGGCAACACATCGTTATCACAATTATGCGGAATTATCGTTGTGCTTAGTCTAATTTTGTAAAATCCCGGATTAAGAATGCAAGTCATGCTGTTGTGTCTGGACTATAATCAATTCAATTCTTTCTTCTTAGAAAAGATTTATTTGAAATTAAAAAAAAGTATAGAAATTTTTTAAATTGCGTACTTAAAATTATTTACACAAATTTCGCCTCGTTGATTTTAAATAAAGCGACAATGAAACAGGTGATAGCCATCGTCTTGAATGCAGCTAGCTCTTTTGTCAATTTGACAAGTGTGATTTCAGGCGTCAACAGCACTAGCCAGTATGCTAGGTTCTATTTGGAAGCGCAGCCTGAGTTACGTCGTTAAAGACGTACGTGGTACTTGAGTTCAGTTTGCTTGTTGCGTTATTGGTAGCAGTCGGATCGATCGATCAAACAGTAATTTTGTCGAGTACCTTTCTTTCAATGGTAGTACAATATGTTTATGTCGTTCATGTGTCGATCTTGATGGAGTTAAGAAAGTAGCGACCTGCTTATTACAACTCTTACTAAAAATGCAATTATTCTTTCTGAAGATATATGCTAAAAAGGAATGAGCCCAGGGGGAGAGCCTACTTTCGCTCGGATCATAACCTTGTCAGAACCAAGTTCGAATATCACAAGGAAAGGCACAACGAGAAACACTGACTGACAGAAAAAATACAATATCAGGCCCTTGAGACATGAGGAAAAGAATACAGAACTGAAGGGAAAAGGAAATGTTTGTGTTGAAATGATCGTATTAGACTAATCTTCTGCAGAATAGGCCTTTTGCTACTATAGAATAAAGTTCTAGCTCAAGTTCTATTGGAGCGAATTAAATTAAATTTTAATTTAATTTTAATTTTTACTATCAGGATGGAATGTGCCATTGTACGAGTATGTTTTGGATTTTGAAGAGAGAGTTTCGCAAAGCCAGACACTCATTTGAGAAACCAGGTACATATATTGCCACGAAATTATTTGAAAATACTGAGTTTTTGTCAAGCCAATGGTGCGAGAACTGGGAAATAATCAAGGCTACAAGGGTAAAGATTCAGGTGTCATTGTGTCGTATCTGCAACATTGCAAGCATCCAACGGTTCGACGGCAAGCTTTTCTGGAATCCCTGAAGGCTGAGAAAACATGACTAAGAAAGAATGGAATGGAGGAAAAAAAAGGATCAGAGCTAAAAGAAAGTAACAGAATGCGGGCGGAGTGAAATGATAGATGATGGTTTGATCTCCCAATAAAGTCCAGGAAAGCTACTATTATTATTTTCCTGCACTAGTGGAGTCGATGATTTGACGGATAATGATGATTACTTACATATATCTATATTGCGAAAAGTTGGCAATGAAGAGACTGTTTACACAACTGAAACCTAGTGACTCACATACGAGCCAAGATTTTCTGAGAGTAAAATAGGATTATACATCGATAAATTGTCTTATCTGCCTATTGAAACTGCTTCGACCTTGAATTACTGGTCTACTCAATCGCGTTCATTTCATGATCTTGACTACTCATAGGTGTTATAAAAAGCAAAATAGGCAACTCGATGGTAATAACTAAAAAAAAGTTACTGCCAAATTCGGCATTAGGCTTAGATAGACTGCAGAGTTGTTTGTGTGTAGTTTTTAGTTAACTTAATCAGAGAAGTTAAAGACCTCAAAAGTGATTTGTTCCTTAGCGACAGATAAAGCTTACACGTAACCAGAAGAGAGAGTGCTACTAGGGATTTAAAGACTGGACGTCTATTTGCGTTACCGAGAACTGTTTGGTTTGTTATACGAGTTATAGTAGAAAATATTTCGTCATAATGAACTCGATTAACCGCCTAAACTCGCTTCTGAACTTTTAATCTCTCAAATAATTTGTCGCCTTTTGCCATACTAGTTGAATCTAATCTGATTTATTTGCAAAAGCGATTTTTATTTCCCTGTGCATAACAACATTAACGTCATTATTAATTCGGTTTTTCATAAATTTGAAATTTAATAAATATTTTCGCCATTTGATTATTTAATCACATCGTAACAGCAAAACAACAAGCAACTGATAAGCTTCGGACCCCCAACGATCTCCATACTGATCGTAAAATATATAGATTTAAGCCCATGGGGTGATATGCAGTTTTGAGGCCGCAATCAACATTTATTTTATTATTTTATTTTATTTTTTTTTTAGCTTAAGGCTGTTTCAATCGAAAGAATGTTGCTAAGCGGGTTGATCCGAAGGGGCTCGTTCTGCTTAAAACCTGTCTTATCAGTTTCCATTTTTTTTGTTCTTAGTTTTCACATTTTTATTTTCAAGAAGCGTGTAAACAAAACGATCGCTGAAATTAAATTGTTCTTCGTTTCGATCTTTTTTCACTCAGAAACTTGATAAATGCGCTTTGGCTCTGAGAAACCGGTAAAAACTTGTTTTAAAACTAAAAACAAAATATTGAAATGATTGATTATTTTAAAAGGTGAGAAGTGAGTTTTATTTAGGTTTCTTTTTTAATTGATTGGATTTAGGTTAAATGACACGAACAATTTCGTAATGCTACAATTGTAGGAAAACTTATAATATGAGGCCTAGGACCTCGTGGTGTATCTTTGATGTAGAAATTGTCAGAAAGCCAATGCATCTCGTTTTTTTAATTTGAGGTGTCAGCTATAAAAATTTTAATGACTATAAAGTTTAGAATGATGTTAGTTGGCTATACAATATATTAGATCGATCGGAGAATCAGATAGACTTTTGGGGTTCCTTTTCATCTATCTGCCTAGTCACTTCAGTGTGCGTGCGGTGTATCACCACACCGGTCTCTTGTTTCGATTCCATTAGCTGTTTGAAGGGAACCAATGGAGTCCCGTGGTAGCAGCCCTCTTTCAATAAAAGGCACTCTTTCAATAAGAGGCACTCTCGACTAGTGTCATCTTCAATAGTGCTCATACTTATCAGTTCATAACTGAAATTTCGGTGTCCTGTTGTTAGCGTCATGTCAGGATTCCCGCAACATGCGCAGGATCTCTCCGTGTTGGAGTGAATGTGTTAAAGCTTAATCTAATAATGAATGCTGTATATAACGGGACTTTCGACAAGATGTGCTATTTTAATTTTCTGTGTCAACATACAATAGTCATTACGATGACATTTGACAAGTAAAAATTAGAAGGCATCGAAATAGTGAAAATTCACTACAAAAATTGTGAAAATATCGTGGAGTTGCACTGCTTGTGGTCATCACCAATCAATTAATCATTAATGAATAAATTCGAACGCCTCGGACAAGTTATGGTGATGTGAAATGAAAACTTAAAGTCGTAAACGTCCAGGGGTCAGATGAGAGTTTGGCTGAAACCCGTGGTTTGTCCACCTGTCCCATAGCTCGTGAAACAATTCCTGGACGTGTGATTTCTTGAAATCGAGACTTCAATTCTCGGCCGAGATCGTGCGATCTAACACAATAAATTAGACTTTTTTCTCTGGGGCTACGTTAAAGATAAACTCTACCCTCCAATGCTCCAGGAACGATTCAACCACTCAAAGACAATATAGCTGCTATTGGCGAAATACAGCCGATATTATGCGAAAATGTGACCAAAAATTCATCAAAATAATAATTGAGACCCGAGGCGGGTATTTGGCAGATATTGGGTTCCATTATTAACCTCGGAATTTGTACTTTAGCTTAAGATAACCATAAGATTACTTTTTCAAAAATATTGCGCCTCTTGTTGAAAGACCCTGTACTTGCATAATTCCTTATGTTAAATGCAAATAAATTCATAGGGACGATGACACTTAGATCGCTTGTTTCGTTTTATGAATCTCAAATTAATTTTTTCACTGAGATAACATTTTTAAGTTAGCAACAAAGTTTTAGATTTGAAGTAAACAAAAGTATTAAATGGATGATCTGGAAACATAAAAATAAAATTTTAAGACTGTTGTTTCTTTAATTTATCTATAACTTCTTTTTGCTATAAATAAAACATTTTTTTTAACAAAAACAATGTTTACCCCCAAAGATTTTTTAAAATCATCTGAGAAAGGAAATAAAAAGACACGCATGATTAAAGATAAAATATTGTCAAATTCTAAAACAGCGCCATCTCGATCACCTTGAAAGCTTTCTGCAACCAGTTAAAGCATTCTTAAGCCTTACGCCCCACTCGATAAAAACGGATTAGCTTAAAAATACCCGTAAATAACAAATAACTGTGAAAGTAAATCAGGTGATCTTGAAATAAAGCGATCGTGTGCCATGCCAACCACTCAAGTCGTGTTAATTTTAGCCGCGGTGAATACAAAAAGATCAGAAAGTCAACGAAGAATCTTCATCGACCAATCGAAAAGCTCATGACGAGACGAGCCTCCAATAACAAAATTCCATGTGGTTGCGCTGCGATCAGCTGGTGGAAAGCTTTAAATAGATATAAACATCTTTTATGGCTCGGTATGGGTGAGTAGGTGGGTGCCTGATGGTTTTGAAACAAGCACGTTTTTTTGTTATTATTTTGACAGCGGCTTTTCACTTTCTAAGTAAACGCTAAAAGTTTTGGCTACGTTTTCTGATGCAATACGGTGCAGATATTGACTGGAAGAAAATCCAGAAACATGGCGGCTTTCTTTGTTTGGTTGCACAATAATAAAGAGAACTTTCGTTGAAATACAACACCGTAGTGTACTGGTTGGAATTTGCGGGAAAAACTGTCTGGCGAACAGAGTTCCAACTACTAAGGCCTGACAGTAAACAACGATGTTTCGCGGTGCCGCTTTGTTTGTTTTTATATCTTATCGAGCGTAATCAATTTGTTGATAAAATCGACTTCTGTACTTGGGCTTGACTTTGGACTAGAAACAGGAAGAGCTTCGCTAGTACAAAGTGCAGCGGGGATTCAGTTGAACAATGACAACGAATGATCATTAGTCCATTACTAGTATTCTATTAACGGAAATGAGTGACAAGCGACAATTTTTATTTACGACTTCTTATGGTTGCATCATTTTTTAAAAGAAACTCACAAAGAAAACAAATATAAAAAAAACAATTTTTATTTTTTGTCTTTCTTACAACACATTTACAGGAAAACATATGACAGAAGTGCGCGTCGTCGTCTAGGGTCGCGTGGCGTGATAAACTGGAAGAGGCGCGCCGAAATTTGCAAAGCTTCACTTAGCAACAAGAGCTGCTCGAATGTTTTCTTGCTGCTGTTTGCTCGGGATTAAAAATAAGATAAACAGAAATTAAGGCGACAGATTTAGGTTTCGATTAAGGGGCTTTGGTGGTGGCTGTTTTTGTTTTTATTTTTGTTTGCCGCCTTATTTGTATATAATGGAAAATTTAGAAAGGGAGGTAGAAATGGATTCGGGTTTTTGCTCAAATTTAACAAGCTGCTCTTACAAAGAAAAATATTTTGATGCAGATAAAAAAGAAGCAAAAATGGAACAAAATAATTATTGCGTTACTTCAGTATTAGTAAAAAGAATATCATAATTGGTAGTAAACATTTATTTTAATTTGTTTTTGTGATGTTTTCATTTGCAGGAGTTTTATCTGTAAATCGGTTTGCTTACGGATGATAGCCGTTTGTTCTAATTCGGTGAGTAGAGAGTAGTATGGCAACTTCAGTGAATAGTTCAGATTAGAATTGCGTACCTTAATCTGTACTGTTCGTAGCTCAACATGCCTTTCTCAGAGGTAGATCCACTGTGACAGCTTTGCACGAGGTTGTGGGAACTATCGAAAGGACTCTACAATACAAACAATATACATTAACAACCTTCCTAGACAGAGAAGGCGCCTTTAACAACCTACGCACTGATTAGATTCAAGAGGGCCTGAACGTAGAAGCAAGCCTAAGGCAATGGCAGCCTGGCGGCTATGTTGAGCTCGAGAATTATCCAAGCTGATCTGGGAACCAAGATGGCAATCAAATACGCCAACAAAGGTTCACCACAAGGAGGCGTGATCTCCCCTCTACTGTGATCAGTAATGATAAATAACATACTACAAAAGCTAGAGCTAAGGTGGTAGCATACGCAGATGAGCTAGTGATAACGGTCAGCCTAATTATGGTTGTCAGCGAGGGGAGAATTTTCAGTTAGCATTTTTGTCTCACTTAGCCATTTGTCACCGAAAGTGACAACCATAATAAGGCTGGGTGTCAGAAACGTTTCCAACCATTATTAGTGAATTATGCAAGGATGCCTGAATAAAGTTGGCACCCAAGCAGCCAACTCGGGAAGAACCGAGCTAATGCTATTCACGGAGAAAATTAAAATTCCCACCTTAAATTTGCCGAGGTTGAATACTTGCACCCTGAACATATTATTATTAGAATTGTAATATAACTAAAATTGTTCACCGAACAAAAGACACGTTTTTTATAAAAGAAAAACAAATACAGGTAATACAAACAAAGGCTTATGACGGTCATAAAATTTTATTACTTAGATTATTTGTTCAGAGCTATTAACACTGTCGATCATTCTTCAGGAACCAGATAGTGTTAATTTTATTTTTCCGATTTAATGGCAGAGGGTATATCTTCTGAAACTTTGTTCTGGTCTTGCAGAAAACTACGGAATACTATTAGATTTATATAAAGCTCGATTTGAAAATAAATTAATGCAGAAGGATAGCATAAATTCGTAAATACGACTCTGGTTTTACCCTAGCCGCAGAACTGAAAATGAAAAGTCATTTTACAATAATCAATCATAATGATGCAATAGCTGGGGATATTACCACAATAGCAGTTAATAGTTTAAGATTAAAAGGCTTGAGGTTTTGGGAAAAATAATATCTAAGTAGTTGGAATTAGCCATTTATTCTAATTTGATTAAACAATGCAAAGAAAAAGTATAATTTAAATTATCTGGGAAAAGCAGCTCCCATTTCTTGCGATTGCTGGATAGGATAACTGGATATTAAACATGGAGCCTACTATGGTCGTCGTGACCTTTTTTATAGCTGCATGATTGTGCAAATCGACAATGTGGACGTTGTCCAGAAAAGCAAGATCGCACGAATTTCGTTTCAAAAATGCAATTTTCTTCGCAAGTCAACGCAAATTTTGCAACTGTTTTCGATTGCAGAAGTCAGATTAAAGAAAAAAATTGTTAGATGCCAAATGCCGATCTCAGAGGATTACAGAGAACATGAATAACATCCTCCTTAAAGCAAGATTGACGGGAGGGTCCTCCGCCGAAGCGGTACCTATCCTCCATAAGCGGTAGTTCAAGGCGCACGGACGGTAAGTGAGCCAACATGTGCCTGACAACCCTTCTACTAGGCCCCAACAATTCTTTGGGCGCGTTAAGAGACGTCCCAGGAAGAAACCGGTTAGAATTGGTCAATCCAGTCACGAATCTTCAGCGTGCGGTGTGTTTCCATCAAAGTCCGATCGGCAAGAGCCCTCTTCACCAAACTAGTCGGTGCCCCAATAGCCTGGTCCGGACCGATGAATACAATGTCGGAGTCCTGTGGTCAGCTCTTGCAGGTCCTTTTGGAAATACAACAGTACTTGGTTTTGGAAGTATAGAATTCGACTCGATTTTTACGGCCTCAATCGAGAATGAGTTCAATGTCTCTGTTGATTGAGTTGCACATAAGTCCATGATCATCGAGACAAGTTCTGGCACGCCCTTGTTTTGCATTATCGAAAGCCCAAGATTAACTCAAAGTACTGTCGTCAGTGAAGCTCTGAAGTGGGTTAGATGGGACCGAGAGCAGGTCGTTTATAAAGATTGGGAAAAGTGCGGGTAATGCAATTGATCCCTAGGGGACACCGGCAGATGTGGTGTGGGGTTTAGGTTTGACGCCGTTCAATACTTCCTTAATTAAACGGTGGGAGAACAAACTCTCGATCCAGTTCTTCAGAGTTGGATCAATATGAATAGCTTGCAGTTTAGCTATCAGAGCGAGGTGCCCTACTTTCTCAAAAGCCTTGGAGATATCTAGAGTGACCAAACTACACTCGCAAAATCGATGCATATACTTTGGTTGAGGTGTTCAGTTGGACACACTAAAATGTCACCGGTGGGCCTATTTTGTCTAAAACCGTAGTGTCTCGTTCAAGATTTGGTTGGAACCTTAGCTACCCCATGACATTTTTGATGATTATGGCATTCACGTTGAAAGGTACTTATTAGTTTCAGACCTGTCTCGACAGCTCGTGAAAACTTAGTGATTTGGATAAAAATTAAAAAAAATAGTGATAGATATGTCAAGAAAGAGTTGATTTCGAATGTAACAACCAATGAAGAGTGAATTGTTTACAACACTTGGCGTTATAATGAAGCTATATGTGTCACTGGACATCTGGAAAATAATTATATTTACGGAAGCTTTTGCAGTGGAATTACATAATTCACATATTTGTAGAATGGCGGAAATTGCTGCAGTTGCGATAAAGTATACTATCGCCAGGCAACCATTTATTTCCTTATGTTACGAATTATTTAAATTAGAAAACATTTCCATTCCGACAAGGTTATCGTGTTCTAATTCCTTCAATTGTAGATAAATGCAGGTGTAGATAACGTTCTTTATGTTTTGTGATTTGTTTTGTCAAAGAAAGGAAATTTCCACCTATTCTTCCGCATATTTATGTGCAACGTGTGACCAACTATTGTTGAGGCTCTTCATCTCGCCTTCATATTACTCTCCCTGAGGGCAACTCTAAGGCACGGTTGTTTTTGTAGGTGTTTTTATCCGACCTTTTCTGGGATATGTGTTCATAATAGAAAGATAATGATTCGAGTCAAAGTTGGCACCTCGGTATTTTCCTATCGTCTTCATATTTGAAAGATGGCAGTGATATATTTAACATGTGCTCTGTTTGGACTTTATCAGGTGGTACTCGGGTTGCGTTTTTGGATGGATATTCTTACGCGAAAGCTTGGTACTCGCAACGACTCGACAGTTCTTAATTGCGATCATATCTACAACTCTTTATACATTGCCATTAGTGATCTGTGTGGGCCAACTTACTGCTTGTATACGGGTTCCCGAACCATTCTATGGTCTCTTTGGCTGGATGACTGGGCAGCCGTCCATTTCGACTACTTCGAAGAAGCAGCTCTAGCTCTGTACAGAGTGCCAACGTTCTATGAGAGAATTTTTAAATTTTTAGCTGATTTCGTTGTCGTCGTCATCGTTGTTAAAACTTTTCTTTCATCCCAATTTTCCGTATTCAAGCAATTCTTCTGACCTTCGTATAAATGAATTCGACCATAGTTTCAAGCATATATTTTGGTCTAAGTAATGAACTACCACCACTTGACAATAATGCGAACAAGTTTAAACTGCAGCTGTTGCAATTGGCAATGAAGAAAAAACGTTCAAAGCTGAAAATATAAGAATTAAGGATTGAAACTGACTGAGATTGAGATAAAATTAAATAGGTGTCCTCTCGTAATCACGTGTGGAAAATATCAGTCTCGGGTGAAAAGTTCATAAACAAAACCTTGTGAAACATTTAACTTCCCACTCATCTTATCAATCAGAAAATTCCACAAGACATTCAGAGAAATCATATAAATTGGCCGCAAAATTCTTATCTGAACCGCGCCAAAGTGGATTTCAATGACCGACTAAACACATAACAGAAAACAGTCGCATGCAGCTATGAAACAGCTGATTGCGGCCAACTCCGAAGAGACAGATAAACCGGCTCCGGCTGACTTCTTGACTGTCTTTAACTGAAATTTTTTTAAAAGATTTCATCATCCCGTATGCCAGAAAGTCTTTGAAACATACAGCCGTGCACTGAAAGCATAAGTAACACGTAGGTAGATCTATGGCAGTGCATTTTCGATCCAGCGGGAAGGTTTATTTTTAGATCAACGTTTAATTCTTGAATGAAGCCTCGTGGAAATGGAGCCCGTTGGGGCTGATAGTTGGAGGTAACCAGTTAAAACCAGTCACCTGCAGATGGAACGACGTGGACTTTAGACTTTCAATAAAGCTAAGAACTACTTTTACATAAATGTATAAGACGCGAATAGATTTGAGGACTGTCAAGAGTAATTTGAATGCTGGCAGTTATCTAATTGTGATGTGAAAGTAGAAAAAACTCGTTTTGACATTTCGATCGCCTTGACATTCGCACTACTATCTCAAGACGCCAAATCCGCAAATTTGTTTTGAAGTTACATAAATTTGAGTTTGACCAATTATAGACCATCATTATTGCCTGATTTGAAACTATTCGGGTTTTATCCACTCGTTCTGATAATTAAATAAACAGCATAATCAGCGCTAAAACAGATCACGCCAGACAATGCCAGAGTTCGTCAACTGGAACATGTTTGACCACTTTTAGCTGTCCTTGAGCAGTTCTAAAATAAACAAAACTTTTTTTTATTCATCTCGAACGAGATTATCCTTATTTTTCCTTTTCATTTAAATATATTAATTATTTATTCCAGTTTTATAAAATCGATTATATCCAGCTGCATGGGTGCATGGCAACAGTTGCCTATAGTTGATCCATATTTATTATCAATCTTTTCTTTGTTTCGGTATCGGGACCAATTTTGTTTTATCCGTGTTCCGATAACGAAGTGTAATCAGGGGTCATATTTCTTGTTTGCCAGCGAAAGCACTAAAAATCTCGCACCCCACAATTAAATTGTTTACATGAATTCAAGTGACCTTTTGTCAGTTTTATTTCCAATCATTTTTCGGGTTGTTTACTTCGATGGTTCCTAATCTTTTTGGCCGGAAACAATTATATTAAATAAGTTTAAAGAAAAATTGATGAAGCAATCAATGCCAAGGATTTCAAATAAAATAATAAGAGCAGAAGTCCTGAGAAATGAAGTACACATCGTATATTGGTGTAAGTCGTGCTCAGTGATCCGAACCTTGCCAATGAAGAAAAACTGTATCTGAACAAAAACTGTAAGCAGTGCAACAGTTCAAAGTACCCTGATGCAAGATTTAGGCCACATTGAACTCTTTTATGAGGAAAGCCAAGCTTATGACCCTTGCTACAACTACCAATCGGTCATGTCGTACTTGTCATTGTTTAGTAGCAAGCTTAGCTCATAGTCTAGTAGTTCCTTTAATGAATGAGTTCTGAAGACTGTGATGTGAAAAGTCTTGTGTTTCGGAAGAACCATTCCTACGTGGCTGAAGAAGGGGTAAATAGCGCAATTGAGAGCACGGTTTTGCACATTGTTAAGCAACATGATTGTTTTTGGGATCCAGCCCAGATAAGCGGATTGTATTCAATGCGAGGTTGAATATAGGAGTAAGTATAGTGTCGTGACTGGCGTTACTGTGTAGACCGACTTAGTATGGCCATTTAACCGTTTCTTGCATTGTTGCTGTCGCTCAAAATGGTAAATTTTATCGAAAATTTCAATCGCGAACTCATGTAGGTATATTTTTCCAAGTGAGAAGTCGCAAGTGTTTTCGCTTATAGCAGAGGGTTCCGCTGCCACACGATCACCGAGGACAAGCAGCATTTATCGCGGAATTACATGATTATGGGATCGCGTGACAGCATTGGCATAGTGTATTTATTCTCTCTTTTAATTGAGGCTATCTGTTTCTCAATAATCGATTAAATCACAGGCAAACTCTCTTATATCAAAGAAGCCGTAAATTTTGAACTGTTAAGCCGTAGTCATAGTACCAAACAGACGCCTAATATCTCATATTTCTACATTTTGAAAGAACAGACGAACAAACCGACTGAGCTCTAGTGTCTTTTAATATGTCCCCGCATGTTTGTTGCTACGTGACACAACATACTGCAGTTCGCTTAATCGCCAGAAAATTAATCCTAATCCAATGTACGAGTAGAACTAATCTCTCATTAAATAACACGCAACAAATCCAAAAATAGCTGCCAAAAAGCAAACCCACTCCAAAATAACAAATGTCCATATCTGCTGCTATCAGAGGGAATTTTTATTTTTTCAAATAATTCTTGATAATCCGCTAATGGGCTTAACCTGTTTACCGGAAAATATCACACGCAGGTGTATCCAACGTCTACACAAAGAACTGCTAAGAGGCAGCACTAGCAAGGTAATTACTAACCGCAGACTAGAATTTGCGACAATAACTAGTCTGTACCAGAGCCAGAGGTCAATTGTACATTCACTCGAAGTTGCTCGACAGCTGAGCGTTCTTTGCTCTGTTAAAGCGGTCTTTGGACATGGTCGAGCCCCTCTTGTTGGCCAATAGCTAAAGTTCCATTGGAGTTAATGAGTCATGTTTGATCGCTGCACATTACCAAGCTCGAGCCTTTCAAAACTTTGCATGTTTCTAGCCAACCTCGATTGCAAAGAAGTGGGATGGCGGAAAGATTTAAATTTAAGATTCTTACTTCGCTGTACTGCAGATATAGTGTAGATCGTTTATGCAATCAATAACTTGGACGAATGATTTGAAATAGTAAGCGATAAGCAATTGAGTAAACATTTTCGTTTTTTTATCTTTCCAGGCTTTCGTCGCCCCTGAACTGCTCAACGAAATCAGCTGCCTTAACCCAATTTGGAGTACACAATCACATTCGAGGACTTTCAATTGCTCATGGAGATGTATCGGCCCTGACACCCAAGTTAAAGCGTTTCGTGGACGAATCAGCCGCTTTGTGTCAGCCAGACAAAGTTCACATTTGTGACGGAACAGATCGGGAAAATCGATTTCTTATCAAGTTACTGCAGGAGCAGGGAGCGATTCAACCTTTAAGGAAATATGAAAATTGTTGGTTAGCAAGGACGGATCCAGCTGATGTTGCAAGAGTCGAATCCAAAACTTTTATTTGTACAGACAAGAAAGAAGACACAATACCAACTCCGAAAGATGGAATCAAGGGTGCCTTGGGCAATTGGATATCTCCCAGTGATATGGACAAGGCGGTTGAGGAACTGTTTCCAGGCTGCATGAAAGGACGAACGATGTACGTTATACCATTTTCCATGGGCCCAGTAGGATCACCTTTGTCTAAAATCGGAATTCAAATCACAGACTCTGCCTATGTTGTTGAATCGATGAGAATAATGACGCGAATGGGAAATCCAGTTTTGCAGCACTTGAAGAAAAATGAAGAGTTCGTGAAATGTATGCATTCAGTTGGAACCCCGAAAGATGGAAGCATGGAGGTTCCTTGCTGGCCTTGTGATCCCAAGCGCACGATAATTCTTCATAAACCAGCCGAGAATTTGATCGTATCTTACGGTTCTGGCTATGGTGGTAACTCGCTGCTGGGTAAAAAATGTTTTGCATTGCGAATTGGAAGTACAATTGGCAAGAGAGAAGGGTGGCTAGCAGAACACATGCTTATTCTAGGCATCACTAACCCCAAGGGACAGAAAAAGTACATAGCGGCCGCTTTCCCATCTGCATGCGGTAAAACAAACACTGCAATGATGCAGCCAACGCTTCCTGGCTACAAAGTGGAGTGTGTGGGAGATGATATTGCGTGGATGAAGTTCGATTCTGAAGGGCAGCTAAGAGCGATAAACCCAGAAAATGGATTTTTCGGAGTTGCTCCTGGCACGTCGTACCAGACAAACCCAAATGCTATGAAGACCATATCCAAAAACACGATCTTCACGAACGTTGCCTCAACGTCTGACGGTGGCTACTATTGGGAGGGCTTGGAAAAAACTCTTACCCCGGACATAAAAGTGACCGATTGGAGGGGACAGCCATGGCAGAAGGGCATTTCTAAAACTCCTTCATCTCATCCAAACTCAAGATTCTGTACTCCCGCCTCGCAATGCCCCAATATCGACCCAGCATGGGAGGATCCTGAAGGAGTTCCAATTAGTGCCATCATTTTTGGGGGTCGTCGTCCAATTGGAGTTCCTTTGATATTTGAGGCGAACTCTTGGACTCATGGTGTTTTTATTGGTGCAGCAATGCGAAGTGAGTCGACTGCTGCTGCTGAACACAAAGGTAAAATTATAATGCATGATCCATTTGCAATGCGGCCATTCTTTGGATATAATTTCGGGCACTACCTCAAACATTGGCTTAGTATGGACAGTAAGGGCAAAGTTCCACAAATCTTCCACGTCAATTGGTTCCGGAAGGATGCAAATGGAAATTTCCTATGGCCAGGTTTCGGGGAGAATGTTCGTGTGCTAGATTGGATCTTGAGGCGAGTTGATGGAGAACATTGTTTTACGGAAACAGCAATCGGAAAAATGCCTTCGCCCGGAGCACTTAGACTTGATGGATTGAAAAGTGAAGTAAATATGACCGAACTGTTCTCGTTGCCGAAAGACTTCTGGGATCAGGAAGCTAAGGATGTTGAGAAGTTCTTTGAGGAGCAAGTTGGCGCCGATCTTCCCGAGGAAGTGGCCAATGAATTAGACTGTTTGAAGGCTAGACTGGCTGCTATGTGAATATTTTTATTTAGGAATTTTTTGTATTTTTTTTAACGTTAAAGTGCCATTTATGAATTTGCTTTAAGTATAAATAAAAATATTTTGCAACTAGCTTTATTATTTTGCTCTGAGGCTGTTGACTATATCCGTAGGATTATCTAGGGGAACTGTTTGAATCCTTTTTGAAGAGAAATATTCTTTCTATGATATATGAAGATAACGAACTGTAGGAAATGGTGTGCTTTGATTGGACGAGAAAAGCAATTGATGAAAAAGGTTTGTTCGGACATTTTCGATACATTTGCTTTCATTTATGTAACTTCTTCATAAACTTTTCCAGCATGTTTTGGTTTATGTAAGGACATCAAATTCTGGATGCTTGTAAAAAAATACATATCCTACTGGCAACGTCCGGTTTAAATACGTGGAAATAGTGTGCTCCAAACCGATGATGCAAAAAACACTCCAAGTTTTATCTATAGACAATAATTGAATATAACCCACCTCCAGACGGCTTGATTTATTGTCACCTATCAACATTTGAAAATTTCGCTTAGTCACCTCACTACAAATACTTCCGGAAATTTATTTATCACCAGTTTAGGAACAAAGTTTATCAGTACAGGAAAATTCTGTGACTAAAAAAATTCCAGTTCAGACTAGAGATAAAGTCTGATTTAATATAGAGGGGCTTGTGCTTTTGGGGAGGTCCGGCCAAAGGTTTTAGCACAGTTTTGGACTAATGCCCTGCTGAAAATCTGATTGAGTAGGATTCCATTTTTTTATATGTAATTTGTTTCAGTCCGGGAGCATGATAATCTTAACTGATAAGGAAGAGCTTCGGGGCAATTTGATTTTAATTGACTAGATGTGAACTTTGCATTGTGGAATCTAGAAATGCTGATTTCGCAGTACGTGTTGGCAGATAGGGAATTAAGGTCAAGGAGTGGGTGCGGGATTGTGTGCAATTGTTTGTATTATGAAATGAATTTTTTGATAGCATATGTGCAACTCTAGAAAAAAGGTCCAGAAATGTTTTTTTACATGTCGTCTCGGGCTGAAGAAACCACCCTTAGAACTGCACTTTTGCACTGAGAATGAGAATAAAGTAAAACTACTAAATCTTGGCCTCTGTGCTGAAAGTCGTAACGACTTGTCACGCCACATGACTCGACTTTCAGCACAGGGGTCCTTATAACAAGTTGATGCAGCCAGTTTAACGCCTCTCGGGTCGATCTAAAAATCATGCATTACTGTTAATCACCGCATTATTTATGCACTAACCCAACAGTAAGCTTAGTTCGAAGGATGGAAGATGTTTCAAGTTATGAGCTGTCAGGAGGGTGCTGAATGAGATTGCGAAGAGCTCTGCGCTTGAACTCTTGGATGTTGTAGGAGTTCAGAAATATAGTTTGTGAAAGATTGTTCCACAGTCGGGTTGTTTTATTTATGAAAGAAATCTTTGTAGCGCGCGAAAAGGGGGCTGTAAGCAAAGGGAAAGAGCGGTCTAATCTGGTATTGCGAGTAAAAGATTACCGTGGATCCAGGAGAGCGTTTATTTCGGTGGAGCAATCGCAGTGATAGTAGCGATAGAAATTTGTTAGGGATGCTACATTTCTACGGTGGCTCAAAGGATCAATTGTGGAGCAAACGTCGTTTCCGATAATTGAGAGGGCACCAGTTTATGTTCGCATGTTGCAATCAGGGGTGTTATCCTGGAAAGTGATTCGACAGTCGTGGAATTCGGAAATAAGAAAATGGTATTCCCCAATTCGAATTGGAATTAAATTTGTCCGTCTGTCATCGGGTCTCAGTCCGTGAGTATAGCAATAGACGAATGCTCTGAACTTATTTGTGTGTTTTAAAATATTCTGAAAACTCTTTAAATATTCTTGAAACAATTGTTCGCATCAAATTAAGTTGGTAAATGAAGTTGGTTGGCTGAATTATTTTGTCTTTTTGCATCGCAACTCGCTTCCGTTTGCATCGCATTCCAAGATAACCCTCCAGATTTCAAGAATCAAGCAAACTAGATTTCGAATTTATTAAATAAAGTGATCATGTCAGATAAAACGCATAAGATTAACATAGAATTGGAAAGATTTTATTCTTAATTTTTTAAAACAAACCGTCCTTGATGTTTGCCACAAAAAGGAATGCAAATTCATAAAACAAGACATTCTATAGCACCAACCATTAACACATATTAAATATCATTCAGTGAATTTGTGAAAATGGTGCAAGAACATGTTTGAAGAAACCACGAGTAATCAACGCATGTTAGAAAAAATGTTTTATAAAATATCGAAACCCTCTGAATACGTTTTGAATGATTCTACAAGGAAAAAATCTCAAAATTCCGGTGGAAAGAAATTGAATTCTTGGTATTCAGTTGATCCAACTGATCCTCCAAACTTAACTTCGGTGTAAAGATACATTAATTCATAAAACTTGAGCACTAATATTTCTACTTAAAAGACAACGTTATAACTACGTCCATATCCAAAAAGTAGGAGAACTAAATTAACAAAATGGTTCATTCGCGATCAGCTTATAGAAATTATCGGTGGCCGCTTGTTCGCTATGGCGCACACCTGATTAAATTTTACGCTTCAATTTATTTATAAGGCCACACTAGTTGCAGTCACTCACGCCACTAGTCGGATTTACTTAAATAGATCGCAAAAAATGCTAGATTTAAAAACAACAGCAACAAATCACAAATTTCACGTCGTAGGTCGCCTAAAAATATCAAAAAGAGGCCAGTAGTAAGCGGTTGTAGGTATTTCATCATCGGCTCGCACGTAGGTCCGGCAATTAAGTACGAATGTTTTTCTGCAGCTAGTTTACTAACTGATAAGAGGTCGATCTTGAGCAGCCTTTGAATCAAAACAAATCTCGTTGTCTAGGAATTAAAGTGCAATAAAAACAATATTATTGCTGACCTAAGCATCAATGACCTCAAAGCCGGTGACAAGCTACACAAGCACGAGTTCCTGATAAAGACTCCTTGGCTGGCATCCAACCCTCCGAAGCACCAGAGCACGACTAGCAACTGAACAAAAATCGTCCGCTTCGAAACTGGCAAGCATATGATAAAAATTTCCGCTAGGCCAATAGTACGACGACTACGAGAAGCAGAGTTCTTCGGAAAATAAGATAAAGGAGGCAAAGTCGATAAAAAAGTTCAAACTTCTATGATTTGTTTGTGGCGGCGAGCCTCCAGCGTTGGCCAATCAGCGCCTATCACACGATATTGATTCTATGAAGTGCGAAAGCTTCAACGGTGACGCTGACGGTATATAAAGCTCATCCACGCCCGGTTCAGCAACAGTTGATCACTGATCAAGTCTGAGTTAAGAAGTCTTCAAGAGTTGCTTGAAAAAGTCTAAGTGCAGAAATTGACCAAAAGAGGAAAGAATTCAAGAAGTGAATGGAAAAATTTCAAGAAGTCTATTTTAAAAATTTTGTACACAAAAAAGTTTTTGTGCCCTTAGACGTGATCTGGTTTCAGTTATTTTAAAAAGTTTTAAATATTTTTGTCGTGAATCAAACAAAGCAAACGCAAAATGCCTGAAATTATTGAAAAAGTTCAAAATTTGTAAGTATCTAAAATTTTATGTTTTCTATTGTTTTAGTAAATTTAAAGTAAAGGATCGTCGCTAATTTCTTCTTCTTTTTCTAGACCTCCTGCATCCTCCGCAAGATCAAACAAGATCCAGTCGAACTTTGGTCTTTACAATCACATCCGCGGAGTGAACGTAATTAACGGAGATTCTTCAAATCTAACACCTAGAGTGCGAGCCTTCATCGAGGAAGCAGTTGCTCTTTGTTTACCGGAGCAAGTCCATATTTGTGATGGAGGTGATCGGGAATACAAAACCTTGCTTAAGCTTCTTTGTGAACAAGGAACTATTGTGCCTTTGCCAAAGTATGAGAACTGCTGGTTAGCGCGCACCAACCCAGCAGATGTTGCACGAGTGGAATCTAAGACGTTCATCTGCACTGAGCGCAAAGAAGAGACAATTCCTACACCAAAGGATGGTGTAAACGGGACTCTCGGTAACTGGATTTCTCCACAAGATCTAGAGCAGGCCGTTAAAGACAGATTTACTGGATGCATGAAGGGCAGGACAATGTACCTTATTCCATTTTCCATGGGACCTGTTGGATCTCCGCTCTCTAAGATTGGAATTGAAATCACGGACTCTCCTTATGTAGTGGCGTCTATGCGGATCATGACAAGAATCGGAAGTTCTGTGCTCGGCCAGTTGAGAAAACAAGAGCAATTCGTAAAATGCCTGCATTCTGTTGGAACTCCCGCTAATGGAGTTGTTCAAGTACCATCTTGGCCATGCGACCCTGAGCGAACAATAATCCTGCACAAACCAGCTGATAATCTGATTGCCTCTTATGGATCCGGATATGGAGGAAACTCATTGTTGGGAAAGAAGTGCTTTGCATTAAGAATTGGTAGTACCATCGCAAAGAGAGAAGGCTGGCTTGCAGAGCATATGTTAATACTTGGCATCACAAGCCCTCAAGGGGAAAAGAAATATATCACAGCTGCATTCCCATCTGCTTGTGGCAAAACAAATCTGGCTATGTTGAATCCAACCCTTCCTGGCTACAAAGTTGAGTGTGTGGGTGACGACATCGCATGGATGAAATTCGACGCCGACGGGCAGCTTCGCGCAATCAATCCAGAAAATGGATTCTTTGGAGTGGCTCCAGGAACATCAAACGAGACAAATCCCATCGCAATGAAAACGGTGTTCAAGAACACAATCTTCACTAACGTTGCCTCAACTTCCGATGGTGGTGTTTACTGGGAAGGAATGGAAAGCAGTTTGGCACCTGGAGTTCAAATCACAGACTGGTTGGGCAATCCATGGGAAATGGGTGTCTCAAAAACCCCCGCTGCTCATCCCAACTCGCGTTTCTGTACTCCAGCATCACAATGCCCAATCATTGATCCTGCCTGGGAAGATCCAGAAGGAGTCCCGATCTCAGCAATTTTATTCGGAGGACGTCGTCCAGAAGGTGTGCCACTGATCTATGAAGCAAAATCATGGCCCCATGGCGTTTTCATTGGTGCCGCAATGCGCAGCGAGGCCACCGCAGCTGCTGAACATAAAGGGAAGATGATTATGCACGATCCTTTCGCTATGCGACCATTTTTCGGATACAACTTCGGTGACTATCTGCAACATTGGCTTAGCATGGAAAATAGGGGAAACGTACCTAGAATCTTCCACGTTAATTGGTTTAGAAAAAATTCCGAAGGAAAGTTCATGTGGCCTGGATTTGGAGAGAATGTCCGAGTCTTACAGTGGGTTTTGAAGAGGATCAACGACGAGCCTTGCTTTAGGGAAACTGCAGTTGGACTGGTCCCATCTGAGAATGGCCTTTACTTAAATGGCGTCAATTTGCCAACTGGTGCCGCAGCTGAACTTTTTTCACTGCCAAAGGAATTTTGGTTGAAGGAAGTTAGAGATGTTGAACAATATTTTGAAGATCAGGTCGGAAGAGACTTGCCCAAGGAAATCCGAGAGGAATTGAACCTTTTGAAAAATCGTTTAGATGCTATGTAAATTTTTGTTATTTATTTTATATGAAATTAGTTTTAAGGTAATTTTCGTGATTTAGTTTTTGTGTCTCAGAGATTATGTGAGATTTTATTACCCTTATAGGGTGTTCTTTTGCTGTTATCCTATTTATATCTATAATTTTTTTTATGAATAATAATTGCCATGAATTTTATAAAATAAAATAAAAAAAGACAAAATACTAAAATTATTTCTTTAATTTATCTAAAGTAAAAATCTTCTCCTCTGGTTCGACATGGTCAACTCTGTAAAAAGTAAGTCAAAGAAGAGAAGAAGCAGAAGTATCGGTTGTTACGCTCGTGGATAATGTTGTATGAACATTTTCATTAAATCTAGAAAAAATAAATAGGTGTGTTATTACTAGTAGAAAAAAACCAATTTGCTCCTCTCAACTTCTTCCTTCAAGTTAAAAGTAGCACTTACTGAAATTAGGAACTTGTGCCGTTATCTGTATTACCATTGTTTTTTACTGATAGAATTTGTGTTGTGATTTTTATTGCCAAAACAAATTTTCGCTCGCGGGGCCCCAGTCATGCGGGGCCCTGTGCAGTTGCACACCCTGCACATACGCCAGCCGCGGCACTCAATTCACTATGGCGGCATAAGTAACCGTGGGTGCGTCGGTGGACAACATTCTACCAAGAAACTTCTGCCTAACGGTTCTGTGGATCTCTAATCTGGCCTAAAACCATTCTCCCCGGCGAGACTGGCTTCGGCATTGCGTCACGGGGCTGCTAACTCTCCTGGCATTTCTTTCTCTTTTCCTTTGAAGTTCGTATTGATTAAGGTTCTGGTGGATGACCTTCAGCGCCACTTCCACCTTTCTCCGACCTCATCATCTAGTGCAGAATAGTACAATAGTGTGGTACCAGTCAAGCCATTCACTCACTTGCCTGTTTCTAATTAAAACCAAAAAATATTAATAATTTGGCACGACTACTCCCTAAACCTTAAATATGATTGCCTACTTTTAGGAAAAATTATATTTCTATTTGTGTACTAAAATCTATGTTCACTTTTATAGCAACCATACTTCAAATTTTCATTGTCGATTGCAAAACGATAAATTAGACGAACTGAGCGTAGTTTTAAATATTTATTAAAAATAATTTAACCTGTTACAGTAAGGATCATAATGCACTCTTTGCGATCTGATCTTCACAGCCATTTCATCACACTCGTTTAGAGTATTCTGGCCCATTTACTCACAAGATATACAAAGGAGGAGGATTTAGGCCGATTTATTCCCTGATCCTGGACACTCACGCTTGGGTATTTTCTAATTGATCCTATCAATCGTTTATCCAGATGGCAACAAACTTAAAAATTGTTCCAAGATTTTTGGAAAAGTTGATCTGGGAATATTTAACTTGTCTTTAAGAACGCCACAAGTGGACTACAACTAAAGCAGAAATTAAAATCAACGATCTAGTTCTAATCAAAGATGACTGCAATTCTAGCTGGTGTTCGCGTCCTCTTCTTGATCGTTTTGTGTACCTGTGTACCAATTAAACAATACTCCCTTAATTTGAAGTTATTTGATCAAGACATTATTAGGACACCATCACGATGAAGTTGGCTCAATAAGAAACTTCTTAATTAAAGAAAAAGTGAAGTTAGGTTTTTTATAGTTAGTAAAAGGAATTCCAGCCGAACACGCATTTCAAGAACAAACAAACTTTGAAAAAAAAAATAATTACTTCAATTAAAAGAAATTTCATTATTCTTTAAAATAAAAACTTTCAATTTTAAAGGATAAAAGAAATGTTAAAAAAAATATTCATTTAAGTTGCATCCTTCCTTATCTCTGTACGATGGTGCTAGAGAATGGCGAAGGTCAAAAGGAATCCAGCACTTAAAGAAATGTCTCTGCCCCAAACTCCCCTCTCCGTCATTCCATCTGAATTTTTTCCTTTTTATTAAAAAGTTTGCCGGTTACAGGATATTAAGATATGTCATCCTCCTCCAACTCGTGATTCTCTTGCAGAATTTCTTAATTTATCTTCCTTCTTGGAACTTTGCTACTAACACAAAGATTCCTGCAGGATAAAAACGTTAAAAAGATTTTTTTTCTGTGTGGAAAGGTTCGGACTATACTGACGCTCCCTTTTATATTCGCCCTCTATCTTTCAGATACAAAAAAAAATTCTGGGGTTTTAACACTTCCTTTTTCAACTCGTTTTTCGCTCTCTTCTGTAATAGATTATCTTCGGGGGTGCTCTAACCTTTTATTTGTGGTAAAAAGTGCAGAATCCTCTCCCGAAGATTAATTAAGTTTACAGGTAAGCATTTTTTTGCGTCATTAACATAATTAGCTGCCAGTAATCAAGTTGTAATTTACGAGTTTATATCTTAATTACAGTTCATTTTACGGAGCTAAACTTGGTGAGGACGCCACAGAACATGCATACACACACATACTAAAAAGATTAAGATCCTGGAAAATTTCTGCACAAAGAAAGAGTATCTGAATTTATGAGGATATTCACGTCATGATTGGGAGTCTAATAGACAAGGAGGCGCCTGTCAAAATCGATAAATCGTTGTGCGTTTGTCTGACTAGCGAAAAAAAGGAAAAAAGGACGAGAATAACAAATTTATTACTTTCCCGTTGTTTGGTGAAGGAAACTTTAGTATGTTTTAAGTTCTAGGCTTTCTGAAGGAAGTGGGGAAAAAGTTTTTAAGTATCCTCTGAGATTTTCAGAAAAAAATTTGTGATAACTTTGAAGTTTAACTTTCGAGAATGTAAATTTGGGAGATTTTTCCTGACTGTTAAACCGTAAAGTGCAGTCGTTTTTCAGTTTTATTGGACTCTTAGTCACTTGTCATTGGGAACTTAGGTTATATCTCCGAGTTCAGATTTCAGGTTCGATCCTATTTCGGAACCAGTGGCGGACTAAGCCCGTCAGAGGCCCGGGGCGGCAAAGCTGAATGAGGCCCTCAGTCTAAGAAGTTGATGTAATTTTAGAAGCGTTTTATTCAGTTGCCATTTGCATGTACAAGTGTGTGTACGTGACAATACGACCACTATTCAAACTCTGAACTCATTTACTTATACGTCACAATAAAAACCAAAAGCACCCGAGTGAAAATAAAAAACGGCCTTACAAAAGGCGAACACCGGGCGCTTGGCTTTTTAACGGGCATATGTTGGGCGTCGAGTTTTTAACTATTTTTAATGGGAGCACGTTCGGCCTCACGACGGCCAAATTTGACCAAAAGGTTTAAAAGGCCAAATACTGAGCTGTACAAACGGGAATTCGAAGGGAAATTTGAGCCAAAAAAGGAATCTGCACCAAATGAATTGTTGAATGTGTTTTATGGGAACTTCATCATTTTCGTTATGTACAATGGTCCTTTCGATTTATCCTACTTAAAGAAATCTATGCACAAGGGAAACGAGTTCGCCAGTCGTCGGTTTGCTGTACGTGAAGTGCGTGGTGCGTGTTGGTTTATATTTTAGTAGGAAACTTTGTTATTTCGCTCGAAGAAAAAAAACAATCGATGAAAAATAAAACGAGCACCAGATTTCATGATTTTTTTCTCAATAAATACGCGGTGAGTTTTGTTGGGGGGCGAAAGTCACACTTTCCCCCAAAATGATTTCTTTTTTGAGTAAAGAATTGCGCCAATTTAACTTATAGTTTTGCCGAGTATCGGCCTTGAATATACAGAAAATGAGGAGATTACGATTGTCCGTTTGTGTATGCGTCTGATTTATTACAGGGGAACCCAAGTGCATTAGGATGTGTGAAAATATCTCTATATAGATGTATATTAAAGAGATTTTTTTAATCGCATTATATTGAAACCTATACCCGTCGGTGTGTGTGTGTGGTGTACGGACGAACTGTCCTGCAACGAGCCTTCTGATAACCGCCACATGGCCAGGACTATGTCTCAATCACGGCCGGCTTTCGCCCGTAGTAAGGCCATATTTTATTTTTACTCGAGCACGTACTGTTATGCCGGATCCACACGTTTGTCAAGGCTTTGCGAGCGTTCGCAAATTCAAAACGTTTGGTTTGGGGAGGATCCACACACGACCGGATCGGTCACAAGCGTTGCCAAGCTTACACAAGCCAAGCCAAGCGCAGGGTCGGATAGGCCTATAGCCCATTCGAGTAAATGCTCGAAGGGCCGGGCCGCCGGAGGTTCGGAGGTTGAGTGTTCAGCATTTTTTGTGAAGAAACTTAAAGTTTCGTAATATTTGTGACTAGGCTCACGAAGATCAGCTCGAATTTGGCCTTTCCTCTTCCTCGCCTCTCTTCCCCGCCTTCGGCCTTCCGCCCTCGCCGCCTGAGAGAAATATTTCTCAGAGCTGGCCCTAAATCGAAATCCAAGGTCCATAGGAAATATAAATTTTCGAGGAAATACTGCACAGTCCGTGCAACAGTCGCACTGCGCCCTCCGTGCGTCTATATCACGGTCTGTGCAGTACTTTCAGTCTATGCTAATTTCGCATGAACCCTGGTCCGCCCCGTGCAATAGGCGCACGAAGCGCACCGTGCTAATTTCTTCTCTACCATTTCGATCGATTTAGAGCCAACTCTGCAACATGCTAATTTCTCCCAAGGTACATAAAATTAAAGGTATTATCTTGCACACAAGAGAATCCATGAATAGCAGCGTGGGCACTACAATCCATATATATAAAATTTTGCCCGGTCACTACCGAAATGCTCGGGCCGCTAAAGGGGCCAATCCGTCCCTGCAAACGCCTTCTCCACAAGTTTGAATTTGCGAACGCTTGCCAAGCATTGACAAACGTGTGGATCCGGCATTACATCGTTTCATAATGAAATTTAATAGATTTAAAAAGAAAGGTTATGAACTTCTTCGACGAAAAATGTAGGCAAACGAGAGTAAATGATTTGCGCCTCATTCATTCAGGGTTCCCGCTTCAAAGTTGGGAATTCCCTGAGTATTGGACGCGTTCAGCATAAAAGAATATTAGTACAGCGTAAAAAGTCTAGATAGAATTCAGTAAAACTGGAACTACACGAAAACTAAATAGACATTGAAAGATTAACAGTAAAAGTAATTTTGATTTCAAAATTGTAAACCACCGGTACATGCTGTACTTATTTGTATCTACGGGAACATTGAACGGGACCTCTGACTCCAAAGTACCACTTAGGTAGGCCCTGAGCATATTTTAAAGGCCTTGTTTAGGACTTGATCAAGGGAACTTGTAGACATTTGGAGGCCCCCAGGAACCAGAGGCCCGGGGCGGACCGCCCCCTCCGCCCCACCCTTAGTCCGCCACTGTTCGGAACTAATCTCCGAATTCTTATTCTCCCATTCGGAGTGTAAAATCATTGTTGCGGGTGATTTCAACATGCTTATAACTGGCAGAGTTGCTCAAATCAGACTAGTCTTTCTGACAAGGACGTCGAGCTCTTTGCAGACACTAGTAATTTACACCAAATTCTAGATACTACGAGAGTCCCTGGCCCTGTAGACCAAGGAACACACCTACTTAAGGCCCGTCCTCACTACGCGGACTTAGATCCCATGCCCTTTTGGCCCTACGGCCACACAAAAGCGCGCGTGATGTTTTAATTTTCTGAATCATGAGTGAGAAAACAATCAATTCTCATTTTGAAAAGCTCATATTGTGTGGACTACAATGTACCTTTTTAAGCACAGCCTTTTGTCCGCGCGGTTTTGCCGTCCGGCCTTTACCATTGACAAAGTCGTAAAAAAGTCATAAAACCCTATATGAAAAAGAAGGCAAAAACGCGTACGACCCAAGTCCGTGCAGTGTGGATCCACCATTAGTCGGGAACTTAGCGTCACAGCCCAAGCCTGCTTCCTGAACTCGCGTCCTGACTTGAAGTATGCTCTGGTCTGGTTGTCTAGAAGCGGATCCAAATTACTTATATCTACTGGACATAAATATTCAATGTTCTGTTCTTACCATCAACTAGTATGTCCTCGTGCTGGTTGGTTTGCAGGGTCAGTATGTTCATTGAGGAGCCGTGTTCTTTCCATTTTGCTTGGACTGCGGCTTTCTCTGCCATTATTGCGCCATATTATACCTGTGACACATACACCATCATAATGAAAGTAACCTTCATTATCGTGGCAAAAACCCATCATAATGAAAGTCCAAAATGAAAGCATTTTACCTTCATTTGGACTGTAATTTCGTTTAAGTGACATCTGTTGGAAAATTGGAAACTACATTTTAAAATAAAATAATTTGATTTGACGTGAGTTAAAGCAACAATTTGCAAGGATGTATTCCAAATTAAAACAACTTAAAATTAAAACAAAAAACACGTAAGTTTATATCCTGACTTGATATGCCAGATGCAAATGAAAGTAAAGTGAAAAGTGTCACCCCATCATTTCCTGGACCATCATAATGAAAGTTACCATCATAATGAAAGTATAGTGTGTCACAGGTATTATCCTTGCATAGGGTCGTCCTAGGTTTGTAACCACTAATGATCGTTTTGACTTCCTGCTAAGCATATCTGTTATTAGTGAAGAGTGTAGTTATACTGCTAGAAATCGTGCTGGAGGAAATCTTTATAGAAGTCCAAGGCCCGATATGGGTTATCAGCAATTTTTTAGTCACGATTGACATGACTACACGTAATATTACATTAAGAAAGCTACCCGCAAGTGAATAATGAAAAATCACTCTTAATTGGTCCATTTCTATACATTACATTAATTTTATATTGCACGCTTGACAAGGTTAATTTATATTATTCATATTTACTACGAAATACAAGATGTTATTTTTTATTTTTAATACCACAAAATATAAACCTGCAAATGTTGTTAAAATAAGCAAGGAAGGATAACCACAGTGTTTCGAGCGGATCCAAAATACCTAAAAACAAATGAAAACAAGCAATGCTAATCCCAAGTTGTCCCCAACTAATCAGATAACCCACAGAAATCCCATAGCCTGGTGGAATTATTATTTGGTTACCTTTCAGCAGCTCCGTTCCAGCCGCAATATTAATGCAGAATTTCGTTCACACTAAGCATTAATCCAGTCACGTTTTATCTTGCGGGACCACTGGCTCCAATGGATTTGCCTCTGGCTTTTTCGGTTTGTTGATTCAACATTTCGATAAATTCGTACCTATCCGATTGCTATCGTTTATTGTTACAAAATGTCGAATTTGGATAAATGAAATCCTTGGGGCGTGTCAATTCCATTGAAGAGCCGCATCAGAACTGGGCACGTGTAGCCCCAAGCAGGCCTATTCGCTTCGAGAAGTAAATCCAGCTCGAAGCCCTCTGTTTCGCACCACCACCGTGTCGGTCGGTCCGGACCAGCCTAGACGGGGGGTGTCCCCTGCTTTTATGCAAATATCCATCCACGAGGAACAGGTACTTCTCGCCTGTCGGAAATACGAAAAGTAAACAAGCGAATGAGGTCAATATAGGCTCTTCCAATTGTTAATGCAGCCCTAGAATCTCGGCTGTGCTGGGGCTAGTGTGGGAGAGAATAAACAAGCAATTCGCGGCTTGCTCCGGTGGAATAAAACTTTAAGGTGCGGAAAATGCTGACATAACTGACAACTTCAGCATGACATTAAGGAGGAAGCCTCGATAGCTGTGCCAGCAGAAGTAGATTAACCAAACCGAGGGGGCGAGAGGGGATTTGATGTCTTCTTCTTGGCAATTTAGAGAAATCTTGACTGTTGACACTAAAGACTCTCTGCAGAATAATTATTTCTCATCAGGGGAGCCACCTTGACCCCTGTAATTGCATTATTCCAAGGAAGGGCAGGCACGGTCGGAACTAATTTCAGTTCTGTTTACTTTTAGGGAAATCTGGAGCTCATCTTGCCTGATAAGTAATTTCTGTCAGGTAATTGCCGCATCGCTATGTGCTTTAGAGTAAATTAAATAAATCCAACATGAATTATCATTAATTTTCCCTTTTCATTTGACAGTTCACCCCGTGCCAGTCCAGTTTTAAAGCTTGCTTAATTGATTGGCCCAATTCTAGAACTTTTGGTTTGTGTTACTGGTCCAATTCCCGGCTTATATGGTCATATTTGCGGGCGATAGGGTGAGACCATACGTAGTAGCTTGAATCAGAGTGGACCGCAGTTATCGATACACGAAAGTTTGTAGCTCAGACATTTTTTTGAAGCTCCACTTTTTAGACTAAATAGGTAAATTCAATGCACCCAGAATATCATGTTTTACTTTAACGTTTAGTTTGTGTAGGGATGGGTCAGCCGTTACTTCTACCCTATCCAAACCACTGGTATATGGGTATATGTTGCATGTTTTATTAGAAATAACACAGGACTTCGTTTTAGAGGTATTGAATTTGACACGATTCTGGCGGCTGCGGCTCCAATCGAGGATGAGTTCAATACCTGTTGGTGGAGTTGGACAAAAGTCCGCGATAATCTGGCATGTGTTTGGCTTGAATTATCGAAGGCGTATGAGTAACATAGAGTACCATAAGCAGCGAAGCTATGAAGTTGGTTGGGAGCGACAGAAAGTAGTCTATTTATGAAGATTAGTAAAAGATGATCTGAAGATCAAGGAAGAAAAAGGAAAGGTGATGCAACAATCCAGACCTGGAAGAAATATAACTATCGATAAACATCACCTAGAAGTAGTCGATAAAACAGTCTACCTTGGGTCTACAAAAGAAACCAAGAAAAAGAAGGGAAATAACTAGACGAATACTACTGGCAGAGCCTGTTATGCCCAAAAACAAATACTGCACTCAAGAAAACCGAAACTCTCACTCTACAAAACAGTAATACGACCAGTGGTAGCGAGACTTGGACTATGACCCAGGACGTAGAGGAACGGGTCAGCAGGTTTGAGAAAAAAGTTCTCTGGTGCATAATAGGCCCAACAAGAGAGGATGGAATATGGCGAAGGACTCTCTCCAAGGGATCTTGTAACCTATGGTGAACCCGTTTTTTTCGGTTACATTTCTACTATTCCAGGGCATCAAAACTTGGGGATTGACTATCTGTTCTATAACGACTCACGGCAAACATTAGAACAAAAATGTTGTTCATTTTGGCTGGCGAAGCTGCCCTAAGATCTTGGCAATGTAGACTGGACTTGTTGATGTTTCATTAAACCAAAATCCAATCTAATTTAAGGAAGCCCATTTATCAGAAGTAATTACACAAACACATACAAGCACAAAAACATGATCCTGGAAAAGTTAAAATTGAAAACCTTTTATCCAATCACTTTGCCAGACCTCATGGCACGATACATCCGCCTGAAAGGAGGCACTCGAATCCTGGCAGTCCTTTTTTAATTCCTTATACAATAGCCTTTGTACTGCGCTGCCATTAATACTCTGTGTAGCATATTGCACAGTTCATTTTTGCGGCGGCCGCCGTTCGTTACACAGAAAACCTTTTCCTTTCAGCGCTTTTTACATTCCATCGTGTCTGATTCAGCAAAGGGAAGGTATTTTCAAGGTAATGACCCGCACTTTCTCTAACTCACACACAAATGCACGAATAAATATAGGTAGGTGACCCGGAATTTTCCGCTCCACCTACTCGTCGGCCGACTACAGCCCTGCCTTTGCCTTCTTCACCCCTCCCTGTGCCAGGTGAAATGAGTTCTAAGAATGAAACATAGCGGAGAAGGTGTGTTGTTAGGTTTTAAAGGACATTAAAATGAAAGAAATTTTTTCCTTGTATTTTTTTATCTTGGAGAAAATATGAAAGCTTGCCTCATTTTTCTTGTTTCAAATGCCATTAACCCGCCTTCATGGAAGATGTTTACGTATACCTACATGGATTGTTCTTTTCAACAAGGTGAGCGCGGCATGCTGGGATGCTGAATATTGGGATAAGGTATTTTAAAGGGCTTTGGCAGGGATGAAAAATTTTTCAACATAGCTGATTCACTTTTTCAGATTTCTGATAAAAACCTATTAAAGTCGTCCTTAACTGATTGGATGAAGTTCTCAGAAGTAGACTGGGTTGGCGAACTTTTTCATCTACATAAAATTGAATCGGGCAAATTCTATTGTAACTTTTTCTTGTAGCTTGAATTTCCCAAAAGAAATTTGTTGTATTTATTAAATTTTCGACTTTGCTAAACTGTATTCAATAAATCCTTCGGACGTAGTTTACTTATGAATCAGTTACACCGAAAAGTTTTTGATATTTGTGAAATGAAAAATTGCATGTCTTGATTTTGGGTTGAAATCGTTTTTTCATCAAAATGTGATTATGTACGACTTTCTCCTCTCATTTCTCACTTTTTATTTTTCATGCTTATTCGCATTAAGAAACAAAAAAACCCGCCGGATACGACGGGTAAGACATTATCTCCCAACTCTGGATACCTGGAGCCCTCCTTTCGCTTAGCCTTTCCACAGTATGTGGGCCGCTGTGGTCGACCTATTGTCCCATTTACTCGTTGGTCCAGCTCCAGAGGCAGTCATGGTGCAATGCGTACTAGTAACGTTAGTTTGAAAGACAAAAACAGAGGATAGACTGCGAGGGGTCTGGGAGTGCTGAAGCAGATGGCGATGAACCACACTTTTGGACTCGAGGATGTTGTAAGGATTCGGGAATACTGAATGTGAAAGATTGTTCAACTGCCGAAATTTCCGTATCTTTCGCGAAAAAATAGGAACTCCAGGGTGTAGAAGTAAACGAAGGAGCGGGGAGTCTGTCCTGGTATTGACATGCAGACGTAGGGCTGCAGTGACCAGAGTTTAATAGTGACCCTTGTACACGCTTGTACAGCGTATTGAAGCGGATTGAGAGTAGACCATTTATAAAGAATGGGACAAGACTAGTGATAAAATTGACTGCTGGGAGCATCGGTAGAGATGGTGTGGAGTCAAGATTCGACGCAATTTAATGTTACCTAGAAATAATAGCCAGAAAAAATGCCGTTAGACACTGCAGAAGACTGTCAATCAGGGTTGGTGGAGTTAGTTTTTTCGGCATCACCTGAACATGAGCAAGCGTGAACACGACTGTGTGCACAGCCAAACGAGTGACCACAGTCATTTCGTCGTGCACACCGTGGTATTCACGCTTGCGGCATCCGACCCCTGGATATAGACCACTGAAATATGACAAGGGAACGAGCTTGCTCAGAACTTTAACCCAAGGTGAATCTATTCCTCAAGGGCCATAGCGGATATATTATCATAGCAAATTTATTGACGTCAAGCTTTTTACGATAGTCATAGCCCTGAAAATACGTCGACCATTGAGTGGGTGGAATACATGAGTACGGAGAGGCTGGTGGCGTAGTAGTGTCGGTTAAAAAATAGTTCGAGGTGAATTCTTTATGTTAAAAAAAGATTAAGTCTAAGTTAAACGAAATCGACCATCAAATGCTTTACGAATTCATTATCCTACTGCAAAAATAGTAGCACTCTAAATTACTAAAACCTTCTAGAAACTTTCATTTTATTTTTCTCAGGAATACGAAGAAAACTTATTCACATCTCCATGTTTAACATTTGTAATAAAGTTAACGACTTTTATTAAAGTTTCCCGAACACAATTGTTGATGCCCACGAAATCTTCTTTTGCCAATAATTCAAGAAAATGTGTCTCATCCATTTAAAAGTTTTACGCAGAATGTAATAAGGGCCCTTGAAGTTTTTTGTATCCTTGTCAAAAGACGTTTAAATTTATCCTCAGGAATTTTCTCGGTTTCTTTTTGCGCGCGTGTATGTGTATGAGTAAAACTTCTGCTTGGCATATGTCAACCTGCTCGTTGTAGTTCATATCCTGAGGTGAAATATACGTGAAAGGGACTGCGTATATTTGTATAATGAGATGGGATCTAATCGATTTTATTTTTGTGCTATTTTAATATAAGGAAAAGATTTTTACGGAAAGTGCTGTGAGATTTATAGCGGGTACTTGTTATTTTTTGATAGAATATGTAAACTATCTGGAATTTAAGCTAGGCTTTTAAATAAAGATTGCTTGAGTGTTAAGTGCTTTTAAATGTCACCACGTTTTCATTATGCTAACGATATGCATTATGTTGATTTACTTGGCAGCACCAAATTAGTCATATATCAAGGCAAACTTATTAAATATTTAGTACAAGGCCTAGACATTGCACCAAGTTGTGAATGACATGACGGACTGGTGGTATAAAGGGTGGCACCTGGGCTTCTTCTTCTAATCTTACCAAAACCAAGGCACTGGGCGCGTTTGGGCCCAAGTCACTTTAACTCTATTAAATTATCCCTGTTAACTTGGCATCGCTCCTAGCTTGGCGTTTGACAATTCTCATTTTACAACTAATAACAAGCAAAAATAATAGCATTTCTCATTTTACAAATAATAACATGTAAACAATTAATAATAACAAATAAAAACACGCGTGTACCCAGTGCACGGGAGAGATGTGAAACATCTTTGGCGAAAGGCCAAGTGGAAACGCAGCTCTGGAACTCTTTCATCACACAGAAATGTTGCGTTTGGGATGTATATTCGGAAGTTCGCTGGAATTTTCTTACATAGTTTGCTCCCGATGTAAGAAAATTCCAGCCAAGTTCAGAATAGGCCTGAAAATAAATAAATTCATTCAAATGAACAAAAATTAGTTTTTTTTTTATGTGGAAGACTAGAGCTCAGGGAAAGCCCTTTGTACTGTCGACAATCTATTTTCTTCGTATAGAGTGCAATGTCAAACACCAAGCTCTAGTCGATAGATAGTGAAGGGGAAGAGAGAAGTAGGAAGGAACTGCCACAACCAATTAACCCCAACCATTTCTATCGCGACTGGGGCAATGAGAAACAACTCGCTGGAGTGTTATGCCTCCTGAAACGAGTTGAATCCCATCAACCAACCGATGACATGCGCTGATGGAGCGGGGGCAATGCTATCGGAAGGCTATGACGGGGGAATGAGGAATGTAAGTAGGGAAGAAGAAAGAAGTTGGGAAAGGCGAAGGACCGTGGGCTCTGCCGGGATTCGAACCCGGGACCTCTGGGATAGTAGCCAGGCGCCTTACTCCCTAGACTACCGAGGCCCCCTAATTGCATTAGTTGCGTATTATTGTGCTACAAAATAAAGACATTTGTTAATACAATAAAACCTTTTTAAAATTTTAACTTATTCATAAAAATATATTTAGTTCACGCTTGCAAAGGCTTATAAATTCAAGCAGAAGTTACCAGTTTCGTCCACTGTAGGCCATAGGTGTTGACTTTTTTTATAAATATTTGAAAGATTACAACAGAAGGGGTAAATAATAATGGATTTGTACTTTTTTGGGATCATTAAAATCGACTTCGAAATATCTACTAACTTTGAAAATGTCAATCTATTGTTTCGTTGTAAAAAATTTCGACTGCAGCGATCATCAAACTAACCCAAGTATAGCTTCGTTCTCGGGGGCTGCGCAAACTATGATAATTTTCGTTCCTTTGTACACAGCTACATAGACAATAGAATCGGGTAACTTCAAAAACTCATCACTCCCGCATCACTGCAGAATTCAGCAACAGACTTCCAATTGCTGAATTCTGCAGTGATGCTGCCGTGATGCGGTTTTGAAGATACCCATCGTTACACGAAAAAATGCAGAACAGTCAGTTTATCGTGTAATTCTTATAACATACACAAACTGGTTTGTCCTACAAAAATATTTTATATGCCATTTTTATTGGAAATATTTAAAACAAATCCGATCCTATTTAAATTGTAAGCCATAGCCAGATTTTCAGGAAATATTTCTTGAAATTCCCTGCAAATACTGGAATTTCAAAACAAATACATATATTCATATATTTTCAATTTTTAGCTGACGCTATATGCTTACAACAATAGAGTCTAATTTCACGGGCTAACACTTTTCCTCTTAACAAACCAGTTTGTGTATGTTATAAGAATTACACGATAAACTGACTGTTCTGCATTTTTTCGTGTAACGATTCTATTGGCTATGTAGATGTGTACAAAGCAACAAAAATTCTCATAGTTTACGCAGCCCGTAGTTTACGCAGAACGAAGTTATAGTTGGGTTAGTGTGATGATCGCTGCAGTCGAAATTATTTTGGGATGCACAAGTCTGGAACTTCCCTGCACCCCTTGCCTATAAAACCGGTTTATTGGAATTATTGGAAGTGTTGATGAAAGAAATGATACGCCGTGTAATTTGGTTCATTGATTGACATTTTCAAGGTTAGTATATATTTGGAAGTCGATTTCAATGATCCCAACAAAAAAGTACAAACCCATTACATATTTACCTCTTCTGTTGTAATCTGTCAAATATTTATAAAAAAAGTTTAAGCGCCGCCGTTGCGAATCGAATTCACGACCCCTTTTTCCGACGACCCTACATTTTTCTCATTGGGCTATCAACGCCTTTGGGGTACGATAGACGAAACCGGTAGTTATAGTCTTCTGCTTGAATTTATAAGCCTTTGTAAGCGTGAACTAAATATATATATTTGTATGAATAAATTAAAATTTTAAAAAGTTTTTATTGTTTATTGTATTAACAAATGTCTTTATTTTGTAGCACAATAATACGCAACTAATGCAACTAATTTTTGTTCGTTTGAAGCTTTGAAATATAAAAGATATGCACGCATGCGTAATTCCATAACTCAAATTTTTAGCTAATTTAAGCCCATTAACAATTTTTATAGAAAATCAAGTAAATTAAGTTAAATAATCATTTTCATTATTCAGTTGTAACTTCCTGCCATTCTTCCCTTCTACATACAAAATTCTCAGAAATCCGAATGCTCCATCTAAATTTTTGTAAATTATTCTAGTTAAGAAATTGACTGTTTCAGTAATATTTTGTGCAATTTACATTTAATAGCAAAAGACCTTTTACTTGCTTTTAAACTCGTATGCACTCCTTGCTTTATTATACCTTTTTGGAAGCAAATGGAAATAAAAGCTTTGAAATATAAATAAAAATGAAAGTGTTGAGATCAAGAATTGAACCCGGGTTTTTTTTAGAACGTCAACACTCAACCAATTCGTCCATTCTCCGAATGTGCGATTCTTAGATTTCACTTTTTTTTTGTAATATTTCCATCTTATTCTCTCTTTTCCAATACAGATCTTCCATACGTTTCGCGAGACGAAATTGTACCTTGCAACGATAAGCGTCACAGCCTTGAAAAATTACTCTCAACGCGCGCAAAGATGTTTCACATCAATAATATCTTTATGCTGTATTGAAATATTACTAAATTATTTGCTTTCAATAAAAATTTACAAGTAAATGTCAATCCCTTTTGACAGGTATGAGCTGTGCCACATTTTAGCTAAGCCAAAAAGTAGAAATAATTTAGCTAACAGCACTAAAAAAAATTTGTTTATGCCTCAGCTAACATGTCTAGTTCAGTTAAAGTAACTTGGGCCTTAACGCGCCCATTGTCTTCTTCAGTGTCAATTTCATCAATGATCTTTCTTTAACAACAAATGTTGACGCAATTTAGTGGGCGAACGACCCAACGATTACCCCGGGGCTAGACGATCAATCCGCGCGTTTGGATAAAACATTGGAAATTTATATTTAGTTTTGTTAAGTAATTTATTTAAGTAAAATATATTTTTGTTACGAAAATTTTTAATATACTTTTCCGCAAAATACCACAAATTTTCCAATTAGATGATTTCATATTCCTCGTGTGTTGCAGATGTCCTCCTTGCTCAATCTACTGGCTTTCCAACTTAGCTTTCTCGTAAGTAGATTATGGATCACTTCCGATTTTTCCTTGTATTTAAATTTTTGTTTTGGGATTTTAATTTTAATTACAATTTTCAAAAATATTTTCCCTTTATTTATTTTTAGGCACTAATCTTTGCTTAAATAGAAGATCCGATGGTGAATGCCCTAATTCTACAATAGGAGTATTTCTATACTGAAATAATTCTTCAAAAAATTGATTTTTATTTTCCTGATACAAACGAATTAATTTTTCAACAATTGCAACAGTTTGATTTGATAACATTAAGGAATCTTCAAATATAACGTCGATATTATTTTTTCTAGTAAATTCATTAAAATAAGTCGTGTTGAAGTAAGTCCCATTCGCGACAATTTCTTTTGGGTAACCGTATTTAGAAAAAATATCCATTAAATGATAAATAATTTCAAAATCCGATAAATCATCTAAATAATAAATTTCTATCCATTTTGTATAGTAATCAACTAAAACAAGAAAATACATTTCAATATTATCGTAAACGCTCGTGAGCATGTCGATGCCTACTTTAAAAAATGGCATTTTTTGTATTTCAAATGATTTTTCTAGGGTCTCTTGCCATGCAAATAGCGATTCATCAACATCTTCAGTTGTTTCAATATAATTAGTAATGCTTGATTTTAATATTTCCGGTACGACTATTATGTTTTTATACTTAATTAATCGATTATCATAGTAGATGTCTTCGCGTAATTTATAGTATGGTTTTAAGTTGTTATCAACTTCATACTCGTAATCCGGCCAACCATTCACAATATATTGAAGTAATTTTGTTAACTTTATATCATTTTTAGTTTCTCTTTGTAAATCAATTAAAATTGTTTCGTCAAGTTTTAATATATCACAATTTTCATCAAAGTAATTGAAATTAATGAAGTTTTCGCTTGGTTTACTGCAATTTGTTAATGCATTTGCAATTTCTAAATATTCATCTGGGATAAATTCAATTTTAATATTAAACTTAAGCAATTTCACAATCATTTGCCTTAACTTAATTGAATACACCACGTCCAAATCCTTTTCAAATACATTAGTTAATATTTTATTGTTTATATAAATTGTAATATTCCTGTTATTTATTAAGTTACTAAACTTATGAGTAGCATATATTATACACATACAATCCCTTTCATTTTTTGAATATTCATTGTAAATCGATATAGAATTAACGGCTCCATATGCTCTCGGTATGGTATTCTGGAGTATACAGCAACTTAGTATATCCTTATTGGTATGACACTGTATAAAAATTGGTTCGTTTGGATTAGAAATAATTTTATATAAAGTTGATGTTGAAATAATATTTTTAATATTATCAAAATTCGCTATATTGTCTGCATTCCACGTGAAATTATTTTTTAACTCTAAATTTCGTATTTTCTTCGATATTCTTATCAGTCCCGGTATTTCCTGCATACACAAATAATTAATCATTCCAAATAATTTTTTAAATTCCGCTTTATTTTCAGGTAATTTAATTGTTGATATTATTTTCACTCGGTTCGTATCGAAATGTGTGCAATATTTTGTAAAAATATATCCGCCATATTTAAATTCACTTTTTTTAAATTGAATATTTTTTGAACAAAAATTTACACTTATTTCCTCTGCTCTGTTGAAGACATTCTGTAAATGTCGATCGTGTTCTGTCTCGTTATTACCAAAAACTATTAATTCGGATGTAGCAACAAATACTCCAGGTAATTGTGAAAAATATTCATTCATATACTTTTGGGATATTTCTGGTGTGACACTGAGACCATATGGCAAACGTTTGAACTTGTAAAATCCAAATCCCGAGTTGAATGTCAACAAATCACATGAATCCTTTTCCAGCTCGATTTGCCAGTTAATATTTTCATAACTTACGATTGTGTAAAACTCGTTTCCAGATAGTTGGGACCGTGCTGTTTTAATATCAGGAATTTCAACATTTTCATGAAGTAAAATCTTATTTAAGTCAATCGGATTTAAACAATTTGAATTGTCATTTGTATGCACGTAGTTTGTTATCCAAACTCGTGGACTCTCGACTGTTTCTATTAAGCCATTTTCCAACAATTCATCGATATTACGTTTTGCTGACTCAATCAAAGTCCCAGAAAGGCTCAATGGGGATTTTGAAAATGGCAATACGTGTTCATCGATATTAATCTTGTACTGCTTTGGAAACTTCCCGTAAGATGCTTTAGCGCTATTGTTGCTGCTTACTAAATTTGGCACGTCTTCCAGTTCTTTTTTTATTCTAAGATCAGTTGAGTCCATTGCGATACTCCAATTTCAAAACTTTAGTTATCACTAATTTGCACACCTTTACTCATTAGATCGTGATATTTCAATCATGTTATTGCGACTGAATGCTCTGAGTGTTTAAATCGACTAATTTTGTAAAGATAAGTATCAGTAATAAATAGATAAGACCTGTTATCAGTGCTGATAAAAAAATAACAAACTCTTTAGTGTTTGTACATAAATATGACGTAAGTAGTCCAGGGAAAACATCATATACACTCTCCGACACTTGAATGCATTCATTCGAAAAACTACTTTTTTGCCCCAGCAGTGTAAGAACATTCCTAGGATTTTCTGTTTATGAGCAATAGGCAACGAATTATACAGATGGCAGCAAGTAAGAGCTCGTTTTGAGGATCAGGTTTGTGCGTGAAGATATCCACATAGCCACCAAGGTATACCATGATGGAGCTACTCGCAACCAAGGATAGATGTTGATATGCTGATATACCGCCCCATCTTTCGACGAACGGCGCGAATTAGGCTTGAGTCAATACGAGTAAGTCCATGGGTATCTGGGGTTTTTCAAAGTAGCAAATAACGCCAATAAAATTGCGCAGTCAGAGTAATACTGCATTCTCAATAAACTGATATGACTAGTCTTGGAACTAGTCTTGGCTTCATCATCACCTAGAAGCCATGTGATAATTTTAATTCAAACTGGAAAAAAAAAACATCAGATGTCCCCTCAATTTTGGCGCTGAGTGTAGTGTATGACCACATTTGGTAAAAATTTCCAATGACAATCGCTCGGTAAAGTGAGGGCGTATTATTTTGTTTGAAGTTCCATTACCGTTATAATCGTATTATCAGTCAATAGGATGAAATTCGCAATTTCGATATCATTTGAAAGGTAAAAATCCCTTCCATTTTAACACGCTGAATCTTAAGTTTGTATTTTATTGAATTTTTCGCACACCTATCAATCTTTCCTTCGTTAAATGCGATAAGAGCATTTATTCGTATGTGGAAAACACTTTCCGATTACTAGCTTATCGCAATCGTTCTCTCCCACGCTGGTTTTTAAGGAATGATAGACGACAAAATCGATAAAATTGCCTATCGAGAAATTGTGTAAATAAAAAAATCGATAGCTGATCTCCTGTCTTCGTTCACTGATATAAGAATTACCTTTAACTTGCGAGAAAAGACACAGAAAAAATTCTGTTTTAATTTATTAGTATATTTAATTTTGAAGCAATTTAATTTTGAATTACAGAGAATTGGTTTTCGCCCGTTTATTTAAGCACCACCAGCTTGGACAACGCTACACTTTATGCACATTCCATGTGTTCCTACCACATAGGGCTTCGAGCATATTTTGCATATTTTAATTTCGGGCTGGAGGTAAAACCAAATTTAGTTCCCATAAGCAAAGGGTCTCTACCTTTTAGAACATACCTGTGGTCGCTCAGACGTTATCCCCTAGAAAAGTATTGGTTAAAAAATAATTATACAGAAATGTTTATGGGACAAGCAAATCTTACTTTTAAAGGTGGTGAAAACATTTTCGTCTGCAAAAATAAAAGAAGAAAGATTTTGAGTAATGTTATCGAGTCTAAAACAAAATTCTGGAAATGCCAATAATAAATACATTTGCTAGGCTCACTAGGGCAAAGTGTGGAGTTTTTATTCGGAAATGGAAAAAGCCGCTGACAAAATTTGTGGAAGGAAGAAAAGAGAGGTAGGCGGAGGTTAAGAGATATAAGAGGTTAAGGTGACTGACATATGTATAGATGCTTGCGGAAATCCTTATCTTAACAGATCCTGAGGAAATCGAATCAAGATGGAGAAACAATTTCAAAAATTTACTTAGCCTAGAGAGCAGTGAAAACAAGTCACCGGGATTGGTAAAGGCGGTAACTGGATGGGATCAGATCCAAACTCCCCCCCCAGAGTGTGGGACATAATTAGTACTGACGAGCGTTACGTAAGTGGGGGGCAGGAAATTTTAACTCGTTATATTCAGGTAATGGATTATATCTCCTATTTTGAACTTCGAAACCTCACCCAAGCCCTACAAGAACAGGTCTCTAAATACAAGATGATTAATCCCAGCCAGAGCCGAAAAACTGCAAAGAAAATGTTCGTTTGTCTCACGAGCTTGATTCTCGTTGCAGCTGCGTTCTCAATCTGGCCGCATTTTCCCTAACCGGCCAGTATCCTGTGAGGATTGACAGGTGGGGATCTAAACAGCGAAACCTCCCATTAAGTTACGTTTCCATGTCTTGTAGTCAGATGGACTTTCTACCTTTCTCGGTGTATGGTTGGGCCTGTACGTCTTGACGACCAAGCACCTCACTACTTGTAGCCTCGGGACTGTGCAAGATGTCTGCTGCCTGATGAGTAGATCAGGTGGCAGCGGCTTGAAAATTAAGTTCACATGATCAGTTACTCCGAGGCATGCCATTCTTTGACATTCCTAACAAGATTACCGTTACTAGAGCTATGGCGATTCTGGACAACTTGTGGGGTTGTGTCTTGGCTAAAGCTTTTTTTTCGGCTGTAGTGGCGGCTTGGGTGAGTTTTATTCAGGACAAAAACCACAAGTGGCCCAGAACCGGCATAGCTCTACCTCTACATTTGTTTTGTTCTGAATCAGCAAAGTTTCTAAGGCAATGAAAGAGTGGACGTTTTGACTAGGTTGAACTCTGGCAATGAATTCATCGGTCCGAAACGGGCTATTGCGACACCAGCTAGTTAAATGCAGAAGGCTCTAGAGATGCTTGGACCTTGGTGAAATATATCGAACGCTGTTTCCAAGCGTTTTCTTACTGCCCCGTCTCGTATCGTGGCCATGAAATTGTTGGGGCGCAGTAGGAAAGATGACAGGATGCTAGTTAGCGTGATTACCGGACACTGCACCTTAAATTGCCATATAAAAGGAGGGGAGGTATCAGCGTGTAGATTTTTCCTCGAGGAGGATAAGTCTGCCGTTCACCGTACACTGATTTCGGTTTGTGCAAATATCCTTTAACTTTTGTAAACTTTAAAATAAACATAAAAACATAACTTAAAATTAATTTTTGCTTAAGAACACGAAAAAAGCATTGATGCACAAAAACATTTTCGATTAGATTCACTTATAAATCTAAGCTAAGGCAAACATAAAAATGAATTTATTTTTAATGTAAGAAAACGTACACGACTTTCAATTCCTTCTCAGTTTATGATACAACTTTCAGCGTTCCCAGTTTTTGACTAAACTTTTTAAAAAACTGTCGGCGAAATTTAGCATAATCTTATCAACATAAAATTGGCCGATAACAAATTTCGTGGTATTTTGGCAATCATTTCTGAAAATACTGGCAGTTCTCCATCGCCTGCAGATATACCAAGCCTAAATTCGCGCTAATCTACTTAACTGCTGCGCGGTTTTAATGATTCTATTGCAAATAGTTTTATTAGTCCGAAATTCGACTGGAGATAAATTTTGGTGTTTTATATCAAGGCAGTTGAAGGCTGTTGATACCGCGAATTGCTAACGCATCAAAAACCAATCATTTATGTGAAAGCTATAAATATCCTTCAATGTTTCTTGGAATATCCTTCACCTTTGAAATAGCAAGCTTAATTAAAATTGTTAATATCATTGCGGAGTAAGTTTCACATTTCACATTTAGGTATGCAGGAGTACAGGAGCGGTAGTCTCGTGGTCTCCTGCACAAGAACTATGTCGAAGTATTCCTACATTTTTGGGAGCCAGATTCCCGCCCTCGCTCTGTTGGGAATAACCATTGCCGGAATGAAACCGCGACAGACCTCCTAGCAGGCGTCGCTTAGACGGATAACGCACATCTCGAGTAGTTCGGTCGAAAAATGATAACCTTACCTGATCACTCGGAATCTTCTCACTATTAGTGAGGAATCAAACGAAAGCAATGGGCTTCTGACGGCTCTTTCAGCTCATTTTCACTTTAGCTTCGATGGCAGTCCAAAGATGGTTCGGGAGTCTGCCGACACTAGAGTTTGCACCAGTGAGTGCGACATGAAGGTCCTTCACTACGTACTAGATGTATTACCTTCCACGACTATGGCCGGTCTTCAAAGCTTCTTCCTTTTTGGACGATCTCCATTTTTTGCCGGAGGCTGTCGTTACTGTCGTCTTTGTATTCTGGAGTGCTTTTCAATCCTTATGTTAATGCTAATAAATATGCTCGGTACTTGCTGGGCGAGGTAGGTTTGGAGCGTACCTAGCTTAGTCTGGCCCTTTCACGCTGATCTGTTCACTAAGGTAGGCCTCACCGACATAGCCCAGCTCTTCACACGCAATTTCTTCTACCATCAACTTTTTAAACTACCTTAGGAATGACGAAGCCATGACAAATTTTTGCGAAATATTCACTTGCGCCTTTAATATTTTAAGTGCTTCAGATTATTTCGTTCCTTTAAATAATTTTGTTGTAGTTTCAAATGGTTAAAAAAATAAAATAAATAATTTACAGGACTCCAGTTACGTTTTTGTATGACTTTAAAGAATTAAGCCAATTATGATTTCCCCGGAATTTAAAGAATGGTTTGCCGGCTTTGAAAGGATCATTGTGATTTGTGCAAACAGGTACACGATTTTAGTAAGTAGAAGTCTAGTGCCTTCTATAAGAATAAATAAACAAACTCAATCCAATTAAAAGATTTGATAAAACCTCAAAAATACTTTCACGATTTCCTCCATTGTAAATTCCTTCTGTAATTCTGGCAATTCAAGGACGTGAAATCCTTGTCCTTTTCTGAAATTATTGTTTACGAAAAAATCTTTTCCCGTCCAAGGAGCCCGGGTGGGGTTTGGTGAAATGGACCATTCAAGAGAATAAAATGGACGAAATCCCTCGGGGATCTGAACAAATCAAAACCAGTCCGAGAAAGTGAATCCATCAGGGCCGATACTGAACAATGTAGACGTACGATCCTGCTCAACAGGTTGCCGCCTCCTTGTATTATTTTGGGTTTTTTTTTGTATAAAATGAAACATTATCAACCCATTACGAAAAAATGTCCTGACCTCGTTCAGACGGAAACTTGACAGCAGGTTTTTACCTTAAGCTTAAATTAATGGAAGTGAGACAAATTACAGTTTGACGAGTGTCGTCTGAATGAATGTTAGGGCCATGAAGGATGTTCCATGTTCCATGTGATGGCAAAAGGCATGAAACATTCTCAGAATTTCAATAGCATATTCCATTGTTCTATCACGATTCATTTCGGATTAAGGTTTACCAATTGAAGTCCTTTGGTAGGAAACAAATCATTGAGAAAACTTGAAGCTGCGGGAATAATACGGATCTACACAATGGAGGAATCTAGGTCAATACGGAACACACTTTTGTTGGCCTTATTTAAACAAAGTTTTATTTCGCCGAATCTTGTGAAGGCTACGAGGCATCACTTACGATAAGAATTCTTGAAAGGACGATACAAAAAAAGGGAAATTTAGGACGACTTCGGCTTCTTTTTCCATACACTCATACGTGTTTCTCTTTTCTTCGTCCTGATTTGAAAAGATTATGAAATTCCAGAAATTTCATCAAGTTGGCGAACACATGCGATAGGATATTGTACTCTACAGGAGGAGACGATTTTGTCACGGTATCTTTAAAATATTTCGATTAGATTTTGTGTTCGCTGATGTGAAAATACTGAGGAAATTTCCTTTATCTATTTTTTTTCTTTTTTTTCATCATCAGCTTGTGAAATAACTTCTGTGATCATAGAAATACTAATTTTCTCGATTCTTTGATTCTTATGAAACAGAAAGCCAATTTTGAGTATGTAAGTACGTCTTACGTCATGGAAATGAAAGTAGTGGTGAAAATTGTGAACTGAATATGTGGACGAAATGACAGCATTCCATACATTATGTACACATATATAACTTTATTTCATGGAACACTGTCTTCGTCACATAACAAAGATATATAGCGTAGTTGCTACCACTTTTTTTCAACTTGACTACAAATTGAGCTACGGCAGGAATACCTGCATTTACGTTCATTGAGAATTTTTGACAGCTCTTTTCTGCTCTCAATTGCCCTTCTCTGTGTTCTTTGAGCGTGCTCTGGGTTTGGGTTGAGAGATTTCTCACTTTTTCTGCTCCACCAAATTTGTAGGAACAGGCAGAGCAGCAAAATTCTTCTTCTTTTTATACGCTTTATATTAGCTTCACCTGTATGTATGTGTGTATATATGTATGTACATATGTATGTTCTATGTAAACAAATCTTGCAACTTGATTTTGACCCACTTCTGTATAACCGGTCAACTTCAAATTTTGCACATATGCATAGTTCGCGTGACAATGCAATCTGACCATTTTGTAAGAAAATCAAGATGGCGGTTCCAAGATGGCGGTGATTTTTGCAATTGTGTTCCCCGACCCCCCGACATGGGTATCAAATGAAACGGCATGACAGGTAGAATACAATTAGCTGTATGGCGTCATTCCAAATTCAAAATGGCGAACTACCTTTTTCTTTACAACCCACTCGATATGGGTATCAAATGAAAGGGTGTGACTATTAGAATACTATTATCTGTGTGGCGTCATTACAAATTCAAAATGGCAGCCAACACAAAATGGCGGATTATCTTTTTCTTTACAACCCACTCGGTATGTGTTAGAAATAAATGAGTAATTCTTTATAGTTTTTAGAAAGTTTATTTTAATTTTAAAATGATACCAACAGGAAGAGAGTCAGGAATGAATTAATAAAACAATAAGAAAATATCTGACGTAAAATTATTAATACCTAAGCCAACTAATTACAATTCATATAACGTTAATTACAGTGTCTTAGCAAGGATGCAAGGATCGGGGTTGCCTGCATATTCTAACACTTCCTCTCAACCATGATTAACTTGCATTTTTTCTTTACAGCATTTGAATATTTAAACCTTCGACACATTTTGAATGTTTGACTTTTGATAAATTTTTAGTGAATATATCAGCTACCATTTCATTGGTTGAAATATACTTTACATCAATTAAATTGTTCCTAATCTGTTCTCTACAAAAATGAAATTTTGTATCAATATGTTTGGTTCTGCCATGATGCGTGTCATTCTTCATCATATGTTGCGAACTAATGTTGTCACCATAGATCATTGTCGGTCCCATCACATAGCCATCGAAACCAAGCTCCTTAATCAGATTTCTCAAGTATATTGCTTCTGTACATGCCTGCGACAGCGCCACATATTCAGCTTCCGTGCTGCTCAAAGCAACAGATGTCTGCTTCCTCGAGACCCAGGTGATTGGATTTTTGCCTAAAAAAAATATGTACCCTGTATATGACTTACGATCTGTGGCATCATTTGCCCAATCAGCATCCACGTAACCAAGTAAGCTCCCTTTATTTTTATCATAGGATAACCCCATCTTGCTTGTCTTATTGAGATAGCGTAACACTTGCTTCGCTGCATTGAAATGTTCTTCATGGGGATGGTTATTAAATTGTGACAATTTATTTATGGTATGAGCTATGTCTGGACGAGTTGAAACTGCCAAATACATCAATGACCCAATGAGAGACTGATACTCCTTCTGATCAATTTGATTCTTGCAATTGGATTGTTCACATTTTACAAACTTCGTTCCAGGATCTAATGGTGTGCTCGCCTGCCTGCACTCTATCATATTATATTTTCCGAGAATTTCAGAGATGTACTTTTCTTGATGTATTCGAATCGGTCCTCTGTTTCCTTCTCTTTCTATTTGTATTCCAAGATAGTATCTGAGTTCACCTTTGTCCACTATGTTCAATCTTTTGGATATTTTATACTTGAACATTTTTAGTTCATCCATATTAGAACTGACTAGTATCAGATCATCAACATAGATTGCAACGATGAGAACTTCTGATTTTTCCCTTTTAATGTAAATACAGTTGTCGTTTGCACATCTATTGAGCCCAAGTTCACACAGAATTTTGTCCAGCTTCTGATTCCACAGCCTGCCAGCTTGCTTCAATCCATATATAGACTTCTTTAACCTACATACCATTTGCGGTTTCTCAGGATTTACATAGCCCTCTGGTTGCTTCATGTAAATTTCGTCTTCAAGTTCACTATGCAGGTATGCAGTTTCAACATCTAAGTGATGCACTAGAAATCCACATTCAACCGCCATTGCTAACAATAGTCGAATTGATGAATGCCTTACAACGGGTGCGAATGTTTCCGAATAGTTGACCATATATTTTTGGAAACATCCTTGTGCTACCAATCTGGCCTTATATCGTTCGATGGAGCCATTAGGATTCATTTTAATGTTAAAAACCCACCTACTACCTATAGCTGGTATATTTTCTGGTTTCTCAACAAGCTCCCAGGTTCCATTATTCATCAAGGACGCATACTCCTTCTCCGTGGCTTCCTTCCATTCGTGTGAGTCATTACTCATCATTGCCTTGACAAATGACGATGGAATACTTCGTATATGTGCCTCTTGGGCGAGGTTAGCAGTATTGTATACTTTCTGTGGTCTTCCAGGCTTCCCAGTTCTGATAATTCTGGGTCTGCCACCCTTACGTCTTGGTGTATGTTTCATCACATTTTCATCTTCATCTTTAGCTTCTGTCTCATCTTGTTCAGAATCAGTTTTCCATTGGTCTCCTTCAGTTGCACCTGTATCTATACTGTTGCCAACTTTGCTTGCTTCAACTGCGTTTGAGCTTTCAGCACTATCCTCATTCATGTGCTGGTCATAAGAATGTTGTTCCTTTGGATTGAGATCAAAATTAAACGTACGGGTTTCTAACTGACTATTGTTTGGTTTTCCTTCAAAAAATCTTACATCTCTGCTCAGTGTAATAGATCTTTTAGCTGTGTCATAAAGGCGATATGCTTTACTTTCATTTGAATAGCCAACCATGACTACTTCACGTCCCTTTGCAGAAAATTTCGATCGTTTTAATCCCTTCTGAAGAGCAATACCTTTGCATCCAAATGGTCTCAAGTGTTTAACCACTGGCTTCCTCTTAAACCATATTTCGTATGGTGTTACATTATGTAATGGTTTAGATGGCGAACGATTTCTAATATATGCCGCTGTTGCTATAGCCTCGGCCCACAAATTCTCTGGCAATCGGGATTCAACCAACATGCATCGTGACATCTCCACAAGGGTTCTATTAGCCCTTTCAGCTACACCATTTTGTTGCGGGGTGTAGGGAATAGTCAACTGTCGTTTAATGCCATTAATTTTTAATAAATTGGAAAATTTTTCGCTCAGGTATTCAGTCCCATTATCGGTTCGTAGCATCTTGATCTTTTTACCTGTCTCTGTTTCAACATACCGTTTAAAATTGGTAAAGGCTTCAAAAACATCAGATTTTCTCTTCAACAGATATAACCAGATATATCTCGACTTATCGTCTATAAATGTAGCGAAATACCTGGCTCCACCTTGCGATATTGTTTGTATAGGACCGCATATATCAGAGTGAATTAGATCCAATACATTTTCGCTAGCAATAGAACAATTAGTATGAAAAGGTTTGGCATTTATCTTACCTAGAGCACAAGCCTCGCAATTAAAGCTTTTGTTCTGCTCAATCTTGTCTAGTCCGACAACCATATTCAGTTTACTCAGCTTAGTCAAACTCTCAACATTCAGGTGCCCATACCGTGAATGCCATTTTTCCAAATTATTGAGTGGTTGCTCCATTACTGTTAAAGCAGAATTTACATTCGATGTTGACCATACATAAAGATTGTTTCTCTTTGCAATTTTCAAAACAATTTGTCCACGATAATTTTGTATTACTGCAAATTGTTTGAAAAATGCAACATTAAAACCCTTGTTTACTATAGAGTTTACTGAAAGAAAATTTGTTTTTAGCATAGGTGCATAAAATACATCTTTCAATATAATATCAGCACTATCCGTTTTCACATTAATCGTTCCAACGCCAACAGCGTATGCGGTTTCACCGGAAGCCAGCCAAATCTTTTGTTTCTTTATGGCTTTGATAAACTTAAATTTATATTTATCACGACAATAATGACTCGTCGCACCGCTATCCAAACACCAATCGTCTTCTTCGAAAACGTTGTCACCTTTTTCTAAACAGAAGGTTGCCTGCGCATTGATTGGTCGATTATTTTTACTTTTATTACACTCATTTGCGTAATGTCCTCTTATACCACAGTTGAAACATTTTCCTTTTTCACGCTTAGAACCTTGTCTGATTTGACCATATTTGCTTTGGATCTTTTTATTATGTTTATGTTTTTCTTTTTGTGTACTATATACATGCTCACTAAAAATGTCATCTGGCTCTCTGACTCCTCTCCTCTGTTCCTCGTCAAGCAATTTAGTCTTCAACAGTTCAAGATTAGGCATCTCATCCCTTGACTCAAGTGCCACAACTAGATTTTCATATTCCTCTGGCAAACTGCACAATAAAATTATGCTTAGCATTTCATCAGGAATGTTACTCTGAATTTCTTTTAATTGTGCAATAATTTCGTAGAATTCCTTGATGTGATCGCCCACACGTTGTCCACTTCTCATTTTCAGCGTCAATAGCCGCTTAAATAAGGTAACTTTTCGTGCAGGACCATGAGGCTTGTATAGGCTATCCAATTTATCCCAAGCTTGCTTCGATGTGATGCAATCTCTTACGTGGACCAACTCCGAAGCTTGGAGGCCGAGTATGATAGTAGCAAGCGCCTTTTGATCGTCAGATTTCCATTTTAACGACATTCCTTCTTTATCGTCACTCTTCAACTCATTTGTGCCAGATACATAGTCCCAGTAATCATTCTGAATCAAGACACTTTTCATGAGAATTACCCAAGAAGGGTAATTATCACCCGAAAGTTTCTCGATACTAAATAACGAATTAGCCATTGCGACAAACGCGGCTGGTTTCAGCGACTCACGCTATTTATTAATCCTGGCAATATTCTCGAACTTGAATATTCGCAGTTCTTAACTATGACCTGGGCCCATAACCTTTGTTAGAAATAGATGAGTAATTCTTTATAGTTTTTAGAAAGTTTATTTTAATTTTAAAATGATACCAACAGGAAGAGAGTCAGGAATGAATTAATAAAACAATAAGAAAATATCTGACGTAAAATTATTAATACCTAAGCCAACTAATTACAATTCATATAACGTTAATTACAGTGTCTTAGCAAGGATGCAAGGATCGGGGTTGCCTGCATATTCTAACAGTATGAGTATCAAATAAAAGGATGTGATAATAGAATACTTTTCGCTGTGGGGCGTCTTTCTAAATTCAAAATGGCGGCCACCACAAAATGGCGGTTTACCTTTTTCTTTACAACCCACTCGGTATGGGTATCAAATGAAAGTGTATGACGAGTATAGTATAGTAAGGTTTGTGATGTCGTTTTAAATCTAATATGGCGGTCACTACAAAATGGCCGAACACATACATATAATAGACTAAAAAATAGAAAATAAAAAATATAGTTTAAAAAAACTAAAAAATACGCTTTTATTTTAAAATGAACTAAAAAGTAAAAAATAATTTTGAATGTAAAGTTTTTATTGCTCCAGCCAGTATAAGAAAACAACCTACCTTTCGAAATCTAAAAAAGCGTGGGGCGCTAGCTAAAAGTTCCGGTGTTAATAAAATAAGAATATAGAAAGCCCCACGCTTTTTTACATTTCGAAAGGTAGGTTGTTTTCTTATACTGGCTGGAGCAATAAAAACTTTACATTCAAAATTATTTTTTAATTTTTAGTTCATTTTAAAATAGAAGCGTATTTTTTTAGTTTTTTTAAACTATATTTTTATACGCTTTATTTTAGCTTGACCTGTATGTTGTATGTTTCATGTAAACAAATCTTGCAACTTGATTTTGAACCACTTCCAGGTAACGGATCAACTTGAAATTTTGCACATATGTATAATTCGCGTGACAATGCAATCTGACCATTTTGTAAAAAAATCAAGATGGCGGTTCCAAGATGGCGGCCGAATTTTGCAATTTTACTCCCCGACCCCCGACATGGGTATCAAATGAAAGAGTATTACAAGTAGAATACAATTAGCTATGTGGCGTTACACAAAATTCAAAATGGCGGCCAACAAAAAATGGCGGACTACCTTTTTCTTTACAACCCACCCGATATGGGTATCAAATGAAAGGAAAAAACAAGCAGAATACTATTAGCTCTGTGGCGTCATTCAAAATTCAAAATGGTCGTCAACACAAAATGGCGGACTACCTTTTTCTTTACAACACCCTCGGTATGGGTATCAAATGAAAGGGCCTGACAATTAGAATACAGAACTGTGTGGCGTGATTCCAAATTCAAAATGGCGGTCCACACAACGCCCTCGGTATGGGTATCAAATGAAAGCGTACGACGAGTATAGTACAGTAAACTGTGTGACGTCATTTTAAATCCAATATGCCGGTCTCTACAAAATGACGATAGACTAAAAAATAGAAAATAAAAAATATATAGTTTAAAAAACATATAGTTTAAAAAACTAAAAAATACGCTTTGATTTTAAAATGAACTAAAAAGTAAAAAATAATTTTGAATGTAAAGTTTTTATTGCTGCAGCCAGAATATGGAAACAACCTACCTTTCGAAATGTAAAAAAGCGTGGGCCGCTAGCGAAAATGTTCGGTGTTAATAAATATAGGAAGAGAGTTGTCGAATGCTCTCTTATGAACCCGTGTCTTGTTGTTCATTTAAGTATGGATTTAAAATAATATAATATTTATAAACGAATCAAAAATGGATCAAGCTAAAGAAATTCCACGCAATTCTCTCAAAACAGCGAAAGCAATGAACAACGAAACATGAAAAACTTCATCAGTTCGTACTTTTTCCTCGAGCTGTTTTGTGGGTCAATTTTAAAATCGTAAAATTATGTAAATTCCCTCAAGGACTTCAATAAGGACCAGCTTTCAGGTGAATTTATGTTGAAAAGTTCCATCACTTCAAAACACTCCTCTACCATTTCCAGCAGGATAGCTGACAAGGGCGGTCCTTGGCGTTAACTGTTGGAATTCCATTATATTCGTTTGGTCTTAAAAGCAGTTATTTACAGAGAGAAAGGGGTTGGGGGTTTTTGAAATATTTAGTGTCTGCAACAAGCACAATTTACTTATATGACAACTTGACTGCCACATGCGGTAGAGAGCATTCACACAAAACAACAAAATCCAATTAAGATCGTAGAGGTTTGAATTTGCATTGGATGTAAATGTGAATGTGGTCGTAAATGTGAATACTAAGCCGTAAGCAGTCGCTTGAGTTCGATAAATGCACAAAAGGCTTTACTTGCCATCATTAATCCCCGTGTTATGAAATTTCCCCATAAGTAATTAATTTGGATTTGTGCAAATGTAAATGAATTTTCTGAAAGCATTTGCATGCATATCTGTAGAAAGTAATTTACTCTCTTTAGACCGGAAATGTTCGTTTGTTTTTTAGTGCATAAACTCAGTACTGTTAGCAATATAGAAACTCTCTCTGATTTCTTCACTATTGCACGCGATTGTGGGTAGTCAATTTCATCTTTTTTGCTTCTGATTCCGTTGAATGTGGCCCAAACAGACTTTCTACAAGGATCCAGTTCTTCGTAGTAGTACAACGTGCCCACATGTTCGACCTTTCGACTATGAGATACGACATAGTTCCTTTTATGTAAAGAGTACTAAAGTAGGGCCAACGCTAACAGACAGACTTCTTCATCCTTTCCGAGAGTTAACCGGCAATGAGAGCGTTAAGGTCCCAAAGGATCAAGTCCAAAAAATTTTAGGATTACCAAGGTCTCTTATAAGGTGGGCAAAGGCTGATGCTCTTGGGTGTCTCAAAGAGCTTGACAGTAATAAATCGTAGAGTCGAAGGCGCGACCTTGCTCGGACAGATAAAGGTAAGCCAAACATCTCTAGGGAGACTGACTGTCCTTCTGAGTTTTTGACCTACCTGAGCCACTTAAGCCCAGCTCTTGGGGAATGAAATGTTGCTCATCAACGCGCTTGTAAAAATGTTGAGTCCACAATCGCGAGTAGATTTTTTCAATTCCAAATTTTAACATCCTTCTTGGCACTCCATTTGGCTTTAGTTCGTGACGTGTTCGCTGTGTTCGATAAAACTTAGAACTGTCTGAAAACATTCTCCCAATCTTTGCTAAGGATGAACTGAAGTGTAAAGCATTTGTTTATTAGAATATAATTAATGAAAAGTAAGAAGCTTTCAGACCTCCAATCCAATTCGTTTGTGTGCCCTGCGATAAAAGTTTGCTCGCAATGGATTTGTTCTTGTGCAAGAAAAAGGAAAATCCAAATTTAAGCAAGGAGCTGCTGGGCGAAACCTGATAACAGGAGCGAACATTGTCGAAACACATAATGGGGAATAACACAAAGAAACTCAGCTGGATTATGTCAACAACAAGCTCGTTTATGGCAGTCCCGAGAACGAGTAACCATGAAAATCCTGGAATTCGATAATTAAGAAACTCCTTAAAGACACTCGTTCGTGGAGCCAGGTGCTTCTCCGCAGACCTTGATTCAGTTGAAACCCCATAACGCCCACTGGGACAGAAATTTCCTCGGGGTTTGCTAATCATTGTCAGACACATGTGTCTCAGGTTTATGACATTTTCTTTTCTCATAAATTTCTACAGAAGATGAACTTCGCGAAACATGCAGAACTTGCCTCACTCCAACGTGGAAATTGGTATAGCGTGAGATAAGCCAAGGACGCTTCGGATATGGCACAATTCCGTAGTTTGCAGTGGCAGTGAAGTAGTCGATCCATCATTGTGAACAGAGTGTCTCAAGTTTACTGTTGTGGCAAATTGTGTGGAATATTTCCGCACTGCTCCAGCAAAGGTGCGCAAAACTAAACTAAAATTCATGCCACATCTAAGTAAGGTTTGCGGAGCTGCAGCCCTGCTCTCTGCTGAAATGTTAAATCAATTAAAATATAATCCTACTGCAAACATTCAAGATCTTCTAGGTGCTGACAGGCCAGGTCACAGGCAAGGCCCTTATGGCCGATAAATTAATTCATCGCCGGTTGTACGAGGATATCCATCGAACCGGTTTCCTATTACTAAAAGCTCTTGTCTCTACGTCTACCTGAAGGTGTGGTGCTATAGAGCAAATTAAAATTTACCTCCTAGACGTCCTTCCCGGGGTCTGAAGTCACTCTTGTGCATTCTAGCTTAAGGGTTCCTGTCACCTGTTGAATTAATTGTTATAAATGAGACTCGCTTGCTTCTGGAATTATCCTTCATTCGTCCCTCGGGGATAGTGTCGCTGGCGCTGCCAGTGTTTTTCCGATACCGTCCCAGACGTAATTGCGGCAATCTTCTTGCCAGTAATTTCCAGCATCCGACATGGAGCTTGCACATCAGCAAACATGCGTGCGATTAACGTTTTTGGCTTTAATTTCTGTACAAATTGCGAAGTTCATGTTGCTTTCGCAGCAAATTAAGACGGTCTGATGCCAGCTCCTCCGCAGAACTCGTAAGGAAAGTGCCAGTGTCTTGCGAAAAAGTCCCTCTCTACCGCTTCGTCCTTACGCTATCGTTAATATCATGACCTGCTCGGTCCTTGGTGGAAGCTCCTTATCTCATATTTTATGCATTTCAATACTAATGGAATTAGGAAATTAGTGGAAATTGTTTCTGCTTCCGAGAATCGGTTAATAAGTTACGGACTTTGTTCAAGCTCATTTATTTCAAGGTGTGTTTCACTTCTCTCTGTGAGGCCGAGCATCGTTGTCTTTAAGTGCAGCATGATTGATGAAATGGGAAAATTTGGTCAACGACATGGGTCGGCTTTAAACTCCACGTTTACTTAACTCTGCTACAAAGGTTCACTTGAGCTTGACGAAGTTTAAGGACTCGTTTAGCTCAACAATTCTTATATGAATTTAATTGATATGTTTGATTTTGTGCATGGGAAGTTGGAAGTGTTACCGAATACAACTATCATTTTTCTAACAGTTTGAAATGCGGTTGTTTCTTATTGTTTCAATTGCCGGAAGTGAACTTTATCGCTAGGATCCCACAAAACACAAAATAAATTTCTTTTTAACAGTTTAAGAAAGATCTCAGACCTATATTAGTACAGAGACTTTTGCACATCGTTGGAGGGGATGCAGCTTCATATGAAGGCTTGCTGATGAATGTTAATAGTATTTGCCTTTATTGGCTGTGGTTTGGCAGCTCGCCATTTCAGACACGGTGCGGTTTACAAGTTAATAACCGCACTTTTTCTGCAAGGACCTAAAACCTTGACTGGATAACTGAAGATAAAGGTTCCTGGACAGCTTCCTTAATCAAATGAAGAGAGTCCTGTTGTGTCTAATCGTGTGAATTCGGTCGTGCCCTGCCTGCCCTATAAAGCCGACGCTCGAAATTGCCTTCCGGTAGAACAACAAAACATCCTCATCTCCACGCCGGGGGGTTACGAAGCAACACTACAAGATAACATTACAATTTAATAAAGGGACACCTGTAGAAAGCTTTGTTGGGGGTTGAGCCACCCTCTCCGTAGGCTGTATTGTCTAGAGCTTTTGGGGCTGGAAATACAACTTTCTCTGTTATTGAACTCTCACGCTGGAAGATCGGGAACTGTAAAGAGACTATTCTGCAGAGAACTTCTCTCGGGCTGTGGAATTGTGGAAATCGTGGAATTCCTCCCCCTTCCAGTCGCCCTGAATAAAGTGAATAAGAAGAACCAGTTGAGCTTGGTCGGGCTCAGTTAAGTTCGGGTCTTGGAGGTTTCAGTTTCGGTAGTTTGCGACTTGCGGAATTTCAAGTGTCACAATTCTGGTCCTTTGGATTTTTTGTTGTATCCCTGATGGGTGTTCCATAGAAGGCTTGAAGTAGTTGAAAGGATTTTACTACTTGTTGCATGCTTTGTGTTAAAATTTATCTCTGAATCGTTGTGTGCCCATTAAAATTGGAGTGGGGGAAGATGAAATGAATTAATTAAAGTGTTTTCGGTGTTGGTGGTTTTTTTTGTTTTCTAGAAAGAAAAAGTGAAATGAGTGTTATACGATTCTGGTTATTATGTATGGCTTAAGTTTAAAGTTTGGATAACAAGGATCGTTTCAAATGAATTGGTAAACTCTGGTAAATGTGAGATGTTGTTTCGTTTTTGCCTTTAAGTGATTTTGTTTCCGTTTAGCCGCACGCATGTATACTCCTTCCTGTACCTAATTTTCTCCTTTATGTTCTAAAGTAGGTAAACAACCGCCACTTTACCTACCGCTCAAGCCCAAGCATACATGCCTTGAAGTGCTTGCGATAATGTTGGCTTTTCTCGTAATGTAGGTTCTCAAGGGCCATAGAACCGCTCTACAACCATCAAGATTAGGGAAAATATTTATAGCCTAACTTTTTTTTACTAATGGCTGCTGTTTCTCGTTTCTAGATTTTCGTCTATAAACAACCGAAAATTCGGGCAAAATTCTTTTTCTTCGTTTATTACGTGAAGAAATGCAAACGGATTTTGATGTCTTCTCTTTCTCTAAGTTCCTTAAGAGCTTATTTTTCCATTATGTTTTGCCATCACAATTCGTCGTTAGCCCTCTTAAATGTTGTACTGGTATTTTCATCACATGAGGGGTTGAGGGTAGGCGCGAGGCGCAATTTCATTAGTCCCATAACATAATATAGAATCGATGGTGTTATAGGACAGTAGGGACGGCGAAGTGGGTGGCAACGGTCAACGACATGGTCCTATGCTGTGAAATCTACTTATTTCTGACCCCAATGTAGTAAATGGCCAATTTGTAAGGATTACGTTTTGTACGGTTTTTTGCTCAAAGGGTCATCTGGGACTAGATATTTTCCCTGAAGGTTGTAAAGAGCCTTAAAATCATTTTACGTTTGGAAAAAAAAGGATAAAATAAAAATAACAAATTGTTTGATGAAGCAAGAAAATGTATTGAGGTCTGAGGCTTATTCTTGATTAAAAATTTCAAAATGTAAAAAGAAAACATAGTTTGGAATTTATCTTCATACTCGTTTTTGGGTAAAAAGATTGTGGACAGATTTACAAAACTTGTTTTTATTGAACCATGAACGAGATCACCGAAGTTCCCTATTTTTGGACGCCTGTCACAATTCATACATTCAAAGTGTTCCTAAGTCTTCTACCAAGAACTTTCTCCTAGATTCTTTCTTTTGCAGTTGCCGAGGTTAGAAGAAATTCCTTCGTCCTCTTGAATTGTTCACCAGCCCTAAATTTGCTGTTGATTCATTTGCTCCATTATGATATGATTTTGTTCGTACTTCAGTTTTCCCAGAACCCACGACCCAAATGATAAGTCCTGGGTCTTTGGGCGGGACTAGCTAGGCTTTGGTCAAGTAGAAATTTGAAGCTTGTATCTCACCTTTAATTTATACCTCTTGGGAACTATCATTCATATAGATAAAAACCCAAGCGAAATTTAAAGCTTGTGCAGAAAGGGGCTTTACGGAATATCTGGGCAATGAAGGTCGCTTGACGGCTAACCGCAAATTTTTTTGGGTCAAAAAGTTAACCAGATGAAATTACGGCTTTTAAAAGGCACGGGTGCTAAATAATTTTAACCTTACGCTTTCGGAGTTTTATGCAATATTAGACAAGACCCGACCATTTCAATTCGCAACGTGTATACACGTCTGTAAATATTTTAGATTTTAAATAAATTTTTATTCGTCAGTTTCCTTACACAAAAACCTTTTCGTGATGTATTAAAATTGTGGGGATTCCACCGAAACCGTCTCTATAATGAAAAGGGCCGTCTACTAAAAATTTCATAGAGGAATTATAATTAAAAATTAAACCTAAGCAAGACAAGGAGCAACTTGGTCAGAGGATAGCCGTTCTGGGGACTCATATTCAGGCTACGATTTTTTGGCTCTTTTCATTTGCATTAAAATACAGAAAAATCGAGCCAACATCTGTGTTCCTCAAATTAGGGATTAAGTTTCCAAAAATGGATGTCTTTAAGTATTACTTTTTGGGCATTTAGATTTTTGTTTATTTTAGATAACTTTACAATTAAGTATAGTAATTGTATGTAACTGAAAAGAAAAAATGGGGATTCTAGAAGGAAATATAATAGAATGAGGATATTTGATGCTAATTTTACGAATTAAAAACCGAATTTAACAAGTGGACTTAAATTGCATAATCACCTGCAGATATAAAGACTTGCTTACGATAATTCGGTTATTTTTTTCTTATGGTGAGGTTTTGGGTCTAAAAGTACAGTGGCCACTCGCTTGCCCTATTGTACTGCAGCCTTATACCTCATATCTGTAGGCCAGATCGCTTGATTAGGTTTAACAGTCTGTCTAGTGGCTTGTCGCTTAAACTTGACTGGTCATGTATGGTCTTGTTGTATAACAATCGCGCGGAACTCAGAGGGAACATGAAGAGCAGACTCATCCTCCTCAAGGCAAAGCCTATGGTGGGGTCCTCCGCTCGTGCTATCCTCCATAAGTGGTAATTTAGGGCGCAGTATCCGTTAATCAAGCCAACAAGTGACCTGACATCCTTTCAACTGCGTCCCAACAATTCCTTGGGTGCGTTGAAAGTAGTGACCGACCGAAGATTCGGTTTCGGCCAGTTTCGGCCTAAAAATCTAGTTTCGGCCATAGTTTCGGTTTCGGCCAAAAACTAGCCGAAACTTCGTCTGCGTCGAAACTGAGTGTTCGTGAATTGTCGCGCTTCGTTCGGGTGAGTTCATGCTGTTTAGTGCCGCTGGACAAATATAGGGCCCTCTTCAGCAAACGGTGGGTTCGCTAATAGTCGGTTCGCTCCGATGAGTGCAGTGTCAGAGCCCTGTTTAGTCACACTGTCTAGTTTTTCATTGCCTTTGATGCCCCGATAACCCTTGATCCAAACAAGAGCAACTTGATCGAGAACGTCCACTGAACTGTAGGCCCTTGTTAAGTTCTTATGAGTGCTTGCCACTCCAGCGTATACCTCTGCTTGAAAGACAGTTAGTAAGGTGCTTAGGCTTATCGCTTTACTGAATCTGGGGCTTTCACTTCAGATTCCGCTGTCCACACACGTTTCTGTTTTGGAGCCATCCGCGTACCTTACTAGTCCTCCAGAATAGATTGTCCTGTTTGTACACGGAAGACGGTGCAAATTTTGAGATTTTAAAGGGCATGCAGTGGCCGCTTCCGCAACCTCTTCTGTTGACAAGTATAGAATGTCCCCACCTAAGACCAACGCTCAGGTAACGCCAGTGGCCCAGTGATGGAAAGGCGATCTGTCCTGGCTCATCAGAGTATTCGTATGATTGTTCCACTTAAGCTTGGCATCTAGCGTCATTCCTAAGTATTTGGCTGGTTGTGAAAAACCGTCGAGAATCGCTTCTGTCAGTCCCGACAATGTTCATCTCCTGGTATATGGAACCAGAATCGTTTTGTCGGGATTGACATTTACTCCTACGCTGGCGCACCAGCTGGCGACCAAAGCAAGTGCCTGCTGCAAACGCCTTGACATGGTACCTTCGGTTTCACCTGCAACCACGATATCGTCTGTGTAACCTTGGCCAAAAAAATTTTGTTTATTCAGGAAATTATGAAATTCTCTCACAGTTCTCTTTTGATTATCGTATTGACTGAAGTCAGAAGCGTCGACCCGTCCACAATTTTGCCACTCCTAGTCCTCGTATATTTTTAGAATAAATATTTTCTTTATAAAACTAATGCCCATATTCCCGATTTCACTCACTTGAATTCTTTTCACTCACTCAAAAGTCGTTCACTTTGCAATCGGTATTCCCGTTTTCACCTATTTTCAGGTGATGCGATGCAATGCGTTACTCGAATAGCTGTCATAATTTCGTATTTCTGTATACAAAATTTGATGAGATTTTTCAGTAGTTGTTTGTTCCAAAGCCTACCATATTTTCATATTTCTCCTCGATTATCCCAAAATTCGCCAAAATTTATGGGTGAATTGCGAGTGAAATGAATGTATGGGAAAGTGAATGTGAGTGAATGCGGGTGAATATCGGGAATACCAATTTCAGTCACTCGCCGGATTTCGACGGGTGAGTGAATTTGGGAATATGGGCATAAAATACTGCATACTTACTTTCCAATCTTATCCACATATGATCTTGTGTAAAGTTAATTCCAGCATTTTTGAATCAAGTGAGGTGACTTAGACCCACCGTCTTTGGGTTCAGTCGCCCAAGATGACTATGTGGAGGTTTCCAAAGCCGTGTATTCTTTTTGTAAGGCATACCCCGAGGGGAGTAGAACTTATCTATGCCACAACTTAAATATACTTCGCGGTGTTGAGATTTGCCTTGGGCCCAAAGAATCAAGCTCAACCTGCGGTGTTTCAATAAACCACTAAATCCAAAGCATCGTAACTGGCGTCTTAACAAACGACCTACCCTGAGCATTCCCTATAGTAACTCTATAATTCCTCTATAATAAGATATTCCGTTCGACTATCTTCGCAAATTGGTCTTATTCTATGACTCCCACAACACACCAGCGTGAATAGTTACCGCGTCTATCTTCCTGCAGCGGGGTGCATCCGAGTGCATTATCCTCGGTGCAATAAAATATTTACAATTAAGTTTTGTTGAGTAAATTCAAGCACCTCTGAAGTTTCAATTGTTGGAATTTATCGCCCCACTAACGTTTCACAGGAACTTAATGAAAAATGAAATTGTTGAATAAACTGTGCGAAAGTTAACCCTTCGTAGTCAGGAAACTCCAGCACAAAATCGATATTCCCTGGTGGAAACCTCCGTTGTATATTGCCCTATTCGAGGCTGAGAACGTGCAAATGTGCTTACAGTCTCTTATTTTCAGAGTCTCTCAATTAGTAATTAACAAATTTCGCTCCTAGGAAGTGTTTTTGTGTTTCAATTTTACATACATACATACATACATATATGAGGATCGTTGCCTCTTTAATAGTATAAGCTTTTCTCTGAAATGATGCTAAATTTTTTGATGCAACAAAAAAGTCAAGTTTTGCGGCGGTCTGTCTCTACTCACACCGAATTTGACTCCTATATGCAAAGAAGAAATTTTTAATTCCGCATTCGACTTTAATTTAAAATATTTCCGCCAACATTAATTATAGCTTTTTCTTTGTAGATGATTGTTTCTGTGTTAGTTTTAATTATGATTTGAATTCGCCCCAATAACACGCACTGAAATAAAAAAGCCCCGCACAGGTAGTTTGGACGCGTTCAGAAAATACGACGATCTGAGAAAATACATATGTAGTGAGCATCGAAACTTATGGGGATTCCATTATAAGATGTATCATATAAAGTCCCCCCAACCTCAAAAACGATATTTTGACACATACTTCAGAAAACTATTGTGATATCAAATACGGCTTCCGAAAGAAAAGTTCATCCTCCACAAAGCATGAAGATTTTTTGTATAGTCCGTTCAAATTAGTCAAAAAAGCGCTGTTTTTCAGAAATTTTTCCCACAGCTATGAGACCGGTGCCAAATGAAGGATTTCGGTCGTCTAAACATGATTTTCACAACCCGCAGTTCGAAAAATGGGTTGTTTTTGAGAAATATACAAATACGTGATGGTTTTCGCCTTTTTTTCTATTTTGAGGTGAAACTATGCAATTTGGTGAAAATATCAATAGAGCAAAGTTATAGGCCGTAAAATTACCTACAAATTTTGTCTTCACTGTTTTTTTGAATTCCGTATAGTTTCGCGGATAGAGGCTGTTTTGAGGCTTTTTAGATTTTGCCCCAAAATTATGATTTTGTATGAAAAATTAAATGAGATCAAAGTAGTAGTTGCAGTTTTTCAAAGGCTTTTCTTTGGTCGCTTTGATTCTGGAAAAGGCGCAAAACGGCCTCTATCCGCGAAACTACACGGAATTCAAAAAAACAGTGAAGACAAAATTTGTAGGTAATTTTACGGCCTATAACTTTGCTCTATTGATATTTTCACCAAATTGCATAGTTTCACCTCAAAATAGAAAAAAAGGCGAAAACCATCACGTATTTGTATATTTCTCAAAAACAACCCATTTTTCGAACTGCGGGTTGTGAAAATCATGTTTAGACGACCGAAATCCTTCATTTGGCACCGGTCTCATAGCTGTGGGAAAAATTTCTTTAATTTTTCCTAATTTGAGCGGACTAATATGCCAGAAGAAAATTCTAGTTTGTGTCATTTATTCCACATTGTTGTTTTAAATACGTCTCGATGAAGGATACGGAACTTCCATTAGGTGCGTGCATTAAGAGATCCTTCTTTGTTGATTCGCTTTCATTGCCTTTTGAAAGACTTGAACCAGAACGTAGCCTCAGACCCATAATATTAAGTGTAAAGAAAGTTCTGTCGTTTTTGCATACGTACAGGAGCAGCATTTTTTGTGACTACGAGGGCTTGGGTAGAACATCCCATCTCTATTGGTTTCTTGGCCGGTTTAGTGACAAGGGAACGAGCGTTGTCATACTGAAAAATCACTTGGTCGTATCTTTCGGCGCTTTCTGATGAGGCTTCTTTCAATTTTCGGTTTAGTGTGACTAACGATCCCCAGGCATAATTTCACCAGGTTTTAGCAATTCATAGTGGCTTACGCCTTTCTGATCTCACTAAATACAAAGTATTACCGTCGAACGATGGATATTCGACTATGATGCTAATGTTGATGGTTGGCCAGGCTTGCACCATGATTTGTTGTCCTTGGGATTATCGAAATGAAATTATTCATTCATTATTGTTTGGCACCTAATTTTCTAATTTGGAAAACAAGAAAGACATAAATTAACGCTAACGGGAACTCCATAGTGACGTTATCTAAACACTTGGCGTGGCGATGGACTAACGCATGGAATGGTCGATTCAGCACAGAGTGATGCAACAATTTATGAGTTGACCTAAAATTGTACTTGGTGCAACAAGAACTGTGAAGTAACACATGTATGAGCACATTGACGTAGAAATAAGGAAATTGATAAAAAGCTTAATTGTAAACCAAGTCATGGTAGTGAGTAATAAAAATATAGGAGAGGGGTTAAGAAAAGGAACTCTTGTAAAATCACTAAAAGTAACTAGAATTATTCCTTCACGGCAGAGCATCTTAAACAAGCTGTAGATTGCCCGTTCGTATCGTACTAGAATTTATACCAACTTTATTATCTTCCAAGCCAAAATCGTAACTTTTTGAAGTGAATGAAGCACAATCCTCATAGGCTTCGGACAGCAAAAGCAAACTTTCAGAAATCGATTTCTACAAATGAAAACAAGAACATAACGTTTCCTGCAGACTTTGTGTTGTTTCCTGTATTTGAATTTGGTTTCAGTTTGGAGCCATGCTATCAGATGCTCTAACGCCTGCTCTTGTAAATTCTTTGAAAGCAGGTGTACTACTCAATTAGTTCGTGTACATGCGTAGTTGAAGCTGGCTTTAAGCTTCTAAAAAAAATCCATGTATACGCAGATCTAATTTACATAGGATCGAGCCGATTCGATCCAACATTTCGGGCTGGATCGAATCGAAATTTCGTCGTAAAGACACGAATTCAAAGATTGAGAGATTGACATGACAGCATAACATTTTTTAGGTTATGTTATTACTATTGTTGTGCCTTCGTCGTGTTGTGGGTAGAAAATTAAATTAAAATATTAGTATTGCAAATAAAGACTTTCATAATGACAAAGCGATATGAAAACAATAAATTGTAGGTTATGTTAATTGCTTTTCAATTACGTTTGAATCTATTTAAACTTCAATTATTCGATCCGACGATGTCAAAGACGCAGATTCACTTTCAATCCTTCAGACTCCGGATCGTTCGATTCTGTCATGTATACTACGTAACCTACAAAATGATACTTAACAAAATTGAAAATAATATATCATAATTTTTCCACAACTATTCGCGGACATTCTGTCAAACGAAATCAAAACATTGCACAATAGAAATAGATAACACTTCTCTGTTTTTCGATGTCAAAATAGTGTGAACTTTTGCATCAACTTGAAAATTATAGACTGTCTGCACTTTAGGTGCTTCCGAATAGCACAGAATATGTCGAGGTGTAGCAGGGTAAATCAGAAGCACTATAAAAGCAGATATTACTGAGACCAAACAATTAAGGGTGTCTGCTATCAGCAACTCAACTAATTGCCATTTATCGGAAGGGTCCAGGTGTTGTGATAATGTTCGACCCTTTGGAAACTCAGTAAAATTGCTGCAGGTGAAATCGGGTGTGCAAACAGCCAAATAGTTTCTCTTACTAACACTGACGTTTCGGATGTCAACGCGAGTAGACCTACAGTGATCTAAGCGCAATATTAACAACTTTTTTAGTGCAGTACTAATAAGTTGCAAAACGGCAAAGGTGTACAATTAAACTTTCGGGATTACGATTCTAAAAAGAAAAAGAACAAAACCCTTGAACTGAGAATAGAGATTCTTCCACTCAGTGCACCGCCGGTGCGGGTGTATAACCAAAACAAAAGTGATTAGGTGAACTGGACACCAATATTGTTAAAGTGAATGTGTGAAAAAAACAAACAGTCAGCAAAACGATGAAATAAGGACCAAAATAAGTATTTTAAAATTAAATAATTACAACACAAAAACCTTTAACCTAAAAAAACAAATAAAAAAGAATATCATTTTCTTCTTCTTCCTTTTTCTTTTACACTTTTCCGCCAAAACAATAGCTAACCACAATTAATATACACAGCACTGCCAACAACGCAGGATATTAAAATAAATCTCAACACATTGATTATATACATTGATTATAGACAACTATCAAAGATTGCATACCTCTAGGCACAACAGAAAACCTTCTTAAAACGAAAACCACCACCCACAAGCTATAAAGGTCCCAAGACAAAATGCCGCCTACGGGCGGAAATAGATTTGCACTGCTCGATCCGGACGGGACAGCTATGAGCAGAAAGAGACCGAAGCACAATAAACAAACGCTAATGACACCGGATTACCCAACAATAGAAGAGACTCTCTGCCAAAACAAGCTAGGAGCAGAACCCAAATATATTTTAATAGAAGGTGAACAGGAGAACTTAAAACCAGCCCAAATCCCTCCATATATTCTTCAAAAGGCAATAGAAGACATCACAAAAAGAGTTAAGACCAGAAAAACCCTTAGAGATGGTAATATTCTACTTCTAGTCGCGGACAAAGCGCCTGCAGAAAGACTAGTAGAGAAACTTAAGAAGGCTGGGGACTATAAAATCAAAGCAAGCTTACACTCCAAGCTAAATCAAACAAAGGCAATCATTTACGAACCTTCCTTAAAATTCTTCCAAAAAGAAGATATATTAAAAACCCTTCAACTAGCAGATAGGAACATTGAGGATGTAAAAATCATCACAAAAATAAATCCAGAGAGCAAAAAAACCGAGCCTACAGGAGCACTAATAGTCTCCTTCAACATGTACCAGCTACCAACATCGATCAGCATATTCTACGAAAAGGTGAAAGTTACCCCATATGTACCGGCACCATTACGGTGTAGAAACTGTTGGGAGCTTAGGCATCACGAAACGCGATGTACAAACCAAAGAGCGTGCGCAAATTGCGCCAAACCCATGCAACCTGATCAACCCCATACTTGCATCACTCAGGCGTGCATATCCTGCAAAGTGGAAGGGACACATACCACACTGGACCGATCCTGCCCCAAGTTCATAACAGAAAAAAGGATAATGGAACTTAAAACGCGGTACCACCTTACAAACTTTGAAGCACGAAAACGCTTTTATGAAGAAAATCCAGAGATAAGGACTACTAGGTCCACCCCGAATGTGGAAAATACAACAACGACGCAACACATCCCGATAACAACCAGCCAAACAACACCAAAACTGATAAATTCAACACCAGGAACCAGCAACACATCATACTCTCAAATAGTTAGACAACAAAAAAATAATGAATCACACACTGTGCCTACAAATAGTCCCACTAATGCCGAAGTTACAAATCCTCACAACACTCAATTAGAAACAAACCTAACAAACAAAAAAAGTACTGCAAACACAACCAACAATACAAAATACACTATAAATACAAACAACAAAATACTTATCAAAACAAATAGTACCCCCAAAAAAGAACACATCACAACCCAAATCACAACTAAATATGGCAATACCCATAATAATATAAATGAAGAACTGCAAGAAACTGAGACCTTAAATTACTCAATCGTTGGAAGCACAATTCCAACAATATATACAACTGAAGATGCAAATAAAAAACTATCCCTAACCCCACCAAAAGAAAAATTAGCCTTTGCAGAGGCATGGGCCACACAATACTCGGAAAATTATGAAAAACTAAAAACACCCAAAACTCCAGAAGACAACGACATGGCAGTGTCAGATAACGAATACACCCCACCAACACTATGAACTTAAGAAATACGATACAAGCACAGCCAAGAAACACAACAAGCAGCCTTAACAATAACAACATCGGCATGCGACAGCAAAACCAAACAACGAACAACATAAGCACACCACACTCAGGTGCAAGAACATTCATAATTCAGTGGAATATGAATGGTTTGACATCTGGACTACCTCAACTGCAGCTCCTCTTGAGGCAATACAGACCTCGAGTGGTGGCAATTCAGGAAACATTATGGAAAGGACAATACACCTTGCGAGGATTACCAGACTACAAACAATTCCACATATACGCAAACGATACAACAGGACACAGAGGTCTCGCACTCTTAATATCTAGAGAAATTTTAACGGAGGCTATAGAACTAAACACGCTTCTGCAAGCACAAGCTATCAAAATATATCTCCCAGAAGAAATATTCATAGTAAACATATATTTATCACATGGTGATATAATAACGACAGAGGATCTTACAAACATACAACAACAACTCCATCAACCTATCATGTTCGTAGGAGACTTCAACGCCCACAACTCCCTCTGGGGAGGATCACACAACAACAGGAGAGGACGAGTCATTGAAAACTGGTTAAACAACTCCAACCTAGTCCTCCTAAACACGGGAACATACACACACCTATCAACACACAACACATACACTTCAATAGACCTAACAGTAGCTAGCCAGGACATAGCCACAGAACTAGAATGGTATGTCGCCCCAAATACATGGGGTAGCGATCACTTCCCAATTATAATAACAAAAGAAGACAACCTGACCCCCAAAAAGCATATACCTAGATTCAGGGAGAGACACGCCAACTGGTTGGCTTATCGCACATTGATGCTTACCTTCCTACAAGACCGGCCTGAAACGGAAAACATAAATAAAGAAGCTTCTATCCTAAAAAAAGCGATCAGAACAGCAGCTAATGCGAGTATGGGAACTACTGCACCCACTGCAAAAAGACTACCTAAATGGCTTACTGAAGACATTAGAGTATTAATAAAAAACAAAAACAAAGCTTGGAAACAATTCAAACGCAACCCACGAACTGAAAATGCAATACAATACCGCCGCGCAAATGCCATAATGAAGAAGGAGATAAAGAAGGCAAAAAAGAAAGCCTGGGAAAACTTCTTAAATGACATTGAACCCCAAATGGACCCTAAGCAACTATGGCGTAGAGTTAAAGTATTTAGTGGACAGAGAACATCAACAACCCCGTACTCCCTCACTACCGAAACAGGCCTAATCGTCCAGTCGGAAGAAATAGCCACGCGATTTGCTGCATACACCTGCGAATACTCTCTCCTATCATCAACAGAACCCTCGCTTCCAGTTCAAAAGTACTTACCAAATCAGGCAAATGAAGTCCTTAAATACATAGACCTACCTTTTACCTTAGAGGAATTTAACTATACGTTAAAAAACTTTAAAGGTACTACTCCGGGATCAGACAGCATCACATACAACATGCTTAAGCAAGCACCCCTAACATGGCATCTACGCTACACGAGACTGCTAAATAAGATTATGGACACTGGAATCTTCCCGCAGGAATGGAAAATTGCCGAAGTGGTCCCGATCCACAAAAACCAAAACCCCCGGCCTACAATTATGGACTACAGACCTATTTTCCTTCTGAACACGACTAGCAAACTTCTCGAAAAACTAATAGGAGACCGAGTATCATGGGCCCTAGAACAACTACTACATGATAGCGTATTCGCCTTCCGACCATATAGGGGAACCCAACTCCTCCTCACAGAACTAGAAGATACAATTGTCAGCGGTTTCCGAGACCATCAGCACGCGGTTATACTATCACTTGACCTATCAAAAGCGTTCGACAGAGTAAGCAAACACTGGATACTTACACAACTCAAAGAATGGAAGTTCCCTCCCAAGGTAATATCATTAATATACTCGTACATGTCAGGAAGGTCAGTGAAAGTGCGCATAAACGGACACTATAGTGAAAGAACACCAATTCACAATGGACTCCCACAAGGTTCCCCATTATCAGTGCACCTCTTTAATATCTTTATAGACTCGCTAGCACAAAGACTCACAACAATTCAAGGAATAAGATTCTGGATATATGCTGATAATATAATTTTACACACTAAAGGACAAGTACATACGGTACAAGAAACCTTGAACCTCGCATATGGAGACATTAAAGAATGGGCAGACTGCAGGTCCGCTATCTTATCAGAGGAGAAAACCGAAGCTCTACACATTTGCAGACTTAACTCTTGCGCTAGCCGAAATATAACCCTCCAAGGTAAAACACACAACTACAAGACATCTACAAAAATACTAGGGTTACATATATCAAGAAGACTGAATTGGCAGAAACACGTACGAGAAACCACAGAAAAAATCAAAAAACGAAACAATCTGCTTAAGGCAATCTGCAAAAGAAAAAGTGGGCCTCTAATTGACCTTGCATGTAAAATTGCAAAACAAATCACCATTGGGGTGATAGACTACGGACTACAAATCTATGGACGTTCGCCGGCTACAAAATTGAAGCCTTTAGTGAAAGCACTAAACACCACTGCGCGCATAGCTCTAAGTGCACTCCCCACTACAAACTGTGATTCACTACAAATAGAAAGTGGTCTTCCAGATATTCAGGATAGACGCGAGGAACTAATCCATAAAATAATAGCCCGGAACATTTTAAATCCGAAATACCCCCTTTACCATATAATAACATACAACATAGAAAATGAACATAGGCTATACCTCACAAACACCGTATCAGCGCTGCAATTAGGACTTATAGAATATCCAGAAGAACTTAAAGAGCTCAGATGCGACCAGAGTATAGTAGCAACGCCTTCCCCATACTGGACATTTGACAACAGAAAATTGGACTGCTCCCTTACAAGACACCAGAAAGACTCTACACCTAGTCAAATCTACAGAAGTCTACACACTGACATGCGGCACAAATACAAACTTAAGGATGGCAATACAATCTTCCTATATACAGATGGATCCAAGCTTGAACAAAGGTCGGCATACGCTGTAACGGATGACTTTGGAAATGAAGTCATAGGACAAGCCCTACCGCAAAATACAAGCTCATACTTCACCGAACTCTATGCAGTATATAAAGCAACGGACTGGGCAGTGGCACGACACACCCCTACAGTGATATTCACCGACTCACTATCCACCATAAAAGCCATAAAAAGTAGAAGAAGTAAATGTCCTATAACATCCAATATCAAAAACGCAATAGCACAAAACAATATCACGATAGCTTGGTGTCCCGGTCATGTAGACATTCCAGGTAATACCACCGCGGACCACAAAGCCAAAGCACATCTACTAGACATCCCAAACACAAAACCCCCGGACATGCAAAGAAATATTCATGTAATAAAGAAAAAAATTAACGAGACAAAACAACGACGATGGGATACGTCCACCTCCTTCCTACGAAAACACTGGACCACAGCGAAAAGACCAATATTGGACATACAAAACAGACTAGATGGAGTCATCATGACTAGAATACGCACAGGACACGCACTAGCTTTCAAGAAATATCTGTTTACGAGGCAGGAACCACCACAATGTACTTTCTGCAGCAGGACCCTTACAGCGACACACCTTTTCTTTGAGTGCCACGAAGCAAGAAACAGACTGAGACTAAAAGGATACACAGACGAACCGCACAAACTACTAGACACAAAAAACACGACCTCGCCCTACACCTACCTCTTCCCCTTACTGCAGTCTTTTAACCTCCTCCTTGAAAAAACTCCACCAATAGCACATGTAGACACTAGTTAGATACTATCCAGTAAAATAAGCACTAAAACAAATGAAATATACTAACAACAAAAACTCTAAGTTACAGCAATAATCTTTACACTAACACTAGCAGGTAACACTAACAACTAACATCACCTGTTAGCCCAAAAGGTCCTGGCAGCCGTGGGCTTAGAAATAAGATTAGGGATCTTGCAGATGCTAAGACCCCCTATACTTATTATAAATAAATAAATAAATAAATAATTCTCTTACTAAACTATTACACTCAAGACAGTTGCTGCTTAAGAAAGACATGCCCAGGAAACTTTTGCGAAACTTTGCAACTTGCCCGTGATAAAACTCGTAGTGGTCGTAGAAGAAAATGATTTTTCACTGTGGAAAAACTTTACCAAGTTCGCACGTAAATCTCGAGTTGTAGATGTCGAAGTGTGTGTTCTTACGACCAATCACCTGGCCACGTGCATTTGGTACTTGTTATATGGGCGTTGCGGCACCCACGAACCGTGCACGAATACATAATAACACAAACAGGGGTTTCCCGTGCAAACATTGCAGCCAGACGTACATAAAATTGTGAATAATGGCGGTCGATTAATTTTCCCTCGCCTGACAGATTGATGCCTTATCAGATGAATGTCAAATTGACAAATTGCAGCCACAAATCTCGCAGTTCCTTTCGTTTCTTGAAAGGATAAAGTTAATTGCTGTAAAGGTTTCAGGCAAACTTCAGGTTGGTGCTAAATCGCAGCCACAGGAACGCTGCGAACGGGTCTTTGAGCACCTTGAATCCTTTCTTCCTAATTACAGCGAAGCGTTCAGATTTTAATCGATTATCGCAGGAGTTTAATGGAGCAGAAAACATACAAACAGAGAAAATCGATTTCTATTTGAGCATAGAAGAACCTGCAATTTCCAGTGAATTGCAGCCCTTTCCCGACGCCCCTGCAGTCCTTTCCGGCATCCCGGAACCTCTGTCGCTGTTTTCTGCTATGTCGGACGCAATTTTCTGCCGTGGCATTCGATTTCGTTTGGTTGTCAGGACGTTAATTGCACGAGGCAAATACAAAACCGGAAGTTAGAATTTGCTCCTTTTGCCTGGTTTTTTCCTTTTCAAACAATTAGCCGAGCAATGTTTTCGCTATCAAGGATCAAACACACCATCGTCCTTTTGCAGCCGTCGTCGTGTGCTTTGAATACCGACGCGCCAGGAATGGGCTCTGGGACCCTTTTCTCCGTAAAAGTATTTTTATGGGGAATCCTTTCATCTGCTGGGAGGACGCAAGGATACTTCAAAGATGCAATTTGGACCTTTCCGGCGGTTAATGGTCTGCTGTGAATACATAATCGAAGTACGACAATCAATTGATTGAGAGAAATGGGAACCAATTAATACTGATTCCCTGATGAATATTTGATGGGGCCTTAATGCGTGTTATATCGTGATTGAGGCTGGCACTTCAACGGACTTAAGTAAGACGGAGGGGTCCCTTGGCATTCCATTCAACATTCGCACTTTAAATGTTTGAAAGGATGTTTTCTGTAATTTGCTGTAATTGAGCAACTTGAAAAGGTCACTTTGATTATGGAATATGAGTTTTGTTGCAAGTTATTCGACAGCTTACATTTTTCGGTGTATCAGAAAATCATTGAAAATAATTTATTTCATTACTAAGAAAATTTCAACGATAACTCAAAATGTGGGGAATATGGAATATGATGCTTTCTGCATTGGCGAATCTTTTAGAGATTAAATTTTTTTGCAATTTCATATGAAAGCGAACTTAATTCGGAAAGTACTCGCATGATTGGGCACCGTCAAAGATTGAACTTAATACGTAGTGTATGCTAGTAGGTACAGTGAAATACCCCATTCAGTATTGAGTCTATCTGTGGATGCTTATGTAGAAAAATATTACAGAAGAAGAAAAACATACTGCATTCATACATTTTGTGCAAAGGGAAAAATTTTCTTAATGGAAAGTAATATAGTGATTTTTTATTTTCTGCAACCCACAAAGGAGAGAAATCGATCGGGATATTATCAATGGGATTAAATGTTGATTTTCAGGGCGAGAGAAACAATGACGACATTTCTGAAAAAAAGGAAATCAATAAAAATGATGCCAGTTTTCTAAGTGCTCCACATACTCAATGGATAGGGTCTTCTTTAGGACTCTCTAGGTGTATAGATCTCAAAGAGCTTGATGTCAGCAAATCCATTCACTCTCACAATATACTTCCCTATTGTTCTTAATACTTCCCTATTGTTATTGTGCCTCATGTTTAGCTAAACTCTTTGCCCCATCATACTTCTCAGTCCATTCCAAAACAAAAAATATGACTCCAATAATTCGCCCTAAAGCCATTGCCTTTACTCTCCAAAATAATGGAGTCGATGATCAACAAACATTTTAGGGCGTATCTAGAATCAAATCTAATCGCAGAAAGCAAACAGAACGGATTTAGGCAAAAAAAGTTCCACCGCACCCTTTAAGGCCATTCCTGCACGAGGGACGCACCCCCCACGCTTCCCTTGCCCAAAAAAAGTTCGTTCTCCCAAGGCCATGGTCCCTCGTGTAGGAATGCCCTAAGTGTGTCTTACAAAGCTTATCAACAAAGTACACATCAATTTGACGAGTTTCGTCCGGTTGCTCTAGATATCTTCAAGGCTTTTAATACACTAGTAACAAACCCTGCTCGGTGAGCTCAAAGCTATGGGTATTGACTCGCTTGCAAAGAACTGTTTTCAGAATCAATCGAGAAGTGTATCGAGATCAAATTTAAAATCCTCCGGGTTCAATTTTATCATCAGTTTTTTCCTAATCTTTATAAAATTATCTACCCTCAGTCCCCTCCAACCTACTGCACAGTTTCACTGATGACGGTATTCTGCGTTACGCATACGCCTTTGATAATGCAGGGCAAACATGTGCTAGGCTTTGTCTTTTTGATCCCGGACTTATGTTTGCCTCACCCATCAAAACAATGAAGTCTCCTCTTGGAATAGAGCGAAAAACCTGATTCAGTCGCATATAAAACTCGACCTTGATTTCGTCGTCTTCATCTTCAGTGGGAGCGTAACATTGAACTACCGTAGTGCTTCTTAGTCTAGTACGCAGATGCAAAGTAATAAACCTCTCAGAAACTGATGACAAGATAATGACGCTGGACCTGGCTTTCTTGGTGAGTAGGTATTATACGCCACTCCTACGGTTTCATTCCTGGCAGAAACCTAAGAAGGACTAACCGTTCGAGCAGATATGTTCCCCAGCGTCGTGCCATCTGATTTCGATGGGTTGCGGGCTTTATCCAACCGTTCGTACATTTGATGTTCCAATTTGTTCACCTGCAGTGACTCTTCTCTGGTTTAAACAAAAGCGACAAATAAGGTGCGACTATCTTCCGAGGCCTTTGTTAGCCGTTCGCCCCAAAAAGTCCTGCTCCAGCAATTTATTAAATCTATTAATTTTTTACTTTGCACACGAAAACATATCGAATGGAAAAAGGAAACACACTTACAGCTTCAAATGCAACCCTTTCCATTATTTGTTAATGCTCGATTAAACTTCACCAGTTTTAGGGTTGAAAAAAACCATATAAACTACAAGAAAACTAACAAAACGAAAGAAAGGGGTTTCTGTTGTTGGTACACCAAAGCGAGGACATTTCTATTTATGTTTACTCTTACGAAAATAAATATTTTCCCTTCTTTTGTGGAATTGTGTTTTTTCTTCCTTTTTATTGACAATTTATTTTCGTTTTTCACCAATAAACATTTATTACCTTAACGTGATAAAAATTTCACAATATTCGAGGATAGTTTAATATTTGTTAAAAATCGAAATGGTGAAATTCAATCCTACGACTAATTCTCTACACTCCCCCCCCCCCACCACCCTTGATGAGGTTGAAGAACGACCACGCTTGTTGATGTTAGGTTGCCACGGCCGTGAAAATTATTAATCTGGAAAAACAGCGACCTTAACATATTCTTAGAAGTCTTTCCTTTATGAAAATGGAAAATATACTACAGAGCAAACGGTTTGAGACAAGGTATCATCACCTTATGTTGTAGTTTATTATTTTTAGTTTTTGAAAGTTTTAAGAATAGCATGAATTTCGTATTATTTGTATTTTTTGGGCTCTTCAAAACCAAGTTAAGATTCGTGGTATCTGTGGTCGCCCTTCTAATCCAAGGTCTAATTAGATTCCAGGAACCCGAAATTGTTTATGTATCCTTGACTTGTCCTTCATACTTTTTCACACTCGTCCTCCCTCTGTCACGCCATTTGTTGACCGATTCCCAATCTAATCAATAGTGCACATCAAATCATCCCTTATCAGAAGTGCCGTAATTGATTATTCTAATTTCAGGAAGGACGACGAGAACCGATAGTAAATCAATCCATCAAGTTATTAAATGGAAACAAACAGAGACCCCAGCCTTGCCGTTCGCAGCTATGACGCTTCAATATTTTGGCGGACACTTTCGTGCCTAATTAGTAAGCCGCGAACGAACAATACGAAATCTAGCGTGAAGATGTGGATGTGTCTGTGCTGGGGGATGATTTCAGCGGTGTGAAAAATTAATTTAATTAGTGTAGAGTGGAAATTGAGTGAGTTAACGAATGAATATGTCTTGCCAAAGAAGTCCGCCAGCCAGTCCTAGGGCCCCGAAAATACAGCAGGAGTCATGGGATGACTGTGGAACGCCCCCGATAGATTTGTTCGATCCGTGCCAACAAAGCCCACCAAGGTCGCCGTCGAGGAATCAAGTGCCACCGAAGAGCCCCAAGTCACCCAGGTAATTACTAAATTAGTCCGTGTTTCTTTCTTCTTTCAAGCATTACTTGTTGTGTTTCCTTAAAAAAGAGCTGTCAATATGCTGTCTGCCTTTCGTCGTGTCATTATGTATTTTTTGTAAACTTCATGGTATTTCTCAAAATTAGTTGAATTTAATTGATTAAAATATATTCAAATAGTCGTGGGATTTCTCAAAGCCTTTGCGTTCATTTGCCTCGATTAAATTAAACACAATAAAGAAAACGTCCTTTACAGTGGCATATTAAAGACTACGTGCCATTTTTTTTAATTTCAATAAACAATTGAAAATCCATTAAAAAAATTTTCACAAAAGAAACAATCGATCAGAATTTTTTGCTAAAACATAAAAACTCGAATTCTATGATTTATTGACATAATCATTCAATTGTTTTTAATTTCATTAATTGCATTCTAAATATGACTTGTAGGCAATCCTGATGGAAGTGAAACTAAAATCAAACTTTACAGAACATCCATGATGGCTCCATCTTGGACCTCATGCAAGTCGCTCTGTCATTATATGCATAGCGCGGGTATCGGAGCAAGAACTTGGGTATTAACCCGCAAAAAACTGTCATCGTCATAGAAGGAAGCTCGATTTAAAAGCTTAGATGGCACAAAAATTCCTTTCTCAAAGGAGGCTAAATATCTAAGTATAATATGATCCTGGATCAAAAGCTCTCCTAGAAACCTTAAATTGAAAGAGTAACTGTCAAGGCAAATTCATTTCTCCATATTTGTCGTCAATGTGTAGGCAAACTTGGGACCTCAAACCGAGGCTAATAGTACACGCTGTACGGCGCAAAATTCCTTCAGATCAAAAAAAAATAACCTGGCTGGTTTTGCAACGGGATAATATAGGTAAAAGTTCTAGTTTTTAAAAAGAAATACTTTGGAAAAAATCGGTTTGTAGGAAGTTATCGAAAAAAAATCGGAAAGGTGGGAAAACCGATATATCGGAAGAAAAACAGGGAAAAAAATTTTAATGGAAAAACAAAAAATAGGAAGTTGTAGAGTGAGAAAAAACGAAAAAAATGATAGTTGTTGAAGTCAAATCCGTTAGAAACTTTACGAGAAAACACGCTTTTATCTCGAAAAAATCGAGATTTTTCGCCCTTCATTTTCTCAGCTTATGTGACTCGTAGGAAATCCATTCGAGGCTTAAATTATAGCTTTTAATACTGTTTTTTTGTAAAAAAAATTTCGTCACAAAATAATACTTATTAAGTTTCCGCATAATTTGCGAAAATGTAAAAATAGGTGCTTCGGAAAAACGGTGCGCGATCAGTTAGAAAGCATCCTACGACAATTTAAAAAAAGACATTTTTTCGTTAAGAGTTGCTCTACAACCTCTGCATAATTATAAATCTCCCAGGTGCATGACAGAGCCGTGAAAGCGCAAAGAAAATCGAGCGATTTTTTCCGCGAGCGCTCTATTTAAGTATATTGACCTCGTTTCAAGTATATACACTGCACATATACTTATGAATGCATACACACACATTACGTTTCTTCCGTACAGGCTTTTAACGTACCGCAAAAGTGAAAATCAGAGGTTGAGAAATGCATTCTGTGCGTAGGAGCGCTCGCGGAAAAAATCGCTCGATTTTCTTTGCGCTTTCACGGCTCTGTCATGCACCTGGGAGATTTATAATTATGCAGAGGTTGTAGAGCAACTCTTAACGAAAAAATGTCTTTTTTTAAATTGTCGTAGGATGCTTTCTAACTGATCGCGCACCGTTTTTCCGAAGCACCTATTTTTACATTTTCGCAAATTGTGCGGAAACTTAATATTATTTTGTGACGAAATTTTTTTTTTACAAAAAAACAGTATTAAAAGCTATAATTGAAGCCCCGAATGGATTTCCTACGAGTCACATAAGCTGAGAAAATGAAGGGCGAAAAATCGCGATATTTTCGAGATAAGAGCGTGTTTTCTCGTAAAGTTTCTAACGGATTTGACTTCAACAACTATCATTTTTTTCGTTTTTTCTCACTCTACAACCTCCTATTTTTTGTTTTTCCATTAAAAATTTTTTTTCCTGTTTTTCTTCCGATATATCGGTTTCTCCCCCTTCCGATATTTTTTCGATAACTTCCTACAAACCGATTTTTTCCAAAGTATGTTTTTTTAAAAACTAGAACTTTTACCTATATTATTCCGTTGAAAAACCAGCCAGGTTATTTTTTTTCGATCTGAACTTTCTCCGCCTGTACTATAATGTTTTGGCTATGCACGACAGTCCACTGACATGTAGAAATGTGGAATGTGGACTCCTCGGTTTTAATGGCACCAATTCGTTCCATAGGCGGCAAACATTTTTTTCACTGACATGTACGCTTTTGTAATAAAAATGTTTTAAATTCCTACTTGGAAAATTAAAGGTAAAAAATGTTTGTTAAGAAAAATAAGAAATAAAATTTCGATGATTTTTCCCTTTTTCAATGCTTTTTTTCATCAATTACAAATGTTTATGTTAAAAAATGCAAGGTTCTCTACACCTGTTTCAACAAATTCCGGGGCTTATGGGGGAAAGAGAAATAAATAAGAAATCACTATACCCATCTATTTTTTGTAATTCTGACATTATTTCAAAGGAAAAAAATGAAATCAGGTATAGCAACTTTAAGACGGTGCAACCGTTGTTGTTTTTTTTCTAAATTGCGCTTAAAATCATGTCAGAATTTTATTTACCGCTCTTCTGTTACTGCAAAGATAAAAAAGTTGGCGTATTTTGTAGTTTATTGAAAGTGAAGAGTAGAAATATTTAAGAAAATGAAAAAATGTGTAGTTTTTGAATGTCCAATTTCATTTTTTCAAGTTTTGGCACTACCTGATTTTATTTCTGCCACTGCACTGAACTCATAACACGAAATTGAACAAAATTTGAGTTCGGTGACAAAACGGGCTTATGGATGAGCGAGAGGCCTATACTTTTTGGGTCGATGCATTTGTATGGAAATGTTTCAGATGAGCAGTCCATTATTTACATGTCCGTGCGACAGTCATAAGATCAGGCCAATGATCATGTACACACATATGTGTCTGGGTTGAATTTTCCAGAATACGAGCAAAGATGTTCTTTACATGTTTCTCACTCTAAACAAAGGCAGCTCAAAGCTTTTGCCTATACCTCTCTTACTCGAACTCACTGCAAGCTGCCTTGTTGGCCATTAAATACCACCACAAAGACTGTGCTGGATTCTCTCCTATATCTGAATCCCAAGTTAATTTTTGGCTATATGAAAGCATTAACCTGGAAAGTTTTTACGACAGGGTTGGCACAATAGACCAAATAAAATAAGAATCGGACCCACATGTGAGTACTGGTAAGACCAGACCGGCCCTTTGGTCTTGGTTGAGTTTTGAACTCTGGACATTTATCCAACACTTGCCTCTGGGTGAAAATGTGGAAATCAGTTGCCCAGGCTGAAGCCACACAAGTATTGGTCTATGATGTTCCTAGCTTAGTTTGATTCAATTTTTAATGAAACTGCACTGATTTTCGGAAGTAACAATTTTATAGAACACACTCAATTGTGTATTTAAGTTTTTGAATACGCCCATGAAATCATGCCTTTTAAATATTATTCAACGTTTGATTATCATATAACGACATCTACTCCATTATCAGCACCAACTTTCCACCTTAAATCCACTGAGATAGCACCACGCTAGATAAATGTCGGATTAGTGACCTCGTTTGCATATTTTGACAGTACCTTTATAATGGTGCCCCAAATTTCCCATTTAAACTCAAAATTAAAATTACTTTCCGATGTATATATTAAATATTAATTAAAATTTTCTTTTGAAAAAAAAAACTTTTCCAGAAAATTCAACCAAACCAACAATGTTAATTATTACGAGCCTCGCAGTCCATCAATGTCATCCCGCTCATTTAACTTCAGCAATGACCAACGTAGCCCAAAATATGATAATCCGCCACGAAGCCCGAAAATCACGACCACATATGCCAATGATGATGATGAGCCCGATAGTAACGAGTCAACAACAACAACATCATTCTATCAAACTCCACCTGGGAATCGCAGCCCGAAGCCACCGCCACTGGCGTCAGCAACGTCCTACTACTACGAGAATAATCAATCACCACGTCGGAGTCCGAAGTCGCCCAGGAAATTCGTGTTCGATGCCATCAGCCCAACTTATGAGCAGAAGAGTAATTACTCAGTTTATTAAATTTTCTTCCCCGTTCCATCAGAAGTGAATTAGTCCTTTTTATGCTGCTAATAGCATCGCCGTGTGTCATCAATCTTGTCCTGAGAGGGCAGCAAAATTGCATATTCGCAGATGAATCGTATTTTCTACATTACACTCCTTTTCCTGGGCCCCAACTGTTGTGAGTCACAGGACGTCAACTAAACCTGCTGTCCACATCTTGTTGCCTCGTTGTAAAGTGGGCTCCATGTGTTGTGCAGTCTTGCATGGCCTCACGGGAGAGTGCAGTCAAAGCCTTTCGGCACTTTATGTAGTATGTGATCTACACAAGGGGAGAGGTGACAAGTCGAAAGGGGGGGGGGGATATGTCAACCCCAAACAGGAGACACCGCCAGGAATCCGTATTCAGACGGTAGTGTGAGATACCTACTGACTAAATTCACCAGCCCTTTCCAATGACGTTTGATCCCAGACCGGCACAAGCCGTCGTCAACGTCACCCTTAAAAGTTCCCTCGGATGAGTGTTCACCAGAGCCGCAGCAATGGGCAGAGGTATCAGAGGACGGATCTTTGTGAGAAACGAAGCTCGCTACCCAATTCCCTGGCTACATTAATGCCCGTGGGTGCGTCAGAAGGTGGGTAGCACACTACCAAGAAGCCCCTGCCTATCGGTTCTTTTTGGCCATGCTGCGATGGACTGGCAACGCGCCAAAATCCGTCGAACCGGCTTCGCTTGCATATTCCCGTTCGTACAAGCTCTTACTTCACAATTTCATCCTGCCTTCCTCTGGGACGTCTGCATTACTCACGGTTACTGCAGGCAGGCTGTCCGTGTTCCCGTTCTGTGTGAACAGGGCCTGCACGATGCCTCGCTGCATTACAGGTAATCTTTGGGGACCGCGTTCTCTTAATCGACAAAATCACTGCCCTGTACGCACCCTACGTGGATTACTATCCGTTTAGTTGCGTAGGATCTTAAAATCCTTTGTTTTACTCTTTCGGATGGCATTTGTAGCCCTCTTTTCGCCCTCCTGTATTCCATAAGGCGCTCCTGGCCGTTGCCAATTTCGCTGGCAGCTTCTTCTACGGCAATCCCTTCGACTCTCCTCAATTTCATCGTTCCACCAGAAGTTTCTTTAGCGCATCCCGTTTGTTCTGTGTTTTCCTGCAGGATTATCTCTTTGATCAGTTCCTCATCGAGCTTGAACCCACTTGCCTAGGCAAGTTTTCGAAAGGATATCCTCACCTCATGCTACATTAGCTCGCAGAGTATTGAAGGTGCAACAGAAATCCCAGGAGCAGGGATTCACGGGAGTTGAGCCCATTGCATTAGTGATAATAGCAGTATATCTCCCTGGGTGACAACACTGACCCCTGGGGTGCAGGAATAGAGCCTGCCCGAACTGTTAGTGCATGAACTGTACATAGGGTTTGTGCATAAGCTGTGAATATTTCATTTAATCTTTTGCTATAAAATTCAATTTAAGCTGTGGCTCCACAGAGAGTCTTTCCCTTACCCCGACTGTATACTTCCTGCTCCGAAAGAGTCGCTCCCCTTCCACCCCCGGCAACGGTTAGCGCAACAATAACGAAAATTAATAGAATTTACAGAATTTAACCAGTCGAGAGTTTCCACGTCCCCTGACTCACGGAACTCCTGAAAATAGGACTCCAGAATTCGGGCTTTTCTGCCCTCAACATTTCAAGTGAACTTTAATATTTTCCCTGCAATTCTATGGAGTCGTCCATGCCCTGACTTTTTGCCCCTTAATCATATTTTCCAATTTTTTCGCTCATAACTTGCTGAAGTGGGTTCATTCCAGCTCCACTTTCAGTGGTCGTATTAAAAGTTACACTCAACGGCGGATCTCGGAATTTAATTAAAGTTTTATTGCGAATGTCGGATTTACGAGTGTCATTCAGATAACAGAGTTATAATTAGCAAACAAATAACGCAATAATGGAATAATCATTTCGGATTGCCGAGTTTCGCTATAAAGAATTTAATAATTACGCAAATAAATTGGTCCTCCGCACGTATAAGTATTCATTCGGCCTTTAGTCGGGTTTTACCTGGTTTCAGCTGGACTTAAAGCCCACATTAAGTTCCTCGGTTTAAATCCTTGTATGCGCAACGCCTGGATTTATTTTTATCGGGAAGTTTTTAGTAGGAAATATGAAGGCATATCCCGAGTCGACGGGATTCTTGCTATTCCTAGTTCTGGGAAATTGAGTAGCCTTGTCAGTTTACCTGAAATTTCATTAACAATCGACGGAGCAAAATGTTTTATCAGAACTTTTGATTAAATTAAGGTTTTAAATTGCAGTAAGAAAGGTTATTTTTAAATCGATGTTGATTGGATAACAGAAAAAGCGTCTATTCTGACATAGCTCACCTCACTCCTCTTAAATAATTCACCAGGAATATTAGTCGCAAAGACATTTCTGCAGACGCATTGCAGACGCATTCTAGTAACAATCAAGAGGTATAATGATCGTGTTGTAGGTACATCCAGTAGATCATTTGTGGGGTAGCAACCCATGTCTTACCGAAAAGACTTTGCAGGTCCATATAGGCCCAGCGGCTTTACTGATGGCGCAGTGCAGTTGAGCGTTCTAGTTCAGTCTCTTATCCAGCCTTACTCCCAGATATTTGACTGAATCTGAGTACCCAACTTCTGAAGGAGTGTCTGAAAACTACAAATGGTGAAGTTGATAGGTTGTTAGGTTGATTTGCTAAAATCAATTAGCAGAAACTGACTTATAATTTTACTGTTAAAGACTAAATCGCTCCTCATCTGCCTAAGTTTGGTGCAATCACGAATCTACACTCTAGGCTAAATCCATCATTACGACTGCTTCACTCAACTGCGTTAGGTCCAGTAATACCCAATTTCCATTACCTGTCAATTTACGTTTCAAATTTCCATCAGCACTCGTCGCATTATTCCAGTTAAAAGTATCATAAGACGATTTTCCTTGGCGTAATTCGCTGCATATTGGGCCCATGTCAATTTCCAGCCAATACCCACTATTAACTCCACCCTCAATTACGGGCATGGATCGCGTTAGTTCAAGTGGAACTGATACACACCGCGCCATATGCTCCGAATTTGACACACAGCGCCGAGTTTAATCTAGTTTAATCTAGTCTAATCGATCGGTCCCCATTATGCGCCGCGACTTTCACAGCAGCAAACTGATATCAAGCAACGTCTTCGGCTAGGCCAGAATTTGCAAATTGTAGATGGTTCGGTTGGTATGCTTCGAGCATGGATAGTCTCAAATCTCATTACAGCAGTTACGAGTAATTACGGTAATGCCTTGGAAACGCCGAGAGTATTCCTAGTCATTTATTGATGGTTTCGCATCATTTATCTGTCTTTCATGTGTAAGCGCTTGCCTCCACCTGTGTATCGATTCTTATTCCACCATTGACACTTCCGCGCCAATGCGTACGAAATACGTTGAGCGATGATTAATCAATGACTTGAAACCAACAGGTAAAAAATTCGAGTACTACGAGCCTTTGACACCAGACGACGAGGACGAAATGCCGAGATTAGGTGGGGGATTTATCGATTCCCATTATCACCATCCACAGCCTCCATCCACTATACAGCAGCAGCAGCAGCCGCCAGCCCCACTTCAAGGTCAGAAACGGCGGGGGTCCAAGAATTTTAAGTCGCGCCACTCCCCGCCAGATGCGGTCTCATCATCTGGGAGTAAAGCGAGCGTCAGTTCACGAAACGGAAAAGACTATACGGGGGTGGAAATCGCCGAGAAGATAGTCGCTACCAGCCCGAGTCTGCACTACCAGCATCACTTGGACGAATTCCCGAGTGGAGCTCGCCCCAATCTTTACGTTAAGCGAGATTCCTGTATGACGGAGTCAACCCAGCTGTCGGGGGATTCATGTGAGACCAACGCTACAACCCTTACGACCACCACCAACCTCATCAGCTCCAGCAATGAGGGTGAAGGTGTGGACGCGGGGGGAAATTTAAACTGTATGGTGGCGCCCAATAGCAACGGCTGCGAGAGTAATGGAAACGTGCCGGCGAATTGTATCCCCGGGAATGGCAGTGGCGGAGGAAAAATGCCTGTTGGTCGGCATGATGGACGAGGACGTCGTCATGCTATCAATATCACGTCCAATCCCGGATACCAGGTGAGTCCTTTACCTTTGAACTTTTACAAGATTGAAAACTTTCTAGAATTTCATTGAAATTTTGTTGCTGTTCGCATTTATTGGTTCTGTTTTGAAGAGATGACATTCGTTAGCAGGTCCTGCACAGCTCCCACTCGACACTGGACCGGACTTGCTCCGACAGCGTTGTCTCCTTAAGATGCCGAAAGTCCACTAGCGACTTGACGGATGTTGGAGATGGAAACGCGCCAGTAGTTTCGAAGCCCAGACGCCGCGGCAGCTCCAAGGGCGGCCTCGCATACTTGGCCAGCAGACGCAGTTCCCGGGAATCCATCAAGAGTGCTTGCTCAAATACGTCCATCTTCTCTAACGAGGACATCGGGCCACTGGCATTCCAGGCATCCACTCGAGGTCGACAGCGGAGGACTTCGAATTTCCTTGAACTTCCTGGTAAGTCTTTGATTTCTCCACTCGAAGCTTTTTTCCAGCATACTTGAATCCTTGGACAATTTTTCGCCCGTTTTTACGTTAGACGAACTCCTCCCAGCCCCGGAATCTAGGACGTGAATCAATTTCCATAAATTATCTCCGGAGTTGATATCCTTTTGCGTGCGCCTGGCTGTAAGCTGAGAGGTGAAGACCCTAAACGAAGTCGAACCTCCCTGGAGCGCCATGAATATGTAAATGACTGGATGAAGAGATCAGATTCACTTCTGATTCTGAAGTCACCAGGGCTCCGGGGCAGGCGGCTGGTGTAGTCAAAGCTTGTTTGGCATGTATTAGGGCCTATTAAAAATGGTTTGATTCCGAGATGATTGCTAATAAAAGCACGAAAATGGAGTGGAATGGATGTGGGAAATTTCGTGAAGCCTTTCAATTCAATTTCGTTGTTAACGTTATAACCGAATGTTTTTCGAGTGTAATGGCTTTGTAAATGTGGTTTTTGTTATGCTTTCTGGTGATTTGTTGTCTCTGGGAGCAATCAAACGCGGTGGAACAACTTTGCCGCTCGGGGAAGGGATTGACAATAGCTCTCTTAGGGTCTGATTATGTTGGAGCTGCGATAAACGAGTAGAGAGCTGCGACAAAAGCTGTGACAAAAGCTGTGAGTACTGCTCTGCAGATGGGGTGTTCACATTGGAGCTGAGAATAAAGAAGTTTTAACCAGTATCTGATAAAAGCTTAAACAGAACGTTGAAAATATGAGTGATTCCAACATTATTTTTCCATTGTTTTACAAGGATTTCTTGATGCTAATTATAAGTTTCTTAACATTGAGGTGGGCAGATACGGACGGAAAACAGAGTAACGGGGAACATTTAGATCTTCAAGTCTATTTTTTAAATTGATGAACGGCCGACTCAGAATTCCTGATGACCGTGGTCTGCCGAATTGTAATATTACATCACCGAACGTTATGTTAGGTGACGAAGCTTATCCACTTCTACCGAATTTGTTAACACCTTACAAAAGAAACAATTTAGAACCTGACAAAGAATACTCTAATTCTAGATTATCTACGAAGAAGGGTAAATTCCGCTTTTGGTATTATGTATTCTAAATCTAAATGAAGAATCTTGGGCACAGCAATTCAAACAACAGTAGATGCAGCTGATCAAAGTGTGAAGTGCATTTGCTTATTGAATAATATTATAATAGACAGAGAAGGTATGGAGCATAATCTAAACGAAGTAACAACCTTACTACCCAGAGCCATACCTAATCATGTTTCTAGTGGGAGACCAAATGATTCAGCGAAAAATATTCGAAACCTATTTATAATATAATCTTTACAAATAAAATGGAAATTGTAAAAAAATAGTTTAATTCATCAAAATAATAAAAATATAAAATATTCAACATCTTGATACTAACGATACTAGCGGAGAAAATTGACCAAAGCTTTATCGCCGCTCTTGTCGTTGGTCGCGACCAAAGCGTGAGTCACCGCGTTGCTCCAATATAAACAGTTCTATTGAAAACCTTTTTTGGATTATCTCCGCTCCGCTAGTATCACCGCTCTACTCGTTTATCGCAGCTCCAACATAATCAGACCCTTAGCCATGTACAGATGGAAATTCCTAGTAGCGTGTAAGGGAATTCAGGTCCTGGAGATAGCGAAATAGTGATGGATTTCAAAAGCAGCCAAGTTTTGAATATTTATTTAGGGTAAGTTATAAGAGCGTAACTTTTAGGACGATGAAGTTGGGTTGAGCTTTTCTATCGGAAATCAGCTGTAACGGTATCATATCATTGAACCTACAAATCACACTTTACATAGGTGTAAATCCCCCTGAAAAGTTGAATCAAGGTATGTATACCTGCCCGCGCCATTCTTCTCTCCGCGGTCCCGATTGTGAACTGATGTCATCCAGTTTGGCAGTCCTAACCTCCGAGCGTCCTGGTATATGCCATACTTCCAGCGGAGACTACGGCTCCCTCGCTGTCGCATCCTACTGCAGCTGACATTGCGGCAGGTTCCTCTTCACCCATACCAGCTAGATGCCCTGCCAACCGCCAGCAAAAAGAGCTCTATTTTTTTTAAAAATATCCATGTCGCGATAACACTCGTAGATCTCGTCGTTGTAGAGTCGCCGGGGCCCACAATTCTCCGACGAACTTTCCTCTCGAACACGGCCAACACGGCTAAGCAGCCAAGTCTCGGACGCCAATGAGGACAATGTCGTCCGCATCAGCCAGTAATAAGGTGGACTTGCTTAGGATTGTGCCCCTTGCCCCCGAATCTCAGATGACTCTCCAACGCCAGATTGAAAAGAAGACTGGCTAGACATATAGTCCCCTTATGACGGTGATTAGACTGTTCGTTCCTACGTATGTTCCTCGCGAGGTTTTTAGGTGAACGGGGAAGTGGAGATGATGAGGGGCGGCGCGTGAGGAACGTACGTAGGAACGAACAGTATAATCACCGTCTATCGGAGTCCATTGTAGATGTTTATTGGACTTGACAGTGTTCCGGATATCTTCCCTTGGCTTGTCAGGTTGGCCATAGGCCATGTTCATCTTACATAATCGTATCAGCTTATTGCGGATGCCGAGTTCTCTCATGGCTTTGTAGAGTTCTACTCTGATTGTGCTATCATAGGCGGCCTTAAAGATAATGAAAAACGGGGAAAGAGTGTTGAAAAATCCTCTTCTGGACCTCCTACTCACAAACTACATCCAGCCTATTGTGGGCTTGATTCAATGCATTCATCTTCCGCAAAGGTCATGACATTACTTGAAACCTTAAAGATATAAATGTTTCCCTTGAGTTTTTTAAGTAAACATTGTGAATCTCGTTATTTATTTATTTTTATCTGATTATCTGGTTACCGTTGGCAAAATTTTATCGGATAACTGAGACTACAAAAAACCGGATTATTTGTAAATCCATTCTCAGGCATCGTCTTCACCACCGGGCCTAGATCTTCGGTGCATTTCGAACAAGATTGTTTCTCCCGATGCTCTATTAATTTTTCACCGGAATTTTCCCAGTCTTCACATATTTTATTCTGTTGCCGTTGTCGACATTCTTTCGTTTTCGTTAGCTTCAATCCTCTTCAGGACTTCCTCTTCCTTCCACAATGAATCATAAACTTCCTTAAGGCAAACGGATAATACTGTTCATGTTGTTTTCCATTTGGGACTGCTTTCTTTTTGGCGAAGTCTTTGAGGTGGAGTAATATGGATCCTGGCTGAGGAACACTGAGAGAAAGGAGATATCGTTGCCGAATCCCTATTAATTAATGAGTGAAATAGAGGTGAGGTGGTGCCTGCGAGGGAGATTGGTTAACATAGTAACTGCAGTAATTGCGAAAATCCTAAGGTCTTAATTACTTATGTTCTAAGAAGTTTATAACGTTCAGAATTTCGTGACGTAGGCGACGCTATGGCAGGAACAAATGTTTGTAATTAAATGGCTTAAAGGCTCTTCTTCATTTGTCTGCAATACAAATTGAGAGATTACAATTTTAATAATGACTACACAAACTGGTGGCAGAACGTCATTTATGGTATTTTTTTCATAAATTTTCGCAAGTCTTTTTTATTTTGTATATACGACGAAAAGTATACAATTGAAATTTTGGAGTTTTTTAAAAATATGTATTGCGATAATCAGGAAAAATATTTAGGAGACCTCATTGTTTTTTGTTTTTCATGATATAAAAATACAAACTCTGTTTGTCTCTGTCTGTTTTAAATTCGCTAGGTTGGTACATAAATTGGAAATTTTAAGATAGATTGGGACTTTCGAGCTTCTTCAACTTAGTCTCATGAGTATGGTAGGAAGGGGAAGATCCATACAGACAGAATAAGGCAGTATACAACTGCGTGCGCCCGGTGCCCAGAGGAGATCGGTAAAAGACAGTGCAAAAATACCCACTGCCCTGCAGCCCTCGACAGGATAACTTTATACCTGGGCTTGGCAGTCCCGGTCATATTAGCCCATTCCTTCCAAGACAGTTCTGAGGACCGGGAAATATACAGCCTGACAATCTCATGCTTGTACTCTTTAAGGAGTCTGCCCACATAACCGGAGCATACCATGACTGTGCTAAGAACGTACCAAGCCTGAATAAAAACACGGAACGCACTACTATGCCCCCTGCAAAGGATCGACAGCGTTCTATGCCCGTATGCAACGTTAGACAATTAGTAATGATTGCAATGATTTTGCCGCGCGTCATGCACGGAGCGTAAGGTCCCCAGCAAAAAATTCTAGCCGTAGTTTTTTTGATGGTTCGGTCATGGCACGCTACGGTGTTTGTCGGTGACGGTCGTGGTATGCTACATTGTAGTGGGCAGACTCATTTAAACAGCAAACTGGACCGATCGACTCGTGAAAAGTTTGTGTACTTGAGTCCAAAATGCAATCAAACGAGTTGTTACCAAGCGGAGTAAAATCAAAAAGATCAAAACTTTTCCGCGAACTCCTTTTATGGCTCTGGAAAATTTGCCAGATGCCATTTGACCTGTACAGAGGATCCCAAAAAACTTCGCATCTTTTTTTTCACCATCTGATTAAATTCAAACATTTTTCCAGATATATATTATTGAAAACGAAACAATCTTCATATTTCCAACAAATCAGGGTTTCCAAGGGCAACAACTCGGGTTGGGTTAATATTAAAAAAATACTGAAACTCTTTAGAAGTGAAAAGTTTCCTTCAACAGATGACTTGTGGCTAAAGTTTCAATGAACGAGCAAACTGCGAGAAACTTGGACAAAGCACAAACTCCAACTTTGGTGTTGCGAAGTTTGAATAAGAGTTTATTAAATCGGAAGTTAGGACACCGTCAAATGTCTCCAAATTCACTGTATTTAAAGCAAGACGGTAATTGGCAGCCTCAACTTGAAGTCATCTCGTCTTCCGGGAAATTCCCGTAAATGACCAAAGTTGAAAGTGTGCAATCAAATAAAGTTGAGCTCGTGTCCGCATTATCTTTTAATAATAATGGATATATACATAACGATATTGGCAACATTTCTTTATCCTTCCATAAATCGCCCTAAGTTCACTATCACTAAAGTAATCACAAAGCTTTCAAAGTGATTACGACCAACTCAACAATCCTCGAATGAAGAAATCATTTCCAACTTTCGCACAAGTTAAATTCTTGACTAATGGCTGCCGTTTCCTGCCCACATGGAGGAGCGGCGCTGGAGGAGTCGGAGGCAGTCCTATGGAAAGGATACGGGTCCTCTGTAAACTGCAGAAAGTTATCCCAAGTTTAACTTTCATCCTGCAGCAGCAAGTGGTGGGGGTAGCATGCGGTAATTATTTTAAATTTAATTAAAATTTTCTACAGAAATGAAAATGAAGAAAATTTCCGAGAACAAATTTAGAGCCGGGAAAAAACTAGGCAAACTTCTGAATCTTTCTGATTAAAAGTAAGTTAAGATCCTTTGGACTTGTTGATTTTGCTCGGTGGTTTGCGTGTTCTATTTGTTTTACTTATTTATTTATATTTGTTTTTATTTTGTAGCTGTCTAACTCTCGGCAGGCTTAATGTGATTATTTGACTTGCCCGAATTCAATTACAATCATCGCCGCTGATGCGTCCAGTGAGGGCTCAACGTACACTTTAATCCTCATTAAATAATTATTCTTTCATTATTAATTCACAGGATGTATATTCATTAATTGACGTTTGTGTGGAAACTTGTCAGCAAATATCTGTCACCAGTTGTTTGCTTAGAAACCTTTGTCAAATAACGCTCATGAATTAATCATTCGCACAATTATTACATTAATTGTCTTTTCTATTTTGTGGAACGGGGTCTGGGCTAAGCCAGCAAGGTGTGTCGTCCCTAGCTACGTGCACTAAATGGTTAATTATCCTATGCCAATTCGTGACGCTGGAGACCAAGGGGCCCACCTCCTTGATCTCTTCCTTACCCCTCCCCCGACGCAGTACTCCGTCGATGTTGATCCGTCTCTAGGTAACTCGGGCGACTGTCTAGTTAGCGCTATTTTTCCATACCAAACTCATATCTCAACCAAGCCAAGTACCAGGAGAACTGCCTGGCATTATACAAAAGCCGGGGGCGATAGGGGCTTATTCGTTTCTTCTGAACTGCTGGGATCCGTGTTTCTAGAACAATAATGCCAGCTTTGTCTCTCTCTGGACTACGAAATGCGTTTGTTCATCCTTCATTCCTCCAAACCCATAAAACCAAGACCTATGGAATATCTTGAATGGAACCAAATATTGGACGGCAAGCAGTACTGCTTTAGAGCGAAGAGGTCTACTCGCGACATTCTTGTATGCCTAAAGCTGCTGACAGAATCAGGCGCAAACGCCGTGCGGGCAATGACAGAGAGAATAGAAGTAGTGTATTCAAATGCGCACTAACGAAATGCTGATTTACGCTACGCACACACCGCGCAAGTTGCTTTACTTTCTACTCTTTGCGCGTTGCCGCCGCGTAGTGTCAAGAGATGTTTGTGTTTTGAGTCGTGTTTTGATGGTGGTGGGCATATGTTTGGAGTCGTGTGTTGGTGTTGGGTGGGATAGCAAATTTGTTGGATTTTATATTTAATGAAAATCTTTATTTTTCCAAATTATGGTAATTAAATTAGCACCTAAAACAAAGACAAGTCCTGTAGGATAGAAAAATTTTATGTAAATCATTCAGGTTTTTCAATTTTTTTCCTATCACGTCCACTTGTCACTTTGATTTCGTTGTTGTGTTCAAAGTCGGAGCGCGCCGCCGACACCGCAACATCATGTCAGTGAAAAGTCGCCACATACCGCGAAGCCAATGTCCGCACCGCCTTTGCGCCTGTTTCTGTCAGTAGCTTAAGGGTGAGTGCAGTACGCAGCGTAGATGGTAGAGTAGAGCATAGCTCGCATACTCGCTTATAGAACTCTCAATGGGTTTTAAATGGGTGTGTGCATAACGCAGCTCTCTTTTTCTGCGAGCGGAAAGCGAGCTGCGTTATGCACACACCCATTTAAAACCCATTGAGAGTTCTATAAGCGAGTATGCGAGCTATGCTCTACTCTACCATCTACGCTGCGTACTGCACTCACCCTAACGGAGCATCTCAACCAAAGTATACATCGATTTGGCGAGTCTGTCCTGGTTGATGTAGATATCTCCAAAGCTATTGATAGAGTATGGCACTCCGTTTTTGACTAAACTCCAAGCTATTGGTAGGGACTCTTTTCTAGAGATTTTGGTCGCTAGTCTTCTTTCTGTTCGCTGAGTCAAAGTAGAATTGGAATTAAACCTTCTTACCAGTTAGAGTCTGCTGTTTGACATCGGATTCTATGATAGAAGAGCCGGCAGTATTACGAGAAGCCCTTCCCCCGGAGGTCTAGTCTTCTACATAAAAAAGGGTTGGTCCAAATAATGAACTTCTAGCGTAGGAAAGGGGTTTGCTAGAAAATCTAGTTAGGCTCGCAATGATTTTAGAAAAGTGTTGGGAGTAGTAATTCCTATTATCTGCTCACAATTTCGGCAAACCTTTTTCATTTCCTTTTTAAGTGAAAAGCCCAAATCTGTGCTTTAAAATAATTTGATTGAAATCTTCGCTATATGAAATTTCTTCTAAAAATATCCTCAAAAATTCTTCGAAATTTCCTCTTAATTAGGAGGTCCTTCGGAAAATTTGAATTACAGCAACAAAACTCTGCTGGTTTTTCCGCAAAGACGTTGGAGCTCTTATTAAGGCCTTCTCCCAGAGTGACGTCGAGAAATACATCTGTCAGACGTCAGAAACCGTCGGTGGAATGAACAAGCCGAGATGAGATTTCCCATGGCAATCTGGAATTTGTCTAGAAAATTCCTCCATGGCATGTCAGTGAATTAGAATGAGCGGTTCCCAGCCAGATCCTGCGAGGAGATGTGGCTTAATTATCAGAGATTTTGTGCTGCGTGTGTGCTATCAAAATTCATTAAGATATTCTTACGAGAGCGGCCCAAAATCACAGCAGTTCGCTTCATAATCAGGGATTCTCCACGATGAAATGCCCCAATACCAGCGGCTCCCCCTCGCCTTTGTATCGTTGATTTCTGGGCATTTTCGGTCCTAATTAAAGTTTTTGATGGGACCATTTCTCGGCGAGTTTCCTTCAAAGGCAGAAAGAGAGATCGTGTCTCATTGGCTTCTGCAGGTGTGTTGGCGTATGTTACCCTTTTCATCTGGAGATGTGTTGCAAACTTTGCCCTTTTACATGTGTTCGTTTTAAGATATTTCTGAACTGGAAAAAGATAAAAGCCAAAGGGTTAGATGAATATCTGAATTCCTTTGATTCGAACCTTCCTTATCATGAATCCAACTTTTGAAGGCTTTCTCCAGTACTTAATACGACTAAAAGCCAGCAGAGGCTCATTTCGGTGTAGCGCTGAGGAATGTGGTGTTTTCGAAGTGATGTATGTAACGGATTTTGTAATGCATAATGGATATCAAAATAATCATGTGTATGAATAGAAGGAGGCCGGGGCCAGGGAGTTAACATCATCCAAAACTGAGCTCGTCAGACTAAAGCCCCTGCGGGTGGGAAGCATTCTTAGAAAATGCTGAAATGTTAATTACTAAAGACCGAGCAACGTAAACACTGGTGTAGGAATATGGGATTATGAAAGGATTTTCTCATCTTTAAATACTTTGCAAAAACCTTTGTAATTGGGAAAACAGCTTTAAAATTAATTTCATACTTTGTGTGCAACTGAAGCGTTATGTGGAAAAATTCGCATTAGTGAACAAATTAAAAGATAAATATTGCGAATTATTACGGTACAAGAAATTAATGTTTCTCCGGCAGCTTAAGGCAGTGGCATTCACCCCGTGCTAGACAAGGTGTAGGCATGTCTTACCTGTTACATACTAGCAAAATTACAATCGCTACGCTGGAATGCATAGCAGAAGCTTGCTGTAGTATTTGGAATGCTAGAAGGTGCTGTGTGTATTCTAGCTTCTGGTAGCCTTTATTATAAAAATCCGTGTAATAACTACAATGCTGTTTGATTGGCCACAGCAAAAGGACCACAAGATATTTTGAGTAAAGGACTTCATGGTTTGACGACGCTTTCAAAGGTGAATAAAGGGATCAAGGGTTTTAGATAGGAGATCTCTTCGAAGCGAGTGTACATCAAAAAGATGTCATTGCTCTAAAGGGAGTGAAAGTAGACGGTACGTCAATTGAAAGAAAATATCAAAGTGCGCAGGAATTCGCTACACAGGGTCTTTCAATAAGAAGTGTCATTTGTTATTTGGTTGCTGGTGATGCTCCAATCTCTGAGACTAATAATAAAACACAATATCTGCCAAATGCCTGTCTTGGCTTCTATTATAAACAGTTATTCTTTTGATGAAATTTTTCATCACTTTTTCGCATAATAGCGGCTATAATATTAATCTTTAAGTGCTTGAATCGTTGCTGGAGTATTCGCGTAGATTCGCGTTGTCTTTAACGTACCTAGCCATAAAGAAAAATGTCTAATGGGGTTAGATTTGGACAATTGAAGTCCCCATTTCGAGATATCACATGTCCAGGATATTTTTCACACAATAGAGCCATTGCTTCACGAGCTATGTGCCGTTTGGTGCCGTCGTACTGAAAATAAAGGTCATTGCCAGCCGCACAAAACTGTCATTCGTTGTGTACGACTATAGGGTGCGCCATCTAGACCTTCGGTATTTCAACATTGAATAACTTTGACATTTTTAGCCGGTTGCGACAAATGTAAACGATCCTGAAACGTCATTCAGTACCATTTTAGATATGAGTCAATACACACCGAAAGAACGCGCTGAAATTGTAGCGGTTTATATTGAAAACAATCGTTCAATTGTGAAAACTGTGAGTGCTTATCGTAAAACACGAAAAATGGTGATTTGAAGTGGTCTCGTTTCCGCGATAGTTTCACCAATTCCGTAGTGGGTTTTAACTTTTTCCAATGCGTTTTGCGAGTGTGTATGGGTCCATATCTGAAAACCTTCTAGCTTGTCAAATGTCATCGTAATGACAGTTGTATGTTTATAGTACAAAAATAGCGCGAAATTTAAAATGACAGCTCTTTTGGAAAGACCCTTTCTAAAGATTTCTCATTAAGCCCAATCCAAACAGCTAAAAGCACTTGGAATGCGATGCAATGCATACTAAAGCGAAACACGTCTGATTTTTTTTTAAATTAATCTCAGACGATTTATAACTTATGTTTTAATAAAATCCCGAAAGGTATTCAATAAACTTTGACTAGCATTCAAAATCCCAAGAAATCCCATCCATTTATAACGCTTACGGCACTGAATAAATATTTTTCTCCCGTTGCGATCCTTTTGCAATCAAACTGCTTAAACTCATTCTCCGCCCATTCATCTTAGTCCTTGCGTTCCTTTTTTCCGCCTTATAAATTATTTTCTGATGTTCATTTTTCTTATAGATTACCGAGTTTTATTAAAATCCCCTCCCTTCTCCCAGCTGCTGGATCCCATTCTCAAAATGAAGCCTTCCAGATCGATTTTCTACCATTACAAGTTGTAATCCCACTCCAATTCTCACCATGCGCCCGGCGGTATGTGTTTTATGAGGGCAATATAATACCCCAGTTCGTTGATGGGTACAAGCCCCTAAATAAGGCGCACACGATGAAAGGCACTCATCTTCCTGCTGAGAGTTTTATGTTACTTACCCCTGATGATGAAGCCCTGCCAGAGAGAGAACCCTTTCCTCGGAACACTGTGTGTGCGTGGCAATAACCCGAAAAGTTGACATGAAGCCGATAAGCCCCCGAAAGGACACAGAAATCCATCATCCCCCAAAATAAAACTATGCCCAACAAGCATTCACTCACCACTCTTATATTCTCGTTTCAGTTCCGGACCACATCCGCCCACGTGTTTGCTCCCTGCCAGACAGGCCCTACAATCCACGTGCAAGCGACGATCTCTACCGACTGCGGCATTTTTCGATTAGTAAAGGAACGGTCGTGAACTGCGGAGACTCAATCATCTCCAGAAGGTCAAGGAGCAATACCAGCGTGAACTCAACAACAAGCAGGTAAGAATATGGCGTGACAGGTGTGATAGCAAGCGGGGCTCGGAGAGGGGATTTTAGTCCTTCACGGGGGAGCTCAGACTTTTTGCAATTTACGGAGCCTCTGCGAGGGGATGCGAAGTGTTGAGTTCCCCTGAAGGGGTCCTAATGATGAGAAGATTATGTAATTGCTCTAAACATGGCCAGATATTAACCAGGGAGGAGCACCAACGCAACGAGACAGCCAGATAGGTGCCGTTCGCCCGGAGGAGCAGCGATAAATTCTCGGCATCGTTGGGAATTCCCAAGGTGAAGGTTAAGGTTTTAAGGGAAGCTCTCAATTATTCGCGGCGGGAGTCGGGTGCACGCACAGCTAATTTAACTTGTGCTTAATGGAATTTCCCAATTTCAGGACTAATTTATCGCTTCCCTCCACGACGCATCCTGTAAGAGGTTTCCAACTCATTGTCATTCTGGTCTTTGATCATCTTGTTAAAAGCTATAAAAATTCATTCAAGTGGATCCCCCCCCCCACCGCCGGATCTTCCAAGAAACCGTTCATTCATGATTTTCGTTCGAGGAAACACGGAGGACCACTTTGGGCTTTCCTAAGTAAATACACGAAACTTCCCTTAAAATTCTACGATACAATTATCCTGGTGGACACGTGCTTGCTCAATTCTATTTTGCACGCCTCCACGCCTGTGTGGAGGAACCTGAATTTGAATTTCCCAGTTTACTTTCGGAGCAGTTCATTTTCTTATCTCTTATGCAAAAATAGACGGAAATGATGTTTTTTTGGAGAGGACTATTTGTGAATCTTTCGCCTTTGCACACAAGGAGAAAAATTTCCACATAAGGTTCTCAGGTCTTCCCTGCAGGAAATTGGATCTTCTTTTATTTACTTTACGTTGATTCCAAATTATGAACTTGATGGCAGTTTGTTCGGGCCATGGGAAAGGGTGCAGAGATGTCAAATAAACCTTTAAATTTTACAGGTGTGTTCAGGTGACTTTTATCCCTTAGTGATTTTAAGGAGTAGAAACCAAACCATCTTGCAAATTCTGAGCGGAAACAAAATTGGTGCTGCAAGGGTAACCGCACTCGTTTTTTTTATGAGAACTTCGGTTTGAACTTTTGAACGTTGTAGGAGTTCACACCAAAGAAAAGAAATTTGCACGAAGCCTATTGTGACAAAAAACAAAATGAACAATTTTTGTAATGGGGCTTCGACTTCGCAAAGGCGTAATCCCCAATAGCCAATAGCTGTCGGCTGAGGCGCCGGGGTTAGCGGACGACAGCAAGAGCAAGAGGTTGTACAACCCGGAATATGCCAAGCGGAGCCCAAGGCAGTTCGACGGACTCTGGCGCGTGGCCAGTCTATCGTAACATGGGAGAGGAGGTGGCCGATGGACCCATGGCCTCATACCAAATGTGGAGAAGTGGGTTATGAGGGAACATGGAGAAGTGAGTTACTACCTCACGCAATTCCTTAGTGGATATGGAGGTTATAGGGCATACCTTCATCACTTCAGGTTGGCCGATTGGCCGCTAAGCCGTGGGACGCCTTTAAGGACGCGAAGGATGTCCTCTTTAAATGACCGAGGTTTGCAGAGCACAGGGCTGAAGTGTAGCTAACACCGGAGAACATCCTGGACCAGACGATGGGGTCGAAACATGTGTGTGGGAAGGTGTAAGTGACGCTGAAGAATATCCACCAGAACCGAGGAAAACCTTGAGGGATATCAGTGTGTTTGGAATAACTTTAGATCCAGCGCCTACACCCGACTCTGATTTGGAGCCATCTGTATATAGAACTACGTCATAGTCCTTGTCAAGCTGAAAGTTCTGGTCATCGAAGCCTGGGTTCACTAAGCAGTCTTAAAAGATATCTCGAACATAGGGGTCAGAGTAGAGTCGGTCAAATAACCACCTAACCTTAGATACACGAGTTTGTGGCATCAAAAGGGCATGCCAAAGCGCTAATTGGACCTAACTAACCTAAATGACAAGGAATTTCGACAGAACCAACTCAACTCGAAACTCTATGACCTAGTCATTCTAGCAGTCGCTTTGCATGTCTAAACTAAACACTGTAATGCTCCTAAATTCGTTGCCTAATGCTCTCCGCACTAAACTCATGTCTGTAATATTAATATTTGTAAATGGAATAAATAAATAAATTAAACCAAGGTTTTCGCAGGTCCCTTTTTACGTTATTCCACCCTACCACACTTTAGAGATTAATGGTTGATCAGATAGCCATAAAAGGGAATTTAATTTTTAGCAGAAGAAAATGTCGTAAAACAAAACTAATATTCACGAAAATGTTTATATATTTTGAGTTATGTCTGCAGAACACAAAGTTCCAATCCCCCGTCGCGCTCCAGGTGAACAAGATACGAAAGGACACGTCCACAGGGCATAAAATTCCAAAAGGAACATTTCTTTGCGTTTATCATCGACTTGGGAGCGATATTCACACATATTCCTGCGGGTCACTTTGCGTGACAGACGGCCATTTTCTGGGTCCTGTCATCTTTAATTTGCCCATTAATCAAAACAACTTCGACCACAAAAACGCAAAGTGTAAATATAGCGCCTCGCATAGAGGGCGGTCGTGCCCCGAAAATATGGATCAATCAGACTCGGTGTGATGAGCAAGGGCCCTTCGATATTGTAAACGTGTCCTTTAAGCATTCCGTTTAGTGTAATGAACATGGAGTCACTTTCGTATAGTGGTCTTCAACACCCTTTGAATGGGGCCAGGAGCCGCTCTAATTGCTGATGTCCTGCAGAAAGGAAATAATAAGGCATGGGTCGCAGCGCTCGTGATTTATTGTAATTGAACGTAAATGGCGTTGTGTGCCTTTACTTGTTAGCTTAATTGAGAAAAGGCGAAAAGGATATCCCCAGAGTGGCTGTGTGTGTTTGTGTGCACAGAGCTGTATGCCTTCAGTTCACGGCTGGAAGTTTAGAGGCGACGATCAATAAGCGAAACGGACGGACGGACTATTAGTAATGTGATATCTGAGATTGATGTTTTGATTATCTTGGCCATCAGTAGTGAGTTGATTTGAATAACTTTATTACGCGGACTTTGTGCTGGGAAGGATATGAAACCGCTTCAATTTACACGGCATAGATTGAAAACATACCGTTATTTTTGTTATTATCATAATTGGAGTTAATTTAGGGCCCACCTTAATAATGGACAGCAAACTAGTGGTTATTGTGAAGTGGAGAATACGCCATGTCCGCCTTTAATGGCGTTCTTTACCTGTCATTCAAACGCATTATCCTAACTGGTCTTTATGAAGTTACGTTCGTGCTTCAATGTATTTACTTCCATGGAACTGACTTGAAACTTTAGATTCAGCAGAGCTATAGTTGTGCAAATTGACTAACAGGGAGCGTTATTTTCTAACAAATCAAACGTCATGTCAAGTATTCTTTTAATAACGGGGAAAAATCAGATTGAGCGTGAGTTGTCGTGTAATAATCGCCTTTTATCCGAATTACTTCCCTCGATAAAGCTAGGGCCTCTGTTGTAAAGCCTGTTTAAAATCAACGAAAGGATTCGGTAATAACCAGCAAAGATTAGCAAAATCGGGAATGTGAATGTTATTGATTGATTAGGAAGAAAAGCGTCGAGCTACGATTTTTGCTTAAGACGTTCAGTGATTTCAGAAACCGTTTAATACTATCGAATGAATATTATAATTTTTAGCTGTCGCTCATCCCATTTTGTAATGTTTCATGGTTTTAAAGCAGCAGAATTTAAGAAATAATCTAAAAATGCCATGAAACGCCCCAGGATTATTCTGCTTCGGCGAGCTGCAATTACAATTATTAAACAAAAGCTGTCATTACGACCCCGAGCACGGAAGGATGCATAATCAGATGCAGGCAAACGTCGTCGCAATGGAAATGCACCGCCATGGATCGTGCACGGAATCTGAATTTCTTGCATTTTATACTTCTATAATAAAATGCAAGGATTCTATGGAACAAAAACGCTCTGAATCCCTTGGACCGGGTTTCTGCAATCTGGCAAAATCCTTTTCAAGTGTATGCTGCAAAGGATGTCCGGATTTTACGAGCTGAACCTATGCTCAAAGAGGCTACGAACTGCGAGTAAATCACAGAACAAAGCTGAATTGGCTGAAAGACCAGGACGAAGCACTTCTTTTTAGAGCTCCGCATTGTGTCCGACTCTGTGCAGATTTTTAGCGGCTGGATTAGGGATGCAGAAAGGTTATTGGTCTTTCTCTAGTATTTGGGTTGGAAAGGAATTTTGCTTCTCGGATTTCCTAAAACAACATCGTTGTGTATTCAGCATTGTGACTGACTGTTGGTGACTATTCGGGCTTCTGATCTCTTAATACTCGGAGGGGAGCTGGAGGTCTCTTATTCCAAAAGTAAATGTAGTCTTTGGATGTACGACCATAGATTAAAGGTTTAATAAAATATTTTGTACTTTATCCTGGTACTGGGCAAATTGGTTAAATAAGAAAGATTTATTTTAGATCCGACATTGCCCCTGATGACAGATCTTAAATTCTGTTGAAATTCCCGAAAAGCACGTTAAAAATATGTGGATTTATCATGCATTTTTTCAGTTTAATAAGAAAAAGTTTGAAGAACACACCTTAAAAAATAATGCGACCGGCTTTAATGAAATTCCTTCTTTCGGATGAAGGCAAGAACGTCTTTAGTTGAAGGAGACCGGCCACAGTGGTGCAGAAGCCCAAAAACGTGGTAAAAATATGAAGGTTTGATTCTATCGCCACCGAAGTTTAGACACCACGCTGAAGCCGAATTTAATATCTGTTTTTCCAAAAACAAATGGCGGATCAAATATGGCGGGCATTTAAAAAAAGTGTTTGGATCTCGCTGAAATTCAAACCTAAGGGGTTTTTTGCATCGCTGATTACGAATTTGAATTTAATTTTTCCTAAAACAAAATTGTTTACGGTAAACATTTTTCTAGAAAAGGGTTAGATATCGCTACTCAAATTGTCAAAATTCAATGAACCACAAAATGAAACGACTTCAATGGCAACGAAAGGACGATCGTCCGCACAGGGAGCATTACTGCTCCTCCTTGGAAAAAGCTTCATTAAAGCCAAATCAGCAGCTGTCGGCAGCCAATATTTACATATTTTGAAGTTGGATGCTTAATATAAGTTTTGCAATGAAAACACGTCAGGACCTAGCAAGACTTTTTACTTAGATCTTTATAAACAAACATTTTTCGTCATTTATTTTAAACAATTGTTTATCAAACCTGAGCGCGACTCGAAAGCTCTCTGATAATACTTCTAAGCCAGATCAGACCGTCATTCACAGTCACACAGAATATGTGTGGAAAGTTTCTTCTTCTTCCAGGAGTCGGCATTCTGTCGCCTGAGACAGTCTACGCTGTGGAGGTGATACCGCAGCGTGGCACTGGAACATGACCAGTCAAATATCCCACCAACAGCCTAAGGTCCGCTCTGTTTAGAATGATAGCGCCCCTTAAGGTAGGTGTTATTAGTTCTTTAGTCTGTCTAAGACCTGAGACTACTTCCCAATAGGCTAGGTTCAGTCCCTCAACCCAGCGTTCTATCAGGGACTTGGAAGTGAACCCTTATATGCCTTAGAAGGGTTCTGGGGCCTGGACCAACGTCTCAGACCCTTTCCTCGTGAGCTTGTCCGCTGCCTCATTGCCCGGAGTCCGGAGATCCATCAGAGCGAGACCCTATTTTTTCTGGCCAGCCCCTGGTGTACGTCAAAGCACCCTGCAATTATTTTGGAAGAAAACATCCACGGAGTGTCTCAGCTCCTTGCTGTAGGCTTTAAGGGAAAACCAGTATTTCTCCTCCTACCTACCGACAGTGAGAAAGGTGGGCTTGTCTTCCCTATTTTCAACATCTATGTTCTTCATAAGAAATTTTAGAAGACACTCACCTCTCTCGTTCACATCAGTGCTTCCGAAATAGAGTGGTGAACACAATCGATGGCGAATTGTCAATTCGTCCTGCGGCGAAGATGTTACATGATGACAAGATCAATACGAGGCTTTGGCGCTAGTGATAACAGCTGCAAGAAAAATGGCTGCTTGGTGTCATGCATACCTTTAACTAGCAATCGGTAACAATTTGCCATAGATGATGCCAGAATCACGGGACAAAAAGGCTTCCAGCATTGGTATAGGAAGCTTCCTGTTTCTCATAAGTTGACATACGATGCAACGGAAGAACTTCGGATGGAGGAATGTTTGCAAAGTCAAGTTTTGGGACAAGCACTTTACTCGAACAACTTGGATGTACGTGACCATCAGGTGAACCTAGAGATGCAGCTGTTCCCGGGTTAATGGGCACACGAAGCCTCAATTCAGTATCTATTTAAAAAGTTATGAAAAGGTGCATTCTTCGTCAAAATAAGCAATTTCCAGCGGTGTTCAATAGCAAAGTAAAAAATTGTGGCATTTAGCTGAATTTCAGAGTGCAGTCACACCGCATTTGGTCCTATTGTGACCGTAAACTCGAATGTAAATAATCAGATAAATCATTTAGGTTAATTAAAATTTAACGAACCTTGAATTACGCTTCGCAAGCCCGAGGGGCCAGCTCTATTCGATCGGCAAGGCTGCCAACAAGTACCGACCAACGGCTCCACTACTGACCTCTTGTGTGTGCATTTGACTGCAAATCCCAGGGAGAACCATTAACAGATCTCGGCGGTTTGTTCAGGTTCCGCCAATTATTGCTAATTAGCCAGCAAATAAAAGGCATCCAATGGCACAGAAACTGCATTCAGCAAGCTGCAGACCTCCACCCACGCGGCAGGTCGGCATCCAGCAGAATGCTCCACTTTCCAGGACTGAGGGTGCCTACGAACTCTGCAAAGCTTTTGCACGGAAATGGGGCGGAGAGGAGGGTTTCGAGCCGTTGCCTAAAGAAAGGTGAGTGGGACGAGGGCAGCTCGAAGGGATTTTTTTGCAGGTTCATTAAGTGTCAAAGCCAGACGACATACGAGGTGTTAGGTACGTGTTCTTTGCTGCCCTGAGTGGCTCGCACGGCGCGGATTTCTTTTCACTGCGAAACTTTTAAGTCACTCTTAACCGCACAAAGGAATTATTTTTTCTTGTTTCCTTCCAGAGCCAGCGAACGTTCGCCTTTTGACGGATCCTGCTGCGGCGGGGGGTACGCCAATGTGGACTCGATGCCTCCGTCGCCCACCGACAGCGAGCCGCCACCCCCGCCCAGGTATGCATTATCACGTTAGTCCTGCTCACGAAAATACAAGCTCGCCTCCTCTTTCAGATATAGGATCGTGATGCTGGGCGATGCCGGAGTGGGGAAGACGGCGCTAGTTTCTCAGTTCATGACATCTGAGTACATGCACACGTACGACGCCAGCTTAGGTATGTACAAGTGCTTTCCCCAAATCCTTTCAGGTGCTTTAGCGTGCCGCCGATCCTTTTTCTGTTCGGTTGTTATTTGGTGTTTTTTATTTAATTCTTCCAACTTGAGTTTTAGATGACGAATTCGGGGAGAAGACAGTCAGTGTTCTGCTAGACGACGAGGAGTCTGAGCTAGTTTTTATAGACCATCCGAGTGTGGAGATGAGCGTAAGTAGTTTGTTGACTTTTGTGACTTGTGCAGGGCTTCTGTACCAGTCGCTTTTGTCTTCCGAACACAGGTCGAAAACTCTCTTTCAACGTACGAGCCGCATGCATGTGTGCTGGTATACTCCGTGGTTGATAGGAATTCTTTTCGTGTGGCAGAAGAAGTGACCAACTACTTATGGAAGGAGAACATGACCAAAGAGAAGTCTGTGATTCTTGTGGGCAACAAGGCCGACCTGGCCCGGTCTCGGATGATAACGACAGCAGGTAAGCGTTCTTCCATTCTAGAATATCATTATAGGAGCTTCTCAATCTTAATTTGCCACGCCAGGAATCTGGAATACAATATTTCACGAGCAACATTGCCCTCGATCTGTAGTAATCCTGGCATCAACCTCCCTTGATTGTATACAAAACTTAATGGCCCCGTCCCTTGCCCCGCGCCGCGCCATCTTTAGAATGATTTATCGTTTTGGATTATTGATGTTGTCAGCTATTTACTTTCACTTCATTGTGATAAACTCTAATGACGGTGAAATTGTTAAGGTAATAAAATGGAATTTATTGCAAAGAATACACGGCAGGACGGCGAACGCTTGCTGGCAGGAAAGAAGCTCATTAAATTTCGGTTGATGTTCATTTTCGCATTGAAGGACCTGGACATAAATGTTTTATGTTATTCCTCTTATATACGCATTGTTGTACATGTTTTCTGTTTCTTAGTTTAGTGTGGATCAAGGCAATCACTTTAAGGACACGTATTTAGGATCAAGGACTGTTGGTAAAAAAAAATCTCGCAACTCTGCAAAGCGGAAAAACGCCTTTCTCTTGTATTTTATCTGTGATATTAAGTGATAGGCCCAAAAATAGACCATGGGTTTTACAATTGTAATAACGCAGAGGCATTAAGGAAACTTTTGCGCATTTTACTGCAAAGAAAAATTAATCGAATAAATGAACATGAAATATTCAGCGAAGTATTTATGAGGCTCTTCTTCCGTTCGGTGGTCCACTGGAGAGTACCGTGTGGGTTCTAAAATCCAACTGTTTGCTTCGTTGTGAAGCGCCGGGCACTCGCCTTTCACCCTTCTCCGTATGTTACTGTTATATAGACAAGAGTATCTAGGGGTGACCCGATGCAAAGGCAACATCTTCGACGTAGGCAGGATTCTGTAGGATGGCTGTAGATCTTAGATCAGTTGACGCTTCTCAGGTCTTATCTCTTTGGTGTAACGGCATAGTCACTGCAGACCCTAAAGCCTCAATATATCTTGTTATCTTTTCAGAAGGCAAATCCTTAGCTGCGTCGCGCGATGCTAAATTTATTGAAACATCTAGTGGCATTCAGCATAATGTAGATGAACTTTTAGTTGGTATTTTAAAACAGGTACGATGAAAACTATAAAATTCGAGAAAAAGTATTAATTATTAACAAAAACACTTTAACAGATTCGACTGAAGGAAAAACGAGACAAAAAGGCTGCAGTTACATCCAAGATGAAAACTTCCAGGACGCACATATCCTTGCATCTTGCTAAAGAGATCCTGCAGAAGATATGCCTAAGTGACATCAGCAAATCAAAAAGCTGCGAAAATCTGCATGTTCTGTAATAAAATTTTTCGAAACCAAAAAAAAACCAAAAAAAAAACAGCTAGGAACGTGTTGCCATATTCAAATTTTTAGAATTATTAAGATAAGGACAGGTTGCCAATTGGTAAATTTTGCAGGTAAAAGCTTACCTCGAAGTTTTACTGTGCAACCCACAACCTTCTCAGAAAACGATATTTACATGGTAGTTTGTGTCAATTTTCTACTATACGCTCTCAAATGAAGATAAGAGCTACAAACTCTTCCAAATATTCTGACTGTGGATTTTTCAAACTATAAATTTTGAAAATCCAAAAAACCTAGTTTTCTGATTAACTTTAAGAAACTGTTATTAAAGGAAAAAACTAAACTAATTCTTACTATGGCGTACATACACACATAAATATATATTTTTTGTATTTACTTAAAAGAAACTAAAAAAAAGGAAATGAGTAGAACATCGGCCTAAACTGTGTAGAAATAGAGAAGAAATATTAATTTCAGTTTTTGTTTGATTTTACTTTGCAACAAAATCAAACAAATAAAGCAGAAAATTAACTAACAAAAAAAAAACTTGGAAAAACTTTTGTGGAATTCGGGTAAAATTGTGCCTTCAAATGTAAAACAATTCCAGCCTCCAGAATTAACTACCAAGGCATGGTTTTATCCAGAATATTTTATCCAGCAATTTTTTCTCTTAAATTATTTAAAATAAAGAAAAGAAAACAAATTTCTTTGATGTTCGTGCTTTGAAAAACTTTCAGTGACTGACAATCAAGCTATGAAATAGGAAAAAATAAAAAAGGAAACAAACAAACTTCTTAAGAGTGCAACTTTCCTGTTTGATGTATTGTTGAAAAAAAAACTTTAAATTAAATGCGAAACATTATTCAAGAAAGACTGTTTTATTTCTTTTAAATCAATAAGCACTTTTCAGGGCATAGGATGATGTGCTGGGGCGGACATTGTTCATTAAAGATGAAAAATATGCACACTTCTCCAGCACTAACCATGAAATTAATTTACTTTCAAGAGAACGAAGGAAACGATTAATTACGTTATTTAAGAGTGGGCCGGTTTCGAAGCAGCGGGAAGAGTTTAAATGAAGTTGAGATGGCGGAGACCATGGTCAGACGACAGAAATTGCTGCACCACAAAATATGATGGAACCACTGGATAGACGGTAAAGTTAATGACGTTAGACTACTTGACAATGACAGAATGCAGGGTGGGGCAGGGAGAAATCATAGCTCTGCTTCTACGGTGTCTATTTGTGGATGAACTCTTAGGACTTCTCATGGCACAGGGTAACGCTATTGCACCCAGGCCAACCCAGGACGCCATCATAGTTTCACCCAGCGAATCAGGGTATTCAAGCTCTCCAGAGCCTCGAATTGGTGGTGTCGGAGGTTATTGGTGATTGCGTCGGTTGGTCTTCAATTGGCTCAGTAAGACGCATCAGGAATATAGCACCTCTGACGAAATTTTACTGCTTTTACCAGAAGGACTGTGCCATAGAAATGCGTAACCTTCTTCCTAGCTAGCCCGCTCGGCTCACTCTCACAGTCGACACTCCTTCTTTTCGCGCACACTTCGGTATAGAAATTCGTTTATAACTAGAACAATTCGACTGTGGAATAACCTTGTTCAGTCAGCATTACCGAATTCATAAAACATGCAAGAGTTCAAACGCAAGGGTCATCGCCTCCTCCTCATGCATCACCCAGACTCGCCTTAATCTACCTCTATACTTTTTCTATCCTTCAAGCTAAGTTTACTACTAGACATGGCACGATGACGTGAACGACATGACGGGCTGGTAGCATAAAGGTTGATAACTAAGCAATTTCGACATAACGGTTCTGTAAACATTTACCAGGAAACGAACTCGCCTGAAGGCGCTCAAGGCTCTACTCAACTTGGTACCGCACCCTATCGAAATAGAGACAACCGTTAGAAGCACTGCACTGAGGATGAAAACCAACGGCTGGGCCACGGCTTTCAGCGAGGATCTCCTACAACAATACTGCCAGTGCTATCAAAGAGATCCCGAAAGTGGAAGTGCTATTAAATTGGTCAACTTCCCCATGCTAAGCTACAACTCTTTAAGTCCCGAATCATCAGACCTTCGAAAGTAGTGAAGAGGCGCAAGGTTTGGCTAGACAAGGCTTTGACACTGTATTAATTGTTCCGGAAGTAGCTTTTGAGCACATATCAGTTGGATGACGATTACCCTACACGATCCAACTTAGATGAAATATATGGTATGGTCTTCTCCAAGCGGTTTCTTTTTGTGCATCTCCAGAGACTTATTGTGGCGTAGTATGAAGGATGTTACGACACTAGTTGGCTTAGTTACAGGATACTTCGCACTAAATTATCATATATGGACAACAGTAAGAGCGGATCCCAACTGGATGAGTTTGATTTTCACGCTATCTGTCACTGTCCCAATATATCTAGGAGTAGGGTTTTGTTTTTAACGCGATCTGTGTGGAACAGCCAAATCTAACCGTCAAACCACTGAGCAAACTGCTGAACTTGTTCAAGCTGCAGTCCTGCCAAATACTTAATATTACGTTCGTCGTCGTCAGTCTTGCTTATCCTCAACTTTCTTCATCTTCGTGCACGATCTTTTTCATCAAACAAGAGCAACTTCGTTCCGTTTTAATAGCTAATCATAATCGACGCATTTTTATTTTATTCAACTTTATACTGGCCTAGCCGTAAAAATGCATAAGATTACCTCATTTTGTCTCTGGCTTCCTCGAAAGAGTAATCTTCTTCAGAGGAACTGAGCCATTTCATAGCACGTTACACATTTCTGATTTTGGGAAAAGCGTGTTATTTGAAAAGCACTTACATCACCGGACGTAATCGACATCCATTTATTTTCCGCCTAACCCGTGCCTTCTCCACCACACAACAATAGATTGCACATAAACCAGAAACACACGTGGCCCTTTTAGTAGCTTAGACCCCCTGCAGCAGTGCATAGATTCCTTCCAAAGCGTGAATTTATGGGCATGGATTTGAGGCTACTTCTCAGAAACCACGGCCCAGTTGCTCGACAAGAACCTTTCAGATCAGAACAGGAAGAAAGTCGACTCTTGGCGCCAATCACCATGACCATGGGACTAGACAAAAGATCTTGATCCATTTTCTTCATTTTGTCGATGTTTCCATGAGTCGCTAACATTGAAGGTCCATTGGAACAAGTCTTCTGTCTTTTTACCACTCAATCGTTACATAATTCTATTTAGAAGTTCCTCTGTCTGGTTAGCTGATAACTTATTGAGGGTTAAGTCATGGCCAATTTAGTAGCCTCATCCTGATTCCACTCCTCGCAAATAAAGTAGGTCTCCCGATTCACTCCGAGTTTTCCTTGAGTAATAATCATTCTAATTGTAACAAACTCTTGCTGCCCATTTACGCAGTGATGATACTTCACAGATTTAATAGCATAATACAGCCTTTGATAGCAGCGAAAGATGAGGCATCAGCCGGTATAAAGCTAAATTAAAACATAAACATAACTCGAATTAAATTCCCTTAAAATCTAGATCTCAACATCAGTCGTTATTTAATCTTGTTTTATTTATCCTTTGCTCTGATAACTCCGGCCTCCCCAGTCCTTGTTGTGCGCAATAAATCTTGATGTAGGGCTTTACAATTAAATTTGAGATTTTGTTAAGGATGCTCTAGAAACATCGTCGATGACTTGGAGCTTTTCATTAAATTCCCAACAATCGAATGAGGGCAATACACGGAAGGCTTAAGTCATAGAGTTAACAAAAGGCGCAGGTGAAAAGGGTCCTTATACAAGCGGGGAGGATCTATAATGTACAATGATACCCAGATACTCTCACACCCGAAATTATACTTAAAGGCAACAAAAGATGTTCAGCCACGCTTTGATGAGAGTATAGACCACCCACAGAGGAGCCAGGAGTGTCCGACCCACTCCCTCTATCAAGGACGACTGTTGCTCCTTTATGTCATTGTGATACCCATTTGAACGGCAGAAGGAGAATTCATAGTGTCATGACACACGAAAAAGGAAGGTGAGCTCGATACGGCCTTGTGCTGAAGATTAATGGTTCGCCTTTGCCCTTCAATCTGAAATCACCTGAAAATTTTTCAAAGAGCTCGGATCGAAACGGGATCGACTTCTAAACTAAATAGGATAGGGAAAAGCGCTCCCGCATTGAAATACGGGCATTACGAGATAAAAGGGATAAAATGAAGCCAATTGGAATCAATAGGAAAATGGGTCGGCACTGAAAGGAGCAGAGTGAATGGATTTCCGTTCTAAACGAATCCACCATGATGCAGTCATATTTTCTGGGGCTCCGTTTATTAAAAATCAAATTACGCGCAGACGATGATGGAATTTCATAGTTGAGTAAGTTCTGAGTAACATTTGTGTTCGAGTTTACCACAATCTTGTTCATCATTTGTCGTTCACTGCTGCCTGCCTTTACCTCGGTAGACCTCATTACTGTGCCTGTTGGGAATGGTGAACGATGTGGCATTTCTTCGATTTATCCTTGAAAATGTGCTGAACGAATGTTAAATCAGGAGAAAGGTAAAAGTCGGCTTTAAGGAGTGTCTTGGCAGGGTTGAAATTTTCCTTGAGTGATTGGCTTACATCCAAGTTAGGAAATAGTTCAGGAAACTCAACAACCTATTCCAAACGTATGACTCGTGTTATTACTCAACTTATACTAAGATTTGGAAACTGCCTGGCAGCTCCACCACATCACCTTGCTAGGCCTGGGGCTAAAATAGGAAACATTAAAATGCCAAAAAATCTTTGAAAAATTCTGTGATAAAAATAAGTTCATTCAGAGCATAAAATATAGATGGCGAATGGCCGCTTCTTGATTCCCGAATGAATCTAAAGTTACATAGTGCAGCCTAGAACGAACTTATCTTATGTAGACAGGTCCCTGTTGCCTGTGCTTAGCTCTGGTGCTCAGTAGGTACTCCAGAGTTGAGCCAGACTTACACGAGGCAGTATATTTGTCCCTTACACGATGGTAAATTGCACTGAGGCCTCAATATATTAAAATGTCCCGGTTCAAAATAATGTCCTGCTGGTAAAGCCCTCGCCAAATCAAAAGGAAAATTTACACCTGACAACGGCAAGAGTAACAGTGAGACTGATTAAATTGAATTGGTATTTATTTTCTTTCTTTCTTTAATTTGCTTGATTTTGTCATTTTGGCATCACAATGGCCCCTCGCCTCATTTGAAGTATGACATTGTACTGGCTCAAAAGAAAAAGAGGCACCTCTTAAAACTCATTTATAATCGTGTTCTACCCAACCCAGCACTACAGTACTCATCTTTCTTTTGCCAGAATCAGTCCAAAAGCTATCTAGATAACAACTGTTGTGTGAACATAGCAGCGAGCTTGTAAGACTACTTAAGGGGCAGGCCAAATAAATTTCAAAGTGACGTATGCTTTGTGTCGAATGTTATTGTTACGCATAGCAGTAGCTTCTCTTCCTGAAACAAAGCACCCATTCTAAAGCGTTAGGTCATCATATGAGGATTTGAACTTTTTGGGTTTCAATCTATTTTCGGCGCCCCTCTGACTTAAGGCCCGGGGCAATTCGTTTCAAATTCAAAGTTTGGACAAGCAGGTTTCATGACCAATATCTGTCGGTCGATAAAATTTGCCCTTTCTCAAGAGGCATACTACTCTGGCAAGGACACATTTTATTAACTTTTATGGTTGCGGCGACTTTGCCGAAAAAACTCCGAACCAAATTGTGCCGATTGAACACGCGCAGCTGAAGTCCCATTATAAAAATTTTTGTATAAATTTTCTAACATTCGTGAGTTTCATGCGAATGTATCTTTTGTCGAGGGCCACCATAATTGAGGAGTGGGCGAGCAAAACGGCACATGTCCATGGTTGACCGTTTTAAGTTTTTTGACTGAACCGTGTTCATGACACTAAACTACAACTAATTTCAATTTCAGACACTTCAAAAAGCACTTGCATGTCATACTTTTTTGATAGCAAAATGAAGGTTTCCCTGCAAAAAGGCACAATGTCCTACGAATATTTATATTTTTTAACCATTCGTCAATGTGGATTTTCAAAAGGGAATTTTTTCTTTTAAAGTATTAAACATTTTTAAAATTTTTTTTTGGGTCTGAATGAGTTCAAATAGTAGCACAACCTGATACAATCATAAATAGTTGATGTGATGGGTTCAGAGACCTAAACAGTTTTTTGCGTTTTCTGAACAATTTTCAAAATTGGACATGTGCCGTTTTGTTCGCGCACTCCTCAATTCATTTGTTAGACCCTTTGAGCCACCGTAGGAATGTAGCAGCTCTGAAATAACTCTATCGCCACTATTATAACGATTGCTCCACCGAAAAAAACCCTCATGCAACACCAGAACAACACGGCTGTGGAACAACCTTACACAGTGTGCATTTCCAAACTCCTACTGCAAGAGTTCAAACGCAAGGTTCATCGCCACCTTCTTCAGCAACTACCTCCCCTCATAACCCCAAACCTATTCTACCCTTCGAACTAAGATTACTACTAGACATAGTAGCATGACCAACGACATCACGGATCGATAGTAGAAAGGGTGATTCCTGAGCTTAGAACTGCCACATAAACCCCCTGGAGACAGATATCGAATTTTAATGTTCTTTTAACCAGTTTAAAGTTTACTCTCAATACTGTAATACTTTGGCATAAACAAAGCCTTTATAACCAGGTATAGTCGAAGCCTTATTGCCTAAGAAACCTAATAAAATTCTTATTGAAAAATAAAAGTTGTGTGAGGGTATGGCACTGGCACTAAAGCAGTTTAAGGTAGCATCAAAAATTTACAGCATTTCGCGCCTCAATGAAGTAATATTTGCGGATGTTCAACAAGTCTTCATGAGGCCACTTGTGTACGCTATAAATTCTCTAAACTCCCATTTAGTCATGGCGTGTTTAGTGTCGTCGTTTCGTCGATTTAATCATGTCAACAGTGGCACCTCCATAGCAGCCATAAAACGTTTTACACTCCTGCCCCAAAACTGGCAAATCAGCTCCAGACAACAAAACCGACATTACCAAGGGATTACTGCTCCCTGCCTAGTTACGACTCATTCGCCTTTGATTATTAGTCCTGGAGCTTCGGAACACATGCTCCCGTTTTACTTAGTGGTGGTGTTTATCACCGGTAAATGTTAATAAGGCGATGGTTTCGAGCGATGATGCCTTGAACGAAGTACAGTCTTAACTAAAAGCATTTCTACCACGTAATACGGCCTGTCGACACTCTTTAAGTCCTTTTTTGCCAGGATTAGCCTCGAAGCGTAGCGAAGTTTTCAATTCTCTCCATAAAGCCGCATCTTTTTAAAATTACCCTAAAATCGAGTCTACGTCACAGAACGGTGCTGGTACAAAAAGAAATCCCTTCAAGATGTTTCATGTGATGATAACACTCGCAAACGACCTTCGAGGGTGGGGGGCTCAGAGCGTGGGTGAGTTGATGAATTGTGTTTTCTTATGAAGTTAGGACTCAACCGAAGGCAATGCTTTTTAGGCAAAGTGTAGCATGTGTACACGGAATGCTGTCCTATAAACACACAGGGAGGACCCCACACCCACTGCCAATTGCTGATAGCCTTGTCGCGTCCTCTGGAGTGTAGGAAACTGCTTCTAAGGCATCATCAAGATCAGCTACTGCGGAGTCTAGGCCATGGCTCCTTGGGCACATCTGAAAGCTGAATGTAAAAAAAGGACCACTAAGCAATGACAAATTACAACGGCGACTTATTTACATTCCCGTGACAGGGGAGCAGCGGCGGTGGGGGCCGGGGGCAGGCCACTATGCTGTCTTGCGTGATTCATTTTGAGACTTATCTGGCTTATCGCGGAGCCTCGCATGCTAAGCATTTTTCATGTCGCCCCAAATGAATTTCTTATTCTGAATTCCAAAAGCGTCTTCCCATTCGCATTTCTCCATTCATGAAATTCTAATTCTGATTCCCTGAATTTTTCGGGCGATATGTTCTCAGATTCTAGAAGTACCTGGGCTTAATTCATCACGTGTTCGTGAAAGTGGTTCATTATTTCTGTTACGAGTGAAATGACAAGTAAAACACTGTAAAAACGGTAATTCAATAAACTTTGGTTTATTTTTGGTTGTGTATAAATTAACTGTTCCCTGGCAAGTGTGCTCGTGAAGGACACCTTTTGAATAAGTTGTTTGTGAGTCGATATTTCAGCTTGGTCCTTTGCGAAACGTTCGAAACGAATATCTTTGAGTCTTGTTAGTTGTTTCTTGTTTCAAACTTTGATACCCAATCTTATAGCCTGCTTTCAGGAGCAATTTCGCGATTTCAAACTGAGTAAATGTTTGCACCGAATACTGCAATTTCGTGTCTGACGGGCTTAGTGTAGAATTGAGTATTGGACACCGACAGCCTAAAGTGTGCGTTTTCTTCCCCAAGTTGTCGGCCGGTACTGATCTTCCTTATGTAAAAGTCCAAGCTTACCATTTCACCCTTTGTACTACCAGACCGTCATGTCGTACTCGTCGTTGTGCAATGTTTAGTAGTAAGCTTGGTTGGAACGAGGGACTAGAGGGCAGGATAGATTAATAAGAGTATGGAGGGTGCTAAAGGAGGTTCTTCATACCCAGTTACTTCACAGATTTTGTACCAAGATCAATTCCCGGCCAACGCATAAATTATTGCAGAACTCTGTGCTGACCCGACCGTTCCATGTGGACTTGTCGATTACTTTGCTTAGCAATACAAAATTATTCTGGACTTGGTTTTACGGGACCTTGTCGCTCTAATTGGCGCTTGGCTGTCGGGAAGGGCAAAGATCCGCTTACTATCATGTGTTCTATAACTAGTATAACTTCGTCTGATCTCGAAGCTGGCAATTAGAATGTCCCCGCTGAAAACTATCGGCCATTCGTTCTCGGCCGCCATGAGGTGTTTTTCCCCACTCCAGTTTTTACAGTTTCAAACACTGACTGATTATTTTGTTCTTGTTGGAAAGGTACGAAAGGAGGAAGATTTACATAGTCAGAATTTATGAGATTTATATAACGAAAGCTACCATACCTTACTACTATAAAATGCATAATGTCCAAACCAAAAAAGAAAAACAATAGTAATCGCAATAGTCGTAATCTTGTTGTGCTTAAAGCAATTTGTACGTGCTTAGCCGCATTCCTCTCATTTAAAAATCCCTTAAACTGACACTTAAATTTAAAATTCCTCTTCGTGTGGAACCGCAAAATAAATCTTGTGTGGAGCCAGGCATACCACCTTAATTAAAACCACAAAGAAACAAGAGAAACAACTCGCACTGCTGCGATCAGGATGTTATGCCTCATACCGTGTTACGCCAAGGAGTCATCTGAGGAAGTATACGGGAAATGAAATTTACTTTGAGTCCTTTGAGTTTTGAGATGGTATCAACGTAACAACAAGGAAAAAATACCGTCTCCCCGAAATGTCAAAGTCTGTTCTTAAATTGAAATTAAAATTAAATCGCCCAAGGGATCTAAATTACCATCCGGCCTGGCATTTATGGACCCAGCATATTCATGACTACGGCTGGTTCCCGTCGGAGCGGAGCTTCTTAATGAGTGTACTGAAGACTCCTGAAGTCCTTGTTTCAGTCAATGGACGGATTTAATTTTAATTAACTTCGTTGTGTTTGCCTTCGAAATTGAGGAAGACATTGAACTGGAGAGTAGAGTAGAGTAGGTGACGTGACATAGAAACCTGGATGCCGACCGGTGTGGATATTAATAAAACAAAAATTAAATTCCTTTTACTTGCTGGCCCAGCAAAGGCTTCGGTGCTGCTTTGATCAGGACGGCTTCAAAGGGAGATTGCTTTTTTGAACTTGATAACATTAATAGTTAATGATCCTGAACGAATCAAAAGGAGTGGATCCTGTCTTCACCTCGTCTGAAATATTTGTTAACACGTTTTTCGTCAGTACTAAAGGAGCAAGGATCGGGTGAAGTTCGCCTTTCAATAGCTTCACGATAAATTTCGTCGTTAAAAGCCGAAAAAATCAATCAGCTCCTGAATGAAACCTTGAGCAGGATTTTCCCATTCACATTCACCCATCTTTCGCTGCCACAGATTTTACTTATCAATTTCTCGGGAACTTACATGAAATCCATAAAACTCCAGGTGATTTTAATTTGACAGGCAAAATGATATCAAAGTCTTATCCTCTGGGGCCTCGGAACTGATGGAAATGTTCAAGAATAAAAACCACGTGTGAGTATCCTTTTGCCCTTTTCACAGACGGATATTCTCCATCGCAGAATCGACACCAACAACGGAATACAACCACCTGATGTGCCGTGAAGGGCTCCAACCACCTTCGCTGGCGTCTTCTTTCCTCCTTTGATAAGAAATTATCAGTTTTTTCGTCAGTGGGCTGTCTTACGACGTGGCAGGGGCCCGCTGTGACGCGGATGGACTGAACGTTGGGGGAGCGTTCCTGGGATGAGTGGCAATTGCAATAAATTGTCTCTTCTTCGAGCTGAAACCAGGCCAGGGACGACGACTGCCAACGCGGCACTTTGAAGGTTGCCAGGCTTTAACGAGTGACAAATTGTGGCTTTTTGTGACATGTTTGCGATAAGTCGGAGCTCGAAGTAATCTCGGAGGGAAATGTGGCCAGGGTAAATATTATTCACAGCGACGACAGCGCCAGTAAATTTCAAGCCTCTAGGGTGTGAACTGCTAAAGGAAAATTTAAATTTATCTCGCTCACTAGTTTGCGGCCCGGAATGTAATGTATAACTGTAAGGAGGATGTCAGCAGTTGGAAGAAGTTGAAAGTATTAGGGGTGGATTTATAGTAAATTCCAGAAATTCGCTGCTTCCTCAAAAAATGAGCAACTGTTTAAGTTCAGAGCATGAATTCGAGGTTTCTATTCCAGTCATGGATGTGCTTTTGTTATTTCAGTAAAACTGTCACCGCCACTCGCCATGTAATTGAAGTGCATAGATGCTCGTTTCTATGCAAAACATTTGACACAGACAGGGTGGACCCAGTCACAAAAGATGCGAGCAATATGCAGATGCACGTCAATGAACTATCGAAATCGATAAACACTGTTTCATTTATAAAATAAAAACTCGAGTACATACGAGGGACTAGAAAAGTAAAATAAGTCAAATACAATATTGCGAAACCCAAACACTTTATGAGTTTTGCAAATAACGCTTTGGACCGCGTCGAAGCTCTAAAGTTCTTATTACCTTCAATGATAGTTTTATATCATTCCTTCCGTGTACACATTCGAATACACCAATGTGAAGGATTAACTTGTTTTTAAAATAAATAAATAAAATAAATCGCTTAAATCTGCATTTACGGAATCCATTTTACACTTGTCACTTTACATTTTCATTTAGGCCCATTTGACAAAATGCCGTTAGTTAGCTCAAATTCGTGTAGTTTTCTTACGTTACGGTACGTCATATTAAGTTCAGGCTTAAAGCCATGTATTAATTATACCCCAGCGGTGGTGCCTAGATCAAAGGTTAATAGATTTGTCATCAAGTTGCATAACAAGTATGAAAAGTTTTTGGACCAACACACAGATGTCGTTAGAAACTGTGAAGCCATAATTTGGATGGTTCTGTGAATTTAGACAAGCTGAGTTTTCAGAACCTAAATTATATTAGAGAGGGTCTAACTTACAACAACAAATCAGAGAAATGAAACATGACCTACCAATAAAGAAATGATATTTACCAATCTAATAATTAAAGGGTTTGTAGGACCGCAAATTGGTAAGGACGTTTTACAAAATGCTCAAAGTTCAATTAGATTTCATTTTCGCCAGTGAACCCAAATAAAAATTCAATCAAAAAAATATAATTTTGTTTCAATTAAAGTACAACCCAAGTACCCCAAAAAATTAAAGGAAAAATTACAAAGTTTTTTGTGTTCCATTTTTTTCATAAGAACATTACGAAAATGAGAAAAGTTGCGTTCTGTTAGAAATCCTTGAAACTTTTGTCTTCGCTCTAACTTAAAATACTTAAGCTCACCATACATCGGCAAGGTAAATTAAAAGCAACTTTTGCAAGTCCTGCACAAGCCAAGAATCGCAGAAAACCATCATTTCATAAACTGAAGACCACCTGTGGCAGCAGTCGTGCTTCCCGGAATCGCTGAAGTTGAAACTTTCCGGACCGCTTAGTATGCAGGTAAACGTCTAGGAGTTTACTTTTTATGCTTAAGAGTTTCCTTATACTTTATGGGCAATAAATCGTGTCTGTTTTTCGCGTTTATTTAAAGCGGTCAGTTGCGCTAACGTAGAAGATAACTTGCGAAAACGTGTTTGTCCAGCATTAAGAATTCCAAGAGAAGTTTCTTCTGCTAAACAAAGCAAAATTCTACGTGAAAAAAACTTATCAGCAGTTGCCAGGCGCTCAAGCAATGCTAGGGCCTAGGGTCAGAAACACGTGACTAGTTATCGTTGTTACCTACTTTGACTGCCTGTAAAAAGCAGGGTTATCGCCGCTCATAAGTTTCCGTACAATTCGCCCGGTCGAATTCGTCCTGTGTCTTAATTACACCACCTCGGAAAATGTGTCGAGTGCTGCTAGGATACTTGCGAAACTTTCTTGGAGCCATCGGACCTGGATAAGGAGAACTTTTCACTGGATGAGAGAATTTCCAAAACCTTTTCCAACATTTCCAGAAGATCAAATTGAATGGAAATCCTGGAACAAGAGTTCAGATGCTATAAACATGTTGCGATATTGATGCGATAAACAAAGGACTATGAAATTTTCGAAAGCTACGGAAATTTAAGATCTTAAGCCTCATAAACGTAGAGCATAAAAGAGAGCTGTAGGCCCAGTGATGATGATGATGGCGAGGGTCGACCCCAAAACCTGAGAGATAGTAGTAGGAATCCAATACAACTAAGATACCGAAGCTGCAACATTTGTACCAGGATGCAATGTTTAATAGACAAGTCGGGAACTTTGAATAAACGAAGTCTACATCGCGATGAGATTTGCCCTGTCTTAAGAGGCATAACACTCTGGGGAAAACAAATTTTACTGCCCATGATTGTTGAGACGACTATTTTGCCGAAAAAAACTCCAAACAAAATTGTGACGATTGAACCCAGTGCAGCTGAAGCCCCGTTACAAAAATTTCTGTATAGACTTTTGTAACATTCGTGGGTTTCATACGATTCTTTTTTGTAGAGAGCCACCTGTTTGCTTTTAAACCGCCAATTTCCCCTTTAAATGAAACTCAAATAACACCTGACGTTGACTTAGGTCATGACCAGGGGCCGAGATATACTTTATGTGCAGAACCTCTCCCACTCAGGGGAATTGCGATTTATGTACTCGTATAAGGAATGGCATAGGTTACCATAATGCATATAAAAGTAGCTTTGCTGATTCAAACCACCTATGGCTTAAAATCATCATTCGAAACCACGTAATATTCTTCTGCTTCCTATACAGAAGCCTAACATAAGTAACAAAGTCTCAAATTCAGCTTTTGATCTTACTTCTTTTTTTTCCTTTTTTTATGTGGGAAAGCCAAGCTTAGGAATTACTACCAGTCTGTCATGTCGTTCTGGTCATGGTGCAATGGCTAAGTTGGAAGGATAAAAGAGAATAGGTCGATCGCACAATAGTGCTTTCCATCGGTCCATTTTTTTGTGATTATAACGGTGACAAACATTTCAGTCAAAGTATGCAATGATTTGGCGACTCTAGTTCGGTCGCTCTAGATATCTCCAAGTCTTATGATGGAGAGTGGCGCCGTGCTGGGTCTAAATTATTGGTTTTGACCAAGCTCGAAAGAACTCGATCTAGAGTTTTTCTTTCTAGCGGTTCAATTAAGGAAATACCGCGTCAAATGTCAACCCCATACCACCTCTGCCGGCCTCCCTCAGGGATCAATTTTATCACCCGCCCTTTTCATAATCTTTATAAAGGACCTACTATCAGTCCCATCCAACCAACTTCACAGCTTACAGTACTTTGCGTTACTTTTACGGCTTGTCCAAATTCTAAAACAGGTTCATCGCCTTTTCGTCTACTTCACTGCTCTTGCTACTCGCAGTCGACTTTCCAGCGCCTTCCAAGGAAATTTTTGGAACGTGGAAAGAGCAATTTCGCCTTCCTACTTCTACTATCAGTTCACACTTTCTTCGCGGCTGTGGAGCTCAACAAGTGTGCTCCGTCGATAATGAAAGGATTAAGAAGTGACTGCGAAGCCCTGAATCCTGTTTGAGGAATTCTTTCTCCGTAAAATTTCGATTTTCTCCTCCACACACAGCGGCCGGGCTTTGTTTTCGTTTTTCAAGGACCTTGAGCCTGGAAAAGTTCGTATTCAATTATAAATGCACGCTCACGCTGGAATATCCTTTTAAGGTTGAAATTCGTCGGAAAAGCGCCGAGATACTTTACATGCCGGGCAGGCCCCAGTGTTTAAGGGTTCGACTGATATTCTTTAATTTTGAAAGGACCTCCTTCAGATGGATAGGCTTGACTTTGATCGATTGCGGCTTTTGTTCGACTTTCCTTGGAGACGATAGCGATGACAGGATTTTTCCTTTATTTATTTATAGGGGAGTGTTTCTTGGGGGTTCTGTTTCCTTTAATTACCTGGGGTTTATTGATTACATAGTGGGGAGGCCAGCAGGATTCCTTTCTTCGGTTTAAACTTTGCAAACTTAATTCGATTGCGTATATTAATGGCTATCGCTGCGGGTTGCTGGACTTAATGGGGACAAAGTGGCCTTTTAACACAGAACCAAATTAATATAAAAAAAATATGCACAAAAGCGGGGAGAAGAGGCGAGATAATGGAAAAGTTTTTGGATGAATGGACTTTTAACGTGGAGGTTAAAGGAGTATCCACACACATCAGGGCCGTGGCCGGGACGTCACAGGGCCATGTGTGAACGAGCCCCTGCCCGGACACGGACATGTGTGAACGAGTAAAGGAGTATCCACACATATTAGTGTTCCGCCAGTGGTTCAAAAAATATCGGTGCGTACATTTTATACGAACTCGTTCACACATGTCCGTGTCCCGGCCGGAGCAAAAATCGAACGTCCCGGGCACGTCCCTGATGTGTGTGGATACTCCTTAATTGGGTTCTCCGACACTTCCGTGGTTCTTTATCTTTCGCTTGTCGGGAATTTGGACAAGCATATAATTGGGCACTGTTCCGTGAATATAAAAGAATTTCAGTGTGCACCGGGTTTGGGGAGCAAATGAAGATGTTCAACTTGAAAGGCATAATTTTTGTTTTGGAAAAGTTTAATTGTGTTTATCCCAGACTTCTTTTATTGGGTATCAAGAGAATTTCATAAAAATGTCCCTTGAAGACAAATTTGTTATCTAGGAACAGGGATTAGATGACCTAAATCTAGGTTAAGAACGGTTATCCGAAAGGTCCGATACGGCATTTTGATAAATTTCTGTAAGTAATAATCTATAATTCCTGCCAAGTAAAACTAATTTATCATACAAAGGCTGCAGTGGGGATTTTTCCATAACTTTGCAAAAGTGCTTCAGTATAAAAAGTCAATTTCCCATAGAAGAGTGAGCATAAAAGGGGAAGAACTGCTAATTATTCGAAATGATTTGTTTAAGTTCTCACAAAAGAAGTTTCCACCTTGAATCAACTTTTACGAGAAGCCAAACTAAGTGACAATAAGCTGTGCTCAGTATGTTTTTACGGCAACTTCAGCAGAACCGAGTTTTAATGTATAAGGAAAAAGTTTGTTATGGATTCAATTTTTTTTAGAATTACTGAAGAAGATTACACGCTCGACCTTGATGCGACAATTATTAGAATGAGCATTAAGTCTCGGTAGTTAATTAATCTGATTAGGTGAAAGTCGTTCATGATTGTCTTCTGCACAAAGCTTATCTTTTTGCCAATTCTTTACTTCTTCGAAGGCCATGGTTCTTCAAAAGAACCATTTTGATTTGCATATATGTAATGTAGTTGTAAATGAAAATGAGCTCAGAAGACTTTCTTTTTTGTGATTTGGAAATGGACAGCCCATTAAATTTGATGACACCTTTAAAACTCCCTCCCAATCTTCCACTACGATGTTCACTTTGAAACGATATTTATTGCAAATGGATTCTGCGTAGTCAAGCCCGTCGCCAAATGTTCTCCTTTTTCTCAAAAAAATTTAGTTTCCTTATTTACTTGACATCTGCATTTGTTCATGTCACTTCACAGGTCTTGTTGCACCAAGATCAATTTTGGGTCAACCCATAAATTACTGCAGCACTCTGTGCTGAATCAACCATTCCGTGTGCGTTGGTAGCATTAGTCAATCATCACACAAAGTGTTTATAACGTCAATGTGGAGCTCCCTTTCGCTTTACTTTATGCCTTTCTTTGTGGAGATGTGAGATTTTAGACTTCGATTTTAAAAAGCGGTCATAGCAACCTGACGAATATTTTATGGTGGTGTGAAAGCAGTTTCAATGCAGTCAGTTTGCATAAGCAGCTTCAAACGAACAAACCTGAAACGTTTAGTGTGTTTTAGTGTGTCTGACAGAACTACTCGACCAAAGTATACATCGATTTGGTGAGTCCGGTGAATTGGTTGCTCTGCATATCTCCAAAGTTTTGGTAGAGCTTGGCACGCTGCTCTATGCTAAAGCTGAACTCCAAGCTATTGGTATTGACTCAGTTCTGAAAAACTGGATCGAGAGTTTTATTTCCGGCCGTTCAATAAAGGCAGTATTGAATGGTGTAACATCTTATGCTGTAAATATGCTAAGGGCGACGGCGAAACTATTTTCCTCGGCGACTGTCAAAAACGAATAGAACACACGGCTTATATATGAAGGCGCACAATCTGCAGACGACTGCGACGGCGACGCCGCCGAGCGTGGCTACCGAATCAATCTAATTTCTATTTCGTAGCCGTCGCCTGTCAAAGTTGCATGAGTGCTGTGGCATGGATTTGTGTTGCTATTCTCGTGTGTTCCTGTGAGCGTGTGCAGTATATGCGTCTGTCCAAGATGATTATTCCGGTGTGTGTTTTTAATTTGTGTCGCCGTCGCTCATAGAGTGTGCACACAACTAATTTCGTCGGGCCATTCGCCGTGGCCGAGAAAAATAGTTTCGCCGTCGCCCTGAGCATGTTTACAGCATTAGCCTCGCACCATCTCTGCCGGTATCACCAGGAGTACGACTGATCATCCGCTCTATTTCTTATCTTCTTCATAAATGACCTACTCTCTGACCCCTATGCTGAAAGTTGTTATTCGACCGAAAGGTCACTTTCTGCATCTCAAACGACTAGTCATGCCACACGACTCGACTTTCAGCACAGGCGGGCCTCTGTCCCATATTACCCACTTCACAGTTTCGATGATGACGATAATTCGCACTACTTATATATGCCTTCAAAAAGGCAAGGCAAGCACGTGCCAGATCTTTCTGATGGCGAACAGCTCCGAAAACAACCTTGGTGCGGTTAGATAAAGTTAAAAATGTGCCGTCAAACTTATCGGAGACGACACTTTTGGCAATCTTTTACCCCTAACACCAGATTACCTCGCTCGGCTCATTCCCTTTGCTTTGAGCCCGTCTTTGGAACACGCTACAGACAAAGAATTCGTTCATAAATAGAGCAACAAGACTGTGTAACAATCTTACACAGTATGTATTTCCGAACTCCTACACGCAAGAGTTCAAACGTAGGGCGCATCGCCATCTCCTTAAACACCCTCCTAATTCCTCGTAACCTAAAACCTCTTCTATGCTTTCAACTCGACTTACTACTAATTATTGCACAATGACCAATGATATGGCGAACCGATAGTACAAAGGGTGATTGCTAAGCTTTTTTTGTAATGAGGTATTGGGTCCAAAATTACCGCGGCCACTCGCCTGCCCTATTGTATTATACCCCTATATCTCATTTTTGTAGGCCAGACCCCTGAAACAAGTTCAGTAGCTTTCCTAGTGTCTTATCGCTTAAATGGCGGCGGCTGTCTAGGTCTGCTTTTTGGCTTCCCAAAAGACATTGTACTTGAAGGACTAGTAATATTTTATAGTGATAACGTTTAGAGAAATGCAATACATGTGCAATAGTGATCGATTGGGACTTTTCTATTTTAGGATTTGAACCATCTGAGGGTTCTGCACTACCACGGCGAAGTTAATAGGCGAATTTATTTGTAATTTGAATTTATCTGAGGCGCTTACAATACTTGAACGAATTAACCGCAATCAGATTACTTTGAATACGTCTCCAGCATCGAGTTAAAAATGCCTCACCAACACTGAAAAGCCGCCGACGAAGATGGAATCAAAGAAAACTCATAAATTTCCATATTTGAGGAGCATAAAGGGCTGGGAATGGGAATTTTCTTTCTGTAAAACTGCGCATAAATTTCAAGGAGATTGCGGTAATCGCATGCAATCCAGAAAGAAATGTCTCAATAATTTGCATATCAAAGGCGGGGGTGAAAGCGGTGCCGTTTTCCCCAAGATCCTTCCACTCAGTTTCCTTGTCAGTTTAATAATTTCGAAGCAATTTTCCATCTTCAATTTTGAGGGTGCCTTGATGTCATTTCATACCTTGAGCAGCAACAACAACAACAACAAAAAAGGATAAAGGAAACCGATTTTTTTCGAAATATTTATAACTTGGGCATGACGACGACGACGTCAATTTCCTTCTAAAGCTCTACCAGCGAAGCCCACGCTGTCACTTCCTTTATTGTTGGCTCGACTGCCAAGATTGGGGCTTTTCCGATTGTTTTTCCTACCTTGCACGCGGTATTGTTTTTCCGGAAAATGTAAGAGACACATCTCAAACGGGAGAAGGCTGAAAGTAAGACAAGTAAATGGAAAGGCATTGTCAACTGACGATATCCCGCCGGATAACAGCCAAGGTAACAGGACGAACATAACGGATTTGTGCGACCCAGAAAACGCTTCTAGTTAAGCTATCTATCAATGGTTTCATCGGGTTAAATTCTCCATTTAGTGGAGATAGTAGGTCGTGGCGGAGGGTGCCTGCTTCCATAGAGGACGTAGTGACTATAAGCCTCCACAAGAGGCGCTGGAAAGATTATTATGGAAGAAAATTATCTAAAAACTCATCTGAAATGAAATTGTGCAGAGCAAATCCTTGGGGTTTTAAAACAATTTCGTTTGCGGCTCCATTTCCTATCGCCTCAAATCAAATGTTCACAAGTTCGTAAATAAAAGCTATAAAAGTTTGCTCAGGACGAAGTGAACAGGGAATTGTCATTTCTGGAATTCTGGACACGAAATGAGATTTTTGATGGAATCTTTCAATTTAGTGCCAAGAATGGCGCAAAACTTGTGCTGTTTTTGGGGTGAAGGAACATATTTCGTATTTGCCACAAGTACACTGTCGTTGGGGCCGGAGCGTTGTCATTGTAGAACTGTTATTCCTAGTGATTCACAAGCACCCGCTGTTATAATTCGAATGTCCATGGAAAGTTTGATTGACAATATTCAGTTTTATGCAAGACTGCCTTAAAGCGTAAGTCTGAGCTAAGCCAGTACGGACGTGTGCGCCCTTTAAAACGAAAATTTTAAATAAGAAATAATAAAAAAACAAAACAAAAACACTAAACAAATCCGGTGAATTGAGAGTTTTTTTCTAGCAGTTCAAGTGGTATTGGATGGCGTCGAATCTTAAACCCACACCGTCTTTCTCGATATTCTACTGGGCTCAATTCTATCACGGTGCCTTACTTTCGCGCACACTTCGGTTTAGAAATTCGTTTACAACTAGAACAACTCGACTATGGATCAACCTCCCACCGTCCGTATTCCCGAACTCATTCAACATACAAAAGTTCAAACGCAAGGCTCATCGCCTCCTCCTCATGCATCGCCAAACTCCTCTTAATCTATCGTATCCTTCTACTATCCTTCGAGCTAAGCTTACGCTAGACTAACTAGACATTGCATCATGAAGTGAACGACTAAAATGGCTTAGCTAAAAATGGCTTATTCAGGTTAAGTTAGGCTGATTGTGACAAGAAGAATGTTCAAAACGGCACGGTTTAATATTTATATCTTTCCTGCAATACCACTTTTCTACTCTTCATGGTGCTGGCGGCGATTTGTTAATGGAAAATAGTCTTTATCGAACCATTCATTGCTAATTAATTTCCTATATAGTCTAGAGCAGGGCAAATTTGACTTCATTGATGATTCCTTTATTAATGCGAATTTCTCCTGCTTCGGTACTTAAATCGCAGTCATTTATTTATTGCAGCATGAAAAGAAAAATACCAAGGCGTATGGGGCTCTTAACAGATACATTTGACTAAAATATGAATATCGAGAAATGCTGCCACTTATTGAATCAGGGTACGCCCTACGTATAATGGACTTCAATTAATACAATCCCTAAAAAAACTGCTCCAAAAACAATCTCTTCATTCCTCTCTTTTGATTTATACCCTAACATGTTACAAGCACTCAACGAAGTGTTTTACAAAACCTCCACCCCAGATTCTTCCTCCCAAAGTTCAATATACTTAATTGCCTAACCCCACGTTTCATCGCCAGATCTCCCATGAGAATTGTCTCCTTCCTCCTTACCTTTTGCAATTTGAATCACATCAATTCCCCCATGCCATTGCAAAAATAAAACCTTATTACAACCCCACCGTAATCCTGGATCATTATTCACCTTCCATGAAAACCCATGTCCTGGCAAATGACATTAGGACACGCGTACCTTTTGCTTTTACCAGCTTCATGTCCGCTGAATTGGAAAGGTCAGAGGCACTAAATGCTGCTCTGCCGCTCTTGACTTTTGCTCCAATGAGTTTTGGTCCTTGTGAAATTTTTCATCCGACAAAGGACATTAGGAGCTGCGGTCCAGTAGCAAAGGACGAATCGTGATTCAATATGAAGATAACGGGACGAAATGAGGTCGTAACGACTCAATTAAGACTGAATAGGAGCAGTCATCCCTGCAGTCCTTTTGTTGCGCTTTTTGTTCCCATTACTCAGGCCTCAGGAGCCTTAAGCAATTCTTAAGTCGGACTTTTTAATGGAAGACGACTCCGTAGCGTTTTTTCATACTCGAGACCTGTACCCTAGAAAAAGAAGATTTTCATATTAAAGATGACCATTTCCATTTGTTCCAAACAAACACTGATGAAGGTTGATTACAAACAGGCCACGACTGGTTGGGAAAAATATAGGCCTGATGACAAACGCTCGAAAAAGTTCATCGGGAGTTTCCTTAGAATTTGTGTTAATTAAAAAAAAATTATGCTAATGAGAAGAAAGGGACTGGGGATAGATGATAACTAATTTATTAAAAACAACGATTTACTACTACAACTACAAAATAAGGACTAATTTGATCAGTTGGTTTTCGACCTTTCCTTAAGGATGTTTTTGATAGTTTCTTCGCGCTGCTCCAGCTTCCTTTCTAGTTTTTCAATCTCCTCTGAATGACGAGAATGCAAGCCTCGGATTTGTGCTTCTTTGTGTCGAACTATGGACTCCAGCTCCTTCAGGTCTTTCCACGTGTTTTTCATTTTCTCCCGACTATCTTCAAGTTTCTGGGCCCATTGCAAAGCTATTCGAAGGCGCGCTTTCAGTCTGTCCCTAGACTCTTTAACCTGATGCAGGTGGTCTTTCAGCGCTGAAATCTTTTTCCTGAGCTCGTCGTGGACTGCTTGATGTTTCTCACCTGTTGTCTTCAGGCTCAAGTTTTCAGCCTTAATCTCCGCATATTTGTCGTCCAGTTCAGCCTTCTGCTTCTTACACTCGGACAGTTCGGCCGCTAGGTCTGCTCTGTCTTTCTCGTGCTGCGATTTTAGTTCTTCGAAGAGTTTCTGACATTCTTTAAGGCTTTCTACTACAACTTCGGGTTGCGAATGGAGATTTTTAACTGAAGCCAACTCGGCTTTAGCTCTGTTGTAGGCGTCCTGCAGCCGTTCTAAATCTAAAGATTGCGACTGGACTTTTTGTTCATAACATCTCAGCACTTCGACTAGTTTTTCTTTAGCTAAGTCCGCACGTCGTGTTTGCAGTTCAGCTTTACTGCGGCAAATATCTAGCTGGGCTTGAAGCCGCGTCCTATCCTCGCGCCAACCATCTTTACCTCTTCGCAAATCGTCCATTTCTTGCTGGAGACGTTCATTTTCTGCAATAACTTCTTTCAAATGCCCCGTGAATCGATTGATCTCCCTCTCATGCTGCTGCACTAGATCTTCCTTTTCCCTAAGCATCTCTTCGTAGGCATTCAGAAGCGGGGCCAGCGTGTGATTGTTTACCGATCCCCAGTCAAGTTCTCTACTGGCACAGCTTGCACTGGGCGATGGCGAGTTGCGGTCTATATCTTCGATACTAGGAAACGTCTTCCTTAGTTTATCCTGGTGCCTTTCGAGCTGCACGTTCAGCCGATATACCAAGGTTTTCATCATTTTCAAATCATCTTTCAGATTCTTATTCACTGCGATTAGTTCCTCCCTTTCTTTGTCCAATTCGGAGCAGGTTTCACATTTCTCGGCTTCCAGCTCTTCCAATTTCTTGCTTAAATCTTGGACTGTTTGTGTAAGCGCCAAAACCTCGGCTTGGAGACGTTCATTCTCTTGAGCGAATTGATTGTTGTAGTTGTGAAGATCTGTAATTTTCTCGACTAATTTTTCTATTTGCTCGTCTTTCGTTTGCAGCTGAAATGGAAAGAAGACATGTGCGCTTTAGTTGTGAGAACAAAGTGTTTAGACGTTTTGAAATTATTATTGATGATGCAACAATCACGATCTATGGACGTAAATTGTTCTTAAGGTTTCACAAAATCTTTTGAGGTTAATCTAAGCACATCAAATAGAAAGCGGGTTCGTTTAACTATTCTTCCATTCGAACCTCTTCATAAATTTAAAAATAGGCATCTACAGCACACATAAGAGCTTACAATTTTAATTGGCTTACTATATGTTGCTTAGTCGAGCAAGCCAGGGAAACCGCAATGTCGCATACCTTCGATAATTTGACTCTCGTAAAAAAGGTATTCGTAGAACGAGATGGTAAGAATACGAGCCTGTCAAATACCACTGGCAACGGGGAAATGGCTTAAACGAATCGTACAATGACTACATCCTTGAAAATCTCATCTAGTTGCAATATCACCCCTCTCCCCTCTTCCCCGAGGGCGTGGACTGCAAACCGATAGGTTTGCTCCACCGTAAGCTGCATAGGAGTTTGTTTATAGTTACTTACAGCAGCTTAACAACTTGTTTGATCAGCCCTGGTCTTTGTATCCCTTCCAGGTATGGTATGTTCGTTTACCTAGTGTATTGATTATTTTGTAGGTGGGGTTCTGGTTCGCGTTAAACATCTAGCTAAAAAAATTAATCCTTCTTTTCTTCATATTTTTGCACCTGTGACGGATTTCGTTCTTTTGTTTTACATCCAACGGAGTACGGTTTAAACTAAACGCTTTTTGAAATTGGGAAACAAAGGCTATTTGCTCATGGTGGTTAATCGTAACTAGAGCAAAAGCTAGGAAATTGGTGGTTCTTAGAAATCGAGCCTTTAAAGGAATCTGTGAGGCTCTATGTCCACAGTTAGAGGTGAAATATATTTGAAATTCCAAAGGTCAGTGATTAGGACCAAACGCTCAAAGGGGGCAATAATCATGATCAAGTCGAAGCTGTAAAATCATAGCTGAACGGAGACGTAAAGACAGGAATCTTAGGTTCAAAATATCAAATACTTACTAATACTTTAAAATATGAAAGATCACATTTTCCGACGCCTTTCACATTTCTAGTTTCTGCACTTTTGCTTCTATTGTTGATGAAGTTCCCGCCAAAACTTTTCAAATCTTTCTTATCTCTGTGCCGATGGTGAGATTTCTTTGGTTTTTCGGGGTCCTTATCCGATTGGTCTAAATCGGTAATAATCTTGGCTATTGGTTCAACATGCTGTCGAATCGGTAATTTAGAAGCCATTCTCACAACCATTGGATTAGTAAAATAGCGATGACACAAAAGCTTATAAAGCATAAAAAGTCCGATGACCCATTTTTCAAGAAAATGGTTTAATAATGTTCAAAACTCGATATTAACACAATTACTTTGAAATTAATAGCTACTAATTGAGTCCTTTTATAAAATAACACACAATCCACTAGTATTCTATTAGAAATAGAGTAATTTATTAATGAAAATTCCACGTTTGTTTACCAACAGAACTAGTCACGGCGCCATTTGTAAACAGAAGTTTCTGACATCGTTGCTGTGGTAACAAAAAAGCCAATGGTGAATTGATTTGAATTTTGCAGCTTACGCCCCCAACTTCATAGTGGCTTCTAAATACCGAAAATTCTCCTTCAAAAATATTAAAAAATAAAATTAACAAAAGAACGGTTTAATTACACAGCAAAGTTCAACGAATGCACCGCAAATAAATTACAACAAAACAAATATTCACAACTCCATTGTGAACGATTTTTATCAACAAGACTTTTATTTGTCAAACGCTGAGGTGTCACTTGTCAACGTCAGGAGCTCCGAAGTGTTCTTATCAAGTTTTGATCTCAGTCATTTTGTTTTGTAACTATGTTAAAGGCTGTAATTCTTGTTGGGGGACCACAGAAAGGTTCGCTATTTCTGAAGTTGATATCACCATATTAATAGTTTACGGATTTTTATCGCAGGAACTAGATTCCGGCCGCTATCCTTGGACACTCCCAAGCCACTGTTCCCGGTTGCTGGTCGTCCAATTGTGCAGCACCACATCGAGGCATGTGTGCAGCTACATGATCTGAAAGAAATACTAATAATTGGCTACTATCCCATAAGCCAAATGGAGCAGTTCGTCAGTGATATGCAGAATTTATACAATGTTAACATAAGGTACATCAAAAGTTCAGCTCTTTCCAATTATTTTAAAATTTTACTAATATTCAAGATATTTACAAGAATTCATACCATTGGGAACTGCCGGCGGAATGTATCACTTCAGAGATCAAATAAGAAGCGGCAATCCGAAAGCATTCTTCGTACTCAACGGTGATGTGTGTGCGGATTTCCCGCTCAAAAATTTATATGATTTCCACATAAGTCGCCCAAATGAGGCTATGGTCACAATTATGAGTACGGAAGCTACGAAGCAACAATCGCAACATTATGGCTGTTTAGTATTCAATAAAGATTCTGGATCAGTTTCGCATTACGTAGAGAAGCCAAGCTCTTATGTTTCCTACTTTATCAATTGTGGAGTATATGTTTGCTCCACAGAAGTATTTCAGAAATTGTCAGCTATCTTCCATTCTAAGGAAATAGATTATGGGTTGAGTGCAAACGGAAACAATGGGCGTAATCAAGGATGCATTCAACTGGAACAGGATTTACTTACACCGCTAGCAGGGACAAATAAACTTTACGCCTACCCTGTTAGTACTTGGTGGTCTCAGTTAAAAACTGCGGGCTCTGCCATGTATGCTAATCGTCGCTACTTAGGTAAACCTACAATAGGTGTTTTCTTAGTTTAAATTCTGCAATTTTTAGAACTCTATAAACGTACACACCCCGAGAGACTTGCTATTGCTGGAATTAAAGCAGAAGATGATGGAATATTGGTCTGTAGCATTATTCCTGATGTTTATATTCATCCAACTGCTTCTGTGCACCCGACTGCAGTGGTGAGATTCCCGACCTATAGTTATAGAAAATATAATTAAAATTTCTCTCAAAATTTCGTTAATGTTAACAGCTAGGTCCAAATGTTTCTATTGCTGCTGGAGTGACCATTGGTCCAGGAGTAAGGATGAGTGAGTCAATCGTACTGGAGAATGCTGTAATTAAAGACCACACTTTAGTCCTTAACAGTATTAGTAAGAAACTTGTTTTACGTTAAAGAACTTTCCACTTAATTTTTTACACTTTAGTTGGAAGAGGCTCTTCCATTGGAAGTTGGGCCAGAGTAGAAGGAACTCCGAGTGATCCAGATCCTAACAAGCCATTTGCTAAAATGGAAAATCCGCCACTTTTTAATAGTGAAGGGAAACTTAATCCATCAATAACAATTTTAGGCATGCCCTCCCCTAAATCTATTATATAATATTATTAAAATTTCATTTCAGGCTGCTTTGTTACGGTGCCATCTGAAAAAATACTACTGAACTCAATTGTTCTTCCACATAAAGAGCTTAGCCGCAGCTTCAAGAACGAGATTATCTTATAACGAAAGAGGAGTTTTTAATTCTTTTGAAGTTATTTTATAAATCGTTGTTCTCGACCCCAAAGATGACTTAATGCTTTTCTTGCGATTTATTTTTCTATTTGTTATTGGTCTAAAATTATCAATTTATTTTCCTATAAAGTTGTATTGTAACAAATTTAGAACTGTACATTATGAAATTACTTTAATAAAATATGATAACTAAAGCATTGTAACTTGTCGAGCGAATAAATTAGTCCGAACATCTATCCAGTCTCAGGAACTAAAAATGGTAACCACCTTTTGAACTCATTGTAGAGAATCATCACATCACTGCGTACATAAGATGTAACATACTGAGCCTACTTGATTATTTAGTCGGTTTAGAAGAGGATATTTGAGGGCAACCCCGAAAGGCAATCAAAAATACGCTGGTAAGATAACGTAAGAAAGGATCTAGTAAGATTTTTATATATTGGCCCTTATTATGGTTGTCACTTCACCATAGTGAGAATTGTCACCTTTAAAATCAAATGAGGAAAATGTCACAAACATCAAGTGAGAACAATTGTCACTGGATTTGCCGTTTCTCGATATCAGTGACAACTGTAATTCACCTTATCTCACTGAAATGTTACTTTTTTAGAGAACCATAATACCATTTTTGACTCACTTCGCCATTTGTCACCATAAGTGACAACCATAATAACGCTGATTGACAGCTTGAAAACTAATTCTGATATGGATGTTACGCAGTCATGGCATTTTTAATTGCAGATGCTAAAGCAATCCATATTGACGGCAGCCCTAGAAAAACTGCGTATCAAGAAAAGGGGTTTTTAATCCTTAGAATCGGATTAACATTGGTCTCACAATTAAGGTAGGGAAACGCGAAGTTGAAGTCGTAAAACCATTTATCTTGGGTCAATAGTAACAGCCCACAATAACATAGAACCAGAAATTCGCGCGCGGCTGCGAAAAGTTAATAAAGCCTACTATTCTGTCAAGACTCCTCTAAGCCAAGCATCTAACCATAAGGTCCAAACTCCTGCTATATAAGACGATGATCTTACCTGTACTCACATGCAACCTAGACGTGGGTGCTTAGCAAAAAGTACTCTCACTTCTTAGCCGTGTTCACGAAGAAAATCTTTCGGAGAATTGTTGGGTCTATATGTGAGGAAGGACGACTCCGGAGACTACAACGAAGAGATCTACGAGCGCTATCGCAACATAGATGTTGTGAAGAAAATAAAGCTCGGTTGGCTTCAGTGGGCAGGGCATCTAGCTGGTACGAGTGAAGAGGAGCCTGCTCGGAAAAATGTCTGCTGTAAAATCTTTGCGATGGGACAGCGAGGGAGATCCAACCTCCACTGGAAGGATGGCGTAGACCAGGACGCTCAGAGCTTATGGATGCCAAACTGGATAATATCTCAGAATCGGGACTGGTGGAGAGAACAGCTGCGCAGGATCGGATCCCGGTTGTAGAGCCGTAAAAGAAGAAGAATCAGATTACATGGAGAGTTAACTGAAAAGTATTTAGAGATCCTCAACTTCGATTCTTTATAGAGGTAGAGGCCCCAATTACCCCGAACAAGCTGACACCATAAAATATTTGAGAGAAGGGTGACGAATGGTTGGTTAATGAGTGCTTTGATTTTTTCATAATAATTTATATATCTATGGAAAGAAGCCTTGGTTTCAAGAAATAAAAACAGCTAAAAACTCATTTGCAAACTATAAGAAGCAGAAAGATGTTTTTAAACGGATTCTCAATGCATTAAAAATGTAAAGTGGAATAGAGATCTATTTTACAAAGAGGCAATGTTAGGTAGAGATTCTGCATAAATGAGTCGGGCGAGTTTTAAATAGTTTGCTTGTAAGGTTATTAAAGCAAGATGATCGATTTAAGGAGGTGGGCGGTTATACGAATGTTGGCTACTGAATTCTAATAATTTATGCGCAGCTTTGCATCATATTTTACTAGTTCTACTGGTATTTAATCTACTGCTGAAGATTCCTGGTGCATCTGCAGTTCTGAATTTCAAGGGATGCTAATGCCAGTTTAGGTCAAAAAGGGAAAGAAAATTTTAGTTGAAGTGTAATTGCTGTCCATATTTTGTCTAGTGATAACAGAAAACTAATTTAATGAAGATGAAGCAGAAGGAACTTCTGGAAAAGAGTGTGATTCGTAAAATCTTCCTTTAGCAATTTAAAGAACGCGTTTTATAGACTGATTTCAAATCTGCGAGTTCAATGTTTCTACCGCTGCCAAAAATTGTTACTTCGCGGCTTTCGTTTGCCAGTATAAAGTTAACTAACAGTAGTACGGCATAATTTATTTAAGTTTCCGTAGTGTAGTTTTTTTTTAGGTCTTTGGGCTAAGGTTCACGGCTGTCGCGTACATCGACAACAACCGGAAATTTATTCCATTCCAGTGTTTATATGATGGTGCCGCGTTTTATTATACAGTGGTCGGCTCTCCATAAAAATTGGGATGGACAGAACTTGGCAGTGGGCCCCCTTTGTTTGTGGGCCCACAGTGATCACCACCGCTAAAAGCAGGCTGTGTGATCGGGCTGAAAATAGTTGCAAAAAAAACGTTTTTGCTAAAAGAGAAAGTGAAACAGGTCAACGGCCGGGCCAGAGATTTGTTATGGGTTGAGGCTGGTGCAATCTAGTGACTGTTGTTCACCTACTAAAATGCGACAGATTATGAAGTGAAGCATTGATATATAGCCTTGGAGATTGGCATAATCCGGTGGGTTTTTTTTATATTAAAAACACTTTTATTGCCGATTCTCTACACCTGAAAGACGATTTCATCATCGAGTTAACTTTTAATCCCTTTAGAGTAAAAGAAAAACATTTAAAGGAAATATGAAAAAATAATTTAAGTCATAGTACGTTGAAACCATTTTTAATCAATTTTAATATTTGCAAATTTATACGATTTGATTTTTTAATTTTAATTTTTTTTTATTGAAGAGTTTTAAGCATATTTGGCTTAAATGTAAGGAAATATGTAGATGGCAAGTTACTTTTAAGTGCATTTATCTGAAAAAACTACCAATCCAACTTTTAATAATCCATATTTCATAAATGCAACTTCTCTGTATTCTAATTCTAACTTTGTGCTTGTTACGAGCGATCGTTGTTAAAATACATACATATATAGCTTTCAATAATAGAAATAAATATATTTTAAAAGAAATAAATTGCACAGGTTGTTCAATGGTTGTTGGTCATGGTTCTGTTTTGTAACAACACTTTGCCAAAAAAGTAACTTCAGATAGGTTCTAACAAAGTTTTCATTCATAACTAATTACATAGTACTTTTCTTGAATTGGCATTATTATAATAGATTGTTTCAAATTTAAAAAGAAGAAACGCAATCCATACCTCGTTGCAGAATGACCATACAAAATCGCGAAATAAACAACATTCCGCCCCCCTATAAGTCCGTGCGGGTTCCATGACAAAAGCAATGGCGATAGTATAGTATAAGACATAACATTTTCCTGCAGCCTCAGGCATGATAATTAAGAGTGCTTAGTTCCAGCATGACAAAATACATAAGATGACATGGCTTTCACCAGACAATCCAACCTGTCTGATTGATCTTGCTTTTATTGTCTGAAGGCATAACTTGACAGTAGACGTCAAAATATACAGAGGTGCCAATATTGACGCCCACCACTTGCAGGATCGGACCAATAATATACACAAAAACTTGTAAAAAAACAAGTTCGCACACCAAAACTTAATATAGGCCTAAAAGATAAATATGAACCTCACAACATTGAAGATCAGATACCAAACGTGGTCCAGATGTAAGAAAGTCATAGAGGAAACTTTCTATGAAGTTCTAGGGGAATCATACAGACCTGTCCGTAGGCAGTGGGTCGATTATGAATGCAGAGTAGTAACGGTAGAATAAAATCTAATAAGTCTTATAAAAGAAAGCTAATTAGATATAACTTAACTAAACGTAGCTAAATAGACGTATTACATAACTAAACGTAGCTAATAGGAGAGAACCTAAATAACATATGATCTTGGGCTAAGATCCAAAATCTACGCAGCAACGGCAGAATTCGACTTTCCAGACCATAATTGATCTCACTAAAACTTCATTGAGTTCATCAGAACAATGTATAAGTACGCTTGAAAATACTGTCACTAGTTACAATAGGTTCGATGGTGAATGCAAACTGGCAACTGAAAGTAAGATTGCTGTAGTCTCATAGAACACGAAGAATATAAAGATGCATACTTTTACAACAGGCACGCGATTTTCAATGAAGAGTACACGGTTCACGCTATATTGCATCCTACAAGGGCAAAGAGGGTTTGCTCGCCGGTCCAAAGATATGGTCCTGCTCCCATGCCTGCAGACTGAAAAGGGGTATTTGCCTCGTACATGGGGAATAGCATAATGTCCAGAAGTTAGCCACATACTATACAATAGAAATATTATAGGTCAATACTAGTGTTGATTGATCCCACATAAATCAACAAGTGATCAGATTGTCACCCTGAGGCAAACGATGGAAAAATGTCTAGTTTCAAAACTCAATCCAATATCATAGACTTAAGACTGCCTAGGATATCATAGTCAGAGTAGAGCTCCACAAAGTCATGAGAAAATTCGCATACACATTACACGGATTGACCATGACTAATGTGACAAACTAAGTCAAGATATCCTAAACTTATTCAGACCAACCAACTTCTACAGTGAGTTTCGACTGTGGGATTATGTGGCAAGCCTCCTCTTCAAACTTGCGTTGCTCCAAGATACGTGTATGACATCAAGAGGAACAATTCTCTACAGGTCTATCAAGAGTCCGAAAAATAGGGCTGCACATCAATAAAAGCAAAATAAAGCAGCAAAACGAATGCGAGACCTTTAACATTGGTCTCACAATCAAGTCATGAACATGAAGTAGCAAAATCCTTTATTTGCATCAATAAATAGCAGCCGACAACAGCAGGGGAGCCATTAAAGCCTATTTTAGTCTCTCTGGATCCTTAAATCCAAGCATTTAACCGTGACATCCAAACTGGTGCTGCATAAGATGGTAGGTCTTACCTGTTGTGATCCGAGACTTGGATGCTCACCAAAAATCGCTCTGATCACAAGGCGGAGAAATTTTGCCTCTTTATGGGAGGGAGCACGATTGGGAGGCTCTGGGGATATCTCGAAATAAATGTATTGAAAAATTATTGTATGAAAGCTCGTAAAGTCCTTTATGCTAAGATTTATGGCAGAGCCGAGCAATGTTTAACTTTTCCTATTTATATGTCTGTCTCTCTGTCTCGGTTCGAAGAAAAGAGAGAACAAAAGAGAGTCCTATACGCCTATCACTCAGTGCCGCGGCCAGACAGTTGGAGGCCCTGTGCAAAAATTCATCGAGAGGCCCCAGAGAGGGCAAAAAAATTGCAAAAGTTTTTTTCGCTCGTGAGATTTCCTTCACAAGACCCAAGACCCCATCCCCACGACAAAATTATGGAAAATGGGCTGATTTGTGTGGCCCCATTCAATGAAGTAAAAATGCAAATAATGAATTCAAATGATTTTTATTGCCAACAAATTTTTTCGCTTGCTATGCTCTCGATGCCCCAAACACGCGGGGCCCTGTGAAATTGCACACCCTGGACATATGCCCGCCGCGGCACTGCTCTCACTCCAACTCACAAGCCGGATAGGAGGGCTCTGGAACAGCCTAAGGAGCTTATGTGACTCCCAAGAGCTGCTATTGCCTAGCCCCGATTTATGGGATGCCAAACATCCGTTTCCGTTGGAAGGAAGACCTAGACGATGACGCGTGGAGTTTTGAAATACCAAACTAAAAATTCTAAAGCAAATATTTTGGACAAACAATCTACTAGACTAGTGTTGGGTAGGACACAATTATTAAATGAGTTTTTGTGCCTCTTTTTTCTTTTGAGCCAGTACAATGTCATACTTCAAATGAGGCGAGGGGCCATTGTAATGCCAAAATGACAAAAAAGAAAGAAAAAAAATACCAATGAAGAGCTTTTTTACGAGTTTGATTCTAATATGCATTGAACTGCCTCAGAGTAAGTAAGAATATATTTATATTTTAAGTCTCAACTCGCCTAATTTCAAGTTGGAAATTTTGCTACCGCAAAAGAAGCAAGAAATGCCTCTGCAGTAAGTTGTTGAATTTTACTGATCCAAAAGAAGTAAGAAAGAAACACACCTCGCCTCATTTATCTCGATACACGCTCATATACCAGTAGGACATTGTTTTTGAACCGGGACTTTGTGGCAATTGTGGCATCAGTACATTTTACCGTCGTGTAAGGGACAAATGTACCAACTGCCTCGTGTAAATCCGGCTCAACTCTAGAATCTACAGTCTACTCCAATTGACAGGAGTTTCGATTTTGCCAATTTGAAATACAAATTCGTACTAGATTCTAATGTGAATTTTGGTTGATCTAATTTTCCAATGGAAATTGAACACTATACTTTTTTTTCTAATGGATCAACTTGAAACAATTGAATTTGTTATTCTGGTTTTCGGTACCAAACAGTACTTCTCAAGGACTTAATTTGCTTCAACTTTCATTGCGGATGTTTTAAAATAACATTTTGTACCTTGCCATTTTTTCTTACATGACGGTTAATTTACTATAGGACCAGCGTCAGGCAGCGGATCAACAACAATTAGAATTCTGCAAACGTGCTTTCATTCACCTGCGGCAACGATCGACAAAAACTGCATTGCTTCGACAAAACAAAAACTCTTTAAAGTTTTTCCCTCTAGAATTGACATTTTGTGTGCTGTCGGGCAAGAACGTACCATAGTTTATAAAAATAAGATGGTCTGTCTGGTGTTTTTATAAGTCCGGGTGTGATTTTTAAGAGCTCGTTCGACGTAAGAAAAGAGCAAAGCTTTTTTTTTATTTTAGTATTCTTCGAGTAAAACAACGTAAACGAGTTTAGGAAAAAATCCCCCAAAAAATTCCTACAAAATTACTCTAAAAACAAGATTGGCTGAAAATGTTTTTTTCTTTGTAATATCTAATGAACGGGTATTTGATGTGCGTATGAAGTTATTTAGAGATAATTGTCTGCAATCACGCAATTAATTGAAATTCCGCAGATATTTATGGCCTTTAAAGACTTAATTCTCGCCTGTTTTGACGTCGAATTTCGTCAGTGGATTTTCTATGAAGACTGTTATGCAAACAAGTTAATATCAGAAATACAAACGCTTCTTGTCTTACACACATGCTCCGTACTAGCGGAACTATAATTTCGCAGATTAAGATCAAACCTATCGAGCAAGAGCCACGTACAAACCTGTCATTTGGAGGCTGTAATCCACATGATCTTAGTAGTAAAGATCACATATAAGCCACATTTTATCCCGAGTAATTACATCTATTACCTGGTTCTTGGAAAATATTGAAAATTACGAGCAGAATCTACCTGGTAAATTATGTACAGAAGCTTTCGGTAATAACGATTCTCCAGATATGCATCAAATTGCGCATGCCACACATAGTAATCATGCGCAGAGCTTTATCTATTTTCGAATTGTTAGTTGTAGCACTTTACTAAAACAATGTCTAAATTATAAAGCGACTACACGTTATCTCTAAATGCAGATGGCAATTAACTGGCGCACCAATGAAAAGCCTCAAAAAAGTCAAATGGCGAGAAAATCGCGGCAATGGAGCCTCGATGACTTTGATTTTCAGGAAAGCTCAGTGGCGGTGGTGGTAATAGGAATTCTTCCAATTGCGCTTCAATTGCGATTGGTGGCGATGGCGAAGCGTTATCTACTTAGTTTTCCCGCTATTAAAATAAGCTAGTAGGAGGAGCTGATGGAACTGTTGCGGGGCCACATGTATGTATAAGCAAGCTGCGCGCGCATATGCCGGGAAATCGATTCTGATGGGCGGCACTTACTCGGACGAGATATATTCGCTGTCGTCGCGAGTTTTTTTCTAATGGACGTTTGTGACTATTGAAATTGCTGTTAGAAACACAGTAACTCGAGTCTATTAATATTTCTTTACCTTGGAGCAGCAATTGCATTCTTTTAATAATACTATTCCAGCGATCTGTTCCCTTTCATTTTAACATATTTGTTAACGTTAATAGACAATGCTTGCAAGAAAAAAACTTGGAAGCAATTACCTGAGATAATTCAATAAAAAATAATTTGTATTAAGTATGTTTCTTTTTGTTCGATTGGATGTGTGTGGTTCATTTAATGCCTGGTATGTGCAAGCAGTTTATTAAATAGCAGTCGTTACGGAAAATGCTGATTAGAAGTCGCAAGATGCAGGAAGGAAAACAGAGTTTCCACATGACGTAGTTTACCCAGGCAAAGTTACCATATGCACTAATGGGAAAATGTTCCCGTACCAGTACATTTATTTCGAACCAGTAACAAGGTAAAAAATAATGTTTATAAGTTCATAAGTCAGTCACTTTGATAGCTATATACTTTTTAAAATTACCAGAAGCAATTTAAATATATTACACTATTAAAAACATTAAGCAATTTGCGTAAGAATAAAGTTAGACAAGATAGTGTACAGGCGCATTGTTTGACATATGAAAATTAAAGGTTCTGTTTTTGAGTGATTTGAAGTAGTTGATCCAATTGGTTCGCTAAGGGTTCATTTTCAGCATTACACACCAATACGTACGTTAATTTGACCCACGGACCTCTAGAAGGGAGTGTTGAGAACCTTTGATTAGTCGATTGATTAGATAACCGGAAAAGTGGGGCTGACGGGTCAGCGATCTTCCATCACTGCTTTCTTTCTGCGAAAGGTGACTACGAAGATGGGCAGCATAGTACCGAAAAACTCCCGTTTATCAGTTCTGTGGTCTCTATCCTGGCCTTAAATCACCTATTTCTTATCTTTCACTCTTGCCGCGTGACCGGCTCATGCCATTGCGACACGGGGATCGATCAGCTATCTAGCTGATACCAGGCTACCTTCTTTTTTATGATAGTTACAAGTGACCATCCTTTGGAGATTATGATCGAACTTTCTTCAGTCCAAAAACAATGCGTTTTTAGTTTTTACTTCCTAACGAAACAATTTTAACTGGAGATACAGTTATTATAACAAATCAGAAGGTTTAATATTAAAACAAAAAGTAAACAAATTCCTGAAATCGCAAATGATGCAATGACTACTTTCTGATAAAAGGGAGTTTAAAAAAGAACTGGCACAGCTCTCAAAGGTGGCGGTGACTTCAAAATGTTTCTATAATTTATAAACTTGTTTATGATTTTAATAATAAATTTAAAACTAGTTTCATTTGCTCTGAATGTTTTCTTCGCAAAATTACCAACAAGACGATCGAAACTACATATATTGAGTCCTTGAGTCAAAGTTTTAGATCATTTTTATCAGAAACCTCCAAATTATTGCCAATCTTTCTGAAATAGTGAATTTTCTTATTAATAATATTATTTACCATTAATTGTGGTTATGGAGTAGTGTTATAAACATGAGCTAAAGGAATTGATCAGATTGATATTAAATTGGACTATTCTGTCATCACAGAACTATTGCAATCGGGAGCGATAGAGTTTGATTGATTTCTTTGTACGTCGTGTCGAACCTAAAATCCAATAACAATGATAGCATGGTGAGATATACATATTTTGTTATGAAACGTGGACTAAAATGAATTAATGCCTAGGGATAAGGATGAGACTCTTTACAACAAATGATTTTTCACAAAGTTAAAAAGTTTCAAGTTTCTTTTAGTCTCTACCCTCCTTTTGCTTTATATTAAAAAGAAAACATTTTTTTTATCAAAACTTCCAAAAGACCACTAAATGTGAATAATCATTTGTTTACATTCAGAATTATTAAAACGTCTTTTGTTAGAAATAAAAAAAAACCCCGCGACATAAATTTTTAGTGGTACCTATCTATCTTAATGTGATTTTTGTCCAAACATTTGCATATGAAAAAAATTGTGTTTAGGCTATAAAAGGCCTCATTCACCTTATGTCAATTCAATTTCTAAATTAAAACAATTCTAAATCGAGGTTGGGCAATGTCTAGGCAGGGAAGGATCCGTGTTCATGAAGATTCTACTCGTTTTGCTGGCAGTGTTAGAGTCGTTGCTGTTGTTGTTCTACTTCTTTTTTCACGAAATTGCTCGATCGCCGCTGAACGTCGAACGCTTTCCAAAGCGGAATTTAAAATTCAAAGTTGCTCATTAATAAACACAGAAAGAAACTCGATAAATACTGACCCAATGATTTTTTTGCCTACGCTGTGTGCTAATGGAATTTTATACGCATTGAACTTCTGACCCGTGTCTTGAGCGAACACACGTAGTGGCAAGACTCTGCCGTCAGTCAAGGTTCGGGGCTGCCGTTCTAAGCCTTATGAATATGCATCTAGATTTTTTGTAAGGAAACGGTCGAGTGTTAGCGCTAATTTTCAGGAGATAACCACTATTTATAGAAATGAAAAAAAAGCTTGTTTGCGGTTTGTTTTACTTGTTTTCTATTATTAACAAAAGTATTTATTGAAATTCTCGAACGTCTTTCTAAGTTCCATTCATCGAGCTCTCATTAATAACTTTGGTGGAGAAAGGGGTTCGTTGTGCTATGGTAGTTTTGTTCTATTAAGAATTCAGCAGCGTCCAATCGCACGACTTTGAGGGCCATCCATTGTTAAATGAATTAATGTTGAGGGCTTTTTCTGTTCTTTTAGTGAGGTGAAATGTTGCTTTTCGCTATGGCGGCAGAAAACACGAACAGCACACTCGGCAAAGCCTGCAGATAAGGTCCTGCGGCCTTCCTACCCTTCATCGGCGGCACTTCAGGGCGTAGTATCCGGTAACAAACCAACAAGTGTCCTGACATCCTTTCTACTGCCGCCCAATAATTCCTTGGCCGCGTTAATAGACGGCAAAGGAAGAAACCGCTTAGAGTTGGCCAATCCAGTCGCGGACCTTCACCTTTTGGTTCCGGACCGATGAATACAGTGTCAGAACCCTCCACATCCGCTTTTTCATTGCCTTTAAAGCTCCAATGACTTGATTGAGTACACCTAGTTCACCAAGGGCGCGTTGGCCGTTGTAGACTGATTTTGACTTGGTCCTACCTTATCGCTCTGATTGCCGCTGGGGTATCGCTGGGCCCTTGTTATTAAGTTTCAGTATGGCGTACACCTCTACTCTAAAGACACTCGCTTCGATAGGGTGACTAGGCTTATCGCTCTACTGAATCTGGGCCTTTAACTCCAGATTCCGGCGCTCCCACCTGTCTCTGTTTTGGAGCCTATCTTTTACGTGCAAGCAAGGTGGCTCAAATTTTATAGGATATCCCCACCAAGGCCAACGCCCAAGTAGTCATTCTTTTCCAGCATGATCCGGATGGCATCCGTAAGAAATTTTTCTTACGATGTTGAAGAAATCTTACCTCACATCAGTAAGACACTCGACTACCTTCCATCGCAGATGAGGTGGAACGAGTCTACTAAAGGCCGTAGACCCATATACTAATACTAAATGTGGGGAAATGGATTGTGAGGGTACATGGGGAAGTGAGTTACTACCTCACGCAGTCCCTGAGTGGGCATGGAACTTATAGGACATACATCATCGCTTCAGGTTAGACGATTCACCGTTCTGTTAGAACGCAGAGCATGTCCTCAATGCCCGAGGTTTGCGGAGCACACAGGTTAGTGAAAACAACGGCTGGACTTCATTCTGGACCAGATTATGATGTCGGAGGATCTGTAGAGAAAGGTGGATGTCACGTGGTAGGCCCGGGTACGAAGCTCAAAGAAACACGGAAAGGCAAAGAAATTCCAAGAGTGATATTAGCTAGATATAGCTGATCGAGCCCCGTGACGCAATGGCGTGAGGCGGTCACGCGGCAAGAATGGAAGGTAAGATATGGTGGGGCTAGACGCTTCCAGGTGAGGTTGGCGTGAGGTTAGCAATAAGTTTCGGAGATCGGATTAAATGTCGACGTCCACACAACAAAACGACTTATCGATTTAAAAATTCTGTCATGTGACATTGGCATTCTGTTCAGAGCAACTTGCCGATACTCCACCTAAGTATGAAGGTAAAACCATAGCCATGCAAGATATGCGAATGGTGTGTTTCGATAACCTGACTATGTCCTACAGTTGTAATGCAATACAGCATTCGAAACGAACGACAGGACAAAACCTAGCGTTATCGACTCAGTGGCAACGTATTTTCTCTCAGAACGTCGGTACCCCACTGCGTCGGATGTGTGGGAACATGTCGAGCCTTTCGCAATTTGTTTCCGTATCGTGCCGATATTTTTTTTTCACTGATGCTCCCGGTACTGCACTGAAGTCGCCGTTACGTCACGGATATGTGTGTATCGACCATTGTTTAGTTGCCATGAGTTAGTGGACGAGAGCAAAGCGTGGTTTTTATTCGCCTTTTGATATTCCAGAATTAAAGGAAGGCTCGTCGAATCAGTTGATATAGACGTGCACTGATAAAAAAAAATTCTTGGCTTAAAGCACTTTTTCTTGAACCAAGCAACTCATGTTTTGGATATAACGAAAACAAAATTGTCTCGGGATGAGCAATACTCATAGTCTTGGTTTTATTGTCTTGGATGAAGACCAAAGTTGACTTGAAGTTAAAAAATTTACGAAACCGATGATATTATAATTGAAAAAAATTCAAGTTCTAAAATCGGTCTTAATAGTTTGTGATACATTTTTAGAGCGAGAAAGTCCGGTAAACGAAAAAAGTCCGATGAATTAAGAATTTAGTTTCTTGAGTAAAAAATTAAATAATCTTAGTTCGAGAAAGATATATCTTGGTCGAAAAATATAAGTATTGAGCGAAGAAATACTTTTGCTTGGCTCAAGAATTTCCAGTGTCTTCCTCTGAGACAGCATTCTCATGTTAAGACTGAAAAATTTTTCTACTCAAGACAACGAAACGAAGACTATCGAATTGCTGGAATCAAGACAATTTTTTTATCAGTGTGGGTACCGGAAGTTCAGAGCGACAGGGTCAGTTGGAAATTAGTCTCGGCCTGGACCCTCAACTTCAACATTTTTATACCGGATCTGTGTAACTATACTGGCTACAATAACAGAACTCATTTTCAGCAGGCAGTCTCAACAGAGAAACCAGCATTTTTTCGGAAAAGCTATTAAGTCACTTTGGTGACTTCGAATGAAGATTCTATTTGCCAATAAACTAAGTTCGTTGCCTATTCAGCTTATTTTATGATTTATAAAGATTAAGGCAGGTACCCAAGCTATCACAAGCTGATGGGTTCTAGTTTATGTTTGGAGAGATACTTAGTACAATGCACCAATGCCGAGATTTTATATAGTAATAAGCATGAACCAAATATGACGTACCGTAAAGTTACCCTACGTAACCTAACGTACAAACGTGAGTGTTGATATGGCACCGCCCTAGGGTCAAATTTCAAAATGATGTAAGTAAGCTCAAATTCGTCCAGTTTTCTTACGGTACGGTACGTCATATTAGGTTCATGTTTGCGCAATTACGAACATTTTCTTTAAACTCAAGCAAATTTCTTTCACAAAAAAAAAATCTCGGTCGTTTAAATCTTAGATTGTAGAATTTTTCAACCGACTGTAATCTTGCAAGCAGCCACGGTGAAAAACTCAGCAGTATTTCCATAACAAATAAAAGTGTTTTTATGTGGTTTTATGTAACTACCAAAAGCCCATCGACTATTAAAAAGCGGCGGCTCATAATGTTGGGGAAAAAATATCTAACTCGAAATCAAATCAAAGGTCAGAGAAAATTTACTAAAAGCCACAAACTTTGCGTAAAAAAGGAAATTTTAAAATTTTAATTTTCACACGTAACTCCCCACACACGGATCGTGTGCGCGGCGCGAGGGAATGAAATGTTTTGTTGAAGTCAACTATCAACTCACCTCGATTAACAATGAACCGCGCTGAGGGGATCTGACTGTAAAGGTGTAAACTGATCAGAGAAACTGAAATGGCGGCGCGAATGTATGTGGACAGGTAAATCGAGACTAGCTAGGCACGAGACGAGCTAATTCAGGCTGAATGAGAGCGACTGAAAGGCAAATATCGTGTGAATCCAGGTAAACTGATCGATGTGTGAGGCTATGCTGATATACTACTTGGGGAGAGTTTTAAGTGGTTATCTCACCTGGATTTTTCTTGTATGTATTAGCGAATTTCTACATCTGCACGTACGATTTTCGTGTGTGGATTGAAAAATTCACGAAATGGTCGACTGAGAAAATAATATTCAACGTCCACAAAATCAGTCGTCGCTTTACCATCTTTCGGATACGGACGTTTCCCTAGAAAATCGCCCAAAAAGACAACGAAACTGTTTTTATACAAATTTACAATTTGCTTGTGTTGCTAACAAACTTTAGAACTTTGAATTGCTACAGTTTTGAGGATTATAGTTAAATTGTTATAAACATATTATTCAGCTGTGCTCAGTCGGTGAAACGGTGAAAAGTAGTTCTTTTTTCATATATTGCGAAAATTTGAGGTTAGAAGTTTCTATCCAACACCATCAAAGTTTTCAGTGGTTTTCTTATAAGACAAAAGTGAGAAATTCTTAAGAAATTGTGATCAACTGTGATTTTCCTTAGATTCTGTGCCTATTTTAAGTGTAAGAAATTAATTTCTTTTAGTTTTCCAAAGTATAGAAATGGTGGAGAAATTTTTATTCCTGTATATGGTTTCTTGCCTACGCGCTTGGATGACTCTCCATCAAACTAACAAAAACATCTCTAAAACCGGACGTTGTTGGTATTTTATAAAATTGTTCATATGTATTGCTAGCGGCTAAGCTAGATTGCTATGTAAAATCTATAACTTATTGAGAGAATAATCTAACACAACATTTGCCGGCTATTTAAATAAACATTGATCACCTGTGGATCCTTGTTAAAGGCTTCGAAATACCGAAAAATCTTATCAGATTACCTGTTGCGGGACAAAGTGACACGTGTTAAAGTGTGTTTGTTTCGGTATCAACAAAACGGGAAAAATTCTCCATTTCTACCTGCTTACGCATGTGTGTGAAGAATGTGAGTGCCGTGGTCTCTTCTTCTGGATTAAAAATCAGGGGAAAATATAAGGAAAAAAATATGAAGAGTTTACCTCTAGGTTTACTATGTTGTTGTTGCATTTTGTGACCTCTCGCTGTGCTCCCAACACTCGAGATTCTAAAGCTTAAACTTATTGATGAAGGAAGACACGAGAGAATGCCTTATACATACATATTAGACTGAAACTGAAAAATCAAATCTCCACCTGTTGCAATGCAGTTATGGCAATAATAAGGAGCACCTCGAAAGTTTCCCACTTCAAATTCACTAATCAGTGCACTTAAGACATGTCTGCTACGTGTAACAACACGTTTTCAAAAATAGGCTATTTAATAAATGCGAAATGTACTAAGTAATTGATTTGTAAGTACATGCGTCTTTAGTAGACCATCTCTAATCCTGGAGGACCACTGTCGGGGCTTTAGCTTTCCTTGATCTAAATTTCTTTCTTTCATAACATACTTCACGAATATTCAATTAATTGTCAACAAATACATGCTAATGCTATGATATCATAGAAATATTGCTGAAAAAATCCCCGACGTGCTCTATCAAACCTGTCGTAGTGCAACTTCACATATAATAATAAACAGTAAACGAGTTTTGATTTCACTGTAGCAAATCATGAAGAGATAATCATCTGCAGATTTAAAGGACTATAAATTATATGTGGCCTTGTGATTGTGCGGACAACGATTGACGATCGATTCAACGAACGGTGAAACTTCAAAACATAAATAGTACTTACTTCCAATAAACGACAGGGCATGCATTTTTAAGAAGTCTGTTTAAATAGTTCTTTCCAGCTTTAGGAATTTGTCTGTTCTTCTTCTGTTCGTTTAAAGCAAAAATACCGATATCCCATATCTCAAAGTTATAAAATCTTTGATGGGGCTACGTCACTGGAGTTAAGGGAAACACAGGATTTATAAAGGCATAATTTAATTTTTTTAATAATAGAGTAAATCCTTTTAACGCATATACCTATGCTTCCTTACTATTACCCTCTACAAGCCCTACAACCGCGATCCGGTCATGGTCTCTCACAACAGCTTCCTCTATCTACCGTTCCCGATTCTCAAACTTTCTTCCCAGAAAATATCTGGCCTACCTTGCTGTCGTGTACCATAAACAACAACAAAAGACTGTACGAGCAGGTTCCTCTTCACTAATACGAACTAGTTGTCCCGTCAATCTGAGCATACAGAACTTTATTCCCTATATGACATCTATGTCGCGAGTCTTTTACGAGTCTTTAAAAGCGTTCTTCCTCGCATAGGGAACCAACAATTCTCTCAGGACTAACTTCCGAACACGACAAAGACGTCAGAGTTCGTTGTCCTACCTAAGCCTTGGAACCATATGTGAGTAGAACCATCGTTTTAAACAGCAGCAGTTTGGATGTCATGGCTATGCTTAAATTTGAAAAGACTTGGCAGATTATAATAAAATTTATTGCTTTTAGCAACCATGCTCGTATTTCCGGTTACTGGTTGTTATTATTGACTAAAGATAGGTGAAGGATTGCACTACTTCAAACTTATGCTCCTCTACCTTGATTGTGGGACCAATGTTACCAATCACCGCCTTTCCTTTTCTTTCATTAATATGCGGCCTCAGGTTTTGCGGGACCTACTACAACTGGATAAAAAAGCCCTGCCCTGTACCGAACTTGGTGATTTTGCAATGGTCGATGTCTTCTACCTAAACCAGTATTTGGGTGAACCCGTAGACTGTTGTACCTCTTGATGTTGCACTCGAGTCCTGGGTCAACGCCAGGTTGAAGAGAAGCTAGCCCAGACCATGCACCTACCGGAGCATGTTGATTGGTCTAAATAGTGATCCTGACATTTTTACTTGGTTTGTCACATTGATCATAGCAAACTTACATAAGACGATCGTGTCAGTTTATTGCGGATGTGGAGGTCTTTCATGGCTCTGCAGAATTCTACTATAACTATGTTATGTTAGCCGGCCTTAAAATCTTTTAGGTAAGAGGTGTTGCATTGAGTTGTGAAGGTTTAGACGTTGTCCATCACCTGCCTCACGGTGAGTTGTTAATTTGCCTCGAATGGAGTCACACTGGTATTGCCCTGTGATATCTCTAGCATGTGGGACAATCCTATTTTACAGGATTTACCAGGATAACTGGGGCATTCCACGATAACTCATTTTTAATGCACTTTACTAGTCTTCCTCCGCAAGGATGAGGGAAACCTTGTTATTTCTGAGCTAGTTTATGGCTTTGGTACGTTCCCCTTAGGCAACATAGAATCATCATGAAGTATTGGTAGAGCCTCTAACTCCTCAAGCACCTCGTCGTTTAACAATTCACAGAAGTGCTCTTTCCAAACGCTCCAAGGTTACCATGTTGCAAGGATATGCAACTGTATCACCCTTACCGCGAAATCTTCTGTAGAACTCCTGCTTTTCTGTACTAGTTCATATACAAATTTGTAAATTATATTGTTTTCTCTTTTAAGCTCTATGTGCACTCTTCTTAAGGTACCTTTTATTCTTTGAGATTCTTCAATCGCAAATTTGTGATCCGATCTCTACGATTTCTGCCTTAGATTGATCCAGAAATATTAGTGAGTATACTCACATTAAAGTGAAAACCTCGTGCTTAAACTCGCCTTAAAGAGTGGTGCTGTTTAAGAAATGGTGCATCGATGAAAATTTTGGGTACCAGAGTAAAAATAATTTAGTTGGTTAATTTTCTTAAAAGTAAGTAGCACGCATAGCGAACAAATGCACCTGCGCACACGGATATACACTCTCCCGCCACAGGTATGCACGCTCCCACCACAGGCATGCTAGCTCCCGATACAGGCTTGAACATAACATCGACTTAGACCTAAACGAGAGTGTCGTTTTACCAAGCAGTCCCCCAACTAAGCACTAACCACGGCCAATGCTGCTTGACCTACGTAATCGAACGAGAACCGGTTTACTGAGCATGGTAATGGCATGCTTTATGGTTACCAAGATTATTGCTCTTTTTCTTCGTCCTATACAATTTTTTAAAGCCTGAATTTTCCTCCCTTTTGTCTGTGCGTGCGTGCCTGTTGCAGGCTAGGTGCGGACGAGTTTTATTTTTACTCGTGTAGGATGCTTCGGCAATTCTGATTGGCTGGTTTGCAACGCAAATGTCTTGTTTTCGTAATTTATATAATTGTCAGTCTCGGTTACCAATTAATAAGGTCTTGGGTTTGGTTCATCGTAGTGGAATTGCATCCCCATTGCTATCACTTCCTCACTTTCAGTGATTTGTGATGGTTTTAACTCGTATTAATGATGCATTCAGGAAAAGTCAAAAGCAAACTAGTGCAACAAAGTAGGTAGGTATGTCTCGCCTATAAAATTTGCTCTTCTCTCAACCTGGGTGAATCCTAATCCGTAGGTTTTGCTGGCCGTTTCGTTACTTAGGCTGCTCTTGTCTATTCGAGATCGATTTACCAATACAAAATTTGTTCATGTCATTTTTCAGTTGTTCAAAGAATCGTAGTTTTGTAGCTTAGCTGGCATGAAGGTCCTTTTTAAATTTGAATTGTTACTGCCACCCGGATTACATCCACACAACATAGCTGTCAAAAAACAAACTACGATACTACGAAGTAAAATTGAGAGGCTTTTCAGATTCTTAGTTGCGAGTTTGGATTTCGTAGTTTCCAAATGTATGAAAATGAACTACGAAGAACTACGAACTAGTGAAATGTGACATGAATACCTCTACTATATCAAGAAGATGGTGATCCGTGATCCAACTCATAGCTAGCACTTTGGTACTTGGTTCTCACCCACCTTCATCAGGCCCAAAAGCTTCTCTTTGATTGGGAGTGGCTCAATGATCTAGTCTCTAGTGGCTTTGTGGATAACCCTATGCGCAAACCCATTACTTACTGGCTGTCATTAGCGCTCTCATGCATGTGTGTACATTCTGCTAATATATGGACTCCCGACTTATTTTAGCGTTCAAATCCATTTATTTCGAAAATTTCTTCTTTTTAAATGCCCGGGGCTTTTCTGTGTGTGCCTAAACCTTTATGGGACTTTGTTTATCGTTCGCTTATCCTTCCTATAATATAGGTCATAATCAGGTTTGTAGAAGACACTATTACCTGTCCATAATATCTCTTGAGTGTCAGCATTATAATTTGACAGGATGTTAATAACAATTAAAAACAGATGGCTCACCGTGTACACTGCTACGTCCTCTATTCCTCTGCTGGCTCATCAATATGGAGTGTTTGGAAATGGTTTTATTATCAATAAAGGTACAGCTCAAAATACTTGAAGGCGAACATGTTCTACTAGTTATGTTTTGTTGGTGCGAGATACTCACACAAAACTCCAAGAGCTCAATTTTCGTTAGATATTAATGTCCACAAATTAACAACAACAATATTCGCTTCTCCTTTTTTGGCTTGGACTTTTGTGATAGATCCAACTCGGTTACACTTATTACACTTTTGCTTTGGGCCGCAGACCTGTTTCCGTTTGTTTTCCTTGTCAAAACATTCACTGAGATTCTCTACATAACATTGCTGGAGGACAATCTTACACTTTTCAGTGTTTCTCATGTTATATAATACTTTTTTTCATAGTACCACATTCAGTTGAAAAATGTTCCACTACACCACACGCAATCTCTAAATAGTAATATGCAACATAAAATGATGCCCACGAAAGCTATGATCTGCAGTTTCAAATAATGATGCATGAAAAAATAGTCATAATATTGAAAGACAACGGGGGACCAATACTTGTTTGCGTTGGTTCCAAATTGATTTTCACGAAAAAACCTACAGTATTTGTTTTAGTGTTACATATTAAAGATTTATAAAATATTAAACCAAAACACATAAATGCGAAGCTTTGCATGACATATTCATATATTGGAGCAACGAATGCAATGAAAACTTTCATTTTCGTCCTGGGTTTAAAACATCGAAGAGAAAAGTAACAAAAAAACACAAGAAATCCGAAAAAAAACATTTAGAAATAAAATAAACACAAACTACCACCGCCAAAAAAAGACCCCAAAAAAACTGTGATTTATGAATTGCCGCCACTTAGGTTAAATTCATTTTTAATCGTTTTCGATAACCTCAAAGATTTGTTAAATTTAGACCCGGGGGGGTACGAAACATGTTCCACGGTTCGTGCTAAATGTTTTATGTAATTTTTGGACAAACTAAAAATTTTTTGTCTCTGAACGTTTCTGGTTTTGATTATTCAATTTGCCGTCTTATAATTTAAACAATTAGAGAAATCTGTCTGTAATAAATTTATGGTATTTTTATAACAATTAATCAAACGTCGTGCACTAATGGCGAGCCACACTTTTTGCCGTTGTATTGAAACTAATTTCCGCATATTGGCCGCAGCACAAGAACTGTACGAAATATTCTTATTATATTAAATTCGGTGCCAATTAAGGTTCAATAAACGCGATCTTTTATTGTTTATACATTCCCTTAAATGAACACCCCCAAACCGAGAAAGAACAACGAAATGTCTGCGTTACATCTTAAGCAAAGTTTATTACACTGCAGCAGTGCCAGGTGTCCACCTGATAAAACACCCGATATGAAGCGGAAACCCCGAATCGTCAATAAGTCTACGCGGAATAAATAAACAGAAAATATGCGAAAATTCGTAATTTTGTAAACAATAAGAAATTCTCGGTTTCCTCGTTGTTTCGAGCCCAAGAAAGAATCTTTCTTCGAAGGAAACACGTTCGAGAAGCTCGGAACCTCGCCCACGCTCTATTTCTTATCTTTTGTTGATCTTTATCTGACGAATTACGTAAAATTCAAGCTGATAAGAAAAATAACAAACTTTAAGGGAGATTTGCTTAGGAAAGTGAAATGTTTTCTTATGTATGTGTGCGAGTTTGTAGCGTTTTCAGATTTTTCGCAGCAAATGAAAATGTATTTTTCACATTCTTCAAACTTTTGAAAATTCTTGTTGAATTCCAAATAAATGGCAAACGTTGTATGGAAATTTAATACGTGCTTTGCCTTTGTCAAAATGAATTGAGATAAGGCCTTTTGCGATTTGCTTACTAATCGTGATTTATAAATGATTTTCTGCTTGGCTTGTTATCTGCATTATGTATTTAGTGGAGAGTGTCTTATAGGCAGTACTCTTCTCCTTCTTGAAACCGTAGTGGACCTAGGGCCCTCTAGCAGACTATGTTTTGTGCGACAGCTTTCAGCGCCGTTCAGAATCTCCCAGTTGCTGTGGCCTCTGCTGACAAGGTTCTCATCCACGTCGTTTTAGGCCTTCCAATACGACGAGTTCCTTGCCTCTATAGGTAGATTCTCGTTCTCGCGTCGCAAGGTGGTCAATCCAATTCCATTTCGTACGCCTGATTTCGTCGTCTATTCTTTCTTGGTTGGCGCGGCGCCATAGCTCTAATGAGATTTTGCCAGCGAATTTTGGCGGTGTTAATATGATATATGCATTAGCAGTTCTTTCTGAAACCAGCCTTCTTCTTCTAACCGTTAGATTTACTGCCTCTCTTATCCTAGGTAGCGATGTGTGGGACAAGACTTTACCCATTGCAAATAATCGACAGATGGCTCTCCATTAACACTTCCATTCTCGGAGCAGGCTACTGCAAGGTTCAGTTGGTAACCTCAGGTTTTCTGCTTCCTTAGTGATCGAAGCGGAAATGGTCGCGGTTGCTGGATCGTTCTCCGACGGAGCAGAAGGTGCCCGCGCTTCGGCAGGTGGGCCTCTAAGGAGATCTTCTTATCAAAGAATGGTATCATTGAAGAGGAATCCCGAAAATTCCATGGATTCAGAAATATCCAACAGGGCTTGTAGGTCGTCGTGTTGGGGGCTATGGAAGCCCCGAAGTGTTTGGAACGTTGATATGTGCTCCAGCAACATTCATCCCTTCAGCCCGATTGCTTACACCTTGGGATTGCGGGTTGTATCGACTTTGTTGTCTCTAGATCCGCCGTATTCAGTCTGCAAGGGCAGCATGATGGCCTGTCCTCACCTGTGCAGTGGCACCTCGGACAGGATGTGCCCTAAGGCCACGTACGATGGGTCTTGGAGTCAGCGCTCCCTGCTTGTGCCGTATTCGGGTCATATTGACGGGACCCATATGCTTGGCAACTTCGAGTCAGGAATCACTTATAAAGGTTTTCAAAATTTGATTGGATTGGCAGGGATGGATGAGTCAAGGCATTGAACCGTGTGTCATCCGCTTTACTTGAGGGCCTGAGTTAGTCCAGTTCAGAAATAAGTATAAATGACAACCTAGTGCGAAGTGTTCTACAATAGGGATGTGGAATGGTAGAAAAATCTCACATGATCTTTCAGCTTGATCAAAGATTGACCTTTTCGCAATAGCTTTTATTTTGTGGCACCAAACTAAAATTATATTCCCATGCCTACGAAGTAAAAAAAACTGTTTAATGTTTTGACAAGCCGCATTTCCTTACAGTTAGACACAAGCACATGTACAAGTGTAAGCACGTTGATATTTCTAATAAATCTCCCGAACAAACAATTTATTTCTTTAAAAGTCTATTAGAAAAAAACACCTTACTCCTCTGGCATTCGTTTACAATATCATCAAAAGTCACTTCATCGCTTTATTGACGAAATCCGGCAAATGCCCATTAACCAGTTTTTAACACCGCCATAAATCCAGCTTAAAATCTGCCAAATCATCCGAAACGCCTCTTGAAATGCAGGCGCCATAAGCAGCACAAATTCTGTACATTGTGACTGCTTGCCCAAAGAACTGCATGGCCACGAACTTTAACTTGATTGCGACTTCCACAATGCAGCAAAAAACTTCAAGCCTTGGGCGTCTCCAACTTCAATTATGCATTCCTCGTGGAGCTTCTTCAGCATCAATTCAACAGCCGAAAGTTTTTCATGGAAATCAATGAAGACAATCACTTGTTGGCGTAAATAGTTGTTCGGCAACAATTGCCCGCGCAGCTACAGATTAAGAAGACCACAAATAGGCCACTGTGAAAGAATGTAAATATTTTCAAATTCAGAAATAGCAGCAAAAAAATGTTTGTCTTGTAACGCGCTGCCATTATCTGCGAGCATCAATCGCATGACAAAAAAACTCCAATTTACATATGAAAATGTATACCATTCGCACGATTGTCAACAGTGCGCAGTCTCCTAAGGCTTGGCGACTGCGCACTGCACTGCGCAAACCAGCTCAGTAGTTCAACGATTTGTTTCGAGAGTTAGAAAAATCGCGCACTATTCATCACCTGTTGGCAGGAATTATTGTGGCTTTAAAATATTTTATTTTTATGCGAGACGAGTCTGAGCATTTTTTGGAAATAATGCCGGCCCCAAAAAGATGGCTGCGAAATTATTGTTGACTAAAAACCTGTGTGAGCATGACACCTGTAGTCAGCTAATTGGGCATCATCCATCATTTCTGGACGTGTACAAATTTTACGTTTTGATGCTGGTTTTTTTTCTCGTTCAGGTGAAGAAATTGTTCCTTTGAAATTCTTTAGATGACCTTCGAGGTGTGGTTTTGCAGCATTAAAAGTCCGAGAAAATTTGATTTAAATGTTTCTAGATAAAAAAATTATATATTTAAAAGAGTAACTGGGAAGATGGTGTTATTAAAAAGAATTTTGATGATTTTATCAATAATACTGAAATCGTTATTCATGGTTTTAATGCTAAGCAGGTGGTTTTGTGGAATGGTGTAGTTGCTATCTTATTTTTAGTACATCGCGGTTACAGAACAGGATTGGCACAGATTGGAAGAAGAAGAATAGCGGCAGTGCATAAATCAATCACTGGTAAGCCAAGAACTATTGCGTGACAGACAAAGTATAACTGAAGATGTTATAGAGCGCAAAATATGTGTAGATAAGCAGTTTTACAAGGCACCATATAAGACTCAAAAGTTTAAATGTTGGTAAATACGAAACCGGATCAAGAAGAGTTTTCATTTCGTCATAAATAGCTTAATACAATCAAACCGACTCGAGGTTCTCAGAATAGCAAATTCTAATCATAAATCACTTGTCGACCTTGAATGTATCTTCTAGTGGCTTTATTAATGGTTGATATTACAAGTCCACTACTGCTCCCAATAAAATGAAATAGATATTACTCGTAGAATACTTTTCGTACACCTCTCCGTTTAAACTAGCCTTTGCTCGCTCAGCCTTAACAGCAGGTAATAATTGCATGAGTTCTACCTCAGATGAAGCACTTAAGCTCCTTGTATTTAGTTCTTCATAATCCTCTTTTAGTTGGCTCTCCGTGAAAATTAAATATATCTTTTGGGGCTCCCTTCTGGGAGCTATCTATTTCTTACGGCAGTTTTACAATACCTCGGTCAACCTCATATTCGGAATAAAGGTATTAGGGTCCAGAATGCTCATTCGCCTGCATTGGGTTCCCGTCGAATACAACACAGCATCCGATCTCATTCCAAATACCAAGAATGCCACAATTTTCGCTATTTGAAAGTCCAAGGACAGAAAGCTCGGCCGAAAGTGGGCCAGCACAGTTCCTATAGCCTCCTAAGAAGAGAATCCATGAGATGCTCTCCGGAAGAAGTTGTGGGCATCGTTCGGCTGAGCCTTCCTAGAAATTGCGTGCTTCATGTCTGAAATTCATTCCTTTATTTTTCAGCATATTGTCTGCCCAACCACCTCACTCACTAACATGGGGCTGATTTCGCGCCTCACGAGGGCATTATTCAGTTTACTGAAATGTTTGTGATTGAAGACACCTTCGGGCTAATTTTGTGCTGCCAGAATAGAATTGCAACACGGAGAGAAATCTTTTATTAAATTAGTCGTCATAGTAACAGCTTGAGATGTGGACTTCCTACTTCCTACTAATAACTTATATGTTCCATCACCGATGGGTTTGGGATTGCAATTTTACAGCAGCAACCCCAGTCAACGATTGAAAGAAGTATTTTCCGCAGATCTATAGTCGAGGTTGCTGGATGTTGTAGGAGTTCATACCAAGGAGAAGAAATTTGCACAAAGCCCACCGTAACAAAAAACAAAACAAGCAACGACACTTCGATTTCGCAAATTCGATATCCTCAATAGAAGCTGTCTGAGCCAGAGACGCAACCGTCGGGGTTAGCGGGAGATAGGAGAGCCTGGTCGAGGTGTTATGCCTCCTGTTAACTGGTTAAGCCGGACAGATGCCCTATTAGGGGTGCTTCTCTTTTTCTTTGATATAAATAACTCCAATTTGAGGCTGATAATCTTCTTTTCTCTGATCTTTTCTATTAAGCCGCTTTCTGTATAAGGTTCCGCAAACAAAATTCCACCATAAGACCAATTGTAATATATAAGAGAAATACTTTATCTAGGGTTGCCCAATAAATATTAATCTTATAAAAGTTGTTATTGTAATCTCTAATTTGGTATAGCGCACCAAAAGCTTATCGCAAAAATGCGAAATGGCATTCGGAAAAACAAACGTCATGCCAATGTCGTAGTCAATAAATGAAAAAAAAACAGGAGATGAATATTGTTGTATCCAGAAATATATTCGGAAGCTTGTTTCAACTAATTAGCAAAATACCAGGAAGAGGTATGCACATAAATAGTCTGCTTGGCAGAAGAAACAATGAAGCGGGGAAAGGGGCAGAAATATTACTTCTAAATAATATATTCAAAAATCTCACTGAAAAAGACGATTTTTTAGAAGTAGCAATAAAATTAGTTTGATAGCGCCATTCGATCATAACTGCTAATTCATTTGCGCATTGTATGCTGTCCAGTTTCAGCACGTGCCCATAGCTAATCTGCTGTGATAAATGAGAACAAATCAATATAGATGCTGATTTATGACGAGCAACAAAGACAGTTAAGCAGGATATCATACTAATCAGAGTTTAAAAACAAAAATTGCGAATCTCATAAATATTTTAAGTTTGTGTTGAGCCAAAATCTAGTTGCAGTAGTTAGTCGCTCCGTCCATTTGCATACTCGTATAGACATCTTAATCTAGCCGCAAGAGCAGAATTTCTAGTATTAGAATGTAATAATTTCTGTAAACATTGTCCCACCACACCATAGGCAAGAATCCCGCAGGAAAATACTCCCGACTCCTATGTACAAAAATTCCTTAGCCATCTGCGCATGCGCAGCCACCGCACTTGCAGTTGCAATAATTCAACCTCTCACTTCTTTGCAGGTTCCTAATTTTCGGGGAGGACGCGCTCGGCTGACATCGAAAAATGACTCCAAGTAGCTGAGCAGTAGCAAAAAAGTGGTATTTAATATTTAATGATAAAAATAAATTAATTAAGCAAAAGTGGAGAATCGTGAAATCATCGAGTGTGTGTGAGTGATAACAAAAAAAAGGCAAAGAGAAAAAAGTTTTATCCAAATTTCAAATCCGTGTGCGCGTGTATATGACTGCATAGGAATATTCGTATTCGGATTCAGAACGAGTGGATGAAGTGGTGTAGCTGATCAACCACGAGGCGGTGCGCATGCTTCTGTCAAGCGGGAAAACACAGACAAAATGCAAGTTCCGGAACATGTCGTCTCCATGTATGTGGCCACTTGCGGTCAAAATGGCCCCAACCTGGGCTCCGACGAGAAGGAAATCATCCTCTTGGTGTACGTCATCATCGATGCCGCTACCACAAAGGTGAGTCTTTAAGTCAATATTTATTTTTGGTCTTTAGTGCCGGCTACACACAGCATCATCGCGCGTCACCTGAAGCGCGCTGCCCCAATCGAAAAATTCCGCCTTGCCGCTCGGACAGGTTTTCTAGGCGTTCTAGAGTTAGAGACTTCTGACGTCGATCCTCAATAGACGAAATCTTCGATGGGGATTTTCGTTTGACGCCAATCGAGGCTGTTTTTCAGTGATGTGCCCAAAGCCGGTTCCACCGGCAGACGCTGCTGCGGACGATCCAGCTCCATTGTGCACTATCACTGGCATTTAGCCGTACTCCTCCGTTCCCCCGCCATTTGAAAAAGGAATTGCAGCCCACACTAATTAACACCAGCGGCCATGCACCCAAAGCGCCGTGGTCGTCCTTCTCCTTAGAGGAGCCTCCAAACTTCTAGCCTCGGTCCCGCAAAGCGTACTCTCTTCTGGAATGTCGAGTTTCCAGTTAGTCGTCTTTGATATTTTGGACAAGAAATATTTTTCGATTATTATAAACAACCGCAAAAAGCCTAGCATCGAAATTGGTATTTTTAATTGCGAACGGAGAACGGAGATCAGCGCGGCTTATCCCAGGAGATTTATTGGAGTCTCGGCCAGAAATTAAGACTTGGAAAGGTGATATTCGACTCCTATTAACGAGATATTCAAAATTTTATTGTAATGATTAAGCGGCTAGTTTTGAAGTGTCATTTTTTGCTGCCGTCTGCTTTGAATAATAAGAAGAATTAAAATTTTCATAATTAATTTTTTTTGTGACGTGCCACAGCTTGGCTAATGGAGGATAAACAGGAAATCGGGACCAGAAATTTTTTCTAGAAGAACAGTTGCTCAGTTTATTTTTATAAATGATCCGAAATGGGATGTCTAGAAGATAATACACGCAATAGTCTAGTCAAAACAAGCAAAAAAATTGTTGGTCCAAATCAAGCCCAGAAGCGACATTCTAACGGACGCCTGTCTCTAGCTCCAGTGGAAGGAATATTGTTATTAAATGTGACCACGGGCTTGCAAATTTGCATAAAGCGGCAAGATTGAAAAGATTGTGGAGTTGCATATAGGGAATCCGGTATTTTATCCAATCTCTTAAAGGTAGCTATAATTTAAGGCTTAGTTTGGTATAAAGCCGCTATGTTCTTAAAACGAACAACATTAATATTTGTACCGATTGTATTAGTCCATTTCGATACATGCTGGCTTTGTGGGTGATCGAACTTGAGATGGCTTCCTAGCTTCCAGGCGAGGGCAATAGAATTGCGAAAAAGAATGTTCCTAGCTCGAAAAATTGGGAGCAATGATCAGGGGAGATAATTTTGAGCGTTGTCGAATTTGCTCCCAAGGGAACATTACTGGAGTTTTCAGGAATTTTATAGAACGAAGAAAACGGGCGATTAACTTGGTGACCATAAAGGGTAACAACCCAGCGGGAAATTGAGTGCTCCAAAGACAATGAAAGAGCACTCCCTTTCCGCTCCCTCTTCATATATTTTTTAACATTAGATGTCCGCCTAGGCTAGCACTTTTTTGAGCTCCCATAGGAGCACTCCTGCAACGATTTGGTTGGAGACAAAAAGGAGCATTATAGAGCTTTTTTAAATATCTACAGTAGAGCTATTCATGGAGGCCTGATATGTGAATAAGCTCCGGTGCCGTGCTTTTATTTTTGTTCATTTTTTACAATTGCCTTTTCCTTTCCAAGCGCGAGTGTGGTTTTACCAAAGCAGGCCCCCACCAAAATACTAACCACGCCCAAATCTGCTTGTCCTCCGTATCAAACGAGAGCCGGTTCATCCACTATATGCTAATGTCACATTTTATGGTCAACAAGATAATCGCCCGTTTTCTTCTTTCTATAAAATTTCTGAAAACTCCAGTAATGCTCCCTCGGGACCATATTTGGGAGTGCTCAAAATTAGCTCTCCAGAGGAGCCCTCCCAATTTTTCCCGCTGGAAATAGTATACTCAATAGACGGATTCTCGTTCGAAACGGAAGGCAAGCAGCATTGGATGTGGTTAGTATACTTAGTTGGGTGACCGCTTAAGTAAAACAGCACGCGCTTGGAAAAGAAAAGGTAATTGCAAAAGATGAACAAAAATTCGATCCACAGGCCTTCATGAATACTTTATTAAAAAGTTTTTTTTATAATGCTTCTAAAACGCTTTTAAAGGAGCATTACAAGCAATGCTCCCCTGTAATGGCATACAAAAGGTTAAAAAGTATATGGAACTGGTATGGTATGCCCTATGGTCCGGAATAGGGAGCCAAATACAGTGCGGCGGCAGATGACGCACTGCGCGTCCGTAACGGAATATCAAGGAAGTCAGACGAGTTAGTTAAGGGTCGGTGAACCCACAGACTAATCCAAAAACGTCAGAGATGGGTTACGAAGGAGCGTAGGGAAATAAGATACGACCTCAGGCAGTTCTTGAGTGGACATGGAGGATATAGGAAATACCACCATCGTTTCGAGCACGACGACTCACCGCTGTGCCCGGCATGCCCAGGAAGGAATCCAGGATATCGCAGAGCACGTCTTCGTTTATTGTGTGAGATTTGTCGAATATAGGCGGAACGAGAGGCAATGGCCGAGGCGCCACTGACATCCGAAAAACACCCTAGGACAGACGACATATGATGAGGAAGAGGATGAAGTTTAGGCTGGAAGAAGCCAACGTGAAGAAAGAAATTCAAAGAAGCGCCAGTTGTTGTTAGTGGGTTCGAGCCCCAAGTAACCAGCACGTGATTGAACTCGAGAAGTTTTAATAGAATGTTAGGTCCGGTTACTCTCAAATTCCGGGTGGATATTTTACTCAGCCTCAGCCGGAATTTTCCGCTCCCAAACCTCAGGCATTTTTTCGTTCATGCAGCAAGATAAGGATCGTATCATGGCAATTTGTAATTCTTCCAGGGTTGGTACATTTGTTTCTCTGGTGTCATCGTTTGTAAACGGGGTCTGATACATGTCTGATGCTTCCATTTGCGTTCAGCAGCTCGCTAAAAAAACCCAAAAAAATCGCTCGGTTTTTACTGCACTACCAGTGAATAAATAAAATATGCTTTTTTGTAAAAAATTTGACCTGATTATTTCTGATTTTTTTCTGCCCAGATTTAGACCGAACTTATGATAATTCAGAATTATAGTAAGTAGCTGACTCCATAACTTTAAACTATCTATATTTAATTATGTTATGTTACTATTTTCACTTAAAAATTATTCATCAAAGTTTACACCATCGTGATTTGAATCTGGAATGGTCTTTTCAGATAGTATAGTGTTTTCCTTTAAATCTTCCGACGACAAGCAAACCACAATCAGTGTGACTAACCATTCCAAATTATTGTTTATGTAATGAAGCGATTCGGTCATGTCCATGGGTTGAAACATATTCAATGAAAACGGGAAATGAATGTTGAAAATTGTATTCTTATGAAAATATTTACTGAAGTGCATTAAAAAGTCTACCCAAAAAGGCATCTAGTCTAAAGTTCTTATTTGCCCTATTCTACACCTGCTGTATTTGTGTTTACTGTTCTACCTACAATTACTGGGACTACCAACTGGTACCACGGGTATTTAGTGGAAGAAATCACAAACTGCGAACACATTTTGTGGTATTTGTAATATGTTACATTTTCTTGCATTAATTATCATAATATATCGATTTAACAGCCAGAATATGTCAAGAAGTCATATCATTATTTTGTCATGTTTCATTCATGAATGCGAAATACTCAGATCTGTTGACGAGCAGCGTTCTGACACAGCCTGGGGCAACTATCCGCCAATAGATTCCTGAGGAATGAATAAAATCCGCGCCAGGCGACGAACGAGCAGAACTGGTGAACGTGGGCCGCAATTAAGCATCTTGCTTTGATATATATTTAAAATCCATAATTGCTGAATTGCTGCCATTTAAATAATTTTTCTGCTAAATAGTGGAAAAAACATTCAATCAGAACAGCGTGTGAAGAGTAACTAGAACAAGCCACGACCAGAACTTTCACACAGCTAAGGAGCTAGCCCCAGGTGAAGGTGCGACTAATTAAAGCTGCAAACGTGATTTTTATGACTTATACTTGTAAGCGGCATGTGCTGGCGGCCTTATTTTAAATTTCTTTTACTGCCATTCATGTACTGATATGATAACTTATATACAATAGCGATATCAGGGCATATTGTAGGTATTTTATTGCTCCTCCGATCATAATTTGCGCTTTCTTACTGCAAGGCTAACTGGAAAGGCCTTCGGGACTAATCCCGTAATAAAAACGCTTCAGCTGTGTTACAAAGGGCAGAAAATGGGCCAACACTGTGCTCTTGTATATTACTTAACTCCATGTGATTAACTCGAAAAACTTACATCTGAAGAAAAGTTTTATGATCGCGAGAGCGACAAAGAAAAAATGCGAAGAAAAAAAAACTCACACGAAATTAAACTTTCCAAAAAATTCGCTTTTTGCCCGCTAAGGGGATTCACATATCGCCGCGCTGCAAGGAGAAACCTGTTCCAGGTGAGAGCTGCTGAATCTGAATCTGAATCTGGGCACGCTCTCCCTGGACTGGCTTAGCCCAGAAGTTGGCCACAATCAGGCGTTGACCACGTGAATGCTAAGACCCCTATTCAGAAAACGAAACACTCCTCTCAAAGCCGAGGGGTCTACGAACGCGCAGTCTTCAATTTTATGATCGAGGAAAAAATCGATTAAGTCCGAGGAATTTTATGCTCGAAACCTAGCATCGCTGGAGCTTTTGACAAAATCGACGAAAACTTCACTAAATGAATTCCAATAAAAATGGAAAAAATATTTTTTTTATTAAATCCGAAGGTGATGACAATTTCTCAAGAAGACTTAAGCCAGAGAAGCTGCCGCAACGCGTTTTCGAGTGACTTGCATAAGATGAAGATTGTGGACAGCGCATGCGTGGGTGGATTAACGCCGATTATCTTAGCATGCAAGAAAAACCTACAGATACAGATGCGAGATTTCTGCTGGCACATATAGTTCTATCCTAGCTGAAGAAATACCTGACCAGTTGTCGAAATGGCTAAGGGTGGGTTCATTGATCAGAGTTTGGATGGATTTGTATATTTAGGCACACAGTTGCAATAAAGCAACAATGGAATTTAATTGTGGGAATTTTGTTGCTAAACTCTGACATTCAAAGCTCATTGCCATAAAGGCGATCATTTGGTTATGTTTTTGAAGGAAAATGACAAAGTTGCAACCTGAATTTTGGAAATTAGCGAAGATGTTATTTCTCAGATTGAACGTCGTGTTTTTGTATGTTACTTGTTTCACCAATCAATATGACTCAAAACTTTATTACAGTCTAATTCTAGCTCAACCTAAATTCATTCTCCAATATATTACGTTGTTATGGCAAACTTTCATGATTCTTGTAAATCAACCAATTTGCGGTTGTGGTGAACTGTCCACCCACATAGCACCATCGGTATTTTTTTCACAATCTTTGAGAATTTTTGATGGTTTAAGTTCGGTGCGGCCATAGTTGTGGAGTTCAGTCATACTAAATCAAATTTAAAAATCTCAGTCGTTTTAAGTGAACTCTGTAGGCCTTAGCCTACTACTTTATTTAAAAACCTAAACTAACTTGAAGACTACTTCTCCAATATAGGGTGGCTTTTAACTTTTTTTGTAGATCTACTGTAATCTTCTCGAGCTTGGTATTTTCGCATTATTGCATTATTTTCGTATCCGTATCTAGCCTAAGGCCGATTAATTAGCATCTCTGCTCGACTCGCATTTTTTGTTACCCGAAACTGCTTTTCCTTCAGGACTCGTGAGGCGTTTTCTTCACTCGCGCGGTCTATAGGTGTCTCAAAGAGCTTCACCTCCATTATTCCACTAGCCCTAGCAATATTCCCAACATGGCTCATAAGAAATGTTCCGAAACTTTGGCTAAGCCTTTGCGCAAACTTTTCGCCCTGTCATATTACTTCGCAAATATCCCGACTCTTGAAACTACCTCATGTTCAGCCTATTCCGAAAAATGGCGAATCCAACAACCCTTCTAACACCGTCCAGTAGCAATTATACTTCTATTCTCTTCCAAAATCATGGGGCTAATAATAAACAGAAAACTTATCGAATATATAGAATCTTAAAGTCCAGGAGGTAGCGTTGCATTTTTGCGAGGAATTTTAAACCGAATAAATTGTATTTATAGTAGTTGATTAGTATTCAATAATCAGTAAAATGAGCGTCGGTTGCCGCACCCGCGGTGGAGTTAAAGATGACAGCACATGAAAGTTGTTATGCTAAAAGTATTTTCATCCCGTGCCAAAATTTATGGGATGGTTTTTGAGATAATTTTCAACCGAAAAATAATCGTCAGCTGAATGTATAGCGGGGGTAAGACTGTCAGTCAGCTGATATTAATAATAATTTTTGTTATTATAAAAATTTACAAAAAATGATCAAATGTGACCCACCATACAAGGTAGTGCTCGTTTTTGGATTGACTTTCGACTTTCGGCACCTTTTCCTTCTTCTCATTTTTGGGCACACTATACACGGTCTAGAAATTCGGTTATAAATAGAACAGCTCGATTGTGGAATAATTTTTCACAGTCAGTATTTTCCAACTCGTGCAACATTTTACAGTACATGCTAAAGATTCGTCGACATCTATTCGAGCACTCCCAGACCCTGTCTAATCTGCTCTATTAGGCCCCCATCCACGGTCAAACAAATCATCAAGCCAATTTTCGACAAACAGCGCACACATTTATACTTTGACATTTGTTGGCCATCAACGAGCAAAACTTTCTTCAAACATCCCGAGCGACAATTCCTGTAAACAAAACAAACTTTCATATGTTTTACATGGCACACATAAAAAATGCACACACACATTTAAGCTGTTTGAAGGAAATATTAAACCAGACGAATATTTTCTTCAAACAGCGGCCAACTTCGAAAACTTGTATTTTATACACGCACACTTAGAATTTTTTCGATGTTGGCCACAAATTTGATGGTTTGTTTGACCGTGGATGGGGGCCTATACTCTTTAATCCTTCAAACTAAGCTTACTACTAGAAATTGCACGAACGACATGACAGATTGGTAGTAACTACAGATGGTGATTCCTAAAGGTACCTTTACATTATGTGATTTGACATATGACTTTACTGTCAAAATTACGATTTGATAATCCATCTGACTTCGTATTGTGTTCACACTTAATTTTGACAAGTCAAAACAAAAATATTCAATGCAAATTTTGGCAGATAATCGTATGACGTGTCAAAAACAAATGTCATTTGAGACTTTATGTTTACGTTTGACTTCATTGACAGTAAAGTCATATGACAAATAATATAATGTAAAGGTACCTTAAGCTTGATCTTTCCACATAAAAAAAAATACAAAAATGAAAAAATTTAAGTGCTGACGTGCTTAAACAAATGCAACTTTTACAATGGCCACTAAACCAGCTAAAATGTTTCCGATCCGCTAAAATGTTTCTAATCAGTTTCATCTTCCAGAACAAATATAGTAAAGCAATGCAAAAATGCTGAACATGAAAATCTAGCACCGACATTAAACTGCGCACGCGTACACGGTAATGTTCTCAAAGTAGGTGGAACCTTGCCATGCACGAGTAAATTCGACGTTGTTTAGTTAGTTCTTTCCTTCATCTTTATTTCGCGAGAATTTAAGATGGGAAGGAATTGTGTAATATGATTTTATAGAAGAACAATGTGAATAAATTTGTTGCAATGCGTCGTACTCTCTCTTGAACTTCGTTTCCTTATATTGTGTTTGGTTGTCCACAATATATTGACTTTAGGGGAAAAGGTTTTACTTCTGCGTTAAAAGTACCCGAAGTGTTAAATAAAACACAAAAAATTAATTCATTCTTCAAAATGTATCTTGTCGTCTTCAAATTAGGCTCCATCGATTGCAATCTGTTGCCATTGAGGATATCTGTGTACTTTGGGAAATCGAAGCCCCGTTATAAAAATATTTTGTTTCGAATTTTGTTAACGTGGACTTCGTGAAAATTTCTTCTCTTTGGTTGTTAACTGCTACAACATCCAGGAGTTAACACGCAAGGTCCAGCGCCTCCTCCTTTAGCACTCTGCAGACTCTCATTTACCTAGGAGTATTCTGCCCTGGATCCCCGAGTAAAAATAAACGATGGCCTTAGAACGGGCCAATGCCGACTGTGATTGAAACATAGTCCTCGGCCATCTGGCGGTTAACAGAAGGCTCGTTGCAGGACAGTACGGCCATACAGGGGCGATTGACGGTGATACAACGGCCTTACAGTTCTAATAACGGCCATACGACGGTGGTGCGGCGGCCGTATGGTTGCTATTACGGGTATACGACGGTGGTACAGTGGCAGCAGTGGCAGTTTCTCTTGTGCGTCGATATCTTTAAGTAGGATAAATCGAAAGAATCATTGTACATAACGAAAATGATGAAGTTCCCATAAAACACATTCAACAATACATTTGGTGCAGATTCTTTTTTTGGCTCAAATTTCCCGTCGAATGCCCGTTTCTACAGCTCAGTACTTTGCCTTTTAAATCTTTTGGTCAAATTTGGCCGTCGTAAGGCCGTGTGTGCTCCCAGTAAAATGGTTAAAAACTCTACGGCCATCATATGCCCCTTAAAAAGCCAAGCGGCCGGTGTTCGCCCTTTATAAGGCCGTTTTTTATTTTCCATTCCTTCGAACCAAACTTCTTATAAGACATTGCATAAGGACGAGTACAAATGACGGACTCCTAAGGTTGGACTTTCACTTTAAAAAATGGTTTTCAGCTCCTCCTTTATTTTCTTGTATGCCCTCAATTGAATCAAAACGCCTTCTTCGCAGTAGTAACTTTAGCTTCAGGAACAGGAAAAATTCACACGGGACCACGGGCGGCGTGGGATTGATGCCATTTTTTGAATCTTCGGAAAAGACTTTCGTTCGTAGACAATTAAAGCTGGCCTAGCACTTCTTGTCCCTGTTGGAAGCTTTATAGATACCACTCATGTGATTGTGTTTTTGATATGATTCGGCGTACGAAATTACGTTTTAATCACATTTCAGACAGACCCTTGATTCTCTTTATTGTAAAAACCGCGGAGCCCTTAAAAGTATGATTAACATAAAAAAACTGCTGTGAACGCATTGAGTGACAGACGGGGCTTAAATTTTGCATTTAAAGAGTTTTTTTTAGTAATACATTTTTCGCACGTCTTTCAAACTATAAGTTAACGTGTTCATTTTAAACAGTGTATGTATATTCAAAAAACAAGAGCACCAGAAATATTCCATTGAAATGTAAGCAATTAATTCATCGCATGAGTAAAACGTAATTGCTGTGCATATCGGGCAACCTATTTTTTATTCTAATTAAATTTTAATTTCTTCACTAATTTCCAGTCTGAAAGTAAAATCAAAATAGCCGTAAATTTACACAAATTCAAAAAATCAATTACTTCCGAAGGTTGTCGGCAGACTTCCAAAAAGTGCGACTTGTGATTAGAAGATGGTTCCGTTGTCAGCAGCACAAAAGACTAGCTTAAATCTTCCATTAATTTTTCGGACAAGTGGCAAACCCCCCGGCCAAAAATCGTTTCCAAAATTGAAAAATCGCTGCCGACCCTTCTTTGTCGGGCCGTTCATAAACTTTCCACTAACACGCTTGCGCCGCCTGATAACTAACAAAACAACTGCCCGTAAGTGAATGGTTTTGCATTCTTTTAATGCAGGAACAAAATCGACCCCTGACACCTATGAATTTTTAATTACGGAATCGTTACGGGGCGGCGCAAGGCGATCGAACGAAAACGAAACTCGAACGAGCGACGGAAAGCCGCCATTAAATCTAATGAATTTACGCAAGCGCAGTTCGAGTTGATTAGAAACTTTCCTGGCCGACCGGAAGCTAAAATTGCGCGCGGAAATGGGGTCCTACTTGGGGTGTCGTCGTATTTTGAGCTTGCAGACTTCAGGTTCAACCTTCGTATGCATTTTTTGTGTGTGTGGCAGCAATGTTTTCCACAGGGTGACACTTATGTAAACTTTGTGTAAACAAACAATGATCAGAAGAAGTGCGGCTCATTTCGGCTAAAATTGTGATCTTTTACCGCGTGGGAAATTCCTACGAGATTAAGACAACGCAAACCACTTTCGAACATGTCCTCGGTTTTTTCCTCACCTGATTTCCACCTGCTTTTTTGCCATTTGGGTGATGTTCAGTGTCGACAAATTTAGTTAAAACATTGCGCATCGAGACTAAGGTAGGTTTTTTCAACACGGGAAGTAAGAAGAGTTTCAAAACTTACTAGGAAAAACCGCACGGCAGAAAAAGTAACTGCCGGGCGTCATAACCGACAGATTTCGAAAGTCTCGACGTTCGATTAAGAGCGATCGAATTCCGATAGCATCAGTCGAATTGTAGTGCATTCGCCGGAATTCTTGTGTTTTTTTGGTCAAAGTTTTAGTTTAGTTTTTATTTTTTGTGATTTAGTTCGAAACCAGTAGAAAAAAAACGGGAAAATAAATTGTGACGCGTTTTGGGGACCGTAACTGAGATTTTTTGGACGATAGTCACGGGCACAATCTCTCGCAATTGCTTCGAAGCTCACAAGAGAATGGACGGACCGAAATGATTTTGTTCATTTCGTATTTCATAAACATTTTTTCAAGTGACGATTGCTTTGAATTGGGTTATATTGAGTGGTTTTGATGCTGTCGAAGTAGTTTTCTCATAAAACTGGTTTCAAAGCTGTTCTGGCTGCATGATATCAAATAAATAACAAAAAAATTATTCATTCTTAAGAAATTTTGTTTAAAAGAAATTCGATTACATTTATGGTAAAATATTTCCATATCGCGGAATTATAGAGACTAATGATATCAGTCGATTAAAAATCCCACGGTGTCCAGTTATATTACCTGGAAGCGATTTTATGGTAAAATTGTAGATATACCTGAATTTATATCATCGATGATTATACGAGAAGCGATTAGATGTATTTATGAAGCATTTGTATTAAGTTAATTGTCGCAAGTGGAAAATAGACATTTATTTTGTAAATGTGTTTTTATAAGAGACGAAGAGATCTTATGAAGTTGAAGTCGCGCCTATTTTTCTTCTGCTTTGCTATAATGTGTTAAATTCTTCATGGTTCCGTCCTGTGAACGCTAAAAATTGTAAAATTAAAAATTCAGGTTTATTCATCAGTATTGGTTTTGTCCCTTTCAAAGCACTGTCTATCGCCTACAACGCACTCAGCTAGCGCTTGATCCAATCCTCGAAACATTTTTATACTCGATGTAGCCGTCTTCGATTTTTCCATTATCTCCTCTCGGATGCTAAAATGGCGTTCCCCAGAGCGATTTCTTGAGTTGGCCGAACAGGAAGATATCACAAGGCGCTAAATCAGGCGAATTCGGTAGCTGTTGGATGGTATTCGTTCAATTTTTGGTAAAAAAATTACGGATGATGATTGTTGACTATCTGATCCTCTGGCAAGAATTCATGATGCATACTGGTAATCCATGAAAACTATGACCACCACTTTCTTTTTCGACTGATTATTTCGGTATTCACTCGTTTGATGTCTCTCAGTAGAAAAATGAACTAGTTCTAGACTAGTAGAATAACTACTTTCTAAGGAGGGAGGAGTAGTTCTCAGTTGGATAGCTTTTATATGAAAACAACCCACTACTTTTGTACCACTTAGAGAACTTATTATTTTTGAACTATTTGGAGAACTAATTCATTTTGAACTATTTAGAGAACTTATTCATTTTTAACTATTAGAGAACTAATTCATTTTGAACTACTTAGAGAACTTATTCTTTTTGAACTACTTGGAGAACTAATTCATTTTGTACCACTAGGAGAACTAATTCATTTTCAAGAACTTCGAGAACTAATTCGTTTTGTACTACTTAGAGAACTAATTCATTCTGAACTACTTGGGGAACTAATTTTTTTTTGAACTAGTTAGAGAACTTATTCTTTTTGAACTACTTGGAGAACTAATTCATTTTGTACCACTAGGGGAACTAATTCATTTTGAAGAACTTCGAGAACTAATTCGTTTTGTACTACTTAGAGAACTAATTCATTCTGAACTACTTGGGGAACTAATTTTTTTTTGAACTAGTTAGAGAACTTATTCTTTTTGAACTACTTGGAGAACTAATTCATTTTGTACCACTTGGGGAACTAATTGATTTTGAAGAACTACGAGAACTAATTCGTTTTGAATTACTTAGCGAACTTATTCATTTTGAACTACTTGGAGAACTAATTCATTTTGAACTACTTAGAGAACTAATTCATTTTGAAGAACTTCAATAACTAATTCGTTTTGAACTAACAAAACTACTAATTAAAAAAAGACTTTAGAAAAATCTTGCGGGCTTACCACTAATATCGTGATTTTGAACTGGCTCTTCTCAGGGTTACTTTGGCACCAGTAATGATGCGTTCGATGGATGTTAGGTCGGATTCAGATTAGAAAATCATGTCTTTCGCGGCGTCAACGCGTTTTTTGCATGAAATTCAGGTCTTTCGGCACCAGTTTTGTAGCGACCCGTCTCAAGTCCAAATAAATTAACCAAAATGGTCGATCTGCGGCAGGCACAGGCCACAGGGATTTGTTGTTTCTGCTCATAGGAGTATCCATGTGATGGTTCCAGCTGAGCTTGGCGTCTAGCATCACTCTTAAGTATTTGACTTGATGTAGAAAGCCTATAGTTTTGCCTGCTCTGGCGATTTTCCTTAGCATAAGATAAGATAAGCGAGTTGTTTATTCAAGCCACATTCAAGTGCCGCACTTCTAATTTCTTCCAGTACTATGTATCAATGCCATCCATATGTTACTATAGAATATCTTTTTCATCTTCGTCAAATTAGTATATCACGAAATGCTCCCCAAAAAACAATTTTGTGAACATAACCATAACATAATGATCTCATCATCCATCAGTGTCTTTACTTAGTCGCTACCGTTTGCAACTGGTTTTTCGTAGCTTTGTACTTTTTTTATACCAAAATGTTTTAACTCTTGTCTTGAGATTTACAAAAAATATTTAGAACAAATTGTGAAATGTATATTCATCACTGCACATGATTACTAATTTATTCACGCATGCGCATGGTTTCTATTCGCTGTGGACGTCAAGCCAATAAGCAGCTATTTTGCATACATTTAAATATATACCGAAATTTGTGTCAAATCGAAACTGATCGCTTGGCTGGCAGTTCCTTGACAATAAATGGTTCCTGTTACTATTTAAGAATAAGCATGGATAAACAGACAAACGAGGAATGCGAAATGCTCTGTCATTGGGTTCATTCAAAATTTCACACAAAAGGCACACACCCACTTTTAATCATTTTTAACCATTGTCAGTTCTAAAATTATAAGAGATCTTTCATTCCACTTACATAATTCATTTTGAAAACTGGATAGAAAAAAACCTTGAAGATTATTGTCAATTGCAAAATTTCGCAAACTAGAAAAGGCACAAGCTAGTATTCCCCGAAAAATTGGTGGCTAATTTTTGGATACGTTTTAGTAAAAATCACCGAAATCACGCGCAGATGCAGAATGGCACGCGAACGAAATTTCCACCCAAGGACAACCCAAGTCAGCCGAGAATTTGTTCAAGAAGCGAAGGTTCTGCGCACACGCAATGCATTCAGATGATTCTTTTGATGCTGATTAAAAAAAATCAAATAAAAATCAATCTTCTCAATTTTACGGACATTTTTTTATTTGTTCCGTGTCTACTCTTATTCCGCTTCAAGGTGTCTTCATTAAATTCGCCTGCGCCTCGCACCTGCCGGCTGCCGTCCTAGCGTCCATTTCAATAATAATAATTATCCGCGGTTCTTACAGAAAAATTCATAAATATTTATGGGAAGATTTATTATTTTCCTATCCAAAGTTAAGATGCTTGAGCACTGGGAAGCACTTTGCCGGCTCGTGCAGTTGCTGCTTACTCAGAAGCTAGCATTGGATTTCGGATCTGACCTCTATTATCTACATGAGCTGAATGGGCATTAGGTGAAGTGAAATGAAAATCGAGGTCCCCTTTATCGCTATTGCGCTTCATATTCTCACCTTTTCGGTTGGCTCTCTGCAAGGAAATGTTCCGGTGAACGCTTCATTTTAATTGAGGTGAATTTATTAATTAACGGCCACTTAACCAACAAAACAGTTTGAGAAAACGGCGTAAATACAGGAACGAAACTGCGTTATTGACCGTTAATTTTTGTGTGTAAGTCCTCACCGCCGAAAAATTGGGAAAAATTGATTTATTCACGAAATTAATGCGTTGTGGTCTTCGGGTATTGTGGATGGAACAAATGAGAGTTTCTCGAGAATTTTGTCCATTCGGCAGTGCTTTATGTAGGCTGCAGCCCACACGTTAAATAGAGGTAGAAAGCAAACGTCTTTGGATACTAAGAGGCCCACAGACTTGATCGTTGTCGAATTCGTTTTGTTTTTGATTGGAAATTGATTTTGTGCAGGCGAAGTACGCTTTGTTCGTGTTTCAACCAACTTCTAATATGGAAATATGGTATACTTGTCAGATGGTAAATAGTCGATATGATCTTATTCGATTTTCTTATTCAGACACAGTAAGTTGTTAACTAAATAAGAAATTTCCTAGGACTTACTTTCAGCGATAGCTCAAACCGCCGCGATCAATTCTGGATTTGCATTACGCCGAAGAACTACAGTGGATTATACAAAAACAGCGAATTCTCTTCTTAAAAGCTTTCTACAAAATAAAACTATTAATCAAATGCGAATGCAAATCACCCAAATTCAATTATATATTTTATGGTATGGATTTCTGTTTGAATGTGCATTTCGAGGGCGTACGCGAATCAGTGCCCTTCGTACACTTTGACGGTTCACTTTCATTGGAGTACGTACTTCGGAGTAGTTGGGCACACATCGGCGTAGTTGCAGCTACCACAGCCTATACTGCGGTGTAGCAGCATCTACTCCGATGTGCGCCCAACTACGCTGGCGAACGTACTCCAATGAAAATGACTCTTATTCGGCCACCCTATTGAGGATTTTTGAACCATTGCAAATGCGTTTACATCCATTTGACGTCCTGAACCAGTTCACGTTATTAGTCTCCCACGGGTATAAGGCAATATTAGTATACAAAAGAGCTCTTTACGCACAGTATATACCATACCAAGAATCCACTATCTGAAATCAAATTTACTTGGGGTGTGTTAATTGGCCATATTTCGAAAAGCCTCAAGCCTGTGAACTAATTTTCGAAATTTTAAAATAAAAACCGTGTTCAAAAGCTATCTTTTAATTTAAAATGAATTTGCAAATATCATAAACTAAGTTTTCGTTAAACTAACAATTTCTAAGACGCCAATAGCACCACTAGAATCCTCTACTGCCAAATCCATGAAATTTGCATACGGAATTTATTCATGAAATTTAACAGCAATTTTATAGCAGCATAAAATCTAACGCTTAAATATTTGCAAGGGTCCAAACTCGGTGTGATAAATGATTTCTTTGACCTCAGATCCAAGCGAATTCAATTAAAGCAATTCAATTCGAAATCAATTCGATCAGTTCCAATCAATATTGAAATATTGCAGAGGGAAAACATAATCACGAGTGATTTTTTAATGTACATCGCAGCCTGGACCGTGGCCGATTAAGCCACCAAAGGAACAGATAAAACGCGCCTAGGAACATGTCGACAAAGTGGAAGAGGAGAGATAAAAAGTGTCAAACATTTTTTATATCAGTTGTCCACTACCGCAATTCATTCATCACCGGGGAGAAGTGAACGTTCGCTCGAAAGAAAATAAACGAACGAAGCACGGCGACAAGAGCGCCGCTTCTATATGGCCATTCCTCAATCCTTCTTCGATACTTCTTCGCTCGGATGCCGGTTCTAGAGACTGGTTTTCTTCGTTTTTCCAATCCCTGCCGAGTCGAAAATGCCTTTGCGCACACTTCGATTAGCCTGCGGTGCGCCAGCGTCTATGTTGCATTTAGGAGTATAATGTACGGTCACGAACCGCAAGGCCGTTCGCACAGAGCGCACATATCTCTTTTTTTTGGTTTATTTGTTGAAGTTAACACTGCACAACTTCTGTATGCTGTCCCGTTTATCAAAGTATAAACGACGGAAACAGGTGCACCGCACAGGTCGCTGGCCAGGTGGGTCCAGGTAGCCTATCTATACAAGTAGATATATCCAAAGATTAGGGTCTGCATTCGCAGATTAAGCCTTTCGATTCGAGTGGCGCGCATGCGCGAATCCTGTCGCTTGCAAAGATACTTTGTTGCCATTTGCTTGGCTCGTTATCTTTGGATATCGTGTTTCATTGATGCTGCGTCGTTATTCGACCGAGTCGACCGGCAGCATTCATAGAAGGCGGTACTTGGGAAGAATGTGAAAATTACTTGAACCTCCTAGTGCTCCCATTCGGCGGGGTATGGTGGTCACCCCATCTAGGTGTAATTGAGTTTTTGCTAATTGTGACTCTTAATGGTTCCAAAGTGCGGCCCGCGAGCCAATGCAACTTTTTATGGACCAGTCGGTCAAAAGCTACACGGCAACCAGCACTTGACCGCAGTCGCCGCTGCAGAATGCTCGCGAGAATGCAATCTGTATTGCGACACTTTCAAGGAGCTCACACTCTTCCCAGACCGATACTCCCCCGGCACAGCTCAGTCTCGGCGATATCTATGGCAGTCGTTTATTTAGGCAAATTATCGTTTATGTTTATCCAGTTGATGCGACTGAACATGGCCAAGTCGGGCACGGGCCTAGTATCGTAACCTGGCAGACTTGGCGACGTTTCTACTGTGATCAATTAAGTCTGCCATCACCTGTGCGCTTGATCTTTTGCTAATTGAAGTTCTGAGTCAATAGGTTCCCAGTAATTAGCCGAAAGCTAGGAAATCAATACAAATGGCACTGAAGTAGTTGTGAAGCACTTCAGATTGCGTAGAAAATAAATATTTATCGTGTTTTCGTTTGATTGTTTTCAATTTTACGCCGACCCTGCAGTATGCATGCTGCAATTTTCAAGTGAGATTCAATTTTTATAAGACTGCAATTGCAATACACATGTGCACAAAACTTGGAAGAAATTAATTTGTGCGAAATTTAAGGAACGTAAAAAAAAATATGAGAATATTTAGGGCTGCATCGAAGCTTATAAGCCTTGATCATTGTCACTACTTTCGTCGTTATGTTAGCTACATATATGGGATAGAAATCGCAGAAATTACATTACCGGTGAGATCTTTCGTTTAAGGAATAATTGAAAGATGCTATCACATCTAAAAGGTAAAGGGAACTTGAGAAATATAAAGAAAAGTTCTTGCACATCCACGAGATAATTATTTCCAAAAGTAAAAGGAGTAAACAAAAAAATTTTGCTTCTCTCGAAACTGGAGTCATGCAGCCTATCTGTAAAATTGGCTGTAGTTGTACGTAATGACAACCAACATACATACATGGGTCGACCTAATCACAAGAATGTAAAAAAGAGAGCGTTCAACAGGATGACATTCACGGGAAACTTCAGCACAAATAAAACATGCCAAAATCCTTTTAGTGAATTATTATTACCGTTATCATTTTTCTCAAAATTAAAAAGTGAAAATCTGGTTTTACTGTGTGTCTTCAAGTCATCTGCGACTTGCTGCTTCCGACAAATTGCACCCATCCACTCGAATGACGTCCACTCCACATACTCATCATCAGCATTTCACTTCTGCCGTATGTAGACGCTACCGCACTCGATAATCTCCTTGTGCCATTCATTTCGAGAGCACTCATAATCTAGTAATGGCAGAACCGCTGAGCAGCCGCATAACCTAGTTAGCGGGTATCTTGATCGCCGTCTCATGATCCTTCTGCGTCCATCGGTCATGAATGTTTATTCTGGCTAATTACATACTAACTCTATAACCTGCAAAAACTGTCAGGTTAATGCGAACACGGTGAACCTGCTCGTTTATGAGAGTTTCATACTTTAATGGGCCGCACTTAATGCCAGGAGTGATAGTTGGACCACCTCCAAGCAATCCGGCAAACGCAGACTGAGTAGCAAAAAAGGTCGCTAACAGCCGTAAAATACGCCAAATGAACATTTCACAAAGGGAATAAAAAATCCATTAACTCGAATTAAGCGATGGACTTTTTCAGCCAAAAGTTTCGAGCAATTGGCGGACAGCCTCGCGTTTTACATAACGGACGACCCACGGCTGTGCGCGGTGGCGTAAACAAACGTGAAAACGCTTCAAAAGAACCTGAACCGTGAAATTGTCGCGGCGGCGTCTATGCGGGATTATTATTAAGTGGTGAACTAGACTCTCCAATCGGCATCCATATTGCATCCGTGCTGGCTATCTGCGGCCATCAAAATCGGCCAACCTATGTCCACCTGTACGACGACGACGAGTATGTCATCCTGTTCCGCTATTATCGTGTGCTGGCACAGATTCAAGGCCCTTCACTGCTATTTCACGACTGAATGCATTCCGGACCCGCAATCATTGCATCCCGCTTCGATAGTTTCAAGACAGCATCGGATTCTTAACGCAGCTGAAGACCGTAGCTCGCGGGACGGACACCCCAGGTATATTTTTTTATCCAAGTATCGAGAAGCTTTGCATGTCGCTGATTAGCGGTCATTAATTTCCGTGAGTTTCCAATAAAATGTTCTTTCGGTTCTTATCGTGTTCTGAGTGCGTTTTTCGTTTTGTGAAATCTTAGGCGAAATGGAAAAATAATGATGAAAAGAGTTTGTTGCACGCGCTCAGAGGCCGAAGTTGCGACTTGAGATTTTTTGGGCATTTCAAAACGAGTTGCTGCAACCTTCTTCTTACCTCGAACGCTTTCAGATGTGAGTGTGGATTGCCATCTTGCATCTTCGCAACCTGGACAGGAGTGATGCCGAAGACTGTGGGAAACCACGCGAATGCACTTTGACTTTGTGCAGCTTCTTTGTTTCGCGTTTCGCGTGAATCTTTGCAATTTCGTGTTGTTTCTAAATTTACGCAATTTCTTCATGCCTCTGAGCTGACCCGAGCTGAAATTTTGTATACTTATTTCTTTTTAAATTGTCCGATGACGTACCGTTTTAGGGGAGTTGCATATCCCCAGATACGAATTCAGATAAGGAACAATGATCGAATATAGTTTACAGTTGGTCATTTTTGCCAACCCCAGAACATACTGCCCCTGGCTTATGTCAGACGTGAATACGTCAGCGTGGTTTTTGTGAGATGTGCACATTGTGAACCTCTTAATAGTAGAGATTTCACTTCAGCCTTTCATTGTGATTGCGCCAGATCAGGTCCAGAAAAAGATCTAGAATCTTGAGAAATCCGAAGACACTATAATCAGCCTGTTGTATTCAAGTAAAGGATCATATCTCCTATTTTAGGCTTCGAAACCTCTCAAAATATGTACTCGGTTGTCTCTTTGGATGGTTCCTCTCACGGCTGTGGGTGTTGTAGGGATTCCCTATCTTGTCAGCTAGGATGCTGTTATGATCGACAACACGAGTCTTTCTAGTCTTGGCCCATGATGACTCAGTCTGGAGCCTGCAATTGAAAGGAAGTGCTTGGTGATATCTCTGTTCGTCACGCCCAGCGACTTCTGTCCATTCTCCAGTGGTGTGTCTACAAAATTTGCTCATATTTTTAACATATGCCAGATCTTTCTGGACTTCAAGCAGGCATACGACTCCATCCAGAGACTGCAGATCCTACTCGAATTAGGTGTGCCAGCTAAACTAGTACGTCTGATACAATTAACCCACCACGACACAAATGCCCGAGCAAGGATAGAGGACATGCTAAATTCCTTGAAAGAGAGATTTTGAGAAGCATAATACGCCCAATTTGTGAGGAAGGGACATGGAGAGTCAGACCTCTTGGTGAAGGAGTGCTTTCTTGCCTCCTATGTCCTTTCTTCGACGCTCAGCCTAGAATTCAGCTTTGGGTCGAGAATAAGACCCAAGTACTTAGCTGATCGGGTTAGGCTCAGTGTGCGAGATTTTTGTTTTTGGTGAAAATCAGCAGCTTTCAATATTAACGGCTAACCCCCCCCCACCCCCAACCCTTGAACCAGTCACTAACATTTCCAAGAGCCATTTCCATAATCTCGATGATTGTGGAGAGATACATTCCTGATACTAGGATAGCCTCGGTGCTGACGTTGTTTAAAGTGCCTTTTTTGAGGTAAACTGTTTGTATTCTAGGAAGTACTCTACGGAACGCACTATTTCGGGCAATGCGGCGTTAACCGATTTTCCCTTGCAATATGAGTGCTGGGAGGAGATGGCCCTTCAGTCCACGGCACGGTCCCTTCACACCTTGGCGAATTTAGAATGGAAGAGGATAGCAATTGTTTTGAGGGTGTGGGAGCGTACCCTTTTTTGTCAGATGGCTCAAAGCCAGCCTATTCCGTAAAGGAGACCTTATCAGTAATTGGCCATATACTAAGCTAATCAGCACTGACGTGGCCCAGCACTTCTCGGAGATACATTAGCCCCACCACAACAACAAAGTGTAGGGGCATCTGTCAGGTAGATGGGAAAAGTTTAAAAATGCGAAGGACTTTTTAGTGTAGGTGTCGGGTCGGGCCCATGACTTTTGGGATAGAAAATGGAACTCCTTAACTTTGGTCTGCCGAGGCCAATCGTACATAGTGATAGCAACCGCAACTTCATATCCATCAAGGATTACGGTTGAATGACTCTTCCAGAGCAGACAGCGCACCACAATGCCTCAACTTTTAATTCTTTTCTTAAAAAGCGTGACTTTTATATGAATGTCTTCTTCATAACTCATTTTCGTATGACTACAATAGACGAGACATCTTAATTTATCAAATATTTTTCGATTTTTGTTTAAATCAATTTCGCCGTCAATTCTGCGAAACGCAATTCGTTTTGATTTGCGTCACTGTTAGCTCTTCTCCACACTCCCGCGTGTGGGGCAATTTTAAGACAATTTCCATTCAGAGGTCATGTTTCTTTCCACCTTGATTAATTAAAAGAGGCCGTGTTCACTCTGCACCTTACAATTTTCACTTTCAATTTGGATTTATCGAAAAATCAAATATCCAAATTAGCTACAACTAATTACATTAATTCCCATAAATACTCACAAGATACGAGTTGTTGCCGATGAATATCTGAAACGTAAGATTTCCGTTTCTGCAGATCCGCTGAGAAGTCACTAATCCCATTAAGACGGCTACGAAAAGAAGTCTTACCTGTTCAGATCCGAGCGAGAATTGTGACTCAGTTTCAGGTATTCTAATCCGAGCCAAAAGAAGATGTGGCGGTTGTCTGTCGGGTTGCACAGTTGGATGCTCTGCGCCAGATGAGGATGAACCGATGTTATTCGCTCACGCTGAGATTTCAATCTGTAGAGATGTGGAAATTCGATTTGTGGGGACAGACTGGAGAGTTCTGCTACAGCACTTCGCGCAAAACCAGAGTCGGAACGCCATCGCCATCGAGAATTAGAGGACCCCAACAAAGCGCGAATGCAGCCTTGCAGCTTCCGGAACGAAGCTCGAAGCGGAGCAAATATGGAAATCTTTTAAGCGAAGGTCGGAACCGGTCGTGGCCCCATTTATGTTAGCTGTCCAGATCTTGAGTCACATGGTAAACACTCAAGATTGTTCTCAAGACTTCTTGGTTGCTCTTAGCGAGAACCTAAGTCGCGGAGCAGGATCCCGTCCGCACACGGGCAGCGCGCGGTGAGTTGAGGAGGATTGCTGAGAGTGTCTTCGGGAGTTTTGTTTCTTGAACTTACGTAATTCAAGTTTTTCCAGATTTGTGGATGCTTGTCAGCCAGCAGCCGCGCTGCTTTATAAGAAAGGAATCCAATAAAGAAATAAAGCTGAAATCCCCTCGATTTATCCTATTATTGGAATCTGCCTGCGAGTCTGTGAATATTCATTAGACAACGACCACCGCATATCATCCGTCGTCGTCGTCGTCGGCATAATTTGCGATTTCAAGAATGAGGGAATTTTCTGCCTCGAACAGAGCCGAGGCACGACTCTGGCCATTTCGAAATTAAATTTTTTTTGAATTATTCAAATTCGGATTAAAGATTTTGTAAATAATAGTAGCAATAAATCTGACTTAAAAGCATTTCAACATTCTGCGGTAAAACTCGAAGCCCCGAAAACAGAAACTGACCAAAAATAATTGATTTTTCGCAGGTGAGCTGCGGACACGGCAATTTGCACCTTCTACGATCGCTCAATTGTCAGTAACGCGTCTAGACAGTCCTGCGAGTGCACAGGTACGTTTTGCTGGTCGAGATGCAGAACTGTGCTCTAACACAAATTAATTATCGGCCATCGTCAATATGACATCTAGTTAATGGGCATTAACTGGAACTGGGTAATTGGTACTAATTACCCTTCCGCTTCAGTTTATTTAAGTGAATTGGTTTTTACCTGGCTTCTTATCAGGTATTGGCGCTGTGATTTCTTCGATCCACTTCTCTTGGCCGCCGCGAAAGACGCTCTTTCCCATGCTCCAAATTCATACCGATCTGACTTCAGATTTGATAAGACCTTTGTTCATCGAGACTCGTTGAAGATAAAATTTATCTAATGATGACGGAGCGTAATTAAAGCGATTTTTTACAACTTGAAATCTTTGAAATCAAGTCATAACTTTTAATCGCATAATTGTTGCCATAGTTTTTTGCAGTTGTCACTACTTTATCTTTAATGACTGACCTTCTAGTAAGTGACAATTCAATTAAATAAATTGCAACTTTTGTGTTAAGTTTACTGAAATTGATTTCTTCATGTGTAAGGGAATTAGTAGTGGGATTAAGATGACAATTCTTTTATGAAAGTTCTCAGCTGGAATGTTTGAAATATGTATTTAAGTTGAGTTTACTAAAAACGATCGCCCAAAGTTGAGGAACAATGTTTTCAGCTCATTTGAATAGTTTGATTTTTATTGAGTAAAATGTTAAGCAGAGAATTCAATTGAATAACAGGGTCGAAAGCTTCTAGGAAAGAATACAAGATATTGTGGAGTAAAGCATGCAAACTTTTCTTTGTGCCCTATATCAGTATTTCACCGCGTCATTATTCGTGCCATCAATACCCCCTTTTTTACCCAGCGTTTGAAAATCAAAAATTTAATCGTAATAGAATTGCAGGCTCTATTTACCACATACAGGGGGCGTTTTATGTTTCAAGCCGATTTTGTTTGCCCGCCATTTTGGTTTGGTTGTCTTTTGTCAGTTCATATTTGACAGTTGTCGACTACAATTTATTATGGCTTTACAACCTTGTAACAGTAGAAGCTGAAGGATGAAGACGCGAGGATAACTTAATATTTCAAGAACGGCCGCTCTTTAACACCCTTCATCGAGCGGCCTACGATATAGGCAAGTGCCAACCTTCGAAACCCACACTTGCGCAGAGGTTGTTTGTAAGATGTGTAAGCGCAGTAGCGAAAGTGACAACTAATTGCGAATGCGCGAAAGCTCTCTGTAACCGCGAAACGTAATTGTCCAAATTATATATGTCGTTCTGCATCTATTGATCCTTTAATGATTCCCTGACATTCGTTTGATTTTTTCTTCTTTCATACAACACTTAGTCTCAACTCGGTTAAGCTAATTCCATCTAAATTATTCATAAAACAATTCAACAATCCAAGTGCCTTGCAGAACAATGTATTAAGGTCACAATCAATAAATTACCGGGGCCACGCAATAAAGAGCCCCATACAAAGTGGCCCTTCCAGCAATGAAAGCCAGATCAGCTCAATAAAAAACGGCGCGACTAGAATGTAGTCCAGTACCGCGCGGCGCAATGTAAGATATTTAACGATCACTTGTCCACGGACACTTCAATACTGTACGCAAAAAAAATTAATTTATGAAATGTTAAAAGTGTCAAAATGGCTGAACATGTACTAAACGTGTTTACGTGTAAAAACTAATTAGCATCTGCATTGCAAGCAGTTACAGTGCAGAATGCCCGCCACCTGACGACGACTGGCAATGAAAATTGGCCGTCACACACGGGTATATACCCATTAACTCGGTTCGTCAGTTCTAACCCCTTTGACCCTTAATTTCTGTTGAATTTTACATGAACTCGGCCATAAGAAATTATTCAAGTCATTCGACATTAATGTGTGCCATTTCTTATCCTAGTTTTTTTCTTTTGTCTCTTTCTAGATCGTTGGAATGCAGCAGTACTTGGTCCGGCCGCTGGGACAGTTCGGCAAGGAAAGATCGGCGGAGCCATCGTCACCAACATCAAATCCACCAGAACCAGAACAAAACTCAGAATTACCAATCCTGGTTGCACAGGCGGCTGGGAAGCCTCTCAACGAGGTCATTGAACAGGTGAGTAACTCCCGAATCGCTAATCAACCTCGGAATTATGATGGCACTTTGGCACATCGGTCCGCACCGGAGTAGCCTTCAGACACCTCTAATTGGCTACCTGCGGCCGAATGGGACTTATTGCAACACCCTAATAGGCCCCACTCGATCAGCACTTGGCTCACACCACAGCCTTGGGTTGAACTCTTCCTTTTCCTTGCTGCTTAGGCATCTCGCAAGACGCGGACAAGGTGACGAAGGTTCACAAGAGGTCTTCCATATCAGGCGCGTTGTTGGCGATAATTCGCGCTGATTAGAGCCGCAGTCGCGCACTTGTTCGCGGCAATTAGCTTTATCCGAAGTGAATTTTGTCGTAATCCGATTTTATCTGTTTTAGCAATTGTCAGTTGTCACACATCGGATTCCACCGCGAAATTGTTGCGGTTGCGGAGTTGAGACTGGCTTTCGTTGTGGATTTCTTTGGGCTTTAATTGGGGGCTCACATTCGCAACGCTACTGTGACTGACGCTGATGGATTTGGGAATGAGAATTTGATCTCATCCGAGATTAGCTTGTAATGTGAGACAGTGTTTAATACACACGGAATTTCAATTAAGTGCAGTACTACCCACGCCGTAGGGGCTTGGAAGGGGGGGGGGGACAAGAAAAGAAGCTGAACATTTCAAACATAAAGAGAGTTTGCCATTCAGAACATACTAGGATATGATACGTGTTAAATCACGTAAAGAGTGAAAAATGTGCGTCTCAGCCTTTACGTACAAATCCACATATCTTTCGCAGATGAAACTTTTTTTATGTGGCATGACGGACTGGGAGTATAAGGGGAGACCCCTAAGCTTAGACTCTTTCACATAAAAAAAAATGCAAACTCAGGAATCACCCCTGTTTTACCAGTCCGTCATGCTGTTGGTCACGCCATGGTGCAATGTCTACTAGTAAGATTAGTTAGGATAGAAGAGGTTTCAGGCTACAGGGAGTCAGGAGGATGTTGGAGAAGTTAGGGATTAAACTGCGTTTGAAATCTTTGACCTTGTAGGAGTTCGTAAATACACACGGTGTACGGCTGGAGGAGGAACTTTTACCTCTTAAGAAATCCCAGTCACTGCGATGCTTGTTTGGCGATTTGGAATATAGGGTCAATCCTTGGTTAAGGTTGTTAAGGGATGCCCCAGCCATTAGTTTTACACTGTCCACTGACACCGATCCGTGTTGCAGATATTATTGGAAATGAGACAGTCCTTCGTTTTAGAAGCATTAAATTCGACGCAATCAAAAATTGCGGGCCCCACTAAAAATGACTTCAATGTCTCTGTTGATTGATTCGGACAGATCTCTTGTCTTGCATTATCGAAGGGGTAAGAGTAACGCAGAGTACCGTCATCAGCAAAGCTGTTAAGTGGATTGGAAGGGATTGAATGTGGATCATTTATAAAAATTAGAAATAAAGCCAACAGAATTGATCCCTGAGGGACCCCGACGGAGATGGTGTGCGGTATGTATTTGACGCCATCCACTATTATCTTGATTGAATGGCCGGAAACTCTCGGGAATTGAATCAATACTTATAGCTAGCTTGAAGTTCAGCTAACGGAGCAGGGTGCCAAACCTTATCAAGCCAAGCCATTGAGATATCTAGAGCAACAAGACCTGACGTTCATGCACTCCCGATGAAACTGTCTGTTGTACCTAGGCTAGATTTTGTTGAATGGTACGGATAAGGGTCGAGTTAAAACATCGGTTCCAGTTAGCAAATTGGAAGAAATAATTAAGACCCAGACAATTGGCCTTCTAATAATTCTGGTTTGCTTGGGGTGGGAAATTGACTAGACAGTGGCTCCAATTGCCGAGAGGTGAATCAACTTCGAAGGAGTAACGCGTTGGTTGATAAGTAGCCCTCACAAGGCATCTCGTCGGCTTAACGGGTTAATAATAGGGTACCAAAGTTTCGCTTAAGTCGGGTCTTCTCCTCTCGGGCGGTAATCCTCCTTGTTCACCTGGTAGTATGGTACTGCCGCCGTCACAGCCTTTTCAACTGGTTAGTTAACGGAATTCACTTGTTTCAGGAGGCATAACACTCTGACGAGGCTGTCACCTGCTCACCCCAAAGATTCAGCCGACTGTTATTGAGGATATGGTCTTTGCGAAATCTAAGCCCCATTAAAAATTTTTATGTTGATTTTTTTACATTCGTGGGCTTCAAACGCAAAGTCCATCGCCTCCACCTGACTCCTATTAACCTATCCTGTCTTCTATTCCTTTCTTCGAACCAATCTTACTACTACACATTGCACCATGACGAGAACATGACGGACTGGTAGTACCAAAAGTGACTCCTAAGCTCGCGCTTTCACATGGCCAAAAGGTCTGAAATGAGTCAAGGAGACGTGGGCGTCTTGGCCGACAACATCAGGATCTCACGTGGGATGATCCAGAATTTGAGTAAGTCAGCCAATTTACATTGTGAACATTGAAATCTCCCACAATAAGGAAGAGAATACAAATCCCGATATCTGTTCAGAAAAAACATCATATGCTGAAATTGGGGCTTAGTCTGTATTACTTAGAAGCAGAAAAATATGATTGATTTCAAATGACCATTTTAAGCTCTTAAGATCTTAAACTATAAAATAACATGTTTAAAAATTGCTCAGCGTTCAACTTTTACTTACATTTCCAAATCTCTGACGCAAGAGCCGCTTTCTAAAAATCCTATTTCCGAAATGAACAACAGAAGATGAACAATTTGAATTTATCGAAGATGAACTTCAGATGAACCCTACTGCTGAAGGGTGTAATAAAGGAGGTTAACTTTACAGTTCAGTAGTTTCCAGGAATAGTGAAAATGACAAATAACTTACTGAGAGCACACCACTTAACAATGATCTCAGCTAGGCATTTTGCGCTGATTTATTAAGCAGAGGTGAAGAGCCAAAATAGTTTCTCAACACTGTTAATGCTAAGATCAGCTTGAGACAGAACTGTGAAAAATAATTTAAAATTTCCTTAACTAAAATCTCGCGTTTTACGTTTTAATGCCACAAACAATGTTAATATTTTCTTGGTAAATATATTTTTTTCTGTCTCCGGTTATCCATCATCCGCCCTCAACTTGACCCAGAAAACGTGCCAAAGTCTACCTAGTTACCTGAGAACGGATCGTCGCTATAAATTAATTTTTTTTCGCATTAACTGAAGAGGAATCGCGGCAACTTTTCCACTCGCAAATTTGCATTCATGTCTCAGTACAAGCCGCAGACGTGTCTCAGTTTCCCAACTCGCGACTAAACAGAATAAAAATAAAAGAATTAAAAAAATAAAAAAATAAAAAAATAAAAAAATAAAAAACTAAAAAAATAAAAAAAAATAAAGGCAGAAGAGCAACGACGATGGTTGGTAGAGGAGCACAAAGCCGCGAAAACTATGAAAACTAATTACAGCCGCGCGGAATTGGGCAGATTCGAGCAGCGCTGCCTGGACTTGTTTGGAAATCCCCAAGAATGTGGATCCTCGGCATGGGGCTGTGCCCTAGAGTTTTGTCATATTTTTTGTTGGCCAAGGCGTGTTTTGTTTGGAATTATTTGGACTCTAATCTGTTGTTGTTGTTGCCCAACTTATGACCCGGACATGTGAGACTAATTTTTGGTGACATGTGATGGACTAGAGTACACACAAGCGGCGTTCCAGCACTCCGGGGAGCGATTAAAGGGGCCACGAGTGGTTTTTGTGCTGCAGGTCCCTGTTCTCGGAAATGTTTTGATTCAAATTCTCAAGTTATTACGGCGGTAATTGAGCATGACAGCTCCTTTGTAGCAGGTGACTCGATCGGAACCCCTTGGACCATAAATTCCCTCCGCCAGCAGAGCCACGCAGCGGCAGTCATGTTAAACGCTACAACCGCCATTTGCAGTCGTATAAATTTCTAAAGAAGACAATAAAACCTCATCAAAAGTCTCGTAATTGCGAAAAGAGCCCAAAGTCGAAGCAATTCGAAAAATTCACACGGTCTTATCTTGGACGCGCGTTACTCAACTGCTCTCCGGGAGTCTAATTAGTGGCAATTCACCTGATTAGGTGCGTTTTCGAACTCTTCCATCGATGCACGCCAATCGCGGAGTATTACGATAAACTACACAAATTCGCAACTTCCTCGAACGTGAATAATGCACAGACGTCCACCAGAGGAGCAGACGAGGCGCATCTTGCCCAGCGGCATATTTGCATGTCGTTCCTGAGATGCAGCGGAATTGCACCAATTGCAATTATTACGCAGGCAAGGCCGCAACTTGTATGGAATTTCAAGAAAAATGAATCTCTCCCTCGGATGCGCCGGGCTGCGGCACCGGAGGAACTTCCCCTCGAGTTGTGTTATTAGTCGCTGCCTCTAGTTATGCGAGACAGGATGTGAGGTGTAAAAGCTTGTAATTAAGATGTGTGCCTGCTGTACTTTCCTTAATGCAGCGGAAAGTGGCTGCATCGTCGGTTGGACTAGATTTGAATCAGGTTGCGTGCCAGTGGGAAAATCCTAAATCTATTTTGGAAATCCTGATCAGCGCTATCAATGCACCAATTGAACGGAAATGCATTAGAATTGCACTGAGGAAAGAAAATCACGATGGATGCAGTTCTCATCGAAAAGAGCACAAAGAAATTAAACTGGAAGTGAAAATGTGGAGATCATCTATGAATCAGTCGCATTCTAAGGAAGTGATGACTTCAGGTAATAAATAAATTAATTGTGAGCTTCTTTTCTAATTAATTGGAGGGCAGTGGAATTGCTAAGCAGAACACTTGTTCATTTTGTAATGGTAGCGTGAACAAGGAAAAATCTAAGATTGAAGGTTTCGAAGAATACATTACTTCTGATGAAATGTAAATATAAAAATTGCATAATTTTTATTTTATGAATAACCACACACCAACTGATCCGTTAAGTTTGTTTACTTGCGAATATTTCCCAAACCAATTTCCTGCTGCGACCGTGTGCCAAATGAAAGTGTTTTTGGGGCAATTCTAATAAATTATTGCCGCGAATCTGACGATTTTTTGGGGCACCCTCTGCATCCCACTTCTTAACAGAGGCAACCACGGCATGCACGTTTTCCTAACCTTTCCCCACTGTAGTATTCGCTAAAAGCTGGCTTGACTTCAGCGATTCAACGACAACCAGTCTATTCAGCATGCTGTACTGTAGAAGATTCGAGTTCAGCAACACGCATACATACGAGTATGTGTGAGTATTGTATATAAAAGTGGCTTTGGTAGCCTAGGGCTTAAAACGTCCGACTGCCATCCCAGAGGTAAGTGGTTCAAATCCGCTCCGAGGCATGGTCCTTCGTCTTTCCATTTTTCTTGCCTAGATATCCTTCATTCTTTCTTCTCTTCCTTCTTTACAAATATTCCCTGCCCTTTCTCCTGCATCGCCTGTAGGCATAATAAGCAAGGAAGCCATCCTCCGTTCGACCGCTAAAGTCAGGATTCTGTCATGGTAGTACATATTAGGAGGGGAGTCACTAGAATAAAATCTCGTATTAGCGTTGTCAGTTCTTTCACTCTTCTCTCTTCTGTCTTTTCGACTAGTGCTTGGTGACACGAGATTGCACTCGATGATAGAACCGTCGACAGTGCAAATGAGCTTTACCTCTGAGTGCTAGCTTTTCACATAAAAAAAGGACATCCAATAAATTCCATTTTGTGCTATTTACTTACCTTCTGGTTTTGTGGATTTTTGTTGAAATTTCTTCATTTCCATGATTGTGTTTCGTGGTGGACCTCTAGAACGGCTAATCTGACACTTTCTATCAGTTACCTGTCTAGATATACTACTGATGGTCCTTCTAAGTGTGTGCTATTTAACTCCACTTCCTATGAGACATCAGGTTAAAAATTGGAAATTTAAGCTGTGTTCTTGGGCATACAAGGACGAGGATGATTCTGAAGTTGCATTGAAAGATCCAAGAAAGGTATTTCTGGGCTGAAACGTCGTAGCGTCGTCACATTTATTATTTCGAGGAGGAGCATATGGAAGAGTTCTGAAAATCTCCAAGATTTTAATTTCTTAATTTTTTTTCCAGTTGTAATTATGTGATTACAAGCAAGATACATGGGCGCTGACTAAACACAGTTGCATGAAAAAGATGACTTTCAAAAATTTACAAAACAAAATAATTATTTTCAAAAAAACACAGAAAACATTGCGTTCGTGTTATTAAAATTCCAGGAATTAAGAGAATCTCCCCGAGTGCATTTCGCTGAAAAACGATTTTGTTAATTACCAGGCGGCATTAGAATCGAGCAATCGCTTTGTCGGGCTGCCTTCAAGCTTTGCTTAACTACTTAGCAGCGGGAGTATCTCTTACGTGGCCGCGCAGCGATCGCATCACAATTTCTCGAAATGATGAAAATTTCATGGCGTCAAAATAGAAAAAGCACAAAAATATTAACAAATATTTACCAATTCCCCACCAAAGTCCAGCCTTCAACTCTGAAGACGAATCGGCGTCGATGTTGTCGAATTAATTCAGCCGCAATTTACGATGCGTTTTTATAAGAGCCCCAAGACTCCGCCATTTGGGGCCTTTCTTGGCCGAAAACTCGGAATTTTTCAATTGATCGAGAAAAATTCATGTGAAACACGACGGAATGTCGTCGAAAAATCGTTTGTGGTTCAAGGTTTGCCGCGGCCACAACATATTAATCGAAAAATTTTAATAGATTTTTTGTATCTAGTTCAAACTTTACAGTATCGACTTAATATTCCGGAAATATGATATTAATGAAGCCGTTCAACTCTTCGCCGCATATTTGAAGCGGCCCTGAGGTGCGCACAGGTAAAAATCGACCAGCGCAGAGCATTATCCATAACAAGGCAGTAAGTGAGCATGAAGGGTTATTAATAGTCTTCCTCCTTAGGGAGTTGCGAGCTTCGGGCTTCGCAGTGGCCCGCAAGTACACCACCTCTAATCTGGCCTGGCTAGTAAACCCGAAAGGTGGATGATCACGCTCCATTCTGCGCAAATCTCGAGCTGTGATCTTTATTATTTCCCATTTCGGCAAATGATAGCCCCGACATCTGCTAACATCTGGCAGCAAGTTTTGTGATGATAACTGATTCCCGCAAGGTGAAGGTATTTTACAGATGACGAAGCACCCATTATTTCTCGAAATTGTGCAAAACAGTAAACAGGGTTTTTCTCATTTTCCTGTCGTTGGAGGGAAGCGATCCCGTGATTATGAAGCTGCTCGCACATCTTGATAAGCATGATACCTGCTGCACAACAAACTCAGGTGCGCCTCTCCGCTGGAGGTTTTTTGATTAGGTGCGTGTTGGGCCTAGGAAACTCTCGTTTATCTCTTGAAGATGGCATGGATGAAAAGAATGGGAATGAATGAGTTGTGTTTTTTTTTGCTTCATTCTGCAAGAAAACCCCTTTTCTTTCGTTATAAATCCGAAAGATCTGTGACGGGGTGTGAAAATTACCGCGCTGTTATTATACTTGATTTCGTGATGCAAGAGCTTATATTAAGATGAATAATTACTACGTTATGAACGAAGCGTTCTCCCTACTGTCTCCACTCTATTGATGGTTACAAAACCTAAGCCAGCTGGATTCAAGTGATCATCAAATTCCACTGATTGATAAGTAGAGATAAGTAGCAATGCGGCTGGCTGCTTGTGATTTGCGATTATCTTGATTTTCCTTAATTGAGCAATCGACCATGAAAATTTCCTCGGATAAAGTTTTATTGGTGGAAGAAGAAGATACTCCGCTGGACAGGTGGTCAGTCACCATTTGATCAATTGGCTTGATGTATTCGTGCGATAATTTGGTCCTAATTTAAAGCCGTTAACATGAAAGTGGCTTCCATGAATCAAAATATGGCCAGCATGATGTAATTTGATACTTTAAAAACATGCCGGGAGCGGTATTCATTTAGTAACCGAAATATTTTTGCATTTTAATGTTAAAGTCACCTTTGTGTTAATTTTATAAAACAAGTTTTGTTTTTTTCCACAATTAAGAAGTAGAGGCTTTTGATGGCTTTCAAGCAAATAGCATTTAAATGAAGATATTTCGGGTAAAACACTATCTAAATTCGTTGAAATCGAATACTTTATAGATAAAAGAAACAATGTTTCATTTATACTTTTCTTGTTTTCAGTTTCAAGTACTCGTAATGAAATTCAGACGAGAAGAACGACCAAGTTGTGTTTTTATTGCTAAACAACTTTTCCGAACAAGCACCACCTTCATCTCACTTTCATTAAAACACATATGCATATGGAAAAAATACGAGAAAAAACATTTTCTATGTATGCAGTAACCAGATAGAAAACTCTGTGCCATTATAAAGCCTCATGCAGTGCTTTTAGGTTCAGGGAATCCGAACCTGGATCTCAAAACCCTACAGTCATAGCATCATCCCGACTCGCCACAACCACTGACTACGTGCGAGTTCGGAAACCCAGTCCGGCATTCATACTGCAATATTCAGCTACAGACTCCCAATTGCTGAATATTGCAGAATGACTGCAGTCCTACGTTTCCGAACTCGCACTACCTGTATCCTAGATTGACCCTCAGGAGAAAACTACTCTCAAGAAGACAGTGGAGAAACGGAGACGTGCTGAAGAAGTTTGTTCTACGGATATTCACAGACGGCTCCAAGACGGCAGAGGGCGTCGGGCTGGGGTATATCTAGAGACCACTAACAGTTCACTGTCCTGGCACCTCCTAGCGCACGCTATCAGCTTTCAAGCGAAGGTTCTGGCGATTGGCTGGCACTGAAATTTTTATAAATAGCCAAGCCTCTATAAGAGCAAGTATAACGATGCAGAGCTAAGCCAGATAGCCTCGATAGAAAGCATAACGTGACTTTCGTCTGGGTCGCCGGCATAGGAGCGTTTCATGCGTCGCTTCCATGCGTTGCGTTGACGACAATTGAGTTGCAGTACATGCTTTTAAATGTACTATACTCAGTACCTCATCAATGAAAAAGAAGAAGAAGAGACTAGAAAGTTTCTTTCCGAAATCCCAAAGCTTTTCCATGTGGTTACTAAGCAGATCAAGGATAGGTTAAAATCGGTCTGTCCAATCATCTTGATTGGTGAATCTAGGGTCCTTTCGTCGTATGGAGAGCCTTGTGGTTGGCCTTGACAAAAGCTGCATTCACATTCTCTTTAAATACAAGTTTTGGTTTAAGCAAAGCCCACGCTACTTTATTTCCAATTTATTTTTCAATGTTTCCTCAGCATTACTCTTAATTCGAAATTTTCAATTTTTTGATTACTCACCATTCATCATCCCCAACCTAGTTGAAGTAAGCAAGAAAATATTCTCGGTCCACTTAAATAACAAACTTTGTGGAGACGCCACGTATCTGTCGAAACTCTCACTCTTAACAGATTGGACAGGAGCGCCAAGTTTCGTTTCTGTGATTAGAATCTTAAACCTTAATAAAGTAGGTAATAACGTTTTCACATTTTTCGTTACATCGATTATAAAAGAATCAATTACGAATTGTAAAATTGCTCTCATCATAAAAATCGCATCTCATTTCGTAATAATAACTAAATATTTGCTCACTATCACCTACGAACACCTGCGATTTCTTAAGCAGTATAAAGTTGAAATAACTTAGCAATCACAAGGTTTCGCGGCTATAAAGTCATTTAGAAGATAAGAAGCAATAAGTTGTAGATGAAGAAGTTGCTGACACAAAATTCCGGATGCAGTAAGTCAAGCCACTGAACATGCACCTGCAGATACGAATGATCTTCTTACCTTTTTGTAGTATTACTATCAGGCTGCCGTCTATTGGACCTATAGGCAGAAGCTCCCCGAATTAAAATTAAGTGTAGTTAGTAAGTGGTCAAAATGGTGCCGCCCCGTCTGTTACATCTAGCCATTCCCAAGGCCATTATTGAAGATCTTACCCTGCACCGACGGAGCGATTATAAACTGCTAAAATGTTCTTATCTAGAATTAAACTAACAAAGCGAAAATCCAACCGAGCTTTGGCCTGTAGCAATGGCGATTCGGACAAGCCATAAACACTATTAAATGTCATAACAGCAGTCAGCCGGCAATATCTGAGCATCAGCAGCTACTGCCGCACTTCCATGATGTCACGATTGTTATAGAATGAGATTTCCCAAAATTTATGTGATTTTAACGGCCAGAGTAGATTAAAAAGCGATTACTGTACTGTACAGGAACCTGACGACATGGCGGTCATTTCGCGAGCCACGTCCAGGTAGCTATGGCCCTTTGCTGCTTGCCAATGCGCAGCACGAGTCACGACAAGGTCTGATGGCCATTTTAGGCCTTGCGCAGTAGATTACAGCCATCGCAGCCGCTCATAGTTAAATTTTTCAAAAACATTATTAAATTGCGGAGAATTTCCTGTAATGAGATGGGACTTGCACGGAGACAGGCACCGGGCACGACATGCAGCAAGAAAAAAGCCGCCATCAATCTCTGACGATTAAGTTTTTATTGGCGTCAATTTGAAATGCTCCAAAGCAAAGGAATATGGCATTAGGAAAAGTACTCTTGTCTCGCGCACGGTTATGGCGCATGTCAGCTGCGATTGATGCAATGGGATAGTTTTTCCACCTGTTCGCCAATCAAACAGTTTACGGTTGGACAGCAGCGCTCAAGGAATTCCCACCGAGCGTGTGGGTCGAGCTGACGTCGTCAAATTGGTCAATAATTTCGTATTCAAATTAACTACGAAAAAGCATGACAGCTTCAAACAACATATTTTTTCATTGCAAATACACGCCGAGGTAAAAAGAAGCTGGACAAGTGGCAAATCAATATAGCAAGCCACCACAGCACGGCATCCATCATGCTGGAATGTTTCGCCCGATTGGCCCGCTCCGATCGCTGCATTTTAGATACTAGACCGAACCGGAATCTTAAAGCCGCTTTTGCGTAATCCCAAAATTCTGTGCTTTTTTTTTTCTGTTTATTTGTCGGAATAAAAAATTCCCAATTTCGGAAATGCCGTGACCATCGACAAGGCCCTAGGCGCAGACTCGGCACTATAATTTTGCGGCTCTGCCATGGATGGAGGGCGGACGCAAATCGAAGGCTCTGGCTCCCCTCAGTTCTGTACGAATTTTGCGGTAACCGGCGAAACCGGTTCGATGCCAGTAATCCGAGTATGCTGCGTCTTTGTTTATAAATAAGAAGTTCTGTTAGACATTATATAATTACCGCCAAAGTGGAGAGGCTGTTAGGTGCCATCCTATCCGGACAGGGGAGCCTGTTCCTAAAGTGGTTTTGATGGGGTTAATTGCGTTTTTCTCACTGTTTTAAGCGATGCAATGGCGGCGTGGCAAAAAAGAAAGTCCGACACTGCTTGATGGCCGAACTCCCAAAAACATAGCCCGACTTCGATTTCCCACTTTTTTTTTGCAATCGAGCCGCAATTGCCGAATCAAAACCGGTAAATGTCAAGTGTCTATTTTTATTAACAGTTAATAACTTTTGATTTATAATGAGCCCATGACTGGTGGAAAACCTCTTCCAGGATTGCTAATTGTTTTATTATCAATTTAATTGATTTCGACTTAAGTTAGGGACTGGAGTGAAGATTTTAGGTGGAGCTCTGTCGTGAGTGATTTGCGTTTTGGAGTTCCTTTTCTCAAGCGAGGCCGAATATGGCTTTTAGCGACTCTGGGCTAAATAAATTGCACGCCTTTGGTTTATGGGGTATAACGACAACATTTACTCTTACTATTAAAAATGCATAATATTAAAAAGTCATAAAATAAGATAAATTTTGGAATCCGTGCGAGAGTAACCCTCTTTCTTTAGTCCGAATTGGCGATAGTCTCGTTGATTTATTTTTGAAAGTGACAGTCCGAATTCAAGATTTAGTTCTTGAGTTATTGGCCCAACCGAAATATTTAATTTGCAAGTGACCAAATACTGCTGCAATTTCGGGACTTTATTCTGCCAGACCAAAAACACTTTTATAATTTAATAATTCCTTAATCTAATACATTGCATTATTTCATATTTTTCAGTTCGACACATACGTACGCTCTCTTTCAATTGATCCAGAATCAACAAATTTTTGTATTGTAACAGATGGACAACTGCCGATACGACAATGCTTACATCCGGAAGCGTGTTCCAAAGATATAGAGCTACCTTCATACTACTGGAGATTTAGTGATTTACGGAAAGAGTTTGTTAGATTTAAGTCGGCAGATCTGTCTAAAGCGCTAGTTCCTGTCAAAGATATTAAGAAATTGCCACAAATGCCAACATCACCCCCGTTGCCACTTAGTATAGCAGATATGATAAAAGGTAAGTTATTTTATCGCCTTTGAATTCCTTCTATTCATAAAAACGTCTATGAAATCAACTTTATTTAATTCTTCGCCATTAATTTCCATTCAATGTTAAGAATTCGCTACGGATTAAACTTTTATTAGTTGCAATGGTCAACTGATTTTATGGATGTTAAATAAAACCCACGAGTTACTTTATAAGCTTCTTTAATTGTTGGCTTAAATGGTTAATATGTTAATAGTTTACCAGTTTTATGCACTGGTATGCGCCTTTGGGGGGAATTGATGATAGATATTAACTTTTATTTGTTATTAACTTCAATTGGTTATGCAATTTGTGCAGAAGGCAATATCCTGCATTTATTCATCCCTGAAACTTTTTATATCATGTGGTATATGAGCTCAGTTTACGTTTGGAGAATTAACACGTAGGATTTACAGTCGGAAACCAGATTATTTTAAGAGTCGCACTTTGCGTATTCGAACTAAAATCCTAAATGTAATGGGTTCTATTCTCTCCGCCTTCTACTGCTTCCGCTGATTTACCGAGCTAGCAATTCTGTCTGCAAGATCAGTCCATAACCATGGCACGGCGGCGGTATGACTAAAACGAGTCCAAAAACGACATGTTTACCATTCATTGTTAAGAATTACCTCATTGAGCAGATTGCCCTGGCTGACCGTGGCATGCCCGGATTATACGGTGGATGCATCACAACTTTCCAACCAAACTCTCGTTTTTGACGGGTCATGCGTGTGGTCGAGCGTTGTTGCGATGGAAGACAACACTTTTTCTATTATTCAGTTTGGGCAGTTTCAATTGCATGGTGTAATCTATCTAGTTATCCACAGAATGAATAGTCTTATAAACTGGAAGTACATACATATCTCATAGCGGACGTTTCCCAACAGATGTCATTTAGCATACACCGTGAACATAGGCTATCCTGCGTTCTCCCTAAGGTACCGCAAGGTGAAACCATTTGGTACACTGGTGGCTCCAAAGCAGAAGGATGTGTGGTGTCAGGGTCTGGGAGAAAGTCCCGAGTTTTGGGCACCGTGGCAACTGTCTTTCAAGCAAACGCATATGCTATATTGGCATCACTTACGAGAATTTGATTGTCTTTATCCTTGCTGACAATAACTCCGGGGACACAATGAGGCCGACAACGACAATTCTCATATAAATTGTTGTTGTTTTCCCGTAGAAGTTGTCGTTGTCGGCCTCATTGTGTTCTGAGGGTAAGCTGCAAAGTCCCGTAGGTACAAGAAAAAATTAGTTTGGCATTACCAACGCGTCCTTTATAAGCTGAATATTCTCAATCAATCGTTTTTTTGGATGCTAGGTGGTCAAAGCGAATTAAGATTTTGTCATAGCGGCCTAAGAAAATGGCAATTTTTTTCATTATATACAATGTTTTACCAAAATTGTTTAACCAAGAAACCCAAGATTAAACACGATTCATCGAAAACATAATTGCCACTCTTCCCGACAAATATGTGTAACTGCATTGTATATATTTGGCCTCGACAAAAACCGAAACTGCAGAGAAACCAGCAGCTTTAAAATCATTATGACCATACACGAGTAGGCGTCAGCCAGCCTCTTTTCTGTTGTAAGGAAAGCAACCAAATATCTATAATATCAGCAAGACATTTCTAGCATAAAGCGGCCGTGTTTAGAGACTACCATTTATAAGCAAAACGAAAATAAAATCGCTGAGAAATATTTGAAATAAATAAATAAAAATCAGAATTCTTCAGTATTATATTTTTTCCAGTTGGCAGTGCTTCACAAATTTTTAATATCGACACATAGATGTCACTAGGTCGGTGCGGTTGCTTTGATAGCTCGTTCTCTAAACAACTCTTCTGCGCCTCAGGAATTATTACATCAAAAATTCGCTGTGTTTACCGAAATGCAGTAGCAGCAACCGTCAGTGCTGGGCACATTCCGTCCCATTATCAACACCTGCACTGGCTCAAGTAGCACAACTTCTATAAAATTAATGTCGCCGTCATGCCCCCGCCTTGCCTATTCCCTCCTCAGCGCCTGGATCTTGTCGAATTCTAATGTCCGAAAAATAAAAATATTGAAAAACTCGACCAACTCCACGGAGTCCCCCGACCATGGATCATGCCCGCGATGGAAATCTGAAATACCGACTCCAGCACATTTTGGTTCTATGTTGCCGACACGAGACAGCGACGGTCCTTTAAGCTGCTGACAGAAACTGGCGCAAACGCCGTGCGGGCAATGACAGAGAGAATAGAAGTAGTGTATTCAAATGCGCACTAACGAAATGCTGATTTACGCTACGCACACACCGCGCAAGTTGCTTTACTTTCTACTTTTTGCGCGTTGGCGCCGCGTGTGTTAAGAGATGTTTGTGTTTTGAGTCGTGTTTTGGTGGTGGTGGGCATATGTTTGGAGTCGTGTGTTGGTGTTGGCTGTGATAGCAAATTTGTTGATTTTTATATTTTTTAATGAAAATCTTTATTTTTCCAAATTGGGGTAATTAAATTAGCACCTAAAAAAAAGACAAACCCTGTAGGATAGAAAAATTATATCTAAATCATTCAGGTTTTTAAATTTTTTTCTTATCACGTCGACTTGTCACTTTGATTTCGTTGTTGTGTTCAAAGTCGGAGCGCGCCGCCGACACCGCAACATCATGTCAGTGAAAAGTCGCCACATACCGCGAAGCCAATGTCCGCAAGGCGTTTGCGCCTGATTCTGTCAGTAGCTTTAGGCAGTCTGTCGTCATCTTTTGTCCACTGTTCAGTCGGCTTTTTGATCTAGATCCGATCTAGCAGCAAGTGATCCTCCGGCTGCTTACATCTCGGTCGGTAGTTGAAATTGTGCGATCAGTCAGTCCGCCTCGACCGGAGTTTTTGCCGAAGTGATCGCAACAAGAATGGTGATATTCATTGGACTAGTCAAAATATTTTGATTGCAATTGCGACAGGTACAGTTCACGTCTGGCTCGTGTTGTTGGATGTAGGAGTTTATGGAGGAGTGAGAGGGAAGTGCCGCATCCGTCCATATAGTGATGAATCAGCGAATTCGCAGGTAAAGTGCAGTTCAATAATTTCGATTGCTGCATTTTTTGCGGGACTTTGGTCTTAAGTGTGTTTTTTTGGTGTTCGCTTTGGATTTCGACATTATCTTGAACCTTTGATTGTATGGACAATGATTAATTTGATTTTGCAGACAAAGAAATAAGAGAAATTTGTTATTTTGGTTTACAGAAAAACTTGTTGATCAGCTTTTATCATCCTTTCATGTAGCTGCAAAACATTGTTCCAGTGCTTATGAAATGGTTGTGAATTTCCAGGCTATTACCAATGCTCTCGTTGCCTTGTCGTTGTTTACATATTAGATTATACACAAGAAATGTAGACGTTTCGATTTCTCAGATATTCACAGATCAATTATGATTATCCTCGCAACAATATCTCTATTTTCTCAAAAATCAATACGTATTTAAGCAATACCCCAACGAAATACCCACTTGATAGTCTAAGTGGAATAAGTTTAGCTAGTAGTCAGCATTAACTGGCGTATTAATAACTATTTTCTTTCCTAGTGAGTAACATACATTGTAAAATAAAGTTAGAATTTTCCAAGTCATAGATGTCGCAAAATAGAGTTTCCCAACATAAAAAAGAACTTTCTAAAACTGTTCCTTTCCTGTTTACAATATCTTTAAAAAATATTACGACCACTTATATTGTTTTCTATTTCAGAATTAGACGTAACAACATACGATGACCCAGAATTCTACGTAAAAGAATCTCGTGATATGGTGACAGTAGTTCAGAAGCTTCTAGTAGAAGGTAATCTTACCAAACATACATCGTTCTCGAAATGTTCTTTACGATTTTATTATTCTAGGTCACAAATTTGAATCAAACGAAATCGTCAACTTGACCTTAGAGCCAGGCATTTGGTAAGTTATTCACTCGGTGTTTTCTTGAATATTATAATAAGTTTTAAATTATCTCTTAAAAATTAGTCATGCATCTGTAATGTACAGGTATAATTTAATACCAATGAATTACTCGACAAACTAGATATCTTACAGTATTTAAATATGGTATAGGTTTGGACGGAAATATGTATTAGTAGTGTAGATGTCAAAATCTCGATCTAAATTACGCGAGTTGAAAAGTTCGCGGAATGAATAGTAGCAATTCTTTCAATAGCAGATTATGGTGGGCACCTAAGCAGTGTAAGTCCAAAATTAATAAACTGCGATAGCGAATGAAAGACACATAGTTTTTATTGGCTGGGATCGGCAAGGGCCCTCTTCACCAAACTAGTGAGTGCTCCAATAGCTGGTTCCGGACCGATGAATACAATGTCAAAGCCCTGTCTAGCCAGGGCATCCGCCTTTACATTGGCTTTGAAGTCCTGATGACCCGGACTGTAATTTGTTGAGAACGCCCAGCTCACCAAAGGCATGTAGGTAATCCCAAACTATTTGGACTCGGTCCTACAGGATCTAATCATCCTGATTGCCGCTTGGCGATTAAAGCCGATATCGATCCGTTTATTTTGTAGGGCCTTGTTAAGCTTTCATGAGTCCATGCCAGTGCACTCTGCTTGAAAGACAGTCTCTGGGTGCCTAGGTTTAACGCTCTACTGAATCTGGGGCTTTACATTCAGGCTCCCACACATGTCTAAAGTTACCCGTGTACCATACTGGCCCTGTAGCGGTACTTTAGGAAAAGTTCAGGAAAGCCTATCTTATATATGCAAGGAAGGTGGCTCAAATTTTGAGATCATAACGGGCGAGCAGTCCGATAGCACCTGTTACCACGATGACAACATCGTCTGCTTCGTTCCCTGGGCACTACAAAAGTGGTGATAAAACTCCTCCCTGTGGACATCCTTTAGGTATACAGTGCCTTCCAGAGACCCCTCAAGATGAGAGGCCATTAGTTTACCAGTTCTCAGCATAAAGCCGATCCAGTCGCAGAAAGTGCTACTTACACTTCTTCAACTTAGACCCCTAGCTATAGTGTCAAAGGATGTATTAACCGTGTTCCTTTTCTGCTCTTTTTTACTCGTATTTACTTGGAACTACTCCTGCTCTCACAGAGAATTCATATGTTTTACTCAAATCGACAAATTTTGCGTTCCATTAATTTTTTACTCTGGAGTACTTAAAAGTAGAAAAGGAACACGGCTATTATTGAAGGCTAGCTCGATATCGACGAGGGCCGCCAGCGCAGCTCCTTTGTTTAGTGCTGCAATTTCCAGTCTGAGCACCAGGTTTTGAGGAGTTGTCTCAGTGGACTTCTCCGCTTGGTACGCTTGCTGAAGAGCTTAGTTGTTGGCCCAGAAGACAAGTGTGCCTTATCTCTTCGTCTACAAATTTGTCACGGTATTCTGTTACATTGATTGCCGTAGTGACTTCAAATTCACACAGTGCATATTCATGGCGCCTAAAACCGGTTTTATAGATGAGAGAGCGAAGGGAGCGGAAGAACTTAACAAAACATTTTTCACGCAAAACCAAACGCGTGAAAACTAGCACACATATAAAAAATTACTTGTATCTCTTGCATTCTTTAGCTCTGTTTTTCTCTAACAAGTAATTTAAATGTTCCTACATTTAAATGTTCCTGTATAGCATTCAAATTTACTATCCATAATTTACGCCCCGTGTGAGTTGCTAGGAGTTGAATGAAACCGGTTTTACTCACCACATTTATGGCAACGTGTGAATATGCCCAATGACAGTAAGTCTCGATGCTTCCATGTTTGCTCTATGCCTTCATCTGGAAATAGTTCTCGGAAATCCATGATTCCTGTAATAAATACTTTTAAGATGGAATAGCTTTTGATTGTGGTTTCCACTCTCTGATAAATATGGCACCTCTCTCCCTGCTCGCAAATTCTATGAATTTCTAAACCATTCTAACATGATTTAAGAATTCAAAAAGTTAAGCTCTCAAAATTATGGTTATCTTAAAAAACGAGTTGCTAAAGGTTGTATAAAGGTTAGGTTAGGTTTAAGGCTGCCTCCATTGCTCCGCCGGAGGCCCAATTCTTGTATTTAAGGTTTGGAGTTAAGGAAAATTCTTTTAAGTCTTCCTTTGTGTAAGTATGCTAAGTCCTCCAAGAGTTAAAGCGTTTTTGACCCCGCCTAATGGGCTGCTAACCATCTCAATTACCGAGCCACGGAGAGAGGCTCCCTGCTTGGCTAGAAAGTCGGCTTTCTTGTTCCCATCGATGTTGCTATGTCCGAGAAGCCAGACGAGCGTCACTTTATTTACCGAGCCTATTTAACTCAGCTCCTCATCAATCCACTCGCATGGAGCGCGTCATAGTCAAGTCTAAAGCTCTTATAAAAGCTTGGCTCAATTGTCGTTAAAGACGATAATTTTCATCAGGACTGATAGAGCTTCTAAAAGGAAATGAAAGAGTAAATCAACGAGTTACCGTCGGCCTGGCTAGGCTAGGAATTATACAGTTATACATCCCAGAGGACCATGGTTCGACACCGCACACTGATCACTGTACTGTCATATACCAAGCGTTCTATTGATCGTTCTGATCTTGTGGGATTTTGTTGTGTGGCTTTGCGTAAACTTGTAAATTAAGTTATATGCGGTCACCGCAGAACCGTCGGCAGTATAAATTATGGTCGACATAGGTCAAACTTAGGCAATACACCACTAACATTCGAGTACATAAGAGGTTTTGAATGGAAATAACTGGTATTTAATACTACCATATCAGAAATTTGCAAAATTAATAATCGCTATTTATTATTTAAAGGCAATAAAGGGGCTTTCATATCTGCAATCATAGATTACTTTTTTTATGTGGAATTCTTAGTGATAAAATAATTTTGAAAGGAATTTTGTTTTAAATTTCAGAAAAGATCTAAAAATTAAATGCAAACCTATCTTTTTGCTGAGTCTGGCGATTGAAGTTTACGTAACAATTCAGGCTCCGACTAAACGATTTGTTTTAGATAAAAAAATTTAGTATTAATAACAGAAATACCGCCGACGATCACTGTGTTAATTTGTTTGTATTTTTTTTCACTCTTCTTAGCCTCCTACTGAGCAATTTCAATGATAAGGATATCAGGCAATGATATTTAAAAGTAAAAGCCACTCGACAAAAAACTCGACACTGTTATCATTCGCGCAAAAGTTTACTACCATAACAAAGTTCGCCAATTCTTTGGATCATTGTTATGAGTCAATATCCCAGCTTGTAATTCTGTTATCTTAGAGAAGATAATCAATCGAATAACTATAGTCCATTAATACAATTACACTCGCGTTATAAATTTCACTAATATCGGCAGTAATTGAGAGATTTTCGCGATAATATAATTAATAAAATGTCGCCTGAGAAGTTCAATATACAAGAGGGAATCTCTTCATTTAAAATAAAGTGGATTACAGAAGGAAGGAAGTGAGTTTCATATTTTTTAAGCGGCTTATCTGTTGTGTCCGAAGTTTGTTCAAATAGGCTCATTTCTAGATTTAAATTGTCAACAAAAAAATACTGGATTTTTTTTTCGATAATGCATTTTTTAAAGGGGATCTTTGGTAAAATGATTTGGATTAAATTTTAGGCAATCAACTTTTTTTAAATTCAAGTTGATTGGTAATAAAACAAATCGATATTTACTTTGGTGAGAGTTTCTAGCACAATATTTTCGTGTAATATTATGATATTTTTATTTTAATCTAAAGTGCAAACTCGGAGGTTAATAATAGAATAGAATATCTGCCGAATGTCCACTTGGGCTCTTCTTACAGACGGTTATTCTTTAGAAGAAATTTTTCATTTCGCCATTTTGTATTTCGCCAATAGCAGCTTTAATATACTTATTCTTTGAGTACTTGAATCGTTGATGGATCATTGGCGTAGACTTTATTTTTAATGTCCAAAAAAAAGAGTCTAATGGTGTTCGATCGCACCATCTCGTCGGTCAATTGAAGTCTTAATTTCAATAAATAACACGTCCAGTAAATTTCCACGCAATAAAGACATTGTTTCACGGGCTTTGTGGCAGGTGGCGTCGTCCTGCTGAAAATCTCAAAATATTATGGCTTTTTAAAAAGATTTGGCTTAATTGCACCACCAGCCCATAAACCGCAAACTGTTGTGATTGGAGAGGTTGTTCGACTATTTCTCTTGAGCCTTACTGTCTACCTGATGGAAGATTTGCACTGATGGAACACATTCAACATGCGATTCTACATTTGGGCTTGTGTGTTTCTGTGCTATTTGCCAAATCCGAATTGTCTGCATAAATTCAACACTTTCAATTCGGAAAAAAATGTAATCAAAAACATACGCAAGATTCTGTGAAACTGGTAATTACTTGAGAAACCAGCGCTAAAATTTATTTAATAATCTTTTCTGTCGTCATATTCCCACTAAGCAAAAGTAGGTTTGCATTACCATCACTTCAACGTAAATGTCTTATTTAAAGGCCAATCATATCATCAACAACTATGCGAATCCTTCTATAAAAAAAGTACAACAATAAACCAATAAATTTCCAGATGATAAGACGACGATAGCAGCTACTCATGTTTTCTTTTATATATGTATGTATTTTCAAATTGGACCAGCAATCATCAAAGTTAACTCAAAGTCACAAAAAACATGAAATTAAAACGCACCAGCCAAACACGACTACCAGCTACTAGAAAGTCGACAATGAAGCATGTGTCGAATCCCTTCAGATAAGATAAAACAAAAAAACACAAAAATTAAATTGTTGAATGTCACGGGTTTTACGTGAAAATTTGAATTCATCCAGAATCAGATAAAATCTCGGCTTGTAATTTTCAGCTACCCCAGTTCGGGCCAAATTTTAAAAATGGATCATTTAACAATCGGCCAATCCGTGTTGCTGTTTATGCACATTATCCCCGATCGAACACAATCTGTTCTTTGTAAACATAAAAATATTTGCTTGGAAATTGGAATGAATTTCCGCCAAACTGAAATCCGAGCATTTCGAGGCTTATTCATGCCGCGCGGGCTTAAAGGTGTTCATTTTCCATTTTGATGTGAAATAAAAATAATTTTTAATTCTTCTCTTTCTGTTTTTTTTCTTTTTCGGTGTGTTGTAAAAAAAACGCCAATACCACTACGATCGTGTGCCTCCTTATCAGAAGCCAGAAGCTAAAGTCATGTGCATGTGTGTATGGAGGTGCACCTATTTGGACGTTCGTTAAAAATGATAAGCGCTCGGACGAGATCCGAAATCGACTTGACGAATAGCTTCTGTGGAAGTTCTGGCACCACATTCGACTCAGTCGCTCTCATTATCTGGCTCCAATCACTAAACAGGCCAATTTTAACAAACATTTTTACGGCACACAAAAAAAAGGAATTAAAAAATAATTTTCCGAAATATAAAAAAAATAATAAATTATTGCCGTCGTAAATTCCGAACGTAGCGACACCACGGAGACCGGAGTGCTTTCGATCAGTTTTCATCGGAATTCGATTGTGGTCGACTCGTCGTAATCAGTCCGATTAACGTTTGCTCGAAAATAATTCGATTACAGCGAACTAATTAATGAAGTTTTATCTGCGCCGATTCGCCGCTGAAGAAGTGCTCGGTTAGTTCAGACAGTTGCACTAATAACAATTGTGATAAAAGTGATTTGTTAGGCGCCCAAAGAACAACGTCTATAGTTGCAGAATTTCCAACTGGATAACAAGACTTGCTGTGAAGGTACGTGGCAAGGGAATTGCTTAATAGTTTTAGAACGGGTGGACTTGGACCAAACTCGATATGACGAATGTCGATTTAGATTTTATTTATTATGTTGTCCTAAGCCAGCCTAACACGAAAACAATAATTTTCTTTAATAATGCTTAGAGATAGTGGGGCCTTATCTCCTTGGAGCTCCTCGTTACGACTCTTGTGGTCATTCATGAAAAACTTTTGATAAGGGAATTTTTGTACGAACTGGTAATGTAACGACACAAGCAACTTACTCGGGATTGAAAACTGTTCATAATTGTGTATTAAGCCTTGAATCTAAAAGTTAACTAGTTCGTTGCATTTTTGAGTAATTATTAAACAATGTGCATTTTAAGAACAGAACATTTGAATTGTGTGAAAAATTATGGTTGACCAATACTGAAAACTGTTTTCATCTTCTATAAAATGAGCAGTTTCCACTTTGACAGTTCCGTATTTCCTGGTTTGTATGATGATGATGATGACCCCTCGTAGGAGTATAAGATTTTAAATAAGCACACCACCCGACTCCTGATTTTGTAGATTGGTGTTAGATCTGCTCCTATTGCTCTCCTCTGTGTCATTCTTGAGCGGCCTTTTCTTCTCTGTGCTTGAGGATTCCAGTGTTTTGTGACGTTGTTTGCAGAGCATCGTAGAATGTGGGCGATTCATCTCTTCTTCTTCTTAAATAGTGCTACAGTCCATGCTATTTGCTCCATTAAGTTCTGCTTTTCTCGTTATTGCTTCCAAGACCTAATTTTTAAGGAAAGTTTATTGAGTTACAGCCTCGTATTCTTACTTGTATTCTACACTCTTCTGTCATCATTTTGCCCAGTTCTATTAGCTTTTTTGTGAAATCCATTTTTCTCACAGCCGTCTTTTATAAAGCAGGTCATAAGCGTTTCATTGTGAAAATTTGGTCAGTTGTCGATCTGTTCTTCCTAAGTCCTGCTTGGTAATCTCCTACTTTGTTTTAGATTGTACACTGTAAAAAATTTATGCGGTCATTTTACAAAAAGGCACTGGGAATTTTATTCACAAGCAGTTTTGTAAATTTGCAATATTATTAGAAATACTCCCAATCTACGTCAAATTCTTCTTTCAATTTACAAAATTTTTAGTAATATTACAAAACTGCATGGTTATATTACAATAAGTGTGGTAGTAAATCAGTTTTCATATCGCGCTTTGTAATTTTACAACACATTTGCACTATATACCGTGTAACCTAAAATCGCTCTACATCAGGATTAGGTAAGACTCCACACAGTGCAAGAATAGGGTGCACGGACGAACAGATGGCACGTAACGGAAAACCATCGCTCGAAGCCCACGAATATTGGACTTGCGGCATTCGTCGTTCCCAATAGAATTTGTTAGCAGGTTAAAAACTAGTCCAATCTCTACGGCAACGCGGAACAGACAAAACCAATTAAATAAAAATCCCTGATTCCTAACACATCTTAAAGTGTCGCAAGTTTAGGGTACAATTACCACTCACCTGCCACCTAATCTGCTTGGACGTTGCTGAATCAAGAAGGTATGGATACGTTGTCTACCACAGGGAATGGTAAAAGGGTCATGAACAAGAACATTGTTTTATACACAAGTGGCTCCAAATCAGAGTCTGGCGTAGGTGCTAGAATGTTTTTCCCTCGCTAAACCTCCAAAAATACTACCGTCTGCCAAATTTTATCAGTAACTTCCAGGCAAAACTAATTTTGAAAAGCCTGTCTAGTAATACCGACAATCCAAGAACCAATCCTGGAATCGAATATGTCAAGTGGCTATGAAGGCAGTAGATGTGACCTATGACCATTTCCTTTCAATGGCAGGCACTAGAAGGAGAAGTGGGATGATGGGGACATGCGGCCAAATTGAGTTCCGTACTGGCAGAGCTGTGGCTGCAGACCCGCTATCATGCATCTAGCCTGCACGGCGCCCACAGGTAGCACGCATAGCGAACAAATGCTCACGGCACATTTTTACTAGGGTAGCTGCAGTTGTCCGACTTAGCCTAGAATAAGACATCGTCTATTTGAAAATATTTTGGCTACATCTATAGTCTTTCAAAGCAGACTGTCGTATACTAAGGTAAAAGTTTTCACAAGTGCGGTTTTAAAACGATGCTCTCCAGCGGCAATTGTTGTACTCCGTCCTCGGTGTTTGGACAGGTCTCACCCATCGACCTATCTGCTTACTAATAGGAAGTCTAGCACATAAAGCACTATTAACACATTTTGATAAGCTATCGATTTCTGTTATCCAAAATTCCAAATCGTTCTTCCACGTTACTTCACTCGCTTTGAAAACGGTTTCTTAAAATCTATGTTTAAACTTCCACACAAAATTTCATTCCAGAAAATTGTGTGGTCATCGTTTAACTTCGGTGTAGTAGGGTACGGTATATCCAGGGAGGTTTTATTTAATAGTATAGAGTAGCCGTAGTAGATCAACTTTTCTAGCATTCAATGAGTGGCCAAGTTCCTGTTGCATCCTGTTTATTATCCTCTAAAATGTATGGTCTAATCAAAAAACATATTTTTTTTAGTTTTGACTCTCGTAAATTCATATAAATTAGAGATATTTGGAAATGTTTCATTGCGGCACGAACGCCTGTGATATACCGAGTTCATACATTTTGCTCTATTGTGGCATTTTGCTATAATCTCACGTTCGCCCCATGACATTGCCATGCAAACAGAGAAAGAGGGATTCGACGTCCAATTCGACGGGCATATTTTCAAAATCCATAAATATAGTATCAGCAACGAGTTGTTAATCGTACAAACGCAACTTGGCGTGAAAATCAGTAATCTTGGCAGAGGCTCCTACCACAAACTTGCTTCACCCTCGGCAAGTTGAGAGTGTGACTCTTATTCGGTTATTTTGTTAGCAGTCACAGACTTAGTGCATGATTACGTGCTGAGTATTAACTTGTTGCTGCTATCTCTAGAAACAACATAAAGTAAAAGATTGCCACTTTGAAGCTTTGTCTGGTGGTTTTTAATTATTGCATTTCATTATTTTTCACAATTCTTTCTCTTTCAGCTCAATTGATGACGAGATCGACGGCTCCTGCATTGTGAGAGCACGAGGACTCCCATGGCAAAGCAGTGATCAGGATATAGCAAAATTCTTTCGCGGACTTAATGTGGCCAAGTAAGTGACAAAAAAAACTCATTGCCGGTGCGGTTTTTGTCGAAACCCGAAAATCCGTAGTCATTAAGAATTCCCTCCCGCCCTCGTGGGACTTTTTGTCCGACGTCAGCTCCAATGATTATTTTTCGATTAACAAAGCCAAGAGTTAAATCCGAAAATATTTGCAAGCTCTGCTCGCTCCACGAAGCCACATTGAATCGCGTCTGCGTTCACATTTCCCAGCCCCAAAGGTCGATTCGTATCTCGCCGAAGCAAGTGCTTATCACTTTATCAGGGAAATGCCAGCAGCGTTACAAAACATTTTCCACCCCGTCCGCCGTGACTGACTACTCCGCTGGCATTCAGCGTGCTGTTCAAACATTTAGAACGGCGGCGATCCACTTGGGAAGGCGGTCGTTCTACACATGAACAGCGGCTTTACCGCCAGCGGGACTTGTAAGTGAGTGTTTTCCAGCTGCGATAAGGAGGATGACGGGCTTTAGAGAGCTTAGACCAAGAGATTAAGTTAGAGAAGTGCTTCTTAGCCGCCACTTCTGGGTTCCTGACTGATTGTAGAGTGCTCGTCATCAGCTGATCAATGATCTTAAATAGTGGTCTTTGTGGCGCTGCAATTCCAGTAGATTTCCACGGGCTTTTTCACTAATCGGCGTATGGCTGCACTTTTTCATCCAGTTGAAGTTATGTAACTACTTTTGCAGCATATCGCACCACATCCAAGGTAAGTCATTTTTGCGATTGTGGAAAGTCTTGGTCTTCGGTTTTTTTTGCAATTTATTGAAATGTGATCAGCTTTTCGTCGCAAAACACTTAAAAATCTGTTGATCAAAATGAAAACAGGTGAACCATTGAAAATATTTAATTTGTGCTGCCTTATCAATCAAATCAGTTATGGCTCAAATGCTATGCTAATAAGGAAACAATTTTTTAAAGCAGAACAATACACGAAAAATAAAAGTGCATTTAAGCCGCTGTGAGCTCCGATAAATACTTTTAATATGTGTTCAATGAAAATAAACTTGTCTTTATAAGTTGACCCAACATTAAGCCATGCTATATCGTCTGAATTCTAAGCTTGAACTCTGTATGGCTGTAGCGCCAGTGATGGTGATCATGATGAAGTCCAAAAAAGAGGGGATAATGCGATAATTTAATATTTATTTTTTCGCGCCTTGCCAACGCATAACCCAGTTCTCCTCATACCACTCAGCACGCTTGCATCGAAAAAGACGAATTCACTTAAATCCCATGATCGAAAAATTTGAAAACCTTGTATTTTGGGTAGTGAGCTTTTTGAGGGTTGGTACTGAGTATAAGACTCGGTTCCCACTACCCCTCCACTCCCTCTTCAAAATCTACACCTGACAAACCTATTCCAGACTGATGTATGTACGATCATAATTCGCCTAGACATAGGATAAGCTGTTATGGTCTGCTAGATCCTTCCAAGTAGGGTTGGCCTAAAGCTAATTCTTTATTATGAAACGAGTAACAGGCCTGCTATTATCAGTCGGACAGCAGAGGGGTATGTACACGACCTCCAGAAGGTTGCTGCCTAAAACAGGAGACACCCAGGCGGTAGTGTTAGATTCCTACTGATTAAACTCACCAATTCTTTTGGATGACGTTTGAGACCAGACCGGGACAAGCCGTAAAGGCATTACTTTAGCCTGGCGTCATCAACGCGACCTTGGTCTTACAAACTCGAAATTCGGCCAAGCCTACAAATTGTTCTAAACAAATTGAAATCTTTGCCGTGAAATACTATGTGCACGATCGCTATGACGGATTGTCTAACAAGCTATAAAACCTACACATATTTAACACTTACAACTACTAACTCCACCTCATATTTAAATATTTCTTTTACAGAGGTGGCGTAGCACTTTGTTTATCGATCCAAGGTCGTCGAAACGGTGAAGCACTTGTACGTTTCATATCTCAAGAGCATCGTGATATGGCTTTAAAAAGGCATAAGCATCACATCGGTAATCGATATATCGAAGTATACCGTGGAACAGGTGAAGATTTTCTAGCAGTAGCAGGTGGCGCATCCAATGAAGCTCAAGCGTTCTTATCGAAAGGGGCCCAAGTCATCATTCGGATGAGAGGGCTTCCATACGATTGTACAGCAAAACAAGTTGTAAGTATAAACGTTGTTTTCCACCCATAAATTTTATATAATAATAATTTTTATTTTAGTTGGATTTTTTCACAACTGGCGAGAATCCATGCAATGTCTTTGACGGACAAGACGGTGTGTTATTTGTTAAGAAACCTGATGGCAGGGCCACAGGTGATGCGTTTGTATTATTTGCAAATGAATCGGATGCTCCAAAAGCATTATCACGGCATAGAGAATTGATAGGACAAAGATATATTGAATTGTTTCGATCGACTACCGCCGAAGTGCAACAGGTGATTAAAATGTTATAGGATTTGAGTTTTTATTCTAAAATTGTTTTGTTTCTAGGTTCTAAATAGATCGTTGGATCTTCCGCAGCAACAAGCCCCACTAATTCAAATACCGCCTGTTTCAGTGCAACTACTGCCGCAAGTAAATATTTTGTCGTGTTGCTTAGCTGACAGTTGTTGCTAATAAATTCTTTCTTTTTTTAGCATGTTATTACATCGGGCACCACAAAAAATTGTATAAGACTACGTGGACTTCCATATGAAGCAAGAGTGGAGCATATTTTACATTTTCTTGATGATTTCGCAAAAAATATTATTTACCAAGGAGTTCACATGGTCTTCAATGCGCAGGTATTAAAAGTATTATTAATTAGAGCTTAGGTACAGTGGCTTCTAGTAAGTAGCGCCTAATGCGATTTTTGTACTATATGCTGTAAACATGCTAAGGGCGACGGCGACGGTGCACACAAATTAAAAAGCACACACAAGAATAATCATCTTCGACATCCGAATGCTACACACGCGCACAGGAACATACGAGAATAGCAACACAATCCCATGACACACCGCCCAGGCAACTTTGAGGGGCGACGGCTACGAAATAGAACTTGGATTGATTGAGTCGCCACTCTCGGCGACCTCGTCGTCGAGTGGTCTGCATATTGTGCTGCACCCTTCATACTCATAGAAAAGCTGTGTGTTCTATTCGTTTTTGCCAGTCGCTGTGGAAACTATTTTCGCCCTTAGCATGTTTACAGCAATAAACAACACATAGATTGATTGATCGTGTGATGCCGAATCGGACAACTATTTGCTAGTCCTTTTTTGCTTCTCATCTAGGTGTGGGTACGATGGATGTTTCTATTGCCTCCTGGCATCTATTCCCCTGTTATCACGAGTAGCTGTTTGAAGTGTACCTGCCTTCAACAAATGCAATCAATGCGGACAGTAACACACAATGCCCATGGCCGTGTCGAATTCCTTCAGGCACACTCTGTAGGTTTCATCTTGCAAAACTTTCTCTCTATTCAGCCCACACCTGAAACTCCGTGTGCTGCGATTAGTTCCAAAATATGTGTAAGGCATCTCTGTTGCAACTGCCGCATTTCTCTCTTAACTGTGGCACTTGGCAGCTTATGAACCTTAGTCTGCCATTTCTCGATGTGGTTCGTAACTACCCCTCCAACAATAGAAGAGTACAGTTGCAGACGCCCCAACTCTGCGGTCGACCTTTGCTTTGCAAATTTGTCAGCCTTTTCGTTCCTATCGATGCGTCCTCTAATCCAGGCTAGCATTTATTTTGCTTCACACAACGCCTAATCATTATACATTATAGCATAGTATATATTGTTTGATCTCCCTTCAGAGAGCGATCCATTAACTAAGAAAGTTTTATAACTTTCAGCCAACCTCATTTTCGAAATCCCTGGCATAGCCAAGTCGCCGCTAACACCTACTTATGCCATCCTCTGCACCTTATCCAGATATTTGACCATCTCAGACATGTTGATCTCCGATCCGAAGAGCATCAGCGGCGGACACTTCAAACCACTAATCTTCCTAGAGAAAACAATAGCGTCTGTCTTTCTACCTTATACGGCGAGGCCTTATTCTATGCGACTTCAAGATCTTTTTTTAGACAATATGCTTTTTTATAGATAACAAATACTTTTATGTCGGTTAAATTGATTCAGCGATAGAATTAGTCTTTTCGCTTTTAAAATGTTGTTTAAAAATAAGTATTAACTTCTTCATTCATTTTAGGGCCAACCAAGCGGTGAAGCATTCATCCAAATGGATTCAGAAGAAGCCGCACGATTATGCGCACAGCAAAAACATAATCAGTTCATGGTATTTGGAAAAAAATACCGCTACATCGAAGTGTTCCAGTGTTCCGGAGATGACATGAATGTGGTCCTTAATGGCGTTATACAGCCACCAGTGACATCTGTAAAGCCACCATTATTATCACCTGGTATGTTACCGCAAGCACAACAAGCAACACAACAAACTGTTGCACAGCTCCCACCCACAGTGTCCGTTGCTCATCCCGCTCACTTCCAACCCCATCATTCTATTCCGCATTACGTGACTTCCCATCATACAGCTGCTAGTGCTGCTGCTGCCGCCGCAGCACATGCTCCTAGTGTTAGTTCGCATATGCAGCAGGCTCTGTCAATTCAGCAAGCTCCTGCTCCGTCTTTAACACTATCAATTCCACCCCCAAATCCAACTCTATTAGCGCAGCAACAGGCACAGTTTATAGCCCAGCAAAGTTTAATTGCTAGACAGAATGCTGCCGCTGCAGCGGCTGCTGCCCAACACCAGAACGAACAACTTTTCTACCCTCATTTGGGATTGTTTCAAGCACACCCTAGTGCTGCTCATCAACTAGCACTGCAGCAGCATCATGCTAATCATCAGCCAAGTCCTCAGTACGTTTTCATGCCGCGACCATATTTGCATCACTTGCCTTTCAGCTTCATGCATGCTCCAATCCATTCTCTGCAAATGGGTGCAGGTCCTGCTTCTGCAACTGCTGTTAGCCATGCAATGCCGGGGAGCTTGTCTGCACCTATCAAAAGGAGCTATGAAAGTGCATTCCAGCAAGATCATGCTAGTGTAAGTGCTCCCAAGCGACAACTTACACGCCCTCCAACTAACATATATTCACCATTCTATCCCCCGGGGGTGTAATTATTAAACTTCGATACAAGCAGCCGCTCAATGGAGCAAATAATTGTAAATAATTATAAAACAAATTATTTTGATATTATGGCATACAATGACATTCCAGTACTTATGCGTATTTTAAGTGCTCAAACAAATGAAAGACATTGAAAACTCCTTCCATTCCTTTTTTGTATATTTTATACTCAAAAACTCCTTTTTTTAAACTGAACTATTACACATTCCTTCCCCATCCCTTAACCTCTTCATAAATTGCAATATATATATTTTTTTACTTTTTATTATTAAAATTTTAGAATTAAGGGAAATTTTTTGGATTAATGTTTGTTAGAAACATTTTGTTATGTTAGATGAAGAAGAAAAAAAAACGAATTAATTGTGGACACTACTAAATTTTATTTAGATTTTTCATAGGCCTGATTGGGAAATTGTTTATAATTGTTGTTAGTGTTATCAAGAAAATAAAGTTAACAATAATTAATTCTTTCCAGAAAGCGAAAACACTAAAAAAAACATTATCAACAGTTTCTCAATAATCATAGAATAGGCAAATCACTAGATATTTTTTATCTAATAAGTATTTGGGTCATCATCAAGCTAGAAAGGTGCATTGCAGTAACATTTTGAAAATAAAAACCACAAACGGTTTATATAATAAAAACAAAAAATCAAATTAAAAACAACATTTCTCAATGCTATTTACTCAAAACCTAGCAAAGCATAAACCTTTCTTGCTTCTATGCTAGAAATTAGCAATTATTTGGAGAAAAGACAATTAAGAGGCTAACAAAATTAATTACAGGAAATTTTTAAAATTATAATTAAAAAAAAAACAATCAATCCATACTTATTATCGTTATTAAATATGTTCTGAACAATTTTATTATTTTTTTGTTAAGTTTAAAAAAAATTTTCAAGATAAAAATTTACCAATAAAATTCCTGAAATTAATTTTGTCAGGTGTTGGGATCATTGAGTAAAAAACAAAAAAAACGAAATCGTTTACAAAAAAAAAAATACAATAAAATTAAAATAAAGTAAAATTTTCCCGTCAAAAGCGAAAGTGAATTAAAAACTTTTGACATAAACCATAAATAATAAAAATAAAACATAAAAATAAAAACAAAAAAAATAAATAAATAAAAATATAATCTGCATAAAAAAGCTACTGATATTAACTTCTATATTTTTTTTTATAAATCTTATTATTATTAATATTTTAATTTACTACACAACAAAAAAAAGTTAATATATTTTGCATAAAATTTTACACTTATTATTATTATTACTTTTACTATTAATTTTTTTGGTCTTAAAAGCATATTTGTTTACGTTTTTAGTGGTGTAAGTCGCAAAATCAATAATGTCTCTGCTTTATTCACAAATACTTATAAAGAAAAAAAAAGGATTTTTTTTAAAAACGCTTTCTTCATCAACAATTTCGCGTCAGTCTTCTTCCTTTAATCACGTTTTAGGTACTTTGCGTCTGCGCATTGTTAATCTTTGTGTGTTCGTGAAATGCTTGGACTCCTCTCTCTGCAAAAATTAGTTGCATTATTAAAAACAAATAATAATAATTAAAAAGTTGTTATTAACTTTACTTATCGTAAAATTTTGATTTATTTTCGTGTAATTTGTTATGAGACTAGTTTTGAAAGTGAAAGTATCCTACCCTAACGATCAGGTATATGTTTATGGCATACTTACTAACAACACTTTTCAGCGATTTTATATTGAAATTACAAACTGCAAAAATAAAAATCATTTTTACGTATTAACGATTAAATTAAGGTTTTTGGATGTGATTGCACCCAGAATGAATGTAGTTTCACATCTCTATCGAACTTTTAATGAATTCCTTAGTAAATTGTCAAATACCATAGAATTTGTTATGTATCGAGCAGTAAATTTTTAGTGAATCTGGCTTTTGAGGACTCGTAATATTTGAAATATTAAAATATGCTATGTACAATCACTTAAAACTAAATATTTGAAACTAAGGGATATCTTACTGTGCCCGAACTTGATTATATTGTAGTGCAATGTCTAATATTAAGCTTAGTTAGAAAAGGAAAGGTGATAAATAGGCAGCAAATACAAGCTAGATTTCACAGCATCTCCGTTCGCCTCGAAGTCTTCTTTACCTGAAGTTAAAAAGCATTGGGGCTAAAGGTGAAACCGCAATGTACCCTTGCTCGCTTGTACTGGCTTGAACTTGGTGAACTTTACAGATTTTATATGTGAAACTTGTGCCTAAGTCACTTGGGCATTTGGTTTTGCCTCACAACAAAGCATTGGTTTATTTAATATGTCAAAGCAAAGCACCAAAGCAAGCCAAGCGTACAATTGGGGGTTCACCTTAACTCCTTGTCGTACTTCGAACAATTACTGCCAGTGAGTTATTCGTTGCGCATTTGATCAGTCGTGCCAGCTTTGAAGAGATTCTTAATTCCTATTAGATCTTGTACAGCCTCTGTCTTTTTATAGAGTTACATGCCTGTTGAAAGTCGACAAATATTTGGTATATATCTACATTCCTCTCCCGGGTTTTCTCCAGGATTTGCTTTAAGGTCAGCAGCTGGTCCGATGTTGACTTGTTTGTCCTAAAACTAGGGGTGTCCACTTAGAAAGTACATTGATGGTCTACGATGCAATATAGTACATCGACATTGTGTATCGATGTTCTCCGATGCATCGGTTAGAAATACCGATGTTTTCTCAAAATTGTATACTTGTTTTAACATTACATCATTAAGCTGACGCTTTGAGTTGCTTTCGAAAATAAACGTTCAGATGGAACTGAAGTTCCCACCATGGTGAAGAATCTGTAAGAAATTGTATAAAGTTTAGGAAGCTGAATTTTAAGATCATTCATTTCCTCCGATTGGACTACGCAAGTAAATAGACAGTTCGTCAGAAATAGCACCGCCGTTTTCCAACTCTTTTTTTTATGTGGAAGACTCGGTTCCAATATCGTAGATATAGCGAAGGGAGCCACTCTCTATAACCCCCATTCTCCATTCTCTTGTGAATCTCTTTAAGGACAAGTGACTGCACTTCTTTGACAAGAGAATCTTCGAGTCTAATGGTGTGGCCACACTACGCGGTCTTGGGTCGTACGCGCTTTTGCCTTTTTTTTTCATATGGAGTTTTATGGCTTTTTTACGACTTTTTTACGACTTTGTCCATGGTAAAGGCCGTGCGGCCAAACAACGCGGACAAAAGGCTGTGGTTAAAAAGGTACATTGTGCGTCCACACACTATGAGCTTTTCAAAAGCGCGTACGCCGTTTCAAATGAGAATTGATTTTTTCTCACTCATGACTCAGAAAATTAAAAGATCACGCGCGCTTTTGGCTGGCCGTACGACCAAAAGCGCGTGGATTCTAAGTCCGCGTAGTGAGGACGGGCCTTAAGGGGTTTAACTTTTAAAACAAGGTTTATTCTAGTTTAATATTGTATGTCCCATCGAGACTAGCAAAATCTCCCTGTTACTTCTTCGAGCGTCGGCGATTCATACCATCATATGGATATGGTGTTTGTTCGTGTGCTCGTTGGTGTGCAAGATGTCTAAGATTCTATCTTGCTTGGACTACGACTTGCCGTGCTTTAATGCCAGCATTATTATTCTTGCATAGGTTCGTGCTTATTTTGCCGACACAAGTGATGGTTTGGACTTTCTCGTTAGCATATCTAATATTATTACTATATTCTGGAAGTTGTAATGTATATCCTGGATTAGTCTGTTTCTCTTTTACTTTTTCTGCAAAATTTATTTGCGGTACGTCTTTTTACTCTATATGTTTCTAGTTTCGCTTGTGTTGGTTCTGTTTCAGAGGCTTTTAGTTTATCAATATTCAGTTTTTGTTCCCTCATAGTAACTTGTATCCTTTGAACTGAGAGTCGTTTTCCAAACCTTGCTTTTACCATATGCTGTTGGAGCCACATTTTTCCTCTATCTATGTTGACTCAATCCGACTAGACCCAAAATATTACCTCATAATATTTATCACTATAAGACCACTACATCTTTGGCTGATGTAACCATACATACACAATATCAGATAACTTTTCTAACCTTTAGAACATTATCCAAATATATTCCGACATAGACTGACGGCATTGATTGTTTAGCAAATAACATTTTTTTAAAAAGTATCAATTAAACTGCGAATAATAAACTAAAATCATCAAAAATTAACTTAAATTAAAAACAATCTCTCAAGAGAAGACAAATTGATTTTGCGGCTTCCAAAATAGCGAAACTAAAATATTAAAAGTAAAAACTATTTTGAACAAACAAACAAAAAAAACAACTAAAGGAGACATTGTTCTCCTTTTAGTTAATAATAATTACTGTTTAGATTTTTAGAATGTAATTTAGCAGCTTTATGAAATAATTTTTTTTATATTTGTATGTGTCTTAAGTGTCTTCTATATGGTGTTTGGATATCATTTTTTTTACATATTTAGTACAATTATTATTGTTTTTAATATTATTACATATCTACTAAATAATTTTTTTATACATACACGGTTTTTTCTCATTTATTTTTCATGTGATTGCATTATTATTTTATCTTAATTATTGGTATTTTTTTAATTACTTTTGCTTTGAAATACTTTTAAAATAATTTTATATATATATCTACATTATTTATATAAAAGCTTTATTTTCTTTAAGGGTTTTGGAATAAGGGAGCAATACTTCAATGTTGTTGGTCACCTTTCATATAATTACTTCATTGTATCTTGTCTGGTTTCTTTTTTTTTTAAAGTGAACTGCGTAAAAATATTAATTCATAATTTTATTAGAAAAAACAAAAACATATTCTTTTTTGAAGAATGCACACCAAAAACTCATTCATTTAATGGAGAAATACAAACAGAAGAAACACGACAAGAACTGCCACCATGTCATTGTTGAGGAAAAAGTAGCATATCCTATGTTTACTGGGGAAAAATTCTAGGATATTTAAATCTGACCCATACTGAATAAACTACCCATAAATGAACTGTGTTATAGCACAACAAAAGGTTATATTCATAATTATTCACACTTATGAATATAAGGAGAAACTGATGAGAGGGGTCAGAATTATGCACAGAATAATACCGGACAGTGATGTTCGTCAGTATTGGTCCTACAGTTTTAGTGTTACCCCAATTATTTGCTCTTGAGTGATATGTTTCAGCAAGCTTTGCGACATATTAACATACGAGTTCACCTTGGTCTTACAATACTCGTATTTCAAATGCGCCTCACTCTTCCTAAGCTAATGCCTTAACATAATCCATCTCCATCCTATTCAGGTATATGAAATTAAGCTCGGGTCTAATCTGGACCAATAAACGGCGACAATTGGTCGTTATAGAATGGTCTCGGCAGGCTTTGAGCAGATCGTGGGTTCAATCGCCAAATAAATACATGGTGCTTAATATCTCCACTTATCCCATCTAGCTTTTATTCCTTCTCAGTTGATTCCTGTCTTCACTTCACATAAACACCCTAGCTTCACTCTTCTCTCATCGACTATAGGCTAGCAAGAAAACCATACATTTGTCCCCGTAACTTTGGACAGAGCCTTCTTCTTTCATGATTTCTTCTCTTCTTAAATGGTGCTACAGTTCTCGTAGGACTCGGGCGTCTTGAAGTCTCTTCTTCGTAGTCATCCGTCCTAGCCATCGTAGTCTGCTCAATTTTAGTACATAACTATATTTATTTTGCCGCCCCTTTCTACGTCATCCTTTTAACGAAGGATGGGTCTACATCGGTCTCTCAACCTATAAACGTTCCGCAAAAAACTTTCTAAACAGGTTCCTCTTCACTCATAACAATATGCGCGCTTTTTATTAAGCATCTAGGATTGGCGCACTCGACTACCATCCCATAGGTCTATAATTCGATTCTACGCAGTGGCATGATCCATCGCCTACGCAATTTCCTGTCCTCTTTCTGTCATCGCATGTAAGCTAGAAATTCATATCCTGTTTAATAGCCAAAGTCTACATTCGATCGGCATCGTATTAAATAGAAGTCGTTGCAGCAATACCACGGATTAGCATATGGTAACGTATCCCTCGGAGATTAAAAGTTAACTTTATAAATATGGCGGTGAGGAGTTTTGTATTGTCCATATTTTTGTAGTTGCCCGAGTAAAAATATGACTCACCCGTTCTTAGCCTGAAACAGGCACACACAGCGTCACAAGGCCTGCATGGCATCCGAAACAGGCACGGTACGCCTGAGTAAAAACAAGACTCGCCTGCACTTAGCATGAAACAGACACGGTACGTCTGACTAAAAATTTTACTTTTCCAAATGCAGGCACCAACTAAATAGTCCAAACAAAGCACGGTACGGTCAAACTTCCTAGACTAAAGAGATCAAAACTGGGACTTAAAAAATTGTATAGGACAAAGAAAACGGGCAATTATCTCGGTGACCATAAAGGGTGCCATTAGCATACTCAGTAGAGTGGATCTAGTTCGATTGCATAGGTCAAGCAGCATTGGACGTGATTAGTACTTAGTTCGGGGACCGCTTGGTAAAACGACAGTCGCGGTTGGAATTGTCGATTACGAATACATTCATATCTGTAACAGAGGCGCGCTAAGCTCTGGCGGACGTATTTTTAGATTTTGATGCCTGTAGCGGACCTCTTGCACCTGCTTCTATTTTAATGTAAAACTCAATCTCAGCATAAAGTTTATTTCGATATTACGTGTTTTTGGGTAAAGTCAGAGTATTCAAATCGACACACGCAATCGTCTCCTTCAAATCATAACATTGCTTGGTAATTTCACGAAACAAGCTCCTACATTTCGCATTTTTACAGATGGCAAATGTGATTCTTACCGCTAATCTTGAATTTTATGCGAAATAATCTAGGTTGAGGTATAAGATAAAAACAGGAATAAGGATTATCTTCGTTGATGTTTATGGCTCTTAGAGGACTCTATTTCATTACGAAGGCTAAGAGGTGGTAGCTGATCCTTTGTCCTTTATTCTGTCTTGTCTACTTAGCACGCGCATGCATATATTTTAAAGATCATAATTTGAATGAACCTTTGATTTTAGTCAATTTCCAGAGTTACCGTGTACTAAGTCGCCCTCTTTTTCTATGCATTGCCTTAAAGAACGTTTCACTACTATAGTACGTAGTATAGATAGTACGAGTCTTGAATATCTTTCTAGACCCAAATACGCTGTCTCGCCAAGGAAGAGGGGTAACGCAATCCCGCTCCAAAAACTTATTAGTGCACACGACGAGAATTGTATAAAATTTCTCCATTTGTTCAGATGAGAAGAAACAATACAAATTTCACAAAACGTTGAAATTTTGAACCATTTTTTAGGACAAATCAATTATAAATTTTCAGAACCCAAAAACGTAAGGATTGTGTATTTCAATTCAAAGCAAAAGTAATTATGTAAAAAATAAGTAAGGGCTAACACGATTGGGCGAGTGTAGGCCCAATAGATTCCGCCAATATTCTTTCAACAGGTCAAATTTATTTTTATACAAAGAAATATTGTTTCAATGAAGAAAAAAACATAATAAATAATATTTTAATACCTAAACGACTTTTGGGGCTTATTTCTGTTCTAATTCAAAGGATTTGGTTTTAATTTAAGCAAACAAAGGCCTCGTTATCTACTATTCAGCTTGTTGTGGATTTGTCAATTTCCTCCCTAATAAATAAAGTCTTACTCCTACCTTTCGCTATGCTTCAAAGATTTCCTTAAAATGATCCAAGTGCCAGTGGAGCAATGTGCATAGGCCAGCAGCGATTTTGCATTAATAAGAAAATCTTTGTATAATTTTTTTATATCTGGATTCGCTGAAGACAACTTTTCCTATTCTAATTTATTAATTTAGTTTATGTTTTTTTACACTTTTTAATTTATTTATTTTTATTTCATTATTGTTTTTATGTTACTAACTATCACACATACTTACAATTAACACTTCTACTCTTACACAACTACTCTTCTTTTGTTTATTTTAAAAATGTGCTTTTTTAGTTTATCTTTCTTTATTATTGTTTATTTATTTATTTATTTATTATTAAACTTCTTTCTATACAAAAACTTCACGGCAAATTATAAATGTTTTCTCACATCTGTCCTTTTCGCTCCCTTAAATACCAAGTATACTTGTGGTTGTCGGGTCGCCAAAAAAATAAATACTAAGTTTTAAAGGTGGTTTCATTTTAAATGTGGTGTGATCAAATAATTTTAATAAAACAGGCAACAAACAAACTTTAAAAATTAATAAGCAAAAAAATATTTAAAAAAAACTGTTCGTTTACAAAATAATAGAGCGCAAAATATCAACAAACTTAAAACAATATCTTTTTGGTGGTTGTGTGTGGTTTTAAATATTTTTTGGGGCAGTGGTAAATTTTTTTATATAAAAAAAATTTATTCGGCTAAACGGTGAGTGTTTTTTTTTTCATTTTTACTTAATTAACCCTGTTTTATCGTACCTATAAATATATTTACTTTAATTAATTATTAATAACGTTTTATAACAAACTCTTCAAAACAATTGTGTCCATTTCCATTTCATTTGTAAAAGTAGTAGAGTGTAATTCCAAAAAAAAAAATAATTAATTTGCTTTTTTGGAGTGGATATATTAATTTCAATTCATTGCATGCTGAACCATTCTTAAAATCTACAGAAAATATTTAAATTTTATTCCGCTTTTCGGGCTAAATTACAATCAAAAATGTTTTTAATCTCTTTGGAATTGGTTTCCTTTTCCTATTATTTGAGTATTTTTTTTTTGAATAATGTAAACAACAAAACACGTTTTATTTTATCTGAAAAAGAAATTTTTGGAAGACGCGTATTTAGATCAAATTCATACAAAATTTCTGTTTTTTTTTTGTTTCAATCAGGCGGGACATTAGTAGCGCCGCCATTTGGCGGATATCCCTTTGGCCCACCAGCAACTATGATACCACCACTGCACAGAGCTCATCCAACCTTCTATCAGCCATTTGTATATTGGCCATACCCAAGCCCGCCAGTTTCGCCTACTACTTACTTTGGGCATGCACCGCCACCGCAACATGTAGCACCAAATCTACCCCCACAACCCCAGCCAGCCGCATTGGTAAGTGATTTTACATAAATTAGAATAACATAAAGTATAGTATCAACACAAAAGTCACATAATATTATTTAGCACTCTAATCCTGGCTCTTCACTTTGCTTTCATATTTGCCATCACTTTCTGCAATCCCTCAAACTTTAGAGAACACGGTTTTAAAAATGTAATTAAATTATTCAGTAGAGAAAACTTTCCACGCTTATTATCATTTAGAATATATTTCTTTAACATGTAAGGACATCATATACCGCCATCTCATATGCATCGGCCATCCGAGCCACAACGGCGAATGAGATCACCTTAACCTCACTTCCAAGTTCACCTAAAGTCCTCTGTGTCGTGTGGCATGACAAGTCGTTTGAGTTGAAGAAAGTGACGTTTCAGTCGAATTACGACTTTCAGCAAAGTTAAACTCAACTTAGCCCTTCCAATCTCTGGCCGCTGTGCTGAAAGCCGTAATTCAACTGAAACGTCACTTTCTTCAACCCAAACGACTCACTTTTGACGCTCGCTGTGTATATGAATAGATGGATTGCCTATTCTAACTCTTTTGCCGCTTTTCTCTTTCTTCTATATCACACATGGCTTTAACAAATGGTACTAACAACCTGATTTCAAATAAAACAGCACTCATTTATCTCATTACGTAATTTCCTTTTTTTCTCTATCATCTGCAGGTTTCACTAGAAAATTGCTATTTTTAAGACTAAACAAAAATATACAAAAATATAAAATATACAGAAAAATACAATCAAACAAAAACCCTTTCACATAGTTCCCGGTTGACTTTATACCTCCGACATATCAGCAGTCACCAACATCGCCGACTCAGCCGACCGTGGTGACAACATCAGCGCCCCCATCCCATCAATTTCAGCATCCAGCACAATACCATCAAATAGCAGCTGCTCCACCTCAGGCAGCCCCAGCACCACCACCGCAAGCACCAAATGGCACATATCCAGGATCACCACATTTATTGACTATAGACACTAATACGTCACCTTTGTCGGGCCATGAAAAGCTGGGCACACCCCGAGTCCTTACTCCGGCAGCGGCAACATTCACCTTAGCAGCAGCTGCTGCAGCTGTCGGCCCACCAACGTTAGCTCTACAGGGCAGTGCTGTACCTGCAACAGGACCACCTGTTGCTAGCAATCAAATAGTGGAACTTTACATCGCTTAGGATTAAGGATTTTAACGGTAAGAGAAGATATAGATATTTTTTTTTAAATCGTTAATATAATTTTGTTGCTTGTACTGTGACCAAACGTGTCCTGTTCAAAATTGTTACAAGTTTGCAATGGCAAGTGCTCACCAATCAAAAAAATACTCAGTTAATTAAAAGCGTAATGTCGGCGCTTTGTCAGGAAAAGTATAAAAAAAGCTCTTTTTTTTGTAAAAAGCCAGTAGAAAAAAGCTTTTATGTTAGCTCAAAGCTCTTAAAGCTGCGTAAAACAGAAGATCCTCGTGATCCTCGAAAAGTTTCATTATGATCTGCAACCCAAGCTTTCTATGACGTCATTGAGCAGAGCTTTTCAACGAACTTTTGTAGAATTTTCTATTTTGCCATTGGCCGCTTGCAACATTTGTAATTTTGGATCCTTTTACAAACAATATAAAAAAAATTACTTAAGTGCAATATATGCAAAATAATTTTGCCGTTAGAAATCTGTTTTCATTTTAAAAAATAGACGCAGAGAAAATTTAAGTTTTTTTTATTATTAAAGATCTTTTTTAAATAGTTTTATTTGTTGACCTTAAATTTTTTATTAGGTATATTTTTTGTTGTGCATAATTTTAAATATTTGTTTTATTTTAAATGAAATATTTTTTAGTGACTTATAAAGTAAAAAAAAAATTAATAATTGTTAAAGCAATTGAAATGTTTTGTAGAACTACAATAAAATTGATTTTAAATAATAAATAAATAAAAAGAGAAATATTTCAAATAATATTTATGCATTAATTAGGAAAATATTTTTAGGTAGATAAAATTTTGTTTATTTTACTTTTAAACTTAATTAATTACAAAAATGATCTGTTACAGTAAAAAAACATAGTGGTAGCAGCTAAATAATTGATAATGCTCATGTGGATCGTAATCGGTAGATGCGCCATTATTAATTTTTGTTCGACTGATAAAGTGTGCGAATTTGTTACTATATGAGAATGAGCTTCACTTTCGTATATTTCTCTATATTCATAATCCGCTTTTACTCGATATTGTTTCGAATTTGTTTTCCGATTTTTTTCTGAATTACAATGTACTAATTGGCATATACAAGTTTAGGTTTTCTCGATTTAGTATTGTCCTTTCAACACAAAATTTCTGTTCTAAATTTTCTTACCGCTAGCTACAATGCAGAATTGTTCTATTTCTCCTTCACGGTTGATATATACTGGTTCAGCAGATACTCGCCATAAAAGAGACCTTCCAAAGCGATTCATGTCGTTTCACATGTTGCTTACAATCCCAAATGTCATTTTCAGAAGCCTTCGTGGTTGCTCCGTAAAGTTATCGTTTTCATTGAAAGCTTAACCATGCATAGAAGTTCAGTGGTGAGCACAGAACAACTTGAAAAATTGAAGATCTTCGTTTGATAAAAACATCTTTATTACCTATAACTGCACTGCAACTACCAATATAATAAAACTAAATGTAAACGCATAAAAAACAATCACAATCGCTCGACTTAAAGCCTAAACATATTTTCTCCTCGTTTCATCAGAAGGGAGTATCACCGCATGTATCATACCCACTCCATTTTCTATTACCTCAGTCCCATCATCAGAAATGTATTTCTCCCAAGTATCGCACAAACTTTGCATGCGTTCAATCTCATCATTTAGAAGCTTGCGGAAGTATTTAACAGTCTCGCGAATTCTTCGAACTTCCACAGAAGTCCAAATTAAAGACCTTTTTAGTAAATTTTGCCTCTTGTTGCCAACATAAGGCAAAAATTACTACAAAGATCTTTAAATTGGACACTCAGTCAAAAGAACACCAACTCTAATAAACAATAAAGGCCAAAAAACGCAAAATATCGCAGTATCAAGGAAGAAAAGTGGCGATAGTGTCATCAAGTCGGTAGTCTAAGAAACTTTTAATCCTCAAACAAAAGTACCTTTTATTTAAAATCTACATAAAATCTGTGAAATGTTATTTCTATTCAAAACAGAGCCACAGAAAGCTGTCCATCCTGTAACAAGCGACTACTCAATTATATTATATTAAAATGAACAATATTTTTAAAATATATCAATAAAAAATGCTTGGAATAACTCAATACCAAAAACTAGTTTCCCATCCTTACGCATCTAAAAACAATCTCTATATACATACATGTAAAACAACGAAAGGGCCAACTACTTCCTAACTAAATTCACAATATTTAAGTGCACTTTTCAGTCGGTACAAGAAAATATTCGTAAACAGAAATACAATAATAAACAAAATAGAATGTAACAGAAAAATAAGCATTATATTATTTGCTTGTAAAATATTTTAGTTAATATATAAAAATCCTAGATATAAATATAAAAATTATAAATAAAATGTATAAAACAATTGTCGAAACAACATGTCACACAAGTCTTCCAATCGATAATATTAAGGAATCTTAGATTTAAGGAAAATTCAATATTTTCATGTTTTTAATTAATTTTAATTTTTTTTAATATATAGTTTTAATAAAATAGAGAAACTGCAACATTTTGATAAATTTTACTTAGTATTTTTTATCATATTTCGTAAATGACGTTTTCGAATTTAAACGAAGGACAAAAAGGAGCCTTACAACTTTTTATTTCATAATACGTAAAACATGTGTTTTGTAATTTGCGTTTTGAACTTAGATATTATTTAATTGTTCTTAGCGCCTGTGTAACACTAGACTTCAACTAATTCTATCTTGTTAATTGATCTACTCCAGATCAGCTTGTCAGGTTGCTACAAGGAGACCACTGGCTCACATATACTTTGATATACTGGGCTTAAGCTTCAGTTCAGGATGTTCTTCAACGATAATTTCTGTAGCTGTAAAAAGTTGAATTCTTCAAACATTATCACAGTAGATGATTCTTGTACTTGTTGCACCGTTGAATTTCATTTCATAAGGGTATTTCAGCTCTTAAATCTATTTTAGGTTTTACACTTCTTCAAAATTAATCTATTGTTGGTGTTGCACTCTTAAACCCAGTGATATTGTGATGCTTTGGACGTTCTACTTGCCTCCTCTTATCTCATCATGAATCTTTTTTAGCACCACAGGGACAATGCATAGTCTATTTAGAGTTTACGTTTAAAATCCTTGCAAAGTTTTTATTCCAGTGAGGTATGTCAAGACCAGAAGTATATCTTGAATCTTCGAAGATATGATAAGTGAAAAATATTTTATGATGACTCAATTAATCACTGCACCCGTGTTGTCCATTGTATTATATTCAATTGGTTAAACTAGTAGATGCCTTGACCATGAAAAGAATACTGCGAGAGCTTCTATGTTCTACACCTATGTATATTATACATTTAATAGAATGCAGCACAGGCAATTTCACATAAGTAGTTTTGTTGGGACGCTACAAGCTGATTATACCGATGTAGCACATATTCCAATCTATACTTTCAAGAATAGCAAGCAAAGAACTAATCTTTGAAATAATTGATAGCCGCACTTCTAATTTGATGACTCTTCTAAAACGCCCTCAAAGAATTTCATTCAAACATTTCTACAATTTTTATTCAAATTCGTGCTTCTAGTATAAAACATTACCTTAGTACCGGAGTTTTGCTCTTTGTAAACTACCACACTTAAAAATACAATTTTCAATAATTTCCTTTAATAAAAAGTTTGTAAAACTCCTAAAAATTATTTTGTTGCAAAAACTACGACAATCCACGCCTGAAACAAACAAAAAAAACATTGAAAAATAATAATAAACTTTTATTTTAGTTTTTATTAGAATCTCAAATAAACTTTCGGTGCTTCGAAAAAAAACAAAACACGAAAAAACATGTTAATAATTATTTTAAGTGATTCTTGTAAATAGTGCAATATATTTTAAAAAACAAAAAACAAAACTTGCACGCAATTCGACATCAAACAAAAAAAATCATTAATAATGTTTAACGTTTAACGTTTAAGCTTAGGTGAATTATGCACCAAAATAAAAAATTAATTTTTAAGAAAAAAAATTATTCATAAACACTTAAATAAGTAAAAAAATAAAAATAAATAAATAAATTCATAAAGCAATAGTAAAAATATAAATTAGAAAATTTCTCTTATTTAAAAAAAACAAACGTAAATAATAATTTAAATAAAATTCAATAGTTGATAACTAGTCAGACAAAAAAAACTAATTAAAACACAAAATGATAAATAAGTTTTATTTACAGAACAAAGTGAACAAAAACCAAAAAAAAAAGAAAAATATAAATAAAACATTTTCGATTAAAAACTTAAAACAAAATTAATTGTAAAAAAAACATGAAACAGCTCGAAATGCTTGTTAAAAAAATGTAAAGGAAACAAAATAAACAAAAGCATAGAAACAAAACACTTATTAATTATTATTAATTAAAAAAAACTATTTTTGTTACTCGATTGATATTTTTTTTTTCGTTAGAAAATATTATAATAGAAAATTTATTAAATAAATGTTTTATTTATGTAGAAAATTTTATTGTATATTATTATTATTTTATTTTCATTTTAGTTTTAATTTTAAATTGTAATTGAAAATTTAAGAAAAAAAATGTATCAAGTAAAAATTATTGACAATTAGAAGAAAAATTTGTACGCAAAATAGAAGACCAATTTTTTAAGAGAATATACAAATTTTGTTTTTTAAGATAAATGAAAAATATATATACATAAATAGAACTATACATAATAAATAAAAGAAATAGTTTTGTTTTTGTTTTCGCTACCACCTTTCCACAGATACTTATACTGATTGAGGCAACAAACGCAGCAACTTTCCTTTCTTTTACATACCTTATTAAATAGCACACATATACAATACACACATAACTATTCACTGCTTATCAGAACTCGATCTCCAATGAAAAATTCTGTCAAATAACTTTAAGACTTCGCGAAAGATTACAAATTCAATTATATTTCTGAGACAATTTCGCAAGTTGAACATTATCGGAAAAGAATGGGCATAATGTGAGTGGATATGGTTGCATCACAGAAGGAACACGGAACTGGTTAATTTCTGATATATCCACTATTCTATTTATTAATACGTGAAACTACGTCCACTTTCCGCGTCTTAGAAAAATAAGGTTCATTAAGTAAAAAACATAAGGAGAGTAATCCTTCAAAAGTTCGACTTGCGTTCGAAAATCATCAAAATGCTGAAGAAGAAACCCATTTTAGATTCTGAACGAGGCAAGGCCCTATTTATTTGACGACACCCAACTTGGAAAAATCTTCGACAAACTATTGGTCTTCGGCATTTTCCATAAGTTTACTTTGTTCGTCATGGCAGAACCTCAGCGGTCTTACGCAAGCCCCTAACATTGCCGACAAAGAACTCATCTCGTTGATCGTGCTTTTACACGATACTTTGTCAAAGTTGGCTCCCCTTTCAACAACTCAGACAGTAGTCAGCTCTAATTTCCCATGTCGACATTCTGTCCCAATCAATACAGCTCCCAAAATAACTGTCTGACACTCTTGGAAAGCCAACTGGCTGATTCTTACTTGTTTCTTCCAAGCTACTGACCGGGTCTTGTGCAACCCTAGTAAAATTGCAAACTCTTTCACTCTCTGTATCACCAATGATACAGATCTGAAAAAATTTGCTCATTTTTCCAAGTCCAGAAAGGCTAGAACTTAATTAAAACTAAGTGAATGCTAGCGCTCGCAGTTAATACTTCTGATCCCTGATAACTTCTGCCGAAAAGATCTTCATCCCCGACCACATATTTTCATATAAAAGGAAGAGGTGATAACAGAAAGCAAATCCAAGACCAATTTACTAGCATCTTTGATCGCCTGGAATTCTTTTTTATACGACACTGCTATGTCACCCCCGTCCCGAGCGTACCACCCACTCAAAGCAAGTCGATCCCAGCTGGTACCATACTCCATAAAAAGTCAAGGAAACTGCAAAACGAGCACTGTGCACTCCTTGTCGTCTTAATGAATTGCTACATTCTTACGGTGGCGCAAAGTATCAATCGTGGAGCAAACCGTGTAGTTTCCGATGAATTATCGAAAGCGTATATGGCGGCCATTACACGTTCATGCAAGCGGCAATCAATTCCACCAGTCATGATTAATGGAAATCAAAATATACGGAGGATTACGTCAGTCATCACCTTAGGCGTTAGGATTTCCGTCAGTCGTAGGCAAAACTGTTGCAAAACTGACAGCAGAATCTATCGTGTAATGGGCGCCTAAGTAACGCAGAGTGCCATCATCAGCGAAGCGCTGAAGTGGGATGGAAGGGAGAGAGATTACGTCATTTATAAAAATTAGAAAAAGGGCGGATGATTAAATTAACCCCTGGGGGACACCGGCAAAGGTAGTGTAGGGATGAGATTTAACGCCAGCCAACACTGAGGGTTGAGCATGAGAAAGTTCGGGTAAACCCCGGAGAACTAGGATAGGGCGAGTCCTGAAGAAAACCCTGCCCATAGTAGTGCCGGCAGAGAAGAATTCGAGGAGAAAAGAGATGCAAATACGTCGGCCTTGGATTTGTTGTCTGTTAATACCTCCTCCTTGACGTTACCAAGGACCAGAAGCGGTTAAGAAAGTTTAAAGAGTTCAATGGTTAAACAAAGAGTTTACTTCTCAACCTGTTATCAAATAATAATAATTTGACTTCCCTGATGGTGGATTCACAACAAAGTACTTTGATGTAGTCCAACGGAACGATTCACTCGGGTAACTCTTGTACGCTCTGAAGGAGGAAAAGCGATCCACCAAAAACTCAGAAGGCAATCTTACAAAACTGATTGACTGTTCACTGACGTGTGTAGTGATTACGGCTCTGCCTTATTAGGTCAACTTTGAATCGTTTATTTTTACCCATCCAATGGCGCTACAGCCCAAACCGAGCCATGGCCTCCTCTAGGGCATTCCTCCAATTTTGACGGTCCCTTGAAGCATGTCTCCAGTTCCTCATGTTGAGCATTGCCTCTGCGCCAACCGTCACAGAGTCGATCCATCTCCTCCTGGGTCTGCCTACTAGTATATTTCCCAAAATGTCTGCTACCATGAGCCGTTTTGGGATACGATTGTTCTCCACCCTGATTACGTTATTGGCTAGTTAGTCGGTCGTCAAAAATGTCATACAACTCGCTGTTGTATCTCCCTCGCCTTATTCCATCCTCTCTCGTTGGGCCTATTATGCACCTGAGAGCTTTTTTCTCAAACCTGTTGACTCGTTCCTCTATGTCCTAGGTCATAGTTCAAGTCTCGCCACTATGCTGTCTTGTAGGGTGAGAGTTTTTTCGTTTCTTTTTGTAATTGTAGACCCTAGGTAGACTGTTTTATCGACTCTAGGTTGCGTTCTTCGATACTTATATTTCTTCCCATTCTAAATCTTCCAGCTCTGGACTGTTGCATCACTTTTGTTTTCTCTTCGTTCATGTTTAGGCCTATACCCTTTACTGCCTCTTTTAGTTCGACTTAAACTTCTTTTGCTGGCAAAAGGAACCTTCTCACGATGTTCATGTGTTGCTATTGACACACTTCTCCATTCTAGGGCCAGGTTGAAAAGCATTGGGGCAAGTCCATCCCGTTGTCTTTCTTCGAAGTCTTCTGTTAGTGCATTTTGGATCCTTACTTTCGCCAGTGAGCTATTCGTTGAGGGGACTCTTAATTCCAATAAGATCTTGTACAGCCTCTCCCTTTTTATAGGGTCATATACGTTTTGAAAATCGACAATTATCTGGTACATATCTACATTCGTTTCACAGGTTTTCCCCCGAATTTGCTTTAAGGTCGGATGTTAACCTGACCTGACCTGTCCTAAAACCAGCTTGGTATTCTCCTATAAAGCATTCCGCTATAGGTTCAAGTTTTTGTTTCACAAGGATTGGGAAGGTTTTGTAGCTAGTACTGATAAGTGAGATGCCAATGTAGTTTTTACAGGTTAATTCAGCTCCTTTCTTGTAGATTGAACATATAATCGCTTACTTCTTCCTCCCAGATGTTGTATATGAGTACGTGTAAGGCTCTTAAGAGTTGCGACCTTTTTCCTTTAGCGACTCCGCTGCGTTTCCATCAATGCCTGGCGATTTGTTACTTTTTTGCCGTTTTACAGCTTCACGCACCTCATCCAAAGTCGGTGGTTTTATTGGAATATTATTTTGACGGATTACAAAAGCCTCCGTCTGTGGATCTTCGTTTATTATTGAGATTGGATTCAATAAGTTTTGAAAATATTTTCTCCATCTTTCTTTTATCCTATCAGGGTCTGTCAATAGGATCTATGTCTCTACAGATGTCCGTTCTTGGCTGAAACTTATTGCTGATCTGGCTTGTCTAGTTTTCTCTTCATTGAAATCTTCCTGTATCTGTAGGATCCTCCTGTTTCGATATTCTCTCTTCTTCTTTCTGCACAGCTTGTCTGCAATTCTTCTTTTTAGCTTGAAGACTTCCATTCCTGCTCTTGCGGGCCTTGCGATGTGCTCCCGGTCGTTATCCGGGTTCTAAATTTCACTTTAACTAGATAGTGGTCCGACCCACAGCACGCACCTCTTTGTTCTTACATCCAGTATATTTGTGGTCCCTTTTCTCTCCATTAGGATGCGGTCAATTTGTTTCGTGACTGCCATTTCATCTTATGAATATTTTTGGGCGGGAACATTGTTGAAGTTACTGGGTGCAGTATTATTATCATTGGAGTTATTAAGATCGATTGTAATTACAATATCATATCAATTGCTTTATAAACTAAGCAAGGAACAATCAAAAACTACTTACATACATATATGGCGTGGCGTTCGTTTCACCTGACTGTAGAAATATTGTGGCAATGAAGATGAAACTATATTACAACTTCAAGTAGGATCCATAAACCTGCGCCAGTCAATCTGGAAAGATAAATGTTTACAAAGGCAGTCATGAAGGAAACCCAAAGCGTTCACAGACATCAATTTATATTTATCCAGAAATATGTTAAAACTTTTCAAAACTTGAAATTACAATTTCCGTTGTCACAAAAGAATAATGTTAAAAACAAAACACAAAAAACCAAAAAATTTATCTTGATTTAAGAATTGTCAAAATTTCATAAAATTTAAAAATTTCTGGAATTTTAGGACGATTTTAAAATTTCTAGAAATAAACGCTTTTTAGCGATGAATTTTTTCACATTTATATTTATGTACGAATGTATGCATATACTTGTGTATGAAGACGTGAGAAGTCCCAGCTGGAGCTCAAACTTGTCCCGTTGTTGGGTACTTGTCACTATCAATTGTAGGTAAATATATGTAGAAAAAAGAAACGAGTGTTCTTACTAATTTTTCAATCTTATGCACTTTAAATCATAACCAATATATTTGCATTTTGTCTTAGTTTATCAATGTTCTTAATGTCTGCTTTTAATACTCCCACATATCATTTGGAAACATAGGTTTCGTGGAGCGAATGTTTGAATTTTTATGCTACTATCTGTTTGCTGGTGGTAGTATGGCATTTTAGCTTATGGACGTCCAGATGGACAATAGTCGAAAACTTCTGGTCGCATATTTGGCATTTAATTGTCTTTTTTGGGGGCACCGAGGAGCTCGGCTTGCCCGACGAGACGCTGTTGATGAGGGTTATGACATCAACAGTTCCCTCGAGGTTCTGCGGGCCGTCCCCCTCAAAAAGGGCGATTATGCGGTCGCGCTCCTCCTTGTTAGCTGGATTGTTATGATACTTTGCGTTGTGCTCCTCTAGCGCGACAATACTTTCAAATGCCGTGTTGCAAGCGTTGCACCGAGCAGAAAAATTTGGCTTTGGATAAAATACTGGGAATGCACCCACGGAATGTGCAGGCAATGCCAATGGACGAGCGATTTGAGATGATGCACTGCTAGCAACTTCGTTGAAGCTTTTCAAAAGGGATTTTCGTCCGTTATCTATTTTGGGTGGGTTTGAGAACTCGTTGTTCAATTTAAGATTTTGTTCGATTATTGAGCAAGCTATTGAGCTGTCTGAGCTTGTGCTATCTAGCTTCTTTTTGGTGGTGCGAGGTACAGGGGTTGTACCTGTTTTTAACCGTTCTAAAAGCGGGTCAGGTGTCATATTTTCACAGCGAATCATGCTGGGATCTGCCTTTTCTCTAAGCAAATTAAGAAGGGAGCCTTTTTCACCTGTTGTATTGCAGGGGCTTTTTGCGGTTTGAGCGAAGTTGTTAAATATCTGCTGCAATGCTGGCGTCTTATTATCCCCGGAGGAATTCTCAGCTCCAGAACTTTTACAATCACTTTTTGTTCGTCTTTTTTGTTCGCCATTTATAAGCAAATCTGGAAGCAGGGTTTCACCGCAGGAGAAACTCAACCACTTACATACTTTCTTAAGGCAAAAAATTACACGCCTTATGAATTCATGCGGAGATATTGCCTTTCCCCGTCTGATTTCTAACAATCGATTAAGCTCTTCGATCATGATTAGGAATTTATATTCAACACATGCATTCATGTGCTCCTTGTACGAATCTTCAAACATAAATCTCCGGAAGCATGCTCTACATTTCCTTTCCTTGCAATGCTCGGGGATATTTATAATAATATTCGCATCTTTGAACACATCCAGGTCCATAACATCATCCTCTTCGAAATTCTTCTCCTCATAGCTGAATATGTTCAGCTTTTTCTCAAATGTTTCATTATCGTCGCTAGATCCAGTTTGGAAGTCATCCCCTGTTGGGTCACTATTTTCAATGCAACTATCTTCCGATATTTTCCTCTTTAGCTCAACAGACTTTGCTCTACTCTGGCCGCCTTGTCGGTTTCTTCTTGTACCTTTTGGGCTCCTTGTTAGACCCTTATCGAAAAGTAGATTCAGATATGTTTTAAGGTTGCTAACCTCTTGTTCCTTGGCGTTATTTTGTATTGTTGCATTGTTCTCGTTAAGTAATAAAAACTTCTTAACATAGTCGTCGTCTTTGTTGTTATTATAGTTGTTTAGAGTGTTATTGACTAAATTACTGGTATCAGTCTTGCGAGTCTCACTAAAAATTAGATCGTCCGCTGTAATGCAGACATTTTGTTTATCGCTTTTAATACTTTCATCTGGGAAAGATTTTAAGCTTGGTTTAGGTACATCAACCTGGGCAGCTTTTAAGCTTAAAATATTGTCAATTGCTTGCTGACGGAATGTTGCTGCATGTTTAAGGTATGATATACATAATGCACACATCTTCTGCGGTAATCCATCGTTGGGATCGACCTGAAATAAATAAGCGGAAAATTTACTTAGGAGTTAGGAGGAAAGCTTCGAAAATGACATTGAATTATTTTAAAAATATTTAGCAAATACAATTTTATAGTACAAAGAATTCATATCTTAGATTTCACAGATTTAATCATTAATGTTGTAAAAGGCTTTTGGTGACAATTCACTGTACAGAGAGTTTAAAGAAGGCAGAGAACGCGTTGAACACGGTGAAGATCCTCGCCGTCCTTCGACGGCTACCGATGAACATCACGTCAAGGAAGTCGAGAATATGGTGCTCGCAAATCGTCGATTGATAATTACGCAAATATCGTAATCGTACTATCGATTTCGAAAGACGATTTGGCCCTCGGTCGCGTCGCTTTTCGTTTGGTTCCAAAAACACTCATTTTTTTAGAAAAATAGCGTCGTGTGAAACAATGATTACTAACTACCTTAAAATAGGTCGAGGGCCGATATATAGGCAATACGTTGGCACAATCAGCTTGCCTGAAAACACCAATGATAATAGACTACAAATTATAGATATGGCACCAAGTAAGACCTTGGTCGTTGCATACTCTTTTAAAGTCACTGGCACCCAAATAGACTACAATAAGGGTACTAGGAGCAAACCGAGGCGCCAACTTCGACTTGGATGACAAACAGAAAAACTTTGGGCCCTCGAATCAAAACAACTGCTCTACGCTATGACACGCCCAAAACCTTGATTTGAACAGGCCCGAAAATACTATCGTTAGTGCTGCTGACTCCATCTTACGCAGAAATCGTCAACATCGGAACATGTGGTGATGGCCATATCATCTCGTATGTACTCTTATGACTGAAGAAGGTGCTAGTGTAAATATATGTGTTTGTTCCTGTTATTGTTCAACTCTTTGTACAATGGGAACTTGCCAGCGTAGTACCTTGCATTCCTTTGCGTTACAGTTGCCTCATACCACTTTCCTGTCGTTATTATGGGCTTTATCATATGTTTCTCTTAGTGTTTCATAAAAGTCATCATTTTCTTGATCTATTTTTTCGTGCACCGTGATGAGCGTTATAATAAGAAATTGATTGAAATCTTAAAGCTGTGATCACGACGGCTACTTTTGGGACAGATAATTTCAATGGGAAAAACAACCGACAAATTCACAAAAGAACAACAAAGGACTTACTTCGCAATTTTGTTAAACTACAATATAGAGAATTGAAAAAACACTGAAATATTTATTAAATTGTTGAGAATCAGATTTGCTGACGGAGGACGTAGGCGCCGCATCCCTCATACGTTGCTTAGCTAAGAAAATTAATAAAATAATCATGAAATAACCTCGAAGGTGCTAGTAATAAAGTGAAAAAAGATTCTATTGCAAAGAGCCTTCGATAATCATGTAAATGTTCTTAATATTTAAAACTTGTCCCTCAGACGTGATATTTTAAAAGGAATTTTTACAAGATGCAAATTTAAAAGAAATTCGAAAGCTCTGATAAAAATAATAAATTATTAAGCTGGGAAATATTTTGCATGGAGTTTGGCCAGATTTCGTCCATGATTAAAGCATTTAACCATAGTCAGTGGCCTTTGCCAGCGTCAAAATGAACACAACTTGCGCATTTTACCTAGGCTAAAACAAAAGCTTTATCTGTTGCGATATATAAGTAATAAAAGTGATAATTTTTTTTTATTGAAATCACATGACGACAACAGAAGTCGATTCTCCAATTTCTTCACATTTCCCCAACCAATATAATATCGGATTCCTTTTAGAAAAACCTCTAATTACTGCAAAAACCCAGAATCAAGCCCCAAGAGCCTAAACGAAGTGAAAATTAGACCTAGTTTCGCCCGATCCGACATTCGAGATCGCGCTTTGCACTGCACCACTTACCGTCAAGCCTGTCGTCTCCTCCAATAATTTACTTATGTCCTTCTTCCAATGTAAAAACTCATTAGGACTTGCATGCAGGTACGCTGGAATCACAGAAAAAATATCATAATCGCCTCGGCTAGAGCAAACCCTGCAGATGCTCTTTGTCTGCATCATGATGTCGTCGTCGTCTTGGTCGTGTTGTAATTTTTTCTTGGGCCCCCTTCAGTAGTTTTTTTTCTTACAGTGTCCCCCTTTCTTTTTCTGCTTTGCAATTTTTCTTGCTTATAATCTGCCCGCTTGGCAGTATATTATTTTTTATAGAAAATTTCTTAAAATTTAATAAAAAAACATCACAGTAGTTGAGACGGGAAAACAATAAAACAAAAACGAAAAAACTTGAAAAATAATTCAGCGACGGAGACTCAAACTTCTGGATTCACTTGTTTACGTTTTTTCAATTGACATTTTTTATTTTTCGAACTGCCATTAGTACTATTCGGTATGACCAGATGGAGTATTTTACCTGATTACACTTCTCTATTTACCCAATAGGTGGCGCTAATGAATTAATTAAATAAAAATTTTAAATTTATTGCTATTACAAAATTTTAAATTTTATTTTATTATAAAGAATACCACAATTTAAATGCAAACTTCAAAGTCATTTTTTTACTAGGCTTACTTTAATTTTTTCATTTCTTTTTCAGTAGTCTGCTAAATAAAGTCAGAACTAGTTTGCTATTTCTTAATCATAATCTTTTATTCGGTTCTTCTAAGTTGTATTTAACTGTTTATTTAGGGTTTTATTTTTAAAAAGTTTAAATAAAAACATGATAAATAAAATTATGCAACTGTCAAAGTCCTTAACGGGTTTGACGTATGTCCAGTTCCTACAAATATGCAAGTATTAACATTATAAATATGCAATGCAGTATATTTTCGGTATTGTTACAAATTTTATAATGCAATCAAATTATTCACGAAGAACTTTTTAATTATAATTTTTCATTTAATTACAGTAAGTACACCCTCAACAACCCGCCGGACACAAACACACTCTCATTATCAAAGCATAAAAACTGAATTTCTGAGAAGAACGAACGGCTTCAGTACATTATTGATCGCGTCCGCGTCGCGATGTTGTCTACTTCGTTCCTTTAATTTCTATACATATCGCGGCCAAATACACTCAAGAAACAACACTTAGAAGCTTTGATTAATCAAATAAAATAATAATTATCTGTTATAAGAAAGAAACTAGAGAAAATTTTTAGCCAAATTAACTGTTTTTTGAATAAGTAAAATTCTTAGAATATTTCTACTTTGCCTTTACAATAAAAAAGAACGAGTGAGCGAGTATAGTGAATTGAATGTGGGGAAGTGAGAGGGAGATAGTGATGCTGCAATCTTTGCTCAATTTCGCCAACAGCACCGCAACCGCGTGATGAAAGAATTTTATTAGCAGGCGAAAATCCAGTGGAAAGCTTTTCTGATTACGCGAATTTCTGATAAGATTATTTTCGATGAGGTGTGAAAAATACGAAAGTGCAAAGTGCGTGCATGCAAGAAAGTAAACGAAAGAAAAATAATTTTCCTTATCGATTTTTCGCCGGACCACCCCACGAGTGAGTCAAGCCCCGATGACAGATGTTGCACCGTTTCTCCTGAGAGCGGGGGAGGAGACTGCACCGTGCATGCACTTATGAACGGGAAGTGCTGACAGAACGTGGCCGGCGGCTCTTATCAGCTGTGTAGGCTGTGGTGTCGTAAATGTGTGCGTGATTTTGAAATTTTCGCCGAGTGAGTGAGTGTGTAAGTAAACAAGAGATTTCTCAAGATTTTCTTTTTTCGCCCTCGAAAGCAATTACCAACACCGGATCAGCGGTGCAGTTCGGGTGGGGGGTGTCGTGGGGTTAAGGTTAGATCCACAATTACGCTTGACAGAAGTGAATTCCCTCAGTCAGTTTCTAGCGGGAATTCTAATTTCGTTTCGGCTTAAGTCAACTAAACTCGGATCACATGCGCTCGCCGCTTTCTAATTTTAATTTGCGTTCGGTTTTTAATGACTTAACAGAAACAGAGAAAGGTCAGGGCGGTCTTCACGTTTTTGTTTTGCTCCTGGCTTTGGTCTCTTTCTAGTTCGTTTCGCCCGTTTCAGTCGGCTCTTCGCTTTGTTCTGTACGTTCGTGGCTGCTCGTTCGCGGGCTCGAGTGGGGTTCAATGAAATTCAATTTATGACTCTTCTGATTTAAATTCCCTTCTGCCGTGATTATCGCCGCAGGTTCTGGTTCTCGTTAGAAGCTTGGCACTTAGAGGTTTTCTGCTATGTTCTGATTACCGTTATTTTTATTTCAGCATCAATTGCGGCGAAGCACTGCCAAATGTAAATATTTTCGTTGCGGCATTATGAGAACTCGAATGAAATTTTAGTCGATAAAGTGATCAGCCTTAACACAAAAGATCTTATTTGTATGGGAATTAAGGTGTTTGTTTATCTTATCTTTTCCGTCTAATAATCTCCTCGAGGCTCGAGTCCATAAAAATATCATAAAACACGAATTGTGTACTAGGAATTGATACAAATCTGTGCTATAGTATTACGACCATAAAGCAAAATTTAAATGGCGTAGTGCGTTCAAGCTACTGGAAAATGGAACTAAAAATAAATGACAATGGCATTTCGCAAAATTACACTGGCAACGAGAAGAGTGCAAGACCAATAGGAAATTACAGCTTCAAGTACGTTTCTGAGTTGAAGTACTTAAGTGTGCAGACACAGAGCATACCTCATTGGCAATCCAAGAAAGAATCTTAGCTGCCAACAAATGCTATTTTAGTTATAAACAATTAAAATTTAAACTATAATTTCAAAAGCAAAAAAATATCTCTGCAATCGACGAGGTGCGAAAAGTCACGATGATAGTAATCGTGCCTATCGGTTTAGTGATCCTCTAACCTGCCCCACAACCCCGCTTAGCGGCATTGCGTCACTGCAAGGCCTGTTCCGTCAATCTTGACATTGTTGGGCAACCAATATATCGCACCAGAACCATTTTGTCGAAATTGACACTTTGTCCTTTGCTACTGCACCAGTTGTTGATCAAACCATGTGGGCGTTGAGGTGGTATCGCCTCGCTCGTTACCACCATGGCAAATAGCATCGTCTGCGTAACCTCGAGCGAAAAATTTTGGCAACTGTAACACCCCTAAGAACTTTGAATCCCTTTTTTACCTTTTAAAGACACTTGGTATAATCGCAGTTTTAATATAGAGAGATAAACATCGACTTTTAAAAAATCTGCACTGAGTTTAATGTATTGATTAGAATCCGCACTTCTCTATGTTATACACAGCCGTAACTGTAAAATCTTCTAAATTAAAAATAAGGCGATGATACTGCGCAAGACCATTAAAAATTTATGAAAATATGTCTCCTCATCGGCTTAGCCGTAAAATGTTGTATCGAGCCCTAGTGCAATCCAATTCCAGCTAACCTCACTTCTCTGGCAGCCCTACCATGGAGGAAACTTCAGTCGATACCCACAGTGACGTCACGTGTTTATTTCATGAATCAAACGAAAGACCGGTTCAAAACAAAACATCGGACTGCATTCGATATCTCTTCTCCTCTCTCCCCTCTTCCGCTTGCAAAGACAAAAAAGAGAATAGAGACGCAAAATAAAACGTCTAAAACCGGTTTGAGTTCATTTTGATTGTTGCGATTGTAGTGGTGAGAGTTCATTCCGCGCAGGAAACCAACGAAGCAGAAGAAAATCACGAGCGAAAGACGAGAATGACGCAACAACAAAGAACGAAACAGAATGAACACTGGCGGAACAAGGGGGAACCGAGACTTGAGAAAAAATCAAGTTTCTGAGAACGGGGCTCAATCCGCAGTCGGAGTGGCAGCGGCATTGATAAATCGGAGATCGCCGTGTCAACTGTGGCTTGTGAAGAGCTGCTACTGTGGTCGTTTTATCAAATTTGAAACGTCGCAAGTTCCGAAAAAGCAGTTATTCCGTTTTATGGTCTAAAAGTGTCAAAGCGCACACATACAGAGGCAGCGGAAGTGCAAATTAGAATCGATTTTATGTCAAAGCCCGTGTCCGGTTGGTGTTGTTTATTCGGGGTTTCTGTTTCGGTTTGTTCCGATTGAACCTAACCTAACTTCGTTTTTCTTGTTTATTTCTAGTCTTGCTACAATTGCAGCAGCTGCGGGCTCCGATTTTCCAATAAGACGCGCACCGGATTGTGGGAAAATAATATAGGAAAGTGTAAGATTGAGAATCCTTGCGGTTCCGTGGCCCGCCGAGCTCTTGGGAACCTCGTCTTCTTCACAAACAAGTCACTGACCGGGCGACAGACCGGCTCACAATTGTGGATGATGTGTTTTGTGCAGTTGTGAAAGATTGAGTAAATAGTTAAAGAAAAGTGCATATCCTACAAGTGATAAGACGAATCAGCACCCAGGCAGCAGCGTAATTGGTTTTTGCGATCGGCTTTGCTTTATTTTCGTGCGAAAAGACGGAGTGAAAATATTCGCCGTTGCATAATCCCACAGCGAAGACATAATTTGTATTTACATAACTCGTTAAGAACTCTGCACTCGATTCACAAAGTGCAATGAAATTAATTTAAAAATAATCGCAACTATTGAAAAAACTTTTTACTCGTGCGAAGCGAGTCTTGTTGGTGTTTGAATTAAATTTATTTTGAAAAGTGTTTTTTTTGTTAAGTTAAGAGTTAAATTTCCTAAGCAACATCGTAGTTCCTTTTACGAAATAACAATGGAAAAATTTTGTGTTCTGTGGTGATTTATCTGTTTACAATTTTGGCTGCAGCACAAGAGCGCCACACATTTGATGTAAGTCGCGTGCTAAATGTCATTTTGTCAGTGCAATTTTTGTTTATAGTGTGTTCGTATGCAATGAAACCGCTATTTTTGGATTATTCAATAAAATCGAATACAAGACAGCACAAGTCTTGATTAGCAACTCGTATTTCCCCAACAAGTCAGACTATCATCAACAACAACACATCGTCATGATGGACAGGGAAAGCCTCAGCGAATGGGCTAAGGATAAGCCGCTGAGTATTTTGCAGCTAGATCCTGCTGATCGGGCAGTCTTAAGAATTGCAGGTGAGTTGTTTTTATTATGATGTTTTTCAGTTGAAACAATTTTCAGTAAGCAATGTGTGGACCATGGTAATATTGCTGTTACAGGGTTTTCTGGTGCGCCAGCTTTTGTTGTGTTCATTCCCATTAAGTTATCAGTATCACTGGACTAATCTCGATCACATCCAAAACGACTGGTAGAGATAATATTTCACCATCTTTCTACTGTTCGTATGAACGTTTTGTAGATTCTTCTTTTGGTTTTTCTGTGGATGCCTCTGGATTTCATTACAGTGACCAGTTCCGGATTAGCCCATAAGCAAATTCAGCAATTGCTTAGGGCAACACGGCTCGGGTGCACCATAAACAGCACCGAAAAAAGATTTCCTAGCACCTGAATGGCAAGGCTATTTGAGAATTTTTCAAAATTTAGAGGCCAGTCATATGACAATGCCTCAAATATGTCTGGGGGCTACAATGGAATGCAGCAAAAGATTCTCGAGGCGAATCCATTTGCAATATATGTCCCATGCGCAGTCCCATTCCCTCAATCTAGTAGGTCGAAGCGCCGTCGATTGTTGCCTAACTACTGCAAATTTTTTTCATTAGTCCAAAATCTATACAATTTTTTTTCTGCTTCGACCATTAGGTGCCGGATATTAAAAAATCACCTGGAAAATGAAAATGTATTGAAATCTCTATCAGACACCAGGTGGGAAGCACACGCTAAAGCGACATCTGCTATTTCAGAGACATATAATAAAATTATAGAAACGTTAGACGTCATTTCTGTGGATGACATGCAAGAAGGAGAAACCAGAAGAGAAGCAGGTAATGTGTCAGATAAACTGCAGGAATTAGAGTTCGTACTTATGTTGGTCATGTGGGACGAAATTTTGCAAACCTTCCGAAAAGTCAGGAAGGTATTACAAGACCCCGAAGTCACTCTAGAGACGTGCGCCAATCTTTAAAAATCGCTCGTCAAGCATCAGAATACAGTCAGCATTGTAGAAATTTAGTAGACACATATCCACAAGACCTTAATACCGATTTAGAAACCGAAATTCAGCAATTTCATTCATATGTCATAAATAAAGAAAGTTCCAGTGATTTGCCTCGCACAAGTTCACATCAAACTCACGCACAATTGTACAAAATAATACTCGATCATAAAATTTAATCAGCGTTCCACAGCTCAACGATCTTTTTCGAAATCGAAAATAATAAAAAATGAAAAAAGAATGACGATGCTGCAGGAAAGGCTCGATGCTTTATTAATATTATATATAGAGGCAGATATGCTAAAATCGTTGAACTTAAAAACTATTGTCCGCGAATAAATAAAAAAATGTATGCTTTGGTTTTTATTGTAATGCCTACTCCACGTATCTCTTTTGTCTTGCGTGCCTATTCTAAGGTACGTAATGATCTATCGTTGTAATAAATAAAAAAAATTTAAAGACCGATACTTGTTTCCTAGTGGATAGTGGGCCCGCAGGCGTGGATTGCTTAGGGCATCAAGTAGTCTTAATCTGGCACTGACAGTGACAGTGACACTTGTGCCATTGTTTAATTTGCGAATTACTCCTTCGGAGCATTTTGTTAGATATTTTCCGAGATTTTTAATTTGTTAATTAATGGTATATTAATTGTTCATTAACATTACCCGTTTGTTAAATAAATAATGGATAAAACCATTTGCATACCCTCAGACCATAAAACACTAGATCAATAAGTGTTTCTGAACACTTTCCAAAGAAAAAATAGGTCATTTGGTTCTACTTGAATAAAGTTTGTTTCCTTTTACTAATTTGACACGATTAAGAATTATTTTAGAGATACTTGGGCCTTGAGTACAGTTTATTTTATTTCTAACTTGAAACTAGTTCGCAACAAAATATTTTAAATAAAACCCGTTTTGGGTATTTACATATATTTTACAAAATAGATAAACATATCAGTTTTATTGCCCTAGGCAGGTGATATTTGCTTAATATATGTATCAACAGCCGATATATGACAGTCTCTAGATGACCTCAAAGAAATGAGATACGTTTTGGGCTAGTATTTCTGTATCAAAATTAGTAAATTAGTGAGAATGAAACAAGTTCACAATATTTGAACGTAGATAGAATTAAATGAAACATAGAAAACAAGCTGTTCTCTTCGTTAATTTGCTTCATTTTATATTCAGGAATTGTTAAGATTAAAGTTTTCCATTTTTCAACAAGCCCTGGTTCCACGAAGAAGAGAATACTAAAACGTTCTTATAGATTCGTTCTTATAGATTAAGGAAAATTTAAAAAAAAAGCCTCTAAGAGGAATTAGATACACTGGCCAAGGGAATAGCTTTGCGGATAATTTTTTCCTTCTGTTAGCTCTGAAGAGAATACTATAAATTTATCTCTCAATTTGATGCGTGAAATCATTTTCGGGCGACTTCATCGTCATAACGTAAATCTTATTTGCTTAACGTTAATGACTACTGAATTCACTAGCTACATAAGTGCCCGTGAGTGCGTAAAATTCAACCGTAAATGTTTCTGTGGGTAATGCCTAGCTTCACACCAATATCAACACTGCAAACATGCCTATTCAAGACTTGTCAGCTTCTCAGTGATTGGGCCGGACCAGAGCAACCACTGCACCAATTAAAACTGCACCAGGTGTCCTGCGATCAGTGTTTCGCGGCTTATTTGCCATTGACCCCATCTATCCGGAAACACCACCCACTTTTTCCCTTAATATTTTATTTTAGAAACTTTGCAATTTTTATAATTCCTCTCTCACCTCTTCCCAGCTACATCTCCTCTGTTGGAACCTTAAACTTATTAATATTTATCAAGCAGGAAAGTTTTAAACCTGATTAGAAGGCTACTTTCCAACTCGCTATATTCTAAATACGAGTTTGCTGCAGGATGTAGTGCGCGTTTCTCTTCTGACGAAGTTAATGAAATTTGTGTAAGGTTTAATTTTGCATGTTCATCTTTTAAAATTAAACCAGAAAAGCAATAGAAAACCCATAACCAGTCAAAAAAATTCTAGTAAAAGCAACTCTATCTCCCAAGCAACTCTTTTCAAGTGCCCACCTCCTTTGCAGGATCCCAGCTATATCGATTTATGACAGACGAAATCCATCCATTTTAAAAATCAACGAACCCTTCAAAGACGTTCCTTGTAAAATATGGCACTTCTCAAATTACGTAGAAATACTGCACAAGTATAAGAATTACAGAAGAGAATCTGCATCAGTGCCAAGTCAACATAGCTCCAGTTGGGCGAGGTTAATGGCAACGGCCGACCCCCGTCCAACAACCAAGACTAGCGGCAGACTACGGAGCAATCGATGCTTTTGTTTGTGTATCTACGTCTTCTACAAAGGAGAAAATCTTGAGAAACTTCAAGTTTCCTGTGGACAATGGTGGACCGTGTGTGTCGGATAAATGTGCTGCAGACATATTTTTATCTCGGACATACCGCGGCTACAATCTGGGAACGGGTTGGCCACCCAACAGAGCCGATGACTCATGGCACACTCATACGGGGTGAAATAAAAGTTTGGGGCATGATTAATCGAATCTTTGGTCTAATAAAAACTTTACTCAGCACAAGAAGCTCCATCACACAAAGTACGACAAGGCACCGTGATGACGGCACTCCACGATGGCAGCTGCTGGCTACCTCAGTGCTCGCAATGATGAGTAAAGTGCTCTGGAACTCGATCACTAGAGGAACAAACAAGCTGCGAAATTAGACAAAAGACGGCTAAGAGCACATTTCAATTCCGCTAATTGTTAATTCGTGGCACGCAGCAAAGCACCGGAATGCGTTGTTGTGATGAAGTGATTAGCAGCAATGACGTCGCTTCTGATTAAAAGAGTTTTCCTCAAAAACTCCCCGGCTTTTGTAGGCAGAGCTTGAGTTTTCCTCGTTATTAAGTTCTAACAAGCCACGAATGGCGAACTAACGCGGCCGCACGCCTTTGATTTTCAGAAAAGAACGCAATAAAAGTTTTGAGGAAGTCTTTGTTCGCCTCCTAATTAGCAAAAGCCTCCGCTTCCGGCCACCGGTTGATTGCGAGAGAGAGGATCACGAAACCTGTTCAAGCCGTACCGAGACTCCGTTCGTGCAGGGAGGGCATAATGAGGCCCGAGGAATGAATATGACCGCAACAGCCACAATAGCCCAAGGTCAAGGGAGCAGACTAACGAAAGGCGACGTATTATCGCAGCTCTTGTGGCTCAAGAACGAGACACGTCGTCAAAGCCAGACAGAATTTCTTTCTTGGCGTCAGGCAAAGGTCAACTGTGCTTTGTGCTGTGTGGATCGATAAAGCCACAGCGCCATCGACAAAACCCATTTAAAGGAGTTGGATTACGGCCAAGACGGACTCATCTGTGCGCCTGCATGCGACGATGAAATCAAGTTTTTGACATTTTCAATCTTTCGTGTCCTCCTTCGTTGGTGGGTTAATGGCGTACATGCAAATTTTTACACGGAGTGCAACGGTTCATAAATGTCCAAATCGCATAAAATGTCTTCTAACTGCCCATCACCGTTCTAATAGCACCAAAGAAACGTGAACTTCCGCACGCTATAAATAAAAATTGAGAACGGATCTCGTTGGTCTCGTTCTTATATGAAATTATGCAAGCCTGCGGCCCACAGCTGGCCGCGCGGTGAGCTATCAAGGCTGGCTTAGCGGTTTATGGCTCGTTAATCGTCTTCGCAGTCATTTGGATGCACGCCATTTTCGCTTTCTGGCTGTCTTCGTCGTTCATCTTTCTCCAAACACTATAATTCCCAATCCTCGGCATCCATACTGATTATACGGGAACATCAATCTGGGAATTCATGCCATGATGAGTGGATGAGTCTCACCCTTTGATTATTATTTACCTTCCAGGTAATATTCACTCACCTGTGCGATATACGCCATTGCGCCTGCACTTTTCGACCGTTTCAGGTGCTGATATCGAGTGTGTTGGGAATTTTGCTTTAAAGTAGACCAACGAGGAATTTATGGCAGATGGTTGGGAATTTTGCATTAATGAGGGGAGCTCGAAAGGAGGCTATGTTTGAGGTGTTTAGTAGACTGAGACTAATTTTAATGCCTTTTGGCTGAAGATATTGTAATTTTGTGGAATTGATTGCGATTGTTTGCGATAAGACGTAAAACTTCGTAATATTATTTCCGCATTCTGCTAGTCAGTGTGTTGCCTGTGTTTCTTTTAAAACATTTATGGTGATCCGCATTTCAATACGGGAATTTTATATGCCGCTTTTGTGTTACTACTTTCGTCCTTGTCACTTTGAACAATGTAGTCCAGTGATCCTTTATAGCATGCGTACACACTGATATGCGTGTTCTTTCAAACCAACGCAAAATTTAAAGAAGTTGGATGTAATTCTACAATAATGATTCAACCTCAGGCCGTACATAAGGTGTGAAAATCGTTGTTGAGCCTGGGAAATGCAAAGCGCTCCAGGGCAAGGTTCAATGGGCAATTTACTCTTTTCAACCCACGGAAGGAGAGATTTTTCCCAGGAAACCTTCAGAAGTGCCTCGATCTGGTTGTAGGCAAACTGGTGTGTCTCTTTGGAGCCAGCTTCAGGGGATACACTCCAACCATCTGGAGGAAAGTCGTTGTGGTTTTTATCCCTAAACAGCGCAACAGGACTCTGGAACTGCCTAAATCATATAGGCCTATCAGCTCCTTTGTTCTATTGAAAAAGATGGAAAGGCTGCTCTCGCTTCCTCTACATAGCTCTCAGTTCGCTTACTCAAAGGGTTAATCAATAGAGACATTTCTTCTAACCTGGGTAACTACACCCCGTAGTGGCGTTATTGGCAAGTATAAGGCTTTCTCACAGAAATAGACAGATGATAAAGAATGAAGAATTCTGCTTCTAATTAGACAGTGAACATCTCTTGACAAGTTCGAAAGATGAGTTTTCATCAAAATCTCAAGACCGCTAACGCTGCCCAACTGAAAAATATCTTGACACGACGAATACCAAAATATCAAGTGATTTCCTCGGAATATGAAAACATTGCTCGAAAAATACACGGCAGTTCATGCTTCCGTATAACGTCTTTCATCGCTCCTTCAACTAATGAAAAACAATATTAATTCGGAAACAAAAACTTTTGAAGGAGAATAATCCGAGGTGCGTTTACCTTTGCCCAGAATGAACTGTTTTTTCCCAGTTGTCATTTACGACTTATTCAAAAGCTCGAAAAAGTTCCTTATATAACGAAATTTATGCAGACATTGAAAAGGCCACAAAATGATTTCTTTCTTCCCTGTCATAATTCCGCCCACTCTCCGCCGTTCACACAATCCGCCGTAATGAGCCGCGAAAAAAACAATTTTTCTCACATATTATAGAATTTTTTGCTCCAGTGCCGTGCGTCCGTCGATCCGATCCGACTGCGAAGTTGTGGAGCGATAATTGGATAATTTGTCAACTTCGACTTGTCGTACAAGACGCACACCAACAACAACAAAAACCAAAACAACAACATTACAACGAGTCCAAATTTCTGTCGAAAGCGGTAATAAATAAACCTCGACGCCGGAATGTTGTTGTTGTTGTTTTCAGTAGATTGCGGCCATGATCTACAGAATCTGACTTCAGATTATTTTTTTTCGGACCATTTAAAGGCGATAAATTAAAATTTTTACGTTTCGAAATATTTCCATTTGCGAAAAGTCCGAATTTATCTCGTTTTTATTCATATTTCGAGGTTCCGTGATGAAAGATGCAAAAAGGAACATTCGACATCGTTTCGTGGTTTTTATAGGGAATGGAACTCGATACTCTTGCTTAGTTTAAATTTAAGACACGAGACGCCAAAGCGCAGCCGCAATTATGATCCCCGAAATGAAGCGGTCATCGGTTCCTAAGCATGCGCAAATGCTCGGATCTGTGATGATGTCGTTTTGTTGCTGGAAAACAAATCTCTGATGGCGTCAGCAATTTTGGCTGATTTCGTGTAGAAGACGAAGGCAGAACTCAATTTAATTACGAATTTGGTTCGATTTTATCGATTTGTTATCGCAAAACTAATTTCAATTTGTAAAGAAATCTGTGTGCTACAAAAACAACAATCTTAATTTGTAATGTTGTTTCCAAATCGCTTGGCGATTGTTTTACGATTAAACTGAAAACAGACTTCCCTATCCGAAAACATGCTTTAAGGTCTGGTAGACTGGACTGTTGATTTTGTTGCCGTTGAATCTGCGACAGCCATGGTGTGTCAGATGTAACGGGATGCGAGTAAGGACTACCTAATATTTGTTACCTGGCTGTGTGTTGTATAAAAGCGACATAGAAAACGAAAATGTACGACAAATGGCTGTAAGCGGCGCGGCAAAATTAAATGTATGGGAAACTTTCTGGCGAGAGGATTCCGCCACCGCCACCGCGCCAGTCTTTTTGTGCCTTTAGACTGGGAAATTTTCTTATACTTACCATACTCTCTGATCCTGGTCAGCTGTCAATCTATTTTTTAAATCCGAAACTGGACAAAACTAATGTAATCTCGAGGTTTTATATCTGCATTAATTACGAAACAGCTCACGTTCCGGCAAAAAAATGTAACTTTCAACATGAAACAAGTGTTTTGCTTTCAAAATCAAATTACAATCTTTGAAACATCTGCTGCAACTTGTTTTGTCCAAGGGACGATGTTGGGCTGGCATAAAACTCTATTCCATGCAACACATGCTGATATGATTCCAAGATGTTTCACTGACTTCCATGAATGCAGGGGCGTGCGATGGTAGAAGAAAGAATTTATTTGTAGTATTAGACAGCTCCAATCAATATAAGATATGAGCAGCTTCAGTTCCAGCTGGTTTCAAGTGACTTACGTCAGTTAACTAAATCCTTACGGTACGGAGAAGCTTGCTATCATTGTTTCAGTTTGTCATTGGTAAAAGAGATTTCATGTCGCCTGAACTTATCCTTGTTGCGGGTTCACCACTAAGTAAATAATTATAAGAACTTTATTCACTGAAGAAAAATATTCGACAGTGTTTGCTGCCGAAATTGATTGACAGAATTCATACTCTTATGTTTGCCACCTAAAATCGGCTTAGTCTGACTAACAATCTCCGTGAACTACTTAAAATCACCGCAGAACAAGCATTTGACGAGTGCTATCTACATTTGCAAATCTCGCTTCAACATCCTGTTCGTACACCTGAAAGACATAAACTTCTTAATCGCCGCCCATATTCTGTGCACTGTCAGATTGTCAAATTGGTCTGAGCTTAAATTACTGCAATAATTCTCGACGAACTCCGCTCCTTCGGCTTCCCCCATTTCAAAACAATACCAGACCTCGACAACTTTTGCTTTTCTTCGATGCTTAATGAGCCGCGAAATAAAAATTGCATTATTTATCCACCTGGCTGCCAGGTGAATGGTGTTTACCTGTCGTCTTGTTGTTGGACATGGCTCAGCGGTTTCAGTGACTCGAAGGATTTCCTCCCCTATCCCCACCCACTATCAAATTTGTTGCTCAATTTCGGGGAACACGATTAGCATGCATGGGTGAAAATGACGTTATCACACACACCTGGCCTTAGGAATTGCTACCAAATTGAATGAAATTGCGACAGGTGTGAAATTACGTATATGGGCGTGGGTGGTATACAACTCCAGCAGGACAGGTCCCGTGTAGAATGTTGTGGACTTTTCTTTTTTTAGTTAAATTTCGTGTAATTGATCCATTAATTGGCGCCCCATGACTTGTTTTTTTGTTTGTTTTCTTCTCCTAGGAGTTTCGTAAGCTCGTGGGAGGGCTTTTAATTTGTTTTCGAATTTCACGCAAACTCCCAGATAGCAGCGATTCCTTGTTGAAAAAAATAATGCCGAAAGACATAAGCACTGGCGATAACTGGTGATAGTATGAAATACGTATTTTGTCATGGTGGACACTTTTTATACAATTTTACAGCACGTCTTCACTTTCAGATAAATTAAAGGAAATTGCGAGGCCTTGAAACTTGATAAGAAAATGAAGCGCTGCTGACGCCGGAGAAATTATCTCATCAAGTCTAATTTTATGATTGCCGTCGTGTTTTGCATTATGTCACATGAGTCGAGAGAAAACAAACATTGTTCCAGATGAGGCAGAGCTGAATGGAAGGCAGATTTATGTCTTTCGGTATTTGCAAGTAGATAATGCAGCTGTTGACAGGAACGATTTGCTGCATTTGGGTGATTCGTAAATAAAGTCATAAATGTGCACGAACAATATTTCGGAGTGTAGTTTGGCGACAGGTAGAAACTAATGGCTGTCCTTCAATTACAGTATAAGAATAAAGCTTTGGAGAAGAATCTTGTATGTGAACTAGAACAGTATAGAGAGTGAAGGTCGCAGCACGCAGGAGTTCTATCGAAGAGTCCGCGGAATGACACAACATAATAACAATAGTTTGTATAGAGGGATACCAAGTCGGGCCGCTTTTTGAGGATCCCTTTTCGGTATTCCCAAGCGGTCCCCCATCTAAATACTAACTGCGCCCAGTGATATTTGACTTCGGTAATTGAAAGATAACAGGTTTATTCAGTACACTAATGACACCTCCAATTGCACGTCTTACAAGAACGAAGAAGTTAATCTTATCGCCTGTACCTAAGTCGTCTTGGAGCGTTTGGGAAGAAACTTTCATGAATTGTTAAATGGCGGTCTAACTGCAGAATTAGAGGCTCCACCAATATCTTATGACAATACTATGCAGTCACCATCAAGCCAGAACAAGAGAAGCTATCCTGTGACAAGTACATAAAAAACGATATATAATAATAGCAATAACATATCATGGTATCACGTTGATCAGTACTGCGTATAAAATACTCTCCCCTATCCTGCAAAATATCATATCCCCTTATGCTAGAAACATAATTTTCACCCTGAGGAAGGCGATGCAAAAACTTTGAGACTTTCGGCGATGGTAAAGCTTTATTTTTACCCGCGAGAGTCGTTTTTCCAAACGGCCCCCCACTGAGTACTAATCACGTCCAATGCTACTTGACCTCCACAATCGAACAAGAACCGGTCTATTGAGTATGCTAAATGACAGCTTTCACAGGCTCCAACATAATTTCCTGAAATATGAAGCCAAATAACAACACTAAAGATTTATGTCAGTAAAACTGAAGCTCGAGCGTAAAGCTTTTTAAAAAGCTTCCCAAATACGTAAGGCAGATGTTGGTATTGCCCTATTTCATTTGTACCCCGTGTTCTTTTAATGAACTGGGTTTTGAGAACTTTTGAGGAGCTTTTGAGTTCCCATACAAAATCGAAGAACCAGAAGACCCAGATAAAACCTGGGTTTTCGATTTTGTATGGGAACTCAAAAGCTCTCAAAACCCAGTTCATTAAAAGAACACGGGGTAATAATGTTGGGCAGGACACGATTATAAAATGAGTTTGTTAGAGGTGCTTCTTTTTTCTTTTGAGCCAGTACAATGTCATACTTCAAATGAGGCGAGGTGCTATTGTAATGCCAAAATGACAAAAACAAGCAAATTAAAAAAAAGAAAGAATATAAATACCAATGAAGAGATTTTTTACGAGTTTAATTGCATTAAACTGCTTTAGAGTAAGTAAGAAATCTATGCCTCCATAATGTATATTTATATTTTACAATCCCGCCTCGCCTAATTTGAAGTTGGAAATTTTGCTGCCGCAAAAAAAGTAAGAAATGTTCCTCCAGTACGTATTTACAATTTGGCCTCACCTCATTTCATGTTGGAAATTTCACTTCTTCAAAAAGAGTAAGAAATATTTCTCCAGTACAAAACTTCACTCCCTCAAAAAATGTAAGAAATGTTCCTCCACTACGTAATTTACAAACACACCTCGCTTCATTTATCTCGATACACGCTCATATACCAGTAGGATATATTATTTTTGAACCGGGACATTTAAAAAAATTAAGGTCTCAGTACAATTTACCACTACCTCGTGTAAGTCCGGCTCAATTCTAATTTGTAATGAGGGTTGCCTCATAGGGCCCTTATGAGAAACTGATAGGGCATACCTCACTTCAGTATCGTAGATTTTTCTTTATGTGGTTCTCATGAGGAATTCAAGGGGAAAGCCCTCTGTCGGCATGCCCCTCATTTGCCACATGGGGTCCCACGCTGCATGAGGCATGCCACCTTTAAATACTTGCCGGGCTATTATAGATTGCTATATAGCTTACTCTTCAAATCGAAGCATACACCGATGAAATTCGAACTGCTGCCGTATAAGACGATGGTCTTGCCAGATCTCGGACACCACATATCACTTGTATGAGTGAAGAGGAACGAGATCAGAAGGCCTTTTGCGGTAGGTTTTATAAGATGCGACAGCGAGGTAAACAAAACCTCTGATGGAAGGATGGCATAGACCAAGACGATCAGCTCTGGGATGCCAAAACTGGATTATATTGGTTCGCCACTGCCCCACGGGGGGAACAGTTGCGAAGGCCAGGACCGGATCCCGGTTGTGCAGGCGAATCAGTAGTTATGTAAGTTTTGTGTATCAGACTCTCCTTATCAACCTTAATTCTGTCTCTACTGCAAAAATAGACTGCCATTGATTTATCCAGAATTAATTTTCATTTCTATTCTGGCTTCACACTGGGCTTTCAACATAAATTTCAGCGATAACAAGTGATAAAAATTCCACATTATTTAAATGATAAAGTGGACAAACCAAAGCAGGTGAATTAATTGGACGTTCTAGAGCTGCTGAACAAGATCACCGAAAGCAGATTAATGGTGTCCAATTTCTTAATCTCATTACGCAACAACCTGGCAAGACATCAAAATATCACCTGGGCCCAAACTCTTGTACCAAAGTGGCAAAACGGTGATTTTACCAGGATGTTGTGTTTACTTAATTTTTTCTTCATTTTTCTAGTTCACCTTCGGATTTATCTTCTACCAGTTTCGGCCACAAATTTACTTAAGTGCGTACTTTTTATTAAGAAAAATGAAAAAATTAGCAATTTAGCGCTTAGTTCGTTCCCATTTTATAGCGCAGAAAGCAATCAAAATATATAGAATTTTATTGGAGTCCAAACCGTAGTTCGTCTTTTTTTCAAACTAGGTCCGGACTGTGGCAGTTGAATATTCAAGACCGCTAATAAGGAAGATAAAATTAATCCGAGTCTTGTAGGTAATAATTTAATAAATTTATGACTGAAGAAATGCGAATCCCCCCCAACGGAGGGCGCGCAAAAAATAGTGGAAAATCAATGGCCTATTTTTAGCGTGTCTAAATTGTCTTAAACGCTTTCGAATCCTCTTCAAGACAAGTCCAAGACCGGTTTAGGTAGTCTTTTACTGGCGCCATAATTTATGGAGATTTTATGGCTGCGGACTGAAATTTTAGTCCAATTTATTAGTGCGAATTTTTGGTTCTAAACTTCTTAATTATGTTAATTAGTGGACTCGGTTCGTTTGCATAATACTTTCGGAAATTTCGGCTAAGATTAAGTTTTTTTGCTGGTTCTTTCCAAGGGGATTTTTTATGGGCCATTTATTAACGTGTTTGTTGCCTGTCATTTTTTGTATTGAGAGGCTGGACGACGAGCAGATGCAGTATGCCGTATTTCATTTGTTAGAGGTGCTTATCATCTCTGCAAAAAATGCTTTTATTAATAACCAACTAAAGGCAAGTTCTAGTTTATTCGGGAATTTTATTTATTCGTTTGCGATAAGTAATTTAGAGTTTTAGATAATTCTGGAAAATATTTTTTTTGCTATATCTGATTAAGAACAGAAATCTTGAGATGGTGTAAACATTTCTGCAGCGTCACAATTAGTTTCACTTGAAAGTTGCAAATAAACTAATGTCATGTGTTTTATTAGCTTCTGCACAATAGAAAAACAAAGTATGTAGTAAGTTTATTTTGTGCCTTGTGATATGTCCACATTAACTCTTTACGCTTTACGAGTTGCAAAAACTCGTCAATTATAATAGAACCCCAGTAATTAGCGGATTCAACTCAAAATAAGTCTTTTTACTTTCTGTCTTTTTGTGAGGTGTTGGGACTAAAAGCTCCCGGCCACTTCGCTTGTCCTACTGTACACAACCCTATACCTCATTGTAAGCCAGACCGCTTAGCCGATAATTCAAGGCTTTCAATAGATTATGACACTCAGCCCTGTTAGCTAAACTCAAAGCTATTAGGGTGGACTCAGTCCTACAGAACTAGAGTGAGAATTTCCCTTCCTGCACAAATCTTTCTCTTCACGTATCATTCTTTGCACATCTTCAGAAATCCTAGTCATTGAGATGCTTGTTTAGCGATTTGGAATATGTGATCTCCAATCGCAGATCCTCAGATGAAGCTATGCCGTTAAGATTCACATTGCCCATTGAGAGAGAAAGAAGATCGGTGCAGGTTTTATTAGTTAGATAGTGTTGGGTTTAGATTCAAACCGTCTAATACTACCTTGATTGAGCGGGTGGAAAGAAAACTCTCAATTCAATTCTTATCAATTGCTTGGAGTTTAGTTAATAGTGCAGGATGCCAAACTCTCTCAAAAGCCTTGCAGATATCTAGAGCAACCAGACCAAACTCACCCAATCGAGGCGGGGTGTCATGCATGCTTCTTGTTAATGAGGTTTAGGAACAATAAAACTTACTGAATAGGAATTGTAGAATAAACACAAAAACGTTACTGCTTAAATTAAGTCGAAAGGTACGAAAAAACCAATCCACTTTATTCCAGCTTGGGTCTCACATGGTACTTACTAAAATTTAGTGACATTATTCCAGCCTAATCTTAACCATAGTCACGACTTATAATCTTTAAATATTCATTAGTTCCAAGTGCCAACCAAGTGAAAGGGGTGGACCTACCAAGTCGGCACTCGTTTGCTCTTATCGCAGCTACTCAATAACCACACTAACCCGGACACCCTGCATTTTCCATAACTTCAGCTCTAGTAAAACTTCAAGGATCCAGAAGCACTCGGCGTCATTATACAATGCTCTTTATGGCTTCATTCGACATCGTCACATTTCACGGAAGGTCAACACCGACCGCTGCATACTTTACAACCTGCAAAATTTATGTTTGTTGTTGTCAGCTCATTTCGACTGCCGCACACATAAATTACTCAGATTTAAGTGCATTTTTTCCTCGTTGGGTAAACCGCGAAAATTTTCTACCTGAGCAAATGCGAGATCGAGTTTGAAAATTGCACATTTTTTTAGAAATAAATAAAATTTTCATTCGCCGCTTCTTTGAAAGTGGTGTTTACTTATGAAAATAATTGGAATTACAGAGAATTGTTTTATTTTATTTTTGGACGTGAGTGGAGTACGTGTCGAGGTTTCTCGGTAGATCAGAAGATTTATTGTTTACTCGATTATAGTCGAAGATCCGGTAAACAAACAGAGTGTATGTTTTAAGAAAAATGTTTTTTTAATTTATGGAAAAATTGGAAATCGTAGGAGAAAATCGGAGGGTAATAGTGAATAATATAGTGTGTCGAGTTATTCGAGAAATTCTTTTCGATTCTCACAAGATATCAGGGGAACATGTTTGAATATGTCGAAGGCGAGATTGAAACGATTGAAAACGATTTCGTTGCGTTTCAGCAGCGCATCGCAGATGTTAATTCGGTCTATCATGTTTTTTTCGCTTAACTCATAAAGGAAAACGAAGCGATAAACCAAGCTTCTTTTTGTATCCACCTTTGTGCAAATGGGGCAACGAAAAAGTTTAATTTGAAATTTCTGGAAACTCGATATTATATTATTCGATCTTCTTCGAAGCAATAATATTCGATGTTTTAAATAAGCTAGATTGTTGCACGCGTACGCGCAGCACACACTTGAATTGATCTCCAGCTGGTGCCCTACGCTAAGATTAAGTGCCAATCCCGACAAAACTGTTACCAGAAAACGGACATTGTCGAAATCGACAAAAGCGGTCCTTTCAGACAGAGGTTATATGTTTTCACAACAATCCCAACGCGAGATATCCAACTTAATTGGAATCAAGTCGCACCTTCAGGTAGATAAATCCGCTATGAAGGTTGCGGCGAGGCTGAGAACGAATGGTTATTTGAGCGATGGTCTTCATTGGTGACCCTTTACAATTATTGGTTTTATGGAAGAGCGATCAATGCTATCAGACTGCATGCCCCTTCCGTGAATATACAAGATGGGCTATCTTGAGTTTACCCTAAGGTACTGCAGGGTGAAGTTGTATAATCCACGAATGGCTGCAATACATATGCCGGGAGTCCCCGGTTTAGTAGAGCGATCAACTTGGCTACCCACCCTACCTGCTGTATTTCATGAAGATATGTGCGCTATATTATCAATGCATCTCTGAAAACATAGGAAGGGCCAAAGGTAACAAAATTGATTTTTATCTTCTCTTACAGTCAAGTGATACCAGAGCAATGATGTCACGTAGAACCAAATCTAAGCACGCCTGGTACTGCAAAGTGCTCTGAGTCAGACGTGTATTCTCAATTTAGTCATTCCTGTTTAGCTCGCGTGTCATCGGGCCTACAAAGGGAATAAAAAGGCGGATGCGCTAGTACTAGACACTGCGTTCTAAATTACAATTTATGAAGGATAGGAAGACGAAGAACTGTAGGCTTTGTCAACATTTTTTCTCAAAAAAATGTAAATCCCCATAACTCTGAATTGGTTGTGTGCTTTGAACACATCAAATTAAAATATTTAAGATTTTTAAAATGATAAAAACCATTACTTTTATTCTCAAACAAAAATATGGTAATTAAATTTTTACTGGTTGTTTTCCTTTTTCCTTTGTACGCACGCTTTTTCTGCGAAGACATTTTTCGACCATTAAAACAATTAAAATGCCGCGAATAATAGAAACCCGGTCACATTTCACCTGTCAGAAATTCACTAATTACTGGATTTAGTCACGACTGTTTGCTTTTACCTTTAAAAAAGCCGCAAGAATTAAAGGCGCACCTTTGTCATAAATCTTTGCGAAATTATGCACGAATCATATTTCGACTTTTTGATAAAGACTACCCTTTACCAAAAAACACAAAAAAAAAAAATTTGTGCGAAAGCCGCAATTAATCACGGCGTCACAACGCAGAAAAATAGATCAAAATTTTTCGGTGTCATTAGAAAAGACCTTGGCGGCGGCGGGGGATTTTGTTTTTGTAGTTTTCACGGCGACACTTTAATTCATTTGTCACCGTTCTGGAATTGCAGGTGGTGGTGAGAGAGATAACGAAGTAGTTTAAGGCTGGGGTAATAGCGTTAGTTACTTCATACGCAGTGTGCGACATTAACTTAATTAAAAGGTGTTTTACAAGGCGCGATAGAGCCACGCAAAAGCTGGGCTCTGTTGCTTCTCGTGGCAATTAATAACCGGTGTTGGGGCTTTATTTAGGCCGCTCGACTTTCGGCCCTGTTAGAAGACAAATTAGACTAGACGTACTCAGAAATTAAATTAAAAAGATAAGTGAAATTTCTATAGAATTGCCTCACCAATAATCGCTTCCAAACGCCGGCAGCCGTGAAATCGTTTCGTGTTGATTAACAACAGCTAAAAGAAAAGTTCTTTGGTCACCTGCGGCCGTTGAAACTAGTCTAAGAATCTTCTTCTTCTTTAACGGCTCTACAACCGGGATCCGGTCCTGGCCTCTCGCAACTGTTCTCTCCACCGGTCCCGATTCTGAGCCGATGTCATCCAGTTTGGCACCCCTATGCTCTGAGCGTCCTGGTCTACGCCATCCTTCCAGCGGAGGTTGGGTCTCCCTCGCTGTCGCATCCCATAAGTCTTACCGCAGAGAACTTTCCGAGCAGGCTCATCTTCACTCATACGAGCTAGATGTCCTGCCCACCGGAGTCTACCGAGCTTTATTTTCTTCACAACATCTATGTTGCGATAGCGCTCGTAGATCTCGTCATTGTAGAGTCTCCGGAATCGTCCTTCCTCACATACGGGGCCAACAATCCTCCGAAGTATTTTCCTCTCGAACACCGCCAAGAGGTTAGAGTGCTTTTTGCTAAGCACCCACGTTTCGGATGCATATGTGAGGACCGGCAAGACCATCGTCTTATATAGTAAAAGTTTAGACGTTATGGTTAGATGCTTGGATTTGAAGAGCCTTGACAGGCTATAGTAGGCCTTGTTGGCTTTTAGCAGTCGTGCGCGTATTTCAGGTTCCATGCTATTGTCGGCTGCTACTATTGACCCAAGGTAGGTAAATGATTTTACCACATCAAACTCGTGTTCCTCTACCTTGATTGTGGGACCAATGTTAGGTGTTCTTGCAGACGAGGCCACCATGTACTTTGTTTTGCTTTCGTTGATGTGCAGTCCCAGATTTCCTGCCGCGCGCTCAATCTGGATGAAAGCTTCTTGTACAGCTGTTGATGTTCTTCCAATGATGTCAATGTCGTCTGCATAAGCCAGTAATTGGGTGGACTTGTGAAGGATTGTGCCCCTTGATGTCACGCCCGAATCTCGGATCACTTTCTCCAACGCCAGGTTGAAAAGGAGGCAGGCCAGACCGTCCCCTTGTCGGAGTCCATTATAGATGTTGATTGGTCTGGACAGTGTTCCGGATACCTTTACTTGGCTTGTCACATTGGTCATGGTCAACCTACATAGTCTTGTCAGCTTGTTGGGAATGCCGAATTCTCTCATGGCTTTGTAGAGTTCTACTCTGGCTATGCTATCATAGGCGGCTTTAAAGTCTATGAAGAGGTGTTGGATTGAGTTTTGAAACTCTAGACATTTTTCCATAGCCTGCCTCAAAGTGAAAATCTGATCGGTTGTTGATTTGCCTGGGCTGAAGCCACACTGGTATTGGCCTACGATATTTCTAGCGTATGGGGCCATCCTGTTTTGTAGGATGGCGGAGAATATCTTATACGCGGTACTCAACAACGTTATACCACGATAATTGCTGCACGTTGTGATATCTCCTTTTTTATGTACCGGGCAGAGGATGCCTTTTCTCCAGTCTTCTGGCATCGCTTCCTGCTCCCATACTTGCACAATTAATTCATGAATCGCTTGGTGTAATGTAGGCCCTCCATATTTAACCAGCTCCGCAGGGATGCCGTCTGCACCCGAGGCCTTGTTGTTTTTGAGCCGGGTGATGGCACTGCTAACTTCTGCTAAGCTTGGTGGTGACAGCGTAGCATTATCGTCAGATATTGGTGGAGCCTCCAAATCCTCAGTTAGCTCGCCATTTAGCAATTCATGAAAGTGCTCTTCCCATCGCTCCAAGATGCCTTGAGGATCGGTGATCAGATTCCCTTCTTTGTCCTTGCAGTATGTGCAACGAGGTGTGAATTGCGTCATACCGCGTACTCTTCGGTAGAACTCCCGCGCCTGGTGCGGCCGTCGCTCTCTGTACTGTTCTAGTTCACAAACGAGATTTTTCTCCCAGGCTTCCTTTTTTCGTTTGTGAATTCTCTTTTCTTCTTTTCTGAGCTCTTTATATTTCTCTTCGCGTGCTCGTGTTCTCTGAGACTGCTGCATTGCTCGATACGCAGCATTCTTACGTTCAGTTGCCAGCTTGCATTCATTATCGAACCAGTCGTTCCGATCTCTACGACTTCTGCCTAAGATGGAATCAGCAGTACTAATGACAGTATTTTTAAGGCGGGTCCAGCTCTCGTCGACGCCCGGCATCTCATCCCCAGGACTTGCTCTTCTGAGCGCGAGTTCTAACGCCTGACCGTAGCTGTTTCTGGCCATTTCGTTGCGTAGTGCAGCTGTGTTGATTCGAGCCTGATCAGCGGATACAAAGCTTTTCAGCGTTGTAATGCGCTCTCGGAGCACCATACCAACAAGATAGTGATCTGAGTCGAAGTTGGCACCTCGGTACGTTCGTACCGTCATCAGACCCGAAAGGTGGCGGCGGTCTATCAACACATGGTCTATTTGATTGCGAGTCGCCCCATCAGGAGATATCCAGGTGGCTTTATGGATATCTTTACGCGCAAATCTGGTACTTGCAACGACCAAGTTCTTACTTGCTGCCATCTCTATAACTCGCTGCCCATTGTCATTAGTGTTCTCATGCAAGCTGTGGGTGCCGACATATTGCCTGTATACGGGCTCCCGGCCTACTTTGGCGTTCAGGTCTCCCAATATGATTTTTACATCATATCTGGGGCAGGCATTAAGTTCCCGTTCAACTACTTCGAAGAATTCTTCTTTTTCATCGTCCGGGGACTCTTCTGTAGGTGCGTGAACGTTTATGAGGCTGATGTTCTTAAATTTGCCTCGCACACGAAGGGTACATAGCCTTTCGTTTATTGCTTTAAAGCCGATAATGGTAGGCTTCATCCTTTTGCTGACCGTAAAACCTACCCCGAGCACATGGTGTTTCGTATGACAGCTGTAATATACGTCATAATCAGGTTTTTGCAAAACACCATTCCCTGTCCATCGCATCTCCTGAATGGCGGTAATGTCAGCTTTATATGTTGACAGGGTATCGGCCAGGTGTTGTGTAGCTCGAGTTCTGTACAGAGTTCGTACGTTCCATGAGAAAATTCTTAAATCATTTTGCCTTTTTCGTTGCCGTGGTCGTCGTCGTTTTTTCCAGTATCCGAGGCATGTTGCTCGTTCCGTAATGTTGTTTTTTTACGGGTGAGGTTATTAGCCTCACGCCAACCTTTCTTGGAAGGGACTAGCCCGATCATGTTAGCCTATCCTCTCTCATAGGATAGTTACCAGTGGCCACCGCTAGGAGGTTATGATCGCACTTCCATCAGTCCGGAATAGTTACGGCACGTGCATGTTTTGCTACATGTTATTCCCCCTATTCCGCTGATGACTGACCACCACTAAGTCTAAGAATAAAAATAGAAATTCCTCAGAAGTAAAATGCAAAGCTTACGTCAGCCACGATTTTCTTACTGAAATGCTGGGAAACAGATAATCTGAATTCTGCGAAATTACAATATCAGCACAGGAGGGAGGCATTAGCTGGGGGATATCGTCTCGGGACATTGCAGTTGCTCATTACTTAAATTGCATAACGTGGAAATTAAATCCACTCGTGGCCCACAAAAGCTGTGACTCACACACACACAGTACGTTCCTCCTCATTAGGGTAAAACGCTGTCGAAGGGAAGAGGCCCTCCTCCCTTAAGCGAATTGCCCTTGTTCCTGGGATGACAACACACAATATGGGGTACGTCAAGCACTCTGCTCCCACGACACAAACAACATCGCGTGTCTTTTATTGCTTATGCTTGGTTGGATGAGCAGAAGCTATAAAAACCATGCACCGTTCCCCTCCACCCCAAGAATAGCTCTCTTCCTGTTGTCTTTGAAAATAAAGGGTCGTGATAAGTGAGGTCTTACAATTTGGTGCAGGTCATGGCATACGAGACTTTGAGCTAAAATTGTTTGTGAAAGAAAATTAAACGTGGAAAATATGGAAATTCTTTGCTTTTGGGTGGAGTTGAAGTCCATGAGAGATGCCGCAATGTGTATGCCAATGTGCAAATGACTGTCAAAGAGCACATATGGCAAATTGGCAAACATGGCGATTTGTTTTGCAAATGTTGTCTGAACCAGATTTTGAATTCTGTGTTCTAGTTAAAATCCATTTGTTATTTATAAAAGTTTTATATCTTCTGAATGGATAAAGCTTGTCATATAAATATCAATACCTAAGAAATGGAGTAGGTTTAATACAGCAATTACCTTCACAGAAAGAGATGTCCAAAGGAACAAATTCACACTTTTCATTTTTGTAACTGAATCAGATTTTCTAAGCATTTCTTTATATAAAAGGATTGAAAAGATGACGATAAAAGAAAGATTTATTTCAACACTTTCCTGAAAGAAACAGTCCACTTCAAGCCGCAACTAAAAGAGAAAAACTCCCGACATTGCAACCAGTGCACCAAAGACGAAATAGAAAGGAAACTTCCTTTTGATGTTCCGGCGGTGCAAGCAGAATTCTCTTTGGGGCAAATTGCTTTCCCTTTGCGTGGCTGTTAACAATTTCATAAAATATTAATTTAGTTTCACCTAAGCAAATTGCAGCTGCGCTTTTGCAATTTCATTTAATTTTTCTTTGATAAAGTTCCATTTATGTTTTTGTTTCGTTTGCATCTTCCATCTTTGTCAGGAATGGGTGCTATCTTAGACCTCCCCCTTTTCGCATCAGAATCAAAAAAGTGCCCCTTTGGCGGATTCCGACTGTAGACATTAAAGCCAGATGATCTGATTTGTCGTCTAAACATTCTAAAGGATACGAACTTTGAATCTTAAGTCTTATAGTTATAGCTGACTAGACAGTGGTCCGAATTAAGAAATGGGTCAAGGAGATGGACTCCTTAAACAGCAACATTGTTGGTGTGCGCAAACAGCTCAACGTATTTACATTGTGAACGTTGAAATCAACCGCAACAATGATTTCACACTCCGGATTGGTTGATAAAAATCTGTTCGGTAGGAAAGAGAAGTCCATTCTGACAGAGCCTCCATATCAGGATAAGGGTTTGTGCCCCCAGTCCGCAGAGGAGATCGTTAAACGAGTACTCACTGCCATACAGACCCCGACACGGTAACTTTAGATCATGGCTTGGTAGGCTTTGAAAGGGGTGCTCCCTGCCATTGATGATTGTTCACATATTTCCCCTTCTATCTTTCTTTCGGACAATAAATTTTCCAATGGACCAACCACGCCCCGCCAACAAGTGCTAACGCTAATCGTAACTAGAAATTTCAAACGCTGGCGTCATTTTTAATTCCATCTGCCATCAGCATAAGCACATTACTCAAGCAGCATAAATGGCCCAATCAAAATGTTGAATAAATTGACAGATAGCGTCACTCGTTGCCGCTGCCAAAAATAGCGGACGACAAGCAATAGAAAAATTGCCTACTACCCCTCAAGACTGATAAATGATATCACGGTACCAAAGTGGCGAGCATTGTCGTGCCGAGGCTAATACCTCTCGTCGAGCCTGGCATGCGGGCTCATTGTCCGTCAGCGAAAACAACAGCCGCGCAGGTTGCCGAAAAATCCCAAACTTCCTGCCACCATTAAATCGCCGCCGCGCACAGTGAAATCACTCACTTTATTATTGTCGCTTATCAGTGGCGCTGATTGAAAACTCTTGTTGTCGTCGATATCGGCCACAAGGTAAATTGATTGGGAATTGTTTCCGCCAGGTATTTACAAGTGTTGTTACGAGCTGTTTATTTTCGTCTGAGAACCTAATTACAGCAACAACAACAGCCACAACAGAAACAGCAGCAGCAGCAGCCATCATAAACCCATAAACCACTTCGATGGCAAACGGTACCGCTTTCTTGCGAGACTCGGGGAACGTCTTGAGAAACGGCCACGGAGAACTTCTTTTGTTCGGTTTTTTGCGCTTCTTTTTCGCTGCGCGGCGCGGTGTTTTCTCATGTCATAACTTTTAACCCGTTTTCAAGAACTAGCGGCAAAAGAACAGTTTTCTTTCTTTTGCCTTTTTTTGGTTTTGTTCTTTCAAGCTGAGTTTTACGTGGGAGTTGAGTGCTCAAGGGTTTCGCTGCTCCGCGACTTCTTCGCGCTTCCCATCAAGCGTGGACCATTTCTCGATGGGATTCAAAGGGAAATAAACTCGAGACTCCGTAAGATGGAATCTGACCGTTTTGTTACGCTTATGTCAGCGGAAACGTGGGCTTCCAATTTTGACAAGCAATTGAGGATCTTCAGTTCGTATTTAAGACGTCTGATCGCCATTCCAAGCGCTGAAAATGGGAGAATTGAACAATGGGGACAATGACACCCACTTTTATCCGGCGATTCGATACTGAGCAGTCGAATATTTTGTTATCTGCGGCATAGGCTCCATGCTGAATGGAATTATGCTGGCAATATTTGGTAGCTTGAGGTGGGTGATTGCCAGAAACGTCCTGGATTAACATATTTGTTACGTCGTTTGTTTGATTAGGCCGAAAAAAAACTATAATCATATTTTTGAGCACTCACTTGATTACGTTGGCGCCACAATTACATGGATCACGATCCATTTCAAGGCTGTCGCCCTGTCAGCATTAGGTATATCACGATGACACACATTTAGTCATGCTTAAAGTTATATAAAACCCGTTTTGCTAAAATATCATCACCAGACACAAAATTCCCTATCAAATGCGCTACCGAAGCGTGGTTCCTACCCAAGTAATCATTACCTTAGCTTCGTTTCATTGTGCACACATCCATCCAGGAATCGGCAAATATTTACTAAATTACCCAAATGCGGACCTCTTTTTACACGGGGCTTAAATTTCAATGGAGCTTTAAAATTATCATCCGATTATGGAAGCAGCCTAGTAAATATTTGGTGACGTGCCTCCCTTTTCTAAATTAGTCTAGTAACTCATTCAGAAGTTATGAAGACTAACTTCCGTCTGGCTGCGAAGCAAATTGACTTTGGCCGCTGTTTGGGAGGCGGTTTTGGTGACAAACGTGGCCATGTCAAATATTTGGCCCCTGATCTCACCCGGCTTGAACAACAACTGGAAACCGCGTCAACACTGACGGCATCAAATCAAATCCATTTATGACCTAGTCAACTCCAATCAAGGTTCATTAGTACGAAACTCATTTTCCGTAATTAATGGAAGTATTTTTGATTTTAGTTTGTTATCATTAAGATAAAATCCGCGATCCCAGTTCCCATCGAAAGAACATAGAGCTGATAAGATGCACCCGATTCTGCTGCTATCAACCAAGTTAACGTGCTCCGTTCTAACTTAGTCAATTGGCATCGTTTAGAGGCAATTATTATGTCCTCAATTAGCGGTTGAGGATATGTTTCGACTCTGCTCGTGCAGATGCTGAGATGTTGTTAGATTTGTAAATACTTTGCATATGTTTAATGCTTCTTTCAGGCTCTTTGATGGCAGTAAAGCTGCAGATTATGTCGCGCTTTCACAGTAACTCAGTTTGCCAGGCGAGTGGGATTCTGCAATTTTCTATCAAAATTGTTTTTTACTTAAAGTCATAATTTCTTTTTTTATTGACTTTGTGTTTTCCATTGACAACTGGCTCGATGCTGCTGAATTGCACATAAATACTTCGTCATCAAACTTAACCTGAAAGAACTAGCGACTCCTCTTTATATATGCATGAATTAGGGTCGATGTTTTACAGCATTATTAATGCATGGGCATTAATCATAACGCTTTGTAGGAATATGCATGCCAAAGGTGTTTGAAGCCCCGGAAATAATACGTAACTTTCTTAAGGGAAATTTTCATATTCCCGTTTGAAAATCCTTTTAGCGGAAAAAAATATCGAAATATCGATCCCGTGACGGCACGGCTTCGATGCTTTCCGTGTCAGTGACTTCCGTGATGAATTTTTCACTGACATTCACACAGCACCGCTTTTTCCGTTTTAGTGCTTAATGTTTAATAGTATCTGTGATTATTTCGAAGTTTGAAATTTGGACAGTGCATCATGGAATTTAGCCTCAGTAAGGTAGGCCTCAGTACAATTTACCATCGTGTAAGGGACAAATGTACTGCCTCCTGTAAGTCCGGCTCACCCTGATTCTTATACAATTTTCCGTTGAATTTAAAAAATATTTGTTTCACGTCCGAGATCAAGTAAAAATATCGGTGGCAACTTATTTTTTGTGTGTAAAAATGAAACTCAGGTATGCACTAGCTTGCACGGCGCCCACAGCTAGCACGCATAGCGAACAAACGGTACTGAGAAGGTCGGTGCCCCATCGCGTCGGATGTGTGGAAACATGTCGCACCTTTCCCAATTTTTTTCCATGGAATTACATCGTGCCGATATTTCACTTATGCACCCGGTACAGCACTGAAGTCGCCGTCTTGTCACGGATATGTGTGGATCGACCTTCAAAGAATGCCATTTTTCAGGCAACTAACTTCCCAATCTAATGCTTTTCATTTTCCATTTGCTGATACACGCTAATCCTGCAAAAACAATCCCCAATCAGCATTTTCACATTTCCTATGACTCACGAATCAACACCCATAAATTTTGCAACTCGCGCTTGTTAACTACAGATCGACAGAAAGATAGATTTTAATCCTTCAAAAAGTACACAGGTAAATCTGGAATATAACGAATCAGCAGAAAAAACGGCTCTGACGCTCTTGTTTATCGGAACCGCGTTTGCTTTTCGAAATCTTTTGGTGTTTCTTCATCTGAACCTTGCTTTGCGATATGAAAACACACACTTCTTGTGTGAATAATTAATCTAATCTTTAATTATATAATGAAAAAATAAGGCAATTTTCTAAATTTAGCAAATCGCGTTAATAAAGAACGAATTATAAAAAACAAGGTTTGCCTTGAACAGCTTCTTCACGTCTGGCAAATTGCGCGAGGCTCTGAAGGGGAAAGTGCTTACAAAGAATCAGTTTTACGACAAACCGTGAAATTAGAAAAGATTGCCACTTTCCACGCTGGCCTTTTGTACCTGGATGCATTCGAGCCCTTGTCTTCGGCTCATTCAATAAATTCCAATCCGGTTGCAAAATTTCCAGATCACAAAAAATTCTTGCTTCATTTTTCGTCTTACGCAACAAATTGCAGTTCTCCCCAGTTGCTTCCAATAAACGAGACCGAGCCCGCCGCCCGGTATCTTGGCGTGCAATCTTTCAAGTCAAGAGGGAAACGCCGGTATCGCCAACGCAAGCTGCAATTTGCATGTGAATGTCGTCAATAAATTTTGCCTGCAGCTGACTCGCTGCGACCTGGACTTATTAATTCCCTCCATTTGAGGCCAATTGAGAGAAGAAGCCAAGAACCGATTTTAATGTTGCAGCTTCAATCGCGCGACGATATCGAATTAATGGCGAAAAGCACAGAGGAAAAATGCGTCAAGACACTGGGATCCTTCCCCCGTGGAAATCTCTGCCAGCGCGCATGGGGCCGTGATATCGGTTTCTTCCGCCAAAACCAACAACGTGACACCGAACCACCGCTTCCTCAAGCGTTGAGATCTAGGGGAAAAGGTGGCCGCCCTCCTTGTGTTTTCTTACTTTGTTTTTGCTCGATTTTCTTTGTTCCACCTTCTTCCTACGCTGACCATGCGCGTTACCGTAACACCGCGCGGCCAGGAATGGGGCTCGATGCAAAAAGGTTCAATGCCCCACAACTCTGCCTCGTTCCGACTCCCCCTTATCGGCGCCCTTGTTCTATGCCTTCCAACACCTGAAACTCACCTCTCCACACCGTGTTCAATCCGCTCAGCGTTTCTTACCTGACTGAATACCTGCGCAATGCGTGAAATCGCTCTCCGGATTGACTTATGTTCTTGCCACACCGTAAAATCTCCTCAGACCCAGTTTCCACTCGAGATACTGCTCCCTTCCGATATCGCCTCGTCCGTGCGTTCGCTGCAGTTTCCCTTTTGCCTCTCTCAATTTGTTTACAAACGCGGTACCGGAGCTTTTATTCCGCTTGATTTTCCGCAAGCACTTCTGGAGCTTTTCATTGTTTTCGTTCGGCGGATGTTCGATTTGTGCGTTATCGCCTCGAGCGGCGTTGTGCAACGCTCTTGAGAGGCTCTCCCGGGCCATAAGTGGCCATTACTTATGCTCGATGCTTTTGTGCAGCGAGAAGCTGTGAAATTCTTGACTGATCGACCGTGAAGTGATTGAGGAAGATGCCATTTTGCACTCGGCGATTACTCGCTGGGTGAAAATATTAATTGGGTTAAGGGGATCCGAGCTTTGTGATGATGTCAGAATTCGAATGTCGTGGGAGGCATTGTGACATTTTTTGAATATTCCGGGTGGTACCCTACCTTGGGAGAGATTTTTTGGGTTTTGGCTTTTTTTCGACTTTCGACAGTTTTGATTAATGAATTTTTTGAGTCTAAAGATAAGTAGTACAATCAATAGAGACCTTTTCAAGTACGCTGAAGGAATCTTGATCATTTGCATCGTGTCTTAATTCTGTTCCCAGATTTTGTTCTGTCATAGATGTCTGTCTAGCCGATTAATAGCGTCTCCCCCTTTAAGCCATCCGGCTCGGACGGCATACTACCAGTCAGACACTACCTGAGCTAGTAGCACTATCTTAGGCAATGGCTGGTGGCTATGTTGAGCTCGAGAAAAATTCAAGCGGAGTTGGGAACCAAGATAGTAATCAAATACGCCACCAGAGAAACAGAGGTACACCACAATCAGAATTCTGTTGGTGCCTAACTTTGATTACGAATTTCAACATGTTTCCGCCCTATGTCGATTGAGGAATTAAAGGAGCATAAGGAAGGATCTGCAACGTGTGATGTAGCATTTCTTATGAAACGAAGTTAGAACATAGCTGGCAGATGACCCGCAAACCAAGCAAGGGTAATCCGATTGATTGTGTTGAAATTTTAAAACCTAAATGGGCATGCAATCCAATCGTTTGTGGAAACCGTAAAATATCCTCGCTGAAGATCATCATGGAGGCTATTCGTTCTCATCCCTCAACGCAGCACTTGTATCGGATTTCAAGCCTAGTTCTATGCTACTACATCTTGTACATCGGCAATCTTTGCGTCAAGCCCACAGATATTTGCGCATCGGGGCCACCATGTCCATGTGCTAGTTCCAGTGCAGTCTAATGTTGTTGGTAACGTATCAGCGTGATATCTATAACCTCTCGTGCTCTACCGTTGTCAAACTTAGGATGCGTGCGCGACTTATGCCCACATTATTATTGGCAAAACGGATTCGTAGGATTAATTAAATAATACAATTCAATGCTAAAACATAATTCTTAAAGTTCACTATTATCACTTGCAATTTCATATCTCACACTATTAAATTCTATTTATCGCTTTTTAATTCACTATTTAATCACCACTTTCGCTTTAGGTCACTTTACAACACTTTAATCGCTTTTCGAATCAAAAACTAACTCTAAATGCCGCTGCCACTGCAATTATATATCCAAGTTCTAGTTCTTTCCACCAAAGTCTGGAAAGATGCCCTGGAAGGGTCGAGACTTTTCTTTTCGCACTTTCTACAAGCTAGGAGCTTATTGTTTCCAATTACCGTTCGTTCTAATTCTAACTAATAGATGGCGCCATGTTAGCTTAGTGCATAAATCGTTACAAATCGTTAATTCAAATTCTAACTAAATCGTTGCAAATAACAGTTCGTTTAAACTTCTAATAGATGGCGCATAAATCATCACATTATTAGCATTACATATTCAAAAAGTGCTCATACGCTTTGTTCAAAGTGCAGTGTTGTCCCAGGCATTGTGATGAGTGTTCGCGTCACATCCTCTGATGATCTGTAGGCCGCTCTTGTTAGATTAGCGCCCTATCTCCATGAGTTCCTTTAATGGAGGTCGTTCCCTAGAAAGCAAAATAGGATTAGCAGGGAATACTTATGTTCTTGCTATCCTTATAAATTAGGAATCAGCTGTGACATGACGAAATACAATTTTTGCATCTTCATTAAATATTCTTATGTAGTAATTTAAAATTAAAATCCATACAGAAACATTTAATTTTAAAATGAACTCGAAATGAAATTATTTTTTCAAAAACTACTAACAATTTTTCAAGCCAACTATTAAATAACTGCACTTATTTCAAAAACCTCGCATTCAAATGTGAAAATACACGTAAACCTTATCACATTTGCTTGCTAATTAACATAATTAAAACTTTTCAACTTCACGTTATCTACAGGCACCTTTTATTCCTCTTTGCAAGCAAATTAAGCTTGTCGTTATCTTTAAAACCGGCAATTATCATGTAATTGTTATTCTGCTGCCATTTGCAGTTCGTTGTTCGCACTCAAATATTCTGGAATATAAAATTTTCTGCTTCGTTTGTTTTCTTATTTTCTCACAAAAGAAAAAAGCGCTTAAATTGCTGAAATCCCGAAATTTCAATTTTTATGCAATGCAGTTAAGCTCCGCCACTGGTCAATGTAAACAACATTAGCTCAGACATATTCCCTTAGTGAAGGCAACAACGCATGCATATATCGAAATTCAGCAATTGTTTCGATTCTATTCAGCTATGAAAGTTTGCGTCTTCACATACGGATGGCGCTGTAAGTTCCAAATTTTCTTTAAATTTTCCACCTCGACAGAAACTGTTTTTTTGTTTGTTTGTTTTTACCGGATATGCATGGGCTCTTATCGAATTGTTTCTTTATAAAAATAGAATAAACGCCCCCGTGTATAAAAGTTTTGTTTAATGAGGTCATTTTCTTCAGATAAAATATGTGTGAGAAACGCAACGATGAGCCTTGCATGACTCGAGACCGTTTCGACAAATTTTGAGCGGGAACAAGTCAAATCGAATTTCCATTGAGGAAGGGAAGGGACTGGGCGGGTTCTGTTTGAGCTTTGTTTTAGGGCCGCATGAAGAGTTTTTCCCTTGAGGCTTTCACACCTTTCATGATGATTACCGTGTGTTACGAAACCTTCAAAGGTTGGGCTTATCATACATGGAAATCTTGTGAAATCACTGTCGTGTCGGTTAATTACGATTTATTAGAGCAATTTGTAGGCGCAAAAGGAATTGTAATGGAGTTCTTCTAAAATTAAACTAATCGAGAAATTGGATGTTTTAAATTTATTGATCAAATGATTACAGCCAAGAAGCTGTCGTAGTTTTAAAGATCGCAAATTTTATCAGGTAGATCCTCCTGGTTTTTACTTGTCACATGTCATCTTAATGACATTTGTAAGGTGACAGTTCAAAAATGGCGTGAAATTTAAAATGACAGTTCTTGTTGAAAGATTCTTTATTTGTCCACGTTTTAAGGCAAAGAAGTCTCTTCGCTCTAGCATACTGGGCTTCAAGAAGGACTGTAAAGTATACAAAATTGGACAGATGCCCAGACCTAATTTTCAATTAACCCCCTCCAATTTACGGCTTTATTAATTTATAAATAAAATTTACTTGTCAATCCCACATATGTTAAAGAGCGTCAAAGATTAAAAATTACATAAACCACACTTCGTTTCCGCTTTGAGTAATTATTTCCAGAGAATAGTGCAACAGAAATTGCCTCTAATTCTAACAAGCCGCAAACAGATTGCCTTCCGGCCCGCTCCCTTGAGGCGCTGGCTGCGTACCTAGAAGTCGTTAATCTAATTCAGCGCGTCTTTGGTGCCGGCTATAAACATCTCCAGCTCATAAATGTGACATCTTCAGGGCTTCCTTTCTAATCCCAGAATCTACAAGAGTCCAATGACCGTAAATTCTCTGTCCGTCAGCACGTGCTCGTGCAATTAGCGTCCGCTGCAGTGCATGCTCCGTGCGTAATGAATGCACCCAGAATTCTTGGCGGGGGAACGGAGGGTGTCAGCAGCTGGTAAACGCAGAATCGCTCCACGTTTGGAAGCAGTCGCTAAATTTGGACACCAGGAAATGAGCCCCAGAGGTGCTCCTCTGGTAATAGAATGCAGCTGTCCAGCGCGAATCTGGATGATTTGTGTGCGGATTTCATGATAGACTGGCGAATCACTATTTCTGGTCCCATTGCAATTTATAGGCAGTTTCGCCTGTGCAGAAATAGTTTTTCGAGACGTAATGGGGCTCTTCCGGTCTAGTTCTTAAGACCACCTCTGGTTTCTTGTTACCATGGTGCCCCGGATGGTGGCTATGCTCGATCGTGCAGCGGAGCCCCTTTGTTTTCTAATGAAGCACTGGCGGCGCGGGAATTCCTAATTAATCGTGCTGATGAGCATTTGACAGGCTGAAGATGCCTAACAATGGGCGATAGACGCCTAATCGGGCCTTTCGTAGTCAATTCATGAATATTTACGCGACACAGTGACAGAAAAACTCCAATTGTCACGCTTTGGGGCTCTCCGGATCAATGGATCCGAAATTCACGGCCATGACGAATTCACGGATTGTATTCGAGCCTCGAGCACTGATCACTTGCTGCACATCGAAAGGAAAATCTCTAATCTTCAAACTTATGCGATCCCACCGGATTCGATTACAAAGAAATGCGGCCCTGAGACTCCCATCGGGGCTGTTACGTAGGCGGCGAATGAATCACAACCGGCGCGAGTCAAGTGTTGCCACATTTTTAAGTACTTCTCTTGTGTGTGGGTGGTGGGAATGAGTTCCGGAATCTCGCTTAGATTTGAATTGAGTTGTTGTGTGCTCATTGAGGAGAATTGTGATAATTTGGTTTTATTTAATTGAGGAACTTTGATTTTGTATTGAAATCGCTAACGATGTTTTCTTTCTTTTTTTCAGGTAAGGTCAAGGGCTTAATGGTTTTTAATCTTGAATTTTGGTAAGTTGAATGTTTTCAGGTAGTTCTTTCACATAAATATATAAATTGTTCCCTGCGAGGGTCGTTCTAGTTATTTCTCGACATCCAAACCAACGTGAGTTTACAAGGGAGAGGTGATAACAAAACGGTGCAGTGTGAGTGGGAGTGTGAGTGTGATAGTCGGAGAGCCGGCCGTATAAAAATGAAGGTATAAAATATCCTAACAATTTTTGTGGGATTTAAAATTACGTTACATAGCTTACTGTATTCTCCTCGACAGACTCTTTCATTTGATGCCCATGGCGGGTGTTTGTAAAGAAAAAGGTAATCCGCCATTTTATCTTGACAAATGACGTCTCATAGCTTGCTGTGTTATACTCGTTATACTCTTTCATTTGATACCCATGTTGGGGGGTTGTAAAGAAAAAGGTAATCCGCCATTTGTGGCCGCCATATTGGATGTACCATATAATTGAATACACTATATTGCATCGTCTTCAGAATCAAAG